>OY776130.1:71000003-72386003 GCA_963675135.1 Galeopsis tetrahit | reverse complement strand
ACCATCGCAATTAACTAGCTAGCTACTTGTTCATTTATATTTTCAGTCCATTTGGCTGCTGCCTTTTTCATCTTCATTCTCTCCTCTGTTCAGACTGTCTATAGTGTTGTTAATTAAGTTGTACGTTTTTTTCAATATGCATCAATGGACATTTCCTCTTATGTAGTATATTTATTGTGGTTACTTTTTACATGTTACTCTTCTTGAATGCACTTCCACGAATTGGAAATAACTGGGAGGAAAATCACATATTTTTATGATTATTCAATGAGATTGATGAGGCTTACCTGTTCTATTTTTATATATTGGCCCTGCATCACGGGTGATCCTATTTCCCGTGTTTTCGAAATTGTTGAGTGTTAGATGTATACTGGAGATAGAGTTGCATAAGCATATCGATATTCAAGATTGCTTTGCACTTGAGGAGATCCCTTCAAGTGTTGGAATTTAGAAATAATAGAAGTGCATAGATCCAGCACTTCTGTGGTGGGTTCTGCAAGAGAAATACACGCTTGAATTGGGGAACTATATATGGCCTACAGGTTTACATTAGCAGCTCATCACTCTGACAACTTTGGTTTATGAATATCATAACTTGTCCAATATTGCTTTCAATTGTTTTTGTCTAACTATGGTATATGCATTCTCATTGCCCGATTTTGTTTTTGCTGTGGATTGGTTTGCAGAGCATCAAGCGTTCGAATGAATCGAAACTCAAGGAGAGCACTGTAGACTGTGGATCATCCTCAGCCCAGAAGCTAAAGGTCTTAAATGCATCCTTGCGATCTTCCTTTTCTTAGTTAATTAGACCAAATTTTCAGAATTCTTTCATGTATACTCATTTTCATTATTCTTGTTGATGTTCTATAACTACTTTTGGCATATATTATCCTTCCTATGCCAAATATGATGCAACAACTCCCACAAATTTGTTCTATAGCTACATTTGGCCTTTCTGGAGTTCATTACATCCTTGCTATATTGAGATTAATTACACCCATTGGATCACCTTTCATAGTTGGATGAATAATGTTGTCGTTTCTGGATTATATTGTGCATATGTGTTAATTACTTGTGCAAGTTTAGTAGGAGCAAAAGCACAAGGTAGAATCGATTTTATGAGACGTGCACTCTGCATATTCGACATTTATTTAACTTTTGTAAGCTACTTTGTAGGAAAGAGGCGAAAAGCTAAAGATAATAAGAATGAAAAGAAGGCGACGCATAGCTATACATCAAAGGCTAGCAAGGGCCGTCTACTTTCAACTGGTTTTCAGAAGGCCACAATTGATGAGGTATTTCTCTCTTTGGTTTCTTCTTTGAGGAAGTGTGTGCTGATTAGTTTAATGTTCTGAAATTGTTTTTATTAGGAAATTAATATACAAGAATTAATTCATCACCTCTGTACAAGTTCGAACTTTTAGATGAGACATAATTTTTTCATGATATCAGAGTCTTAAGGCTCACGCCTAGATGTTCTAGACATTTAATACATATTTCACCTGTGTTTATTACTATGATTACATGCATTAAATGCATCTACTTTGCATTAAATGCGCCTCAAACAGGCCCCAAGGTCTTATCTTCAGCATTGTTCGTCGCTGACTAATGGGGCGAGTATTACTTCTTCAGTTTTCCTTGTACAAACCTTGTGGAATGATGCTCGCTGAGGTTGCTTTCTTAACGATTTCTTGGTCGCTATTCGCCATGAGTTGATATTGAGCGATCAACTTGTCTTGTATGATTCTTCACTTCTTGAGTGTCTTTCTCTTCACTAGGCGAGTACAACTTGTGCTCGCCGATATCATATCTACAAATATTCTCGCTGACACATAGACTTTCCTTTGACTTGTTGACTAGTCGTTGTAGACTTTTTCGCACATTGGTTGGTCCTCGCCTAGAATGTGACAAGGACAAGGACTTTGACTAGTCTTCCGTTGACTCTTTGACCGGTCAACAATTCCTTTGTTGACTCTTAGACTACGCATAACATGTTGTCCAGCACTTACAATAAACCAGCTCTGATTACTCGAAGTGTTCATATGTCTCCAAGGAATTTTCCTTTAAGTTATCTAAGTCTTGAAGACCATTTCATTTAAAAGTTTGAACTCATAGGAAGGTATAAAATTAGTTCATTTATATTAATTCTCTAACACCCCTCATTCGTGAGTTGAATTTTCGCCTCTATCCTCTGTGGAGGAAATTCATCGAGTGAACAATTTAATATGGATGAAATTGCTTTCAAAGAAATTTGGGTCTAAGCCTAAAATTTTGTTACCATTAAATTTTTTTTATCTCATTAATTCATTTCTATTACAACCACCTTTCATGTGGTGAGGAAATTGCAAATTGGATGGGTTTGTATTGGAGGGAGAGAAGGACATATGAGACCCACCTTACTAAATGAGGAGAAGGACACCCATGTGATGCAACTTGCAAGGCACCCCACAGGCATTATATTGCTCATGTTTAGAAAAAGGAAATAATTAAGAAAATGAAGCAGTGAATGCCGCAATTAATTGAAGAAAAAAAAGTAGCTGCAACTATGATTCAAAATATGTGTATCATATAAATTTCCATATATATTATGTATGACTAATATTTAATTTTGTTTGATCCTCTTCTTCTTCTCCTCTACGGAATGGCTAAGGGTGAGGGCAGTAGACATATAATTGAATTGGGAAAATTTGCTGGCAAGTTGCAGAAATTACTACCCAAGGCTGGGGAACCCGTTCCAGAGGCGGAGGAGCCAGTGACAATGTCGACGAAAACGATGTTCTCCACGCCGCTACTGAATTATAGAGGCAGCAGCCCTCAGGAAGTAGAAGAGTATAAGTGTGTTTACAATCCGACCAAGGTAGGATTGGGGCCGTGGTCTGATCAATATCTACGATCTGATCATCTGAAGGAAGCTTCTGTAGCTCTCTTCCTATGGAGATCAAAAAAAGACGAGGAGGATGAGGACGAGGAGAAGTTGTTATTACATCAGTTAGAGTACTACTATAACTCTCTAAATTCGGTGGCTGACGAGCTGAGAGGCGCCTACAGTTACCTGGATAAAATGTGGCTGATCCAAGACAACAAGAGAGGTGTTGGTGAATTTCTCCAGATCAGACGTGACTTTGTACAGATGATGCTTGTCGATGGCATCTTTGTTCTCGAGGTTATGCGTACACTCGTACATGATGATCATAATCATGTAATAAAGCGCGTGCTTCAGAGTGACGACGACAAGAAACGCTATCTACACGACATTCTCTTGCTCGAAAACCAGCTCCCCATCATGCTTCTTCTCAAGCTGCGTAGGATTCAACGCGGTTATAACGTCGATATTAATCCTAATTCTATTGAGGTCACTACTTTCAGTCTTTTTACCTAACTACTGTTGACACCGCGTACTTTTTTTTCTATAAACGCAGTTTTCATCTCTTAAAACAGTAGAATTTGGCCCAAAAACACACAACACATTATGGAAAAGTCATGAGTACTACTTAGAGCCTCATTTCCTCTTGAAAAAGTGTGCACGATCGTTTTGACATGTCTATTTATTTACTTGTTTCACTAATTTTAATTTACAGGAAGAAAGGTTCGAGTTAGTTGTGGATATTGCAAAGACATTCATGCCATCAAATCGTCTTAGAGACCTAACTTATTACTTCGAAAATACGTATCACGACGACACACTAATGGACTTCAATAGTGCATTGAACATACTGGACGTGTATCGAAGGTGCCTCGTGTATCACAAGTTCAACAAGGTGAACTCGATAGTCCACCACTTGCATAAATCACTTGTATAAATTTAAATTATTTTAATTTCGTCTTTGTTTAGGAGAAGCGTGGGTTAACTTGGAATATTGCAATGAGAATATTCAAACCCAGAAATCGCCGTCAACCCACACAAGTATTTATGAACTATAATATTTCTGAATACGTCCCACCTGCCACAAAACTTTACGAGGCTGGCATCCGATTCAGAACAAGTGCTTCCACAAGCCTACTTGACATCCACTTTTCAAGTAAAACCTTAACACTTCCTGAGATTGTGGTTGATTCTTACACAAAGTCGTTATTTCTCAACTTAATTAACTTCGAGAATAGTCACAAGCACGTTGCAAAATATGAAGTCACCTCATACATGTCTTTCATGGGATGCCTCGTCCATGGCGCCGAGGATGTTACCCTCCTACAATCGCATGGCATTATCATTTCAAGGCTGCCTAGTGCCGAAGTTGCTGCAATTTTCAATAGAGTATCCAAGGATATCATCTCTTTCAATCCCGATCTCAGTTCCGAGTTTATGAACACTGTGATAATGGTGAGGGGACGCTATAATAAGTTGTCGAACGAGTGGCGGAAGGAGCTCTTTCAGACATATCTAAAAAGTCCATGGGCTATAATCTCTCTGGTGGCTGCTTTTCTTATTTTCACACTCTCTGTTATTCAGACTCTCTACTCTATCCTTAGTTATATCCATCGCAACTAGCTAGCTACTAGACTTAAGTTCATTTCATTTTTCTCAAAATGCATGTCTTGTTACAATCCATGGGCTTTATATATATATAATCTCCTTCTTTCCTTTGTTCAGACTGTATATACTATTCTCAGCTAGGATTGATTAGTTGTTATTTCAATGGACATGTCCTCTTATACTTCCTCCATCCACGAAAACTATATATCTTTGATTGAGCTAGCACAGGTTTTAAGAAAAAATAGATAAAGTAAGAGGATGTTTATTTTGGGATTTTGAAATTGTTCTTCCGACACCTTAGACCTTTCCCATCTACAAAATCTGGAAACATTCAAATGTTGTTTGCAGTTATTTCACCCTCCCAAGTTTTTCTTCAACTTCCCAACTTGCCTCAGAAAGGTGACACTGAGAGACTATAAACTTGTGCGTCGCCATCTGGAAGTGATTGGTGATTTGCAAAACCTGCAAGTGCTGAAACTACGACACTGCAGCATCGAAAACCAAAAGTTGAAGACAGGTGATGGGAAATTTGAGCAACTGCGTGTCTTGTTTCTTGAAATCTCGAACCTGGAAAACTGGGAAGCTGATGAGTACAGTTTCCCAAAGCTCCAACACTTGGTCATTCAAGGTTGCTCTGAACTGGAAGAAATCCCTGCTGGCATTGGAGAAATTTCAACTCTCCAGATGATAGAGGTGCACAAATCCAGCCGCTCTGCAGTGGATTCAGCAACAAGTATAATTAAAAATCCGCATTGCCACTTAATTCTGAGTTATGTTCATCATCTACTTCTCTAATTGCTCAGTCCCTTCTATTTTGTTGTGTGTAATGAATGAATTATAGTGATTCATCACCCGCCGATGATTGTAAATAAATAAAACTAAGTATGTATTGTATTTATATTCCTGTTTTATAAGTAATGACAGGGGTATTAAGTAAGCAAAATATACATGCAACTTCTTGATGTTGGGCATTCTCTTACATGCCTCACAAGTTCCTGTAGCCTTAGTTCACCATTTACATCTCCAACTTTCTTAATCCCTTCAACTATGGTTTAACATTTTTTTGGGTGTGTAGTAAATGAATCGAGCTGAATGCACAGTTGTTCAAATTTGTGTAAAATATTATCAAGCTTTAAAATTTATATTTGAGTTTGTTTGATAAATAGCAAAGTGGAGCTTGAAATTAAACATTTTAATTTAGAAAAAGTTTGAATAGTAATGAACAAAAAATCCAAACTTTCACTCGTTCTTGGACCCACCATTTCTACCAAAGCGGCCAATCAGCTTTTAGTCTTTGTGAACCAGCTTGGTGTAATAATATCTATCCAACAACTCCCATAAGTGGCTTAAACTTCTTTCTGAAACTTGGGAGTAATATAAGAGGTCAGCCATGGCAGCTTATGCGCGCCTCGTTGGTTTCTCTTTTAAATAATATGGAGCATATAAAGAATCATCCTCACCTTTTCACCTCTTTTGACAGGAAACAGATGAAATCCCTTCTCCAAAGGCTTCATTTCTTGTTAGATTTTATAGAAAGTTATAGTAATTCTTATGGAGGCTGCAGTAGCAAAGAAGAAGTTGAAGACTTGGAGATGCAGATTGCCTCTGCAGTTCATGCTGCTGAAGATGTTATCGAATCCCACATTGTCGATCAAATTCTTGCTGGATCCATTGCAGAAGGGCCAAATTTTCTTAAGAAGATGGAATTTCTAGGGAAAATAATGGAAGACATGGATTCTATAAAGGAAAAGGTTATGAAGGTTAAAGAGGAAAGGGGATGCAAAGCAGAGCTGCCCTGTTCTTCCATAAATGCTGCTGCTGCTAGAAAGAGTAATATGGTGGGATTTGATGGTTATTTGACTCAACTTTTGGTGGGACATCAATCTGATCGAAAAATCATCTCGATTGTTGGTATGGGTGGAATCGGTAAGACTACTCTTGCTAAAAATGCTTATGATAATTTGCTTGTTGTGCACCACTTTGATGTTCGTGCTTGGGTTACTGTATCTCAAAGATCCAATGTGAGAGGAATCCTTGTTGAAACTCTTTCTTGCCTAAGACTATCGAACGATGGAATGGATAATAAAACTGAGCATGATTTAGGTGAGCAGTTGTATAAAATTTTATCGGGTATGAGATATTTGATCGTATTAGATGATATGTGGAGTGTTCAAGTGTGGGATGAGATAAAGTGTTTCTTCCCGAATAATTGTAATAGGAGTCGAATTCTAGTAACTACTAGGATATCAGATATTGCTAATCACTTTGGCTCCAAGGGACTTGCATTGAATTTTCTGGATGATGATCAAAGTTGGAATCTTTTTTGTGATAAGGTGTTTCCAGACGAAGTTTGCCCTCCCGAATTAGAAGAAAGTGGAAAGAAGATGGTTAAAAAGTGTCAAGGACTCCCCTTAGCGATTGTTGTGATTGGCGGGCTTCTTGTGAGTTCATCTCGGGCACAAGACCAATGGGAGAATGTGGAGAAGGATGTAAGATCAATTCTGAATACAGTCGAGGACAATCGCTGCTTCAAGTTATTGTCTTTGAGTTATAGTCACTTGCCTGCTTGTCTAAAACCATGTTTTCTTTACTTGCGAGTATTCCCGCAAGATGATGTAATCCGTGTGTCCAGACTTGTTAAACCAAACAATGAAAAAAGTTTGGAAGAGATTGCAGAAGGTTATATAGAGGATCTGGTTAACAGGAATCTCATTTCTGTTCAGCTCGTCCATGAGCACTTACAACCAAATCTAACATAATCATAATAAAAATTAACAAATTCTTACAACCAAATCCTGTCAAAAGATCAAGAATTACACGTCATTGATCTTTATTTATTCAAGACTATTTTAATTTTATAAAGAAAAATATAAATTACGATGCCTTATATATTTATGATGCAAAGCAGCAAGACAAACTTTGTTAAAAGATTGCTCAGGCAAGGGACTCGTACAGTTCCGCGGCAAGTCACTCTGTGTATATATCTCATGGAAAGAGCTTCGATCAAAATACCAATCACCAAATGCTTCTCCAATCGTCTGCAAATTATATCACATGTCATTATAAACGCAAGTATTATTACTTAATAAGGGATGATGGTGTTACAAATTAAAAGAAATTACACCGTGCAACTAATGCATGCAAGTGTGTATATTCGTATATATAGCGCAATACAAAAATTATAAATAGTGATCTTACTTTGTTTGCGAGTATATTTCCTGCAACGGACGAGCAAGTCCACCCATCTCTTAAGCGTATGTGGCCATGTCGAAAGCAAGAATGGACGAACATCCCTCTACTTGAAGTGTTGTCAAGTTTCATCAATACCTCGATGAAAGCACTTCGAAAATCTATGAGATTATAGATGTCAGTTTTAGTATTTCGATCACTTACATTTCATTATCTGATTTATTGGCATGCATATGCATATATTATGATAAAAAATGTTCAAAGCTTCATAATTTTTTTTGAAAGGAAAAATGGGTGTTGTATTACTAGAGTACAAGTTGTATTCAGAAGAGCAGCAAGCTCAGGAATTACAATGAGATGTAAGAGTCTACTCCTGTTCAAAGCTTCATAATAATATATGTGACACGTGTTAAAGATTCAGTAGAATGAAACGTCAAGTGAAACATAAAAAGTGAAACGGAAGAATCAACAATAATACATGTAGAAATAATTGGAGTACCTTTCATGATTGTTATTTGAATAGCACTACACAGCTTTAAGTTTGTCACACAATTATCCCATTCGAGACCATCAACAGCAGGTACTAAGGTGAGATTAATCTGGGATAAATTCATGTTAGAAAATATGAAAATTTATGCATTAATTCAACATAAAATATATTTAAATATAAAATCTTCATGAAAAAATGACCTAATTATAATTACCTGAGCACTATCAAAAGCTGATTCAAGTATAAAAAGTGGCGTTTTGACGTCCTCAACCAAATACTCAGGGAAAAGGCACTGACAAATTAATATTATTAAAAATAAAACAATTAATTTAATTTAATCCTACTAGAAAATAAAACAAAATATATGAAAGTTGCTAATTAAAAATGCAACTCCTCTCACCAGATTCGGATCCCTTTTAGAGGTGCATGTTTTGGGTAAATTATTACCTAATTTCTGCATGTCACACGTAAAGAAAAATACAATTATTATTGTTATATATTTGTATATTAATTCATAAAAAAAATATCATTAATTTTTAAAAAATATAAAACGAGGGTATAGAAAAATACATGTGTTGCAATTATACTAGCTAAACTTTTCTCCTTGATATTGGCTCCAGGATGACCCTTTCTGTAAATAAACAAGATAATTAAATGAATTTTATGAAACTAAACATTCACATATTCAATTAGTCCTCCGCTAATAATCAGTTTTCACACTCTCTTTGTATGTTCACATTAGTTTTCATATCCGAAAAAAGACAATTTCTCACAATTCTATATTGTAGTATGTATTTTTAAAATTTTCACTTATTTTTCTTTTTATCTTATTTTATCTTTCTTCTTTTTACTTAGTTAATGTGTTCAGATCAATGTGAAAACTTATGACAAAAGGAATATGTGATTATCATTAATTTTAATTAATAAATATACTTGTAAATCTTACCCGTGAATGAAAAATCCAGAATCAGAAAGACACTTTATTATACAAGTATTAGGTAGTAGCGTTCGAAACTCATCACAATGTAAAATAGTCGCTAATCCACCTGTAGAGGTACCCGCTAGAATAGCCTGCCACCAAAAAATTCATGAGGACTTGGTCGAGGAGATAAAATTATTTGCATATACGTACAAGAAACATATATAGATTAATCATTAATTATTTAAATCAATATATATATACCTTATGCGCTTTTCTCATTCCTTTAGCTAGCATTTCATCCATCATTACATTGAAAATTCTTGCACCTCGAAAAGTTAGGTTGGTTTGCTGAAAGTGCATCAATTAAAATTTTATTCATATATATATATTGAAGAAGAAAAAAAGATATGGCATATATATTTTGAAACTTACCGGATCAATATTTTTGACATTGGACATAAATGATGAACCATCGCAATAATGAATATAAACTTTATGCCAATTATAAAAATCTGAAATCAAACATAAAGGACATCAATAATAATTGTTAGGGTTGAAAATCACCATAATATATAGTTGATTCGAGATCAATCCATAAAAGTATGTTTGAGTTCGATTTGATATAGATATCAAACAAGTTTAAATATGCATTTGTGTTCGGTATATATACTGTAAAGTCAGTTCAAACTCGACTCATGTCCAACTTGACTAAAGCTCGTTCGAGTTTTGTTCGATTTATTATTAAACAAGCTAGCTAGCTCAAACATAAATTTTAAAGTTTGATAACATTTTAAATATGTTTGAACTACAATGCGTTCAACTCGGCATATATACAACCCTAATAATTGCATAATTTAATGCAATAAATACTAAATGACTAAATTATAGCACACACATATATGGGTATATATACCTGGATTAAATTTGATATCATCGTCAAATAATCCTGTGAAGATTTGATTAGGAATTTGACGACTACTACCGTAATAATTTTTTGATCGTTCAAGACAATCGAGTGTCGAAGTACACCATCCACCACCCTAAAACTCGCAAATCAAGTTGTATTTCATTCAAAACACGAAGAGAATGTATTGTGTGAATAATAAAATGTGTATATGGTAAACAAAGTTCACATAATATTTGCACAAAGACAAAAGTATATAATGAAAAAAAAAAAAAGGCACGTCTAGAAGTATGTATATATTCATAAAAGAAGCAATATATTTTGGGTATAAAACTAATTAGATGGTAAATCAATTCCCTTTTTTAATTACTAATTAAGTTATGTTACCTCTATATTAACGATCCAATTATTAATTCCATTTCCAAATCCCTTTTGATAATAGTAAGCAGGTGGACTTCCGTCCAAACAAACTGCAAAAAAAAAAATATATATATATATAGACATTATATATATATATATATATATATATATTATTAAATAATTGTCAATAATTAAATACAAAACCTGCTCCTCTTGCAAGAGCGCTTTGGAGAAAAGTAGGGGTGACGTTGCTGATGGCATACACTTGTGCATTCATTACAGCAAATGAAATAACCACCAAATATAACCAAAAATCCACCATTTTTTACCTACAAAAATTATCCAAATTATGAGTGATTGTGAGGGGCATAATTAAAATTTTTTCACAACGTGCAAGTTTACAAAAAAAAAAAATATATATATATATATATAGTATGTGATTCATGGGAAACAAAATTAATGATAAAATTGACATTTTCACAACTCTAAATTCGATATATGCATTTTCAAAGCCGGCCTATCTAAATTTGAATACAAAAATATTTAGGGGCTGACTATTTACTACTCCATTTGCGTTGAGAACACACCCCTGATTGATGCACCCCCAAAAAAAAAATTAAGAACAGATGTCTCCTCTCAAATTGTCCTAAATACCCTTTTATTTGAAAAACTATTTACTAAATACACCTCACTCCAAAAACTCTAATTTATTTCTCTTCCTCTCGTTTTCTCCTTCCCCTTCCCACATTTTTTCTTCCCATCGCCCCCCACCCACCCACTCGCCACCCCACCCCACGGTCGCCGCCTCCTCCACCGTGGCCACCGAACCCAGCCCACCCCCCCTGCCCATTCTCCATTTTCTCTTTTTCTGTCTTATGCCGCCTTCATCCATCCTCCATTTTTTTTTCTGTCGACCCCGTTCCCCCGTCCCACCGCCGTCGAACTCAAGCCCCTGTCGGCCCACCCCCGTCGTCTATCCATCTCTTTTTTTCTCACACACCCGAACCCAAGTCCTGTCGCCCCTCCTCCATCGTGCCACCCACCCACCCCCTCCTCGTTGTGCCGCCACCAACCCCTAAATTATAGGTTTAGAATTTTTTTCCTTCCTTTTTTTCTTTACATTTCAGTTTTTTTTTTTAATTTCAACCATTTGTGGTCGACCATATACACTCTCGATTATTGTCGACGATAGTGGATATTGTCAATTTATAAAGAAAAAAAAATTACTCCCTCCGTTCCATGATTATTCGCACACTTTCTTTATTGGTACGTCCCAAAATTATTTGCACACTCTTAATATGGAAATATCCCACAAAATTAATACCCTCCCAACATCATTTTATTTTCAAAATTGTCACTCATTTTTACATACATTTTACTTTACACCTCATCAAATCACCTAAAATACCCCTCATTTATCTTACATCACCAATCACTTTATTCTATTTTCTTAAAAACCGTGACGGTCAAAGTGTGCAAAAAAAGTTGGGACGGAGGGAGTACATTTTTTTCGACATACCAGGGTCGACCATATACACTCTCGTTGAAAATTATAAAAAAAAAATCTGAGTTTTTGAGTTTTTTTTTTTGGATGATATTGGATGTTGGAAGTGGTGGGGCGGTGGTCGAAAGTAGTGGTGGTGATTGAATTTTTTTTTTTCTATCACTTCTGCCGAAAGTGGGGAAGTGGGGTGCGTTCAGTAAAGGGGTTCATGTAGTATGATATATTTAGTAAAAAGGTATTTTTAGTTTCTTGCATAACTATTACTGTATATTACTCCCTCAGTTCCATACTTGAAGACCCAAATCAATTGGGCACGAGGTTTAATGAATGAATTGTTTATTAGTATTGTGTAAGATAAAGTGGTAATAGTAAAGACTTTTCAATTTTATAAATAGTAATAACGTTACTTTTTAGTGTAATAAAGTAGTGACATTTGTTGTAATATTGTGATGTTTTAGGAAGATTGTTTAAAAGTGTTTTTAATTACTATTTTAGGTAAGTGACTTCAAGTATGTGACACTCAAAATGGTAAAATAGATCTTCAAGTATTGAACGGAGAGAGTATTAAATTGGATGGGATGTGTTCTAAACCGAATTGGAGGTGTAAGTAGTCAGCCCCAAATATTTAATGCTAACATATTTTGGCCATTTTGTGAAAGTCTAGACAGGCCCATATGAATCATTATAGGGCCTGGTTATATACACACCGACCTATTGAGTATTGAGGACCCCCACTGGATAAACACACACCGTAAGATGAGGAGACCCACGTGCAAACACTCAAAATATCCATTCTTCTTACATCTTAAACCCTAATTTCATTTTTTTAGTATACCCACTCCAATTTTTCTCTCTTCTTCTTCTCTATTCTCCTCTCCATTCGCCGACAAAAGCTCCTCCTCGTCCTACGCGCGTGGCCGCCCCTCCCCTCGTCGTCCTGCGCGCGCGGTCGCCCACCCCCTTGCCATAGCCGCCGTCTTTCCCGTAATTAAGTGCACACAATTTTTTTCAATTTTTTTTCAATTTCTCTTCTTAATTTGTTAAACCGTGTGTGTATAACCGTGGTGTAGAATTGAGAAACCATAACAATTTCTTGAATTGAAAAGGGGAGAAAAGCCCCTATGAACACAAGCAATTCTTCTGCAGAGGAAATCGAATTGGTGTTATGATAAAGTGATGAAGATGAAAGCTAATACAATCTGTTTATATACTAACAATTAAAAACTGCTAATAAACTAACTAATAACCAATTAACAAGACTAATTGGTAACTAACTACCAAGGGGTGTATCTACAAATAACAAAAGGGTGTATCTCCCAATATAGAGAGACTATATTGGGCCTAGACAGGAGGTGTATTTCCTAACCCTTGATACCCCCCCTCAAAATGAGAGTGGATATCCAACAATCCCATTTTGCCCTTGTGGTTGATGAAAACAGCAGGTGGTAGAGGCTTCGTGAGGATGTCGGCTAAGTTGTCCTTAGTTGGAATGTGGACAAGAGTGAGCAAGCCTTCTTTGATTTTCTCCCTTGTGAAGTGGCAGTCCAATGCAATGTGTTTAGTTCTTTGGTGCATGCAAGGATTGTGGGCAATAGAGTAGGCACTCTTGCTGTCGGTGTACATAGTTGAAGGAGATGAGTGTTGAATCCTTAGGTCAGCAAGTATGTAGTGTATCCACTGAAGCTCACATGTTGTGGATGCTAGGGCCCTGTATTCAGCTTCGGCAGAGGACCTACTAACAGTAGATTGCTTCTTGGATTTCCAAGAAATTAGAGAAGAACCAAAATAAATGCTATAACCAGTTATACTTCTCCTTGTTAAAGTACACCTACCCCAATCAGAATCTGAGAATGCATGCAATTTGAAAGAGTTCTTAATGGGATAGAAAACACCAGTACCAGGATTACACTTAATATACCTCAATATCCTATGAACAGCTATCAAATGTGAGTTAGTAGGACACTGCATATACTGACTTACAGTTTGGACAGCATATGATATATCAGGTCTAGTAATGGTAAGATAGAGTAGCTTGCCAACCAATTTTCTATAAAGAGCAGGATTTAAAAGTGGAGGAGAGTGATCATCAAAGACCACCTTAGAATCCATTGGAGTAGAACATGGCTTGCAACCCAAATAGCCAGAATCACTCAGCAAATCTAAAGCATATTTCCTTTGGGAAAGAGTCATACCTGTTTTGTTTCTGGCCACTTCAATGCCCAGAATATACCTCAAAGGACCAAGATCCTTGATGGTGAACTTATGATGCAAAAAGGTCTTAATGGTCTGAATGATCTCAAGAGAAGTACCTGCAACAATTAGATCATCTACATAGCAAAGCACAACAGTAAAGTCAGATCCATTCAGCCTAGTAAATAAAGAGGTGTCAGCCTGTGATTGAATGAAGCCTATGGAGATTAAGGAAGTAGTCAATTTAGAAAACCACTGTTTGGAGGCTTGTTTTAAACCATAGAGGCTTTTATTCAATCTACAAACCCTCTTATCATTACTAGCACAGTAACCAGGAGGAGGGGTCATATAAATTTCCTCATCAAGATCACCATGTAAAAAAGCATTGTTAACATCCAATTGATGTAAATGCCAATTTTTAGATGCAGCCACAGCTAACAAAATTCTGACTGTAGTAATTTTGGCAACAGGTGAAAAAGTATCAAAATAATCTATGCCTTCTTGTTGTGTAAAGCCCTTAGCAACTAATCTAGCCTTGTATCTTTCAATGGTGCCATTGGAATTATATTTCACCTTATAAATCCATCTACAGCCTATACAGTGCTTGTTAGGAGGTAAATGAACAAGAGTCCAAGTGTTATTTTTGTGTAATGCCTCTAATTCATTTTTCATAGCAAGGATCCAATTATCATTTTGGGCAGCCTATTTATAAGTCTTAGGCTCCTGTATTTGAGAAATGGAGGCTGTAAATGTCTTATAGTGAGGAGACAGTCTATGAGAAGATAAAAAGGCATGTATAGGATATTTAATGTTGGAACAAGAGTGAGAGGCATGATCAACAGAGGGTGGCAAGGATGTTTCATAAACCTGTAAATAAGCTGGTTGAGATTTATGTCTAGAGGGTCTAGAAGTGGTCCCCATAATAGGATGAGAAACATCAGGAACAGTATCCACACAAATCTCATTGGTAACAAGGTTATTAGGAACATCAAAATTGGAAATGGGAGAATCAGAAACAATATCAGGAGGATCAGGTGTATTATTATCACAGTTATTGTGGTTATTAAAAGGAGCATCATCATCAGAATCAATGTAATTGTTATCAATAGCAGGAAGAGATAAGGGATGAACAAGTTTATGAATACCTGTTTTGTCAGAATAAGGGAAAATATGCTCAAAGAAAGTGACATCCCTAGATACAAAAAATCTCCCAGTGTTAATATCAAAAAGCCTATAACCTTTTTTTCCAAGAGGATAGCCAATAAAAATGCATTTGGTGGCCCTGGGCTGAAATTTATGCCTATGAGACACCAAGGTGTTGGCAAAACATAGGCACCCAAAAGTTTTAAAAAGGGAGTAAGCAGGTTTCTTGTTATACAAAAGCTCAAAAGGGGATTTCTTGTTAAGAATGGCAGATGGAATTCTGTTTATAATAAAAGCAGAAGTTTTAATGCATTCACCCCAAAATTTTAAGGGTAAAGAAGATTGAAACATTAGTGCTCTAGCTACTTGAAGCAAGTGTTGGTGTTTTCTTTCTACAATGCCATTTTGTTGGGGAGTTTCAACACAAGATGTTTGATGTATAATGCCAAGATTATGATAAAAGTCAGAAAGAAGGAACTCAGTCCCATTGTCACTCCTTAGTATTTGAATTTTAGTGCCAAATTGAGTAAGAATGAGATTATAAAAGTTCTGTAAAGCAATCTTGACATCACTCTTGGCTTTCAATAGATAAATCCAAGTGCATCTACTAAAATCATCAACAATGGTGAGGAAGAATTTGTCACCAGTAACAGAAAGAGTAGAGAAAGGACCCCAAACATCACAATGTATTAAATGAAAGGCATGAGGAGAAACAGAAGAGCTTAATGGAAATGACTTTCTTTTCTGTTTGGCTAAAGGACAAATGAAACAATCATTATGCATAGTAGAGGCTTTTACATTCAGTTCAGGAATTTGTAACATGCAATTTCTAGAAATGTGCCCCAATCTTTTATGCCACAAGTCAAAAGTACAAACATCCTCATTGCTATTACTAGAAAAAGTAGAGTGTCCTAAATGAGAGGAACTAGAGGAGTGATCAATGTGAAAGAGATAAAGGCCCCTATCCTGATCAGCAGTACCAATCACCATCTTGGTGGTATTGTCCTGTAAAACACAGTGGGAGGACAAAAAACTCACAGCACAGTTTGAATATCTAGTCAAGTGACTTATGGATAGCAAATTGAAAGTGAAATCAGGAACATATAGCACATTGTACAGTGTTAAGTGTTCATTTATAACAATATTCCCCATGTGAGTAGCAATTGAAATGGCATTATTAGGTAGGGAAATCTGAACATTAGTAATGGAAGGAGGAGTGGAGAACAAAGATATGTCAAATGTCATATGATCAGTTGCTCCAGTATCCATAATCCAAGTAGAATGTTTAACAGTATTTAAGCCAAGAGAGCAGGACATACCTGGATCTGGTGTGGTCTTGGACTCCTCATTATGAACAGCAGATGCCCCTGCCACAGAATGGGGCATGTCTTTGCCTTCACCTGATTGCTGCATCTTAGAAAAACTCACAAACTTGTCAAATAAGGCTTGATCAATGAGGGGATTAGATTCCATTTGTGAGTCCTTGATAGAGGTGTTAGCAGACTTAGAGGAGTCTTTATTAGGGAGACCTCTAGGACCTCTCCAGCCAGGTGGGAATCCAATAATCTGAAAGCATCTGTCAATTGTGTGGCCAAGGCCATCACAATGGCTGCACTTAAGGGGTTTCTTTCTATCCTTAAAAAACTTGTTATTCTTGGCAACCATAGAGATGGAATCAGATGGAACAAGATCAGGGGTACAGTTTAGAGTTCTTTGAGACTCTTCTTGGAGTAACAAGCCATATATCTTGGATAAGGGAGGAAAAGGAGATTGCAACAAGAACTGGCTACGAATACTACTGTAAGAATCATGAAGGCCAACCAAAAACTTCATAACAGCATCCTGCTCTTGAGTTTTAGTCATCAATTTAGGTAAATCACAAGTACAGGAATCCATGGCTCCACAATAGCACTTGAGAACAGGCCTAAAACTAAGGTATTCATCCCAAAGAGACTTAAATTGATTGTAATAACAGACTAGGGATTGAGAACCTTGATGAATAGCACTTAAAGATTTTTCTAAGTGATAAACCCTAGTGCCATCAGATTGGGCATATCGAATTTTGAGTTCGTCCCAAACATCTTTGGCCAAAGAAAAATACTCTAGGGTTCGTTTGATTTCAGGAATTATGGAATTCAAAATCCACATCAAGACAAGATCGTTAGCTCTTACCCAGGCAGCATAGATGGCTGGATCATCAACCTCAACCGGAACAACCAGGGATCCATCGATCAAACGAGCCTTATTCTTGACGCTAAGGCCTCTCTTGACTGCGTGGCTCCAAGAAACGTAGTTCGTGCCATCGAGCGGTTCAAGAACAATTGAGACGGCCGGGTTGTCATTCTGATGGAGAGCCAACGGTGAGAACGGATTCAAGGCTGGGTTTAGTGAAGTCGAATCGGTAACAGTGGGTGCCATAGCCGCGAAAACAATCGGAAATCAGAGGGGAAGCAATGGATCGAAAGATGGCAGTATCTTCACAAAACTGATACCATGTAGAATTGAGAAACCATAACAATTTCTTGAATTGAAAAGGGGAGAAAAGCCCCTATGAACACAAGCAATTCTTCTGCAGAGGAAATCGAATTGGTGTTATGATAAAGTGATGAAGATGAAAGCTAATACAATCTGTTTATATACTAACAATTAAAAACTGCTAATAAACTAACTAATAACCAATTAACAAGACTAATTGGTAACTAACTACCAAGGGGTGTATCTACAAATAACAAAAGGGTGTATCTCCCAATATAGAGAGACTATATTGGGCCTAGACAGGAGGTGTATTTACTAACCCTTGATACGTGGCCATCATTATGATAAAGCCAATAGATCCAGTTACTTTAACCACACATTGGGGCCGAGCTCAATGTAATCTGGGCCTAAAAAAAACATATTCTCTTTCTTCTTCACGTAATAACTTTTATATCTGTTATTTTTTTAAGTTTCTTTCTATTATTTTCACACTCTTAAAATAAGAATTTTTTTATAAGATTTACCTTTACAATATTAATAAATTTACACAAATAACAATACTTTTGAAACCTACACATACACAAAAAATTAACTCATTTATTTACTTCGCATAAAAATTTATAAAATTATTCCTCAAAATTTACTCATTATTACACATTTTTAATATTTGAAATTTATTACGAGACCAAATGAATATTTTGTTCCTCCCAGTGAAAACTACTTAACTTTTTTTTATTTGTCTCAGTAAAAATTATTCATTTCATTTTTGTAATTACTTATATTATTTTCTCTCTTAATCACACCTCTAATACATTTATTTATTCTATCATATTTTTTAATATATTCGTGTCCTAAGATCATAGATAGTTTTCACCGAAACGGAGAGATGACCATTTAGTTGACTCTTTTTTAACTACAATCAAGTGGACTGGTCACCCACCTATATACTCTCTCTGTCCCATAATTTTTTGCACTATTTCTTTATTCATTCATTTCACAATTGTTTGTATATTTCAAAAAGGAAATATTTTTATAAATCTCACCATCACAATATTCACATACTTACACGAAATGTCATTACTTTTACCTTTAATCCAATCATTCACTTTACTTTATTCATAAAAGTTTACAAAATTACCCTTCAACACTCCACCCATTACACATTTTTCTTAGTTTGTGTGCCCATAAATTGGTGCAAACAGTTATGGGACAGAGGGAGTATGTTCTAGAGATGGCCATTTTTTTGGCCCTACACGATGGGCCGACCCGAAACCAAGTATGGACTGGACTTCAAAATTACAGGGTCATATAGAACCAGGCTAATTTGGTCCGACCCGATGGGCCCGACGGGCCTAGTGGGCTAGGCTGAATTTGGCCCAATCAATTTTTTTTCTTTAGGCAAATAAATAATTAAAATAAGTAAAGTACCTTATATTTAAATATTAATATTGTGTTTTTTGTTTTACTTTGACTTTAAGATTTGAACTTATGAATTATTTATAATTTTATTTAAACTTGTTATATAGTGTAATGTTATACTGATTATGACCGTTTATGAATTATTTATAGTTAAAATTTTAATTTTAATTATTTGTATAAATAAAAATTATATGTGTCAAATACATAATAAAGTTTATATATATATATATATATTTTGCTAGAAATATTAAAAAAAATATATTATCTCACGGACTGGGCTGGCCCGCTAACCCGCTAGGCTAGGATGGGCTAGACCGAACTCCAATTTTATAGGCGGCGTTGGCTATATACCCCTCCAGCTTTGTTAAGTATACTCCCCCTCCTCATTTATTAATTTAATAATCATGTAAAATACCTAAATTACCTTGTGATAAATACACTCCCCTACTTTTAAACCCTAAATCTAATCCAAATTTAAAGAGCAGCCGCCACACCTCCGGTCATCGTCGTCGTCGGTGCACCCCATAGAGGAAAAAAAACTTAGAATTAAAAAAAAAACATTTTTCGACACTGGTTTGTCGATGAGAAACAAACGTGTCGACACTAGTTTGTTGACAAAAGTATTTCTCGTCGGTAAATCAGTGTCGATAAATGTATTTTAAAAAAAAAAATCGACAACTCTTGGTCGATAATATACTCTCTCGTCCACAACGATTTGTCGACGAGAGAGTATATTATAGACCAAGGGTTGTCGAAAATTGAAAAAAAAAAGTGACGGGAAAAAATAAGGACGGTCGCGCGGCCGCCGTGAGTGGGGGAGGAGAGTTTACGGAGGAGGTTGTCGTGGGAGGGAGACGGCGGCGACGTCGTCGCCGTACAATAGAAATAATAAAAAAAAATTGAAACTTACCTGTTGGGCAAGGGGGCGGCGCGCGCGAGGAAAAGAGAGAGTGCTAGGCAAGGGGGTGCCACCGCGTCGCCTGAACAGAAAATAAGAAAAAAAAACTAACCTTTAACCTTCGGCGGCGAGGGAGGCGCTGGGCAAGCGGCGACGAGGGTGGCAACGACGCTTGGAGGCGGAGGCGACGGCGAGGAAGGCAGCGGCGCTTGGAGGCGGAGGCGGCGACAATTTTGGGAGAAGAAGAAGAGGTGTGGAGTGTTGGGAGGAGGAAGAAAGAATTAGGATTTATAATTTAATAGGGAGAGTGTATTTATAAGGATAGACTTTCACACTTTCCTTTTTAGGACGTCCCACAATAACTTTCACACCCTTTAAATGGAAAACCCTTTATAAACTTCACCCTCACAATATCCTCAATTTTACATAAATGCCATTACTTTTTTCTCTACACATACACAAAAGTCAACTCATTTATTTACTTTATACATAAAGTTTTACAAAATTACCCCTCAAAACTCCACTCATCATTACACTTTCTTAATATTCGTGTCCATCTACCTATGAAAATTAATATGGGACGGAAGGAGTAACTTTTTACATTTAAAGGGGTACATGTATCGGGGGTATATTTAACAAAGGCTGAAGGGGTATATAGCCAACGCCTTTATAGGCCCCACTAATTTATGGATCTGCCCACCAAAGTTTGGTCCGATGGGCTGGACTGAACAACCCACTAGTTTTATATTTACAATGCACAGCTTTCTTGATTGTGGGGACACCACGTGATTTACAATTTGTCAACATCCACAAAATACAAAAATAAAAATATATTGACGTACTCCTACAAAAAAAAAAAAAAAAATTGACGTACTCCCTCTGTCCTCGAAAAGTTTGCGGAGAATATTGGATACATGATTTAAAAAAAAAGTGTAATGATAAGAGTGTTGAGTGATAATTTTCTAAACTTTTATATATAAAGTAAATAAAGTAGTTGAGTTGAGTGCACGGTGGATTTTAAAAGTAATGACATGAAGGGTAAATATGTGTATATTTTGAGGGTGAGAATTGTGATGATTATTTCTATTTTAGAGAAGACAATTTTTTTAGGGACAAAAAAAAAGAGAAAATTAAGTATGAAAACTTTTCGGGACGGATGGAGTATTATTTTTAAGATTTTTTTTTTTTTGACGGGTTATTTTTAAGATTATAATTACCAGCAATAGTAATGGGCATATGGTGACAGTCCCAAGTTCTGGTAATAATATATTGATGTATTATTTTTAAGATTATCTTTTCCATATACGATTAGTATCATAAAGTAGGATCGTTTCATGAAAAGCTTCCATTTGTAACTTTGATCCATTTTTACGAAGAAATATTGGTCATTTAATTTAATAGTATCCCGTCTCATGAAATGAAATTTGCTAAACAGTTCATATATAAGAAATTAATTGTATTCTAATTTTAGGCACGAAGAGAAAACTTACACCACAAGAAATTTGAAAAGAGAGATGATGAATACCTTATTACTAGAGGTGAAGAAGATTCCAGTTGCTAACCTCTTCAAACAAACACCAAGAAATAATGCTTATGATATATATATGTAGGTAATATGAGTTATAGATAATGGGGGAGATGGAAATTCTTGTAGGTTATGTCGGCAAATGGTTAATGTAGAGTGAGATATTGTTCAAGTATATATGAGTGTTGCGGCGACAATTGAACTAATACCATTATATTTTTTTTATCTCATTTAAAAATTCGAATCGGTAAATTGGAGGGACAGAAGGACATATGAGACCCACCTTACTAAATGAGGAGAAGGACACCCATGTGATGCAAGGACATATGTTTAGAGAAAGGAAATAATTAAGAAAATGAATGCCGCAATTAATTGAAGAAAAAATAAGTAGCTGCAACTATATATGATTCAAAATCAAAATATGTGTATCATATAAATTTCAAATCCTTAAATTTGAAAAAAAAAAATCAAAACATAAATTCAGACTCTCTATTCTATCCTAAGTTATATCCATCGCAACTAGCTGGCTACTAGACTTAATTTATAAATGTAATTATACTAGAAAAAAATCAAAACATAAAAAGTGGCGTTTGAATGTCCTCAACCAAATACTCGGGGAAAAGACACTGGAAAATAATTAATATGATTAAACAAATTAAAAACAATTAATTTATAAATGTAATTATACTAGAAAATAAAACAATGAAATTTGTTAATTAAAAATGCAACTCCTCTCACCAGATTCGGATTCCTTTTAGAGGTGCATGTTTTGGGTAAATTATTACCTAATTTCTGCATGTCACAGGTAAAGAAAAATACAATTATTATTGTTATATATGTATATTAATTCAAAAAAAAAAATATCATTAATTCTTAAAAAAATATAAAACGAGGGTAGAAAAATACATGTGTTGCAATTATACTAGCGAACTTTTTCTCCCTTATATTGGCTCCAGGATGACCCTTTCTGTATAAATGAATTTTATGAAACTAGACATTCTCATATTCAATTAGTCCTTAGTTCATAATCAGTTTTCACACTCTCTTGGTATGTTCTACATTAGTTTTCATATCCCGGAAAGACAATTTCTCACAATTTTATATCTTTAAAATTAATTTTCACTTATTTATCTTCTATGTTATTTTATCTTTCTTTTTTTTTTACTTACTTATTGTGTTCAGATCAGTGTGAACACTTATGACGAAGGGGATGTATGATTATATATGTGATTAGCATTAATTTTAATTAATTAATATTCTTGTAAATCTTACCCGTGAATGAAAAATCCAGAATTAGAAAGACACTTTATTATACGGGTATTAGGTAAGAGCGTTTGAAACTTATCACAATGTAAAATAGTCGTCAATCCAACGGCAGAGGTACCCGCTAGAATAGCCTGCCACCAAAAAATTCATGAGGACTTGGTAGAGGAGATAAAATTATTTGCATATACAACAAACATATATAGATTAATCATTAATTGTTTAAATCAACTATACCTTATGCGCTTTTCTCATTCCTTTAACTAGCATTTCATCCATCATTACATTAAAAATTCTTGCACCTCGAAAAGTTAGGTTGTTTTGCTGAAAGTGCATAAATTAAAATTTTATTCATATATATGAAGAAAAAAAAAAGGTATGGCATATATATTTTGAAACTTACCGGATCAACATTTTTGACATTGGACATAAATGATGAGCCATCGCAATAATGAATAAAAACTTTATGCCAGTTATAAAAATCTGAAATCAAACATTAAGTACATCAATAATAATTGTTAGGGTTGAAAATCACCATAATATACAGTTGATTCGAGATCAATCAATAAAAGTGTCGTGGAATATTGCACTTAGCTATTTCAATCACAAATAATAAAACAAGACAAACAAGAACGCAATGAATTAGAATAAGTAAGAACACAAATAAAACACGGGATTTGTGTGGTTCGATCAAATGATCTACATTCACGGAGAATAGAGGCTCTCTTTACTAAACTCGAACAAGTGTACAATTACATGTATGTTCACAAAGAAACTTGTCAACTCGCTCAATTCACAGAGAATACGATCTCACTTAGATTGACCTCACACAATTTATATCTACGTCAATCTATGCATTTAGTGGTGTATTATGTACAATGCCCCTTGAAACTACCACAACTAACTAACCACTCCAACAGAATATTCGCTGAAAATTAATTCTGGAAAAATTGAATCAGCAGACTGGTATCACTTGATATGTCTATCAACTGTCAGCAAACTTGAACTCCCAACTCCTCTGATCTGATCAGGCGACAGGCACTCATAAGAGTTGTCCTTACTCTTCTCAGATGAGTTGATTCTAACCAGACGACTAAACCTTATCAGTTGAGTTGACCTTACTCAACTGCTCCCTGACTCAACTAGATGATTAGTTCCTCTTATGTTAAGTATTAACATCAAATGACATCTTAGTATTGCATTAATCCTAACAAAAAGTATATTTGAGTTCGATTTGATATAGATATCAAACAAGTTTAAACATACATTTGTATTCGATCGATATAGTGTAAACTGTAAAGTCAGCTCAAACTCGACTCATGTCCAACTTGATTAAAGCTCGTTCGAGTTCAGTTTGGTTTATTATCAAACATAAATTTTAAATTTTGGTCACATTTCAAAATAAGTTTGAACTACAATGCATGTATTTGACTGACACATTTACAACCTTGATAATTGCATAATTTAATGCAATAAGTACTAATTGACTAAATTATAAGTGTACACACGTATATATACCTGGATTAAATTTGATATCATCGTCAAATAACCCTGAAGATTTGATTAGGAATTTGGCGACTACTCCCATAATAATTATTTGATCGTTCAAGACAATTGAATGTTGAAGAACACCATCCACCACCCTAAAACTCACAAATCAAGTTGTTTTTAATTCAAAGGTGGTCCTTATTAACCATATACGTAGCATTAATATTTATATTATTAGTTCTTATAAAACAGTAGTTGTATGAATATGGTAAACAGAGTTCAAAAATATAAGTATATGATGGAAAATAAAGGTACAGACAAAGTGGGATAGCTCAAGTGGTTAGAGCACCACTACGCCTTAGGTCCCCCATCAAAAAAAAAAAAAAAAACAATATATTTCGGGTATAAAACTTAGATGGTAAATTAATTCCCTTTTTTAATTACTAATTAAGTTATGTTACCTCTATATTAACAATCCAATTATTAATTCCATTTCCAAATCCTTTTTGATAATAGTAAACAGGTGGACTTCCATCCAAGCAAACTGCAAGAAAGGAAAATGAAAATATAGATATAAAATTAGCTTTTTATTTATTAATTAAAATATCAATATATATGTATAAATAAAGAATTAACCTGATCCTCTTTCAACGGCACTTTGAAGAAAAGTAGGGCTGACGTTCGCGATTGCATACACTTGAGCATTCATTACGGCAAGTGAAAAAAACACCAAATATAACCAAAAATCCACCATTTTTTACCTACAAAAATTATCCAAATTATGAGTGATTGTGAGGGACATAATTAATTAATTTTCACAACGTGCAAGTTTGCAAAAAAAATAAAAATTAAGTATGTGATTCAAGTTATAAGTGACTGTGAGGGAAAAAAAGTTAATGATAAAATTGACAATTTCACGACTCTGAATTCGATATATGCATTTTCAAAGCCTATCTAAATTTGAATACAAAAATATTTAGGGGCTGACTATTTACTCCTCATTTGCGTTGAGAACACACCCGATTGATGCACCCCCAAAAATTTTGAGGATACTAAATACCATTTTATTTCAAAAAAACTATTTACTAAATACACCTCACCCTAAAAATTCTAATTTCTTTCTCTTCCTCCCTAGCCTTCCTCTCATTTTCTCCTTCCCCATTTTTTCTTCCCATCGCTCCCCACCCACCCACTCGCCACCCCACCCCACGGTCGCTGCCTCCTCCACCCGTGGCCGCCGAACCCAGCCCCTCGTTGCCCTTTCTCCATCTTCTCTTTTTTGTCTTCTGCCGCCTCCACTCATCCTCCATCTTTTTTTTCTGTCGCCCCCGTCCCCCACCACGCCGCCGCCGAACTCAAGCCCCTACCCACCCCCTCATCCATCAAATTTTTTTTTCACACACCCGAACCCAAGCCTCATCGCCCCTCCTCCATCGTGCCCACCCCTCGTGTCACCCATGCACCCACCCACCCCCTCCTTTGTTGTGCCGCCACCAACCCCTGAATTTTAGGTTTAAGGTTTTTTTTTCCTTTTTTTCTTTACATCTCAGTTTTTTTTTAAAAAAAAATTCATTATTGTCGACGAGAGTGTATATGGTTGACCACAAATGGTGGATATTTTTTTTTTTTTAATTAGTACATTTTTTTCGACACACCAGGGTCGACCATATACAATTTCGTCGACAAATGAATGTCGACGAGTGTGTATATGGTAGACCATGGTGTATCGAAAATTATAAAAAAATCTAAATTTCTGATTTTTTTTTTTGGTTTGAATGATATTGGATGTTGGAAGTAGTGGGGCGACGGTCGAAAGTAGTAGTGGTGGTTGGAATTTTTTTTCCGATCACTTCTACAGAAAATAGGGGAGTAGCACGCTAAGATCAACCAATGTTCGAACGTGGTTCTTTCTCGGTCGTCTGTCTTAATAGTTGTGGATTCCGATTCCTGCTTTGAGCTTCACTCGTACGATAGGGCTTCGCTCGTTGCACACGGAGTAGCCTTTTCAGTCATGAAGAAGTGGTTTCGAGACACTCCAATTGGCTCGAATCGTTTTGGTTGTTGCGAAGCGAATGTAGTCTCAAAATGAAAGTTTGTATGCCAAGCCTTCTATTCTCCTCCTTTATCCTGTGCCCCGCTGTCAGGCTTCCTTCCTCCTTATTGGAATAAGCTCTCCACGCTGCTAGCAAGTGAAACCGCTAAACCAAATTCCGCTTTGTGCCCTTCTTCCTACCCCGCCCTCTTTTACGAGCTAAAGAGAATGCAGCTGACCTAGAGAATGTGGAGGACATTGTTCACCCATACGGAGAACTTCGCGCCCCGTGATCAGGGAGTGGCGGAAGTCTGGCTATAAGAGAGTCTTTGTCCGCCCCTTCTTACCGAGCGACTGATAGTTAGCTTTGAATATTGCATTCAGTAAGGGGTGCATGTAGTAAGATACATTTAGTAAAAAGATATTTTTTGTTTTTTACATAATTATTTTTTGTCTAAACCGGATTGAAGGTGTAAATAGTCGGCCACAAATATTTAATGCTAAAATATTTTGGCAATTTTGTGAAAGTCTAGACAGGCCCATATGAATCATTATAGGACGCGGTTAAAGGCACCCGAGGATACTATGAGTACACCCACGCGATGAGGACACCCACGTGGAAAACTTCAAAATACCATCATTCTTCTTCTTAACCCTAATTTTTCTCTTATTTCGGTACACCCACCAAATTTCTCTCCTCTCTCTCTGTCAATCGCCTCCTCCCATACTCAGGCGGTCGCGGCCCACCGCCTCCTCCCTTCCTCCCACTCTCAGGCGGTCGCGGCCGCGGCCCACCTCCTCACCCCTTCGTTTGAAGAGAAGACCAAGCGACGCGGCCGCCGTCGCGAACCCTCCCTCGTCTTTCGCACTAGCGTCGTCGCGCCCCCTCCCCTTCCTCCTTCAAACGTCGCCGCCGCTGGAGGTGTGTGCAACCCCTCTCCTCCTCCCTCGTCCCCTCCTCCGTGCGAAGCGGCCGCCGTCGCCCCTCCTCCATGCGAAGTGGCCGCCGTTCACGTCGTCGGCCAGTCGACGCGGCCCCTGAAGAAGACAAGTAGGTCAGTTTTTTTATTTTTTTATTTAGGGTTTTTTTTTAAATTTAGGTATTTTAGAAGTTTGGGAATTATTTTCGAACCTATTGCATTTGTTTTTGAAAATTTTTCGAACAATCTGTGTTTGTTTTGGAAAAAAATTCGAACATCTTGTTCGATCTTTTTTTCGAACAAATTTGAGTTGTTTTGGAATTTTTTTTCGAACATATTCATTTTGTTTTGGAAAAATTTTCGAACATATTGGGTTTGTTTTGGAAAAAATTTCGAACATGTTTGTTTTGGAAAAAATTTCGAACATCTTGTTATTTTTGAACATGTTTGTTCTGGAATTTTTTTTTTATTTTTGTTGAAATTTTGGAGTTTTTTTTTTGTTGAAGAATGGTGTTTGTTTTGGTGATGGTGGTGGTGATAATTTTGTGAAATAGAATGGATGGGTGTATTCATCTTCATTTTTTTCATAAATTTTACCCAATGGATATATGGGACAATTCACCTGTTCTCTGAAAGATTAAAAAAATGTTGGATGGGTGTCCTCACAGAATCCTTGGTGCCTTTAGCCGCGCCCATCATTATACTATAAGATAAAGCCCAATTGGTCCAGTTACTTTAACCACACATTGGGGCCGAGCTCAATGTAATCTTGGGCCTAATAAAAACATATTAGTAGTATCTTTTTTCCTCTCATAATAATTTTTATACCTGTTATTTTTTAAAGGTCTCACAATTATTCTTACAATATTCATAAATCTACAAAAATGACAATACTTTTAAAATATATACATAGACACAAATCAACTTATTTATTTACTTTGTATAAAAATTTATAAAATTATTCCTCAATTTTATAAGTCCGACTAATTCATCATGGATCTGTCCAACCCAAGTGTTACCCGATGGGCTGGACCGAAAGGCCCGATTGACACCATGTAATTTACAATTTGTCAACATCCACAAAATACAAAAATAAAAATATATTGATGTATTATTTTTAAGATTACCTTTTCCATATACGATTAGTATCATAAAGTAAGATCGTTTCATGAAAAGTTTCCATTTGAAACTTTGATCCATTTTTACGAAGAAATATTGGTCATTTAATTTAATAGTATCCCGTCTCATGAAATGAAATTCGCGAAACAGTCCATATATAAGAAATTAATTGTAATCTAATTTTAGGCACGAAGAGAAAACTCACACCATAAAAAAACGTATTGATCGATTTGCGATGAGAGATTTGAAAAGAGAGATGATGAATACCTTATTACTAGAGGTGAAGAAGATTCCGGCCAGTTGCTGACCTCTTCAAACAAATTAAACACCAAGAAATAATGGGGGAGATAGAGATTAATCTTGCTAGGTTATGTCGGCAAATGGTTAATGTAGAGTGAGATATTGTTCAAGTATATATGAGTTAATATGAACGAAGTTGGTTTCAACGAAATTTAATTAGCTCAGGACGTGTGTGGACGTAAGTCTAAAATTTTGATACTGTTAATTTTTTTTTCTCATTTAAAAATTTAAACCGACACAAATTGGAGGGAGAGAAGGACATATGAGACCCACATTACTAAATGAGGAGAAGGACACCCATGTGATGCAAGGACATATGTTTAGAGAAAGGAAATAATTAAGAAAATGAATGCCGCAATTAATTGAAGAAAAAATAAGTAGCTGCAACTATATATGATTCAAAATCAAATTATGTGTATCATATAAATTTCAAATCCTTAAATTTGAAAAAAAAAAAATCAAAACATAAATTCAGACTCTCTACTCTATCCATCGCAACTAGCTGGCTACTATACTTAAGTTTATTTCATTTTTCTTAAAATGCATGTCTTAGTTTCAATCCATGGGCTTTATATATATATAATCTCCTTCTTTCCTTTGTTATTTCAATGGACATGTCCTCTTATAACCTCTGTTCACAAAAACTATATCTCTTTGATTGGACACAAATTTTAAGAAAAAATAGATAAAATAGGAGGATGTTTATTTTGGGATTTTGAAAATTTTGAAATTTCAATTTTAAAATCTAGTGGATTTTGAAATTCTAATAACTTGTATGTTTTGTGTTTATTTTGGGGTTTAAGCAGGGTAGAATTTAATTTTATAATACTCCGTATAAGATTTTAAGTGTTTACATAGGTTTTATAGATATTTATATAGGGTTTGTAGTTATTTTTAGGGTTGATTTTTGTAGGATTGGATTTTGAAATCCAAATTTAAATTTCAAATTAGAACGTGATATTTCAAAATCTTAAATCTGGATTTCTCATCCCAAAACAAACATTCCCGTGTTTGAGATAAAAAATAAAGTGATTGTTTTCATAAAAGAAAATGAGCATACTTTTGATATGGTGAATATTAATTATACTCCGTTTCATATTGTTTGTCACTTTTAGTCTTAAAATCTTATTTTAAAAAGTTTATCCCTACAAATTTCTCTTTAATTTATTTTTTTCACCACTCATTCTGGATAATTGAAGCACGTTATTACACATTCTCTTTTATTTTTTTTCATTTCCTTTTTTTTTTCCTCATTTTTCTCTCTGAATCTTTAATCATAATGGAGGGTAAATTTATTAAAAAAAAAAAAAAATTATGTCTTTTAACAAAAGCGCCAATAATTATGAAACGAATGAAGTATATAATGTGGTCCGATCGATTCAACTGGTTGGACCAGCAACCGGTGCTCAAACCGGTTTGACCGCAAGTTCAATTGTAAAAATATTTAAGGCTTTAACTTGTGCAGCATACACCACTAATAATAGTATTAGTTCTTACAAACAATAATATACATTCGTATTAACGTTTGTCCGCAAAGACCATAAAATTGTGGCTTGCCAAGCTCTGCAGTTCACTCGAATCATTCTTGTGCGACAAGCGAACTCGTACACGAAGATCTTCATTCCCAAATTCCTCTTGTTCCTCCATCATTTCCTTAGCAGAAATGACAACAGAATCGCTACAATAAACCAACTCGACTAATCCAAGTGTTGGTATGTCTCCAATCTCCGAAGGAATTTCCTTCAAATTATCCAACTCTCGAAGAACAAGGTGCTCAAGTCGCGGAAAATGTGAGCTTTCCGTTATCCAACATTCCAAACCATCACACGATCCAATCGACAAGTATCTTAGGCACGAGAATTGTTTTTCAACTGTTTCCCACTCCGATCCTTCAAATGATGATGCATCTAGTTTGAGCACTTCAAGAAGAGGCAACGAGCCTATCTTTGTTGCGACGTCGTCCCAATGGAGTTTAGCGCGGAATAATGTCAACTTCTTGAGGGAATCTGGGAATGAGAGGTTTTGGAGAAAGTCACTTCGACTTGTCATCTTTTCATAGGGAAAATCGCAATAGAGTGATTCAAGTTTATGTAGACGATCAATGTTGTTTAGACAAAAACCTGATATTCCTCCTTCAAAACTCGAATATTGTATTCCAAGTTTCTTGATATACGGGATTCTCTTAACAACTTCTTCGCCACATTTGAAATTTCGTATCTGCGAAAGCGACTGAAGATTCTCTAAGACGACCAATCCGTCTTCACCTTCCGTTTCGTGACCACTAGGTGGCGGATCGGGAAGGTGAAGAAGGTCAACCTTAACATGCTTAAGTTGACGCATCTTCCAAATTCCTGATGGTGCCACAGTAGCCCATGCACCATAAATGACTAATGTTTGCAAATTCCAAAACAGAGAGATTGAAGAAAAATACTCTGTAATTGGAAGCCAATCAATTCTGAAAGAAATGTACCGTGAGTTAACTAACTGTAAAGTAGCTTTTACCAAATGAAGATCTCCATAGAATAACATTCTATCGCCAGCTTTCAATACCCTCAACAGTCTTAAATTAAGAGACGGTATATCTTGTGGAGCGTCGCATATCAGGGAGCGCGTAAGTGAGGACATAGACGACTCGTGAGGGGGACGTTCCTCCTTAGACGAGCTCTGATGAATGGCGACACGACGCTTAGTATTCGTACCCTGTGGAATGTTGATACTATGCTGCCTTGTGACACTAAGAAACTTGGTTTCTTGGGCTTCTCTTAAGCATAAGTCCCTCAAGAGATCATGGATGCCGCAAGATTTTATCTTTGCGCCAAATCCGATTTTATGCACCAGAACGAGATTTCTGTCAATGAGTTCCTTTAGGTACTCATCAGCAACCACTTCCAAACTTTTGCCACTAATTGGTTTCAAAAACCCTTCAGCAATCCATAGTTTTACGATGTGGGACGTGCGAATTTCATCATCTTCAGGAAAAACTCCCATGTACAGAAAACACGGCTTTAGATGAACAGGCAGTTCATCATAACTTGTGCATAATATTTTTAGGCAACGTTCGTCGTCCTCTAAATTCACCATAGAGTTTATATTTTCCGCAATATATTCCCAATACTCTCGTGTCCTTTTGGACTTTCCTATGAGTCCTCCGATCACAACTAATGACAAAGGAAGTCCTTTGCAATTCCTTGCAATCGCCTTCCCGATTTCTTCCAATTCAAGAGGGCAAACTTCCTCTCCAAACACAATCTTGCAAAGTAGATTCCAACTATCACCCTCATCCAAAAAGTTGACATCAACTCTATAAGAATCAGTTAGCTGAAATGCAACTTGTGATAGCCTAGTGGTTACTATTATTCGACTATGGTTATTGTAATCCGGAAAAAAGAATTTCACTTCGTCCCACGCTTCAATACTCCACATATCATCCATTACAACCAGATACCTTCTACCCGATAAATATTTATATAGTTTTTCTCCCAATTCATTTTCCGTCATTCCACTCAAGCTCTCCTTGCTCCCAATGTTTTTCAAACAAACAAGAACTTCAATAAGAATTTCGCGAATTCTATAATCTTGCGAAATCGCAACCCATGCAAGTACGTCAAAACGTTCCACAATAAGTTGATTTGCATAAATACTCTTAGCAAGCATAGTCTTACCAATGCCACCCATTCCAACAATCGGAATGATTTGTCGATTAGATTGTTGTCCAACGAGCTTCTCCATGACGTCGTTTAACACTTCATCATTACCCACCATGGGACGAGATCTTGATGATTTCGAACCATTGTGTAGTGCATCAGGGACGGACCTAGGATTTTGCTTCAAGGAGACAAAAAAAAAAAAATTGTATTAAAAATAAAATCATATAAAGTGAATTTTTTTAAAAAAAAATCAAACCTGCAGCCTATCATTGATCCCTCTCTTCATTTTAATCTCCACCACCTCTGTGATGATAAATTCCATTTCTTGTATCAATTTCTGCAGATCTTTATGCAATTCAATCTCAACCACATGATCAGTGGTTGATCCATCAAGAATCTGATCCACTATTCGGGATTCGATTACATCTTCCGCCGCATAAGCTGCCTCTGCAATACGACTCTCTGCATCTTTGCAGCTCCTATCATGGGAATAATTTTCAAGAAAATCTTGCAAGAAACTAATCTTCTCGCTTAGAGATTTAACTTGTTCTTCGTCGAGTGAAATCGGGGGACGAGGATGATGATGTTGAATCTGTTCTATAATATGCATAAGAGAAACTAGAGCTGCATAAGCTGCCATTTTCAAAAGTATATGAACTCGATTTGGTGATCAGGAATTTTGTAGACATCTTTGCAAGAATCTTATCTTCATGCATTTATGCTAGGTGGTTGAGGAATTCAAAGTGGGCCAACATTCTCCACTATCAAATTACTTTCATCTCCTCTTCAATCTTTTGAAATGATTCTTATATGTATGTATTGGAGTTTCGCATTATAAACATATTAGATACCATAAATACTGTCTCTAAACAGGTTAGAAACGGATTTTGGAACCATTTTCTATCTGTTCCTAATTGCATGGTATCTAATGTTAGGAACGATTTTCTAAATTCTGTTTCTAATTGAGACCGTTTTTTTCGGTTTATAATGAGAGACAGAATTTGACACCGTATATTCCCGTATCTAAACGATGAACGACCCGTTTTATATCCGGGTCAAAATTACGTTTCAAATGGTGTTTCTATTTAACAACGACATTTTATCGTCTCTAAATTCGTATCTAAACGATAAACGACCCGTTTTACATTCGGGTCAAAAATCCGTCTATAATTTCGTTCCTATTTAGAAACGACATTTTATCGTCTCTAAATTCGTATCTAAACGATAAACGACCAATTTTACATCTGAATCAAAAATTTGTTTATAATTTCGTCCATCGAACACTTAGTATTGAGTCACCTAATTCTAAGCGATAAGATGACACATAGGGGAACACGTGTCCTTTTTTAAAATTCATGTTGAATGTAATAGAGTCCGTTCATGGTTGCATTTACTATTTATATATCATTGACCAACTAATAAAGACACAATTTGAGTCACAAATAAATCAATTCTTGCTCATAAAAACTCTCATCTCTCTCGAGAACATTAAGAACACATTCAATTTATGGAAATGTAGATTAAGATGAGCTGCTATGTATGATGCAAAGCAGCAAGACAAACTTCGTTAAAGGACTGCTCAGGTAAGGGACTCCTACAATTCCTCGGCAAGTCATCATGCGTATATATCTCTTGAAAAGAGCTTCGATCAAAGTACCAATCACCAACTGATTGTCCAATTGTCTGCAAATTCAAAATAGATGTCTAATCAAGTCCATAATAAAGTTTATATATTCAACACGTAGAAGTGCAACTCAATTTGAGTCAGATGAGATATTTGGATCAGTCTATACATATCTCAACATATCTACTAAAAAAAGGCTAGGAGTATATCTTAAATATAGACAAAGAAAAGTTATAAATGAAACCACTAATGATCTTACTTTATTTGCGAGTACATTTCCCACAACAGATGAGCAAGTCCACCCATCTCTTGCATGAATGTGACCATGACGACTACAATTATGAACAAACATTCCTCTACTTGAAGAGTTGTTAAGTTTCATCAAAGTCTCTATGAAAGCACCTCGAAAATCTGAAATCATGCATGCATATAAGTTAAAGCACCTCGATCGACCACAATCTATATTCTTGCAATAATTTGAGTACATTACTTCTATCTTCAATTCAAAATATTTATTATTGAGATAAATAATACTCCAACTGTCCAGTTTTTTTATTCTCAGTTTTCAAAAAAAAAGATTATTTATGTAAGAGGTGAAAATTTGAGGATAGAGATAAAGTAATGTGTGTAAATAGTATTTTCTTTTTAAGGGATGAAAATTATAAAATTAGACGGAGAGATATATTTTATATATATCTTGAAAGAATTTCATCTCATCTCTGATACCATAAAAAAATTCCGTCTCATCTAAAAGTCTCATCTCAATATATATTTCAAAATACCTTTCAAGATTGCTATTTGAGTAACATTACAGAGTGCAAAGTTCATCGTGCAACTATTCCACTCGAATTTGCCACCAACAGCAGGTATTAAGGTGGCTAGTACCTGGGGACATATAATTAGTTGATTTAGCATGTATATTTAAAACATTCTTTATTTATTTTCTATTTGGATATAATATCATAATGAAATTAAAAATAAACATACCTGATAACCATCATAAGCTGATTCAAGTATAAAAAGAGGCGTTTTGATGTCCTCGACCAAATACTCAGGGAATAAACACTGACAAATTAATATGATTCATTAAAAATATTGTTAATTAGCATTTTAATTTTAATTTAAATTAATCTAGGAAAACAATGAAATTTAATTTATTGTCTCCCTCTCACCAAACTCGGATTCATTTTGGAGGTGCATGTTTTGGGCAACTTTTTAGCTAATTTCTGCGTGACACAGTCACAGATAAAGAAAATTAAGCATGTTACAATTGTGAGATATATATAAATATAGAGTAATGGAATGAAACCCGATGGTTGATTTCTTATGAAGCTCAACACCTGCATAAAATACTTGTAAACCGTAACATAGTAAAGTCTTTTAGGTAGGTGTTGAGCTCACCACTAGTTCCATATATACTATTTATATATATGATCTAGCTAAAACAATGTACTTGAAATTTTGGGATCAAGTGACCTTAATCCCCTTGAATAAAGTGTAAAACAAGGGGAAAAATATACGTGTGTTGCGATGACATTAGCGAAAATTTTCTCTCTGATATCGACTCCAGGGTGATTTTTTCTGTGAATAAAATAAGTGAATGATATAAGATGAATTTATAAAAGACACTTTGATCATATTCTAGAATTAATTTGCTTGTGATCTTTACCCGTGAATAAAAAATCCAGAATCAGAAAAACATTTGAGTGTACAAGTATGAGGTAAGAGTGCTAGAAACTTGTCACAGTGAAGAATTGTCACCAATCCACCTGAGGAAGCACCAACTAGCATAGCCTGGCCAATAGTATATCATGAAGACTTAGCCAAGTAAATATAATAATTTATAATTAATACAAACTTAATTATATTAATCATTTAAGGGGTCAGTTAACGTTCATACAGAGCTAATTCTGATTTTAAACGAAATGTCTTTAGTGGACTATGAAATTGGTCGATCATTAAACCAAATATCGAGAATTCAAAAAAAAATATTAATCATACCTTATGCGCATTTCTCATTCCTTTAGCCAAAATTTCCTCCATCATAACGTTATAAATCCTTGCACCTCGAAAAGTAAGATTGGTTTTCTGAAAGTGTATCAATTAAAATTTCAAATAAAATTAAAAAATAAATAAATAAATTTTAGGACTTACGGGATCAACTTTTTTTATATCGGACATAAAGGATGAGCCATCACAATAATGAATTAACACTTTATGCCAGTTGTAAAAATCTGAAATAAAAAAGTTACTAGTCAAAGTTTGAGTCATATATGAAAAAGGTTATTTAAAATTAAAAAATAAAAGCCTAAACTGCTTTAACGATAATTACATAACTTAATTAAAGCAACAAGTACTAATTGACTAAATACGACATGTTTAAGAGAATTATTTTTAAGAGTAAAGAGATTTTGACAAATGTTCAAATAATAATAGGACAGTAAAAGTAGCATATATGTGCATAAATATATACCAGAATTAAATGCAATGTCATCGTCGAATAATCCTGTGAAGGTTTGATTACCAATCAGGCGACTAGTCCCGTAATAATTTTTTGATCTGGTAAGACAATCGAGTGTCGAATTACACCATCCACCACCCTAAAATTCACAAATCAAGTTCTTTTTAATCAAAGCACGAAGCACTTTTCTAAGACAAAAGAAACAAATTTTATTAGTGTAAAACTTAGATAACAAATAGATTAATTCCCTTTTTTACTAAGTTATATTACAGAGTTTACCTCAATATTAACAATCCAATTATTAATACCATTTCCAAATCCTTCTTGGTAATAATAAGCTGGTGGACTTCCATCTAAACAAACTGCAAGAAAAAAATGGTAATAATGTAGACTTTATATATATATATATGCAATTAGCATTTTATTTATTAATTCAATTGTCAATATATAAAAAATAAAACCTGCTCCTTTTGCAACTGCGCTTTCAAGAATAGTTGCGCTGACGTTTGTGATGGCATAAACCTGAGTATTCATCAGACCCAATGAACAAACCAGTAGATATAACCAATTGCAACCCACCATTCTTCACATATATACACAAAATATACTTAGTACAATAATTAATTAGGCATATAATCAATTAAGTTTCTTGATTTATTTAGAAAATATTACATTCCCTCCACTAAGTCAAAATCCTCAAATACAAAAATAAAACTAGTCTTAGATGAGACCGTCTTAAGGAATAAGATCCGTGAAAACCCTCATGTAAAAAGTTACAATGTTTGAATAAAAAGTAATAGTCATTTTTATTAAAAACATTATCATTTTTTACTTAAACATTATCACTTCTTTTACAAACATAAAATATATAGGGAAAAAATGGTTCTCAATGTCTTATCCAAAAATTTAAAATATGGATTAAAAGGAAAATCATCCGTGAAAATGTCTCAAACACGTTTTTTTCCAAAAAAAAAAAATATATACTATTCCCTTGCGTTCAAGATAATCTATGAAAAATATTCTATGCCTGCAAAAACATTTAGGCCCATATTGTGAAAGTCTAAACAGGCCCACAGCAATCATTGAACCATCCAAAGCCCAATAAAGGCACTGACTATATACCCCTCCAGCTTTGTTAAGTATACTCCCCGATACATACACTCCCCAAAAAAATGACTTACATTAGATGTGCTCCCCCAAATTATCTAAATTACCCTCTTCCTCAATGACATATGTTAAATGCACTCCCCATTAAAACCTTAATTCTTCCCCCTCCATTTTCTCTCTTATCCCTCAAACAAATCTTCCATCAGCCATCGCCCCTTCAAATCGCCGGCCACGGCGCCGCTCCTGCCGCCGGCACGATCGCCCCCGTCGCCGAACCCCTTTACTCGTCGCCTCACCCCAGCCTTCGTCGACCGCTGCCCCTTTTCCTCTTTCTTTCTTTCTTTCTTCTTATTTTTTTTTCTGCCATGGAAATAGGCCACGGAGGTCGGCCAACTCACGACCGTTCCCAGGCCGCCGTGCCTCCACCAATCGTAGCGCCGCCCCCTCTACCTTTCCCATTCACGTGGTCGACTTCCCCCTCTTCTTCTTTCTCTCTCTCTCTTTCTTTTTTTTTTCTTTTTTATTTCTGCCCTAAATAGGCCATGTAGCGCGACCTCCTCCCCCCTCTTTCGTTGTGCTCCGCTCCCCCTCTCCACACGACAGTCCGCCCAGGTAAGTCCTCTTTCTATTTTTATTTTTTTTCAACTTTCAACGAACCAGTGTCGACGAAATGTATTATCGTCGACAAATTGTTGTCGACAAAATACATTATCGTCGGCAAATTGTTGTCGATGGAATGCATTATCGTCGGTAACAATTTACCGACGATAATGCATTTCGTCGACACTGGTTCGTCGAAAATTTTAAGTTTTTTTTTTCGACAAACTAGTGTCGACCGAATGCATTATCGTCGACGACAATTTGTCGACAATAATGCATTCAGTCGACCCTGGTTTGTCGAAAATATGTTTTTGATTTTTATTTTATGTTTTAAATTTTTTGTGTAGAAAATGGGTTGGTATTGGTCGCCGGAGGAGGCGGCGGCGAGTCGGCAACGGTGACGACAACTATTAGGGTTTTAAAAGTGGGGGAGTGTATTTATCATGATTATTTTAATTTATTTTAATATAAGGACAGTTTAGGTATTTTACACGAATATTATATTAATAAATGGGTAGGGGGAGTATACTTAACAAAGCTGGAGGGGTATATAGCCAGGGCCCCAATAAATCCACTCATTGGGCCCAAGCCCAATATTTTGTTGGGCCTTACACACACTATTAGCTTAACACGTGACAATTTAACAGAGACTTGCAAAACTTTCCAGGGACAGGACAACACGTGATGTACAATCATAAAATTATTTACACCAGCTTAGCCTTTTTCTTTTATTCAAATCGTATTAATAAAAAAAAGAGTGAAAAAATTGAAAATCGTCGATTTTGGAACGGAAATCGATATACACATTGGAAAGTGAAAAAAATCTAAAACCATCGATTTTGGAACTGAAATCGACATACACTTGTAGATTGAAAAAAATCTAAAACAGTCGATTTTGGAACTGAAATCGACATACACTTATAGCCGGTTCAGTTCAAGTTCCACATTATCAGAACAATGTAATAACACTATCGTGTAACCAAGAGAGTTGATGTACATACCTTTCGTTTCGTTAGAGGAGAAGAAGATTCCAATGGCGGATCTCTTAAAACAACTAATAATTAATAGCAATGCTTATTAATCAAGAATCTGATAATCATGTTATATACTTATATATAGAGAGACAGAAGGAGAGATTGTTGAATAAGTTGACTTTGTATTGAAATATTGGTAGAGGCTATTCCAGATTTGGGAAGACTCAGATCAGATCTGCCCCCATTAATCTAATGTATTTTTAAATATATACTAGTATTCAACATTAAATTAAGATTTCAAATGAATTCATCTTTTAAAAATATTGACATTATCAATATAATTTTTTAATTAGTTGTAATATTGTCTTGTATCTCATCAATATGTATTGATCTATGAAGTTGGAGTATTATTTTTTATGTTATACTATATGTGGAGTAATAATTAGATAATATGATAGTGGATATTAAATTAATCTTCTTCGATTTGTTCATTAATTTCAGATCTATTGAAAATTTGCGAACTTAAGCAGTTTTAGTAATCTTCTATGTATTTTCATTTTTCACTGCCTCAATTTCAAATTAATTTCAATTATTCTTCATTTTTATACCCCAAAATTTTCCATTTCAAATTGTAATTTTTTTACATGTGAAGTGACACATAAAATAAGAAAAGTGAATTTATTGAGAATTTTGAGAGGTAATTTTGTAAAACTTTATGTATAAAGTAAATAAATGAGTTGACTTTTGTATATGTGTGGAGATATTTGTGTAAAAGTGAGGATATTGTGAGAGTGTAGTTTATAAAGGGTTTTCCATTTTAAGGATGTGAAAGTTATTGTAAGACGCTAGAAAAAGATAGTGTGAAAGTAATTGCGGGACGGAAGAAATAGTATAATTGGGGTGATGTACTGTATATGTCAATACTAAATATCAATTCCTTGGATACTGCTTGATCTATTATATATGTAACAAATAACCATAATAAAAATTAATTAACAAATGCTTACAAACAAATCCTGTCAAAAGATCAAGAATTACACGTCATTGATCTTTATTTATTCAAGACTATTTTAATTTTATAAAGAAAAATACAAATTAAGATGCCTTATTTACTTATGATGCAAAACAGCAAGACAAACTTTGTTAAAAGATTTTTCGGGCAAGGGGCTCGTACAGTTCCGCGGCAAGTCATTCTGTGTATATATCTCATGGAAAGAGTTTCGACCAAAATACCAATCACCAAATGCTTCCCCAATTGTCTGCAAATTATAAACGTGATAAGTGATGTAGATGTTACAAATTGAAAGAAATTGCACGGTGCAACTAACGTGCAAGTGTATAAATTTATATATATAGCGCGCAATACAAAAATTAAAAATAGTGCTCTTACTTTCTTTGCGAGTATATTTCCTGGAACGGACGAGCAGGTCCACCCATCTCTTGAGTATATGTGGCCATGTCGAAAGCAAGAGTGGACGAACATCCCTCTACTTGAAGTGTGGTCGAGTTTCATCAATGTTTCGATAAAAACACTTCGAAAATCTATAAGATTATATGTGTCAGTTTTAGTATTTCACTTGACATTTCATTATCTGATTTACTGATATACATGTGTCATGACTAAAAATGGTCAACGCTTCATAATAATTGATGTCACGCATGTTAAAGATTCAGTAAAATCGATAATAATACATGTTGAAATAATTGGAGTACCTTTCATGATTGCTATTTGAATAGCACTACAGAGCTTTAAGTTCGTCATACAATTATCCCATTCGAGACCATCAACAGCAGGTACTAAGGTGACATTAATCTGGGATAAATTCATGTTAGAAAATATGAAAATTTATGCATTTATTCAACATAAATATATTTAAATATAAAATCTTAATTACTGAAAAATGACCTAATTATAATTACCTGAGCACTGTCAAAAGCTGATTCAAGTATAAAAAGTGGCGTTTGTATGTCCTCAACCAAATTCTCAGGAAAAAGACACTGAGAAATTAATATGATTAAACATTAAACATATATATATATATTTCGTTAACATTTATGTAATACTACTAGAAATTAAAACAATTAAATTTGTTAATTAAAAATGAAACTCCTCTCACCAGATTCGGATTCCTTTTAGAGGTGCATGTTTTGGGTAAATTATTACCTAATTTCTGCATGTCACAGGTAAAGAAAAATACAATTGTTATTAATTGTTATATATGCGTAATTCATTTTTAAAAAAAATTACATTAATTCTAAAAAAATGTAAAACGAGGGTAGAAAAATACATGTGTTGCAATTATACTAGCTAAAATTTTCTCCCTGATATTGGCTCCAGGATGACCCTTTCTGTAAATAAACAAGATAATTAAATTAATTTTATGAAACTAGCTAGACATTCTCATATTCAATCATAATCAGTTTTCATACTTTCTTTACATTCGTTTTCATATCCGAAAAAGAAAATTTTCTAACAACTATATATCTTTTTATTTAGCTTCTATATGTTATTTTATCCTCTCTTTTTTTCTTAATTTTTGTGTTTAAATCAGTGTGAAAACTTATGACGAAGGAAATATGTTGATTAGAATTAGTTTTTAATTAATTAATATACTTGTAAATCTTACCCGTGAATGAAAAATCCAGAATCAGAAAGACATTTTACTACACGAGTATTAGGTAAGAGCATTCGAAACTTATCACAATGTAAAATAGTCGTCAATCCACCCGCAGAGGTACCCACTAGCATAGCCTGTGACCAAAAAAATTCATGAGGACTTCGTCGAGTACATAAATTGAAAGTATTTGCATATATAATTAATCATACGATTATTTTACCCGAGACTTCAAAGAAAATAAAAAATCATACGATTATTTATATCAACTATACCTTATGCGCTTTTCTCATTCCTTTAGCTAGCATTTCATCCATCATTACATTAAAAATTCTTGCACCTCGAAAAGTTAGGTTGGTTTGCTGAAAGTGTATCATTTAAAATTTTATTCATATATATGAAAATAAAATAAAAAGATATGGCGTATATATTTTGAAACTTACCAGATCAACATTTTTTACATCGGACATAAATGATGAGCCATCGCAATAATGAATAAAAACTTTATGCCAATTGTAAAAATCTGAAACCAAACATAAACTACATCAATAATAGTAATTGTTAGGGTTGAAATTACCACAATAGTTGATTCGAGATGAATCAATAAAAGTATGTTTGACTTCGATTTGATAAAGATATCAACAAGTTTAAACATACATTTGTGTTCGGTATAGTGTAAAGTCAACTTAAACTTGACTCATGTCTAACTTGATTAAAGTTCGTTCGATCTATTATTAAACAAGCTAGTTCAAACATAAATTTTAAAGTTTGACTTAACATTTTAAATAAATTTGAACTACAATGAGTTCGACTCGAAATATATACAACCCTAATACTTGCATAATTTAATGCAATAAGTACTAATTTGACTAAATTATAGCGTGCCCATATATATACCTGGATTAAATTTTATATCATCATCAAATAATCCCGTGAAGATTTGATTAGGAATTTGAAGACTACTCCCGTAATAATTTTTTGATCGTTCAAGGCAATCGGATGTCGAAGTACACCATCCACCACCCTAAAACTCACAAATCAAGTTGTTTTTAATTCAAAGCACGAAGAGAATGTATTGCACTGTGAACCTTATTTACCATAAATCATTAATATTATTGTTTTACATGAACAAATAATATTTATATAGACAAAAGTGAAAAAAAAAAGAAGAAGTTACGTCTAGCAATATATATATATATATATATATTCATTGCAATATTTTTTTGGGTATAAAAGTTAGATGGTAAATTAACTCCCTTTTTTAATTACTAATTAAGTTATGTTACCTCTATATTAACGATCCAATTATTAATTCCATTTCCAAATCCCTTTTGATAATAGTAAGCAGGTGGACTTCCATCCAAGCAAACTGCAATAAAGGAAAATGAAAATATAGACATTTTATTAATAATAATTAGCATTTTATTTATTAATTCAATTGTCAATATATATATAAAAGAAATAACCTGCTCCTCTTGCAACAGCTCTTTGAAGAAAAGTAGGGCTGACGTTGCTGATGGCATACACTTGAGCATTCATTACACCAAATGAACAAACCACCAAATATAACCAAAAATCCACCATTTTTTACCTACAAAAATTATCCAAATTATGATTAGCAGAATATTTGGGACATAATTAATTAATATTTACAACGTGCTAGTTTGCCAAAAAAATAAAATAAAAATTAAGTGATTATGAGAAAAAAAAGTGAATGATAAAATTGACATTTTCACAACTCTAAATTCGATATATGCATTTTCAAAGCCTATCTGAATTCGAATGGGTCCGACTATTTACACCTCCATTTGCGTTGAGAACACTCCCCCTATGGATTTAATAATAAAATAATGAAGTAAAAAACCAAAAATACCCTTTAAGTCCTATTAAACTACTAAATGCACCCCCACCTTTAAACCTAAGTTTTATCCATCCTCCGCCGCCGCCGCCACCACCGCCACCACCAAACATCAAACACCAAACACCAAAATTTCTCCCCAAACAACAAAATTTCTCCCCAAACAAAAAAAAATTCAACTTAAAAAATTTAACTTTTTTTTTAAGATTTCGACAAACCAGTTGTTGTGACAGAATAGGGTTATAGCACATGAACAAGAAACGTAAAGAAGACAAGTGATTTACGTGGTTCACCAATGAATTGGCTACGTCCACGGGCAGAGAGGAGAACGGATTTTATTACTGATTAGGGTTACAGATTACTGATTCATGCGCTCTGCCACACCATTCTGCTGCGGTGTATGTCGGATAGTGTGGTGTCGAGCAATCCCTGCATCCTTGCAGAACTCATTGAACTCAGACGAACAGAACTCCAGGCCATTATCAGTTCGCAGTCTCTTGATCTTCTTCCCAGTCTGATTTTCTACCAACGCCTTCCACTGCTTGAATTTCTTGAAAGCTTCACTTTTGTGTTTCATCATAATTACCCAAGTCATCCTTGAGTAGTCATCAATCATAGACACAAAATATCTGTGGCCTCCAATAGACTCAACACGTGACGGACCCCAACAATCCATATGAATGTAGTCAAGAGTCCCCTTGGTCTGATGAACTGCCTTCTTTGGGAACTTGCTGCGATGAAGCTTCCCAAATACACAATGTTCGCAGAATTCAAGACTCTGCACTTTATGCCCAGAAAGAAGATCCCGCTTAGACAAAATCTGCATCCCTCTTTCTCCCATATGACCGAGCCTCATATGCCACAACCTGGTCATATCCATGGTCTGAACCTCAGATGATGCAACATTAGCAGAACCTGTCACAGTGGAACCTCTCAGATAATATAAGGTACCACGTTTCAAGCCTGTCAGAACCACCTTTGAACCTTGACAAACATACATAACTCCACCTTCACCTTTGAAACTGAAACCCTTGCTGTCAAGGAGACTCAATGATATTAGATTCTTCGTCATCTGTGGAACATGCCTGACTTCATTCAAGGTGCAGAATACCCCATCATGTGTCCGTATCCTGACTGAGCCAATCCCAACCACCTTGCAGGCAGCACTGTTAGCCATGGTAACATTTCCTCCATCTATCTGCTCATAGGTCGAGAAGAACTCCCTGTTAGGACAAATGTGGTATGATGCCCCAGAATCAAGAACCCACACATCATTACGATGTGACTGTCCAGCTGCAACCAAGGCCAGATCATATTCAGAATTTGTATCAGTTTCTGCAACAGCTGCAGAACCGCCGACACCATCTTTCTGCTCCTGCTTCCTCTTCTTCTTAGGACAATCATTCTTCCAGTGCCCTGGTTCTTTACAGTAATTGCAGATGTCATCGGGTTTAGGACCTTTTGAACCTTTCTGATTCGGCTTCCCAGTTTTCTTCCCAAATTTCTTTTGTCCCTTACCCGTAACATACAGCCCCGATGCCTGATTTTCTGTGACCGAGCCAGTTGCCTGTTGACGGTCTTCTCTGCTGTGGAGAGCAGATCGAACATCTTCCAGAGACAGAGTATCTTTCCCAGTAATGAACGATTCAACAAAATTCTCATACGATTCAGGCAAAGATACTAACAGAATTAAAGCAGCGTCCTCATCTTCTACTTTAACATCAATATTACGCAAATCTAGTAAAATTTTATTTAATTTATCTAGATGATCTCGAAGAGATGTACCTTCCTGCATGCGTAAACGGAACAGACGTTGCTTCAGAAGCAATTTGTTGGTTAGAGACTTCGTCATGTAGAGACTCTCTAACTTCTTCCAGAGACCATCGGCAGTTTCCTGATCCGCAACCTCGATGATAACATCGTCAGACAGACATAGCATGATAGTCGAGTGGGCCTTTTCTTCTAGGGTATTCCACTCTTCTTCAGTTACATCCTCAGATTTAGGTTTTCCTGATAGCGGCGCCCACAAACCCTGCTGCTTCAGCAGAGATCGCATCTTGATTTGCCATAGGCCAAAACTATTTCTCCCGGTGAATTTGTCAACCTTTACGTTGAAAGTAGACATTCTCGATCGGCTCCAAAAAACCCTAACAGTGCGGAAAAAAAAACTTGATCGAAACGACCAGGCTCTTGATACCAGTTTGTTGTGACAGAATAGGGTTATAGCACATGAACAAGAAACGTAAAGAAGACAAGTGATTTACGTGGTTCACCAATGAATTGGCTACGTCCACGGGCAGAGAGGAGAACGGATTTTATTACTGATTAGGGTTACAGATTACAGATCTCAAAGACCATATATATAGCACAGAGATAAAACACCGATATTGGGCCTAAAGCCCAATACTGCATATCGTTGGGCCGACAAGATTGTATATGCTCGACATTTGTTGATCGAAAAAAAAAAATTTAAAAACTCGTCGACAACTTTAGGTCGACCAAAAATACACTCGTCGACACCCTGTTGTCGACGGAGTGTATTTGGATCGACCTAAAGTGATCGAAAGGTAAGAAAAAGTTGGAAAAAAAAAAAAAAAACCTGGATTTGGATTTGGCGAGGGAGGGAGGAGGAGGGGGGAGGGAGGGGACGGCCGCGCGCGGCCGCGATCCTGTTTTTTTTTTTTTTTTTACAGGCAGGGGTGGGGGCGACGGGTTCGGCGAGGGAGGAAGGGGGTGGCGTCGCCGGCGACGGGTGGTGGAGGGGCAGGTCGCCGACGGTGGTGGTGAGGGGTGGGGGAGAAGATGAAAGAAGAAAATGGAGGAGGAAGAAGATGGAGGATTTGGGGGAGAAAGTAGGATTTAGGGGGGGTGTGAGTAGTAATTGGAATTATATAAGAGAAGGGCATTTATGACAATTTGAGGGGGGTGAATCAGATTTTAGGGGGGTGCGTCCAGAGGGGGAGTGTTCTCAACGCAAATGGAGGTGTAAATAGTCGGACCCAATTCGAATACAAAAAAAAAATTCATGCTAAAATATTTTGGCCCATTTTGTGAAAGTCCAGACAGGCCCATACAAATAATTATACAAGATAAAGCCCAATAGGTCCACTTACTTTAACCACACATTGGGGCCGAGCTCAATGTAATCTTGGGCTAAAAAAACTTTCATCGATTTCATAATAACTTTTACACTGTTATTTTTTAAAGTTCGTACAATAATTTATACAACTTTAAATTAAGAAAAATTTTATGAGATTTGCTCTTATAATATTCACAATTTTACATAAAATGATAATACTTTTAACCTACACATAAAGTTACATAACTTTTTATTTTATTTTAATAAAAGTTACTTATTTCTTATTTTACAATTACTCTCTTTCACATTTTATCATATTATTATATCTCTCAATCACGGCACTTTAAATACATTTATTTATTCAATTATATTTCTTAACTTCCATGTTAAACAATCATGAATAGTTTTCACCGGAAACAACGAAGGAGTCCTATTTAGTGGCCTCTTTTTTAACTACAATCAAGTGGACTGGTCACCCACCTATATAGTATCTCCACTGTATTTAGCATGCACGACTTTCTAGAGGGTGGGGACACCGTCACCACGTGATTTACAATTTGTCACCTTCCAAAAAATACAAAAATAAAAATATTTACAACCTTATTACCAGCAATGTAATGGACAAATGGTGACAGTCCCAAGTTATGATAATAATATATTGAAGATTTCCTTTTCCATATACGATTCGTATCATCATCGTTTCAAAAGCTCGTCTTATAGAATTAGATTCGCGAAACAATTAATAAGTAAGAAATTAGGTAAAGTCTAGTATGCACTCGAGTGCATGCTGTGCACCCTAGTCCATGTGCACTTTTCAGTTTACTGATTTACACTTTTTGGTAAATGGTGTTACACTTTTCAATTATTACTTATACAGTTTAATAATTGAAAAGTGCAACACCATTTACCAAAAAGTGTAAGTCAGTAACTGAAAAGTGCAACATGGATTAGGGTGCACAACATGCACTCGAGTCCATAGCAGACCAACCCAAGAAATTAATGCGATAACAACACTTGATTTCATGCCTTTTAGGAGTAAAAGATATCAATCGCATTAATTCTATTTAGGCGCAAAGAGAAAACTCACACGACAAAAAAACGCGTTGATTTGCGACGAAGTAAAAGAGAGTAGATGAATACCTTTTTACTAGAGGTGAAAGAAGATTCCAGTTGCTGATCTCAAACAGCCACCAAGAAATAAAGCTTATGATATACTTGTGTGTACATATATATATAGATAGATAATATGAGTTATATATAATGGGGGAGATAGAGATTATTGCTAGGTTAAGGTTATGTCGGCAAATGGTTGTCAAGTAGCTAGAGTGAGATATTGTTGACGTATAAGTGGACATTGTTGAACTTCTGATTTGACCGGGGTAGGACGGGGCGACTCGCTACGAGTCAAGAGGCGAGGTATGGACGTCGGCTCAATATAAATTAAAATTTTATTTTTGTAATAATTAATGGGAAATAAAAAAATATTACTCTATATCCGTCCCGTGATTACTTTCACATGTGAAGTGACACACAAAATAAGAAAAGTGAATTTAGTGGGAATTTTGAGGAGTAATTTTGTAAATTTTTATGTATAAAATAAAGAAATGAGTTGACTTTTGTGTAAGTGTGGAGAAAAAGTAATGGCATTTGTGTAAAATTGATGATATTGTGAGGGTAAAGTTTATAGAGGGTTTTCTATTTTAAGGGTGTGAAAGTTATTGTAGGACGTCCCGAAAAGAAAAGTGTGAAAGTAATTGCGGGACGGAGGGAGTAACATAAAACTAAGATTTTATTTGAAAAATAAATAAATGCTACTCTTTCCGTTCAAAAATAAACTTCACACTTTTTTTTTCAATAAGTCCCACAATAAATTTCACACTCTTAACATAAAAAATCTCTCCATAAACTTCTTTCACATAATATTGATAATTTTACATAAAATATCATTTACCTTTAAGTTCTCATATACACAAAATTCAACTCATTTTTAAAAGATGTTTGTATCAATATAATTTTTTATTGCAATATAATAGTATATCTTATACTCCTTTTGGTCTCTATTTAATGACTCATTTTGTCATTTTTATTGCCTCTCACTTAATGATTCATACTTAAATAGTAAAAGAACATTTTAACTATCCCTCAAAACATCTCAATATTACATTAGATGTCATCACTTTATTTACACTAGAAAATATTTTCACTAATTTTAAAGTTGAAATTTTTTTATTATCCTAATTCTCTTTTTATACTGATAAATAATTTATACATCAAAACTCAAAATTAGTCTACCGAAAAGATTTCAAATTAAAATTATTTTGGGCCATGTTGTGAAAGCCCAAAAAGTCCCGCAATGGTCTCTATATCAGCTAAGCCCAATTGTGACATATAGATTATAGATATATGAATAGGTCACAATTATTTATTTACACCTCCATCATTAATTCATTCACTACCCCCAACCTTTTAATTATTCGAAAAAACTTGTGACCTAATTAATTTTGAGAGAACAATTTACAATTACAGCACTATATTGTCAAAAATATGTGCAATTTGGTGTAGTGAACTAATTATTTACACCTTTCCACAGATTGTGAACAATTTGCAGTTTTGCACAGAAACTTCTCGTAAATCTCTATTGAAAAAGTGAACAATTTATAGTACTTCTATATTGTCGAAAATATGTGCAGATTTTGACAAATTTTTCTTCTAGAAAAATGCACAAAAATCAGTAAATCATCTAAAATCGAAATTTAGTATTCACGATTTTTCTCACATTTTCGTGCAAACGCATCTATGGAATGAAAAATTTGTAGAAAGTGCTTGATTTATATTTGTAATGAAATTCCATAACCATAATAAAATTAACAAATTCTTACAATCAAACCCCGTCAAAAGATCAATAACTACAAGTAATGACCTTCATTTATTCAATACTATTTTGATTTTATAGAGAAAAATACAAATCAAGATCCCTTATTTACTAATGATGCAAAGCCGCAAGACAAACTTTGTTAAAAGATTGCTCAGGTAAGGTACTCGTGCAATTCCGCGGCAAGTCACTGTGTGTATATATTTCATGAAAAGTATTTCTATCAAAATACCAGTCACCAATGGCTTCTCCAATTGTCTGCAAATTGCATTAATTACACATAAGTTAATGTGTAATTACATACTGTGTAACTGATCATTTTTGATCGAACATCATGTTTAGTGTTTGGCCACTTTGACAAAATTGGCAAATTGACTGTAGGCCTAGCATCATGTTCGGTCGAAGTGACTGAACACTAAATTTGGCGTTCGTTCGAAAATAGTCGCCCACTAGTAACATATTAATTATGTATCTGTTATACAAAAGAATAATTATTAATTAAAATACTGGTGATCTTACTTTATTTGCGAGTGTATTTCCTTCAACAGACGAGCAAGTCCAGCCATTTCTTAAATATATGTGACCATGTCGAAAGCAAGAGTGGACATACATGCCTCTAGTAGAAGAGCTGTCAAGTTTCATCAATGTATCCAGGAAAGCACTTCGAAAATCTGAAATCAATATAAATATTAATTAATGTTGTGAACTTTTTCTTTAAAAAAATTGTCAATTAAAATTTGAAATTTCTTGCAATAATTAGAGTACCTTTCATTATTGCTATTTGAATAGCAGTACAGAGGGTTAAATTGGTCATACAACTATCCCACTCGTGACCACCAACAGCAGGCACTAACGTGACTTTAACCTAGGACAAATTTTCGTGTAAGTCTTCTCAAAAAAAAAAAAAAAATCGTGTAACAAAAATATTTATATGTATGGATTCAACATAAAAAAAAATTAATAAATACTCGATATTTTCCATTTTAAATTGATTAACAATACTCCCAAATTAGGTTTAATGTTACTAAAAATTCTATTTAAATAAAAATATGAAAAGATGATCATACCTGATAACTATCGAAAGCTGATTCAAGTAGAAAAAGTGGTGTTTGGACGTCTTCAACCAAATACTCAGGAAAAAAGCACTGTCAAATTAATAATAATTAGGGGGAAAAACAATGAAATTTATTGTATTACATATGAAAGAAACTCCTCTCACCAAACTCGGTTTCATTTTGGAGGTGCATGTTTTGGGCAAAACCTTAGCTAATTTCTGCATAAATAAAAGCATGTTAGAATTGTGATATATATAACAATGTAATTGAAATTTGGGGATTATAAAGAGTTGATCCCTCCTCAAATGAATGTCTAATTAATTAAAAAAATGAAAGGTTGCTCAAACGAGTGAAGAATAATACATGTGTCGTGATTGCACCCGCGAATATTTTCTCTCTGACGTTGACTCCGGGGTGATTTTTTCTGTCAATAAAAACAAGATAACTAAATTAAATGATATGATGGCCTAATATAAGATAGTGAAATGTATGTTGAAGGGTCAGAATCATCCTAGGGGTGAAACACATTGTTCACACAAATTGACTATTTTACCCCTACTAAATTTTTGAGTGAAATGTGTTGACGAAGATTTTCTCGTCTATTTTATGAACAGTGGTTCTCACTCCTGGGTTGAATCTGGACTTTTATGTGTTTAATTAGCATTAATTTACTTTTAAATCTTACCCGTGAATAAAAAATCCAGAATCAGAAAGACACTTTACCTTACTAGTGTAAGGTAAAAGCATTCTGAACTTATCACAATGTAGAGTAGTCGTCAATCCACCGGCAGAAGTACCCACTAGCATAGCCTGTGACCGATTAATAATGTCATCGACGTACACTTAGTCTAGTAAATTAAATTATTTATATATAAACATGCAAAATAGTTCATATAAATCAACCTTACCTTCTTCGCATTTTTCATTCCTTTAGCTAGCATTTCCTCCATCATTACATTAAATATTCTTGCACCTCGAAAAGTAAGGTTGGTTTTCTGAAAGTTCATAAAAAAAAATCATATAAGTCATGCAAAATTAAAATTAGTTGAAATTGCTCTAATATACACTTTAATACTTACTGGATTAACTTTTTCGACATCCGACATGAAAGATGAGCCATCACAATAGTGAATAAAAATTTTATGCCAGTTGTAAAAATCTGAAATCAAATATATATAAAATATACTTATTTTACAATATATAATTATATATATATATTAATACAATAATAAGTATTCATTAACATGATGATATATATACACATACCTGGATTAAATGCAATATCATCATCCATTAACCCTGAAAAAAATTGTTTACTAAGTGGACGACTACTCCCATAATAATTTTTTGATCGGTTAAGACAGTCGTGCGTCGAAGTACACCATCCACCACCCTAAAATCCACAATCAAATAATTTTTAATCCAATGAACAAAATTAGAAATAGAATACATGCATATATAAATATATAATAGAAGCATTTTTGGGGTATGATACTTAGATGGTTAATTATTTTCCCTACTAAATTATACAGTTATACTCCCTCAAAATTCATTATATTTTATAGATAAAAAAGATAATGAATATTGATTAATTTATGTATAAAGTTAGATATAGAGTGAATGTACGATATGGTATTGTGAAATTCACTCATAAATAAAATGAATATATTCGAGTAATTAAATAAGTAATTATCAGAGGAGTATATGTTACCTCTATATTAACAATCCAATTATTTAATCCATTTCCAAATCCCTTTTGATAATAGTAAGCAGGTGGACTTCCATCTAAGCAAACTGCATGCAAGAAAATTAAATTAATTAATTGTATGAATTAACAATATTATATATAACTATATATTTGTGTATGTATATCATTTTATTAATTAATTAATTGTCAATAATTAAATACAAAACCTGCTCCTTTTGCAATTGCGCTTTGAAGAAAAGTAGGGCTGACGTTGGCGATGGCGTACACTTGATCATTCATTACAGCAAATAAACAAACCACCAAATATAACCAAGAATCCACCATTTTTTTCCTACAAAAGTTATCCAAAATATGTTTAGCAGAATATTAGGGACATAAATTATTAATTTTCAGAACGTGCTAGTTTGAAAAAAAAATGTTAAATTGATTCAAAGTTAGTGATTGTTAGAAAAAAATGTTAATAAGAAAAATTGGCATGTTTGCAGAATTTATAAAATGTATGTTAAATAGTAGTAAAAAATAAAAGGTCAAATAAAAAATTAAATGATTTCATGCTAAAAAACGTTTTGGGACATCTTGTGAAAGCCTAAACAGGCCCATAACAGTTGATATAAATGCTGAGGCCCACTAAGTTCAGCTGTTTAAAGGGTAGGGTTATTTCCCCCTTCAACGTTTCTAGATGCACTTCCTTTGTATATTTTATTTCAAAATAATTAAGAAAGTCCAAAATGCCCTTAATAATACACCCATCACTCCCTCTAGATAGTCATATTTAGGGATGTAAATGTGTCTATTCAAGCAGTGTAAAGGTCGTATTTGATCCAATTAGATCGAAACCTCGAAGCTCTAAACTCGAACTTGATTTGAACTTCTTTTTTAACTCGAGGTCGTCTCAAGGAAAAATTTGAAATAATTGACCTTGACTCGATACCTTACATATAATTATTTAAATATTTTTATTTTATTTATAATTAAAGTATATTATATATATAATTAATGTATATATAATTAATGTATAGTATATAATTCTAGATCAATTAATTAGGGGTGTAGTAAGACGTCATTAATTTTTTTAATATGTGTGCATAAGTCTAAAATGACATAAATTTTTAATAGGAGTGAGTATATAATTAGCATATTATGAGTAGAATTGTAAAATTATGTGAGCTCGATTAGATTCACTACTTCGAACTCGATTAAATTTAAGTTGAAAAAAAAAATCGAGTTGAATACGAGTAAGCTCGTGAGCTGACTCGACTCATTTACACCCCTACTCACTCACCTATAACTTTCATTTGATCACTATTCTCATTTTCACCATCACCACTACCGCACTCCACTACCATAAACATCGCACTCCACCACCGGCTTTTGAAGAAAATAACAAGTATGGTATGATAAAACACATTTAATTTTGGACCGTAACATTCTTTTCTAGTAGTTTCTAATTCTAATTATAGAAATATAATATAGAGAAAAGTTAACTTTTCCTACCCCACCACGATGACACCCGTGATCAAGATTATATATCCATGCAAAAATCCTCCATTATTCGAGTAGAAAACGACCAATATTGTTACTAGAAACAAATAACAAGCACAACTTTCTATGGACACCAATCTATCTACATTAATATCTAACAATTATTTGCAATCTTACTACTAATAATTAAACATATTCTTATACGGAGTATTATAAAAGTATATATAACCGTGCCATGGATTTAATGGTAAATAGGTGGAAATCAGTACCCAGAGATCAAAGTGGAAATAATAAAATTGGACGGAGGAGTATAATTTACAATACGTTGTAAAATTGTAGCATTTGAGGCATCAAGAAATTGTGAAATCGCAGGTGTATAAAACACTTTATACGTTTAAATTAAAATTGGTTAAAAAAATATACGATCTTAATTACTAACATCTGACAATTACTAACATCTGACTGATTCAAGCATATACATATATGGTGTAAATTCACAAAAAGAGAAACTCATGCAACAAATTAAGATTAATTGAACAGAGAATTTATATATACCTCTTAGAAGTGAAGAAGATTCAAATGGCTTTAGTTGTACCACCACACCTGAATATACCACAAATTTTAATTGAGGAAATAAGAATCCGATAATAATATAATCAGCAGCAGGAATTATGATAAATATAAAAGATATAGAGAGAGATCTTACCTAGTTTTCCCTGCAATGTATGTTTTGGGAGAGAGAGAGAGGGAGAGGCTATTTATAGAGTAGAAAGCAATATTTGTATATGCTATATATTTAATATTATTTAATTTTGGCAACGAGAGAGTGAAATTGGGTGCACAAGACCAAGTAAGTTGAATTAAAAAGTTACATGTATGTTGTTATAAGTAACCACATTTTTTTCTCAAAATTTTTCGACTTTAAAATTAATTTTCTATATATATAACAACTCATTCGATCTGTGATGATTATATGTTAGATCGTAGATGATGATAATTTTGAGAGTGTAAAAGATTCAAATAGCAACAATGTTAGTCAACATTTCATGCCAAAAATAATATATGTGATGATGATGGAGCTCCAAACGAAGAGTCCTTTCTAAATTTTTGCTACCTATTTAATTAAATCAAGATTAGTTTCAATGTATCAATTCAAGTTTATTTATTTTACTGTCTTCACGAAATTTGACTCTTTCCATTGTAAAATCCTTTAAAAAGAGGATGTATTTGGTTTTATGCATTATTCAAAAATATATTAAGAAATCTTAAGGTTTTATCATTAATTGATATGGTGTCTCTTTCGAATATTTCATTATTCAATTCAACGGTTTTCGCATTCGATCTATTGGATGCTTCTCTGCATCAATATACTTGATGATAAAATGATTAAAAGACTGAATTTTATAAATATAGAGAATTAATTTCAAAGTCGAAAAATTTAAAAGATAAAAATAAAAATGAATAGAAAATTTTAAAAATTTATATTCACCCTATAAATAATAATAAGTCAATTTCTGAGTGATGACGACTTGGGAGAGTATGGAGCAAACAACAAACTTTGATCGTGGAAGACCTATTACTTTCATCTTTCTCAATTTAAATGATCGATGTGCTTTTATGATTTTTTTAGATATGATTTATTTTCTTTGGGTATTCTTTTAATATACATTATGTACATTAAAAGGCATCATCGTTTATATTGATTAATTAATACTCCACAAATTAAATTTGTAAAAATATAAAACACAATATAATTAATATCAAAATAGATATAAAAATCTTAACTCAATCTTGCAAATTTAGGGGTGGAAATCTTGAAAGACCTAACCCCTCACCATTCTGAATTTAAATGATTGGTCAATCTAAACAATTATGTACTCTATTTAATTTTTAAATTTTACTGATATTGATATTTAATTTAATTATGCGTAGTTTTCATAAATTTAAGGTATTAGTATTTCTGTTAATACCAATGTTTTCAACTTTGGGAATGTTATTCCAAAAAGAGGCATTAATCGAATTCAAGATCGATGTGAAAACTATTTTACGTCATGATGCAAACCTAATGAACGGTTTAAAAATTATTTTGCAGAAAAAAAAAAGATAAATATGTATTAAAATCACGTAACTCGATCAAATTATAGATCTAAAAGCAAGTTACTTAATTTATTCCAGCTACTTTAAATTCCATAACTTTTAAATATTTTAATAGTCTGAACTCAAAAAAAATGAAACAATTTTTTTTTTCAATATTATCTTACCTGAGCTGCTCAGGGCCGGCAAAAAATTAAAATTCTTGGGACTTGATTTTTTTTTTTTTTTTGTTAAGATTTCGAATTTAACATTAGTATTTAATCTTATACGGAGCACTCATTGTTTTCAATGCATATAACATACGGAGTATCACATATTTATTGATAATGATTGATGATATTTTTTAACACATGTGATATACTCTCTGTTCATCAAAAGTAAGGATAGGGGAATTCGAGTAAGCTGGGGTAGGAGTAATCAGTGCTACAACAAAATATGAATGAATAGATCTATACTTTTATAAATATTTTGTAACAATATGGATTGAGTACCCATGTATTGGAGTGGAATATACTTTACCGTTTTAAAAAAAAGTGTGCTCACTTTTTTTTAAACATATTTTTTAAAAAATTATATTTTAATTATAAAGAATATATTTAATATAATGAGTAAATAATATATTCGGTAGATACTCAATTTTGTTAATAAAATAGAAAAAAATATTTAAAACTAAAAACTATTTAAATAGAATAAACATATTTTTTGTGAACCAAAATAAAATAAAATGAGCACGTTTTCGGTGGACGGAGGAGGGAGTATGTTCTACTTCCCCGGCCGTAATGAAATCTACAATGAAACATTGAGAGCATGTTTGTTTTGGGACTATCATGTCTGAACGGGAAACGTAACGTCCTCTGATTTATTTTAGTTTGAAAATTTACATTCAAATTTCACCATTCAACTCCATTAATTCCTAAAAATACATATATATTCTACTATTATAATAATACAATATTATGCATTTTTTACATTATATAAGACAACATCACCCGACTCTTACACAAATAATTTAACATAAAGTTACATCTTATTCTACCCAAAATCCAAAAACAAATACACATAATTAATATTTATCAAAATTCCTCCATGCATCCAAATTTTTTTCATCCGAATTTCTGTGGTTCTACATAATTTCAAAACAAACCTACCATGAAAATTTTGGTATCGCAATTCTAAAAATTTTCATGTTAGTCAGTTAAAGATATATACTGCCATGAAAAATGGGGCTCAATTATGCCCCAATTGAAGTAATGTAAAGTATTTTATCGATATGAATTTGACTATCGGATTTCATATCAAAATTCATATAAAAAATAATGTACCTTTTACTTCACTATTTGAAAATCCCACATTCATAGCCCAATAATTACAAAGAGAAATTTGACTACCATGTTTTTTTTTTTTTTTTTTTTTTTTTTTTCATTTTTGCAAGCAGCGCCGCCGCCGCCTCCTCCCCACCACCCTCCTCTCTCCCCGCCCGACCTTCCCCACCGTAAGCAGTTGTTCCTCTGGTAGTATTTTTTTCCTTTTCTCTACAGTGCAAGTACACTTTCTTTCTTTTTTTTCTTTCCTTTTTTTTAAAAAAATAATTTTGGACAAGGGTGTTTTTCGATACAATGTTGTCCAAAATTAGTCGACAAGGGTGTTTTTCGATATTTCCCTCTGATATTTCTTGTCCAAAATTTATTATTTTTATTTTTTTCGATACAATGTTGTCGACAAGGGTGTTTTTCGTCGACTATAATTAGTCGATGATGTATTCTACGGTCGATCAACCAATGTCGTGGGTCGAAAAAATCTTTTTTTTTTTATTTTTTGAATATATTTTGGATGGGTGAAGCCGAAGGTTGCGGCGGCGGTGGAGGCTACCGGAAGTTGCGGCAGCGGCTGCAAAATTAGTGTTAGGATTTTGTATAAAATTAGATTAAGTGTTTTAAGTGGGGGTGTATGTATCTATAAAATTTAACTAAAAGGGTAAATATGGTATTTTATATACATATTTAATTAATAAAATGGAAGGGCGAGTGTATCTAAGAAAGCTGGAGGGGTTTATACCCCACGCCATTGGGTAAACTATATATTCGCCTGCCCAAAACATAGCCCAACTACTAAGGCCGGTTAAAAGCCCTGAATTTTTTTGATCAAATCAGACTACTTGGCCAGCCCGTTAAGAAAACAAATTTAACCCTACATAAATCAATAGTATTTTTTTTATATATAATTTTAACAAATATGTTTTCTATTATATGGGGATATTTATTTAACATCTAATATTGATTAAAAATATTTATTGCTTAATTGTAATTATGGTATTTTTTTTATTTTGTAAAATACTAATTAGTCGCAATTAAGATTGACATAGGAATGAAATTTGATTGTAATTAGTTGCAGATTTTTATTGGCATTTAATTCAATATGCATTAAATTAAATTACAAATGTCAAGTTTCTGATACTAAATGTAATAATATGATCACATGATGGAACCGATGATGGAACCATTGTTAGGAAATAGGAAGGTTGCAAAATTAACGCAACTTATTTTAAGAAGAGGAAAAGATTGGAAGAATAGCACCCGTTCAATGAATCCAAAAACTCATATTCACCAATTTAGTTGTGGAAATTGTTGTGAATGAAGAGATAATTGTAAGTTAAATACAAATTAATTAATTTAGAAGGGATATGGTGTATTAATTGAGATTATTTTTAGTTCAATGTAAAAATGCGGTTGACTAAAAAAGAGTAACATTCAAATTAAATTATTTGTAGTAAATATATACTCCTTATTACATTCCAAAAATCATGTTAATTTTTTGAAACAATTAATTATTTGAAGCATGTGTTGACCTAAAATCACATTAATTGTCGCTTTTATGTCAAAATTTAATTTATAATTTATTTTGCACTTTCTACCTAATATATCTGATGTTATATTAAATAATTAATAATTTATATATTTAAAAAAATTAACTCTCATTTAATTTTTTTCTTTAATTATTGCTATAATTCAGAAAAAAATTGAGTTTCAATTCATTCACTTTATTTAAAGTGACAGAAGAAGTGATAAATTTGTTATTTATTTGCATTGTAATCTAAAATTTTCAGTTCAAGATTATAATATTTTTTTCTATCAACTTTATCGGAATCGTGTTATATATTTTCTAAATAATAAAGTAAATAGTTGAACAAGTCAATGATAAAAATAAAATCTTATTGAATATGGGTATGTATCAAAATTTCAGAAGATTATTTGAATATTGAAATAAATACTCACTTACAAGAAGGGGGGTTCTATTACTACATTAATTTTAATACAAATAAAAAAGGGTATATATTGGACATGCCAATTAATACACTAAATTCTTATAACCTAAAACTACACTACTCTAACATCTACCAACACACTGTTAATGAAATGTCCTAATACAATATGACCTCTTATTAACACACTATTAATTAAATGATATTATACTATACAATATTATAACTACTGTATTAGCCTTATTTTAGTTTTAATAATTAATATTTTTTATTAATCTTCTTTCACAACTATTTGTAAATTTTCTATTGTTGAAGTGGCTTCCCCAAAAGTCTATCTCCCTTCTAAAATTTTCAATTGGGATGATCGACACACTTTCTTTTTAAATGAGATTTAGTGGTTGATGATATAAGATAAATGATGGTATTTTTAGTGATTTAGTGAAGTGTAAAATGAATTTGATGATGTGTAAAGTAAAACGTAGGTAAAAAATGAGTGTCAATTTTAAAAATAAAATGATATTGAAAGAATATTAATTTTATGGGGTATTTCCACATTAAGAGCGTGCAAATAATTTTGGGACGTCTTAACATAAAAAGTGTGCAAGTAATCACCGAAAGGAGGGATTATCACTTTGGATTTTATCTTATTTTTAATTAGTTTATCATAAACATTTTTTTTTCCTCTCCTCTTCACCCTTTTAAGTTTTTTTTTAATTATAATTGTATATTAATTCTTTTTTTTGTTCTCTTTCAATCACGGTCTCTTTTTTTATTTTTTCTACGGTAAGATAAATAAAATTTTATTCCAAAACATAAACTTTCCATAAAATTAAAATAATTTCAAAACATATTCATTTTCATGGAGGGGACTTGACATACCTCATCTTATTTTTAAAGGATTTAGAGAACATATAATATGATTCACTCAGCTTTACTATCAATTCTTCATATTTATGAGAACATTGTAAGGTACTAAGGTTAACAAGTAACATGAAGTTGCAGACTGGAAATTCTAACGGTAACAATACACTTGATGAAATAACTGAATTCTCAAATTGGATTTTAAAAGTTGGCAATGGAAATCTTGGAGACAGTGATCAGGGTTTTGCGAATATTGATATTTTTTAAGATAGTTTTATTTTAGATGCATGTGATCATGTTGCTACTATAGTTGAGGTCAATGTTTGTCCATTAGATTTTAGCCATAGTGGCATGGGACATGTGTTTTCAATTCTCTTAAGTGTTTTGGTCTACCAAAAAATCTTTTGGTTTTCAAATTAGGTATCGATCCCTATAATGCTGCTTAGGAACATTGATCTGAAGTCTAACTAATTGTTACAAGTCTTGGAAATCACATCATTGAAGCACACATTCTTTAATTGTTACAAGACTTGAAAATCACATAATTGAAGCACAAATTTTTATAAAAATGAAGGTTGGTAGTAAAGTTTTTATCCAGAAAATGACATTGAGTATTTCGGATAATACGTCTCCCGTAAAATTTCAAATGAGACAATTTTCTAACCTATTATCTTTTGCAATGACGATAAATAAAATTATAATTATATATTATATATATAGAATATAATATATAATGTAATCACATCATATATGATGTAATCTATATTGATACAATATTTCATTTTTTTTTATCTTTTAATAGAATAATAAATGTATACATGTTTGAAATATTATTTTTTAAATTAATAATATATTTTATTAATTTATTTAAATCCCGCGTAAAACGCGGGTCTTACACTAGTTTAATTAATAAAATGGAAGGGCGAGTGTATCTAAGAAAGCTGGAGGGGTTTATACCCCACGCCATTGGGTAAACTATATATTCGCCGGCCCAAAACATAGCCCAACTACTAAGGCCGGTTAAAAGCCCTGAATTTTTTTGATCAAATCAGACTACTTGGCCAGCCCGTTAAGAAAACAAATTTAACCCTACATAAATCAATAGAAGGGTAATTTGGTCTTTTCAACTAAATACATAAAAACGCATTAATATTTTAACCCCTTATATCATGACCTATCTCTTGTATCAAAATCAAACTAACCACTTCCTCTATTTTACAATTGTCCTTTTTCTATCACTTTTCAACAATTGGAAGGAGTATATATTACTATCACTTTTCAATATTTTTGTCAAATAACCTATAAAAAATGTTTATCTTGATGCTACAACATTACATAAAACTCTATAATCTTATCTCAATTATCCACATAATTTTTCAATTCCTACCAAACATACCCTAATGAATTAGTAACGATGCTTTCCCACTTTACAAGAGTTCTTGAAAAATGTGTTTAATTTCCAGCAAATAAGATTTAAAAGAGTTTAGAGCAGCGTAATTTGTGAAAAGTGCAAACCTCAAAAAACAGAAAAAGGTTAAAAAGAAACACACAAAAATAAAAAAAAGCAATTTTACAAGCCGACACCACTAACCAGGCTGGGCCACCTTCTTCCCCACATCTACATTCCCCCTCCCCTCTTCTCTGTTTGGCAAAATTTTATTTGAATTCGAGTTAAAGTGATTTTTTTTTTTAACTGTGTCCGCATTTGTTTTGGAGTTCACCCCGTTGGATATAAGATGTAACGCCCCTCTCACCTTATTCTAGTTCAAAATTTAAAATTCTGAATTTCACAATTTTATTATTGGATCATCCATCCTTATACAATTAATTCGACATCAAATTATATTTTATCTTAGTCAAAAATTTCAAACCAAACACACACAACAACTATTCATTATAATTTTGAAATCATGATTTTTCCTTTTCGAATTTCCACTATCTTACATAATTTCAAAACATTCTTCCGTTTTGTTCTAGTTCGAGAATTAAAATTCGAATTTCACCATCTAACTATACATACCCCTAAAAAAAACATATAAATCCTTCAATTAAATTAGTTACACTTACACAACTGATTTAACATAAAATCATATTATATCCTACTCAAAATCTCAATACAAACCCACACAATCACTATTTATCAGAAATTTAAAATTCAAATTTTTTTCATCTTAATTTCCACCGCCTCAACTAATCTCAAAACAAATGCTCCTTCGATCTCGTGATACTTGTACACGTTTCATAAACGTCCCAATTATTTGCACACTTTCAATATAAAAACACCTCCACAAAATTAATTTCCTTTCAACATAATTTTATTTCACTCATTTTTTATCTACATTTTACTTTAATTCTCGTTAAATTCACTTTATGTATAACTTTGCTATTGTGGGTAAAAAAAAAAGCTCCCTCTATATATTTATTTATTTTTATTGAGAGTTTCAATTAATTGGTTTTCCCGTGTCATAAAAACATTCACCAACCTACTCTCCCCTCACTCTCTCACTCTCCACTCTTCTACTCCTTTACAACACCCCTCTCTCTCTCTCTACTCTCTCACACACATTGAAGGTGTTTCTCATGGCTCGTTTGGTGTTTCTGATGCTCCTTCTCGCCATGGCTGGTCACTCCAGTACGTTTTTTCTTCAAACCCAAAAACTCTGTTTCTGTAATAAAATAAAAAAAAAGTACTAATTTTGTAACTAATTTTGTGCAGGTGCAACATGGTGCGTTTGCAAAGATGGATTGAGTGATGCAGCGTTGCAAAAGACTCTGGACTATGCATGTGGAGCCGGGGCGGACTGCAACCCGACCCACCAAAACGGACCCTGTTTCAACCCGAATACCGTCAGGGCTCACTGCAGCTACGCTGTAAATAGCTATTTCCAGAAGAGCAAACAACTCCCCACTGCTTGTGACTTTTCTGGCACGGCCGCAACTACTAATTCCGATCCTAGTCAGTCTCTACTCATTTTTTATTTTACGAGATCTAGTCTTGCGTGAAACCGTCTCACCGTAAAATTGTTTGTTGATTTTACAGCGTCGGTTTCCAGTTGTGCGTATCCTTCTACTGCAACAAGGTATGATGCACCTTTTTATTTTATTTTTTATTTTTTTGGAAAATGACAATATTGGGATTATATTTTTGTGTGTGAATGTGACGGTTCAATGTGGTGTTCTGTACCTTTTTTCTGTAACTCGGGTGTGAAAACCCCATATTGCCCTCCAGCTACTCACACTAATGGCCCACCCACCACATTTCAAATTTCAACTCATTTTTGCTTTAACTAAAGTTTCATTAAAAGAATATCTATCAACGGTCATTTGTTCTAGTGTAATGAACACAAAATAGCCTTAGGTACAATAATAATTGTTAGATGGGCTATAAAGCTAAATTACTCGACGAACTTTTTGAAACAAAATTTAAGACCAAAATCGATGAATTAGGGAGTAGTTTATACCCAAAACTTTCCTTAAATAGTAAATAATTTGTACTTTTGATAGTTTTCTTAGGTATATGTATAGGAAAATACATGTATATTTTAATTTTGGGGTTAGATTCTTGTCCTATTTTTTTAATCTCGTGGAATAAAACGTAGTTGGAAGGGCATCTTGAAAGAGGGCATATTCATCTTAAAGAATGTCTTTTTATTTGTGGAATTTAGTCACATCCCTTCAGATTCCATTGCATTATCAATTGATACAGTGCATCTCTTTCCACTTTAGTATCATTGCTACAAGAATTTCATTGCATTATTTATTTCCTAAAAATTCTAAAATTCATGTGCGAAACTACCCTTGAGACTCTGTTGTACCGTATGTTTTAATGTGTTGTACTGTACAATGTCGAGCCTAATATTAGGGGTAGCATTAAATAAAACCTTAGATTATACTGCCAATAAACAACATTGAATTTAAATAATGCAACAAGAATCTAGATGATGCAAATGTAATAATTGGCATGGAAGAATCCAAAGCTTCCTTGTGGCAAATTTGTTCTTGTTTACTGTCAAGGGTAAAAGTGGAAAATTGACTAGGTATAATTTTCCCTTTTTTACCCTTTAGTGGTACCTTTAGTCAAAAAGTTGTGGTGGATATTTCAAGATTAATAACTACAGTATAAGACAAGTTGCCCCATCTTTCTGTCCACATAGAGCCACAGTCTGCAGGCACTATAATTTATGCCGTACACTCTGTAACCACATTCAAATAATTGCAATTTTTTAATTTTAAAAATATTCATCAATACCAATATTTATCGGTATGGGTGTTTATAAATTCAATAGGATGGGTAAAATGTAAAAACACTTTTTTAAATAAAAAGGCAAATAAAAGCCTTATATTAAAAGGAAAAGAAAAGACTAGAGCACAAGTTCACAAGTCAAATCAGAGTTTGAATCAGAGTTTGAGTGTCAAGGTCAAGGGAAAAATGTATACCCCTCTAAAATAACCACAAACAAAACCTGTAAAACTAATCAAACTCAAAATGACTGTAACAAAAAAATGACTTGGGGTGAATCAAAATAATCAATGTCTAATAATATTCGACATGTGTTAAAGATTCAGGTAATGAAACAAAAAAAGAAAAAATGGTACAGAGAAATTGAACCGATGCAAACGTCCCCCCTAGTAAGGGGGACTTGTTCGCCCTCCTTGAATTTTTTAAGTTTTCTCAATGTAGGATTTATTTTTATTTAAACTGTTAATTTATAAGCATGTAAAATAAAATGGGCTCTTCATGTGCAGTGCTAGCACCACCACCTCCCCCGGGAGCACGACTTCCATCCCAGGGACGGCTGGCGGCTCCCCAGTCGTGACAACCCCGGGCTCCGGCGTGCTAGGAGGGTCAAACAATGGGCTCGGCCCGTCAGGGTTCAATGACGTGAGTGATGGAGCCAGGATTCGATTCTCGAACATCCTTTTCTTCTTCTCAATTATCCTCACTTCGTCGTCCCTTGTTTTCTGGTAAGCTTGATGGAGATTGCAAATTGCAATAGGGTTGGATTGGTTGTTTCAAGATTCATATGAGAATATGATGAATTTTGAGATATAACCTATGGGCTGGCTATCTTTTTTGGTTCTTCCCTCCAGTGTAAACATGCATGATGGGGCTGTTGATTATTTTTTTGAATTTGTAGTGTAGTGTTTGTTTGCCATGAGGGTTCTATATGTATTAATATGACTAGGTCTAGGACCATATTTGCTTGCAAGTTGTTGTAACATGGATATGCTATATGTAACTTTCTTGTAACATCTATGTGCCTATATTTTATGTTATTAATGCATCTTCAATTCAATTTGGAGTACTCTATGGGCGTGGCGGGACGACGGGTATGCACTATCCCAGGACTCAGACTTGTCTGAGAAAAATCGTATCGGTTACTTGTCTTGTTTTACGGAGTGATGACTTGTACAATGTACACAGTTAATGGTTCACATTTTTTAAAAAGTGAATTTAGTGAAATTTGGGGTTAAATAAAAGGGTATTTTGGGTGATTTAATTAATGAGGTATAAAGTATTTTTTTTTAGAATTTTAAAAATAAAATAATATTGTGAGAGTATTAATTTGCTAGTTATTTTTATATTGAGATTGTAATTATGGAAGTAATCTTGGTACGTTTTAATAAAAAAATTATGTAGGTAAAAATAAAGTGATTATTTTTGTATAAAAGGAAGTGGACTTATTTTTAGTGGATTTAGGAAATATTAAAAAATTATGTACTATGTTTATGTTTTGGACCTACATTTAAAAAAAAAAATAAAAAAAAAATAAAATAAAGGCAGTCATTTTTACTGACGCAAAGTATATTATATTACTTCGTTGTAAAATTTGGCAGTCATTTTTACTGACGCAAAGTATAATATATTTACTCAATTGTAAAATTTGAAAATAAATAATTGCACGTATGTCCTATTAAAGTTGAATATGGAAAGTGCAAATTAAAATATAATTTATTGGCATAAGGCACATAAATCGAAGTTTGCAATTACATTGGGCAGTGCATGTTTTTAGATTTCATTTTAGAAAATGATAATATAAAAAAATGTGTTTGAAGCAAACAATATCTCCGGCGGACACTATTAATATTAATGTCCTTGAGTTTATGATTATTGGGCTCCTCCAGCTCGCGTGACAGTTCTTGTCTACATTAGTACACTCTCCACGTCACAATGACCTGTTTTCAACTTAAATTCAATTTGATTGATTTAACCAATTTCTTTTAGTAATTCCTTTATTTTTAATTCTATGTGTATGGGCTATTTATAGTATTCTTGTGAAGTAATTGATCACACTTAACAAGTTTAGCGAGTCTTTCCATTATATAATAGGTAAGATACGTCTAAGAATATTCTACTATCTATACAATTTTGACTAGTCAATGTAATTCAAATACTTTTTTTGTACCGGTAAAAGCTATTAATGAGTTTTTGATACAAGGTTAAAAATATGATAGAATAAGTAGATGTATTAGAGGTGATGTGATTGAGAGAGGGTAGTTTATCAAAAAAATGAATGAATAATTTTTATTGTGTAGGTTTCACTGGAACGGAGGGAGTATTATTCTTATCATCCATAAATAATTGTGTGGGTGAAGAGAAAGAAAAAACTTGGATCGTAGAAATTTAAAAGCTAGTCGTAATTTGTGAAGACTCTCAATGAAGATGTCGGCGAGCTAATTAAATGTGAGACAAAACGAGTTAAAGGTGAGATAAGACGTACAAACTTAGTGGAAGGTTTGTCAATTTATTTTGCCCTCTTATATGTTGCAAGAATGTGGCTCAAGAAAATTACGCTCTAATTGTCATAAAGAAGTAGAGGACGAGTGGGTGGCAATTAAAACTTTAAGCTCTCATAATAAACTCGTTAACCAAATTAACTCAACAACTACATGTATTGATCAATGTCTGATACTCAGATTCACAATTAGAACATGTCACTCTAGATTGTTTTTTAGCACTCCAAAAAATAAGATTACCTAAAAAAAAAAATTGAATAATTTTATGTGGGTCTCGTGTCTCAATACAACGGGTCCGGTCAGCATCAGAATATCCGACGATGGAGGCCTCCGGTTGAAATGTAAAGGACAAACCAATGTGTGCATTTAATTACATATCTAAGAATGTGTGCTCCAACAAGCGACCTACACAAGGTGGTGTAGTGTGAGAATTTCGAGCTAATTCACCATTTTGAGATAGAAAAAAAAAGAGGAAATGAAGAACACTTACGTGCGTGTGGATTTTGCCGCTGCGGTCCCCTTAATCTTTTTTTTTTCTTGGGCTGCCAATATGTTGAAATTGGGCTGTGAGAATGGGCTTTTATTGCTGAAAAAGAATTGGGCTGTTGTTGTTATGATGCTGCCAAAATAATCCAAAATAGGTTTAGAACCTGCCACTAAAGACTTAGGAGTAGATTTATTATTATTATTAATATTATTATTATTATTATTATTATTATAGTCTCTCTTTTAAAATAAACGTTGTTTTAGAGAATGGTATCAACTTAAGAAATAATATAAAATCTTTACATATTTATCCTCAATCTCCACTTTTCTAAAAAATAAGTAACATAAGTATTTATGTATCTTTCCAATTTTGAAATTTCTATATATGTACACGAGTGAGTAAACAAGATACATAGTATTTTTCCTAGAGATCGATCTTCTAGAGTTACAAATAAGATAAATTTGAAAAAGAAAAAAAAGGTAAAACGACTCTAATTTGGAAACAAAATTTAAACAAAACTAATATTAATATTTTAACAAATTAGGCAATAATAATTTCGTCTTTTAAATTCAAGTATATCTAAATAAATAGGCTTCATTACTTGCGCACTAAGTTAGGCCATAAAATTTGATTTAGCCCACCTTAGGGTTTAATTTAAATCTTGAGTTATATATATATATAGAGGTTTTACGTATTAGTGTGGAGTTTTAATTAGGGTTTCTAAAGAAAAAAAAATGATAACCGTGAAAACTAGTGATGGAAAAACGGTGGAGGTGGAGGACGAGATTGCTCAACAATTTGATACTTTAATGCAAATGAACGGCGAAGGCTGCGACGATTCTGTCTTTCCGGTGCCTAATGTTACCTCCAAGATTCTCGCCAAGATCCTTGAATACTGCAAACACCGCACCGCCACCGCCGACGCCGATAAAGTCGCCGCCGACGCTTTTGATGCCCAGTTTGCAAAGGAATTGAAGGAAGATAGGGATACTGCCTTTGACCTAATCATGGTACATATCTATTTTAAGTTGTACTTCCCGCTATAAGTTTTTCCTTTTTTTTTTTTAATTGTTTTGATTAAATAAAGTATAAGTGTGTGATGGTGAGAGAGAAAATAATATGTCAAAATTGAAAAAAAAAAAAAAAATGGAAAACTTTGTACAAACTTAATTCAGAACTAATTTCAAAGGAAAAATTTAGAGGACAGAGAAAAAAGAATTATCTAATTACTCGTTAACATATCTCATAATTTGTAGAATTCGGTTATTTTTGTTTATGCATATGTTTAATCCTAAAACTGGGTTTTCCATAGATTTAGAGACTGAAAAATAGAAAATTATCTAATTAGAGCCCGAAAGATTGAAAACTATATTCATAAAGAAAACTATCAATTTTTTGTATTAAAAAATATAGTATTAAATGTATAGTCTATAGAAAATAAAAAAGTAGTGGTATTGTCAAAATAAAAAATGAATAATTTTTAATAGTACATCCTAAATGAGTAATTTTAAATCTTTAACTTATTTTGCCGTCTCTACCTTTTAGGTTCTTGGATGTATAGTTTTTTTTTACTATCAGGTCCTCAAAAAAAATTCTTTTAAATTTTAAATGGATAGTTTTACTATCTTTCTAACCTAAAATTGATGACACCCTTAAAAAGAATTTGTACACTATACATCCGGAATCCAAATATTCATAATCTAGTTAAAGATTGAAAATATCTCTACCTCAATATTATACTAATATTTTATTTAATTAGAGTATTATGGTAAATCATATTTTTAATTTTTTTTAATCGATTCTATTCTGGCTATCTAGGAACTATTGTACATAATTGCTTGTATACTCACGAATTTTTTTTAGGCTGCGAATTATTTGAACATCAAGAGCCTATTTAATTTTACATGTCAAGTAATAGCGGACATGATTATCGAAAAGACTCCAGAGGAAATTCGCAAGATTTTCCACTTAAAGAACGATTTTACTCCTGAGGAGGAAGATGAGCTTCGCAGGCAGAATGCATGGGCTTATGAGTGATATATAATGTTTTTTTTTTCCTTTTTCATTTTAAGACAGAGCAGTATATACTCCTTATGTACTAATTAGATTTTATGAACACTTTTTTTAATGGAATCTTCCAACATTTTTTTGCACACTCCAAAAAAAGAAAACAATACCTCTCCTTTATTTTTCTTTAGTTAAATCTCTTTTCCCTTTAGTCAAATTTCTCACATGAATTACTAATAATTCCCCTCCTTTATTTTACTTTACACATCCCTTTATTCCATTTTCTTATCTTCCTGTTGTCTCCAATATTATAATGTTTTATCTTCCTGTTGTCTCCAATATGTATGTTCCATCATACTACCTCCGTCCCTGAAAAGTTTTCATAGTTCCTTTCACGATATACACGTATTTACCCTTCATACAATAATCTTTTGGGGTCCATCATACACTCAATCAAAATTACGTTATTTACTTTATATATAAAAGTTTACAAAATTACCTTCAACGCTCTAATTATTATACTTTTTCTTTAACTCAGTTCCATCAAATGAAAGCTTTTTAGGGACGGAGGGACTGTTGTTGTCTCCAATATCTGGTGTTCCATAGTGATGAATGATATGCGGAGAGTGAAAAAAAAAACAATGAACTATATACAACACTTGTATGTCAATCTATCCTCCAAACTATTCTAAAATGTATTACAATTAACCACATTGAAAACTTATGAATATGAGTAATTGATCACTGTAGGGTTAGTCAATCAAAAAAAAGATACATCTAAGAATACTCTCATCTATACAATTTTGAACTAGTCAATGTAATTCAAACATTATTCTTACTAGTAGATGCAGCACTCAAAAGATTTTGAAAGAGACATTATACAAGTAAAATTTGTATTATAATCTTAATTAATGAATATTTTACTTCCTAATATAATTAATGTATAGGATTATATTAATAAATGAATTAAAAATATTATTTTATACTTTATATATAAATAAGTATTTAAATGGCACATAAATAAAAAGTAAAATATACTCCTCTATCTAAAAGACAAGTGAGTGGTAAAGCTTTAAGCTCCCTATATATATACTGAGATTCACATCTAAAAAGGTGTCATTATATTATTGATTGTTTTTTAGCACTTCAGAAATAAAATTGGCTCAAAAAACAAAGGGAATAAATTATTGCACATGTCCTGTACAATTGCGCATTAAATGATTGTCTACCCACAAAATTTTGATATTGAAAAAAAATCATATTAATACTGTATCCAAAATTTTGGTAAAAAATTCATATCAATAATGTACCGTAATTTCAGCATATTGGATTTTCAATATGGTATACCGGTACACCAATTCATATTTAAAATATTAAACTATTCATACTTAAAATATTAAACTATCATTTTATACTAAAAATACCTATTCATACCGAAAAATATAAATTTATAAATTGTATTATAAAATTATTATTTTATTAAAGTTTTGATATTTCGATACACCAATATACTATTTCATACTGAATACCGATTTTTTTTCGGTATACCGAAATACCACGGTATGATAATTTTCCATATTGTTATCGTAATTTTCGATACAATATCATATCGTAACGAAAATTTTGATATTTTTTTCAGTATGAAAAATTCGGTATACCAAAATTTCGGTATATTTCGCCACTCCTGCACAATACACACCCCGTAATTAAATGTTTTCAATTTAATGATTAATTTAACCAATATCTTTTCGTAATTCTTTTATTTTTAATTCTATGTGTTTGAGTTATTAATTTCCAATATATATATATATATTTTCGGTAGATATGTTTAGAATATTCTATAATCTATACAGTTTTTTTTTAACTAATCAATGTAATTCAAATATTATTCTTTATCACCCCCTTAAGTATTATGTGGGGGTGAAAGAAACACAAAACTAGTCGTGAAAGATTCTCAATTAAGATGTTGGTGAGCCAAATAAATACGAGTTTTCAAACAAAGTGACAATCAAGAAAGAATTAGAGGAGTGACTATATGAAAATAAAATTAGAATTGGAGATGTGCAAGGTTTTCTCCAATAATATATAGGCTGAGAACATTGAATCCAACACAAAAATATCATGGTCAAAATTTTTATGAACGTGAGGCTCGTGAATTTTTTTTGTTTTATTTTTAAATTCACGATTTTACATACAAAGTGTCATTATTATTAATACAAAATTATATTCATATACATGTACATATATATCAAACTGCACAAATCATTCCTGAACATGTAATAGGATGTTTACCTAGTTCAATTCCTAGCTTTGTGCCGTTTATCATTTTCATCATATCTTTCACCATCTGAAATATTAACACAGGTACGTTACCCCAATATTATTATAAGACATTGATTATCTTTTGACATGACATATTTCAGTAATTTAAGTAGTAAAATAGAAAATGGAACACCAAAGTTATTTCACATGCCACAACTTGGTTGGAACACCCATAAGAGGTGTAGCCTTTTTAAGAGAAAGCCCTAAGTCGTCATCCATGTCTAATTCTTCCGGTGTCTTCCCATCTTGGAGTTTCCACTCGAAGTTCCCTACCATCGTTGCAAGCATGAGATGCACCATTCTGTCGGCCAACGACAATCCAGGACAAATTCTCCTCCCCGCTCCAAACGGAATGAGCTCGAAATCTTTGCCTCTAAAGTTTACGTGGTCATTTCCATTTAAGAACCGCTCTGGCATGAACAAATCCGCATTTGACCAGATATTATGATCTCTGCCGCTTGCCCACACATTAACAACAATTTGTGCATTCTTAGGTATAATGTACTCGTTTATTTGTACATCGGATATAGCCTTGTGAGGTACTAAAAAAGGGCCAGCTGGATGTAGCCTAAATGTTTCTTTCACTATTGCTTGTAGATACGGGAGTTTTGAGATATCCGATTCTTCGATTTCTCCATTTTCTCTAATGAAATCACCGATTTCGTCTCTAATTTTTGACATTTTATTAGGATGTCGTAATAGTTCTGCCATTGCCCATTCCACTGTGACAGAAGTCGTATCAGTTCCACCTGCAACGAGATCCTAAACAACAATAAAGTCAAGTATCACATCGCGATTTTGTAAGGACCATAACTAATAGGTGACAAAATGATGAACGTAACTTTTCAGGCTGACAATTTAAGAAAATAAAATTGAGGTCAAATTAGCAAGAATCTTGCTAATCAGCCCAAATTCAAGCCAAAATGGGTCATCTAAGCCGAATTTGGGCGACTTTTAAAAGTTATTGTCCTTAAATTGACAGTTCAACCTGTCAGCTGTACTTAAAAAGCACTTTTGACCAAAAACAACAAATTGCAACACTAAAATTACCAGAAGCAAATGTTTAATGTCGATTCTACTTAATTCAGCTTCATCCCTTTGGTTAATATCAATGAGGGCCTCCAACAAGTCATTCTTTTCAATCCCACCCCTGGATTTCAACTTGTCATCAATTATCTCATCAAATAATGCAAACAACTTGTCCATATAAATCCCTGTCTGCTTCAGAATCCCCTGAGGATCAACAAATTTCAAGACAGGAAAACAATCAGCCAAATTCGGCTTGCCGAGGCGTTTCATCAGTCCCAACACCACATCCTTCACCTCCTGCGTATCGAACCCCGCCAATTCCCTTGAACAAAGGGAGGCGGAAATCAGATTCAACGACGTCGTAAATGCAAGATCACCTACATCCACAACCCGGCCCGTTTCAGAGCACATTTTCACATAGTCACAGAGCTTTTGCAGCTTCTCCTTCCTTAAACCCTGGCCAGCATCCAGCCTGGAAACCGAAAACAGGTGCTCTTTGCAAATTTTCCGAAGCTTTCGCCACTGATTTTCCGCAGGGAGCCACACTATAGAGAAGTTGTGATGGTTGAGAGCTTCAGCTGCTGTCGGGACTGTTCTGCTGGAAAAGGACAAATCGTGCTTCTGAAGCACGATTTTCGCGGTTTCAGGCGACGAGACGACTATTGTTGTTCTGCTTCCTAGCTTAAGGGACATTATCGGGCCGTATTTTTTGGATAGTTGGGTGAGTGTTTGGTGGGGTTTGAGCCCGACGTGGAAGATGTTGCCTATGATTGGGAATTGATACGGGCCTGGAGGGAGTTTGGATGATTTTCGGGCCCTGGAATTTAATATAATTAGAAAGACTATTGTACATATACACACGATGGATATGACAAAGATTGACATTACATATGAATTAAAAAAAAAAATGAAGAACACGATGCTAGCTGAATTTTGGTAATAATATTAATTTTTGGATTGATTGATTAGACATCGCAACATATATATATAGCATGACGAGGAAAGATCCAAAATTACGTCCTACAGGATGGAACACGAAAAGTGAAATGGGAGAATCGAACCAGTAGTATGCAATTCCGTGAGTTAACAAAATACTTTTTTTCCATGTGATGCCTGCCTAAACAAAACATGTGCCACATGAAAGTCTATCTTGGTTTTCAAAATTATAATGTTCATATGGACTAATACCCAATTTAATTTTTTGTACATTCAAGACTCGAGGTCTACCCAAACCTAACACGATCGAGCCGAAACTCAACGTCAAATACGAATATTTTTTATTTATATACTTTATACTCGCTACGTCCAAATATGTACGTACTCCCTCTGTCGAAATTTATTATGTCAATTTCTCCGGGCACGAGTTTTAATTTATATTGATTAATTTGTGTATAAAGTAGATTTGTTGAGGGTTTGATGAGATATTATAAGATTCATTTATAAATAAAGTGATGACAATTTAAATAAATAAGTGATGATTGGAAGATAAAGTAATGAAAAAGGAAACGAGAATAATGAAAATTGATAGGTGTGAGTACTAAGGTCATCTCCAATCCTTGAAAAGTTATCACGTTTTTTGAATTTAGTCCACAATATTATCACATTTTGAATTTAGTCGATTTAATAATATTGTGGACTAAATTCATAAATGTGGTAACTTAATGGATTAAAAAAATTGTAATCCCTATTATTCTAGATCGTCTGACCGCTAACAAATGACTAGTGGATCATGTACTATACATTACTTTACGGTCGAATGAACATGTTATAATGCTTGATCTTTCGACCGAATAAAAGTACAAATTGTGCACTTAGCTTTGTATACGGTTGAACGGGTCATACTTTTAGCTTTACTTACGGCTGCGTTTAAGTTGAACACGTCGTGCGCAATTCAATTTTTTAGTGCATAAAATGCATTTTCAACATTAAAATCTCAATTTCGTTTTAATACAATTAGTGAAACACAATACATTCTCATATAACTACTACACATAAACCTAGAAAATGTATAAATTAAGAAGGAGATGAGGGAAAGTGTAAGATGATTAAACATTGTTTGTGATGTAGTATGAACAGAATCTTTTTTCTTTTGAATTATACTAGTATTTCACCCGTGCGATGCACGACATATAAATATAAAAGTAATACTCATTATTTTAAAATTATTATCCTAATGTGTATTATTTAGGTGTTTAATTTTTTATTTTAATATTATATTATTAAGAATATTTACTAATTTATATGTTTCACTCGTATACAAATTTTAAAAAATACTACTGCATCTAATATTTATCAAAATCAATAATGTTGTTACTTTTAAATGGAGTGGCTAAATTAGTTGATAAATCACTTTCTATTTTGAATAGGGTAAGCTATAGGTAGGAAAAAAAATCAAAAATAAAAATAAAAATTATATACATGAGACTTTTCATTGTTATTACCAATACAGACTTGCACAACCATGATCATGTTCTAAATTTTTATTCTTCAGTTTTAATATCTACTCTCTCATTGTTGCAAATTTTTTATTTTTTATTTAAGTGTAAGCATAAAGTAAAAGGGAATTAAAATGGAATTTGAGTTCCCTGTGACATTTTATCGAATACAACATGCTTACACTTAACAAATAAAAAAAAAAAAAAAAGAACAATTAGTGAATAATTAAATTTTAGTCAATAACGACATTGTGTATATTTGATTACATTTGTTAAACTAAAAAAAATCGCAAGAAAAAATCTCAGGTTGAACTCAACTATCACTACTAATACTTCATTGCGTCTTTGATTTTCATATGCACGATGTATTTTTGTCACTAATATACCTATTTGATGTTTAATTACTGAAAAATATCAATAATTTTAATACAATGAGAAGCCCGAGAAGTACTAAAACAAAAATGATAGAAAATATAAGCACACTCGAAAGAACCAAGAAAGTGATCGAAACTAATGATAAAAATGTATGGCAATAACCAAATTTCATTCAAAATCTTCATTTAAAATTCTTGAAAAATACCACAATACCAACAAACCACATTCTTATACCATAATGCAGTAAACTGAAGCTACTCAAACGATAAAATTTAATTGCAGAAGACTCTTATTGTGACAAATATCGCAAGTCTACAATCAAAATAAATGGGGAGTGTTGGAGTAACTTGATCAGAAAATTGAGAAATTAGTTCCCAACAATACCAATACAATCACCAAAATTGAATGCATAAACAAATACCATTGATTAACAACACTCAAATTCACAGATCATCAATATGTAATCCACACACCTAGGTTCTTTATTCAGAACTGCTGAATAAAACACGGAAGCCCAAATTCTTATTGAACAACAACATCATGTGTTTGTCTAAAAAAAAAACGTAAGAACATGTCGTATGAAAACAATTGAAAATAAAAAATTCCTCTATCAAGAATCTTGAGTCTACCATACACCATTAGAGTATGAATTCAACTATGAAACCTGCTCGACCAAGATAAACCCATATCTTAGGACGTAGAAGATGTACATTAAGAAACAAAATCTCAAGAAACAAAAAAGAGGAAAAAATTTAGAGGGTAGAAAAAAACTTTAATTACCTCCACTGGGAAGTACAGTTCCTGCTTTCAAAAAGCCTCAACGAATTCTAAGAAAGTATTTGTTGACTCGCCTCTGTAGAAGATTTCTCCTTTAAGTTAAAATTTTAAATAGCATAACCCTGAAAAAGAAAAGGCAAATTTTAAATAGCATGGCTATTAATGTTTCAGTTGATTCACTAATAAATGGGGAAATAGTTGAGAGCTACATTACTCTCAAAGTTTTGTTGTTCAGTTTATGACTGGAAGACACATACAACCCAGTGCTTCCCATCAGTTGATATCCAGGTATCCACCCAATCATTTAGACCTCTTTGTTTTTGCTGATTTCTGAAAGCTTATGCTCTGCTTCTATTTGGATTCATAGCAGTAGGATTCTTGTTTCTCTAGTAGCAGAATTCTTGTGTTCTCATGTATTATCACATTTGAGTACTTCTTGTGCTCCTAGGTCTTGAGCAATAAAATGGCACCATATTCGATGCCCAAGATCAGCACCCCAGAGTTATATTTGTAAAAACTGAAACGCTCAACACTTGTATATAATTATTCTACTGCATAATACTACTTTTTTTTTTTTATAATAATACAATTAAAAATAAAAGGGCTAAGATAGTAAAACAAATCAGCAAGGAGAACTAAATGGGCATAAGGTAATCCTGACAACAATGTCCAAAGTAGAAGTCAATCAATCTTCTCCCATATCTCCCACAAGAAATCGCCTAAACAGAGAAATCCCTGCAAGTGAAGAACGTCGAAATCACAAACTGAAAATGTCGACGGTAAGCAAAAACTGGAGTATTAAATATGAACAGAAGTTAGACTGTTCATATAGAGAAACTCATTAAAAAAACTGAATCTGCCTTTTAAAATCGAAACTGTAAAAATCGTCGGAGACAAAACAAAGACTGCCCAATTCAAACGACACATAATATAACTAAATCCAAGCATAGTCCAAACAAAAGATTAAAAGGACACATAAGACAACTGGATCCATAGTCCAAAGAAAAGATTAAAAAAGAACCTCAAAGCAGAAACTCTAAATAAGGATCAGAACAAAATAGCCAATTGATTTTGAAGTTGAGAAAAATCAAAGAAGAATTAAATCCATTTAACAAATTAGCAAAATGAAACTGATTACCTTCAAAACACAAAAAATGGCATAAGCAGATGGCGAGGGCTCAAGCCAACTAAAATCAATCCCAGTCATTGTTCCCTGATTTCTGTAGATTTTATAAAGAACCATCACAATGCAGAAGATTAATCGAAGAAATTTTGTAGAAAGTGGAAAAAGGAGTGTAAGAAATAAGAACCATAAATCCAGAATAAGAAAGCAGGAGTAGTAGAATTCCAAGAGTTGGTTGGAAAAGCCAAAAAGTTTTCTCACAAATGAGAAATGAAAAGACAGCTGCTTTTGAACTGTAACCTCGAAAAGACAAAAAGATGAATAAAATATAAATAGTACTAAAAAACAATATTGATGATCTATTCACAATTTCACACGACCTGCAAAAAGAAATGATATAAAAAATATTATTCAGGTGAAATGAGCGGGAAAATAAGAATGACGACTATTCTATTATTATATATATATATATATATATATATATATATATTAATATTGCCGTTGTCCCAATTTGACTGTCTAGTGAGGGCGGCTGAAATTAATTTGTCGCATTCTTCATTTGATTGTACTTTGAATTATTTATGTAATAGTGTCCTTTACCTTTTTCCAGCTGTTAGATTGGTTATATTATTATACTACTCCGTATCTCTTATACTATTTCCTTATTCATCCGTTTCACAATTGTTTACTGTTTTTAAAAATGTAATTTTTTCACAAACTCCATTCTCAATATGTTCACATATTTATTCAAAATGATTTTACATTTACTCTCAATTCAATAATTTACTTTACTTTATTCATAAAAAATTATAAAATATTAATTATCCCTCAATACTCCATTTATTACACATTTTTTTTAATTTATGTATTCATATATATACTCCATATATATATATACATAACATAATTAATCCTCTCTCTCCCCTTCTCTTTCACATTAATTTCCACAGCTCACTCCATTTCTTCACCAACTACGAAAAATCGTACAGAGGTATTCTTCTTAATTTTCTAAATCTATCTGCAAATTCGAAAATGCATGTATGTTTCTTTTTTTTCTTAAATTCCAACACCATTTTCTGATTTGATATGATAAATCTGATTTTCCCATTTTGCTTCGCTGGTTTTTTCATTTTTGATCTTCTGCTAGTACGTTATTGGTATAATTTTTCCGGTGGGTATGTGAAATTTCATAATAAAAGAAGGAATTTGATAGAGTGCATATTGAGAGAATTGAGAAATATAGAATTCTTGAATAGTGAATTAGATGAACTACTAAACTAGAAGTTACAACTAGAATAACTACTCTAACTAATACTCTTTCATTTGTTCGATTTGTTTGCTTGTCTTGTTGTTATTCTTCGAATATTTGCTTTACCTTTTATCTTATTTAATAAAATTGCTCGTTTTTAAAACAGTTGGATTGCCGGTTATAGTAATTGATACCAATCTCATTGTCCAATTATTGTGTTAATTGCTGCAGTTTTAGAGATGGCAGCTTATGCAGCTCTACGCTCTCTTACCACCATTTTGAACAACATTCAAATTCATCCTCGAGTTTCTACTTTTTTTGACAACCAACACATTCAATCACTTCACCAAATTGTCAATTTCTTGCTACATTTTATGGAGATTCGCACTTGTCATGGAGGTTACACAGAAGAAGATGAAGTTTTGGAGAGGCAAATTGCATCTACAACTCATAACGTTGAAGATGTAATTGAATCTCATCTGGTCCACCAACTTCTTGCTGATGTTCGACAAAAAAAGAAATCTGCAGAGACAAGTAATCTGATTACAAGGTTCACAAGTCTGGTGATCAATTTTGCAAGGCCCACTGAAGATGATGAGCAGTTTACTGATTGCTTACGTGGTCTGGAGAATGAAATCAAAGACATGAATTCTCTCAAGGTAATGGTGATGCAGTTTCAAGGGACAATCAACTTTAAAGAGGATTCATTCTCCCCTGCACCTTCATCAAAACCCCTTACCAGTACTACAAACAACAATTTGGTGGTGGGATTTGATGAAAAGGTGATTCAAATTATGGAAAGGCTTACTGGATACCAACCCGGTCTTCAAATCGTCCCCATTGTGGGTATGGGGGGAATTGGTAAGACTACGTTAGCCAAAACTGTTTATGATAATTTACTTATTGTCGAGAGCTTTGATATTCGTGCTTGGGTTACTGTATCTCAGGAATATAGTCTGAATAATCTTTTATCTCAACTTCTATCTTGCATTAAAGATACAAAACTCAATAAGAGCATAGGAAAAATTGATTTTGAAACAGACTTAGAAGCTGAGGATCATCAATTAGGACTAAAGTTATACCAAACTTTGTGGGGTAGAAGATACTTAATCGTGTTAGATGATATGTGGAGTATCGAAGCATGGGATACTATAAACAAATTCTTTCCGAATAGTGATGAGAGAAGTCGAGTTGTTATAACTACTCGGATATCAAGTGTAGCAACTCCTCTTAGCTCATCATCATTCGAGATGGATTTTCTTGATGAGGATCAAAGTTGGAAGTTGTTTTGTGGAAATGTGTTTCTAGAAAAAGGTTGTCCACCGAAACTAGAACATATTGGAAAGGATATTGTAAGAGCGTGCAAAGGACTTCCACTATCGATTGTTGTAATAGGAGGACTTCTTCGACATTCCAGAAGCACGAGTGAATATTGGGAGAATATCGCAAGAGATTTAAACTCATTTTTGATATCAGGAAATGATGGACATTGCTTGAATATATTATCATTGAGTTATAATCACTTGCCTGTCCACTTAAAGCCATGTTTTCTTTTCATGGGAGTTTTTCGAGAAGATGAGAAGATGCATGTCTCCACACTAATCGAACTCCTTGTTGCTGAGGGGTTTTTGAAACCGAAGGAAGGCCAAACAATGGAAGAGGCTGCAACCGATTACTTAAATGATTTGGTTGATAGAAATCTAATTTTAGCTGATAGTTGGAAGTCGGATGGAAGAATTAAACGGTGTAAGATGCATGATCTTGTGAGAGAAGTATGTTTAAAGATAGGTGAGAGAGAGAAGATTTTTCACAAGATGAGTAAGCATGAGTTTCGATCAAGCATCAATGGAGTACGTCGCATTGTGTTTCGTGGTAATCGTATCTCTTCGAAATGCCCATCAGCATCACTCGCGCGTACATTCGTATCTGAATCTTCTAAATCGAAGGGTGCATTGAGTTTGGAATTTCGGTTGTTGAGGGTGTTGAGTCTTGCTCGTAGGTGTTCCTCTGAAGTATTTTTTCAACATGTTAACTTGCGGTATCTTGTATGTAGATCATGGCATAGGAATCTCAAGCTTCCTTCATCAATATCCCTACTCTGGAATGTGCATACATTGATCTTTAATGAATATGAATTGAAAGCACCATCGGAGATATGGTATATGAGACAGCTTAGGCATCTCCATTCCTACAGACTCTATCTCCCAGATCCTCCAAGTGAAGAAGAAGATGAAGCTCTTTTGCCAGACCTACACACACTTTCTAGAGTAGTGGACTTGAGCTTTACTGAGGAAGTTTGTAAGAGAATATTCCCAAACATGAAGAAATTGGGTATATTCTACAGTAGTGAAGAATGTGAGAAAAAGTGCTACTTTAATCTGGACCACTTGCGTAAACTTCAATCACTCTACTGCGAATTTGAAGTACCTCGAAGGGATGAATTTGTGGAGAGCTTGAGGTTGCCGAGTTCGCTGAGGAAGTTGTGTTTACACAATTGCGGTGTTGATTGGGAAGACGTAAACAGAATTGGGCTTTCGTTGCCTCATCTTCAAGTCCTCAAACTAATTTGGAAGGCGGTGGTGGGAGGCGAGTGGGATTGTGTGGAGGGAGCATTCCCTAGTCTTAAAGTCTTGCAGATTTTGGATGCAGATTTGATAAAGTGGAGTGTAGAAAGCTTGGATTGCTTCCCAGTGCTAGAGAAGCTTAACCTTTTATATATGAACAAATTGGAAAGGATCCCATCTGAAATAGAAACACTTGGAAGCCTTCGTGTGGATTTCTGCAGCGTGTCAGCGGCCATTTCAGCAGTCGAGATATTGGACGAACAACTCTCTCTCGGAAATGACGACTTTCATCTTCTAATTGTGTTTTATGACCGTGAGAAGAATAAGAGGTTCATGGAAGAGGTGGATATAAATAGCTTCACACCCAAGAATTTCGAGCTTAGAGTTTAGTGATTTAATATTGGATTTGTATCTTCTTGTATTTGGGACTTTCTTATGTTTAGCCCATTGCTTACTTGGCCCATTGTCATATGGCTAGCTCACTTGTTTTTTTTTTTTTTTTTTGAAGTCTCGGGTATCAGGTCCAAAGATGGACTAATCCCGAAGACTAATGCATTTTAATTTGAAGGAAGCAAAGTGGTTAAGCATAATTGGCAAAAACAGAGTATATGCAGAATGCATGGAATGGTTAGCCATGGTTCTTAATTCTCAAATCTTTATTTAATTTCATTGGAAATTCTTTCACTCAAGGAGACAGAGGATACACATTCTTAATTAAAATATTTGTAACAATATTATGAAATACACACAAATCAGTACAAATGTCAAATAGCCACACACTTTTTTTACAATGAACTTTTTAAAAAAATTTAGAGCTTATTATAAGCAGTTTCAAGCAATTGAAACAAATTATCAGGCAAGTTAATCCAAGCTTCAATGCCATCCCCAGATGGCGTACTCAGCATGTACGCCAAATTCATACTGGGGATGGTCGTGGCGCAAACCCAATCGGGTTTGCCCCACCCAAAGTCCGTCTCGTAAATCGGAGCCTTGGACATATCCGAAAAACTAAACACGTCCGTACCCGAATTATAAAACTCTGCTATTTTGGCAAGTACTTTTAAATACTCCACATGATCAGTAATCACTTTCTTGATGTAACTATCATCAATTTCTGATGCCGCGTGGCTAATCTTGGACCGTAGATATTCGATACTGTTAGATGTCTCGGACGTAACCGCAATTGCAAAAGTCCCGCAATTACCAAATGCGTTTTCAGATATTGGAGGGATTGTTCTTGGCTTCAAGTTCACGCCGTAAAGCGCGGCAAAATTGGTCTTTTCCGTAGTAGAAATGAGTTTGTTGGATTCGATGAAGTTGTGCCAAATGAAAGCTGAAAGTGATTCTCCAGAATCTGCTGAATGTTGCTTTTTGAGCTTCTCGAGTTTTTTCGCGTCGAAAACGAGCCTCCGTGTTGTAATTTTCGTGTCGAATGGGGGATTCGACGCGTTGTTCAAGGCCTCGTACGGAGGAAAATGAAGTGCCAGATAGTCAAAGTCTGGTTGATATTCTGTTGAATCAACGAGTCTTGTATTGTTTTTCGTACGAGAATTAGCCGCCCATGCGTTCATGAACGTCACGAACGGTAGGGTGTCGCCGACTTTATTCCGCATAGAGACGCCGAGGGCGATGCCGCCGCAGTCGAAGACGTTGAATTTGACGGAAAGAACGGCGTTCGATTGAGACAAACTTTCGAAGGGGACTAATTGTATTAGTTCCTCCATGTTGGGATTTTTTATGACTCGGGCGAGTTGGGTTTGGACGCGGGCTTCAGTGAACTCGACGCCCGAGTCATTGCAGTCGATGAACGAGTTTTCTTGAAACGTTCCGGCTAACGGGTAGAAAACGGTTAGGATTCGAGATAGAGATTGTTTGAGGTGATTAGAGATTTGGGCATGATCATTGAGTTTAAATCCATGGTTTTGATAGAAGAAGATGTAGGGAATGTAAATTGATGGTTCAAGTTGATCTAGAAAGGATAGTTTGTGGTGTCGGAATGTGTTTGGAGTTGGTGATGATGGCTTGATGATTTGCGTTGAGATTATCTTGTCAATAATATTTGTTAAAAAAAGGACAAAAATTATCTTCTTGATGATCACCATATGTAGTTTCAATGATTTTTTAATGCGATTGGTACAAATGTAATGGTGATTTTGTGATCAATTTATATTCTTTGCTCTCAAAAAAGAATATATAGGATATGATGTCGCATGAAACATTTTTCCAATTTAATACATGTAGTAGTTGACATATCCTTTGAAAAAAATATATATAGGTGATATTTAATAAACTGAAAACGCGTTTCTTGTGCAATCAAGTTAATTATCCTGTTTGTCGACTAAAAACCATAGCCTTTGATTGACTCATTTATTTAAACTACGATTCCTCAATCCTATTATATTTTTAAGTGTTTTTTCTTTCAACGTGAAAATAATACGAGATGGCGATGACTAGTTGAAAAATAATACTCCCTCCGTTTCCCTATAATTTTCTCATATTCTTTTTTTTCGTAAATACTTTTTATTTTTATGAGAAAGTGGATCGGCGACGACGGTGGTTGGCCGAAGGGAGAAGGCGGTTGCAGGGCAGTCAATAGGATTTCGTACTTGTAGGGTTTCTGTTATGGAATTGTATCCCCAAAGCAATTCCTCACAAATAATAAAACAAGAAATTAACTAGAAACGCAAAGAATTGAAACGAATAAAGAACTCAAAAAAAGAATACGGGATTTACGTTGTTCGATCAAATGATCTACGGAGGATAGAAGACTCTCTTCACTATATAATCACGAATGAAAGTTACACATTACAAGTATACACAAAACTTGATCTCTAATTCGCAGAATATTCACAAAGTCCTACGAAACTCAATACTCTCATTTCCCACAATCTATGCACTAGATGTTGTATTTATAGATGTATAATGCATTGGATAACTACCACTAACCGACTAACTAACTAACATAAACAACTAACTTCGAAAATTGGAAATCAGCAGACTTGACTCAGCTGATCTGATATCAACTAAGTTGGTTTTAGCAGACTAGGACCCAACTGATCTGATCAGACCAGACGACTTGCATCAGTAGAGTTGTCCTCAACTCATCTCAGATTAGTTGACATCTATACCCGACTACTAAACCTTAATAGTTGAGTACACCTTACTCAACTTGTGTTGAACTCCAAAATCAGACGACTAGCTACTCTTTTGAAAGATAGAATCAGATGACTACCAATATTGCATTAATTCTAACAGTTTCAAACCTGTGACCTAAAACATATAACATTCTACTATAAACGTTTGGGCAACGGTTACTTTGTCCGACATATATGGGTTGACCGATCTCCAAATGTGGATTAGGGTGCACTGTACACTGAAGATCAACTCATTTTTTATTCTTACACTACTAAAAAGCAATGATGCAAAAATCGGCGCCCAGGCCCGCCTAGGCGCTAGGCGGCAAAAAAAAGATTAGTTTTTTACTAATCTGCCCACATTAGACGCCAGGCTTATTAGGCGGTCCTAGGCGGGTAGGCGGGGCCTAGGCAGAGCACCGATTAGGACAATGAATTTTTTACTTTTTTTAAAAATAAACAAAACGACGTCGTTTTGGTTAAAATAATAAAAAAAATCAAAATTAAATTAAGTAATTAAGTTAGTAATTTATTTACTTAATTTGACGTGAATGTTAATTATACTTAATTTAAACTTTTGAAATGAATTAGGTGTAATTTAGACTTTTGGTACTCGTAGGCTCGTAGCATGTTTTGGACTTTTGGAGCCTGGTATGATTAGCCTGTTTAATTTGGTATTTGGTATGAACTATTATTCTATAAAGCATTGTTTAATATTTTCATTTGGTGTGAAGAACAAAAAAAAAAATTCTGAAATTCTAGACGGCGCCTAGGCTCTAGGCGGCCGAAAACGCACGCTTAGTGATTTCCGTCTTTTACAACACTGCTAAAAAGTAACAATGGAGATACTAGTCCACCCTTGTATACTTCATGATCGATCCTGGATGTCTTTTCATATAGGACGTAAATTATTTCATCCTCAACAATGAGAAATATGAAACCCACTGTATTCTCTTGTTTCTATTTAATTTCTTCGTTCCCAGTCCCAAGGAGAGAAAGCATACACTTCCTTAATTAAAATATTTGTAACAATATGATGAAATACCTACACATAATTAACATAACATAATTTAGCGCCACACTTTAATTATTACAATAAGAATTAAAACCATTATAATTACATAAGTTTAATTAGAGCTTATTATAAGCAGTTTCAAGCAATTGAAACAAATTATCTGGCAAATTAATCCAAGCTTCAATGCCATCCCCAGATGGCGTACTCAGCATGTACGCCAAATTCATACTGGGGATGGTCGTGGCGCAAACCCAATCGGGTTTGCCCCACCCAAAATCCGTCTCGTAGATTGGATTCTTCGACATATCCGAAAAACTAAACACGTCCGTACCCGAATTACTAAACTCTGCTATTTTGGCAAGTACTTTTAAATACTCCACATGATCACTAATCACATTCTTGATGTAACTATCATCAATTTCTGATACCGCGTGGCTGATTTTGGACCGTAGATCTTCGATAGTACTGTTAGTTGTTTCGGATGTAACCGCAATTGCAAAAGTGCCGCAATTACCAAACGCGCTTTTAGATATTGGAGGGATTGTTCTTGGCTTCAAATTCACGCCGTAAAGTGCGGCAAAATTGGTCTTTTTCTTAGTAGAAATGAGTTTGTTGGATTCGATGAAGTTGTGCCAGATGAAAGCTGAAAGCGATTCCGCGGAATCCGCGGAATGTTGTTTCTTGAGCTTCTCCATTTTTTTCGCGTCGAAAACGAGCCTCCGTGTCGTTATTTTCGCTCCGGACGGGGGACTTGACGCGTTGTTCAAGGCCTCGTACGGAGGAAAACGAAGTGTCAGATAGTCAAAATCGGGTCGATATTCTGTTGAATCAACGATTTTCGTACGAGAATTAGCCGCCCATGCGTTCATGAACGTCACGAGCGATACGGTGTCGCCGACTTTATGTCGCATAGAGACGCCGACGGCGATGCCGCCGCAGTCGAAGACGTTGAATTTGACGGAAAGAACGACGTTCGATTGGAACGAACTTTCGAACGGGACTAATTGTATTAGTTCCTCCATGTTGGGACTTTCGATGACTCGGGCGAGTTTGGTTCGAACTCGCGTTTCATTGAACTGAACGCCCGAGTCGTCGCAGTCGATGAACGAGTTTTCTTGAACCGTTCCCGCGAACGGGTAGAAAACGGTTAAGGTTCGAGATAGAGATTGTTTGAGGTGATTTGAGATTTGGGCATGGTCATTGAGATTAGATCCATGGTTTTGATAGAAGAAGATGTAGGGAATGTAAATTGAAGGTGCAAGTTGATCTAAAAGGGATAATTTGTGTTGTCGGAATGTGTTTGGGGTTGGTGAAGATGGCTTGATGATTTGCGTTGAGATTATCTTGTCAATAATATTTGTCAAAAAAAGGACAAAAATTATCTTCTTGATGATCGCCATATTATGTAGTTTCATTGACTTTTTTAGTGCAATTGAATTGGAAATTTGGTAACAATAAGTACAAATGTAATGGTGATTTTGTGATCAATTTATACAATTTTATTTTTCTTCTGTTTATTTCGCATATGATGGATTACAAATATAATAATATAGGACATGACGTTGCATGAGAAGAGATTTTAATTTGTTCCAATTGAATGCATATAGTTGACATTATCCTTAAAATATTACATGTAGTTGGCATTTAATGAAACTAAAACGCGTATTCTCTGTTTGAAGTTGTCATGTTTGACTAAACAGCATGGGTATTAACGGGGCGGAACAGACGGAGGCCGACTATTCCGTTTCGATTATTCTGTTTCACTTTTCGTATTTTATTCTATTGAATTTTTAATATGTACTCCCTCCATTTTTTAATAAGTGTCATTTTGGCTTTTTTCAACAAATTAAGATAATAAATTGTGGTCTATATTACCCTTCATTAATTATACTAATTTTAATATAGAAATTTTATTTGATAAAGAATGTGGTCAAGAATGTAGCTAGTATTCATAATTAAATTAATTTTGGTATAAACAATTTTTGTGGAATTTATTTATGAAAAATATTTATGGTAAATGTATAAGGGTAAAATAGTCAAAATTAAAGGAAAAACTCTAGAATGACACTTATTTTAAAATTAGTTAAAAAGTCAAAGTGACACTTATTAAAAAACGGAGGGAGTATTATCTTAGAAATTGAAAAGGAAGAAGAAAATATGGAGTAATTGATAAAGAGACAACGGAAGAGAAGAAAATGAAAAAGAAAGATAGAAAGTGGAAAGAAAAAGTTCCAAAAAAAATAGAATTAAACAAGTTAGGTTAGTAAGAAGTTTTTAAAATTTGAATTTGGATTAGATTAGATTAGATTAGATTAGATTAGATTAGAGGGAAGACCCAATGTCTCTCTTTCTTAATAATCTCTAATCAATTTTCAGAATTTGATCTTCTTCTTTGTCGTTACTCCCAAAAAACTTTTCGTGGAGAATTATATTTTATCTTTTGTATGCTAGATTTTCGATTATTACCATAGAAAATATATAATCTAGTCTAAGTGAACCTATATGTACGTTGATTAGAATCACTACAAAAAAAAAAAAAAAAATTGATTTTTAATAATAAAAATTACTCCATAATATTATATAGCTTCTTTAGATAAAAAAAAATTAATGAGATAAATTGTCTTCTAGTGAGAGATTCAGTTATTAATTCTCAATTTTATGTCACTAACTTTTAGATAGAGAAACAATAATTAAAGTATTTTGTCGCTAAAAATCAATTTTCTTGTAGCGAATTTAATCTTTCTAATTCAAATGATGTTGGTAAATTAAATTTTACGGTCGTATTTAGGGAATGTACTGAACAGGAAAATAATTAAAGATTGTAATTTAATCATCGAAAACGTAAGGAAAGATTGGTTAATAGGTCGTACTAATAACTATAACTATTTGTGTAAACCATTTTTGAAGTTGCCTTTTGATTGAATATTTTAATTCATTGAATCACCTCATTTTATTGTAATTGTTGTTTATTTCAATTTAGTGTAATCAAAACTCCAAAATTCCCCAATGCTTATCACTATCAATTATTAATATTTGTTTAACCAATTTTTTATTATTTGTTGACCCATCAATTTTTTTTAATTGTTTGAACACAATACTAGCCAACGATCTTTTTACTCCATTCATTTCATATTACTTTATCACTTTTGAACTTAAATTTTATTTTAAAATATTTACCGCTTTTGTTATTTTTTTTATTTCTTTTTACATTTCTTTCTAAATTATCTCTACGTGTAATTATTGTATCACTAAAAAAAATATTTTTATACACCTTCTTTCATGATATTTGAGGTAAGTTATTCCTTTCTCTTTTCACTCATTTTCTTTATTTTTTCTCCTCTTTCATAATAATAAAGAATAAATTTATAAAAATAACAACTTTCTTTAACTTAATACAAAACATTAAAAACGACTGAAGAATTTAAAAAAGTCAAAGGCCTATGGATTAATTTTTATTTTGGATGATTCATCTCCAGTCATCAGCCCATATGTGCATGTGTAAGTATCAAATCTTCAAAAAAAATTGAAAAAGTCCAAAATTGAAGGAAAGTCAATTTGTAACAAAATAAAGTCAATGCATAGTGTTTTGACTTTTGATATTTTTGGAAGGAAGTTTGGGAGAGGAAAAAAAAAAAAAGAAAAATCAATCACGTTTTGGGAATAACGGGATTAGAAAGAAACCATTTGTTTAAACGCCTTAATTTTATTGTTTTATTAAGTTATTGTTTGACTTTGGTGAATTTATTCATTTTCAACTAAATAATTTTGTATATAATTAAGTTTTAATGATTTGAATATATTTTTAATTGTTTAATTGAATTTTTGGTATTTCTACATTAAAAAAAAAAAAAAGTTAAAATTGTAGTTCAATTGCACCATACAATTAAATGCACACAAGTGTGACACTTTTAGTTAAATGGTTAACGTTTTTATCTCAATTTTCACCTTAATTTGATTTATGAATTTATTAGGATTGAGTCAATTGACCATCTGAATTTATTTGTTTATTAATTCTAGTTATTTCACAAAATAAAATGTAATTATGGCAGAATATATATCTAAAGGATAGCAAGTCTAAATTGTATAAAACGGGTATTTCGTATTCATAGTTTAATTTGTTCTACAATATTATTTTTGTGCTCAAAGTACATGTTCCATGAATTGAATTGTAAATACATGTTTTGAGGTTGTTTAATGGACTAGATTAATTAAGAGTCACACATTCTAATTAATTAAAAATTAGAAATAATTTTCAAACCCACAAAATTTGAGATTGAATTAAGATTCACATATTCGTTAATTAAATTGGTAAAATCACTCAAGAACAAATTATAATTAAAATCACTCAAAGGATATTTATTGAGTGAGAGATCATTCTCACTACATTTGCTAATTAATTACTCACTTCTCAAAGCTAACCCCTTTCTTTTAAGAGTGATATTTAGGTGTAATTTTTTTTTTTTAAGATATATTTGGATGTAATTGATTACACATATACAATTAAAATTGAACTTGAATTTTAATAAATTATGTCAAATGTTAGATTAAAAATTAAATTGAACATTAAAATTCAACAAAAATTTACTTTCTTTTAATTGCTTTTATTAACAAAGTTATTCAATTGCTCATTTTATTCCATTTTAAATTAATCAGTTACTATTTACATGACCAATTGTATGCATCCAATGTTTATTTTCATTTGTTTGCATATATGGGAGTTTTGGGTTATTCAATTCTTGGATTTTTTTTTCTTGCCTCACACTTGTGTTCATCTCTGAAAATTTTGGCAGTCGCTTAATTAGGTTTGAATCGTTTGATTATACATCGAGTTATTATGCCCTAAATTAACCTTCCAATGATTTTACTAAAACTTCTTGCAACTGTTTCTATCATTAGAGTTCTTGTATACTTTATAAGGGTGTCAGTTATTATGGAGACAGTATTTTTTGTGGAAACAGGGTTTGATAGATTTGTATTTTAAATTTGGGTGAATGAAGATTGCCCGGAATGTGTTCGACAAAATGCCTGTGTGAAATAATAGTACAGACTACAGAGTTTGTAATCTATTACTGAAAGAAGTGCCGAGGAGACATAAATCATTGTAATTTGATTATTGATAGTAACTCGCCATCTTTGGAATTGGAAACACTTTGAGAATCCAGAATGTTTACATCAGCTTAGAGCTTATTATAAGCAGTTTTGAGCAATTCAAAGAGTTCATCAGGCAAGTTAATCCAAGCTTCAATGCCATCCCCAGATGGCGTACCCAGCATGTACGCAAAATTCATTCTGGGGATGGTCGTAGCGCAAACCCAATCGGGTTTGCCCCAACCAAAATCCGTCTCGTAGATTGGATTCTTCCACACATCGGAAAAGTTAAACAAGTCTGTACCGGAATTGGTAAACTCTGCTATTCTGCCAAGTACTTTTGGATATTCCACATGATCAGTAAGCACATTCTTGATGTAACTATCGTTAATTCCGGATAAAGCCATGCTTATCTTGGATCGTAGATCTTCGATAGTGTCTGTTGTTTCGGATGTGAACGCGATTGCAGAAGTCACGCAGTTGCCAAATGCGTTATCGGGTATTGGAGGGATTGTTCTCGGCTTCAAGTCTAGGCCATAAAGCGCGACAAACGCGGTCTTTTCCGTTGTAGAAATGGCTATGTTGGACTCGATGAAGTTGTGCCAGATGAAAGCTGAAAGCGCTTCCGCAGAATCTGCGGAATGTAGCTTTTTGAGCTTCTCGAGTTTTTCCGCGTCGAAAACGAGGCTCCGTGTAGTAATTTTCACGTTGGGCGGGGGATTCGACGTGTTGTTCAAGGCCTCGTCCGGAGGAAAATGAAGTTTCATATAGTCAAAGTCTGGCTGATATTCTGTTGAATCAACGAGTTTCGAACGAGAATTATCCGCCCATGCGTTCATGAATGACACGAGCGTTCCGGTGTCGCCGACTTCATGTCGCATAGAGACGCCGACGGCGATGCCGCCACAGTCGAAGACGTTGAATTTGACCGAAAGAACGACGCTCGATTGAAAGGAGCCTTCGAACGGGACTAATTGTATTAGTTCCTCCATGTTGGCACTTTCGATGACTCTGGCAAGTTGAGTTCGGACGCGGGCTTCAGTGAACTCAACGCCCGAGTCATCGCAATCGACAAACGAGTTTTCTTGAACCGTCCCGGCTAACGGGTAGAAAACGGTTAGGATTCGAGATAGAGATTGTTTGAGGTGATTAGAGATTTGGGCATGATCATTGAGTTTAGATTCATGGTTTTGATAGAAGTAGATGTAGGGAATGTAGATTGATGGTGCAAGTTGATCTAGAAAAGATAGTTTGTGTTGTCGGAATGTGTCTGGAGTTGGTGATGATGGCTTGATGATTTGCTTTGAGATTATATTCTCCATGATCGCCATATTTAGTTTCTATGAGTTTTGAATGTTGTAATTGGAAATTTAATTGCTATTAATAGACCTTTTTTTAAAAGATGAAGTACAAAATAGAAAATAGAAGGCCACCTCTGTTTACCAGATTGTCCTGTCCGACTATAGACCATAGCCTTTTGTTTAAATCCATTATTTAAAGTTGATGGCCTCTTTTTTACTTGACTATGGAAGCTTTTTGAAATCATGCTATCCACCTTTTATTTCACTACTTTTAATATAAAACTTATACTCCAGTCCATACAAATTTTGTCCTGTCTTTAATTGGGGCCCGTTAGTAGACGGAGAGATTGGTCTTCCAAATTATTCGGTATTTGTGGTTGAATAACGAAATCATGATTTAGACCGATGAGGCAAATCAGTTGAGGAGTTCAGGTGATAAAGGTTGTGATTCAGTTGAAGTGAATCAGCAGAGATCTTTAGTCTAGTTAGTTCAATTCACTGGATTGGGTTAATGGTTATTCAGTAGAGAGTGTCCATTATCAGCGGAGTTGTCTCGTTTGTATCAGAAGAGGTTATCTTAGCTGAGTATCTCTCAGATGAGTGGTTTTGTCATCTGAATACAAATCAGTTACATTTGAAAATGACAAGGTAGTTATGGGAGTTAGTTGGTTAACATAACAAGTTAGGATTTTCTAACTGCTTTCTGGTGCATACTTTCAGAGGGTATAACTGTCAAACGGTTCGGTATTTTCACATGTGGTTTGTTGCGTTTTGAAGCTGACATGACAGGTTAACTGCCCGTGCAAATAACTGCTTTAGTTGTGGAGGGAAAAGCTCTGATAAATACTCTTGAAGTTCACCAAAGTCAGGTTGTGAGAGTTGATGTCTTGTTCATTTTACAGTGTTTATTAGGATGAAGGTTTATTCATTCTAAGGTTCAAGTTGTAACCCGTAAACACTTACTCCCTCCGTCCACCAAAAGTGTGCTCATTTCTTTTTATGGGTCCACAAAAAACGTGCTTATTCTATTTAAATAGTTAATTTTTGAATATTTTTTCTACTTTACTAATAAGATTGAGTATCTACCAAATATATTTTTTACTTATTATATTAAATATATTCTTTATAATTAAAATATGATTTTTTTAAAAACATATATAAAAAAAAGTGAGCACACTTTTGATGGACAGAGGGAGTATTTTTCTTAATCAAAGTGATTTCGTGAGCGCTTGCAGTGAATGTAGATTAAGTTAATTATTAAACCACTTAAATTTTTGTGTGTTGATTATCTGATATTTTATTTATGTTATTTGAGTACATTGATATATTCTTGATTACACAAATGAGTTTCTTGAGAGTTTGAGTATTAATTTTAGAACTTCATGATTCTCACATTCATATGCATAATTTTAACATCAACTTCTTATTGACGGAGATCGATGAGATCATGCTTGCATTTATGGAGAGATTTGATTGTATTCGTTTGTCGAAGGCAAAATATGTTGGTCGCTAGTTTATTTATCGAGTACGTTTTGTATGAACTACGTTTACTATAAGCTTTCCATGATTTTGTATTGGAAAGAAGATAGATGATGAACAGAAAGCATTCATGGTATATTTTTAATTTTTGACTGATTAATCACACACATCACTGACGAGGAAAGATCCAGAAAGTTTACATAAGTTTAGAGCTTATTATAAGCACTTTGGAGCAATTCAAAGAGATTATCAGGCAAGTTAATCCAAGCTTCAATACCATCCCCAGATGGCGTACTCAGCATGTACGCCAAATTCATACTGGGGATGGTCGTGGCGCAAACCCAATCGGGTTTGCCCCAACCAAAATCCGTCTCGTAAATCGGATTCTTCGACATATCCGAAAAACTAAACACGTCCGTACCCGAATTGGTAAACTCTGCTATTCTGCCAAGTACTTTCTCATGATATTCCACATGATCAGTAACAACATTCTTGATGTAACTATCATCAACTTCTGATACCGCGTGGCTGATTTTGGACCGTAGATCTTCGATACTGTCTGTTGTTTCGGACGTAACCGCAATTGCAAAAGTCCCGCAATTACCAAATGCGTTTTTAGATATTGGAGGGATTGTTCTTGGCTTCAAATTCACGCCATAAAGTGCGGCAAAAGTGGTCTTTTCCGTAGTAGAAATGAGTTTGTTGGATTCGATGAAGTTGTGCCAGATGAAAGCTGAAAGCGAATCCGCGGAATGTAGCTTTTTGAGCTTCTCGAGCTTTTCCGCGTCGAAAACGAGCCTCCGTGTCGTTATTTTCGATCCGGACGGGGGACTTGACGCGTTATTCAAGGCCTCGTCCGGAGGAAAATGAAGTGTCAAATAGTCAAAGTCTGGCTGATATTCTGTTGAATCAACGAGTTTCGTACGAGAATTAGCCGCCCATGCGTTCATGAACGTCACTAGCGATACAGTGTCGCCGACTTTATGACGCATAGAGACTCCGACGGCGATACCGCCGCAGTCGAAGACGTTGAATTTGACCGAAAGAACGACGTTCGATTGAAACGAACTTTCGAACGGGATTAATTGTATTAGTTCCTCCATGTTGGGACTTTTGATGACTCGGGCGAGTTGGGTTTGGACTCGGGCTTCAGTGAACTCGACGCCCGAGTCATCACAGTCGATGAACGAGTTTTCTTGAACCGTTCCGGCTAATGGGTAGAAAACGGTTAGGATTCGAGATAGAGATTGTTTGAGGTGATTAGAGATTTGGGCATGATCATTGAGTTTAGATTCATGGTTTTGATAGAAGAAAATGTAGGGAATGTAAATTGAAGGTGCAAGTTGATCTAGAAAGGATAGTTTGTGTTGTCGGAATGTGTTTGGAGTTGGTGACGATGGCTTGATGATTTGCGTTGAGATTATATTCTCCATGATCGCCATATTTAATTTCTACGACTTTTGAATGTTGTAATTGGAAATTTGCTATTAATAGAGTTTTGTATTTTGGTAATATGAAATGGAGTACAATATAAAATTTGATCTAATTAAGCAGCCAAAAACGTGTTGTCCTGTCCGACTAAAGACCATAACCTTTTGTTTGACTAGACTATGGCGTCTTTTTTTACTTGACTATGAAGCATGGGCGGCTAATTCTCATTCCAACTTTTTTATTTCATATCGTGTTTTACTTTTTTATTATATGAAACAAATAATATTACTACTCCTAGGTCAATTTATACAAAATTTTATTCTCATTTTAAACGGATATTCCGTAAGTTTGTAAGTTAACGGTGAGATTGATATTTTAGATTAGTCGATCCTTGAACTAAATATTGAAGCATAAAAAGATGACTATATGAGTGTTGAGTTCACCCCCTCCTAAACAAAAAAATAAATATATTTTTTGCATCCTCTCCCATCAAAACATAGTATTTATTTGTAATTGATTATTTTTCATGTTATTTGTAATTGTGTAGTTGTAATCAGTGTTTTTAAAATCGGACCGGCCGTTTCAACCGTGAACTGGTCACGACTCCGGTCCGAAAAATGGTCAAAAAGCGTTTTCACAGTCGGACCAGATCAAACCAGCCCAAAACCGGAAAATCAGCACAAAACCAGTTGAACCGGTTCATATTTTTTTACTCATCCAACCCCCTTATTGGAAACATAAATCTCTTTTACTCATATTCACACATCAAATATCCTTTTATATTGGAGAAAGACACAAATCTCTTTTACTTATATTGAATGTGAGATATCAATCTCACATCATATATACCCCTTATATTGGAGAAAGACATAAATCTCACATCATATATCCTCCTTATATTAAAGAAAGACATAAATTTTTTTTTTTCATATTCGATGTGGAACATAAATTTCACATATGTCCCCTTTATATTGGAGAAAGACATAAATATATTTTACTCATATTCGATGTGGGACATAAATATATGTCCCCCTTATATTGGAGAAAGACGTAAATATTTTTTACTCATATTCGATGTGGGATATAAATCTCACATATTTGTTTATTACTAACACTCCTACCTTTATTTTAATATGATTTTTATAAATATATATATTTTTTAATATAACATAGAAAATATTAAAATAAAATACATAAATATTATTTTACCGGTTGGACCGTGAATCGGTGCCTAATCCAGTTTGATCATCGGTCCGGTTATGAAAACACTGGTTGTAATGAATATATGTGTAGTGTATTTTGTTTCCTTGTTTTTTTTTTTAAATCGTGTTTTGCAATAACTAAGCATTGGTTCGCCGAGTTTTGTGAGATTTTTTGAAAAAAAATTCCACATTTTGAATCAATACTCGGCCAAATTTTCCACGTTTTGATTCAAAACTCGGCCAACTTTTTCACGTTTTGATTCAAGGCCAACTATTCCACGTTTTGATACAAAACTCAGCCAACTTTTCCACGTTTTGATTCAAAATTCGACCAACTTTTTCACGTTTTGATTTAAAACTCGGTCAACTTTTCCACGTTTTGATTCAAAACTCGGTCAACCAGTGTCAAATCGGTACAAAACTCATTTTTTTACGTTTTGTCTCCCTTATGTCCCGTTTTGTGCAAAAACCAAGTTTATTCAACGATTGAAAGTCAAAATCATTCTTAATACTCCCTCCGTCCACAAAAAGTAGTCTCATTTGCCTTATATTCTTTGTCCACCAAATGTAGTCCCATACACTTTATGGAAACTATCACCCTTCAACCATCACTTAATTACTCAATTTGCCATCAACTTTATTCACAAACAATCACTTTATTCACAATGGACCCCACAATACCCTATAATACCCTTACTTTATCTACATTTTTCTTAAAACTTGTGCCCCTCCTCCATGGGACTACATTTGGTAGATGGAGGGAGTAATATTCAAGCTTTAATATTTAAATCAAAAACTAACATTCAAGCTTTAAAATTCAATTTTAAAATTTAAACTACACTTACTTTATTCATGGCAAAGCACAGCGGCGGCGGCGGCGGCACGTCGACGAAGCTTCAGGTGGCGGCGGCCGGCGACCAGTGACAAACGGAGGGAGTGACTTTTTTGCTTCAAAATGAAAAAGAGTTTTTTTGAAAATGTGGATGGAGTGTGAAGTCAAAAAGTATTTTTAATGTGTATTTTAGTATTGGTAAGGGGAAGTTTATTTGTTAAAAAAAAAAAAAGGAAGGTTATTTGTGGTATTTTATGGGGCGGGGTTGAAGACATCCGTGGGTGAATACATAAGAAATGGGGGGGATTTATCAGTGGCCTTGATAGTGTTCGTTTGTTGAAGGCAAAATATGTTGGTGGGCAGTTTAATTATTTATGTTGGGCTTTTATTATTTCTAGCTTGGGTGGGAATATTTACACCTTCATTTCGGTTTAGAACACTCTCCCTATGAATTTAATAATAAAATAATAAGGTAAAAAATCAAAAATACCCTTTAAGTCATATTAAACTACTAAATGCACCCTTCACCTTTAAAAACCCGTCGACAACTTTAAGTCGACCAAAAATACACTCGTCAACACCCTATTGTCGACGGAGTGTATTTGGATCGACCTAAAGTGGTTGAAAGGTAAGAAAAAGAAGGAAAAAAAAAATAAAAAAAACAAACCTGGATTTGGCCGATGGACGGGAGCGGGGGCGGCGGCGGCCGATTACTGTATTTTTTTTTTTTTTTTACAAATCGAGATGGGAGAAGGGAGAGGGAGGGAGAGAGCGGCGGAAGGACTACAGGGCACCATGGAGAGAGAGGAGGAGAGGGGGAGGGAGGGGACGGCAGCGGCGGCCGCGATCTGTTTTTTTTTTTTTTTTTTTTTTTTTTTACAGTTGGGGGTGGGGCGACTGGCTCGGCGAGGGAGGGGACGGCCGCAGCGGCCGCGCGCGGCCGCGATCTGTTTTTTTTTTTTTTTTTTTTTTTTTTTACAGGCGGGGAGGGGGGGCGACGGGCTCGGCGAGGGAGGGAGGGGGTGGCGTCGCCGGCGACGGGTGGTGGGGGGCAGGTCGCCGGCGGTGGTGAGGGGTGGGGGAGAAGATGAAAGAAGAAATGGAGGAGGAAGAAGATGGAGGATTTGGGGGAGAAAGTAGGGTTTAGGGAGGGTGTGAGTAGTAATTGGAATTGTATAAGAGAAGGGCATTTATGACAATTTAATGGGGGTGCATCTATCTTGACGAAATTATGGGAGGGTGCATCAATCGGGGGGAGTGTTCTAAACCGAAATGGAGGTGTAAATAGTCCCACCCTTCTAGCTTTTAATTTCTTGTTGGACTTCTTTATTTCTGTGGGCTTTTATTATGCAAGTACATAGACTATGGTTAAAAAATGGCCATGGTTATACACACGACTTTGCTGAATTTACCCAATTTGACTAACAATTTTAAATTTCTATAATATTTTGAGTTTCTTCACAACCCTGAACCGATTAAATTCTTTTCAAAGATTTAGTAAATTAAATCTATTTAATTCGAAGAAAGCGTGTTATTCTTATCAATTTATGGCCCAAGTGTCATTCTAATCTAGGAGGTTGTATTCAATTGAGATTCTGTTGAATTTTTTTGGACTTTAATTTAAAAAGTCGGTGAATTTAGAAAATCCATAGACTCTATGTAGAGTTTGATTGACTTTTTTATTGATTTATATGGATTTTTCTAGATTTGACAGGATTCTGAAATACACATTTTTAATTGATTTAATTTCCATAAACTACGCCCCTAAAACCCCTAAAACTTAGTTAAAAAAAAGGGATTATATTTTTTTTAGTCCATTAAGTTACCACAATTTTGAATTTAGTCCATCAGGTTACTACTTTTTGAATTTAGTCCATTAAGTTTCGATTTATTTTGATTTTGATCCAGTTACCTGCTAGAGCAGGTTTCACATGTCATTTTTTAAAACACACCCCATAAAATGATATACACACCCCAAATGTTAAACACACCCCACTAAAATTTAAAAATCTTTTTTTATTACTATACACACCCAACTATTTCCTATTTAATAAATTGCCAAAAATAATTAAATTAAAAAAATAAGAATTCAAATTAATATGAAAAATATAAATAAAACTAGTATAAAAAATCGTCCAAATCTTAAAAAATTAAACAAAGCTAAAAAATTTTAATTAATTTAAATAGTATTGAAAATTTAGTTGATTTTCTACTATTTTTAAATTTTATTTAGCCTTATTTTCGACCTTTTTTATACAAGTTAGAACGCAAATAAAATATTAATAAAGTAATGGAGTTTTAAATTTTTTCTTTTATATATTTCTTTTATATTACATGAACCTACTAACACCCATAAATTTTATATACACTCCAAATGTTAAACAAAAAAATTCAAAATCAAATATAGTTAAATAAAATCATAAACATATTTAATAAATTACTAAAGATAATTAAATTATAAAAAAAAGTAAGAATTCAAATTAATATAAAAAATATAAATAAAACCTATAAAAAATCACTAAAATCTTCAAACATTAAACAAAGCTAAAAACATGAATTAATTTAATTACTTTTGAAGATTTAATTAATTTTTTTACTATTTTTGAAGATTTGTAATCAATTTTTTAAAAAATCAACTTGAAAAAATTATTAAATTAAATAAAAACAATCTTTAAAAGTATTAAAAAAAATCAACTAAATGTTAAAAACTAATTTAATTAATTAATTTTTTAGCTTTATTAAAATTTTGAAGATTTATGAATTTTTATAGGTTTTATTTATATTTTTCATATTAATTTGAATTCTTACTTTTTTAATTAAATTATTTTTGACAATTTATTAAATATGTTTATGATTTTATTTAATTATATTAGATTTTTTAATTTTTATGTATAACGTTTGGAGTATATATAAAATTTATAGGGTGTCAGTAGGTTCATGTAATATAAAGGAAATATTTAAAAAGAAAAATTTAAAACTCCATTGCTTTATTAATGTTTTATTTGTGTTCTAACTTGTGTAAAAATCGTCGAAAATAAGGCTAAATAAAATTTAAAAATAGTAAAAAATCAACTAAATTTTCAAAACTATTTAAATTAATTAAATGTTTTTAGCTTTGTTTAATTTTCGAAGATTTGGACGATTTTTTATAGGTTTTATTTATATTTTTCATATTAATTTGAATTCTTATTTTTTTAATTTAATTATTTTTGATAATTTATTAAATAGGAAATAGTTGGGGGTGTGTATAGTAATAAAAAATGGTTTAAAAATTTTAGTGTGGTGTGTTTTTAACATTTGGGGTGTGTATATCATTTTATGGGGTGTGTTTTAAAAAATGACCTGTGAAACCTGCTGTAGCAGGTAACTGGACCAAAATCAAAATAAATCGAAACTTAATGGACTAAATTCAAAAAGTAGTAACCTGATGGACTAAATTCAAAATTGTGGTAACTTAATGGACTAAAAAAAATATAATCCCTAAAAAAAATTATTATTTATCATTATTATTCTCATCTTCATTTTCATCACAGTTATACCTCGGCCCTCATTTTCACATAGTTAGCAATACTAGTTCTCGCATTAGCTTAAGTTCTTTGTTGTAGTTGTATTTGAGAAAGCAATTCCAAATTTTCCTCTTTCATTCGAGATGTGGTGAATCTTGATTTTCTTTATATTCGACTGGAAATTCATTAGAGCGACCTTTCTTTCCGAAGAAAGTTATGTAATTCAGCCAACTTGTGAATTGCAATTTGAAAATACCAAAAATTCGATGATATCAAACACCACGTAATGGGGGAATTGACGTCTTAGATATTATGGGGAATTGACGTCAATTAGATATAATTGACGGTGTCCGATATACTATAATTTTTAAAGAAATAACATAATTTTAAAATACAGAGATGTAATTTTTTTCACGATAATAATGGTGGTGAAGAATCTGTGATGCTTATCAAAGAACATTGTTAACACAACCGTTTTTTTTTTTCTTCTCTTTCAGAGCCTTTTAAGAGAATCGGTTGAAATCTCTACTTTTTAGAAGAGATTTTGATTAGTGAAATTTATTTATATTTTTGAAAGAGAATCCAACGAAATCAATAGAGTATTAAAATTCATAGATTGTTGAATACCTAAAGATTTCTAAAAACTTTTTAAAATCCGTATTGAATACCTCAAAATTTTGAAAGACTTTTAAAAATTCGGATTGAATACCCCGATTTTAAAAGTCCAAAAAAATCCAACAGAATCTCAATTGAATACATCCCCTTAATATATTAGTATATAAAGATGGAGTATATAATTATCTTAATAACCGCAATGATACGGTTTAAATATCTAAAGGTTAACTGAAAATGAGTGATAATAGGAAAATTTGTTACTAAATATTATGAAATTAATTTTCTTTCACTTGTAAAGGGACTACAAAATTACAGTATCACATAACTATACTTTTTTTCCCCTAAGAAAACCGGTCAAGAGAACGAAATAAATTTCTCAATAATAATGAATTATCAAGGTTAGTATTCTAATTATCGTATTTTGTATTATGATTTTGAACTCTATCGTGTGGAATTGTTGCAATATATTACTTTCTGTGTTTAATTATAATATGATAATCGTTTTATGTATATATGTATAATTTTAGTGATTTAAATTATTTAATTCAAACATTGGCTGGACGAATACGACTAAAAGTCACTCGAATAAGTCAGAGTCTATAACGTCTGTTACGTGATGTTTAGGTTTCATTGGAAATAAAATATTAAGACTCAAAATTAAAATGTTTAGACACAAATTTTTCTCTTCAAAAACACGATGCCGTGTATGTTTTTGTTTTCTAGGTCATCAAATGTACAAATCCAGTCGTTTTATTTACGCATCTACCCAGCCTTTAAATTCAACAAATTGGTCACATGTTATTCGAGCTGAACCGAATACTTGAAGTTCAGGCTCGACTCGAGCTCTAGTAAACAAGTCTATCGAGTTGAGTTCAAGTATCTAATGAGCTCGAACTTATTTATCTATACGTGGGATCAACTCGGTTCACTTAATAGTTACAACTTACAAAGGTCCTTATTTTCCTAAAAGCATGGTCAGAAAAATACAAAAATGAAAGTGGGGAGAAAGGACCAATTTGCAATTGAAGAGGGGCAGGTAACTAACAATTCAATATTTTAAAGAGGCCGTAAGGAAACCTTCAATTCCAAGAGTTTACATAGCACTAAAATTTCCATTAAGGGTCAAACTAGTCCACAAACCTTGTAATCTGCTTCCTCTAATTCACACGTAGTAGGGTTAATATTAAAGTATGTAACATACCACCAATTAATATATATATATATATATATTGTGTGAGACCGTTTTACAGTAAGACAGAATATAATTTAAGCACGACTCTTTAACACTTTGAAATAAATTAGTGTTAATTTGTGCTAATTTGTGAATCGTCCCACGCAAATATTTGTCATATAATATCATATCATCAATGAAATAGAGACAAGAAAATCAAATCCAGCCTGCCCCACCATATTCTGAAACTTCCAAGAAACTCCCATAAAAAAGGAAATTTCATTCATTCAAAATCACAAGCCATTTCTTTCCATCTTCTTTCCACCTTCTCCCAGTGACTTAAATTACCTGCACCATACAGGCAACTTCCTCCCCTTTCAAAGCCCACAATTAACCTTCCAGCATACACACATGACACACACATATATATACACATACATATGTGCTTGTATATACTACCTGCAAGCAATAAAAACTTAGTAATATTTCTACAACACCACAAACAATATCATAAGCCATGTCTCCCAACTATATGATGAAGCAATTTCCATCTGAGAATTTCTCATTAAATGGAATTGAGCTGATTCTTTTGATTGTGGGATTGGTGGAGTTTTTCTTGCTCCACTTACTCACTGACAGCAAAAAAAATTCAATTTTTTCCTTTTCAGGATTTCAGTCCTCAATCCAGTCTTCTAAAGATACCTCAATCCAGTCCTCTAAAGATACCAAAGAAACTGTTTTCGAGTCATCGATCAAACAAGCCAAGAGAGTTGATCAAAGTGTGAGCGTAGAAGACGTCACTATCGTTCTAAGAAGCTTGGGACTGTCATGCAATCCTGATGAAGGTAAACTTCCAGAAAGTTTGGATGCTGATGACCTTTTTAACCTATTTGAAGAGCAAAATCCTACCTTGGATGAACTCAAGAAAGCTTTTGATGTGTTTGACGAGAATAGAGATGGTTTTATTGATGCAAAGGAGTTACAGAAGGTTCTCTGTGCTCTGGGATTTACGGAAGGATCGGAGCTGGAAAACTGCACGAAAATGATCGGAGTGTTTGATGAAAACGGAGATGGAAAGATGGATTTCGACGAATTTGTGAAGTTCATGGAAGCTAGCTTATGTTGAAAGTATTCTTTTATTGGTGGGGAAGCTTAGAGTAGAAATTTAATTTCAGCACACATTCTAATATTTTTTTCATGGAAGGACATTTTTTCAGGATATACCTGTTTTGGCCTTCCACTTCTTCTGTATAATATATATTACTATGATTATAAGACTATTAAACTTCATTCAAGAGCATAGCAGTGTTGTTACATTCTCAATACAGGTACAAAAATAGTATGCATTCAATGGTAATTTATATCTGATAAGTGATTAGTAATATTTGCATAAAAATACTACTAACCTGTAGTGGTGAGAGAAGAAAGGACTAGTTTGCAAATTCTCTGCATGTTCAAAATGTAGAATAATTAGGCAATAAAACTATAGGGTTATTTAGGCAATAAAACTGTATACCGATACAATATACTGTACCATTTAGGAGTATCCTTGTGACATCTCAAGCGAAACGCTGAAAAACCATGATTACGGGTCCTGTGAATATTTTCGAATAATAATCAGACATTGTTCCTTACTAGCCGTTGCTTCCGGCTTTGAAAAATCCAAAGCAGAATGCTTCTTTTCCTGACGTGATGATGAAGCTTCACCCCTTTACTCTATCTTCATATGTATAGAAGTTAGGCCTTATTTTCACCAATAATCATCACATGAACAGCAGCCGTCTTTGAAACTATGAAACCGATTAACATCTCTTACAACTATTGTTCTATTTGTGAGCTTAGAGATGTATTTAACAGCAGAGTGGCAGTCATCACACATTCTAAGGTTTTTCATGACACGGATAGGTGCCCCTTGAGGCGTCTTCATAAGCCCATACGCTATAGCCAACTTCTCGCTGTGATAACTGAGCCAATCTTCTTTCTGTTCCTCTTCTACATCGTGCAACTCCGTAACAATATGTGGAACATAACCCAGATTTTTAATATCTCCCAGCAATTTCTTTACATTCTCACGAATTTGAACCGACTCCATATGGTTGTTGTCGTCTGAAACAAACACATGTGTATCATTCCTAATTTCTATCCAGCTCAATCCGGGCTCTTTCTTTATGTTCCGTTCTCTCATCAGTTTTCTTACAGCCACAACTTTATCCCATCTCTTTGCTTTAGCATGCATATTCGACATTAAGATACATGTACCCACATCATCTGGATTGATACGAAACAGGATATCAGCAACTCGTTTTCCCAAACCATAATTCTGATGGACATTACAAGCATTAAGCAAAGTTCTCCATGCAATAACATCCCATCTGATTGGATTTGATTTAATGAAATCCTCTGCCTCGTCTAGCCTTCGGGCCCTACCTAGAAGCCCGACAATACAAGTGTAGTGCTCTAATCCGGGCTCAATCCCGTACTCTCTCATCATATGATTCAGATAGTAGAAACCTTCATCTACTAGTCCTAACAAGCCACAAGCAGAGAGCACCCCAACAAAAGTTATGTAACTTGGTTGCTGTTTTGCAATCAACATCTGATGAAACATATCAAGGGCTTCGTTTCCAAGCCCGTGATACGAGTAACCAGTTATCATTATATTCCAAGATATGACATCACGATGCAACATATTATTGAACAAAACATTAGCATCTTCAATGAGGCCACATTTTGAAGACATATAAATCAAACCATTACTAACAACCGTGTCGTCCTTCATCCCCATCTTCTCAACACGAGCATGTATTGAATTACCGAACCCAACAGCTGATACACCAGCACACGAGTTCAAAAGCACTGCAAATGTGCGTTCATTCGGTACAACATTTTCAAGGTCCATTTCTAGGAAAAGTTTGAGTGCTTCTTCAAAGCATTCATTTTGCGAATAAGCAGTCAATGCTGCTGTCCACGTGACCTCGTTTTTCGTTTCCAAACCATTGAAAACTTTTCTCATCGAATAAATTTCACCGCATTTTCCATACATATCTACAGCTGCGCTACCTACAAACAAATCACAATCCAAACCAGTCTTTAGTACTCTCATATGAACTTGTTCTCCTAATACCAAATCCTTAAGATGACCACAAACTCCGAATACATTCACACAAGTGATACCATCCCACTCATCGAGCTCACATTCATACACCATCCTCTGCAAAACAAACCATGCTTCTGTAAAATCCCCATGACTTAACAGACCATTCAATACAGAATTATATGTACATATATCTGATCTTGGAGAGGAATGAAGAACTTGCATACCCCCTTTCACATCAGAACACATTGAGTACATGTGAACAAGTGCATTTTTAACATACTGATGAAAAATCAATCCTGATTTCAATCCATATCCATGACATTGTTGGCCCTCATCCAACAACCCACAATTCGAACACGAAGAAAGAACCATTGATAATATATATCTATTTGGGCATAATTTATCCACTTTAACCATGTTCCTACACAGCTCCAAAACCTCCGTTGCATAGCCATGCTGTAAATACCCGGCCATCATACTACCCCAAGTGACAACATTCTTCTTACGCATTTTATCGAACAGCTTGCGAGCACTGGCTAAGTCGCTGCATTTTGAGTACAAATTTATCATGGAATTCCGCTCTATTACACGGTTTCGAGAAATTTGATTGGAGACAATGAGGCGGGCATGAATAACTTTGCCAAATTTGAGATTTTTCGCATCTGATGATGCTTTGAGAAGCTTTCTTATGTCCATGATTTTATTTCGTGAGCATGAGAATAAAAAGTTAAAAAATATTTGAAAAAAAGTACGAAAATTTATAGACAAACGGATAAAATGAAAAACTAATAACGAAAGGAGTAATACCTAAAAGATTTTACTTTTGTATATGAATAAAAAAAAATTAATCTTTCTAGAGGGTGAGTAATCTCTTGGCAATTTAAATTAAACCTCAAATTCTCTCTCTTTTTTTTTGTTCTTCCTTTTCAATATTACAAAATTTTATTTTTCATAATATAATAATTTCACTGTGGCATATTAATTATTTTTTCATAATATAATAATATTCCAAATCCTCATTTTTAATATATATTTTTTCAAAACAAACATACAATTGATTTTTGGTTGATGACCCAAGCCCAACATATCCGACCCGTTTCCAAATGGGTCAAGCTCATGGGAGAAGGTTAATTAGGACTTAAGACATATATTAAATAATATTACTAATTAATGTCGAATATCTATGATTAATTAATTGTGAGGCAATTGAAATGCATGGAATCAAATGCAAATTCTAATTACTATCAAAATTAGTTTTGCAACATTTGCTTATCTTCTTTGAGCTCTAGCTAGCTTGCAACATTAAATCATCGCGCTGATCCTTCATTCTTTTTTCACATTTTCTTCTTCCTCAACGAGCGACTTATTCTTCTTGATCATCATCATCAAGTGATCTTGATTTAGGCGAGTATCCATGTTCTTCATCATGATCATCAACAAATGATCAGAGTAATATTCTTCTTCTTCTTCAGATGGTGAAGGTGAAGGTGACGGGTCTTCCAGGGACGAAACCCTGATTGCTTCCGATTCATTGAAAATTGCTAAGTTGATTATCATGAAAATTATTATGATCTTGACTATGGCCCTCGATTTGAAAATCATGCCTAAGTTCATGTGTTGGATATTTGTCTTTAAGCATATGAAATGAAATGCCACTTTTTATATATACCAACATTGGATTAATTAATTAATTGCAGCTTTAATATTGGTCTCAATTGAAACCTACATATGCACTTATGGTATTCTTAATTTGATAAACTATAATTTAAATCAAATTAAACTCAACTCATATGTTTCAATTTCATGTATTAAGTTTCGTAAATGCGGCAAGTATATTAATTTCTTTTATTTTATTGCACCATCTATGTTTCATGTAAAGTTAATGGTTATGTTAAAATGTGAAGAATATTCATCACATATATGCTATATACACATACAAATTAGTTAAAATTCGATTTTCGTGTCATAAATTTTGATTTTCAGTTTAATCTAATAACTTATCAATTGGTTTGATTTTGATCATACTATCACAAGAAAGTTAAAAAAACGTCGAATAATCTTATCGAAAAATCAGAAATGAAGTCGTATGATGCAGAAAACATAAAACTATACTGCACTATTTTTAATTTTTGGAGTTGGTGGCATACTATTTCGTTTACCATAGCAACGGTGAGTGAAATAGGAATACAGTGAAACTGAAGTTGTGGAAGAGCAATATAAGCATCATGCTACTTAAACTAAGCATTATAAATGTTTCACCCTAAATGACGAAAGTTTTAGTAGTACAAAATATCACTAAATTACGTTCTGATTCAAGTATTTAAGTAACATAAAACACGTAAAATTCTGTGTGAAACTGTGAATCAACAAGGATCAGTCATTTATAAAGAGTAAAAATAATGTGCTAAAATTAATAGAAAATGCTTAGCTTTACTAACTGTCTAAAATAATGGTTTTTGTTCATAGAGTATTTTTGGTTTTTTGGGCATTATTTAGTATTTTGACACTCTTTTGGGGTAGAAATAGAATTAATTTTTTTTTGCATAATCACGCGCGCATGCTCGTTAATTACAAAAAGAACCAATACCAAAACGACATCGTTACGCCATTGTCGCTTGAAATCACAGAATGCTCAAGCAAACTCTCCTCATAATATTATTATTCATTTTCAATTCTCAAACCAAACCTTAAAAGTAACTTATTTTTATACTATTATTTTATTTAATCATTATCACTTTCATATACCACTATTACTATAGCCTACAGTAAGCCAAAAAAAATTGAGATTTTTTACCATTGACTCCCACCTTAGCCAAACTATAGCAAATGACTCTCACCATCTTTCACCAACTTTATGGCTTGCATCTAACTCGCAGATGAGTGAAGAATGGTCCCTTTTACCCTTTTCTTCATTTCATTTTTTTATTTGTTTCATTTTTAATTATTGGGCCAATTACTTGAAAAATATCAGTACTCAATATCTGCCGCTCAGAACCTAGTTGCCGCAGCCGCTGTGACGGAACCCTAGCCGCGTCGCGCCGCCCCTGTTCGCGCTTTGTGCTCAACCGTCGTCGAAGAGCTCCGCGCGCGGCCCTTGTTCGCGCTCGTGTAAGACCGTCGTCCGCCGCCGTGAGTTCTCTGCGTCGCCGACCCCTGCTGCAGCGCCGTCTCCGTCTGCCTGCCGTTCAGTGCCGCCGCCCGTCGCTGGTAAGAAAAGTAAGTATTATTTCTTTTTTTTGTTTAATTAGGTTGAAATTAATTGAGTTAATTGTTTTTTGCTGCTGCAATTTAACTAATTTGTTGAAATTAATTTAGTTTGGTTTCTACAGTAGTTTGGTTTTAAATTTTTATTTAACCTGTAATTTCAAGTTGTTTAGTCAGAAATTTGTGCAGTTTAATCTTGGTTTTTTTTTTTTTTTTTTTTAATCTTGTTGGAAAAAGCTAGTTTTAATTTATGCTGCACTCGTGGTTCATCTGGATCCCTCTTTTATTACATTTTGTGGTCTTGATATTGGTAACTTGTGTGCCTGCTTCCGCTTGTCATTTATCGATTTTATTGCATCTTTGTATGTTTTCATTCTATTCAAGCTTTGTAAACCAAATGGCCTACCCTTTTGCTCCACTTGTGTTGGTCCCTTTTACTGGCAAAAGGTGATTTCAGTATTTGGAAACAGAAAATGAAAAGCATCTTAATATTGCAGCATGTTTATGAAGCCGTTGATCATTCTTATGATGATGAGAGATTTAACAGAGTAGTGTGTATTTCTTGAGGAAGTTGAATCATTATGTATTCGAATGTGAAATCTAGGTTTGTTAAATTGCACGATTGAAATTGAAACAGAGTAGTGTGTATTTTTTAAGGAAGTTGGATTAAGTTAATAGTGTTGTTCATTACTTTGAATAATGTGTCAATAACATGACTTGTGCAAATTTTTTTATCCCACTGGTGATTAATTTGATTCAATTTTAACCATTTGGATCATATTTCTTTATCATAATTGTGTTTGTTCTCTTGGAAAGGTTCAATTAATGTCCTCTGTACTTTCAATTCATCAGGTTTTGTTAGTGGGGGGTTTTAAGAGTTAAAAGGGGGGCCATGTGATCGATTTTTCTTTGTGCAGTGCCCGGCATGTTCTGCCTTTTGTCACTTGTACCATGTGCTTTAGATAGAGTTTTCTAACATGGTGAAGCGTTGGCAGCGGCAGGATGACAGACGACGTCTTCTGTGCCGTAATTTCTGTGTAAAATGGCGGACAACGTTTTTAGGCGATTTGGTTTTCGTGCTATAATGAGAGGCGAGGAAGAATGTGGTACACATGGTGTTTAACTAAAAGGGCTGTTGTCTTCATACTAACAACTTATTTAATTTCAATTCAAATTTAGTATCTTTTGTAATATTTAGATTTTCTATATAGGATTTTGAGTTATATGATATTTAATTTATATATTTAAGAATCACAATTTCAATTTAAATTTACTAACTTATCTTATGTAATATTCGAAGGTTTATATTGTTTTGTACTTTAGATAATGTAATATTCAAACTAAATTCAATATAGGTTTGAATTAAAAAGGAAATGAATGGATTTTAAATATTTAGATTTATGCCACTTTTTTTTTTCTTTTTAGTTAAAATGAAAGAGAATTTTAAATTTTCACTAAATCCATGCGTTTACATAAGTTATTAAACGTTAAATTGAATTTGAATATTACGAAGGAGCTTAGTGTTCAACTTTACAACACTTAGTGTTTAAATGTTTTAGTTTTAGTAACTTATGTAATATTCAAACTCAATTTCAATTTAAGTTTTAGTAATATAGAATTTAGAGTTTAAGGGGGGTTTAGTACTTTAGAAAATGTAATATTCAACAATCTATTTGTAATAATCTATTAATTACAAAAGAAAGTCTCTCTTTTGTCACAAATATAAGGGTTTATGTGGTTTAGTACTTTAGAAAATGTAACCCTAAACAACTAGATATCTCAAATCAATAAACCACACAACAAATTAGATCTTCATTTCGAAAATTCAGAAAAATCATTAATATGCAAAGCAGCACCCATTGCTACAATCTACCTAGTGATAGAACAACCAACTGTATAAAAAACATTCAGATCAGATGCAGAAATCATCCAACATCATGAAGCTAAAATGGTCTTCGATTCAACTCAACACCCGTAAAGGCCAACGCTCAACCCTTTTCAATTAATACCACAAACTAGTAAAAATATAAAAACTCATTTTCAAATTCATCTCATAAAACACAATTATAGTATGAAGGGTTTATGTGGTTTAGTACTTTAGAAAATGTAACCCTAAACAACTAGATATCTCAAATCAATAAACCACACAACAAATTAGATCTTCATTTCGAAAATTCAGAAAAATCATTAATATGCAAAGCAGCACCCATTGCTACAATCTACCTAGTGATAGAACAACCAACTGTATAAAAAACATTCAGATCAGATGCAGAAATCATCCAACATCATGAAGCTAAAATGGTCTTCGATTCAACTCAACACCCGTAAAGGCCAACGCTCAACCCTTTTCAATTAATACCACAAACTAGTAAAAATATAAAAACTCATTTTCAAATTCATCTCATAAAACACAATTATAGTATGAAGATGCAACCCGCAATCAATTCAGGTAGAAATGAACACATTGAAGAACTTATACTACATCATAACATACTTACATAAGAAATGAAATGAATTGTCAAAGCTACATAAATTACTATTTTAATTGAATTTACATAAGTTACTAAAAATTTAAATTGAAATTGAGTTTTAAATTCAATTTATATATGTAGATTTAATGAATGGATCAATCAATTTCAATTTAAAGCTCTATACAACACATTAAAGCTCTATATATAAGTGGATTTGTTAAAAGAAATGAACAACTGACTATAATCATTAAGGCTCGAACTTTGTTTGTCAAGGTCGCTAGACTCGATATCTAAGCTGAAATTTTCTTGTGTAACTAAAATGCTTGAATTGAGTTCATACTTCAAGTACTCGACTTAGTTCGAAAAACAGAGTAGCTTAAAAATAATGCATTCTCGTAGACAAGTTGTTTCAAATCATATTTTCATGGCATCAGCAGATGCACGAGAGAGCTGTCCTTGGCTCCTAGTGATGGACATGAGAATCACTTTTGTCTTAACAGTTACATTCACTAACAACAACTATTTTTCTGGACCATACATTTTCCATGAATTATAATATTAAAGCAACAAAAGACATATTTGATGAAAGACTCGTGATTCTCCCAATACATTTGGTCGAAAACGGGTTATAAACGTTTCTCATACTTTTAGTGGACGAAGGTGATTAGGGTGTGAATGAAAACTGGGTCCAATTAAATCGGAGGGGATATGAAAGCTTGCTAAATTTCATACACCTAATAAGCCCACTAAAACCAATCTCATACACTGACAAAGTGGGATAGCTCAAGTGGTTAGAGCACCACTACCTAGGCCTTAGGTCCTGGGTTCGAATCATGGGGAGGGAAAAAAAGGGATGGGTACTAAACATAAACCTTAAACTTAAATTGAGTTTGAATATTATATAAGTTACTACAAATTCAAAATTGAATATTACCTAAGTTACTAGAACATTAATTGAAATTGAGTTTTAATCTTCATAATTTTCAAATTCAATTTAGGGTTTAGAGTTTAGTGACTTATGTAATCTCTAAATTGAATTGAGTTTGAATATTACATTTAAAAAAAAAATCTCATGAGAAATATTCAAAAAATGACACCCTTTGTTCAGATATTTACCATATGTGTTCAAATATTCGTCTATTTAATTTTCACTCTCAATTTAAATTTATGTTTTAATAACTTATGTAATATTCAATAGTACTAAAGTCTAAATCGAACAACATTTAAATATTGCATAAGGTACTAAACTTAATTTTAAATTGAAATTGAATCAAACATTCATTAAATTTAAATATATAAAACTTAATAGATGAGTATGAGATGAATATTTCATAAGTTACTAAACTTAAATGGTATATATGGTATTAAACATAAACCTTAAACCTAAATTGAGTTTGAATATTGCATAAGTTAATAAAACATAAATTAAAATTAAATTTTAATATTACATAAGTTACTAAACTTAAATGGTATATATAGTACTCCATCTGTCCAATAAAATTTTGCTAATTTTACAGGACGGAGGGAGTACTAAACATAAACCTTAAACCTAAATTGAGTTTGAATATTACATAAGTTACTACAAATTCAAAAATGAATATTACTGCCTAAGTTACTAGAACATTAAATAAAATTGAGTTTTAATCTTCATATTTTTCAAATTCAATTTAGGGTTTAGAGTTTAGTAACTTATGTAATCTCTAAATTGAAAAATGTAATGTGGGGTATCATGTAAGGTACTCATGAGAAAAATTCAAATTTAAATTGAAATTGTGATTCTTAAATATATAAATTAAATATTATATAAGACATTAAATCCTTACTGTATGATATTAAACCCTAAATCTCGAATATTACAAAAGATACTAAATTTGAATTGAAATTGAAATATCACATTTATTTAATCAAGTTCTGGTTATTTTAAATTTAGCCATCTTTAATCAAAATCTAGGCATTTTTTCGATTTTATAAATTTATCAGATGTGGAGTAAAAAGTTTATTTTAAAATTCTTGGTCTTTCCAATTCGAGTGGAGTATTTTCTTGGTTAGGCAAATAATGTGCTCGATATCTTCAAGTATTTCGGATTCTTATCTTTCCAATTCCATAAATATTATGTAACGCCGAACTCTATTGATGTGTAGATGCAGTCTTTGACAGCTGTCATTTTCATTTTCATTTTATTTTATATATTCACTCCCCTGCTTATACTATTATTATGAAAGCTAATTCTATCTCCTACACAATTTTCTCTCTATAGGATTTTAACCCCACAGAATTCATAACTCAACTCTCTGAGCCAAATAACTAAGATCTCCATCTACTGCTTCCACGGCGGCCACCCTAAATACGATCTGAATTGCAATAAAACCGGCAGCAGATCTGAAGCGGCGGCGACTTTGCATTTGAGAATCGAGACCCCGGTGTTCTGATTCGCATCGTCTCTCCCCTAGTCCCTTGGGCGGTGAAAACGTTCAATTGAATATAGTTTGTGAATTTACCAATTGTATGTAAGAACGAGTGAAGTATGTGCTTCAATCGTGTGAAATCATATATCCAACGATATTATTAAGCTCTGTAATGCGTTCTATCAAATTTGTAGTACGTGTTTTAGTGTAAATGTCTCTGGTTTCCCTTTCCAACCTTGCCTGCAGTCTGTAAATGGTGAGAATTCAATTAATCACTCGAATTCAATTGAATATAGTTTGTGAATTTACCAATTGATGATTTCAGGATAGAGAGTGGCCACGGTGGCTCCGGCGGACATCCTTCTTCGGACAATGCAAGCTCCACGCCGCCGCACACAATATGTTTTCTACTCAAGCCCCAATTGAAAACCCCAAAACGCCGTCAAATCCAGCCGATGAACATTTATCTACCTCAAACTTCTCCAACATTGTAAAATCCGCGATATCGCATACGTGGGACGCCAATGAAGGTGAGAAATTTTCCATTTTTTCACTTAAAGATTACATTCTGAAACTATCTAATATAAACCCCCAAATTATACGTCGATTTTGGAGAGTTTCTGCATTAAGACCTGAAGATGTTCTTGAAATATTGCTGGGTTTTGAATGTAAAGGAGGAAAATGCGAAATTGGGGTTAAAAAAGTTGAATATTTGTGGGAAATTTTCATGTTTGCGAATGAGCAATGTAGGGAGTCTTGTAAAATTATGGCTTCAATGCTTGTGCGGGTCGGGTTGTTTAGGGAACTTGAGTTTTTGTTATCATGGAGGGAAAGCCAGAAAAATATTTTGGATTATCAGGAAGTTTTCAGTAATTTGATTGAAGGGTATGTTGAGAAATTTGAGTTGGAGAGGGCTGTATCAGTGTATGAGAGAATGAGGAGGCTGGATTTAGTACCATCGGTATCGAGTTATCATGCCCTTCTTAGATATTTGGTTGAAATCAATAGAACTGAGTTGATGCATCATGTTTATGTGGACATGATTGGGATGGGAATGAAAGGGAGTGTAGACGAAATGTCGATTCATGAAAACGTTATTCGTGTGCTTTGTATAGATGGAAAAATGAAGGAAGCTAGAAGTCTTGTCAAGAAGCTCATGCATTTTGGAATTAGACCAAGTAATTTAGTTATAAATGCTTTTGTTTGTGGGTATTGTGATAAGAAGGACTACGATGATCTGTTGAGTTTCTTCGTTGATGTCGGGGTTGCACCTGCTGTTATACTCGGGAACAAGATTCTCTTTTCGTTGTGTAAAAACTTTGGTGTCGAGCAAGCAAGCATGTTTTTGCAGAAATTGGAAGAACTTGGTTTCTGCCCTGATGAAACATCTTTTGGAATCTTGATTGGCTCAAGTTGTAACGAGGGGAACTTGAAGATTGCCTTCTTTTATATATCAGATATTATGTCAGCAGGTCTCAAGCCTCATGTATATTCATATAATGCTCTCTTAGGTGGAATGTTTAAAGAGGGCATGTGGATGCATGCTCGAGATATACTTATCGAAATGAAAGATATAGGCGTAACTCCTAATTTATCTACCTACAGAGTTCTCTTGGCTGGATATTGTAAAGCTAGACAGTTTGATGAAACGAAGGCAATAGTGCGCGAAATGGCAGATCAAAACTTAGTTCATCTTTCGCCGTTTGAAGATCCATTATCCAAGGGATTCGAGCTATTAGGGCTTAGCCCGTTGAGCGTGAAAATCAGACGAGACAATGACAAAGGGCTTTCTAAAACTGAGTTTTTTGATAAACTAGGGAATGGGCTCTATTTAGATACAGATCTTGATGAGTATGAGAAAAGGATTATTCAGGTCCTCGATGATGCGATGATACCAGACTTCAATTCATATATTATAGAGAAATTACACAGTCGAGATATAAAAGATAGTCTTATAATGGTGGATGAAATGAAAAGATGGGGGCAAGAAATGTCCTTGACTGCCTTGTCTTCATTGTTTTGTTGCGTCTCTGGTATCGAGATCATTAACCATCATTTGGAGGTCATGCATATATCACCTTATCAGCTTGATCAAAAGACTTTGAATATGCTAGTTCAGTCTATCAGTAGAAAAGGATTTTCTTTGAGGGCTAGGACAATGTTTGATGGGATGGTACAAAGGGGTTATGTAATTGATCATGATACTTACACTGCCCTATTGTTTAATGTATGCAAGAAGGGTGATTTGAGAAGCCTCCATTACTACATGAACCTTGCACGGAAATCTAATTGGTCGCCTGAATTAAAGGGTGGAAAGGCCCTTCTTGGTCATTTGTGCAAGAACAAGTGGTGTAATGAAACATTGAAGCTATTTGAAACAATGCACTTTGGGAGTTCTTTTGATATACTGGACACTTATCACTCACTATTAGAAGAGCTTTGTCGTCGAGGATTCACTTCTACTGCTTGTGTTTTGATGGACGAGTTATCGAATCAAGGCATCTTTGCTGATCACATAGCTTATAGCCATGTTTTTAACGGGTTTTGTCTGGAGAAGAGGTTCACAGAAGCTGTCAAAATCTTTGAAACTGTGGTTTCTCTGCGTTTATCACCACTTATGGAGAAAACCGTTGAATTGAAGAATATATGTTTGATGGATCAACTTCCTATCCACTATGCCTATATAAACGGGCTCTGTAAGGTGGGAAGGATTGGGGAAGCAACTAGTCTATTCCAAGAAATATTGTTAAATAACTTAGTTCCCGATGCTGGTGTATTTAACGCTTTGATTGAAGGCTATTGTGGAGAAAATAACTTGAAGAAAGTCGGGGAGTTTCTTGGGATTATGATAAGGAAGAACTTGAGCATCTCTAGTTCTAGTTATAGCAACATCGTGCGTCTCACATGTGCACGTGGAAAATTCTCTGTTGCACTGAGCTTGAACGAGCTTATGCTTCGCGTGACCGTCATTCCAGAGCTCGTTTTATACAACATTCTGATATTTCACGTCTCCTCAATGCGAAACAGCTCCTTATTGGATGCAGTAATTGACAAGAAAGGGCTTCAGTTTGATGATGTTACTTACAATTTCATCATTCGAGGATTTTTGTTGTGTGGAGACGTGTCTCGTTCTCTTAACTATATAACAACCATGATAAGGCAAGATCATAGGCCAAGTAACCGTAGTTTACGAGGAGTTATCACTCGCCTTTGCCAAAACGGGGAGGTCAGGCCCGCATTGGATTTGAGTCGAGAAATGGAGCAACGAGGTTGGGTGCATGGTTCGGTCATTCAGAGCAGCATTGTTCAGGCGCTTCTCAGTAATGGTTGCCTCTATGAAGCCGTACAATTTCTGGATAGAATAGCATCGAAAGAACTGATACCAGATAACATAAAGTATGATACTTTAATCAAGCAGTTTTATCATCATCATAGACTGGATAAAGCAGTTGATCTTCTGAACATTATGTTGAGCAGAGGTAACTCCCCTGAGTCGAGCAGCTACGATTATGTTATTCAAGGCTTCTGTGATAGACAGAAGTTGGATATAGCTCTCGATTTTCATACTGAGATGCTGTACAGAGACTTTAAACCGAGTATGATTACTTGGAATACACTTATTCGTAGATTGAGTGAATGCAGCAGATTGGAAGAAGCAGAGAATTTGCTTAAATCGATGATCCAATTAGGAGAAACTCCTAGTCGTGAGGCTTTTCAATGTGTGATTGAAAAGTATCGCTTGGAAAAAAACGCTGGGAAGACTTCTGAGCTGTTGAAAGTGATGCAGCAGAAGGGTTATGAGCCCAATTTCGATACACATTGGTCGTTGATAAGTAACTTGAGCAATTCAAGTAAGAAAGATGGTAGCCATGGTGGAAGCGGTTTCTTGTCGAGTCTTCTTTCTGGTTTTGGATTTGCAGGGAAGACGAAGAACTCAAAGATCGGGTAGTGTGAAAGACGTGTCTTTCTTTGTGAATGTTAACCTCTGATGTGCTTCATAATGTCTATACCATCCATGGATACTAGCAGAGTAAGTCATGTATCATTCTTGATAACTTTCTGTTATTTGTGTGTATTTATATTACTACTCACACATATATTATACCATATAATGAATGAATAATTAAAACCTGTTATGCAGAGTTTCTATTTGTGTTTTTGAACTGAACTTATGATGGTTATACTGATAATATGGCCATTCAATTTTGTAACTAAGCCACGTAATTATTTGAAATATGTATCCCCGGCCTAGTTTTGATAAGCATTTTCTTATGGCCATTACACGAAATCTTCTAGAATGTGCTGGAATTTTCCTACAGATTCTGATTTGAACTGTTTAACATTTGCTATTATTGAAGAGATGGAAATTTTCGAAGAGATCAAATCTGTTTTGGGGTGAAGATGGTAGTCCATCATGACCAAATTCAAAATGTGTATTCCATCATGACCAAATTCAAAATTAGTCCAACTTAAAGGACTAAAAAAACTATAATCCCATGTTAACATAAGTTTTATTAATGCAATTGACTCCAAAGTTGACGATGAGTGGAACAATAATTCCAAATTTGTTTAGCCCTCTCATCTATAACATTGAGATCTACATTTGAGCAACAAGAATTTTGTTCCTTGATGCCCCTTCCTATCGATGTAGTGTAGAAGCAGTTTTCTTCGGCAGCCGAGTTGAGGTTCATGCAAACGATATTATTATCACATGGGCACAATGCATCACGATAATAATAATAAATGAAACCAAGGGCGCTTCCTAAACATCCATCTGGTAACACAGGCATATTATCTTCATCTATTGCGTCCATGCCCTTTCTGTAGTCATAATCATTAGCAATTGTGCCAGAAGGTGTAGCAACAACAATTCTTCCGCTAATTATAATTACTACCAAACATATTATTTCCAGCACGCTTCTCCATTTCGAAGCCAGCATTTCCAAAATTTAATTTTGTTTAATTGAAAGCTAAATTTCATTTTTCAATATTCAAATATATAGCACTAGATATACGTACTGGGGCATTTAACATTTAATTTACGTTGCTAAACCATTAATATTTCATATGCAATTATGATCTGAAACATACATTTTGATAATTAATTATGATGCACTACAATTTAATGAAAAATCAGGGCCAATATATGCAATTTCATCAAAAACTCCATCGATTGATTTGTTACCTAAATTACTGAAATTATGCGGTACTTAAATTATTAGTCATGTGTGTACATAAATTCTGAAAATATGCGCGCGTGTTCCAAATTCCTTGATTTTTGGCCAGCGATCGGCAGAAACTTCAAGTTCTAGCTGTTCATCCACCAAGATAATGGATACCAAATCTGTAAATTATATAATGGACAATTCTCACAATTGGGTCCGGTATGTAAATTATTTTATAAGATCAATTATTAATATATATGTACTTTTTTAAAGCAAGTAATAATTAATGACATAACATTTGTTTAAGGATTACAAGATAAATAGGCAATATAAATAAGACGCTAAAATTTTAAATCAAGACGGATCAAACGTATATATTCAGAGAATACAAATTAAGAAAAAAACAGAATAACAACTAGCAATGTAATTTTGATTAAAACAGTAGTATTGTTTAGTAATTACTAGTACAATTCCACGGCGAATCACGTTGTGTATCTATCTCATTAAAAGCGCTTCGATCAAAATACCAATCACCAACCGCTTCTCCAATTGTCTGAAAATTATGAATTATATCAAACAAAATACAAAATATATATATATATATATATATAATTAATATAAACTAGAACAATAAAGACAAAGTGGGATAGCTCAAGTGGTTAGAGCACCACTACCTAGGCCTTAGGTTCTGGGTTCGAGTCATGGGGAGGGGAAAAGGGATGGGTATTTAACTTGTGATCAAAAAAAAACTAGAACAATAAAGAAAAGAAGATTAGAAATCTTACTTTATTTGCAAGTACAATATTTCCCGCGGACGGGTAAATCCACCCATCGGTAGTAAATATGTGCATATGACGGGGTAAATCCACCCATCGGTAGTAAATATGTGCATATGACGGAAGCAGGAGTGGACAAACATTCCTCTACTCAAAGACGTTGAAAATCTGAAATCAAGCATGTTATATCAATATTTCTTTTTATTTGTGCCTGTTCAATCGATCCCCTAATCCCTATATATATATATATATATATATATATATATATAGAATAATTAGAGTACCTTTCATAATTTGAATTTGAGTTGCATTACATAGTTGTATGTTTGTCGCACAACTATTCAAGTCGCCATAACCATCAGCCGAAGGTGATAATAATTGGTGTGTAATCTGAAACAAATTAATTAATTAACCTACTAAAATTAATGTACTAACTCTACTTACATAATTAATCAATTACTATAACTAATAATAATGTTTAATTACCTGGTAATGATCGAAAGCAGACTCAATTAGAAAGATTGGCGTCTTAATATCCCCAATCAAATTCTCCGGAAATAAACACTGTCCACAAAATTATAATATACTGCTAATTAATTAACATTAATTAAAAATTTGAAATTTAATTGTATATATATACAACTCCTCACCAATGGAGTCGGAGCTATTTTTGATGTGCATGACGTTGGCAATGAATTACCTAATTCCTGCATATGCCACATATATACATATATATATGTTAACATTAATGTTATATAATCAATATATAATATTAAAGAAGATGTAGTTAGGACAAACGAAAAATACATGTGTTGCAACGAGGTCACTAAATGTTTTTTCCCTTAGCTCGACACCAATGAGATCATTTCTGTCAATAATAAGAAAATTTAATTTAATAACAAGTATTGGTCTTATATAGAATCAATTCCTTATAAGGAATTAAGTTGACTTGGTCAACTTAAATCTTAAATATTCAAGAATATTGTTAATCCTAAATATTTAAGATTATTCCTAAATATTTAAGATTATTGTAAATAAAATTTTTGACTTAGTTAATTTTTTTTATTATTTTTTTTTTTTGTAATTTTTTTTTATTGATATTTTTTTTTCGAAATTGTGTGTGTTGAAAAGTGTAAGTTAATATTACTAAAAAGTGTAACACATATTTTTATTAAAAAGTGTAAGTCACTATAATTGAAAAGTGCAACACAACTTTTAATGAAAAATATAAGTCATTATAACTAGAAAATGCAAGTTAGTATAACTAGAAAATGCAAGTTAGTATAACTAGAAAGTGCAACACAATATTATTAAAAAGTGCATGTCAATATACTTGAAAAGTGCAAAACAATATTTTAATGAAAAGTGTAAGTTATTATAACTGAAAAGTGTAACAAAATACGAGTAAAAAGTATAACATAACATTACTAAAAAGTGTAAGTCACTATAACTGAACATATTGTTTAAAATTGTAACTCACTACAACTGAAAAGTGCAACAAAACATGACTAAAAGGTGTAGCATAACATTACTAAAAAGTGTAAGTCAATATAACTAAAAAATATTGTTGAAAATAGTAAGTCACTACAACTGAAAAGTGCAACAAAATATGTGTAACATAACATCACTAACAAGTGTATGTCATTATAACTGAAATTATTATTGCAAATATTGTAAAATAACATGCTAAAAAATTGTAAATTGCATGTTACACTTTTCCTTATTTTCAACATGCACTTTTATAATTAAAAAAAAATATATGTCAAAATTGTTAAATGTAAGAGTTGAACACTAGACTATTCTCAATCGTTTAAACTACATAAATTATTATACATGTTTTTCGCGTATTTAATTTTATTATCAATCCTACAATTTTTTTTAAAATTTACTCAATTCCTTATAAGGAATTGAGTCTACAAGAGACCTACCCTAATAACAATATGTATACTTTTATTTAAAAAAAAAAAAAATTGTGAATTTACCCATGAATAAAAAAACCCAGAATCCGCTACACACTTTACTCTAGGAGTATTTGGTAAAAGTGCACGAAACTTATCACAATAAAGGTAAGTTGCTAGACCACCTGCAGAGCTACCCGCTAATATAGCCTGTAATTAAGCATTTAATAATATCATCAAATCGATCAAATTAACAAGAAAAAAAGATGCTGTGTCACACTAATTAAATAATTAAACATTATATAAAAATTAAATTAATTAATCATACATTCTCTGCCCTTCCCCATCCTTTGGCTAGCAATTCCTCCATCGTAATATTATAAATTCGTGCACCTCGATAGGCAAGTTTGGTTTCCTGAAGTGAACCAATTAATTAAATAAATTTTTATTTAGATAAACAATAAATCAACAAAAAGTAATTAAAAATGAATATAAATATGTTTTGATAGAAGACTTACCGGGTCAATATATTCGATATCAGACATAAATGATGAACCGTCACAGTAATGAATATATACTTTATTCCAGTTGTAAAAATCTGAAAAAATAAATAAATTATTAATGAATTAATCTATATATATAAAAAAAAATAAGTACTACGTACATGAACTATATATTTAATTTTGTGATGATTTATATACTATTTAGTATACCTGGATTAAGTGTGATATTATCGTTAAATATTCCATAGAATTGTGTGCCTTTGCCGGCGGGGAAAGTAGTTCCAGTATAGGAGTATGATTTTATTCTGGTGAGACAGTCCTCCTTTGAAGTACACCATCCACCGTGCTAAAATCAACAAATCAACTTTTTTTAATCAACAAAATAAATAAAAATATTAGTAGTATTATATATGCATAAAGTAAATCATTTTTTTGGTCAAAAATAGTTAAGTATTAGAATAAATACACAGGTGCAAGAGGTAAATCATTTTTTTTCTTAATATAATTTTAGTAATAAAGAATTGATTTAATTAGTTACCTCCAAAAAGACGATCCAGTTATTGCGTCCATTTCCGGAGCCTTCAAAATGACTGTAAGAAGCTGGTGTCCCGTCTAAGCAAACTGCAGCAAGTAAGAAAAATTAAGAAATTATATAAGTATTATAAATATATAATATGAATTAGAATATAAAATTACGTGCTCCTCTTTGGAGGGCAGCTTGTGGAGCAGTAAATCTATAGTATGTAGCACTAGTACTACTCATCACAGCAAATGAGATAATTAGCAGCCAAACAATAACAGCCTCCATCCCAATTAATTATCTGCACGCAATTACAAACAAATTTTGTTAAATAAATAAATCTGCTGCCAACTAACAAAAAATGAAATATTAATTAATAATTTGAACAAGTTTGATATTCATATATCCATCACGTACACCTTTTCTTAATTTCTTGAAAAAATGATCGAGCACAAATATTTTCTTAATTTCTTGCAATGTAATTTGAGAGAGAGAGAGAATTGAAATTAAGGTGTGGAATGGGTGGGGGTTTCCACTTGCCAACTATCCCTATTTATATTTATAGAAGCCAAACACAAGTGATGAAATATTAGTCCCAAAAAATAAAAATAATAATAATATTGAGTTAATTTACTTTATTAAATTAAATTTGAACACATCACGTGAACGTACTCTGATTGAATAAAATGAAGAAGCTGTTTTTACCTATTTTTGATATATACTCCCTCCGTTTTTTATTAAATGTCACTTTGCCTTTTTCAATATTTTTTAAATAAGTGTCATTCTACACTTTTTTCTTCAAGTTTGACAATTTTACCCTTGTACATTGTACTCCCTCCATTTTATTTACCTTGATTTAAGTTTTTTCCCTTTTGAATATAGTACTATAACATAAATCATGCATAAACCTTAATTATTGTATACATGAATATCATCTACAATATTGACCATATTCATTACTAAACATAAATTTAATATTAAAATTAGTTATCATTAATAAAGGGTAAAATAGTCCATGATTATATATCTTAATATGTTGAAAATTGTTAAAATGACACTTATTTAAAAGTGGAGGGAGTATAGATTTGTGGTGATTTTTGATATAGTACTCAATCAATTAATGCTTCTTATTTTCTTTTAAGAAATTGATATTAATTGTGATATGTATTAGATTTCCTAGCTCTACCTAATATTAGCTCCTGGTCAGCATTATTGATTGGTACAAGAATCCAATGGCGATTCATTATTCATTACGGAGTATTAATTTTTTATTAGACTTAATTGCCACTCTTATATAATTTGCAAACTAGCTGCTGCTGCAGTGACATTTTCAATTTACAGATTATAAGCATTATAATTAGTTAAAAAGGATTAATAATATATAGAATTAAATTTTATTTAATGAAAATAAATAGACAAGAAAAAAGGTTGATAAAAGTCAAGTTTCCACTTTTAGCTCTATCCTCTAGCTAGTTAATGAATCTTACACACAAAAATATATTGAACATATAAAAATATTCAATCTAAAATTTGACCTCCCATACCTAGTAAAGGATGTAAATTAAATATGTTTCTAATTTAGAGGATGATGGAAACATGCAACATGTATAGTACATTGAATTCTTACGTCACATACACATAATTAAAAAGGAAATTGTAGCTATAGCTACATCACATGCATGATTCCCTCGTACATACTACTAGGTACGTAGGTAAAAGAGGAATAAATAAATAAATAAATATGCTGCTAACAAAAAGAAAATGAAGAGAGAAATTAATATTAATAATTTGAAGAAGTTTGATATTGAGAGAGAGAGAGAGGGTTTTCAATTGCCAACTATGAACTATCCTCCTATTTATAGAAGCCACAAGTCTCATTCTGCTTTTTCAATTTATTTATTTTATTTAATTTTAGAAATAATTGTTTTTTTGTTAAATAAAAAATATAATAATGTATCTGCAGCTAGCCATTCATTAATATGATGCTGCAAATTACACATATATGTATTGTACGTCCAACTTGACGAATTAATTTCACCATATCTGTATAAGGAAATTATTTTCTAAAATTTGATTGGTCCATAAAAGTAGTACAGTAATATTCTTTTAACAGTCATGTAAAATTATTTTTTAAGGGTTTTCACTTTTAATTCAAGTAGATTAATTAAATTATCCTTTTAAACTAATACGGAGTACTTTTTAGTATATGCTATATAGCTGTATAGTATCTGCAGTAATTAAAGTTAGTAATTCATTTTTAATTTAATAATAATCATCACATTGTTGTTTTTTTTTTTTTTTTTTTTTTTAATTTTCGCTTTAAAAATATCGTGTTTGAGATCATAATTATCACACACGGTCTCACACAAACATTTTCACTACTCTATTTTCACACAAACATGATCAATATATACACAATTTTATTAATTATACTTGAAATGTATATTTCATCAGACATGCAAGTACAAAATCAAAAATTTATACGATAAGAAAATGAAGCAATAAAATGTGAAGAATGAAAAACAATAAAAGGTCAAGATTAAAATTAAATGTAGAAGATAAATGATTAAAATTAAAACGTAAAATTAGATTTAATTTTTTAAATAATTCAAATGTATAGAAAGATTTTGACAGGTGAAGAGAGGAGAGTGACATTTAACAAAATAAGTGGAATATTATTTCCACATATACTAATAGGGATTGTTTATGTTGCGTCAATTTTTTTTTTTATAAGTATTGATTATGTGTTAGTTTAATTATTAATAGGTTTGAGTCCTGCAAAATCACTTGTTTCAATTTTGGTGTTCCACATTTTATTCCATTGTTGAAATGATTAACATGTGTCATATTAAAAAATAATCAACGCCCTATAATATTAGGAACGACATACGTTAAAAATACAACAACAAAAAAATGCCAATGAAGTACGAATAGGAGAGTACGAGCTACAGTGCTATATCTAATGCCCCCATGCACCCTTAGATATAATACAAATACACATCCCATCCACATTAATAATCCAATTACTTCACTATCTTTGCATTAATTAAATCGAATTTTGAAATAAGATTTTGTTTATTTGAAAAAAGTGCAATTCTGTTTTTATGGAATTAGCTCAGTAATTATCTATTGCATACTTTTAGTAACTTGTCAACACAGAGATGAGAGCTATATATAGTGGAAAACCCCAATTTTGCATTTCCCTCCTTTAGATTCAAAACGTACCCTGCAATATTACAAAGAAAAAAATTATATTTGTTACACTTAACTTATGAAATTCGTTTGATGGAAATCACGTAGTAATTTAAATTACATATTCTATTAAATTCCACCTAGCTAGAAGCAATTAAGCACCATGACTTGACCTTGTTGCCGTTTGTTTGGATAGGAAACACATTCTTATAACTATTTTGAAGGATCTGGAAATGGATACAATTAATAATTGAATTATTTATACGAAGGTAAACATATAATAATATATCAAATTATTATATTCATCCCAGACCCTCAAATTGTAAGAAGGTGGTGTCTCATTCAATCAAATTGTAATATAAAATGGAATTAGTAACAATATAAATAATAAGAGTATAAATATAGTAGTATTCAAGTCAACAACTGGGGTTAGCAATTGAAAAAACCAACGCACCAGTTACATCCTTAATTTACATATATATAATGAAAAATATAATTAGCATTCAAATAAACTAGCTAGCACACATTTTAAAATTTACAATTAGAAACAATTTTTGTTAATTAATTAAGAATATATGCTAAAGTAAATCTAAAACCTCGTAACAAAGAAAAAAAAGAAAAAAATGGACGAAATAATATTTAAGAGAGGGAGAAGTGGAAGCTGAATGGTAAGGTGGGGGAGTTGCCAACTACGTACCCTTTTTATAGCAAGGGGTCATGAATATTATAATATTTTAATTTATTGAACCTAATTATAATGGTAATTAAGTTACTTGATTGCAATTAAGAATGGTAATATGATCACTCTTAAAAAAAAAAAGGTATTATTATAAAAATAAATTACGAACATATATCTAGTACTTTCGAATATAACAAAGGGGGTAATAAAAACATAAAAAAAAATAACATAGATCTATAAATAAATTCACCTTGAACTAAAGAGATAAAATAGATAATTAAATTCTTTCTCGGGTCTAAAGTTCGAAACGATAAATGCATGTGTTTTCATCAGTTGGTCAATGACCCATAAATATATATTGCATACAAACATAATTCCTTGTTGTTGCAGTCAACAGTCAACATGACCTTAATTGGAAGCTGGACATGTGTACCCTTATATGTCATGCACCTTATTCTTTTGAGGGCTCACTAATAAGTACTCGACAGAAGAACGAGCTGACGTACTTGACTATCTTACTAAAGTGCGTCTAGGACGAGACAACTTATGTGAAAAGTCTTTCCGGAGGAGACTCAATAATAATGTCCTAATACAATTAAGTGGTGATGTTCTTATAAATTTTTTTTTCAGTTTTTAATTATTTTAAACAAATTTGATACGAAAGCCATATAATATAGGCTTTGAGGTTGGACCCAACATTCCTACCCCATATAGAAATAATTCATGCTTCTATATATTACAAAAAATTACAATATTCAATTTTCACTGGCCCATTGATCTCCATTCTCACATACACAAATTCACACCTAGCTACAAATTACTTTTTTTAAAATGTGAAAACAAGAGATTGGGTAGGTAATAATAATTTTTATTGCCATAAGACCATTTGAAAATTAATTAAGTTTGTTACAATTCTTTTTTTTTAATAAAAGGGAGACTTGTTATTAAGAGAGTACCAGTGGTCATCTCCATTAAAGAAGTCAGTTCTTTAATAATGTAAATTAAAATTAATTTTTAAGGGTTTTTAAGTAGCTGTCATCTCCAATTAATTTTTAGGGTTCTCAAGTAGTTGTCATCTGTAATAAGGTAAAATTGATTTTTAAGTGCTTTCAAGAAGTAGTATATATATATATATATATAGGGGTAATTAATTAGGGATGGAAGAAAGCTTGAAGAAGTAATTATGTGCATGTGAGGTTACCATTAGTGTATAGGGTTGAATTAGTTACGTAGCTTTGCATTAATTCAAATCCTGAAGTAGCTAGTTTTATAAAAAAAAATTATATATAATATAAACTATTAATTATATATTCCACATAAAAAAGATAGGTAATAATATGATTGCAGATTTTGGTATTTTGTCATAGCTCTAACACAACCCACATCTTCACTCTTTCAATCATATTAGGAAAACCTCTTTTCTTCTTTTTTTTTTAGTCTCGGGTATCGGGAAAATCTCTCATTTTCTTCATAATTGACCTACTATCTCTCATAATTAATACTCCCTCCGTTCCGGTATAAGTTTCCCCTTTCTTTTGGTTGTTTTGATTAAGAAATATGATTAAATAATAGATGTAGTACAAGTGATGTGATGGTGAGAGAGAAAATAATAGATGAATGTGAGATGAAGTATGATAAAATAATAGATAAAGTGTAAGTGATGTGATTGGGAGAGAGAAAATCATATGACAAAAATGGAAAAATATGAAATGAGAAACTTATAGGGGGGACGGAGGGAGTACAATATATACGTATATGCCAATTAACCTATGAGAGAATTCGTGTGGAAATTAATAATTCTTCTAGCCAAGTTTTTCCGAAGAGCTAGGTTTCACATGCACAAGTTAGTGCTTCTACTTGCATATTAATATATTAATTTATTGACAACATGGTGTTTAATTTAATTTAAAATGAAATAAAATCAATTGCTTTGCTTTGTTGGTGTGATGATGCTCCTCAACTACTCCTTGCTATTGTAACTACTGTTGTACAAAATGCTATTGCAACAGGATCAAGTTCGTTAATTAATTAATTCTATATTTATATTATTAAATTAAAATTATGTCTTATATCACTAACTTGTGTATGCCATATTACAACGGAATTGTAGTCGCCTCCTGAAAATTGTTGTTTATTATATGTTTATCATATTAAGATATGATCTAATTAATATATAAAACATTCTTAATTACAATCTAAGTAATTAACTTAATTTTACAGTACTTTTTAACCCCACCATTTGATTAGGGTGTAATTTACACGTTGAAGATGCATATTTGAAGTTCATTTGATGTTGATTTCATGGAATTATACATTGAATATGATTGTTTAAGCCGAAATGAGAGAAAGGTTGTGTTTTGTCGATTTTGTAGGAAATACGATGGAATTTGGAGCAAAACACATACCACAAGTGACCGGACCGGAAATAGGAGTACACGGTTGGATTCGTCTCGAGAAACGGAGTGAATTAGCCAAAGGAATCGAGTCAATCCGACATCCGAGGCGAAAGATGTGCAAGGAAACGAGACGACGTGCCAAAAGACAACACATGGCCGGGTAGACACCACATGGCCGGGTGGAATCGACCCGGCCGGGTCACTTTAACTCGGCCAAGGAGTGAAGAAAATGAAGCTTCGTGTTTGGCCCGGGTGGAACCCACCCGGCCGGGTGGGATTCCACCCGGGCTAGGTTAAAAATCCAATAGCTTCGAGTCTTGCCCGGGTGAAACCCACCCGGCCGGGTGGTTTCGACCCGGGCAAGACCAAATATGGGACAGCTTCGTCAATTGGCCGGGTGGCATGCCCGGGTGGGAGCCACCCGGCCGGGTCGCATTGAATTCGGGGTATTTTGGCCAATTTCTCCAATTTCGAAGGGCTAAAGTGCAAAAACTCATTTTTGGAATTATTGCAACATATAAAAGGGCCCTATTTTCAGTTTTGGGGGATATACAACACCTTGGAGAGCAATTCACACACAACCACACATAGTTATAGGGGTTTTTCTTATTTTTGCAATTTCAATCCATAGTTAGCTTAGATTCTAGTTTAATTTGAGGATTCAAGTGAAGATTTCCATTGGGCTTTGTAAGTAATTGAAGTTTGTAGCTACATTTCAAGTTTTAAGGTGATATCTCTTTAATTCTCATTTCAATTTCCCAATTCTATTATTTCTTGCATTTGATTTCTTAATTGTGATGGAATTAGTGATTTCTTGCATTCTAGCCATGGATTTCTATCTTAGAACCATGGGCTAAGTATTAATTGCCTAGGGTGTTGAAGTTTTGGTGGTTATGTGGTGTAATTATGGATCAATTGCATGATTAGCTTAGGAATTGGGTGTATATGCTTCTAGTGTAGTAATTTGCATGATTCAATTGGTTAATTCACCCTGTTAGCTAGCATTCTTAGTTGTGTCGATTTCAACGACCGTATTGGATTGCATGATTAGGAATGTGTGTATGAGCTTGAATTAATCGATTAGAATTAACATAGTAATTGGCTACACCGACCGGGGGTTAGTTGCTTAGATCGACAACGCTAGACACTATTCGATTAGAGGTCGTCTATTAGATTAGTGAAAGGGCGTCTCATAAACATTAGTAACCGTGTTGAACGTGTTTATGAGACACTATCCTACGATCCTATGGCATTGATTGGACGATATAATTGCTAGTCAATGCACGTGTTCACCTAGGCCTCACAAGGGATTGGTCGACACACACGAGTGATAGCCTTTAGTTCTTCCCAACACATTAGGTTTAATTTGTGTATTTTTGCTCCATAATTCACCACCCAACCTACAAAATGGATGCACCCGAGGCAATACCTTCTCACCTTGCACTTTCGAAAGGAAGTTAGATATCGTGTTCTTGCTTTAGTTCGTTTCTTTGTGTTTAGTTTATCTAGTTAAGTACTTGTCTTTATATTCCCGAAAATCCAAAACAAACGAGGTTAGTTACTACAATGGCATGATAACTTGCAATTCTAGGGATTCATTGGCACTTAGTTAAATCCTTGGAACGAAATTCTACTTGGGAGAACTTATCCGAAAAATACGAACAAGTCAATGGCGCCGCTGCCGGGGATTTAAGCGAGTGTTGTTAGTGAAACTTAGAGTTTGTTAAGTGTTATTGGTAGTAGCATTTCTTTTTGTTATTTTGTTTTTGTTCATCTTTGTGGGCTTTGACACTTCTCTTTTGTAGGTGCATGATCACAAGATCACGTGGAGGAAACCTAGAACCATTAGACCTTGAGATCGAGGCACACGCAAGAAGAAGGAATCGAAGTAGAAACCGTCAAAGAGTGATAGAAGAACAACTTGAGATGGAAAACATTGAAGAGATGAATCCTCCACCAAATGGAGAAGATGAGCTTCAAAGAGAGAATCATCAAGTTGAAAATCAAGTTGGAGGGAATCCACCTTAAAACCCAAACCCACCACCAAATCCCCAATTTCCCAATCCACAATATCCACCCCAAAACCACCTTCCATATCAAGGATACAATCCTTACCCTTATCCACCTCCACAACAAGCCTACTATCCACCACCTCCACCTCATCCATATCCATATCCTCCACTTTACCCATATCATCCACCTCAACAAATCCAAGACGAATATGTTCCTCCACCTCAACATATAGAAGAACCTCAACGTGTGTACCATGGAAGGCCAATGAGGGAATATTTTGAGCCTCAACCTAGGGAGCATTACGATGGGTTAGCAAGACCAAGGGTGGAGGCAAACAACTTTGAGATTAGTGCTTCCTTATTGAGGATGTTGAGGGAGAGACAATTTGAAGGAAGGACGGAGGAAGGATTTGAGGAAGACCCGAATGAACATCTTGCTCAATTCTTGGAGATAGCCGACACTCTCAAGCAAAATGGAGTGTCGGAAGATGCTAAAAAGATGAGGTTATTTCCATTTACATTGTCGGGGAAAGCAAAAGCTTGGCTACAATCAAGCATTCCCGCCGGAGAAGTGAGGACGTGGGAAGATTTGAAGAAAAGATTCCTATTGAAGTACTACCCTCCTTCAAAGACGATGGAAGCCAAACAAAAGATCTCTACATTCAAACAAGGTCCAAATGAGGGAATCAAAGAAGCATGGGAAAGATTTACGAGTCTTCTCATCACATGCCCCCATCATGGTTTCCCAATAGAACAAACAACTTGTTGGTTCGTTGGTGGGTTACGATTGGAAGATCAACACCACATTGATGCTTGTGCGGGGGGTTCTATTTGGATGAAATCGGTGGAGGAGATCAATGACATTATAGAGGGGATAGCAAGCAATACTTTCAAGACGAGAGTAGACCGGGGAGCACAAAATCGGGTAGCCCAAGTGGATGCTAATGATAGCATAAGAGCAATGATGTCTACACTCATTGAAAAGGTAAATGTTTTGTCTCAAACAAGAGATAATCATTTATCCTTTGTGCAAGAAGATCCTCAATTGGGACATATGGAAGAAGTGCAATACATGGGTCAACAAGGATATCCACAAAATTTTCAAGGGAACCGACAATATCAAGGCCAACCACCATATCAAAATCGTGGTTAAGGATATCAAGCTCCTCCTCAAAACCGATTCCAAGGGCAATCTTCATCATCTCAAGGACAAGGGGGACCATCCCCTCAATACCAAACCCCTCAAAACCCAAATTTTCGGAGGAATGAGAATTTATCATATTCAAATCCTAAAGGTGCTATTCAATATCCTCCCGGATTTGATCCCGGAGCAAAACTTCCAAGTGGAGAAGGGAAGTCTTCTACGGATGAGCTTCTTTCACACCTCGATAAGAGAATGGAGAAAAGTGAGAAGAAATCCGAAGCAACCGACTCAATCCTTGCTCAACTCATGAGTAATCAAAAATCAATGGAATCCATGATTGGCCAACTTATGAGTAATCAAAAATCAATGGAATTACAATTGGGACAATTGGCAACTTCAATTGAATCTCAACCTAACAAAGGGAAATTTCCATCGACAACCGAAGTGAATCCGAAAGAGCATTGTAAAGCCATTAAGTTGAGGAGTGGCACTTCTTACGAAGGACCAAAAATGCCCACGGATGTTGATGATGAGAAAGTCGATGAAGAGATTGAGGAATTTGAGGAAGGAAAGCAAGATGAGGAAGTGGAAGTTGAAGGAAGGAAGGATGATAAAGATGAAGAGAAAGAGAAGAAAGAGGAGGAAAGTGGGGACGACGAAGTGAAGAGTCCAAGGACTCCAAAGTGGAAGATTGCTAAGGAGCTAAGAGAGAAGAAGCATGATTTACCATGTGACAAATGGGGGATTCCCATTACTCATGTACCACTTCCCTTTCCTCAAAGGTACATGAAGAAGAGGTTGAACGAGAAATTTAGTAAGTTCATGGAAATCTTTAAGAAGATTCATATAAACCTCCCTCTTCTTGATGCTTTGGATCAAAAGCCCCACTATATGAAGTTTTTAAAGGATTTGATTGCTAACAAGAAGAAGCTTGGAAGTCATCAAGCAATCAACCTTTCGGAGGAATGTAGTGCCCTACTACAAAGAAGCCTCCCCAAAAAGTTGGAAGATCCGGGAAGTTTTACCATTCCTTGTGAAATCGGGGGAAGTGAAGCAATATGGGCATTATGTGACCTTGGGGCGAGCATCAACCTCATGCCTTATTCAATTTACAAACGGTTGGATATGGGGGAGTTGTTACCAACGACTATGACCTTGCATCTAGCCGACCGATCGGTGAAGACACCAAGAGGGATCGTTGAGGATGTGTTGGTGAAAGTGGACCGATTTATATTTCCCGTGGACTTCGTCATTCTTGACATGGCGGAAGATGAGCATGTCCCGTTGATCTTGGGAAGACCTTTTCTTGCAACGGGGGAGGCAATGATAAATGTGAAGAAAGGGGAATTGAAATTGAGTTTCAATCATGAAGAAATCACCTTCTCAATCTACAAGTCTTTGAAAGAGCTTGGAGAAGTGGAGTCTTGCAATTTCCTAGATGTTGTTGACAACATGGTGCAAAATGAATGGGAAGATTTCTCTAACTCTTCTTTAACTCATTCCATTTCTTCATTTTTATGTGATTCTTTGATTGTCTCTAATGATGTGTTGCCAAGTTCTCATAGGGAATCAATAGAAGAAGTGGATGCCATGGAGATGAGAAGGAGACCTCCAATCCTACCACTTCATATCCCCGTTGAAGGAGGACAAGGCCCGGAAGAAAAGAAGGAAAAGATGAAGCCATTACCGGAACACCTCAAGTATGCCTACTTGGATAACGAAATGAGGTACCCCGTTATCGTTTCCTCCTTGTTGAATGATGTTGAATTGGAAAAATTGTTGGTTGTGCTTGCTAGGAATAAGAAAGCCTTAGGTTGGACCATTGATGATTTGAAGGGTATTAATCCGTCTATATGCATGCATAGGATTAGGACCGAGAGTGAGGTTAAACCCATAGTCCAACCTCAAAGACGAGTAAATCCTATATTGCAAGAAGTCATTAGGAAAGAGGTTATCAAATTCTTAGACTCGGGTATGATTTTTCCCATAAGTGATAGCCCATGGGTTTCACCATTGCATGTTGTTTCTAAAAAGGGGGGTATGACGGTCATAAAAACCGATCAAAATGAGATAATAGCTACAAGGGTAGCAACCGGGTGGAGAGTGTGTGTAGATTATAGGGAGTTGAACAAGGCTACATGTAAGGATCACTTTCCCCTTCCCTTTATGGATCAAATGCTTGATAGGCTTGGTGGATTTGCTTATTATTGTTTCCTCGATGGTTATTCCGGGTACAATCAAATAATGATTGCTCCCGAGGACCAAGAGAAGACCACCTTCACATGTTCCTATGGAACGTTTGCTTGGAGACGCATGTCCTTTGGGTTATGTAATGCACCGGCAACATTCCAAAGGTGCATGATGTCGATTTTTCATGATTTAATTGAGAAGGTAATGGAAGTATTCATGGATGATTTTTCTATTTTTGGTACCTCATTTGACACATGTTTGGAACATTTGGAGTTAGTGCTTAAACGATGCCAAGATACCAACCTTGTCCTTAATTGGGAAAAGTGCCATTTCATGGTCAAGGAGGGGGTGGTACTTGGTCATCATATATCTTCTCAAGGTTTGCAGGTTGATCGGGCAAAGATAGTAGCAATAGAGAAGCTTCCTCCTCCATCAAACGAGAGAGGAATTCGTTCATTTTTGGGGCACGCCGGCTTTTATAGACGGTTCATTAAAAATTTCTCTAATTTATCTAAGCCCCTTTCACACTTACTTGAGAAAGATGTTCCTTATGTTTTTTATGATGCTTGCTTAAATGCTTTTAGTGCCTTGAAGGAAGCGTTGATCAATACTCCAATTTTGGTAGCACCGGATTGGAAGGAACCATTCACATTAATGTGTGATGCAAGTGATGTAGCAATGGGGGTTGTTCTTGGCCAAGTAAGGGAGAAGATTTTCCGGGCTATATACTATGCATCCAAAACATTCAATGGAGCTCAATTAAATTACACCACTACGGAAAAGGAACTTCTAGCGGTGGTGTACGCTTTCGATAAGTTTCGACCCTACCTAGTAGGTGCGAAAACTATCGTTTACACGGACCACGCCGCTATCCGTTATCTCATGGGAAAGAAGGATGCAAAACCAAGATTAATCCGATGGATCCTACTTCTTCAAGAATTCGACATTGAGATCAAGGATAAGAAGGGGAGTGAAAATGTTATAGCCGACCATTTGTCTCGGATTGAGAGGGCTAAAGAGTCCAAAGAAGAGTTTGGAGATGTGAAAGAAGAGTTCCCGGATGAGCGTTTGTTCCGTGTCCAAGGATCATTTGTGGGAAAAATTCATGATGAGGCACCTTGGTACGCGGATATAGCTAACTACTTAGCAAGTGGAAGCATACCATTTGGTGTTAACACTTATGAGAAGAAGAAGTTTTTGAAGGATGTGGAGAGTTACATTTGGGACGACCCTTTTGTCTTGAAAAGGGGAGTTGATTCAATCATCCGAAAATGTGTTCCAAAAGAAGAATGGGAAAACATCATGACCCATTGCCACTCATCTCCATGTGGAGGACATTATGGGGGTGAGAAGACGGCTTTGAAAGTACTCCAATCCGGATTTTATTGGCCATGGGTATTCCGGAGTTGTAAGGAGTTTGTAATGAGATGTGACAAATGCCAACGGAGTGGAGGGATTTCTAAGAAAAATGAGATGCCGTTGACAAACATTGTGGAAGTCGAATTATTTGATGTTTGGGGAATAGATTTCATGGGACCATTTCCATCTTCAAATGGGTACACATATATTCTACTTGGAGTGGATTATGTGTCAAAATGGATAGAGGCCATTGCTACTAAGGCCAACGATGCTAACACCGTCATGAATTTTTTGAAGGGGATCTTCACTAGATTTGGCGTTCCAAGAGCTCTCATTAGTGATGGGGGGAGCCACTTCGTGAACAAATTGATGGAAAAGCTACTTGCAAAGTATGGTGTCACACATAAAGTAGCAACTCCATACCACCCCCAAACCAATGGGTTAGCCGAAGTTTCGAATAGACATATCAAGAAAATCTTGGAAAGGACGGTTAGTACGAGCCGAAAAGATTGGTCTAGCAAGCTTCCGGATGCACTTTGGGCATATAGGACGGCATATAAGACTCCACTTGGTATGTCACCTTACCAATTAGTTTTTGGGAAGGCATGTCACCTTCCCGTTGAAGTAGAGCACCAAGCACTTTGGGCTTTAAGAAAAGTGAATTTGGATAGCGATTTGTGTGGGGAGAAAAGGGTGCTTCAATTGCATGAACTTGAAGAGTTTCGTGAGGATGCATATGCAAGCTCACAATTGTTTCGTGAGAAGACTAAGAGATGGCATGATGCCCGGTTGTCCATGAAAATCTTCGAAGTGGGTGATGAGGTCCTCCTTTACAATTCAAGGTTAAGTGTCTTCCCCGGGAAATTAAAGTCCAAGTGGTTTGGGCCATTTCATGTTACTAGGGTATATCCCACGGGTTTTCTTGATCTCGTGAATGAGCAAGGCGGGGAATTCAAGGTGAATGGGCACCGTGTGAAACATTACTATTCTCTTCCCAACAAGGGGGTAGTACATGTGATTGGGCTTCGTGATCCTTGAACTAAAGGAGTTCCGTCCTGCATAGGACGTTAAACCTAGCGCTAAATGGGAGGCAACCCATTTTTACTTGCTTTATTTCTCTTTTTGTTTAAATAAGTGTGAGTAGTTGATGTTCTTTTTGTGAAGAGCTCTTTTTTAGGTCAAAATACCACGTGGTGGAGGTCCTACGTCGTGGATAAAAGTTGGAGAAGTAAAGAAGATTGGAGTTGATAGCCATCATGAGGTACACCCCGTCCCAAACTTAATATTGCTTTGCAATATCTAAGTTTGGGGGGGTAAGGAAAGTTTTCTTGTGATATATTGTACTTGAGTTGTGATGAATTTGAACACTTGTCATTGATGAATAGTGGTGGGACATATAATTCTTGACTTGTGTTTAATATATATACATGGTGGTTGTTGACGTTATTGATTGTTGGTTGAAATGATTTTGTTGATTGGTTTTGAGATATGTTATGATTGGTTGAATATTGTTGGCTATGGAAAATCATTGCAAGTTCTTGGTGAAAATCTCTTTTCAACACTATTTTTCCAAATTTTTATTTGCTTTGCAAAGAAAAAGTTTGGGGGGGTATGTTCGTTTTGTAATTCGATTTACACCAAGAACTATGCACGATCAATGAAGTTGTGAGTTATTTATGGAGTGAAAGTGTGAACTTGTCATGGAATGAAGAGATTTTGAGTGGAATTGAGCAAGTTGTGAAGTTTTGACCCAAAAAATGAGATTTTCAGGGGTTGTCCGGGTGGAAACGACCCGGCCGGGTGGGTGTTACCCGGCCAAAAGACGAAGGGAACGAAAAAAACGTGTTGCCCGGGTGAAGATGACCCGGCCGGGTGGGAGTGACCCGGCCGAAAGTCGAAGCAAGAAAAAAAATGTGTTTGCCCGGGTGGAAGGCGACCCGGCCGGGTGGGAGTGACCCGACCGAAAGTCGAAGCTGCAAGGGTGTGACCGGGTGGGAGTGACCCGGCCATGTCGCGCATCACCCGGTCGGTTCGAGTTTTAAATCGGGCGGGGCATTTCGACCCGGGTAAGTCTTCTCCACCCAAACCCATTTACACTCAAACCCTACCCACACATTCACACACTCTATAAAACCCTCCCCACACTCAAAACACACACATTCTCTCTTGAAAAGGGCACAAGAATTCGGCACTATCTACTCCCTTGCTTTATTCTCACTTTTCTTCAATTTTTCTTGAGGAATTCACCAAGAAAATCAAGACCCAAGGTATGTAACTCATTTTCCCCAATTTATTTGCAAGAATGAGCATGATTTAGAAGTTTTTGAAGGTTTTTCTTGCATGTTTTTGGGAAGTGACGAAAATTCAAAATTTGACATGGGTTTGTTGATTTCTTTGGTATTTCTCCCATGGGCTTTGTGTATTATGGGTAATTATTGATACATGTTGAATAACAAGTCTTAATTTCACATACCCATGGAGAAATTTGAAGGATTTAGAGGTAGAATTGTGAAATTATGCTTCCATGAGAAAATTGGTGTTCTTGAGCATGTTGTATTTAATTGATGAGCATGTTAGTTTCTAAAGCTTGGATTTTGTTTAAGAATGCTTTCACATGCTATTTTGGAGTTAGTAGAAGTGTTATTGTTTGGTTGGGTGAAGATTTTTCTTTCAAGCATTTCTACAAACACTTGGTGAGCATGATTTTTATGAAGAAAGTGAGAGAAAATTGTGGTATTTGAGAAAATTAAAGAAGAATTGTGGTTGTATGGTAATGGGCATAGGAAAGTTCATGTCTTGACTTGAATGAAGTGTGAAAACTTGATGTTTAATTGATAGAAGTCACATACAATGTATAATTCTTTGATAATTAGAAGAATATCATTAATTTTTGTTGATTGTGCTCATTTGTAGGATGTCTAGGAAAAGATCGAAAGGAGAGAGCTCTAGAAGGGAGATGAGTGTGGATGATTTATGCGTGGAAAAGTGTGGGGTATGGCCATCGAAACTAGGAATTGATTTTGGAGAGAGAGGAATGGAATACGTGGAGGCATTTGCTAAGATAATAAACACAACAAGTAGGCCGACACGATACCCGGATGAGGCGTGCATGGTGAGGATGGGCATAAAAGATGACGTGCACGAGTTGTTTGACAACATAGGTTGGGAGCACATTCTACTCATTAAAAGGGAGTCTTAGATGAAGTTCATAGTGGAGTTCATGTCCACTATTGAATTGAAGGAGGAAAGAAGAGGAACTCCCATCGGAACATCATTTCGGATGGGAAATGAAGATCAAGAACTCTCGTTTGATGAGATTAATGAGATGTTTGGAACGGTGATGAATGTGGTGCCCACCACCCCTCAAGAAATGAAAGGATTTGGGGAAGAAGATTTTTGGATTAGGTTGACCCGGAGGGATATGAATGATCGACCCAAGTATGATCCGAGCCACTCTAAAGCTTCACTCATCCGGAACCCGGTGTTCCGATACGCTCACCGAATCCTCTCAAACATTGTATTTGGAAGGTTTGAGGCGGGTGCTGTCAGGAGGGATGAGTTGTACGTATAATGGTGCATGGTGAGAGGGAAACCTCTTAACATGGGCGCCTTTATAGTGGAACAATTGTTGAGGCAAGTCAAAAGAGATGTCTCGAATTTCATGTTGGGTGGCATTGTCACAACGATTGCTGAGAGTTACGGGTTGGAACTTGAGAGATCGAAGGCTATTAAAGGTGGATCACGCCTCGACTTGGGATTGATGGAGAAGATGAAGATGTTGAAGTTCGACGAAAGGAGAAGAACTTTCGTGTTCGTACAAGAGGACGAGAGTGTATTTCCATTGCCATATCGGGGCTTGACTTCACATCGGAGGGTTGAGAATTGGGACATGGGATCCCCACAACACCACCAAGTTATTAACGCATATGCAAATGGAAGAAATGTCCCGGATCTTTTCATTCAATTACCCCCTAGAGGAACCAATGTTGAGGCAATTGAGGCTCCACCTAGCCCTCCACATCGTGATAGGGGTGAATCGTCTTCAAGGCAGTTCGATCATGAAGCTCCATCCCCTACTCAGAACGTGCCTAGAAATCTTGGTCAAGTCTACACGAGGGGTACGAGTGGTGTAGGGAATCTAGTACGAAGTATTGATGGATTGACTGCGTCGATGAGAGAGATGAGAACGAGCTTTGATGAGAGATTCACTAACATGGAGAACGAATCAAGAAGCTTGCGCACCACGGTGGAGGGTGGAATGAGAGAGTTATAAGACCAACAACAAGCTTTCAACTCGTGGATCATGCAATATGGTTTCCCGGGAATGCAACCACCACCTCATTGAGAGGAATGTGTGGTTAAGCTCTTCTTACCCTTTATCTTTTCCATTCCCTTTATGCTTTGTGTTCAATATGTACTCGAATTAATTCCGTGAGATTTGTAATATTTGATGGATGATTGTTATTGTTTTGAATTATGTGTGAGTTGGAATGTGTGGTGAATGAATGTTTAAGATTGTGTTTGGGTTATAAATTGTTGAATGGTATAATCATTGAGACACATTTGATGATAGTTTGTGGTGAATTCAATTCCTTGAATGTGTACATGATTGGAATGAGTCATCTTGTTCATGTTGTAGTCATCTATTCGTCTATCGATGTTTTGCATACATAATGAGGGATGGGTGATGATGATTGATGAATGATTGAGTATTGAATGAACCGGTGAGAGTTGAGCTTTGAACCAAACATGAGTTCGGTTTATTTCATTCTTGAGTGGATCAATTCATTACTTGTTTTTCTAGAACTTGCCCAAGTTCTTGCTTGAGATCATACTTGTGTGATACTTTGAGATATGATATAGACCATCTTTCGTACTACAAGTCACTTAGCCATATTTTTCCAATAACCAAAGAAATCTTCCGTAGTTAGCCCATTTGAGCTTGAATTCCCATTCTTTTGGCAACCTACAATGTTTAACCATTTAGCTTTTTGAGCTTTTGATGCCCAATTCTAGTGGAGAACAAAAAGAGAGTGGTAAAACATATGCTTAAATGTCTTTAGCTTGAGGAGAAAAATTGGCAAGTTTGTGAAAAGAAAGAAAAAGATGGAAGGGATGAGAAAATTAAAAAAATTGAGAAAGAGAAGAGGGACAATGAGCCCCAAGTGCTTTGGAAGAAAATAAATTGAAAGGGTGAGTGATTGGCTACAAAAGATGAGGAGATGAGGAGATGATTGCATGTGAGAAATGTGAATGAAAAATGAGAACGAAGGTGTGTAAACCTTATGAGCATAAGCTTGATGTGTTGAAAAACGACTTTCGTTCTCCACTAGACGAGTCACTTCCTCCATATTTATCATACCCCGTCCAAAGAGCCAACGTTACGTCCTTGTTTAAGACCTATTGATCTCATAGTTGAACATGTTGTGGTGGAAAGATTGTAGAGCTTGGGCAAGCTTATGGCAATTGCAATGCGTGATTTGATTGATGAGTGTTTATTGTCCGTAATTTGTTTGAGTGTTTGAGAGAAACACTATATCTTGTGAGTTGAACTTGAGCATTTGGATATTGTCATCACCATCACTTGTTATTATATGTTGAGCATGTGTGGGGTAACTAGATTGATTTTCAATGATGAACTTGTGATCGTTTTGAGAATGTATCTTGAGGAAGAAGAATTCATTTCATTCATCGGAGACGTGGGATCTTTCATTGATTATCTATTTGCAATCGTACAACCTCTTGCTTGCATTCTTTTGTTACTCGGGGACGAGCAACGGTTTAAGTTTGGGGGAGTTGATTAGGGTGTAATTTACACGTTGAAGATGCATATTTGAAGTTCATTTGATGTTGATTTCATGGAATTATACATTGAATATGATTGTTTAAGCCGAAATGAGAGAAAGGTTGTGTTTTGTCGATTTTGTAGGAAATACGATGGAATTTGGAGCAAAACACATACCACAAGTGACCGGACCGGAAATAGGAGTACACGGTTGGATTCGTCTCGAGAAACGGAGTGAATTAGCCAAAGGAATCGAGTCAATCCGACATCCGAGGCGAAAGATGTGCAAGGAAACGAGACGACGTGCCAAAAGACAACACATGGTCGGGTAGACACCACATGGTCGGGTGGAATCGACCCGGCCGGGTCACTTTAACTCGGCCAAGGAGTGAAGAAAATGAAGCTTCGTGTTTGGCCCGGGTGGAACCCACCCGGCCGGGTGGGATTCCACCCGGGCTAGGTTAAAAATCCAATAGCTTCGAGTCTTGCCCGGGTGAAACCCACCCGGCCGGGTGGTTTCGACCCGGGCAAGACCAAATATGGGACAGCTTCGTCAATTGGCCGGGTGGCATGCCCGGGTGGGAGCCACCCGGCCGGGTCGCATTGAATTCGGGGTATTTTGGCCAATTTCTCCAATTTCGAAGGGCTAAAGTGCAAAAACTCATTTTTGGAATTATTGCAACATATAAAAGGGCCCTATTTTCAGTTTTGGGGGATATACAACACCTTGGAGAGCAATTCACACACAACCACACATAGTTATAGGGGTTTTTCTTATTTTTGCAATTTCAATCCATAGTTAGCTTAGATTCTAGTTTAATTTGAGGATTCAAGTGAAGATTTCCATTGGGCTTTGTAAGTAATTGAAGTTTGTAGCTACATTTCAAGTTTTAAGGTGATATCTCTTTAATTCTCATTTCAATTTCCCAATTCTATTATTTCTTGCATTTGATTTCTTAATTGTGATGGAATTAGTGATTTCTTGCATTCTAGCCATGGATTTCTATCTTAGAACCATGGGCTAAGTATTAATTGCCTAGGGTGTTGAAGTTTTTGGTGGTTATGTGGTGTAATTATGGATCAATTGCATGATTAGCTTAGGAATTGGGTGTATATGCTTCTAGTGTAGTAATTTGCATGATTCAATTGGTTAATTCACCCTATTAGCTAGCATTCTTAGTTGTGTCGATTTCAACGACCGTATTGGATTGCATGATTAGGAATGTGTGTATGAGCTTGAATTAATCGATTAGAATTAACATAGTAATTGGCTACACCTAGTGCTGTTATTCGAGCCGAGCGAGCCCGAGTACCTAAGGTTCGAGTTCGGCTCGAACATATTTCGAGCTAGGCTCGAGCTCGCTCGTTAACACTATCGAGCATGAAAGATGGCTCGGCTCGACTCGTTTTTTATTTTATTAAACTCGAGCTCGAGCTCGACTCGTATAATTTTTTTTAATAGCTCGACAGAGCTCGGGCTCGAGCTCGACTCATATATTTTTTAGCTCGACAGAGCTCGAACTCGAGCTCGAGCTCGTTTAACCAAATTATTTGAGCTCGACAAAGCTCGAACTCGAGCTCGAGCTCGAAATCCTGTAAATACACACATTTAACTAAAATATTGAAATTCCTATAAAAAATACATATTCAACCAAAGAACACTAAAAATATAAAAGCAAATGCATACTTCAAAAGTACATGCGCGAGTACAATTAAAATACGAAAACAACATCCACTACTTGATCGATAACAACTAGGAATATGAAAGCAACATCCACTAACAAGTTAACAACTAACAAATGTACTCCATCCATCATAGAAAATAAAAATAGATTCCTACATCCAATGATTGACTACTTCCAATTTTTGATAGAGCAACATCCACTACTTCAATCTTGATCCGGAAGTTCAATTTCTTGATAGGTCGATATAGATGATTCACCAACATCCAATGATTCCTACAAAATAAAAATAAGAAAGTCATTGTATATAAAATATAATCAACCAAAAGTAAAAGTATTAGAAGGTTCATTTCACTTACACGGGGTCTAGTCTTCACACCATAAAGATTGCGGATCCAATCATTGCCACAAAGTAGCATTTGCACCGTCTCAACCCGTCATAGAAGCTCGTCGATCATCAACTATTCGACCACCGACACTAAAAGTAAATCAAGGAGATGGTGTATCCCTAAACTTCAAGTAATTGAAGTAGAGATTGGAAATTGGAAGATCTGTGAATTTAAAAAAAAAAAAAGTTATAATGCAATGTATAATAATGAATGAAACCTCCTGCTGTTAATTTACATACCAATTATATACCAATTTCATCATAAAGGAACTACTGCTATTAATTTACATAACAAATTAACAATATAACAATAAATCTAAATCTAAAAATTACTAAAAACAGCAATTCATCAAATCTGGAGAGCAGAATTCAAAAATGATAACATAGAAATCTGCATCACTGTTTTGTCAAAGATAAAGTAGGACCATATATTCCTTCTTGCATGCCCTTTAGATATTCACTTCCCAAATACTATGGCCCATCTCCCCCTTAATTTACACACATTTCCCTACTTTATTACTATAACTTTCTTTATAATATATCTTCACCTTTTCTATTTTCTAATGATTCCCAACCAACACTCCCACAAAGATAAAAAATACACGAGTTTTACAAGAGATTTGAAATTAAAAATGGAGTGCAGAATTAAAAATGGTTTATATACCAGTTCAGCGGCGGTCGCAGCAGTCCAGCGGCGCGGCGGTTGGAGTTGAGGTTACGGCGGACGGCGGTGCGGTTTCGGCGAGCAATTTCAAGTTTAGACGGCTGCTGTTACGTGAAGGAAGGAGAATTGAGAAAAGGCAGATTGGAATTTTTTTAATTTTGGGCCTTAACCCTTAAAGCCCTTAACCTAATTTGTGTAATTTACAAATATACCCCTATCCTCTATTCGAGCTTCGAGCCTTATCGAGTACTCGCGGGTCGAGCCGAGCACGGCTCGTTAAGCATTCGAGCTTTAATGCTACTCGAGCTCGGCTCATTAACCTTTTCGAGTCGAGCCTTACCGAGCCTTAACGAGTCGAGCCGAGCCGAGTCTCGTTAAGGCTCGGTTCGAATAACAGCACTAGCTACACCGACCGGGGGTTAGTTGCTTAGATCGACAACGCTAGACACTATTCGATTAGAGGTCGTCTATTAGATTAGTGAAAGGGCGTCTTATAAACATTAGTAACCGTGTTGAACGTGTTTATGAGACACTATCCTACGATCCTATGGCATTGATTGGACGATATAATTGCTAGTCAATGCACGTGTTCACCTAGGCCTCACAAGGGATTGGTCGACACACACGAGTGATAGCCTTTAGTTCTTCCCAACACATTAGGTTTAATTTGTGTATTTTTGCTCCATAATTCACCACCCAACCTACAAAATGGATGCACCCGAGGAAATACCTTCTCACCTTGCACTTTCGAAAGGAAGTTAGATATCGTGTTCTTGCTTTAGTTCGTTTCTTTGTGTTTAGTTTATCTAGTTAAGTACTTGTCTTTATATTCCCGAAAATCCAAAACAAACGAGGTTAGTTACTACAATGGCATGATAACTTGCAATTCTAGGGATTCATTGGCACTTAGTTAAATCCTTGGAACGAAATTCTACTTGGGAGAACTTATCCGAAAAATACGAACAAGTCACCATTCCATACACTTAATTTGTTGTATGGGTCAAAACAGCAAACTAATTAAGTAAACTTGGAGAATTCAGAGTTCAAATTAATCTCTCAAATTAATGAAATTCACTGCAACAATTAAAATGTCAAAATTAAAGAAAGTCGTGTATTAAATTATTACGATTTTATTAATGCATGTTATTTGTGATTCCTCATTCTTAGCCTTCTCACAACAATAATTCCAAACTTGTTGAGCCTTATCATCAAACCGATTGGAGTCTACCTTGATGAAACAAAAATCAGGTGTCTTGATGTCCTTTTCTACTGTTGCATTGAAGAAGCAATCTTTCCCAACATCATATACGAGGTTTCGACAAAGAAATGGATATAGTTCATATATTCCAGTGTCTAATGAGCATATTGTACGTATTGATAACAGCTTCATAAGTGTTAATAGTATACTTTTGTTCACATCCATCTGTAGGCATCACGGGGATGAAATCTCTAAATTTATCTATAGTGAATTTATAAGCTACAATTGTTTCGCTACTAATTACTAGCAAAACTGTGATTTTGAGCATTGTCCTCGACTGGAAAATCATGTTGAATGTTTTAATTTGTGATATATAATTCAGAATAACTTAATCAAATACTCCCTCCTATTCTTTTTATTTGTCGTTCTGGCCATTTGCACAAATTTTAATAAAAAAAACTTATACCTAAATTAACCTTATTAAATGATTATTAATTATCTTAATTTTGACCACACAAATTTTATTGAGAACAATAAATTAGAATATGACTCATTTTATTTTAACAAGTATCCCCCATTTTACTCTAACAAATTCCTCATTTTAAAAATAAATCTCACCATAAAATTAAAAAAATAAAAATAAGAATAACACAAAGTAACCGCTATCTTCATCTATTTTTTCACAAACAATTTGGTAAAAATTTAATCGAAAAAAATTAAATTAAAAAAAATAAGTATCAATTATATTACAGTAAAAAACTCACAAATTTCAATCTTATTTTATTTCCAAAATTTTTGGAGATGTTTGGAATTGGTGGTGGTATAAAAATTAAAAAGAGAGAAGAAGGTGATCCATCAAACATGACTAATGAAATAATCAAAGAATTTAATTAGACACTGAAATTTATATATAAAAAAATGAGAGTGAAATAATCAAAAGAATTTAATTAGACACTGAAATTTATATATAAAAAAATGAGAGTAAATAGGGGTATCTCTAGTACTAAAGACCAGAACGACAATTAAAATACAGAAAGTTAAAAATTTAGAACGACATCTATATATATATATTTACAAACTTTTGTTGTGACACATGTCACAACCACATTAATCTATTTTAACCTACTCTTCTTAAAATTACTCCATTTCAAATTTCTTCTCTTCTCCTTCATTCATTCTCTTTTCCAAACTTTCAATATTAGAATTAAAGTTTTAAATCTTAATACATGTCCTGATTTGGGGTTAACTTACATTTTAATTTATTTATTTTCACTTTTACCTCTCATCTTCTTCTATGCATCTCCTAACTCTCTCCCATGACTGCATCACTACTCCACCACCTCGATTACACGTCGTCGTTGTAAGCGTTTTAACTGTGAGTCAATTTTTAATCTTAATTAATTCATACAATTTTCTCAATCTCGGTACTATTTGTCAGATTCTTCTTTTTCTTCAGTTTTACAGATGTTGTGTGTGAATTGTTGTTATCCTTTCATCTTCTCTGCTCATCTCAAATCTTTCCCACTACTGCTTCACTCTGCCGCCTCGATTACACTCTTCCGCGTGGTAAGCGATTTGGTGAGTCAATTTTCTAACCTTTCAATCGTACAATTTTCTAATCTCTGTATTAAATCCAGATTTGTTTTCTTCAGTTTTACGTATGATGTATGAATCAGTAAGATTTATGTGGTGATTATTTTGAAATTGGAGGTTCAATCTTATGTTCTCGGGGTCTTCTTTAATGTGTAAAAATGTCTAATGTGGCTTTATTTCTATGTGGCTTCTCTGAATCCTCTATCTCTCATTCTATCGTGAGATCATATATTAATTGCAACCATTGGTTTAAGTCCCATTTTGTTTATTTACCTACTTGGAAGGACTTTAATTCTTTAGATTAATCGATTAGATTTTTTTTATTTTTTTTTAGAATGCTCTTGCTACATTTAAATATTATGGGGTTGTTTATGATGTGATACTTTTTTCATTTTAAGATTGTAATATCTAATCATTGTTGTTGCAAAATTAGAATGGCTAATGTTTTGCCCTTCTTTTTTTTAATTTCAAGTTTGGTACTAATTGATTTTTTTATCTCAGTCAGTGCTAGAGTTCTAGAACTCTATTATGATATAAATACGAATCTCATTTGTTTTTTTTTTTTTTATGTTGTAACCTGTCAATTGCATAGGTGTTTGACCTAATATTTGGGGTATTTTTTCCATCAAGAGTGTGTTTATGCATTCAAACATCAATTCCTCTAAATTAAATTTTGTTTCAGATGATGGCGGAGTAGTAGATGTACGTGCTTGCTACACTGATACAAAATGTTGAACATTTCGACATAAAGTTCGCTTTAATTTATTATTTAATGTGTCATGCGTATTTAATTTTCCTGCTCTTTATGCAAAAGTATGATTTATTTCAAAAGTTGTGACTTCTGTGATCTTACATTCTTACTCAGTCTTCTATGAATATCTCTTGCGGCAGCATATCGTCTTCTTAGTTTTCGCCTCCGCTTCTGATGGAGGCCATACTTTTCTAGAGAATTCATCCACCATTCATTTCACCTCATTGTTATATTTAGTACGTATTTACTGTTTCTGTCTTCTACCAATTCACTGAACACATTTGAATTCATTCCAGGCACTCTCTATTATCTCTACTGCTCTCATATATATATATATATATATATATATATATATATTTGCAAAGCAAATATTCCTCTCATAAAAATCCATCAACCTAATGGAAGTATATTAATTAATTTATATTGAGTTGTTGATTACATTGTTTTGATTTGTCCTTTCTTCATGATCTGCAGACTAAGTGATTCTTTTGTTCTTTTGGAATGTTCTCCGACTCAAAAGTTACAATTCTACAAGTATAGTGAATTTCTCAAGCCTGGTATGAATTGATTTTTTCAACTGCAATGTCTACTCTCTAGGTTCTTACTATTTAGATGGATTGTACTCCAGATTGAACAATATGTTGTAATCTGCACAATATGGTATAAGATTGGATAATTTGCCTTCTATTTTTACTTTCTAGATTGTAGGTTTTAGGCAGCAGAAATGATGATGTAGAAAATAACTAGATTTCACATGCATGGAGAGAATTCTAAAAAGAACAAGTATTATTATGGCTCCTATTGGACCTAAATTCTACTTTTAATCTTATGTGATGTAAACTAAATCTATACAAGCTTCAAAGATTTGTGTTGTAATTTTCTGTACTGTTAAGTAAGGTTCAATTAATGTCACATTATTCAGTAGAAGCATCTGATTTTAACCTTTATACACCTTAAAATTCTTTTAACGGTGTTTACTAGCTGTATTTCATTACATTAGTTAGTTTGTCCCAACCCTCCTTTAGTTAGAGAGAGATATGTAATTTGAAAGAAAAATATATGTTTTTTTTTATAGGCTAAACCTCAGGAATTATTTTGTGACCATCAATATTTATTTCGATTGATACAATTTTTAAATTTCTGTATTAACTATTTGGTAACTCATTTCCTTTTGCTATTTTTATGAGGTATTGACAACATTCTTAACTTGAATTTTTTCACATTCTTAAAGCTGTCGAGGGATATGCTTTATATTTTTTGGGAAGTAGTGGTGATAATGCTTTTAATAATAACAGAGGTGTGTATTTTTTAATTTTTTGAGTTAATTTAACAAACGATATGAAGGTAACTATGAAGAAAAACAGTAGAAGATTGCTCCATATGCACTTTATTATTTGTGTTGTTTGACAACTTCCGTCGTGCCTCGGATTATCTCGATTATGGGGAGATTTTCAGAAATTTGTTTTGATTGGACAAAACTTTGGTGATTCTTATTATATATTTTTTCTTCTATATTTTAATTTGTATAGTTTTTATTTTTTGGACAATTATGTGGCGTAGAACATATTCACAATGTATGGCATTGCTTCTAAATAAATGTCAAAATAAATTTTGGAACCTTTCTTTTGGTAGTGGAGTCTTTTTACGAACTCTTTCATAATTTGATTTACAATTCTTGGTGAACGGGAAGTGTTTATTCCATTACTTTATTCTTCTTTAATGAGATTTATTGAGGGAAAATTTCAAAATAAGTCTTGTAACTTAGATTGATTCCATTTTAAATCCTTTAAGTTTTCACTTTTTCAAAATACATCCTAAAGTGTCCAATTTACATCCTTTTGTCCAATTTATGTCCTGTAACTTAGGTTGATTTCATTTTAAATCCTTTAAGTTTTCACTTTTTCAAAATACGTCCTAAGGTGCCCAATAACCAAATTTGCCGGAAGCCCCAATTTTAAACAAAAGTTCGAGCCGCGCGTGACAGCTTCTAGAAAAAAATTAATTTTCAATAAAAAAATGATGTAAATTTGACATCTTAGGACATATTTTGAAAAAAGTGAAAACTTAAAGGATTTAAAATGAAATTGTCCTAAGTTACAGGACGTAAATTGGACACCTTAGGACGTATTTTGAAAAAGTGAAAACATAAAGGATTTAAAATGGAATCGACCTAAGTTACAGGATGTATTTTGAAATTTTCCCGATTTATTGATGCTGAAAATATATAAATTTTTTAAGTTGTTCGTACGTATTGATGGGTTATAGATATACGTGTTGTATTTTATATCCATTTATTATTAATTTATATTTGACGGTTAGACAAAGTCATTATTTATATATTTTCATATGGTATTTTGCATATTTTTTTATGGTTATCATATATCCATGTATTGATTGGTTATAAATAGAAGCTTCATATTGTACTTATTTGATTGTACATTTGTTTTAGTTGGGACACTATCTTTCTTTTGTATTAATTAAATGATTATTTTTGTTTTATTTGCATTTTTTATATCTTATTTTATTTGTGTTTAATTTAGCACTTATTGACTACTATAATGAGATATATATTAAATTGTTGTGGAACTAACTATTGATTTATAGTTCTCTTATCACACCAAACAATTTGACTCATTGTAATATAGCATAAAAATTGGGGATGGATGTGAAAATTGACGGGTTTCTTTGTTAGATTTCTACTCCTAAAGAAAGATCTCCTTATTTCACATTTGAATTTACATTTATTGATGGATCATTTGAATTTATTCTCGAGTAAATAACTATTTTATATTGATTGTAAAAATATTAAGTATATTCTTTAACGACACTAATTGATATTTAATTGTCATGTTTTTTTCAATGGTCAAATGGAAGTTATAACATGTATGATGGTGGACTGGTGGTGAATACACGATGGACATTGCCTAAATAACAATTATTTCTATGTCAAAATCTTCATCTGAAATTCGGGACCTCATTACAGAAAAAAAATTGGTGTATATTTTGTAAATAGTTTTCCATTTAGAAACATAAATATCAATCACATGTTTTTTTTATGTTGTAATTTGACAATTGTGTAAATGTTGGATTTCTTATATACACACCTTTTTAAAACAAAAAATATATATAATCATACTAAATAATATTTTTTACAATCCCGCGTAATACGCGGGTATTACACTTGTATAAAATGAATAGGAGGGAGTATATACTTATTGTAATTAACTCAATTATAAGTTTTTTAGGGAATTGATTTTTTTACATCTACATTTAATGCATGATGTGGATTGAAACCTACACGACCATTTAAGATTATTTTACGTTGGTAAATATATAGTTAATATATATTTCCTCTTATTCATATTATAATTCGTTTTAACTTTTCGTTTAACATTAATTTATTAATTGAAATGGCATTAATTGATACTAGTATGTAAAAGTTTCTTGCAACAACGCATAAATAGCATTAACCTATAGGATTTAATTTCAACTATGGCATTTAATTGTCACACTTTTTTTTTTTTTTTAGTAAATTAACTTTAATTTCAACTAGGGCATTTATTTGTCACGTTATTTTAATATATATATATATATATATATATATATATATATATTTAGTAAATTAACGTGTTGATTCAAAACCTAAAGAATCAATTAAGGGTATTTAAAAAAGATTATAAATGACTATAGTCATCTAGAAATGTGTGAAAATAAATTTTAGTATTTTTCATTTGAGTGATTCTACTTAAATTAATCACGTGGAATCCATAATATCTAATAGTTTAGACGGGTATGCTTCTTATCTGATTCTTGTTTTTCATTAATATTTTATTATTTTATAATTAATATTCTACCAAGTTCTAAACTTCTAAGTTTTAGAAATTTTGCAAACATTTATATCTTTAATGATGCCGGCCAACAAAAAATTGAAAAAAAAATATGGTGTGGTTGAATTAAATGGTGGTTATACCGCGTACAATACCTCTACTTTATCCGTTTTTTTTTTAACGTTTGTGTCTATGAACAGAAAGAAAAAGTCTCCATTAAAAATTTGCAAGTATACACAAGTAATTATTGTTTAGAGTTTAATTTGAAGAGAATTCGTGTGGAAATTATGTACTACTATACACATTAATTATTAATATGAATTTTGCTTATGAAAGTTTGCACTAATTAAATTGATCCAAAAGCGTGCTATCAGCAAATTATTGGACTAATTCATAAAAACATATGTGTAGTTCTCAAGAATTTGGATTTAAATTTGAATGCAAGATGAGATGTGCATTGACGTTTTGACCATCCATTTTTTATGAAAATTATAGTATTATGTTAATGCAAACATATTAGTTTACATTGGCACACGTTAATAAAATAATCTTTTTCCGTTAAAAAAAAAAAGTTTACTTAACATAAGTTAAATGCAAAAACTAGCCATTGTCAAACACAAAATTATATTATTCTTAAATAATCATATATATATTCATCATGATTTTATTAATGACATGTATAGTTAAGTTTCGAGGCATTCTGACATAATTATATCAGCAATGCCCGTAGTATCGGGATCTTCTTTGCAATTGGCGCGACTTATATTTTTTATTACATCATAGCACTCACCATATAATTTCACAAGTTTTTTACAACAATCAAACTCCGGAAATTCTACCCAAATTCGTCTATTAGTATTGATGCATATGGCATTAGCTATTTGATCCACACAATACGATGTTATTATATAATGTTATTTGATCCACACAATACGGTGTTATTAATGCTAAATTTTCGTCGCAAACGTCGATTACACCTTCGACTTCGAACAAAATCGTTCCATTAATTAGAACGAACATTAATAATGCAATCTCGATTATGCTCTTCAATTTGGTAGCCATATATGTTAATTGACATTCTAACACTCCATCGACAGATCTTATAGTGTATTGATTTGTTACTATTTAATTTAAACATCTCATATTGAAACTCGTATACATTTGTTTGCATTTAAGGTTATCTTTAATTATACTTAATTAAACTAAATGCGCGTACACGATGTTACATGTTTATTATATTTACAAAACACTAAACCAAAATTTTAACTATAAAATCAATAAAATTTCTGTTATTGTTTCACTATCTTTTGTACAAAAATTGCTTACGTATTTTTTTTCTTCAAATAAAATAAATAAATTGCAAAATATCTATTTACCTTACGTATAAAATTAATAAAATTTATGTTATTGTTAAAATATTTTTTTACAAAAATTGCTTACGTATTTTTTTTCTACTTATCACCTAGTGATTGCAATAGAAAGAAGATAGGATTGTGTTTATTATATAACCATATATATATATATATATATATAAATAAAATTGGCAATTCTCACAATTGGGTCCGGTATGTAAATTATTTTATAAGATCAATTATTACGTACAATTTTTTTAAGTAAGTAATAATGAATAACATTTGTTAAAGAATTACAAGATCAAGAAAGATGTACGGTCTAATGAGGCTACTATGAAATATTTACTCATGGGTGGGGCAAGCTAGCTCTTCTATTCTGGTTCATGGTTTCTCTTGGCTATATGGTTTATCCGGGGGAGAGACCGAGCTTCAAGAAATAGTGAATGGTCTTATCAATACACAAATGTATAACTCCCCGGGAATTTCAATTGCGCTCATATTCATCACTGTAGGAATTGGGTCAATACAAGAAAATATAAATGATCTAAAATTTTAAAATAAGACGGATCAAACAGAAATTGTTGTTCCTTTTCAATTAGTAAAGTATGAGTTCATTACTTTTGACTTACATTGAAATGGATTAATAGGTCAATTTTAATTTCAAAACATTTATTTTTTAATTTGACATAAATTGAAAATGACAATTTTAATTATCACAGAAACATCACATGTTCGATCTCAACAAAAGGGGTGGGGAAACATCACATTAATTTTTACTAAAAAAGGATTCCATAATTCCTTCTCACTTTTCTTTTGCATGCAATATTTATATATTTTTCTCCTATATATAAATATGTATATAATTATTATCACTAGAAAAAGGGTATATTAAATTAAATGCAGAGTCCGAAGGTGGCTGAGATATCATGATGCTCTGTTAATACACTATTTGCAAATTGATTATCAGAATCAATTAATTAATTTATAAGAAATTGATTATCAATTTCTCAAGTTGTAGTCAATAGTTTTCTGCGCGCTTTAAGCGGATATATATTGTACCTAAATAAATATATATAGTAATATTTATATATAATTTTTAGTATAAAATGAATAGTGAAATTCTATTCCCTAAAATTCTACTCATCAATTGAACGTGTCAAACAAGGGATTGAGTAAATAATAATGCAATTCTATTGTCAAGCCTTATAAGGCAATCTTAAAAGTATTCACGACCATGTGTTTTGTCCACTGCACAAAGCATGGGCACAAATATTGTTGCTTACTTAAAAATATTACTCCGTATACAAAAAGAATCATAACCAAAAAAAATAGCCTAGAGGACCATTTTAAAATTTACCTTCTAGTAAAAAAGGTAAGATGGGTAAGAATTTTGTAATAGGAAGAATTACATTTAAATTAGATACTCGATCACTTGGGTCGTTAATGTAGGCTTCACTTTGTCTTATAATTAACAATATTTTAAATATTATTGGCTTGTTCTAACGTTTTTTTTTAAATGAACTGATTCACTTAATTTTTGATATAATTTAATTTTAAAAAAATATTTAAACTAACCTTATTAAAAAAATATTAATTACACTTTTTTCCATCAATCAAAACCCACCTTATATATACACAAAGTCACCCTATGAGTAAACCCACCATTTTTCCTCCAGAAAATTAACAATCCACACGGTCACACTTCTTTTCATTATAGTATGATGGTTAATTTTTTTGGTGATCGAAAGTAAATAAATACAACCGACACGACTCTTATTTAATAGTGTAGAAGAATCATTAAATTGAAAAGGAAAAATAAATCGAAGAAATATTGAAAATTTGAGATTTAGAGCTTGAGTTTAAAAAATAAGGCACGAGTTTGGGAAAAAAAATATCATCTTAAAATAAATCACACGTAACATCCTGGGCGCGCATTACCTACTGAAATTGTCTTCACATCCGTTTTATTAGTTTGTCACAATCTTAAATACATATATAAGTTTCGAATGAAAAAATCATTAAATTAATTAAAATGTAACAAATCAATCTAGCAAAAAATTCGATAGTGTTTCGAAATCGAAATTATGGTTACAAAGTTGCGTTTTTCGTTGTAACAAGTGGAACGATCATGTTCGAAGCGCGAGCTAGCAATCGAGACACATGAAGACTGTCCAAAAAAAAAAATTGATGGCAACAGAATTTGTGGATCAATCTGTTAATTTTGTATGCCATATTAGGAATTGTAGTCACCTCCTGAAAATTATTGTTGTTAATTATATATATACATATGATATTAAAATATGATCTAATTAATATATAAAACATTCTTAATTGCAATCAAGTAACTTAATTTTACTGTTGTTAACCCCACCATTCCATACACTTAGTTGTATGGGTCAAAACATCAAACTAATTTATAAGTAAACCTGGAGAATTCAGAGTTCAAATTAATCTCACAAATGAAATTCACTGCAACAATTAAAATGTCAAAATTAAAGATTCTAAAAGAAAGTTGTTTATAAAATTATTACGATTTTATTGCATATTATTAGTGATTCCTCATTCTTTAGCCTTCTCACTACAATAATTCCAAACTTGTTGAGCCTTATCATCAAACAGTTTGGGATCTACTTTGATGAAACAAAAATCAGGTGTCTTGCTGCCCTTTTCTACCACTACAAAAAAACTGCGAAATACCGACGGAATTTTACCGACGGATTGAAATCCATCGGAATTACCGACGGATTACTGACGGATTACAAAAGTCAACCGATTTACCGACGGAAATTATTTTCCGTCGGTATTACCGACGGAATTTATTTTCCGTCGGTAATTACCGACGGATATTCCGTCGGCAATCACAAAAAAAAAAATTAAAAAAAAGATTACCGACGGAAATTTCCGTCTCTAGCCACAAAATTAAAAAAAATATATTAAAAATATTAAAAAAATTAAAAAAAAATTAAAAAATTAAAAAATTTATGATTACCAACGGAATTACCGACGGAAATTTCCGTCTCTAACCACAAAATTAAAAAAAATATATTAAAAATATTAAAAAAAAATTAAAAAATTAAAAAAAATTATGATTACCGACGGAAATTTCCGTCTCTAACCACAAAATTAAAAAAAAATATACTAAAAATATTAAAAAAATTTAAAAAAAATTTAAAAAAAATATTAAAAAATTTGTGCAAAAATTAAATTATTAATTAAAGAAGAAAATTTTTTAGTTAGAAATTTATGATTGATTAAAATATAAAATTTGTTGATTAAATTTGAAACATGTCTATTAAATTATAAAATTGTTGATTAAGTTAATTAGGAAATTATTGATTAAATTATAAAATTTTATATTAAATTAAGAAAATTATTGATTAAATTAGGAAATTTTATATTAAATTAGAAAATTATTGATTAAATTAGAAAATTATTGATTAAATTAGAAATTTTTATGTTATATTGTTTGGACATAATTTCTTTAGTGTTTATATCCATTTAGTTTATATGATAATTAAGTCTTTGTGTGAATTAATAAATAAAATAATTATAAAAAATAAAACTACATTTACAATTTATAAATTAAAAAAAAATTACAATAATTACAAGCCACAATTTTAGTAATTAATATAAGTGTAATCATATTTAATCAAAACAAAAACAAAAAAAATTATACATGTGAATTTTAGAATTTTAATTATAAATTAAAAAGTTAATATTACAATAATTATAAGTCACAAATTTAGTGATTAATATAAGTGAAAGAATGTTAATTATTAAAGGAATTTGTTGTTTAACTTGTTTTGAATAAAAATATGATGCATGCATACATTAAATTATATATTAATATACTATTTGAAAATAAGATTCACACATATACAATAGTTATATAGTTATAAGTCACAAATATAGTGATTAATATAAGTAAAAGAATATTCAATTATTAAATGAATTTGTTTAAAAAAAAGAGTAAAACATGTATAATAATATGAACTATTTAGAATTTTAATCAAAACACAAAAAATAAACAAATTAGATTTACTATATATAAATTAAAAAAATTAAATTTAAATTAATTATAAATCACAAATTTAGTTATAGTAATATAGAAAGAAATTAATTTTGTGAATTGTTTAAAAAAAATTGGGTCGAAAATGAGTACATATACAATTAATATTACAATTATTAACAAAAAACAGACTTGTCCGAGTGGCGGGCGCTCCTCACTATGCGCCCACACACCCGGGTTCGAGTCCCATGCATGCCGCTTAAAATCTGCAATTAAATTCGGGCCCTCGCGGGCTTTGCTGGTTGTGGGCCGGGCTTGGCCAGCCCGTTGGCCTGGGCCCAGGTTAAATTTTTTTTTTTTAAAATTTTGTTTTACCGACGGAATATTCCGTCGGTAATTAAAAAAATTAAAAAAAAAATTTTAAAAAAAAATTCCATCGGTAATTCCGTCGGTAATTAAAAAAAAGAAAAAAAAAATTCGTCGGTAGTTCCGTCGGTAGTACCGATGGAATGAAAAATTCCGTCGGTAAGACTTACCGACGAGGTTGGCACCGACGGAATTTTTCCGTCGGTATTTCCGTCGGAAAACACTGTTACCGACCGAATTTCCGTCTCTATTTCCGTCGGTAAAACAGCTCTTTTTTGTAGTGTACGGTTGCATTGAAGAAGCAATCTTTCCCAACATCATATACGAGATTTCGACAATGAAATGGATATAGTTCATATATTCCAGTGTCAAATATTGAGCATACTGTATTGATAACAGCTTCATAAGTGTCAATAGTGTACTTTTGTTCACACACATCTGTAGGCATCACCGGGATGGGATTTCCAAATTCATCTATAGTGAATTTATAAGCTTCAATTGTTTTGCTACTGATTACTAGCAAAACTATGATTTTGAGCATTGTTCTCGACTGGAAAATCATGTCGAATGTTTTAATTTGTGATATATAATTCAGAATAACTTAATCAAATATATACTATTGTAATTAACTCATTATAAGATTTTTTGGGAATTTATTTTTTTACATCGATCTACATTTAATGCATGATGTGGATTGAAACCTACACGAGCATTTAAGATTATTTTACGGTAAACATATTGTTAATATATATTAACTTATTAATTGAAATTGCATTAATTGATACTAGTATGCAGAGTGCAGACGCCATAAAAGATTAACTTGAAATGGAATTATTTTTTCTTCATATGTAAAAGTTTCCTGCAACAACGCATAAATAGCACTAACCTATAGGATTTAATTTCAACTAGGACACTTAATTGTCACTTTTTTTTTTTTTAGTAAATTAACGTGTTGATTCAACCTAAAGAATCAATTAAGGGGATATTTTAAAAAAATTATAAATGACTAATGATCTAGAAATGTGTGAAAATAAAATTTGTTCAATTTTTTTCAAAATAAAATTATAAATTTATTTCATGGCATAAGAGCTTAATCGACTCACTCACATTCTAAGTTCAAATTTTATTTAAAAAAACTTGACTTATATAAAATTGTCCATCGACTAGTCTCCTCCTCATAGCTATAGTGGAAACCCCCCAATTTCATGTTTCCTTCCTTAATTTAGATTCAAAACCCAGAAATATTTCAAGAACATCTTTAGATTTTAATTAGGGTAGAAACACTCCAGAATGTAATATTTAAGTGAAAGTCGTACTGGTAAATTTCATCTTAATTTAATCGCAGCTAGCTAGTGATCTATTGTTACAATTAAAAAAAAAAAATCAACTGTTACACTCAACTTATAATGTAATTCGTTTGATTAAAATCACGTATATAGTATTTAATGCCCATCCTTATTAAATACAACCCTAGCTAGGTAAAAGAGGTATATGTAATTAAGATCGAATGAGCTAATTAAGGGCTATATATATATAGTTGGGACTTGGGAGGTATTGAATTCTTGTAAGTTTACATTGTTGAGATGATAGCTAAAGAAATGGGTGTTGCTCAAAACGTACATATGGTATATATAAATATACTATAATCTAATTTTTCGATGATTTCATAGTTTGAGTATTTAGACTCGTCTATGTCTAGGTTCAAATCTCATTTCATCTATATTAAGATAGCACATTTTTTTTATAAAATATAACATTAAGAAGTGTGATATATGTTTGTAAAAATTAAGGTTCAATCGTTTCCAAAGTATGAATACCATATACTCCTTTTGTTCCGTGATTACTTGCACATTTTTTTTATTGGGACGTCCAAAAATTACTTGCACACTCTTAATATGGTAATAACCCACAAAATTAATAATCTCACAATATCATTTTATTTTCAAATTTGTCACTCTTTTTTTTCATACATTTCACTTTACACATCATCAAATCCACTTTACACATAATCAAATTACCTAAAATACCCCTAATTTATCTTACATCATCAACCACTAAATCCACTTTTCTTAAACAACGTGTCAGTCAAACTATCCAAATTATTTCGGGATGGATGGAGTATAACTTAAAGTCCATATCTACAATTAATTTTTTACTTGAATGTGACAAGTTTGGGGGTTGCCCATGACTATTTACCCATATGCAAATTTGTCTCATACTTCCTTCGTCTTATAATTATTTTTACATGTGAAATAACACATAAAATAAGAAAAATAAATTTAGTAGGAATTTTAAGGTGTAATTGTGTAAACTTTTATGTATAATTAAAATAAAGAAATGAGTTAACTTTTGTGTATGTTTGAAAAAAAAGTAATGAAATTTGTGTAAATTTGCACTACAAAAAAACTGTGAAATACCGACGGAATTTTACCGATGGATTGAAATCCGTCGGGATTACCGACGGATTACAAAAGTCAACCGATATTTCGTCGGCAATCACAAAAAAAAAAAAGATTACGGACGGAAATTTCCGTCTCTAACCACAAAAAAAAATTACAAAAATTAAAAAAAAATAAAAAAAAATTGTGATTACCGACGGAAATTTCCGTCGCTAATCACAAAATTAAAAATTAAAAAAAAAATTAAAAATTTGTGCAAAAATTAAATTATTAATTAAAAAAATTACATTTACAATTTATAAATTAAAAAGTTAATTTTACAATAATTATAAGTCACAAATGTAGTGATTAATATAAGTGAAAGAATGTTAATTATTAAATGAATTTGTTTTTTTATCTAAGTCTCGGATTTCCGATCCAAGGACCAATTATTAAATGAATTTGTTGTTTAACTTGTTTTGAATAAAAATATGATGCATGCATACATTAAATTATTAATATACTGTTTGAAAATAAGATTCACACATATACAATAGTTATAAGTCACAAATATGGTAATTAATATAAGTAAAAAAATGTTCAATTATTAAATGAATTTGTTTAAAAAAAGAGTAAAACATGTATACATGATATGAACTTTTTAGAATTTTAATCAAAACACAAAAAATAAATAAATTAGATTTACAATATATAAATTAAAAAAAATTAAATTTACAATAGTTATAAATCAAAAATTTAGTGATTAATACAAGTAAAAGAATGTTCAATTATTAAAAAGATTTGTTTAAAAAAAAGTAAAACATGTATAAATGATATGAACTTTTTAGAATTTTAATCAAAACACAAAAAATAAATAAATTAGATTTACAATATATAAATTAAAAAAATTAAATCACAAATTTAGTTATAGTATTATAGAAACAAATTAATTTTGTGAATTTTTTAAAAAAAATTGGGTCGAAAATGAGTACATATACAATTAATATTACATTTATAAACGAAAAATAGACTTGTCCGAATGGTGGGCGCTTCTCACTAGGCGCCCACACACCCGGGTTCGAGTCCCATGTAGGCCACTTGTATTCCCCAATTAACATCGGGCCCTCGCGGGCCTTGCAGGGTCTGGGCCGAGCTTGTGGCAGCCCGTTGGCCTTGGGCGCCCAGGTTAATTTTTTTTTTAAATTTTGTTTTACCGACGGAATGAAAAATTTTGTCGGTAACACTTACCGACGAGGTTGGCATTGACGGAATTTTTCCGTCGGTATTTCCGTCGGAAAACACTGTTACCGACTAAATTTCCGTCTCTATTTTCATCGGTAAAACAGCTCTTTTTTGTAGTGTTGAAGATATTGTGAGGGTAGAGTATATAAATGATTTTTTATTTTAAGGGTATGAAAGTAATTGTAAAACATTTAAAAAAGAAAAGTGTGAAAGTAATTATGAGATGAAAGATGTATATGTTTTGACAATGAAAAATGGTTATGACGTAAAAGTCGTCTAACTTTAATCAATTCATTGACCTAATATTAGGTAGCTAAAAGAGGTATAAGGGCTATGCTATGATTCACTCTGCACGAAGCTAAAATTAGGACGTTCATTTGATGAAAGGATAATTCAATATCATAAAGAAAAAAATAGCGTAGAAGACATTTGATGAAAGGATAATTCAATATCATAAAGAAAAAAATAGCGTAGAAGACCGTTTTACCTCTAGTAAAAAAGGCAAAATGGGTAAGAATTACATTTAAATTAGATGCTCACTTGGATAGTTAATATATGTTTCATTCTACTTTATAATTAACAATACTTCAAATATTATTGAATAGTTAATCTAACACTATTTTTTTTTTATAAATTAACTGATTCACTTCATTTTTGGTATAATTTAATTTTAAAAAAATATCTAAACTATCCGTATTAAATAAATATTTAACTTTTTTTATTTTTTCATCAATCAAAATCAAAACCCACCTTATACACAAAGTCACCCTATAAATAAACCCACCATTTTTCTCGTACAGAAAATTAACAACACACCTCTTTTCATTATAGTATGAGGGTTAATCTGGAAGTAAATAAATACAGCTGGCACCACTCTTATTTAAGAGTGTAGAAGAAATCACTAAATGGAAAAGAAATAATAAATCGAAGAAATATTGAGAATTTGAAATTTAGAGCTTGAGTCAAGAAAATGAGATTTGAGTTTGGAAAAAAAATAATTTTGCGATTGAAAAAAATGAACTTGCAGTATAAATATATAATGAATGTAATATGTGAATTAATCTTTTAAAAAGAAGAAACTTGTCTCTGAAGGAGAAGAAAGGTGTGTATGTTATAATTTAAAGTATATTTTTAAATTTGTATGGATAAATTCGGTAGTTTAGGATGGACGTCTGTGTATTAATTACTTTATAAATTTAATGATTAATTTATTTAGCTGCCAGTTCATTTATAAGAAATTTGGGTGATAATATATACCGATATACGCGCTTGAGCCTTGAAAAAAATATGTAAGCAATTTTTTTTGTGGTTCAAACAATGATATTCTTAATTCCTTATATGAAATTTCATTAATTTTATAGTTAAAATTTTCTTTTAATATTTTGTAAATAAAATAAATCACACGTAACATCCTAGGCGCGCATTACCCTACTGAAATTGCCTTCAGATCCGTTTTATTAGTTTGTCACAATCTTAAATACATATATAAGTTTCGAATGAAAAAATCATTAAATTAATTAAAACGTAACAAATCAATCCAACAAAAAAGTCTTTAGAGAGTTTCGAAATCAAAATTGCTCGAAATCTCATTATGATTACAAAGTTGCGTTTATCGTTGTAACGAGTGGAACGATCATGTTCGAAGCGCGAGCTAGCAATCGAGATTCGAGATACATGAAGACTGTCCCAAAAAAATAGAATTAATGGCAACAAAATTTGTGGATCAATTATAGATAATTATGTATGCCATATATATTACAGCGGAATTGCAGTCACCTCCTGAAAATTATTGTTGTTAATTATATATATGCATATGATATTAAGATATATGATCTAATTAATATATAAAACATTCTTAATGGTAATCAAGTAACTTAATTTTACTGTTGTTAACCCCACCATTCCATACACTTAGTTGTATGAGTCAAAACAGCAAACTAATTGATCGAGTAAACCTGGAGAATTCAGAGTTCAAATTAATCTCTCAAATGAAATTCACTGCAACAATTAAAATGTCAAAATTAAAGATTCTAAAAGAAAGGCGTTTTTAAAATTATTACGATTTTATTGCATATTATTAGTGATTACTCATTCTTTAGCCTTCTCACTACAATAATCCCAAACTTGCTGAGCCTTATCATCCAACCGACTGGGATCTATTTTGATGAAACAAAAATCAGGTGTCTTGATGCTCCTTTCTACGGTTTCATTGAAGAAGCAATCTTTCCCAACATCATATACGAGGTTTCGACAAAGAAATGGATATATTTCATATATTCCCGTGTCTAATGAGCATACTGTATCGATAACAACTTCATAAGTGTCAATAGTGTACTTTTGTTCACACCCATCTACAGGCATCACGGGGATGAGATTTCCAAATTTATCTTGTGTGAATTTATAAGCTACAATTGTTTCGCTACTGATTACTAGCAAAACTATGATTTTGAGCATTGTTCTCGACTGGAAAATCATGTCGAATGTTTTAACGTGTGATATATAATTTCGAATAACTTAATCAAATATATACTATTGTAATTAACTCATTATAAGAATTTTTGGGAATGAATTCTGTTACAATATCTACATTTAATATGGATTGTAACCTAAACAAACATTTAAGATTATTTTACGTTGGTAAACATATAGTTAATATTAATTTATTAATTGGAATGGCATTAATTGATACTAGTATGCAGACGCCATAAAAGAATAAATAGCACACTAACCTATAGGATTTAATTTCAACTAGGTCACTTAATTGTCACACTTTTTTTTAGTAAATTAACGTTGATTCAACCTAAAGAATCAATTAAGGGGTATTTTCAATTAACATATGATGATACAAGTTTAAAAATGATAGTACTGCAATGAAATTGAATTGAAACTAAGTTACAAGTCCTAAAATGAGATTGTACGGATTTCAGTTTAAACTTATGCTTGAATTAAAATTGTCTTTAATTGAAATTAATAAATCCAGTAATGATGTGGCTATTGCAAATTACAACAAATTATTTTCTTTAATAAGCATGTAAATAGAAATGTCCAACAGATAAAATAACCACAACAATTAAGTTTAGAGTCAAACATATTTAGGATCCTGCACGCAGAATGTTCAATGTAGGGGTGTAAGACATTGTTGATAAAAAGAGGGATCAGTTAAGGGACTAGTGCAATTCAATGGGCTCTCATTATATAAATCTATCTTCTGAAAAGAGCATCTGTCAAAGTACCAGTCGCCAACGGCTTGTCCAATTGTCTGCGAAAAAAGTTATTTAATTACTAAATTATGAATATCTATATTTTACAAATGAGCTAGTAATATTTAGTGGTCTTACTTTATGCGCGAGTACATTTCTCACAACGGACGAGCAAGTCCACCCATCTCTATATTCATACACGTGGCCATGACGAATGCAAGAATGAACAAACATCCCTTTATTCCAAGAGTAATCAAGCCTCATCAAAGTCTCCTTAAAAGTTCTCCCAAAATCTAAAACATATATACAATGTGTGCATGTTAATATTAAAGTTGAAAATTCTTGCATTTAATTATAATTTATGTGCATTATTTTTAACAAATTAATTCGAGTACCTTTCAAGAGACTTGCTAGAGTTGCGTTGCAGAGTGATAAGTCCAGGGTGCAAGGTTGCCATTCGTAAGTATAATAGATACCTTTAAGAAAGTTCTCCCCAACCTATGAGAAATTAATTAAAAATATAAAAGCTAAAATCGACCAATTGTATATACTAACAAAATTATAAATTTATAATACATTACTCCTAAATTAGGTTTTATTAAAAAATGGATTAATTTTATTTCCTCTTTTTTTTTTTGTATATTCTATTTGTGGAAAAATACCTGGTATTGATCAAAAGCTGATTCGATTAGGAAGAGGGGCGTCTGAATATCCCCAACCAAATACTCGGGAAACAGGCACTGAAAATTATTTAATATGATAAATGTAATTAATTAGCATTAATTTAATCTGATATGTGTATATAGGAAAATAATGTAATTATATAGGAGTATTATACAATTAATAATTAATTTCTCACCCAAGACGGATTTCTTAATGATGTGCATGTGACTGGCAGAATATTAGCTAATTGCTGCATATCATACACATTAATATATGTGAAAACATATTTTAAATTAATATGTAGAAAAATATAGACAAGAATTGAATAAATTAAATACATACATGCATTGCAGTCACATTTTGAGCAAAATTGATTTCTCTAAGGTTGATTGCAGGGAGACCCTCTCTGTGGAAAATAAAAAGAAAAATGAATAATTAAATATATTTTGAAAATGCATAGAAATTTTAAAATATTATATAATTGAATTATGAGTATTACCCGTGAATGAAAAATCCAGAGTCGGAAATGCATTTAACTCTGTTCACATTAGGTAAGAGTGCGCTGAACGTATCACAATGCAAAATGGTCGCCAACCCACCTGCAGAGGTACCCGATAATATGGCCTGTACGTGCGCCAACAATGAATACAAATTAATTATGTGTCAATTAACATTGAATAATTAATTGACCCTATAAACTTACATTTTGAGCATCACCCATTCCTTTGGCTATCATCTCATCAATGGTAGCATGAAAAATCCTTGCTCCTCTAAAAGTTAGGTTGTAAACCTGTAATTAAGTGCATCAATTAAAAATATCAATTTAGTTAAGGTTTCTCTAATATATAACAATGTAAATATATATACATTTCAATAAATGTCAATACAACAATGTATATTTTGATACTTACCGGCTCAACTTGTTCAACATTAGACTGAAATGATGAGCCATCACAATATTGGACATAAACTTTATTCCAATTGCAAAAATCTGAAATTAATCAATAAACAGAGTACATATATTATTAATTTTCTTATAATATATATAGAGAGAGATAATAAATATTAAAATAATTAAATTAAATATACTGGCCTGGATTAAGTTTGCAGTCATCATCGAGTAATCCTGAAAAGGGTATTTCAGTCCTTCTATCCATGCGACTACTTCCTAAACCCGAAAGTGATCTCTTGTAACAGGTAAAGAGTGAATTACACCAACCCCCTCCCTAATCCACCGTTTAATTAATTGGAAGATTAATTTACAATATATATATCACAAATTTATTTTTTAAATTAGTTTAAAATACGTAATAGTGTAAATAAAATGCTGATAATTCTAAATTATGTTACATAATTAATTACCTCTAAGTAAACAATCCAGTTGCAGGCTCCATCTCCAGATCCCTCAGAATAGTAGTAAGAAGGTGGACTCCCGTCCAAGCAAACTGTTGAAGTGATAAAAAAAAAAGGATTTGTATATAAGTTATGAATTAATATACAAATTAATTTAAAAGAACATATATAATTTAATTGATTAAAAAAACCTGCTCCTTTTTCAACGGCACTATCCAGAATAGTGATGCTAACGTTTGAGACGGCATGAACTTGAAGTTTCATGAGAACAAGTGAAGCAAAGAGTATATATAGCCAACCAGCTGCAGTCGTCATCCTTTACATGTAAAATAACAAACAAACATGAGTAAGCCAATTAGAGATGGAGAGAAAAAATTAAATTGTTCTGAAAAATATATGTTCTTGAAATTAAATAAAAGAAAGATGATGATACGACACACAAACCTTTTGCTTCTTCGAAAAATCTAATTGGCGAGAAGAATATAGACATATATATATATAGACAGTACGTAGTCTCCCAATATGAATTGACAATTTAATGGCATATACGTATATATTTTTATATTTTATATTTTTCTATAGTTAAAACTGGGAATTTAACTTTTATCAACCTTTTTCCTTGTTTGCATTATGTCAATTTCAATTAACATTACATATATGGCTACAAATTAAAGTGAATTGATTATACTCCAGATGGCATTAACTTTCGTTCTAGTTAGTGGGAAGAAAATTGACATGTTACTAGATTAATTCATAAAAAGAAAATGGTATATATAGTTCTCTAAAAAAAAAAAAAGATTATTGGACATATTACTGAGTTTAATACTCTATAATTGAAATTTAAAGTGTAAGTGCATTAATCTTGTTTTTAATTAATTGAAAAATATATATTTAGGAGACAGTCCACGGCCTTTTTTACTGAAGAATTTAGAATGGGGTGCAACTCCAATATTAATTGGCCTAAAAAGAAAATAGAAGTATATATATATATATGGTGCATGTGCATGTAATGATTACATGAATTCTTGTAGCTAGGTAGCTACGTCACATGCATGAACCCTAGATAGCTAAAAGAAGTATACTGTATGTAATTAAGGATGGCCTATATATGCATGCTGCAAGTAGATTTAAGACGTTGATTTGAAAGGATATAATTATATATAGTTGGGAGGTTAAGTTTTCATTGATTAGATGATAGCTAAATAAAATATACTGTAATCTAATTTTTTTATGATGAGATGAATATTTAGACTTGCTCATGTCTACGTTCAAATTTCATTGAAAACAATGTTGTTTATATATATTAAATTGTCAACTCGATTAGTATTCTATTTTCAGAGGGTATTGACGATAATTCGAGAATCAATAATTTATTGAAAGATTGTTTAATTTAATTTCAAATGGTAAAAAAAACCTATCATTATCAAATCAATTTCTTGTCCTAATTAATTAGTTATACATACCTTTACATAAATTTGAATTTTGAAATTACAAATTTTTTTTTTTTTTGTATAAACAATTCCACCAAAAATAAGGTGATGATTGCAGTTTTTGGTATTTTCTTACACCAATATTAGCACAATCCAACACTTTCACGCTTAATCGTATACAGAAATCATGTACATCATTTTCTTGACCAACTCTTTCTCACAATTAATATTATATATATATAAGCCCAACAATAATGTGTGAAGATGCAAATTAACCAATATTTAAAACAAATAGGTGGAAGTATGGAGTACAAATGAAAGGAAATTGAAAAACACCAAAGTATGGTGTACAAAAGATGAGAATTGAGATATATAGCACATTATTTTCTAAAATATAACATTAAGAAGTGTGATATATGTCTGTAAAAATTAAAGGTCAATCGTTCCCCAGAGTATCCATAACTTAAAGTCCATATCTACAACTATTTTTTTACTTGAAAGTGTCGAACAAGAGATTGGGTGAATAATAATAATGCAATTTTACTATCAAATGTTTTGTCAACTTCCCAAACATGGACACGAATATTGTTGCATACCTAAAAACAATATTTATGTAGAAAGATACTTTTATATCATAAAGAGAGAGAAAATCTAGAGGACCGTTTTAAAATTTACCCTCTAGTCAAAAAGATTAATTTAAAAATATAATGAATCACTTTTACAAATCATTTCGATAGGGAGGAAATGTTGGGTAAAATTTGTGTCATATATATAATGTTTTGATAATTGAAGATGGTTATGGAGTATAAAAAGTAGCCTAACTTTAATCAATTCATTTAATTTATCTAATATTAGGTAACTTTTCATGAACAGAATTTCTACCCATAATAATATTTAATCTAATATTAATTTCAATATGTTCAAAAATAACATATAATATAATAATTATTGGGCAAAAGAAAAACCCTCTAAATTTTTGGGGATTTTTTTGGCAATATTCGCATGAGTGACACTAGTGACACTTGAGCTAAAATAGTTTGATGCAAATCACCTAATAAAATTGGTTGTTACGTTACCATATAGTATAAAAAAAAATATATATATATTATGGATGGATGATGATGGAGTATAATATTATTGGAAATTTTTAGAACCAAAATTGACAATCATGCATCCTCCAATTAATGCATGCATGTTCACATGCACTTGCTTTCTTCACAATATATCTAATTAATTAAATTGAATGCATGCATATGCATCGTGAAGATTAATATATAATTAATTTGGGTTAGGCAGGCTTGTAATTATTTATGATGATATCTAACTCATGTATTATTAGTACTTTTAATTGAAAGGTAAGTACATTAATTTTATTTTATTTTATAATTAGATACGAAGCAACTAATTAAAAAATCTAAATTCGTGCACACTAGCTTGTTCAGAAGCAACTAATAAAACGTAGTATTTTACTTATCTTTAATTATAATATTTTCTTAAATACAAATTATAATTAAACTTAATTAATTAATTTCAGATTTTGGAAATGCATTCCTCGAAGAATTTAATGAATAATACTTCAAGAGGAATATTTTTCAACGCTTGTAACTCATATTTTCACGGATATATATATATACTAAAAAATTACAACAAATTCTAAATTTCACGGATATATATATACTAAATTACAACAAATTCTAAATTTCACGGATATATATACTAAATTTCACTGTCTTTGTGTATTAAATCGAATTTTCACGGAGTATATATACTAAATATATTTTCACGGATATATATACTAAATTTCACTGTCTTTGTATTAAATCGAATTTTGAATAGGATTTTATTTCAACAAATGCAATTAACTTGCCGAGTTTGAAGGGATATAAATATATATAGTTGATAGGGAATTCTATTCTAATAATCATTCTTATGCATGTGTGTATGACATTAATTTTGACTAATTATTCATTCATTAGAGAGAGATTAACATGAACCAAATACTCAACTCTCTTAACCTCAATTTCGCAATTCCCTCCTTTAATTAGATTCAAAACCCAGCAATATTTCAAGAACATCTTCAGGGGTTTTAATTAGGGCAGAAATAGTACTGCAGAATTAACGTAATCTTTAAGGAAAAGAAGGGTAAATTAAATTTCTTCGTAATTTAATCGCACTAGTGATCTATTAATTAATGGTAAAGTCTAGTATGCACTCGAGTGCATGTTGTGCACCCTAGTCTAAAGAAAAGTGTATGTTATTAAACTGAAAAGTACAACACGATATTATTAAAAAGTGTACAGTTTAATAGTTGAAAAGTGGTAAAACTGAAAAGTGCAACATGGACTAGGGTGCATAACATGCACTCGAGTCCATAGCAGACCAACTCTTAATTAATTGTTACACTGAACTTATATATGAAAATCGTTTGATGAAAAAAAAAATCTAATTAACCAATAAAATTCATCATGATTATTTAAGACTATTTTCAGGCCTTTTGGAGTTGAGTTCTCCTAATTTTTTTTCCTTCCCTACCCCTTTCCTTCAGGGCAGGTTTGTTTTGGGACTATTTCGTTTGAATGGGGGACGTAACGTCATCCGTTCTGTTCTTGTTCGAGATTTCACATTCGAATTTCACCATTCAATTTCATCTACCCATAATAATACATATATATTATATTATTATAATAATACAACACCATACAATATTCTTACACAATTGATTTGACATAAAAATACATTATATAATATTATAATACAACATCACTCATTTTTACACAATTGATTTGACATAAAATTACATAATATTCTACTCAAAATTTCTAAACAAACACACATAATCAATATTTATCATAATTTCTCCATCTAGAATTTCCACTATCCTACATAATTTTTGTATACGTAATAATTTGTATGCGTCTTTTGAATTCTGACTGCAATTCTACTCCAATTGTCCTTTTATATTTTAATTTTTAGGGTCGATTTTATTAGATTTGTGATTTCAATATGCCTAACAATAATGAATATAAAATTTGTTCTTAGGTTAATTAATTAATATAGTAAACTTTATTAGATAATGGAAGTAAAAATTTGCACTACAAACGTAATTTATGGTATTTAATATAATGTACATCTAAAAATTGAAATATTTTGAATCTGAATAGATTGGTTCGTTTACCTTATATTAGACTCAAGTGTATACCGTTGAAATTTACAAGGACATATACCAAAAAATAAGTCAAAAAGAAATATCGTTTAATCTATATAAGAATAGGAGTACATTTCTTAATTAGAATCAAGTAACTTAATTTTACCGTTGTAATAGCAAATATGATGAAAACTTTTACAAAAATGAGTCAGGCCATAGATGAAGGCCACGTGTCAATCACCTATTGATACAAGCTGAAATGCAAAAATAACTGCTAGCAAATGTATTATGGAAGGAATATCAAAATTATGGGAATATTCCTAGGCATCTAGCTAGCTAATGTGAATTATCAAAAGATTTTTAAGCAATTTTTTTTTTGTTCCGGAATTAGATTTACTTTTACTCCAGTATATATTGTTGATTAATTAACAAAAATTGTTTCTAATGGCCCCAAATTTTGCTATAGTAAAATATGTGCTACGTACCCAATTTATTTGAATATTAATCATATTTTTTTGGGTAGGTCTCTTGTAGACTCAATACGTCTACGATACCTTATAAGGAATTGAGTAAATTTTAAAAATTGGTAGGATTGATAATAAAAATAAAATACGCGAAAAACATGTATGATAATTTATGTGGCTTAAATGGTTGAGAGTAATTTTTTTTATGTTGAGGTCTAGTGTTCAACTCTTACATCTAACAATTTTGGGGCATTTCTATTCTAATGTCTTTTGGAGTTGGAAAAACCCATTAAGTGCTACAAAAGAAAAAAATCTCTTATAGGTGATATTTGGGTGCCAAGATTACATCCTTGCCCTTATAGGAGAAGATAAGAGCCCAATCCCAAATAACCCAAAACTCTGACCATAGCCGCCACCATGGCCGCCGCCTTCAACTCTCCGGCGAAGACGGCCCACCACCATCGCCGACGACTCCCCCACCATGGCCGTCCGCCTTGAAGCTCCGTCGCCGTCGACGCCCCCACCATGGAATTTTCTTATAGAAGGAGACGATGAAGCTTCGTCGGAGAGATGGAAGCTTCTCTCAAGGCCGCCCACTTCGCCGCCTTCAACTCTCCGCCGAAGATGGCCCACCACCATCGCCGTCGACGCCCCCACCATGGTTGTCCGCCTTGAAGCTCGGGCGATCTGTGGCCAAGGCAGGGTCACGACCTTCGTCTTCACGACCTCCGGCGATGGCGACGAAGACGAAGCCCCGAGACAGATCGACGACGGGGAGATGGTGGCTGATGGCGGCGCCGCCGTTCAGATCTGAAGACGATGATGGATCTGTGGGTGGCGAAGGAGATGAACCGGCACCTCCAACTCTAACCCAACTCTCCGACGAAGACGGTCCACCACCATCGCCACGGCCAAGCTGTTCGCCGTCGACTCATCCGCCATGGTCGTCCGCCTTGAACTCCATTGTCGCCGTCGTTGAAGCTTCGTCGTCGATCTGCCATGGCGAAGATGAAGCTTTGTTGCCGCCGCCGCCCAAGCCGTCCATCTGTAATTCCTTAGCGCCGTCCACCTGTACCACCGTCGATCACCGCCGCCCACCTGTAAGACGAATGGATTGTGTGTCGATCTGTTTTCGTTTTTTACTTTTTGGGATCTGTTCTCGTTTTTTTCTCCGACGCCGATTCGATTTTTTCTAGATCTGTTCTCGTTTTTTCAGATCTGTTAATTTCAACGCGTAATGGAGGTTTTGTAATGGTGGTATAGGGTTTTAAATTTTTTGTGTTGAAGATGTAGGATTTTGTTGATTTTTTTGTTGAGTTTTTTTTATTAATTCATCCATGGTAGATTTCAAATCTTTTTTTTTCTTTCTTTTTTCTAGTAACATTAGTTGGTGAAATTTGTTGGATGTAGCACTGTTCTCATTTTTATGTTTGTTACATATTGTTGTACTCCTATTTTTTAGGTTTCTGTTTGTATTTTTCATTGAAATCTTTTTTTTTTCTTTCTTTTTTCTAGTAACATTAGTTGGTGAAATTTGTTGGATGTAGCACTGTTCTCATTTTTATGCACTACAACAAAATGCATTTCTTGTAACGAATTCATTTGTAACCAAGGTTTAAATGGTTACAAAAACTTGACTTATTGTAACAAAATTTTATATTCGTTACAAAAAGTCATATTTTAAATAACAATAAGTAATTATCGTTACAAATAGTAAAAAGTTGGTTACAAATATTATTATCTTATTATTTTGTTTTAATAATTCATTTCTGTAAAACAAATGCAAATTAAAGATAATTTTTCTGTGAAACAATAAAGAACGAGCATTAAACTATGTATTAAGAAAATCCGGGAAAATCCCCAAATCTAGGACAAAAATCAAATGGATTTCGCGAATATGTCGATCAAGAAATAAAGCAAAATTTTAAAGAATTCCACAGAAATCGTGAGAAACCCACAAAAACGAAGAAGAAAGAGGGTTGGGTTTCTTACTAATACTCCGTTGCTTACAATATGAAAACTTAATTAAAAAATACTCTATTTTGAACAATATTCTAATCTAATCTTGAGAGAAACCTAAACGGCTAGACTAAATTAATGGGTTGGTGGAGAATGAAAATATATATTTTGGATTTGAGAAATATCTCTCTACGAGAATTGAGGTAACCTCTGAATTTGAGAAATATCACTATACGAGAATTGGAGGGAAGGTTACCGCCTTTTTTTTTTTAATATTATCAAATACTCTAGCATTAATTTTGGAGATATAAAGTATATCACGATTAATTGAATCTAATTGAATTTTATTTTTATTTTAAATATAATTTGTGGTTTGGTATATGCTATAAACATTATAATTACTTATAAAATATTAATACTTTTTTTTTCATTTTGAAAAGGTTATATATATATATCTCGTTGTAAATGCTTGGATATGTGAAGATGTCAATTAACATGTATGCTTGTTGCGTTTTGCATTTAAATTAAAACGCAACAAGTTAATTGACATCTTCGGACATTTATAACGAAATAAGATTACCTAATATTAAACCAGCAAACACAAAAAACTTGTACACCCTCGTTCCGTACTTAATTATTCGGTTTGTCATTTTTTATCGGTTGTTACTTATTTATTCATACTTAAATTAGCAAAAGAGCATTTAAATTATCTCCTCAAAGCATAAAAATATTACATCAAATGTCATTACTTTATTAGGATAAAAAAAATAAGTGTATTACTCATGAAATTAAAATTCTTTACTACCCTCATTTTTATCTATCATTAAAATTTTTGGCCAAAAGTTATGAATAATTAAGTAAGAGTAGGAGGGAGTATAACATGACAAGTTAATCACACCTTCACATATTCAGACATTTACAATGAAATAAGATTAGTATTAAACTAGCAAAAACAAAAACTCGTATAAAATGTTTCATACATGAAATATATCTATTTAAAGTAAAAAATTGTACTCAAATTTTTAGTGGGTCAAACGAGTTTTTAAATCTTTGTATCTCAACTTCCACCTAGACATGCACAACCGCCGATGTCTACTTCCACCTACTCCAATAGAATAGCTCCCTTCAACGTTAATCGTAAAAAATGTCTAAAGTCAAATACAAAAACGAGTAGAACGGGAACACTATAAATTTTATTAAATTATTCTTCATGAAACATTGATATGATCTAGGGCTAAATTAGTGCTACAAATTGATAATTAAAAACTAGAGTTAAATTCTTCATTGTCAATAACATAATTATATTCTATAATCACTAGTATAACTTAATACTTTAATTAAAAATGTTACATTATATAATAAAATATTAATTAACTATAACTAAATGTGAAATTTATATATATATATATATATATTAAAAATATAAAATCACTCTAACTAAAAATATAACTATAAATGATAAAATATAAAATTAATTAAAAAAAAGCTTGTATCATGTTATTAAATAAAATTATATCAAATATTATAACTACATATAAATTATTGAATATGATAAGGGAAATAGTTTTGGATTTTTTTTATTAACTTTTTTAAATATTTGGAAAATTAATAGTAAAAAGGGACGGTTTTCATATTGCAAAAGATTTTATTAGAAATAATAAAATTTTGAAAAATTTAGCGGTAAAGAAAAAGAATAAAAAGGCGGTTCTTATCTCTATATCCCGCTCCTCACCTCAACATGAAGAAAAATCCTAGCTCACAATTCTCAAATACAGTATGAAATTTTCATTTCAAGAGATCATAAAAATCCAAGTATCCATTGCTCCTTATTCTTAATTCAATGCTCGATTTCACCTTCCGATCCACGTTCCTTGATAGGTAATTATATCTTTCTACATATATCTCTATATTACAGTGAATTGCGTGCGCCAGTATATATATTTATGTGTATGCGTGGGTATATATATATTATATACATAATATATTGTGATATGTGTGCATATATATATTTATGCGGATATATATATATATTTATTGTGATGTGTGTGCGTATTTATATGTGGGTATATCTATACGTGTGTTGTGTGTGCGTGGGCATATATATATTGTGTTGTGTGTGCTGGGTGTGCGTGGGTATATATATATATATATATATATATATATATATATTACTCCGTATTACATTGGATTGTGTGCCGGTATATATCATCAATTATATTCATATATTTACGTTTCAATCATGAATGTTTATTTATACTTTATAACTCAAGCAGCTATGTGAGCATTCTTAGGAATTTGGAATATTGATCATAGGAATCTAATTTCAGGAATTAATTAATTGAATTATTCTATATAGCTATGTCTTATATATTTTGTTTGATAACCATACTACTAGTAGTACTAAGTTTCTACATTAACTTCTGGAGATATGTTCTCATATATATTCTGAACTGATTGATTCTATATTCTTTGATTTTTTTCTTCCTTCACTGAAAAATATTACTTTATTAGTATAGCTAGAATCATAGTAACTAACTTCTTTCTAATTAAATGTTACAACCATGAATAAGAGTCAGATGGATAAAAGAGATGGATTTGATAGTAAATATATTTTAGGTGTTGAATCTTTTATTAATTTTTCAACTCAAAATGTTTTTGAGTCCAGTAAAAGAGATAGATTTAGTAGTAATGTTGTGCCATATCTTACAATGATAACTTGCACTTACTTTATGTAATATTACTTTACATAATGTTGTTGTGCCATATTTCTATTTGGTAGTAAATACGTGAACTTACTTGTAATGATAACGTCTTTTCACCCTTTATTTTTTTTATTGTAAAAAAAGTGTTAGAAAAAATAGAGATAGAAGGTCACTTGTGCCATATCATCCTTATACCTCGAGTTCAAAAACCTTTGTTACACTATTGATGGAAATTGTAAGTTTTTTATTTGAAGCTTTTATTTTATTTATCACGCATTTTTTTAATTACATCATCATTTTATTTTTTATAGGAAAACAATAGTGAAGTGGAAGAATGTAGAATATGTAAATAAGGAAGCTGCACAGAAGCATGTGAGTTGGTAGAATTGCTATTATATTCATCGTTTTAAAATTTTGTGTGTATAATTAAATGTCAATATGTTGATGAACTATATTTGTTTGTGAATTATAGAATGAAATGAAGCAAAAAAGCAACTCAAGTTGACGAAAATGACCAAAATCCACTTGAAAGAGAAATTTTGATGGAGGTTCTAAGTACACGCGCGTAGTGGATATTAATGAGTTATAAGATTCAGAGTAGTGTCATATATGAAAAATAAGAGGGTAAGATGTAGCCCACCAGAACTGCAGGAAACTCAAGATAAATTAATTAGGGCACAAAACGAGTTACAAGATGCTATTTCCCTTAACCTTATAAAGTCTCGACTACAAATCAAGCTCAATGAAGAGTAGCGACATAAGTTATTAGGATTGTTCATAACGAAGAGCAACCCAAGATGAAGAGGTAGCAAAACAAAATTTTGAAATAAAAAGTCTAAAAAAAAGTCAGAACGAAATGAAGCAAATGTTATTAGTATTGTTCATACAAAAGTTATCCTAGACATTGTGAGGAACATATTTGTCTTACTTTTTACACTTTTAGCATTTTTTCCTTTAAATGTTTTATTAAGACTACCTTTTTATTTAAACTCATTTTTTTTTTTAAAGATATAATAATATTGTAGAGTTCTAGTTGTTTTTCTTTATGGTCAGACTTAAAAAAAAAAAAGAATTGGAAGATACTTGTGTTTTCTTAAATCTTACAAGTTTTTTAGAGTTTTGAATTTGACTCAACTTGTATTGTAGCTATGTTCTATTGTTGGTATATATATGTGATTTTTTTGGTGATTTAGATCGATTGTATATGTTTGAGATGATTGTTGTTTGCTATTATATATAGAGGTATGTCTGTTGAGTATATGAATTAATGTGTTGTCTTTTTATTTTGCTTTGTTGTTGGCCTTGACTTATTTTTACTTTTGGCCCCGGATGTTGGTATTAGTTGATTGAGACTTGGTTTGAGGGCTAAGTGACCCATTTGTCGACATATATTTTTTACTCTAGTCGACTTAAGGGTTGTAGTAGTTTGGCTGATACGTTTTTATTTTATTTAAGTTGAATATTATTTTATACTATGTAGTAAACTTATATTTGTGCATAATAAATTATTAATCTTATGATATTTAATTGTTGTGCCTTTTGTAGGACAATGAAGTTTCACTTTGATCGTAGACACGAAGACTAATCAAGACTTCGATCAAGCATATGGTTTTAATGCAAGTTGTTAGATAAATTGAAATGTCCATACATTTTTAGACATATTTTGTTTCTGATTAACTTCAAATGTAATTGATAGGTTTTTTTTTTCTAAGTATGTTAACATTGTTGACTGACTCCATTTAGAGAATTAATATTTTCTTAAAATAAAATTATTGCATTATGATCTATGTTCTCGAGATTTCTCAAATGTTTGTATAGTATAAATGTGTAAATAATTTGTATGAATTACTTCTAGTAATTATTTATTTTTGAAATGAAATGAGCTGGTAAATGGTACCAAATTAATATTTTAATACAAAATATATGATTTTATGTAACAATTTATTTGTAACGAAATTGGTATTTTGAATAAATTTTACAACAATTTGTAACGAAACTTTTGTTACCACTACTAAGATTTGTGTAACCAAACAAGGTGTCGTTACCATTGAATTGGTAACGAAATTGAATTTTTTTCGTTACAAGAACTTTTTGCAACGAGCTTTACAAGACCAACTTTTGTAACGAAACGTTTCGTTACAAAAGGTTTTTGTAACCAATAAATGACTTTTTGTAACCAATTTTTTCGTTACGAAAAATGCATTTTGTTGTAGTGATGTTTGTTACAGATTGTTCTAGACCTATTTTTTAGGTTTCTGTTTGAATTTTTTATTGAACTCAAAATGTATGATTTATGGTTATTATTGTAGGAATATTGTTGGTTGATGCAAATTATTTTATGTTTGTTGCAAAAAATAATTTGGTCGATGCAAATTTTTTTTTTTTTTTTTGAAATATTTTCTTCTATAATGCAAATTTATTTTTGTTCGTTGATGCAAATTTATTTTTTGGGTAAAATTTTTAATTGTTTGATAAAAATCTTTCCTTAGTTGATGCAAATTATTTTTTCTGATGCAAATCTTTTCTTAATTGATGCAAAAAAAAAAAATTCTGATGCAAATTTTAATTAGGGTACAAATTACGTCATGGGGTACAAATTAAAGGAGATTATTTAAAGTTAGTGATTTGCTTGTAATTATTTGTAATTAAATCAATTTTAAATTTATACAATAAATTCGAAGAAAAATCCCAACAACGAAAAAATAAATTTTGCATCAATGACAAAAAAATAATTTGCATGAAGAAATTATTTGCATCAAGGAAAAGATTATTTACATCAACAAACAAACAACTATATGCATCAACGAACAAACTACTTGCATCAACACAATCAATCTCATTCCATTAATTTATACAACAGTTTCTTTTAATAAAAAAAAAAAAGAGAGGAAAAGATCCGCATGAAGATCTTCATCTTCTTCAACAATTTTTTTAAAAATTAACCTTGCACTTTCCAGATTCTCTGAAAAGAGAGAAAAACGTTTCTTCCAAAGCTAGAAACCATACATTTTGAATTTCATTAAAATACAAAAATACAATCAGAAATCGAAAATCTAAAAAATAGACAATTAACATATGGCAAAAATGAGGGGTGTTTTGATTGAAAAAGTGGGTGCACATTAATATGGAAACCCTAGCCCACTATCAGGCCCAAGTGCCAAAACACTAACCCTAGCCCCCGCCCCCACCCCCACGTTGGCCACGGCCGCCGCCGTCGGCCCCCCACCACGGCCGCCGCCCGTCTGCATCAAGCGTCGCCTTCTTCGCCATGGCCGCCGGTGGATACGTAAACTCTGACCATAGCCGCCACCATGGCCGCCACCTTCAACTCTCCGGCGAAGACGACCCACCACCATCGCCGACGACTCCCCCACCATGGCCGTCCGCCTTGAAGCTCCGTCGCCGTCGACGCCCCCACCATGGAATTTTCTTATAGAAGGAGACGATGAAGCTTCGTTGGAGAGATGGAAGCTTCTCTCAAGGCCGCCCACTTCGCCGCCTTCAACTCTCCGCCGAAGACGGCCCACCACCATCTTCGTCGACGCCCCCACCATGGTTGTCCGCCTTGAAGCTCGGGCGATCTGTGGCCAAGGCAGGGCTACGACCTTCGTCTTCACGACCTCCGGCGAAGGCGACGAAGACGAAGCCCCGAGACAGATCGACGACGGGGAGATGGTGGTTGATGGCGGCGCCGCCGTTCGGATCGGAAGACGATGATGGATCTATGGGTGGCGAAGGAGATGAACCGGCGAGTCATTTGAAAAATCACCATGAAATCACCATGAAATTTGAAAAATCTACCGGATTCTATGGAAGATATGGGGAGTGATTTTGAAATTCAAATTGATGTAAAAGACAAAAAGAAGATTTGATGGGGACCCGTTGCCTGCAATTGTGTGTAAGGAGAGATGTAATTGTGTAAGGAGAGAGAAAATTTAAGGAAGGGTATTTTGGGTCTTTCAGCTTGTTTTTGCACCTAAAATCAAGTTTTTAAAAAAGTAGCACCTACATAGTGTTGGGATGTGAAAATGGCACCTAAGCAGCAATAAACTCAACAATTTTCACATATATTTTTTTTTAATTATAAAAGTGCATGTTGAAAATAAGGAAAAGTGTAACATGTTATTTACAATTTTTTAGCATGTTATTTTACAATATTTGCAATAATAATTTCAGTTATAATGACATATACTTGTTAGTGATGTTATGTTACACATATTTTGTTGCACTTTTCAATTGTACTGACTTACTATTTTCAACAATATTTTTTAGTTATATTGACTTACACTTTTTAGTAATGTTATGCTACACATTTTAGTCATATTTTGTTGCACTTTTCAGTTGTAGTGACTTACAATTTTCAACAATATGTTCAGTTATAGTGACTTACACTTTTTAGTAATGTTATGTTACACTTTTTACTCGTATTTTGTTACACTTTTCAATTATAATAACTTACACATTTCATTAAAATATTGTGTTGCACTTTTCAAGTATATTGACATGCACTTTTTAATAATATTGTGTTGCACTTTCTAGTTATACTAACTTGCATTTTCTAGTTATAATGACTTATACTTTTCATTAAAAGTTGTGTTGCACTTTTCAATTATAGTGACTTACACTTTTTAATAAAAAAATGTGTTACACTTTTTAGTAATATTGTGTTACACTTTTTAGTAATATTAACTTACACTTTTCAACACACACAATTTCGAAAAAAAATTATCAATAAAAAAAATTACAAAAAAAATAATAATAATAAAAAAAAATTAAACAAGTCAAAATTTTTATTCACAATAATCTTGAATATTTAGGGTTCACAATATTGTTAAATATTTAATATTTAAGATTTAAGTTGACCAAGTCAACTCAATTTTTTATAAGGAATTGATTCTATAAGACCAATCCTATTTTTTTTCATTAAAAACCCAGTTGCTGTGATGAATACTAAAGTGCATGCTTTAATCGATAAAGTACTACTGTTAAAACTGTTGTTGCAAGAGGAGTAGATTGTAATTCTATAAATTATTAAATCAACAAATTTAAATGATGTCTATATATATATATTTATATATTACTACTTTCTTTTTTGTTATATATAATAATCAAATTATTATAATCAAATTATTATATTCATTCCCAGACCCTCAAAATAATTGTAAGAAGGTAGTGTGTCATCCAAGCAAATTGTAACAGAAAGAAATTAGTAATAGTATAAATAATAAATAATATAAATATAGAATTACCTACTCCTCCATCCTTAATTTACATATATATAATATATAATGAAATATATAATTAGTATTCAAATAAACTAGCTAGCACACATTTTAAAATTTACAATTAGAAACAATTTTTGTTAATTAATTAAGAATATATACTAAGAAAAAATAAGTAAAAAGGGACGAAATGTTATTTGAGAGAGAGAGAAAAGTGGCCAACTACCCTTTTCATAGCAACGAGTCACGAATATTTTAATTTATTGAACCTAATTATAATGGTAATTAAGTTACTTGATTGCAATTAAGAATTGTAACGAACATATATATATGTAGTACTTTCGAAGATAATAAGGAGGGAATAAAAACATGAAGAAAAATAACATAGATCTATAAATAAATTCACCTTGAACCAAAAATACAAAATAGGTAATTAAATTCTTTCTCAGGTCTAAAGTTCGAAACGATAATTCTTTCTTTTGTAATTTGATCAGATTGCATTTTAATATGCTGATCTCCATTTCAAGAATCACTTTGGTTTTACCAAGATCTTTCATCTCAAACTCCCGTTTGAGAATTTTATTAACTTAATCAACACTGTCAATAAACTCCCCTACTATTAACATGGCATCAACATACAACAGAAGATAGGTAGCAGAATTCCCAATCCGTCTGAAATAGACACAGCTGTCATACAAACTCCTTATAAAATCAGCTGAGCAAATGTACTCATTAAATCTCAAGTACAATTGTCTAAGGCTTTGTTTCAGGACATATAGGGACTTCTTCAGTAGACACACTTTGTCCTCCCCTTCTTCTATGTCCAACCTTCTGGTAACTTCATGTAGATCCTCTAATCTAGAGATCAATGTAAGAAAGTTGTGGTCACATCCATCTGATCGATGTAGCTCCAATTCATATTGAACAACCATAGCTAACAAGATTCTGATGTTACAATGCTTCACAACAGGTGAGAAGATTTCATTGAAATCTATACATTAATGATTTGTAAGATGTATTGCACTCTTATTATTTAGAATTTTTAATTTACTTATTTTCATATTTTTATAAGATTGTTTTTATATTTTTCTTAATGGATATGACAGTATAATTACAAGGATGCAGTATGATATATTTTGTCAATGTGACCCTTTTAAATCAGCAAGGGTATCTTCCAATGAATTTAGTTCTGGTGCATCAAATTTAGTTTTATGGAAGTGTTTGTTAGAAGGAGAAGGAGAAGGAAACGAAAATTAGACCACATCAATATTTGCTAACAAAAAATCCGATGACAAAAATTATTAATTGAAAAAAAGATCGATTAATCGGTCAATTAATTGAGGATCATTTTTTACCGGTTGAACCGTCGATTCATTCGATTGAATCGTAAATTGATGGCCAGTCCGGTTCAATCACTGATTCAATTATGAAAACAATGTATAGTACGTACCCTTCTATGATCAAATCTTAGAATATTTTTATGAGATTTTTTACTAATAGAGTCATTATCACCACACATTCAACTAATTGCAACGCCTACTTAAAAGTTTGTCTATTTGCTTCATTTTCGATATAAAAACCCATAATTACCCTTAAATCATACAAATTGAGATTTAAAATTTCGAAACTGCTATTAATTCCGAATTTTATTCTGCCTCAATTTTCGGATTCAATGAATTAGGTTATACAATTGGAAAGACTACGACTTTCCAAATTTTGAATTCCCAATTTTTCAGTTCGATCATCTTCAGATTCGACCATTTCAGATTCGATATTGATCTTCAATTCCGATCATCTGCATCGCTCGTACGTATATTCATTTTCAATTCCATGATTATTAATCCTGCATTCTCTGATATTATCAATTCCATTTATTAATCTCACCCCAATTCCACAAGCATCTCTGAATCGAGAAGAATTGACATGGATTATATTGTTTTCTGCAAGTTTGATTGTAATGGGAAGAACAAACTTATTCGCGTATCTGAATCGACAACTTATGCAGATTTGGTTGCTGAAACAACAGGTCCAACTTATGCAGGTAACATATCGATTGCTTACTCAGTCTCTAATATTTCATTGTGTTTTTCTTATTTATTTATTTGTTTTTTTTTTTCAGCTCCATTCCGATATACTTATCGGCTTATCTTATCTTTGAATTGATGCTTTGTTATTTCAGTATTCCTATGTCTACACACAAACTCTTATATTTCCATATTTGCTAAGAGTCCAATGAACATGCGTTTTATCTTTGTCTCATATATATTTCTTTCATTTATACAATTGTTCAATTCACCTGTTCAAGAAAATGTCAGAATCTTAATCCATGTTCTACTAACTTAATCCATAAGTTTGAATTATATAATGTATTAATAGGTTTACCAATACTGTAAATCAGATGCTTCGTTTCCCGTTCACCGCACACTTCATACATACGCTATCATTCATAATGAATATGAACTACGTACGTCATATGTAGTAAACATCGCATATCAGTATGCACGTCGTAAAGCATATATGTACCTTTTCCAACCGTTCACGTCCATTTAGTACAAATACAAATGCATATATATGTAAATGGATGAGGATCGTTTTATGCATTTATTGGGTATATGCATTATGCACTTCATTACATCAAACATGCAGATGATCTCATACCTTATTCGGTTAATCGTCGTCCTCGTCGCCGGAAAATGGAAGGATGAAACAATCGCTTGAACTGAATGCACTGTGCAGAATTCTCGAAGCTGAAGGAAGTGAAACCAATTAATGTGTATACCTACTTTTTAGGAAAATTTTAAATCTTTGAAAGGTGCTAAAATTTCTCGTTTTTCGAAATTCTCCCTTAATCGGATAATTATGGTATTTAATTGACTTTTGAATTCCTATAAAATATCCGATTTGTTTGAAATTAATAGAAGGGTATAAATGTCTCAAAGTTTTCAATTTGATGCTATTAGACAAGAAATTATGTTGTAGGTTTTATTAGATAAAACTAGTAGTGAAATGCCTTATTAAAAATTTACCCTATTTTTATTTATTCATTAAGCATGTAAATAAAACAAGTCAATGAATTGTTTATGCAACATAATGGAATAACCATAATAACATATAAATTCGGTCAATATGAAATATATGTAATAACATAATTGAATTTTTTTCGTTACAAAAACTTTTTACAACGAGCTTTACAAGAACAACTTTTGTAACAAAAGGTTTTTGTAACCAAAAAATGATTTTTTGTAACCAATTTTTTCGTTACGAAAAGTGCATTTTCTTGTACTGATTAAATCTATTCCATAATTACTTTTAAGACTCAACTGCTTTGAAATTTACACCAAAATTTATGAAATATCAAGGGTAAAATAGACATATTAATTAAATTTAATTATATTTATTGATTTTTTTTTTTAATATGTGTGTAAAAGAAAAAATGACTATCTTAATTTGTGGGACTGTAGGAGTATATAAACATTAATTGTCCGGAATTCTCAAGTTATTCCACACGAGCAATTTGCACGCTCACATTTCTTTGTAGAATTGATGTATAAATTAAACAAAAAAAAAAGTAAATTAGATACAATAATTTAGTAAGTACTCCGTACAATATTTATTTTTGAACCACCAATTTTGACTGTACAGTCAAACAATCTCAGTCGTTAATTCAAAAAAAAAAAAATTAAAAAGCCCAACAATCGAGATTGATTTGGCTAAAATCGTAAAAATATGATAAAAGTCACACTTTTTTTAGATTTATATCCTCAACATGTACCATTAATTCAATTGCTCGGTTACTATTTTTTGATATGAAGATTTATTTTACGAATTTTTGTGACCATGAGTATGTGTTCTTATCACATCACCAATAAATTTAATCGAAAAAACATAAATATGTGTAAAAAAATTATAAATTTAAGGGGGTGATCCCCTCCTTTCAAATCGGTACCTAATTATTTAATGTAACAGAAAAATTGAATTCATGATATGTAACTTGGTTTATTAAAAACTACCTTAATCAATACTGATCAATTAAATGAGTCGTAACAATCCAACAAATTTCATTATTTATTAATTTTAGAATCCGATCATAATACAACAGGTATTATTTCATCTAATCAATCGATCAAATTATTCGATTGAAGTCGTTCTCCATTCAATTCCAATATGATTTCGAAATCGAAGAGGGGAATTTCGATTGCAATAATAATTTTAGTGGTAATAACATTTGAATCGGAAGGTGCAATAATGGAGAAAAAAAAATCACAGATGAAAGCCCGTCGACGTGCAACGCGACGTATCCGGAATATTGTAGGAAAAATATTGTGGAATGCATATGCAGCAATGCTGCCTCTATAACGATAATGGCGAGACCTCCACGGGCTGATTGTTGTTATATTGTTATTGACACTCAAGGGGGGTGTTTTGGCCAATTTCTAAACGAGAGTTATGTCGTTTGCAAAGATTTGGGTTATAACCAACAGGCGGCTTATAATGTCATGTTGGCTTGCTTAGGTTAATTAATTGACTATAATCACAATAATGTATTTATTTCATTTTGGTATTTGAATTTAATTTGAAGTATAATAAGAACTCAACAATATATAATGTATTCTATCATAGTAAAGATGAAGAGTAATATTAATTTAAAGCAAATCGGTTCAAATATGTAGTGTACAAGAGTACTACTCATGTTATCATATATCCGATTGAGCGTAAAATAGGAAAATAAATAAGTTAGGAGTCAGCTCTTACCAAAGAAAATATGATATATCATACGTGGAAGTGTTCAATAAATGATTGTGATAGAGTATTCTAGAGAACAAATTAAAAGGTTAACACTATGTAGTTGTAAATGGTTTAATCATTAGTCTACGAACACAAGAGCTTGCCCTATATAAAGTTGTTGTAGCAAGATCAAACTGTAGATCGTTATATATATATAGATAAGAGAGAAAAGTCAAGATCCGTAACTTTTTAACATTTTTATTTGATTCCACCACTAATTCTGGAATGACTTAGTCCCATAATTATTTAAAATGCTCAATTTTAGTTTCATATGGCTGAAAATTAGACCAAATATGCTTAAATGTCGTTTTGCTCTACAATCTGAGATTTTTCGGCTGAATAATTGACTCCGTGCACACGTGGTATAAACAAAAATTACACGTACATCATTTAAATAAATAAAAAATACATTAATTAAATTAAAACAAACTGAAAATAAATAATTAGTTTGTATCTTAGCTTGGATTAAAAACATTCTATGATATTATGTACAAATATTTTCGCTCCCAATTAAATTTCTAGGAAATCACATGCATGTAAATAATGATATTTAATTGTTAGTTAATTTTGTGTGTCATTTAACCAAAAAAAAAAAGTATACAAAAATCGTGTCAATTGTTTGAAATTAACCATCTATTTTATGTGAACCATTTGCAATTTTACTGCTGGTGTGATGTGGATCAGTTCATATTTAAAACATAAATATAGTATATCCAACAAAATGTAATAATCCATAAAAAAAAACAAATTAACAATCAGATATACTTTTATAAATATGTGAACATTAGTTTTTTTTTTTTTTTTTTAAGGTGGGGAGTTGCAATTAACTAAATACTAGTCTCAATACATATTAAAATTATACTAATATATACTACTAATTAATATGCACAATCAATGCTGAATAGTAAGACACTTTTGACTAATCTCTGGCTCATTCCAGCCCCTGGTACAGTCAAATGGAGAGTCTTTCTGGATATCTATCTCATGAAAGGAGCTTCGATCGAAGTACCAATCACCAATCGCTTGTCCAATTGTCTGCAATCATTTATAAAAGTGTACATATTAAATGTGAACAACTAAAAAAAAAGTGTACATGTATATTAAGTATGGACAAAGAGAGTACTCTAGTTAGTGATCTTACTTTATTTGAGAGAACATTACACTCGATAGATGAGCAAGTCCAGCCATCGCGTCCGACGATGTGGACATGACGAAAGCAAGAGTGAACAAACATTCCTCTACTTGAAGAGTTGTTCAGTTTCATCAGAGTTTCGATGAAAGCTACTCGAAAATCTGAAATCATGCATATATTAATTACAGTGATCTGAATTTAATATTTTGTTCTAATTAGGAGTATTATTTATTTGTCAATTTAATGAAAGTGTTCAATTTTAATTTGTTGGGGGAGATCATATTCATTTATTTGCATATTATATATTGTATTAAGTACCTTTCATTATTCTTATTAGAGTCGCGCTACACTGTGCGATGTTGATGATGCAATTTCCCACTTCGTCACCAGAAGCAACAGCAGGGAGTAAATTGTTTTGGACCTGTGACAAATTATTTAAGTGAAAATATGCATTCATTAAGATGCAAATACTGAAAATATTAATAAATTAATTTGACAAAATATATCGAAATAGATCGATATCTAAATTGTATGATTCTCGAATTAAGTTTATAAAAAAAAAAACTCATTTATATTCTATTCAAATATAATAATGAAAGAATAAATTTACCTGATATAGATCGAAATTCGATTCAATTATAAAAAGTGGTGTTTATTGTCAAAAAAAAAAATTTATAAAAAGTGGTGTTTGGATGTCACCAACCAAATACTCCGCAAAAAAGGCACTAACAAATTTAATAATTAAGATGAACAAATTGTTAGAATTTAATCTTATATATATATTACAGTAACTGAAAGTGTGTGCGCGTGCGAAATCAGAGATGTTGTCTATTGTGTTGGCACAATCTAGACAACACTATGCAGCGGAAATTAAATTGCACGTAGTGAAAATAGAAGTATTCAAAATTTGCGTAGATTATAAAATAATCTACGCTGTTCACTATATAAAAATATGTGAAACGAGTACAACCTCTTTGAGGTGTATAATTACACTACGAAAGTGTATGATGATTTACTAGATCCTATGAAACTATCTCCCTCATAGATCTAATCACACAACCTAGTAAATAAGACTATGTTCTAACACACTACTATTCGGGTTTATAATAATGTGAAGAACTACAAGAAGAAACAAAGTTTTTCCTAACTAGAAGCGTATATAGCGTTCAATAGAGTAGTAGTCGATTTCATCTTTCCTTCTTGTCTGTCTTGTGTTGAGAGCAGCTTCTGTATTTATAGGCTTCATCCACGAACTGCCATCAACTCCCATGATCGCCTCAACCTTGAGATCATGCGGTTTGTTAACTTCTCTACACCACTCCTAGAATTTAGGAACTTGTTATACCATGTTCTAATGACTTCTCACTCCCACGCAGTGGCATGACTTGGTATTGCCCACGTCTTCTAACTGCTCTGGGGACATCATTAGACAACAAACGTAAGATAAGAGTTAGTGAGAAAAGGAAGGGCAAATTCTGATGTTGTCATAAGTGTTGGGAACATTAAACACAACACTCGGCTGTTAGTGTTGGATCATTTAACAAAACACTTATTTCAACATCAACAGTAACATTTATTTTTTTGACATACATTGAAAATGACAATTTTAATTATTACTGAAACATATCTTAACAAAAAAAAAATGAAGGGGGAGACATCACATTAATTTTTACCTAAAAAGATTCCATAATTCCTTCTCACTTTTCTTTTGCATGCAATTATATACTTTTCTCCTATATATAAATATATTATTAATTGTTATCAACTAGAAAAAGATACTCCCTCAATTTCACATTTGTTTGCACTATTTCTTTATTCGTTCTTCCACAGTTGTTTGCACTTTTTAAAAATGAAACTTTTTTATAAATTCAATCCTCACAAAAATCACATATTTACACAAAATGTCATTACTTTTACCTTTATTTCAACCACTCTCTTTATTTTATTCATATAAGTTTATAAAATTACGTACCCCTCGACAATTCACTCATTACACATTTTTCTTAATAAGTGTGCTCACTTTGTGGTGTAAACACTTTCGGGACGGAGGAACGATTGGAGTATATGATCTCCCCAACAAATTAAAATTGAACACTTTCATTAAATTGACAAATAAATAATACTCCTAATTAGAACAAAATATTAAATTCAGATCACTGTAATTAATATATGCATGATTTCAGATTTTCGAGTAGCTTTCATCGAGACTCTGATGAAACTGAACAACTCTTCAAGTAGAGGAATGTTTGTTCACTCTTGCTTTCGTCATGTCCACATCACTGGACGCGATGGCTGGACTTGCTCATCTGTCGAATGTAATGTTCTCGCAAATAAAGTAAGATCACTAACTAGAGTACTCTCTTTGTCCATACTTAATAGGGACCTTCTACATGTAGTCAGAGTGTCGTAACGTGTCGTAATGACTATCGTAGTCAGTTAATCTAAGCCATTAAAAATCTAATCTAAAGGTTTAGATTTGATGACCTGTTACCTTTTGTAAATTTTACGATATGTATTGTCGTAATGTGTCGTAAATTTGTATTTTCTATTAAATTAAATTAATTAAAATATATTATTGTAAATTTACATTTTTATCCTTATACAATAAAATAATTTATTACAACAATTATCTACACCCGCTAATTTTATAAGTTCACCCCAAACCATTTTTCACCATAGTTATCTGCACCCATTCATTTTATGAGTTCACCCAAATCATTTTTTACTATAGTTATCTGCACCCATTCATTTTATGAGTTCACCCAAATCATTTTTTACTATAGTTATCTGCACCCATTCATTTTATAAGTTCACCCCCAAATCATTTCTTTTTTACAACGGTTATCTACACCCGCTCATTTTATGAGTTCACCCCCAAATTATATTTTTACCAAAGTTATCTGCACCCGCTCATTTTATGAGTTCACCCCCAAATTATTTTTATACCACAATTATCTGCACCCGCTCATTTTATGAGTTCACCCCAAAATATATTTTTTTTAAATAATTACATTTAAAAGACTATATTATTTTTTATTATTAACACAAAATATAATAAAATCAACCCTAATTTATACATTTACAATCTACAACCGAGTCATTGCCGAGTTACCGTCGATTCACCACCAAATCACTCATATTTTTAGAAAAAAAATCATAAAAACATAATTAAAAAAAACTATCGAGATTAGGCACAAATTTCAATTTTTTTCTTTTTAATTTTTCTTCCCATTTTCAATTTTTATTCCAAAATAATATTATATGTATGATTTTATTATAATCCCTCTGTCCCAGTGAAAGCTCCTCATGAGCTTCAGACACAGAGGTTAAAAAATATGATATAATAAGTGGATGTATGAGAGGTGATGTGATTGAGAGAGAAAAATATAATGAAATGTGAGAGATAATAGTTTGACAAAAAATGAATGAGTAACTTTCATTGGGACAAACGAATAAGGAAAGTTGGGTAGCTTTCAATAGGAAGGAGGGAGTAGTCGGTAATACAACAAGTAATAACCAGTAATACCATAAACAGTAATCAGTAATACCATTAACAATAATTAGTAATACCATTAATATTAATCAGTAAAATTTTATACAATAACAAATAATTTCACACATCTAATTATATTCAATAATACAAAAAATAATTATTAGTAATACCATGAACAGTAAGTAGTAATACCATAAACATTGAATAGTAATATCTCATACAATAACAAATAATTCCACAAATCTAATTATATTCAATAATACCAAAAATAATTATCAGTAATACCATAAAGAATAATATGTAATACCATAAAAATAATAATAATCAGTAATAAATAATTTCACATATTCAGTAATACCACAATTAATAATCAATAATCATTAATTTTAATTCAATAGTGTATTAATAGTAATACCGCAATCAATAACTAGTAATACCAGTATCAATAATACCAATAACAATAATACCACAAAAAAAAGTGGAGAGAGTGCAGATCGGAGTGTACTAAAGAAAATAGAGGTAGCACATTAGCAAGCCCAATTGAAGGAAACCCTAGCCCAATGGGAGGGCACCCTAGGTCAGTAGTCGTCGCTTGGGATTTCATCAGCAAGGTCACCGGCTCCGAGTGTCGTCCGGTCAGAGATCTATCAGCAACATACTCACAGTCCTCCGTCGGGCCGTCGTCAGCCGGGGGAAGAGGCTGCGCAGGAGCAGGGTGAAGAAGACGGATGAAGCAATGTAGCTTCGATTTGGACAGAGATGAATGACGAGAGAGAGGCAGCGTCGATCCGAGTGTTGCACGCTAGCTCCGTTGATGTAGGAGAAGCTCCTGGATCGCAAACGCAAGGGAGATTGATCGAAGCAGTCGCGTCGGTGGTCGAAATGAGGAGAGGATTTCGGCCGCCATGGATCGTAGTCGAGATGGAAGATTATGTCGATTGTTATGGAAGTGAAGAATCGCGATTGCGATTCGAGGAGGGGTCTCGGGCTTCAGCGGCCGAGACCGAAGCGCCACCGTCGCCGTCGAGGGGGTGGTCGAGCATGGTGGTGGCTGGGTCACCCGCCGACATGCATGGATTTCCGGCAGGTGCTTTACTCATCAAATTAAAATTAAAATTTAGGTGCACCACCGATCGACTTTAATAAAATTATACTTATAATATTATTTTGTATTAAAATTTTAAAAATATACATGCAAAAAATGGAAAAGAAAGACAGTAAAATTTAAAAAGGAAAAGAAAAAAAAACAAGGAAATAAAAAATTTGAAAAAAAATTGAAAATGGGAAGAAAAAAGAAAAAGAGGAGGGGGAAGAAAAATTAAAAAGAAAAAAATTGAGATTTGTGGCTAATTTCGATAGTTTTTTATTATTTATATTTTTACGGTTTTTTTTTAAATATGGGTGATTTGGTGGTGAATTGATTTTTTAGAGTTTATTTTATTATATTTTGTGTAAAATAATAAATGGATAATATAGTCTTTTAAATGTGATTATTTTTTAAAAATATATTTTGGGGTGCACTCATAAAAAGTGCGAGTGCAGATAACCGTGGTAAAACAATAATTTGGAGGTGAACTCATAAAATAAGCGAGTGCAGATAATTGTGGTAAAAAATAATTTGGGGGTGAACTCATAGAATGAGCGGGTGTAGATAACAGTTGTAAAAAAGAAATGATTTGGGGGTGAACTCATTAAATGAGCGGATGCAGATAATTGTTTTAAAAATATGATCAGGGGGTGAATTCTTTAAATTAGCGGGTGCAGATAATTGTAGTAAAAATATGATTAGGGGGTGCACTCATTAAATTAGTGGGTGCAGTTAAAATATAAATAAAATTTAAAAAGAAGGGTATTTTTTAAAAAATATTTTGGGGTGCACTCATAAAATGTGCGAGTGCAGATAACCGTGGTAAAACAATAATTTGGGGGTGAACTCATAAAATGAGCGAGTGTAGATAATTGTGGTAAAAAATAATTTTGGGGGTGAACTCATAGAATGAGCGGGTGTAGATAACTGTTGTAAAAAATAAATGATTTTGGGGTGAACTCATTAAATGAGCGGGTGCAGATAATTGTTGTAAAAATATGATTAGGGGGTGAATTCATTAAATTAGCGGGTGCAGATAATTGTAGTAAAAATATGATTAGGGGGTGCACTCATTAAATTAGTGAGTGCAGGTAAAATATAAATAAAATTTAAAAAGAAGGGTAATATAGTAAATAACAAAATAAAATTTAAATAATGCTAAAAATAACTGAAACCTGTATGACAGGTAGCCGGTCGTTTTTACTGTTACGACGCCACATGGCGCGATACGACAAAGTGACTGCGTAGTCACTTGGTAAAATGTGACTACCGTAAGAAAAGACCTACTTAATATGCACGTATACTTTTTTTTTAGTTGTTAACATTTAATATGTACACTTTTATAAATGATTGCAGACAATTGGACAAGCGGTTGGTGACTGGTACTTCGATCGAAGCTCCTTTCATGAGATAGATATCCAGAAAGACTCTCCATTTGACTGTACCAGGGGCTGGAATGAGCCGGAGATTAGCCAAGAGTGTCTTGCTATTCAGCATTGATTGAGCATATTAATGGATATTTATGACTCTAAACATATATATATATATATATATTAGTATAATTTTAATATGTATTGAGACTAATAGTTAGTTAATCGCAACTCCCCGCATTACAAAAACTATTGTTCACATATTTAAAGTATATATATCTGATTGTTAATTTGTTTTTTTGATGGATTATTGCATTTTGTTGGATATACTATTTTAATTTTTCAAATATGAACTGATCCATCAGCAGTAAATTTGCAAATGGTTCACACAAAATAGATGATTAATTTCAAACAATTGACACGATTGTATGCCTTTTTTTTGGTTAATTAATGACACACAAAATTACCTAACAATTAAATATCATTATTAACATGTGATTTCCTAGTAATTTAATTGGGAGTGAAAATATTTATACGAAATATCATTGAATGTTTTTAATCCAAGGATACAAACTAATTATTTATTTTCTGTTTGTTTTAATTTAATTAATGTGTTTTTTTTATTTAAATAGTGTGTAATTTTTTTTATGCCCCACGTGTGCACGAAGTCAAGTATTCAGTCAAAAAATCTCAAATTGTATAGCAAAACGACGTCATTTAAGCATATTTGATCTAATTTTCAGTCATATGAAACTAAAATTGAGTAATTTAAATAATTATGGGACTAAGTCATTTCAAGAATTAGTTGTGGAATCAAATACAAATGTTAAAAAAGTTACGGGACCAAATTGACTTTTCTCTCTTACCTATATATATATATATCAATCTTTTGTTTGATCTTGCTACAACAACTCCATATAGGGCAAGCTCTTGTGTCTGTAGACTAATGATTAAACCATTTACAACTACATGGTGTTAACATTTTAATTTGTTCTATAAAATACTCTATCACAATCATTTTTTGAACACTTCCATGTATGATATATCATATTTTCTCTGAAAAGAGCTGACTCCTAAATTATTTGTTTTCTTATTTTACGCTCAATCGGATATGTGATAACATGAGTAGTAGTCTTGTACACTACATATTTGAACTGATTTGCATTAAATTAATATTACTCTTCATCTTTACTATGACAGAATACATTATTGTTGAGTTCTTATTATACTTCAAATTAAATTAAAATACCAAAATGAAATAAATATATTATTGTGATTATAGTCAATTAATTAACCTAAGCAAGCCAACATGACATTATAAGCCGCCTGTGGGTTATAACCCAAATCTTTGCAAACGACATAACTCTCGTTTAGAAATTGGCCAAAACACCCCCCTTGAGTGTCAATAACAATATAACAACAATCAGCCCGTGGAGGTCTCGCCGTTATCGTTATAGAGGCAGCATTGCTGCATATGCGATCCACAATGTTTTTCCTACAATATTCCGGATACGTCGCGTTGCACGTCGACGGGCTTTCATCTGTGATTTTTTTCTCCATTATTGCACCTTTCGATTCAAATAATTAATTTCGTTGCACCATGAACCTGTGCCACACCGGGCACCTCCCTACATATTCAAATAATTAATTAAGAAAAATAATTTTTTTAATTAATAAAATTAAGATAAAATTAAATATAAAATATTACTAGGTAATTAAAATGAGCCAATTGTTGGTTCTCTCTCCATTTCCTGAATCGAAATGGTAGCCTGCAGGGCTTCCATCCATACACACTAGCAGTACAAAAATTGAAACAATTAAATTAAATTATGGAACATATATATTATAATTAATAAAACACCATTATATATAATAATAATAATTAATAAAACACAATTATATATATAGTATGGAACAAAAATTATGCATTCAATTAATTTTAATTAATTATTATTGTGAAGAAAGTAGTGTGAACATATATGCATTACCCAAAAAAAGAAAAAGAAGCTAGGCACTAAATAAGGAAAATAAGTATATATACACGTATGCCATTTAATAATGTGATCAATTATTTAGGATGCAAGGGGGCCTGTGCGAGCCGGATTTTTGAGTTCGTCGAGACGGCTCTGCGTATGGGGCAAAGTTTTCGAGGCAAAAATCATCATCGTCTGGGAATTAGTGTTACGCCTCCTTTGGGGATTGGGCGTCCAGTATTTATAGGGGGAAAGGAAGGTTAGAGTTCTCCATAACCACTGTATTCTCATTCCCATCTTCTCCTTGGGCTCATAAGAAACCTATCCTATCCAAACTACTGAAAATGGCGGAACACCTCCATGAGCCTTTACGAAATGTCAGGATCTCAGACGCAAAAGACTCTAATGTCCATGTGGAAGAAGGCGATCTTGCTATTCCTCAATTCGCACTGTTGGGGCACTTCACTATCAGAAGGCCTCAAGGTTTGAATGAAATTCTGAACATCTTGAGGAGAATTTGGAAGGCGGAGGGAGTGGTCCGTATCATTCTGGTGGCAGAGGGCTACTTTATGCTGGACTTTGAGAAAGAATCTGACTACAACAAAGCTTTCTTCCGTCAGCCGTGGATCGTCAACGGACTGATGCTGATCCTCTCAAAACTTCAGGGGGATGAGCTACCAAGAGATCTGGTCATCAATAGGATCCCTCTCTGGGTCCAATTTCATGGTATGCCGATTTGCTGCATGACTAAGGGCTTGGCCCAGAAGCTTGGAGAGGTGCTTGGAGATGTCATTGACATCGATTGTCCGGAGGAAGGAGCGGCGTGGGGAAGATGCCGGCGTGTTCGCGTTCTGGTGGACCTCCACATGCCTCTCAATAGAAGCACATACATCACGGTAAGACGAGAAAGTATCCTGGTGGCCATTGTTGGGAATAAAATGAGACATGTTTTGATTGAATACCAAAACCCCCTGAGACATGCCTAAATCATGATTAAGTATGTTCTAAGAAATGATAGAACATATAGTATAAAGGCTAGATGAGGAGCTAATATGTTAGGTAGCTCTTAGATGATTAGATGCACAAATTGAGGGGGAACACATGCTTTGAAGTACATCAAGATCAAGTCCCCTCAAGGCTCAAACTCTGGAATCATGATCAAGTCTGCTGAAAGACAAGTATACTGATCAGGAGAGTTGTCCAGAGAAGTTGTCTCAGCTAAATTAATCAAGATCAAATGCTCTGAAAGCCTGAGGTCAACTATGCTGAAGTGTTTGAGACAATCATTCCCTAAAGATCTTCAAAGAAACAAGCTAAGATCATCTTCAAGAGAAATAAAGGGAAAGAGCCAAGTCATCTGAAGAAGAGCAAGCCAACCTTGCTGATAAGCAAAACTGCTGATAGTGATAAGGAGTGTTGTGCAAATGATAAGGAATGTTGTCCTATCATTGGAACAACCTTCAGAAGTGATGTCCAAGTTCTAACAAGAGAATCTGAAAGTCAGATATAGGGAAGAGTGCTGCAGAATGAAGACAAAGCTCTTACAGCCGTTTATTTCCCAAATGAGGACATGTCACTATCAAGATTCTGTCTTCAAAGTTGAAGAACTAAAAGAAGACAATTATGGACATTGGAGGCTGCCTCTCCAACGGGCAAATCCTTCATTTGTCTATAAATATAGAAGTGTGAAGACCATTTGAAAGCACCTCAACAGAATCCAACTACACAAGAATTCTGAAACTCATAGAACTTTCAAAGCTTTCAAAGACTATCTTAGTCTTCAAACACTTCATCTAAGCTGAACCTCATTGTATATCCATACACAAGCTTAGAGAGATATCCTATCCTTATTTACTGATCTTCATTGTAAAGGATATCTCATTAGTTGGAACCTTACTTCAACCCTTACACCTTTCAAGAGTGAAAGTGAGAAGGTTGTAGTAGTAGAAGTGGTAGGAGCTGACTGTTGAGAGAAGAACAGTCCAGTTCTGAGTTGAGAAGAGGGTACTAGGACTCTAGACATCCTAGGGATCAATTCACCAAGAGTGGTGTTCTTGATCAAGTGCACCTTGGCACTATAAAACAAGTTAATTCCAAGAGTGAAGGAATTATCCTGTTAAATCAGGGAAAGTGGATGTAGGAGCTTGAGTCTCTGAACCACTATAAACTCTTGTGTTGATTTACATTTCAAGTATTTACAATACATCAACACTGCACACAAAACTGATCTTTCAAGGATAAACATTCAAAGACTGTGCAAAAACCTATTTGGACAAGTTCCCTGAAAACTGGACTGTGTTACACTGACTTAGGGATTTCATAAATTAAAGGAGTCTAAACAACAAGGGCCAACCACTATTCCGCACATATAACTCCCCTAGATAGTTATTCAACTAAGTACTCAATAGTACTTAGTAGATTGATTATCTTAGAAGAGTTAATCTTCTTCAGCAGAGTTGTCCAAGACAACCTTGCTGAGCTCTGGTTTGATCAAATTAGAAAAGAATTTGCATACAAGTGTATTCCCCCCCCCATACACTTGTTATCTACTCCTTTCAGGACCAACAGCCATTAGATATGAGAAGTTGGGGGAATATTGCTACAGATGTGGAAAGATCACTCACAATGAAAGGGATTGCATGGAGCGCTACACAGGGGAGAGCAGTCATCAGGGAGAAATGAATGAGTTCCCTATGTGGCTCAGGGCTGATGGCCAAAAGGGACTTACTCTTCATCAATTTGAACATCTCAAGACTCTGATTGAGGTGACAAACCAAGATCGTACTCCCACCCCACAGGCTGAAGCGAGAAGGACTGTTAACTCAATCATCATCCGACCAAATGCAAGGGCAGGAGGGTTGGTTATGGCGGAGGAGGCGTGGCACGAACAGAATCAAGAACTCTCTCAAGAAGCCAATCAATTTGCTGACTCAGTCCTCGTTGACGACGCAAACCAGATCTTACAACAGAATGAAGTCAGGTACATTTCTAATGTTGAACACTCTCTTAGGTCTGACTGGGAAGGCATCGCGCAGGCTAGTTACTATGAAGCTCTTATGAATAATGAAGATATGGGAGAATCCGGCCAAGGTCAGGGAAGCGGCAAGGGCCTGTGGAAGGCTAAACAAGAAAAAGGGAAGGAAATAATGTTGGGCACACATAATAAGGGACAGCGGAAGAGAGGAAGACCTACTATGGGAGGGATCCTCATAGCAACAGATATGGAGGTAACCAATGAGAGATCGGGAGGAACGAGTGGAAGTGGGTATAAAAGACACAAGAGTGATGAAGAGGGATCGAACTCAAGCATGGCGGAGGAGGGTGGAAACCCTCTCCGCTCTTTTCCATGATTGTCACATGCTGGAATGCGAGAGGATTGAAGGGCCCTAACGCATTCCAGAAGCTAAGGCATGTTATTGCCCTAAATAAGCCCTCGGTTCTGTTTGTAATGGAATCTAAAATCCCCCGTAAGATCGTAGAAGCTTGGATGCACATGCTTAACTTTTCTTTTTGTTTTTCTGTCGATCCAAATGGCAATAGTGGGGGCCTTTTGTTATATGCAATGAATGAAATCAAGATTTCTGTTTGCTCTTACTCGTTCTGTCACATTGATGTTCTTATTGGGGTTGATAATGTGCAATGGTGGTTTACGGGCTACCACGGATCACCGAACCAAAACGATACACATTTATTTCTGGAATTAATGAACCGAATCAAGCAAACTCATACTTCTATTAAAGCGTGGTTAGTGGGGGGGATTTCAATGAATTATTGCGTTTTAGTGAAAAGAAGGGAGGTAACCATAATGGACGCACTCAAAATCAAATGAATAAGTTTAGGGATAACCTGGATCAACTCGAACTGCATGATCTTGGATTCAAAGGTCCAAAATTTACATGGAATAATAAAAGAAAAGGGGCACACCAGATTTTGGAAAGGCTCGATAGATTTGTAGCCAACTCCGATTGGATTAAGATGTGGAATACTCAACAAGTCCAACACTCGGTGTGGTTTGGGTCAGATCATCGAGCAATATCTGTGAAGATGAACACCAAGAATTGGGGCTGGAACCAAAAGAGATTCGAATTCTTTAGATTCGAAAATGCTTGGTGCTTGGAACCAAATGCTGTCAGAGATATTGATGACTTTTGGAAAGGGATGCAGGAAAACGTTACTTTTAACGTAAAGCTCTCTCAATGTGCAATCTTTCTTCAAAACTGGGCAATAGAAAAGATTGGGAACTTGGACAGCCGGATTAATGCACTATCAAAAAGGATCTTACTGAGCAATACTATGAGAAACGGTGAGGAGGAGTGTGAGAATTTAGCAAAAATGGAAGAAGAAATGGAGGGACTGCTGAGCAAACAAGAGGAATATTGAAAGCAAAGAGCTCGAACTAATTGGATGATTGGTGGAGATAGAAATACTACGTATTTTCATAGACGCGCAACAGAGAGAAGGTGTCAGAATACTATAAAAAAGCTCCAAAAGGAAAATGGTACTTGGGCTTACTCAAAAGAGGAGATCGAAGTCACCATTGAAGAGTATTACAAAGCACTTTTCTCCTCTTCTAAGCCTAATCAACAGCAACTGGAGCTTATTTTGAAACACTCCAAACCAAGGGTGACAAACACAATGGCAGCTTTCCTTGAGAGACCGTTTACAAAGGATGAAGTCAAATTGGTCGTTTTCGATATGGATCCGAGCAAAGCTCCGGGACCGGATAGCTTTAACGCCAAATTCTACCAGGAAATGTGGAACACTATAGGAGAAGATGTCACGAAAGGAGTGCTTGATATTCTTAACAATGGAGACAGAAGTGTTGAGAGGATACATGAGTGGAATGAAACTTGGATCACCCTCATTCCCAAAAATAAAAGTCCTACGACCATCAAGGAATTCAGACCGATTAGCTTATGTAACGTTCACTTTAGAATCATAGCCAAAGTCATTGCGATGAGGCTGAAGATCATTATGCCAGAAGTGATTGATGAACACCAAAGCGCTTTTGTTAAAAATAGACAGATCTCAGATAATGTTCTTTTAGGGTATGAGTGTATACATTGGCTGAGAAATAACAAAAGTAAGACGGGTTATGCAGCTATGAAGCTAGATATGAGTAAAGCCTACGATAGAATCGAGTGGAGTTTTCTTGAGGAGCAAATGCGTCGGCTGGGATTTCCAAACAGAATTGTCGAACTTATTCTTCGTTGTGTTAAAACAGTGACTTATTCCTTCAAAATTAACAATAATGTGATCGGAAAAGTTGCGCCTTCTCGGGGAATTAGACAAGGTGATCCTCTTTCTCCCTTTCTTTTTGTTATGTGTGCCCAGGGTCTCTAGTCATACATTACATATCGTGTTAATGAAGGAGATTCGGAAGGTCTTAAAATTGCTAGAGAGGCCCCGATGATATCCCATCTTCTCTTCGCGGATGATAGCGTTATTTTCTTTAAGGCTAAAAGTGATAGCGGAGATAACATCAAGCAGATTCTTTCGGAATATGAAAGTGCCTCGGGCCAAATGATTAATTTCGATAAATCAACTATCCTCTTCAGCCCTCAAACGATGGAATGTTCCAAGCGAAAAATCCAACATACGCTTGGTATTAAAATGACTCAGGGACATCAACTGTACTTGGGCCTCCCTACATTCTCCGTTAGGGCAAAAAGTATACAGTTCTCGTATCTAGTGGACAGGATGAAAAACCGTATAGATAACTGGAAGAACAAGGAGTTTTCAGAAGGGGGAAAGGAGGTACTCATCAAATCGGTGCTCCAAGCTATCCCCACGTACGCAATGTCATGCTTCAAAATTCCATTACAAATATGTGATCAATTAGAAAAGCTAATGGCGAACTTCTGGTGGGGAAAAACGGAAAAAGGGAAAAAGCTCCACTGGCAAAGATGGGAGAATCTATGTAAGCCTAAAAGTGAGGGAGGAATGGGATTTAGACGAATGCATATATTTAATCATGCGCTCTTGGCGAAACAGGTATGGAGATGCATTAAAGAACCAAACTCTCTTATTAGTAGTCTAGTAGAGCTCTCAAGGCTAGATATTTTAAACATGTAGACATCATGGAAGCAGAGGCTGGGTATAACCCCTCATTTACTTGGCGTTCAATGTGTAGAAGTAGATATATTTTAGAGGATGGAGTCAGGTGGATAATAGGGAACGGAGAACAAGTGAAGCTCTATAAACATGCGTGGGTACAGGGTTTGGAGAATGGAAGGATCCGATCAAATATTGCGGCTATACAAAACATAAACTTCCTCATTGACGATAATAGAGAATGGAAAGAATCAGTGGTCAGAAGTGCTTTCTACCACTATGAGGCTGAAGGTATACTTCGTACACAGGTGGGGGACATCAACGACCAAGACACGAGGTATTGGAAAGACGAAGACACGGGTCAATACTCAGTCAAATCAGGCTACATCAGAGGTTTTAGGCTGGAAATGAATGAGAAAAATAGGGCGTCCTCTCGGAATGGTGGAGGAGGATATGGAAGCTGAACATACCCCCGAAAATACGCATTTTCTGCTGGAGAATGTGTCATGACTTCATTCACGCAGAAGATAATTTGGCCAGAAGACATATTCCAACATCATCTTCGTGTGGGCTGTGTGGAATAGGCGTCTCTACAACTTGCCATGTTCTTTTCCATTGTTTTTGGGCCAAAAAAATATGGTCTCGAGCGGGATACAAGGCCATCATTAAAAACGGAAAAGGTATGAGTACTTTGGACTTCCTCAATCACGTGTTTAACCAGTCGAATAAAACGGATTTCGAAAAGATTATTATGATTGCTTAGGGTATATGGAGAGAGAGATGTACAATTTTACACTCCTCAGGAAGTAGGAGGTTAGAAATGGACAAGAGAACTAGGGAGCGAGTCATTCTCTACTTAGAGGCCTTTCAATTGCAAAATCAGGAATGCAAGAATCGTACGAGCAAGGATCAAAGGATGAGTACTCATGGTCAAGCTCAAGAGCCTATTACCAACATAGTTGAGGTTGATGGTGCATTCAATTTGGAAAATAGGAGGTATGGTGTGGGAGGAGTTCTGCGGAAGGTCGATGGGGAAAAAATTGCAACATTCTCAAAAAGAATCCGACCCCAAAGAAGCCCCTTAGGTGCAGAAGTTACGGCTATACTTCATGGGCTTAAAGCCGCAAGGACACAGGAGTGGGATAAAGTTGAAATTAGAACAGACTCTACCACTGCAGCTCTAATTTGTTCCCAAAATAGAAAACTTGAGGGCCCCGAAAGATGTGTCATCACGAAAATAAAAGACATTTTTGAAGAATTTGTAGTGTGCAAATTTAAGTACTATAAGAGAGATGAGCTTAAAGAGGCACATAATCTTGCCCAGGCAGGAATTGACTCTACCGTTTCAGATGGATGAGATGGAGCAGTCGTTGGAGAGCCAGAAGTGTCGTGACTAACCTTTTCTTCTTCTTTTTAATTCTGGAGTATTTACCAACCCCAAAAAAAAATATATATATTTAGGATGCATGATTGAATTTCCAATAATGGGGAATGGTAACTCACACATGTATTGTCCAACTTATTATAAATGAATTGACTATTACTGAACTTTACTTTGTACACTTGTAAGAATATCTTGGGATAATTTATACAATATAAATTATATGATAATCACGTTAAAATTATTATTTTGTTTTTAAGAAAAATAATAAGCACGTTAATTTTTTATTTTTTAAAGTTTGCGTATTTTTCCGCCCAATTATATGTTATAAATTAGAACATGTTGAAATTAATGTTAGATGAAATATATATTATAATGAGGTGGGAATTTTGTTGATAAAAGTAACCTAATATTAGGTTGAAATGAATTAATTAAAGTTAGGTAACCATCTTTCATGCATTATCAACAAGTAATATACATGAGACAAATTTTACCCAACACTTCCTCCTATCCAAATGATATGAGTTGTATTATCAAAACACTATATATATATATATGAGACAAATTTTCTTTTGATTTTTATCACATTATTTGTATTACATCTATTATTTTATCATAATTCATCTCATATTCATCTACTTCTCCATTTTTTACTAGTACATATATATGTGACCATACTTTGTTGTTTTTCAATTTGCTTTTTCAGCTTTTGTACTCCATACTTCTATCAATTTGTTTTAAACATTGCTTTGCATCTTCGCTATGATGGAATACATTAATTTTTGGTTCTTATATAGTACGAGTATATTAATTGTGAGAGAGAGTTGGTCAAGAAAATGACATAATTTCTATATATGAAGAAAGCCTGAAAGTGTTGGAACCTAGGACACTCTGTCAATAAATTATTGTTTCTATCATTTGAGGAGGAGACTAATTGAGTGAAATAATTTAATATAGATGATATTGTTTTCAATGAAATTTAAACTTAGAACATGAGCGAGGCTAAATACTCATACCATAAAAGAATTTCATCTCATTAGATTATACTACTAGTATATTTTATTGTATATAAGTAATTGACCATATTCCATTCCTTTGTTGGTTGGCATCTCATCAATGAATTACTTACATGAATGAAAAATTGCGTGTATCATGAGAATTCAATGCACTGTTTTGCATGTTCCCATCCCCTTTAAATTGGAAACATATTTAATTTACATTTTTTTATAGGTATGGGAGGTAAAATTTTAGATTGAATATTTTTATATGTTTAATAATTTTTTGTGTGTAAAATTCGTTATATGAGAGGATATATAGAGCTAAAAGTGGAAATTAGACTTTTATCAACTTTTTTTCTTGTTTAATCTTTTTCATGTCTAAAATAAATTAATTGATTGCATTGTCAGACAAGTTACATATACCAAACTCCAATCTCTAATATATAATATACCCAAAAGAGCCCTTCTGAATTTCACATTATTTTTTTGTTTTAATTAAATGTTAGTCATTCTACACACAGACGAACTCATCTCTGTTGACTGTAATAAAACTTGCCTCACATATTCACTTCTTAATTAATTATATAATATATCTTTAATTTCATGTTATAATTATTCACTTTTACAAATTAATGTCTTTTATTCATCAATTGTTTTTAAAAACATTCATAAAATAAAGAGTAGTCAACTCATTCGTCTTAATTTCCCGACCCTATTCATTCATTTTATACTAAAAATTATATATAATATATACCCGCTTTAATTTTAATTTAATATACCTTTTTCTAGTGATAAAAGTTAATAATATATTTATATGTGTGAATAGATGATTACAATAATATATAATTGCATGCAAAAAGAAAAGTGAGAAAGAATTATGGAATTCTTTTTGGGTAAAATTAATGTGATGTCCCCTCCCCCTCTTTTGAAATCAAACATGTGATGTTTCAGTGATAATTTAAATTGTCATTTTCAATGTACGTCAAAAAATTAAATGTTATGAAAATTGATCTATATATTAATCCATTTCAATGTAAGTCAAAAGTAACGAACCCATACTTTACTAATAATGTGTTGCTTGTTTTATCTTACAACTACGAAAATTAGTGAGGCTATATTGGACGAAGTTCGGAACTACTCAAAATCGAATTGAATTCAACAATAGTAGGTTCATAATTATGCTCGTGAGCCTAATCGAACTCATCTAAATAGTGCACCTGCAATTTTGCACAAATTTTTTTTAAAAAAAAGGTGAAAAGAAACGCGAAAGAGAAATAGTGAGATTGACATTTTAGAAAATATATATGTCAATTATGTTGAAATAAGTATATATACTCCTTGACATTTTAGAAAATACTTCATAGTTGTAATTAATATTATCCGTGTTCTATCCTCAAAAAAAAAAAAATGTACGTAACAGAGACGTTTAGTCTATAAATTTCACTAGAACTTATGAAATATATATCATAGTGGTGAATGATACTTGCATGTTGTAAACAAAATTGAGGACAATATCTATATATAATTAATTCCATTAAGCATAAATAATACTCCTACATTTTCAACAATTATTATAAGAGCCAGGACTACACCTATGTTCACAAAAAGTTTGATATATACACCTTCCTTTATACTATATGACAAATGATATTTTAGTGTTATACATAATTAAACCATGTTTTAGTCTTTTTACATAATTTTTGTAACATACAATTTAATGAACATAAGTGTAACTCGGATATACGTGAACATCATTAGTCATAGTAACAATTGGTCCTTATCAATATATAAATAAGGGAAAGAATAATAAATGAATATATATTTCCCAAAATTTCAAAGTATAGCTAGGCAAAGCCCATATTGGAATTTCTGGCTTTTTTCAGTCTAAGAATTGAAGATGGATATTTTTGGAAATTAAAGTGAAGAATTGAAGAGGGTGGGGTGAGACCTATATTTGCAATAAGGCAAAATATTGGTTTTCAATCAATTAAATTTCCATTAATTAATTAAAAACAAGAATGCACTAACACTTTAATTAATGAAGACATACTTCAATTAGTAGTACTGATTAATTTATTAATCCGGTTTTGAAATAAAAAAAAAAAACTTTAATTACTGATACTATACAGCATATACTAAAAAGTACTCCGTATTAGTTTGAAAATATAATTTAATTAATCTACTTGAATTAAAAGTGAAAACCCTTAAAAAAATAATTTTACATGACTGTTAAAGAATATTACTACTTTTATGGACCAATCAAATTATAGAAAATAATTTCCTTATATAGATATGGTGAAATTAATTCGTCAACTAGTGGTTAGAGCACCACTACCTAGGCCTTAGGTTCTGATTCGAGTCATGGGGAGGGAAAAAAAAGGGATGAGTATTTAACTTCCATATAAAAAAAAAAAAAAAAAGTTGGACGTACAATCCATATATGTGTAATTTGCAGTATCATATTTATGAATGGTGCATATACATTATTACATTAAAAAAAAACAATTATTTCTAAAATAAAATTAATAAATTGAAAAGGCAATTGGACATTATTTTTCTATAAATATGGATAGTTGGCAATCGAAAATTTCACAGCCTAATTTCAACTCTCTCTCTCTCTCCCTCTCAAATTACATTGCAAGAAATTAAGAAAAGGTGTACTGATATCAAACTTGTTCAAATTATTATTATTTCTCTCTAGCTTCATTTTCTTTTAGTGAATTATTTGCTGATTTATTTAACAAAAAATGTTTGTACGTAATTGCCTGCAGATAATTAAGGATGGAGGTTGTTGTTTGCTTGACGTTTCTACTGCTAATTGCCTTATTTTCTGCTACACTCTACAAATTTACTGCCGTCCAAAGAGGAGCTTCAGGTATAATTATCTATACTATTCTAATATATATATATATATATATATTTATAATAATTTCTTTTAATTTTCTTACTGCAGTTTGCTTGAGCGGTAAATCAACTTCTTATAATCATTTTAACTGGTCTGGAAAAGGATCCATTAACTGGATCCTCCTTTTGGAGGTAATTAAAATAATCTTTATTCAAACCATATTAAGAAAAATGTGTATGTATTTATTCTAATACTTAACTATTTTTGACCAAAAAAATGCTTTACTCTATGCGTATATACTAATTTTTTTCTTTATTTTATTAATTAATTAATTTTTTTAATTATAAAAATTAACTATTCCACTTAAAATAGGTAGCTAGGTAATTTTCAATTGATTTCATCAGTTTGAGGTATTTAAAGCAGAGTTTTCACTTGACAACAAAAGCAGAGTTTATTGGTTTCTCGGGAGGCACATTTGTTTAATAATATATTCTAGCTCAATCTCTAACTAGAATATATAAATTACTACTTGTTTTAATTATCTTATCAGATTTTCCGAAAAAAAATGGGAGTTGTTTGGCTATTCTTGCTCATCTCTTCAGTACTGATTTTGATGAATAACTCTCAAGTTCATGCCACTAACTTCACACTTACTTTTCTCGACAACGCCATCGCTAAAGGAGCAGGTTAAATTTCTTAATTAACTTTATTTTTTTATTACTTATAAAAAAAAATATATTTAATTTTATTATTTTCACCATCAGTTTGCTTGGATGGGAGTCCAGCTGCTTACTACTATTCTGAGGGATTTGGAGATGGAGTTTGCAACTGGATTGTTTATTTGGAGGTGTAATTAATTTATTATTTTAATTTTACAATAATTATTGCATAAAAAAAATATATGTAAATAATTCTTTTTGGTGGATTAGGGCGGTGGATATTGTTATTCGAAAGACAACTGTGTCCAAAAATCAAAAAGGTCATCGGGGACTAGTCTCCAGTCTCATTTGACTCAACAATATACTGGATTAATTGATGATGACTGTGTATTTAATCCAGGTATATACATACTTATAATTTATGAAATCAATTAATCGGAATTAGTTACACCTCCAAATAAACAATCCAGTTGCAAACTCCATCTCCAAATCCCTCAGAATAGTAGTAAGCAGCTGGACTCCCATCCAAGCAAACTGATGGTGAAAATAATAAAATTAAATATATTTTTTTTTATAAGTAATAAAAAAATAAAGTTAATTAAGAAATTTAACCTGCTCCTTTAGCGATGGCGTTGTCGAGAAAAGTAAGTGTGAAGTTAGTGGCATGAACTTGAGAGTTATTCATCAAAATCAGTACTGAAGAGATGAGCAAGAATAGCCAAACAGCTCCCATTTTTTTTCGGAAAATCTGATAAGATAATTAAAACAAGTAGTAATTTATATATTCTGGTTAGAGATTGAGCTAGAATATATTATTAAACAAATGTGCCTCCCGAGAAACCAATAAACTCTGCTTTTGTTGTTAAGTGAAAACTCTGCTTTAAATACCTCAAACTGATGAAATCAATTGAAAATAAATCAGCAAATAATTCACTAAAAGAAAATGAAGCTAGAGAGAAATAATAATAATTTGAACAAGTTTGAGCACACCTTTTCTTAATTTCTTGCAATGTAATTTGAGAGGGAGAGAGAGAGAGAGTTGAAATTAGGCTGTGAAATTTTGCGATTGCCAACTATCCATATTTATAGAAAAATAATGTCCAATTGCCTTTTCAATTTATTAATTTTATTTTAGAAATAATTGTTTTTTTTTAATGTAATAATGTATATGCACCATTCATAAATATGATACTGCAAATTACACATATATGTATTGTACTTGTACGTCCAACTTATTGAGTAGTTGACGAATTAATTTCACCATATCTATATAAGGAAATTATTTTCTATAATTTGATTGGTCCATAAAAGTAGTAATATTCTTTAACAGTCATGTAAAATTATTTTTTTAAGGGTTTTCACTTTTAATTCAAGTAGATTAATTAAATTATCTTTTCAAACTAATACGGAGTACTTTTTAGTATATGCTGTATAGTATCAGTAATTAAAGTTTTTTTTTTTTTTTTTCAAAACCGGATTAATAAATTAATCAGTACTACTAATTGAAGTATGTCTTCATTAATTAAAGTGTTAGTGCATTCTTGTTTTTAATTAATTAATGGAAATTTAATTGATTGAAAACCAATATTTTGCCTTATTGCAAATATAGGTCTCACCCCACCCTCTTCAATTCTTCACTTTAATTTCCAAAAATATCCATCTTCAATTCTTAGACTGAAAAAAGCCAGAAATTCCAATATGGGCTTTGCCTAGCTATACTTTGAAATTTTGGGAAATATATATTCATTTATTATTCTTTCCCTTATTTATATATTGATAAGGACCAATTGTTACTATGACTAATGATGTTCACGTATATCCGAGTTACACTTATGTTCATTAAATTGTATGTTACAAAAATTATGTAAAAAGACTAAAACATGGTTTAATTATGTATAACACTAAAATATCATTTGTCATATAGTATAAAGGAAGGTGTATATATCAAACTTTTTGTGAACATAGGTGTAGTCCTGGCTCTTATAATAATTGTTGAAAATGTAGGAGTATTATTTATGCTTAATGGAATTAATTATATATAGATATTGTCCTCAATTTTGTTTACAACATGCAAGTATCATTCACCACTATGATATATATTTCATAAGTTCTAGTGAAATTTATAGACTAAACGTCTCTGTTACGTACATTTTTTTTTTTTTGAGGATAGAACACGGATAATATTAATTACAACTATGAAGTATTTTCTAAAATGTCAAGGAGTATATATACTTATTTCAACATAATTGACATATATATTTTCTAAAATGTCAATCTCACTATTTCTCTTTCGCGTTTCTTTTCACCTTTTTTTTAAAAAAAATTTGTGCAAAATTGCAGGTGCACTATTTAGATGAGTTCGATTAGGCTCACGAGCATAATTATGAACCTACTATTGTTGAATTCAATTCGATTTTGAGTAGTTCCGAACTTCGTCCAATATAGCCTCACTAATTTTCGTAGTTGTAAGATAAAACAAGCAACACATTATTAGTAAAGTATGGGTTCGTTACTTTTGACTTACATTGAAATGGATTAATATATAGATCAATTTTCATAACATTTAATTTTTTGACGTACATTGAAAATGACAATTTAAATTATCACTGAAACATCACATGTTTGATTTCAAAAGAGGGGGAGGGGACATCACATTAATTTTACCCAAAAAGAATTCCATAATTCTTTCTCACTTTTCTTTTTGCATGCAATTATATATTATTGTAATCATCTATTCACACATATAAATATATTATTAACTTTTATCACTAGAAAAAGGTATATTAAATTAAAATTAAAGCGGGTATATATTATATATAATTTTTAGTATAAAATGAATGAATAGGGTCGGGAAATTAAGACGAATGAGTTGACTACTCTTTATTTTATGAATGTTTTTAAAAACAATTGATGAATAAAAGACATTAATTTGTAAAAGTGAATAATTATAACATGAAATTAAAGATATATTATATAATTAATTAAGAAGTGAATATGTGAGGCAAGTTTTATTACAGTCAACAGAGATGAGTTCGTCTGTGTGTAGAATGACTAACATTTAATTAAAACAAAAAAATAATGTGAAATTCAGAAGGGCTCTTTTGGGTATATTATATATTAGAGATTGGAGTTTGGTATATGTAACTTGTCTGACAATGCAATCAATTAATTTATTTTAGACATGAAAAAGATTAAACAAGAAAAAAAGTTGATAAAAGTCTAATTTCCACTTTTAGCTCTATATATCCTCTCATATAACGAATTTTACACACAAAAAATTATTAAACATATAAAAATATTCAATCTAAAATTTTACCTCCCATACCTATAAAAAAATGTAAATTAAATATGTTTCCAATTTAAAGGGGATGGGAACATGCAAAACAGTGCATTGAATTCTCATGATACACGCAATTTTTCATTCATGTAAGTAATTCATTGATGAGATGCCAACCAACAAAGGAATGGAATATGGTCAATTACTTATATACAATAAAATATACTAGTAGTATAATCTAATGAGATGAAATTCTTTTATGGTATGAGTATTTAGCCTCGCTCATGTTCTAAGTTTAAATTTCATTGAAAACAATATCATCTATATTAAATTATTTCACTCAATTAGTCTCCTCCTCAAATGATAGAAACAATAATTTATTGACAGAGTGTCCTAGGTTCCAACACTTTCAGGCTTTCTTCATATATAGAAATTATGTCATTTTCTTGACCAACTCTCTCTCACAATTAATATACTCGTACTATATAAGAACCAAAAATTAATGTATTCCATCATAGCGAAGATGCAAAGCAATGTTTAAAACAAATTGATAGAAGTATGGAGTACAAAAGCTGAAAAAGCAAATTGAAAAACAACAAAGTATGGTCACATATATATGTACTAGTAAAAAATGGAGAAGTAGATGAATATGAGATGAATTATGATAAAATAATAGATGTAATACAAATAATGTGATAAAAATCAAAAGAAAATTTGTCTCATATATATATATATAGTGTTTTGATAATACAACTCATATCATTTGGATAGGAGGAAGTGTTGGGTAAAATTTGTCTCATGTATATTACTTGTTGATAATGCATGAAAGATGGTTACCTAACTTTAATTAATTCATTTCAACCTAATATTAGGTTACTTTTATCAACAAAATTCCCACCTCATTATAATATATATTTCATCTAACATTAATTTCAACATGTTCTAATTTATAACATATAATTGGGCGGAAAAAAAAAACCTCAAAATTTTAAGGATTTTCTTTGGCATGAATGAGACAGTAGTGATCTATTGTTACACTTATTATGAAGAAAACTAATGTACCCAAAAAGGAGTTGGTGTAGGCCGATTTGATGAAACTTATAATTTTATGTTTAAAACTTTTAAGGTGTAAACAATATTTTTTAAGAGTTCAAATTCATATAAAATTTTGTTCCGACTTTAAACGAGGTCGGGCCTTCACTAGTAGTAGACGTTGACATTGGTCTTTAGAATTAGTCGATTCTTGAATCAGATACGCAAACTTTAAAAAATAAAATATTAACGTGCTTATTATTTTTCTTAAAAACAAAATAATAATTTTAACGTGATTATCATATAATTTATACTGTATAAATTATCCCAAGATATTCTTACAAGTGTACAAAGTAAAGTTCAGTAATAGTCAATTCATTTATAATAAGTTGGACAATACATGTGTGAGGTGTGAGTTACCATTCCCCATTATTGGAAATTCAATCATGCATCCTAAATAATTGATCACATTATTAAATGGCATACGTGTATATATACTTATTTTCCTTATTTAGTGCCTAGATTCTTTTTCTTTTTTAGGGTAATGCATATATGTTCACACTACTTTCTTCACAATAATAATAAATTAAAATTAATTGAATGCATAATTTTTGTTCCATACTATATAATTGTGTTTTATTAATTATTATTATTATATATATAATGGTGTTTTATTAATTATTATATATATGTTCCATAATTTAATTTAATTTAATTTAATTCAGTTTGTATGGATGGAAGCCTGCAGGCTACCATTATGATTCTGGGTATGGAGAGGGAGCCAACAATTGGCTCATTCATCTCATGGTAATTACCTAGTAATATTTTATATTTAATTTTATCTTAATTTTATTAATTAAAAAAATTATTTTTCTTAATTAATTATTTGAATATGTAGGGAGGTGCCTGGTGTGGCACAGGTTCATGGTGCAACGAAAGAATCCACACTGGTCTTGGTAGTACAACCAATGTCACAGATCACACTTTTGAAGGAATCCTATGCTCAAATCAGACCGTCAATCCTGGTATATTATACTCCCTTCGTCTAATTTTATAATTTTCATTTGAATTGAACAGCAGATTTTAAGAAAAATTAATTGTTTATGTAAAAATTGAAAGATATGAGTAGATATAAGTAGAAATAAAGTAATGAGTGGGAGAAATATATATATATATATATATTTTAAATGGAAATTATAAAATTAGATAAAAAAAAAAGTGAGAATTATAAAATTGAGCAATCAACCAATAAACATTGCTTAAATTCTATTAATTAATTTAATGTTTCTTAGTGTACAACTTTAATTAATTTACTCTCACATACAAAAATAAATTCTGCAGATTTTTTTAATTGGAATAGAATTTTTGTCCACTATTGCGACATCTCGTCTTTCATCGGAGACATTCAAGTAACCGCTAATGTAAGTATGTATATATCATTTTAAAATAAAAAATCAATATATTTTTTTTTTTGAAGCAAAAAAATCAATATATAGATTTAAGTTTTCATTATATTTTTTTTATTATAATTTCCTACTCCATTTTTTGCATTAACATATAATATATCCAGGGGAGTATGTTCCACTTGAGGGGATCAAGGATTTTTGATGCTGTGATAGAGGAGCTAATGGCAAAGGGAATGAGAACCGCAAAAAATGTATTTTTATTTTATGATAAACAACATTAGTATAAAAACAATTTATATAATACTTTGTCAATATATATTTACATGTACAGGCTATACTTACGGGTGCTTCAGCTGGTGGTTTGAGCGTTATATTACATTGCGACTCTTTTCGAGCACTCCTAAGTAATGTTGATAGAGTAAAATACATCTCCGATTCTGATTATTTGATCAGCGCGTACACATTTAAATTTAAAGAATTATAAATTAAATATATTTATTTTTGTTCGCGGCTAAAAATATTTATTCAACTAATATGTCTACTTTAATTTTTACAGACCGAATGTCCATATGGGATTTTTGCCCACACAATTATGTTTCATGTAAACATCCTTATCTTCTCCTTGTATATATATAATTAATACTTAAATTATTTATAATGCGTACTTATATATTAGTAATTTTTTATTTGCAAATCTTGCAGAATTTAACAAGTTTTCTGGCCAAAGCCTGCACATCAAGAATGGACCCGAGTTTGGTAAGTGTATCGAGCAAAAATATGTTTGTTTTCATATATAGTTGTTTTATCTATTCTTTGTTTTATTTATTAATAAACAATACTATTTCTTAAAATTAATGTAAAAAAAACAAACACAGTTTACGTGACTTTTTTTGCTAAACATACGACAAACACATTAAAAAAATTGATATAATCATTATAATCAACCACCAAATAAAAAAAGAAGACACATCTTTCACACTACCCAATCTGAGGTAAATGCCATAATTAACCCCCTAGTTTGCTCATTCAATTCGTACGTCCACTTCAGTCAAACAAAAAGTTTAATGTACTATATATTCAAATATTTTTTTTAATTTTTTTTTATGGAAGTTAAATACCTGAGCTATCCCACTTTGTCATATATTCAAATATACTAAACATATTTTAATTGAAATAACACATCTATTTTCATTTTAAAATTTATGAAATGTGATTAGAATAAAATGAGGTGTCATATTATTGACTCCACAATTACAAACATACCCTAAGAACATACTGGTTTATTTGACCCAAATGAAAAAGCAATTGTGCAAAACACATAAAATAAAAGCTTATTTATTTTTTTATTAGTAGAATGAAATATTAGTGTAACACGAAAAGTGGAACAGGGAATCGAACCGACCTTAAAGATAATAGACTGGTAATTACATGATATTTACCTTCAATTGTAAATAATAGGAACTAAAATTTTAAGAATTGTAAACATAAGAAATTTTAGAATACAAAAATTTAAAAATTTGTAAACATTAGGTACTAATTTTAAAGTCGAAAAGATTTAAAAGACTAAAATCAAAATTCAAATTGACTTTAAGTGAAAAAAAAATGTATTTTCTCTTCAAATTCAAAGGTGTACCGTGTAAGATACTAGTCTAGACAGAGTTATGGCGCCAGTTTGCAGACTCAAATAGAAACCTTTTGTAATAGTCAGTTGTATATAATATGAACTGAACTCATATTAGATATGTTTAATGACCAATTCAGATGGCGCGAGATGAATTGCTAGTTGACTCTTTATAATGTATCACAATGGTCTTTTTCCCTGTTTGCAGAAAATGGTCACTGTAAATTCCTACTCTATTTGAATTTGATTCCCCTATTTATATACACAATAAACAAAATGGCCACTAATACATTTGTCCACTGATAGGATTTGTAAACTAAGAGCTAGTCAATCACTATTATACCATTTACAAATTGTATCATTATCATTGGTTTTTTTAATAAAATATTAATATTTGAAAAATAATTTAATATAATATTAATATTAAACGGCGCCCTTTATTCATAAATTTAATTTAATACATTTTTCATTATATTGGTGGATATATTTTATTTATTAAACCTCTTACAAAACATTAACATTATACCTTAAATATTTTATTAAAAAAAAGGCCCATTATCATTTAACATATGTATATTTTTATAAAAAAATTGAATTAAAGGACTTTTTGTGCAAAACACATAAAATAGAAGGCTTATTTATTTATTTATTAACGGGAAAATCAAAGGCTTTGTAATTGCAGGCACCACTCCACTCCAGTGTTCGCATTTTGCACACAAATAATAGAGAAGTTGTAAAGGCAGATTTCATTATTATCAGAGAGAAGAAACACATGGAGAAAGTTGGCACGGAACGACGTCGCGTGGGGTTGCTGTTCGATGAGAGGCGGGGGAAGAATTCGGGCCATTTGGGACAATCTCAGCGCCGCCGCCCTTCTCCCAAGGTTCTTATTTGTGTTATTTATTGTTTGATGAAGTTTTGTTGTGCATTCTGCCGAATGAATGAGGAGTATATATTTATTTATTGTAGTAGATTATGATATGTTATGTTCCTTTCATCCCTCAAATTTGGGAATTTCAGAGCACAATCGAGAGCATGATCTCTGTGTCAAAATTTACTCATTAATATTTCGGTTTTCTGAAGAGGGAAATTACTTACACTTTGATTGTTATAGTGGAAGTGTGGAACCTTACCTGGTTTTCTAGTTTGATTTAGTTTGTACATGAATCCAAATTATTTCAACACTTTTGATATATATTTACTATTTTGACATTAATATATAATTTATATATAAGTAATCTAGTCGAATTGAGCTCGAGTTTATTTTAGAAAATACTATATGATTTACAATTAATTTTAAAAATTATATAGGTAATCGAGTCGAGCTTGGTCTTTAAAATTTTAAGCTCGATCGAGTTGAGTTTCGAGTATAACAATAGAGTCGAGTTTCGAGCTCAGCACTATTCGACTTGGCTCGTTTACACATCTACTTATTAGTATTCTGTAAAATTTCATAACTAGAAGAAGATTTACAGGAGAGAAGTTACAACTAACAAATAGTTACAACTAACAAATCAACTGCTTGTGTAACTAATAATCTTTCATTTCATTTGTTACTCTTTACATATTCAAAGTTGTGGCGCCATTGTTTGCAGTTTGCAGACTCAAATAGAAAAGCTTCTGAAGTTGAAAAGACAGTTTTGATTATCAGAGAGAAAATATGGAGAAAGCTCGAACGGAACGACGTCGTGTGGGGTTGGTGTACGATGATGGAATGTGTAAGCATAAGCAAGAAGGGGAAGGGCACAAAGAAAGCCCTCAAAGAATTCAGCTCATTTGGAGCAATCTTGACGTCACAGGACTTCTCCAAAGGTCTTCTCATTGCAACCCATATCGTTTTCTTTATTGTTTTGATGATGCATATATACAAGTTTATTGTAGTAGATTATGATGTCTTATTTTGCCTTTCATCTATGAAATTGTGATATTGGGAGTGTATTAATTTTGTGGGTTATTTTCATATTGAAAATGAGCATGTAATCTTGAGTAGTTTCGTAAGAAAAGTGTGCAAGTAATCGGTGGTTTTTTTCGGTTTTATGAAGAGAGAAAGCACTTACACTTTGATTGCCATATTCTTATATACATTGTTTTGACACTTTTGATTTCAGATGTGTTGTTGTAAAGGCAAAGGAAGCAGAGGATGACCATATAGCTTTGGTTCACTCCAAAAAGCACATTGATCTTATCAAGAAGATTAGTTCCAAACACTCCAAGGAAATGACGAGAACTGCTAATAAATACGACTCTGTTTATTTCAATAAAGGGTCATCAAAAGCAGCTTATCTTGCCGCTGGATTTGTCATTAAGGTAAGTTCTTATATTTTTTGCATGTGCTTCTTGTATTATTTGGTTTATTTGAGATTAGTAACAATGTTTGGCCTCTTTTTTATTATACACTTTTCAAGTTTCATTACATTTCAGGATGCAATATCTTCAGATTCAGATAATAACCATCATTAGTTTATTGCAACTAATCTTCGTAAGCTTAATTAAGCATGTATCCTTATCTAGGCTACAGAGCAAGTTGCTAAAGGAGAATTGGATTCAGCATTTGCTATTGTAAGGCCGCCGGGGCATCATGCAGAAGAATCTAAGCCAATGGGCTTTTGCCTATTCAATAATGTGGCTATTGCAGCAAGTGTTATCTTGAATAAAAGGGTGAGAGCTACTTAATGTTTTTGGAGATTTTTCTTTAAAAAATTAGTACTTTACCTGTATATTAAATTTACATTTCATTCCATTGCGAATTGTAGCCCGACTTGGGTATCGAAAAAATCTTGATTGTTGATTGGGATGTACATCATGGAAATGGTACTCAAAAGATGTTCTACAAGGATCCTCGCGTACTAGTCTTCTCCGTTCATAGGTATCATTATGCATAAATATGAAAATGACTTCACAAATATGTTAAGAAAACATATAGTAATCTATTTGGCTAGTTATAATTTGCAAATTAACATTCTTGTATCAATTAGGCATGAATCTGGGAGGTTCTATCCCTCAGGTAATGATGGATCATATAACATGATGGGAGAAGAGCAAGGTGCGGGATACAATATAAATGTCCCCTGGGAGGTTGTCGGGGTTGGAGATGCTGACTACTTTGCAGTTTGGGATCACATATTACTTCCTGTGACCAGGAAATTTGATCCTGGCTTGATTATTATATCAGCAGGATTTGATGCAGGTTAGGAGAAATTTTTGAACTCCTCATTTTTCAACATGCCAGAAAATCAAGGTTGATTGTTGACTTTTGGACCTCTAATGTAATTTGCAACAGCCAAAGGTGATCCCTTTGGAGGTTGTCGTTTAAGTTCGTATGGTTATTCAATCATGCTTTACAAGGTTAGAATTTAACCATTTAGTTATTGAATCAAACATTTTCTTCTGTCTAGTTCGTTATCCACCACTGATGATGTTTGCGTACCTAGTTGATGGAATTTGCAGGAGGCAAGATTGTTATGGCACTTGAAGGAGGATACGATCTTACTTCATTAGTAGATACAACCCAAGCTTGCATTGAAATGCTGCTAGATTACAAGCCTCGTATTAAGTCTTCGGGGGTTCGTCCCCTAAAATCCACATGGAATCTGATAAAAAAAGTAAGTGATTGGATGGATAATTTTCATTTTCATGTTCATCATGTATATATATTTCTTGATTTGTATTTAAGAGATGCTTTCATCATATAACATGTATAACTATCCATTTTCTCTTGCATGCTGCTCTCTCAATTTTTACAATAATGATTGATGCATCTTTTATTTGCGTAGGTACGTCAAGCTTTTTATGTGTGTGTGTATATATATTTCTTGATTTGTATTTAAGAGATGCTTTCATCATATAACATGTATAACTATCCATTTTCTCTTACATGCTGCTCTCTCAATTTTTACAATAATGATTGATGCATCTTTTATTTGCGTAGGTACGTCAAGCTTTATGCAAACATTGGCCGATACTTGCTGATGAAATACCAGACGAAGTGATCAATAGCAGATTGCATATTGAGGTCAGCACTTCATTAAGAACTGCAAGCAAACTATTAACAAAATTGTTTAAAATGTAAATTGACATAATGGATGTCCTGTTTGCTTTCAAATGGTTCAAAATTTACCATACAAGATCCTAATGTATTAGAGACCATTGTTATTTCACATCAACTATTTGCTTATGTGAATTTTTTTCCAGGCTGATGTTAAGACGAGGCAAGATAAAGCCCATGTCCGAACCCCTACAGAACACGAACATGCCCAGGTTTTTGATAGAGAAGAATACTTTAAAGGTGAGATTTTGTGTGCAATGTGTTATATGGTCCAAATAGGCACACACACTCTAATTCAAGATATGTGATGGTGCAAATAGGGCTGTCTCATCTGTGCCTAACAGAACGCAGCATTCGGGTAAAAATCTACTCGATGCTGGGAGAGAGATTCCCCGAGCTAGCCCAGCATGTTGATATTCTTGAAGACGTTGTGAGCATCTGGACATGGCGAGAAGTCCGCATAAGTCCTTTTCAAGATATGATTATGGTAATCAATGCTAGGGGTCATTCCTTGTTCGGGGAGTGGGAAAGAGAACAACTGGAATCCGCTCAAGTCGAAGGACTTGTTGACTTGATATCAGACGAGTCACTGGTGCAGTTGGTCCATCGTAAGCTTGGTAAACTTACGACTGGTCCATCTAAGCCACCTAATAATGATGGCAACGACAGACGATGACACAAATGACGACAAAAGCTCGAATCCTTCCAAGGGTTCAGCTGATAAATCTTGATTGTTGATTGGGAAGTAAAACAGTGCTAAACAGTATTCTTTACAAGGCTAATGCATCATAAAAACAAATTACAAGTATAAGACCATATATAATTTGCATATTAACTAGGGGTGTAAGCTAGTCGAGTAGTGTTGAGCTCGAAACTCGACTCGATTGTTATACTCGAAATTTGACTCGGTCGAGCCTAAAATTTTTAAGATCGAGCTCGACTCGATAAGAAACTCGAGCTCGACTCGATTACATATATAATTTTCAAAATTAATTGTAAATTATATTTTTTCTAAAATAAATTCGAGCTCGACACGACTCGATTACATATATAAAAATATTAATTATGTATTAATATTAAAATAGTAAATATTGTTCAAGTTCGATTAGGCTCGTGAGCCTTTCGAGAGCCTAATCGAGTCGAGTATTGATGAGCTCGAACTCGATAGCTACTTGAGTAGCTCGAAAGTCGACTCTATTAACTTCGAGTCGATTTCGATCTTTTTTCGAGTCGAGCATGAGAAGTTCGCGAGTTGACTCAACTCACTTGCACCCCTATTAACATACTTCTAGTAAAGTTGAGGGAGTAGTACTCATGAACAATGTGTTTGGGCCAGACGTTTTTGCAAGAATTGCATCAAGGTTTGAATGATGCTTATCAAAGAGTTCATGTTATTTCTTCTACAATTATGGGTTTGATATGGCCGTTTCCCAACACTCCAGCTCTCGTGGCTTCCTTCATACAACAAACTATTACTAATTGTTCTGGTTTTAAACGGGTTCTGTAAATGGACGGTGAAATTGGTCCTCCGCATTAGTCGATCATTTGACCAGATATGTTTTAGCTCAACGTCTTATTATGCTGCTACCAGATAAGCTACAAATGTTTTAGCCCATCTTCTACTTATTACAAATAATATGTAGAAGAACGTTATGTATTTCATTTTTATTCTATTACTATTATATACTAAAACTATTAGAATACATGTTTCGATATCAAATTGAAATATGAGAATTTAAATTATCAAATAATTAGTATGTGCAGAGTCCACTTAACCCTTATTTTATATTCTATGTTGAGTATTTATGGTTATGTCCGAATATTTCAATTGATTCACATTGAATTGCCGATGACATTTTTTTAGTTATTTATAAATGTACACAATCGAGTGTTTTTAGGTGTTGAGTATAATTTTTATTTTAAACTTGGTTAACCTTCTATCTTGAGCTAATCTACCCTGTGTCCCTATCAAACTAGGCCGAAAGACATAAAGATCCATATAAGAAGCACTTTTTTTCTTTTTGTGAAATAAGTACTTTGTTTCTATTGATTGATACTCTTTCCATCCCTCATTCGATTATCTCTTTGACTTTGTTTCAAGATTTAATGTGAGAGTTATTTATTACTCCCTCTGTCCCACAATTGTTTGCACTCTTTCCTTATTCGTCCGTCCCACAATTGTTTGCACTTCCTAAAAAGGAAACTTTTTCATAAACTCCACCCTCACAAAATTCACATATTTACACAAAATGCCATTACTTTTACACTTATTCCAACCACTTTCTTTACTTTATTCATATAAGTTTACAAAATTACCCCTCAACACTCCACTCATTACACATTTTTCTTAATAAGTGTGCCCACAAAGTGGTGCAAACATTTCTGGGACGGAGGGAGTAGTTAATTGAGATGAATAAAATAAAAATATGTTTTTTGTGTAAGGAAAATTAATAACATTTGATATAATTTTGAGATATTTGAAGAAGATAATTGAAAATAATAAAATTAATTTTTATCATTTTAGGAAGGAACAATCTAATAAGGGACCGAAATGTAAATGGACAATCTAGTTAGGGATGGATGAGGTAGTATATTGAAGAAGAAAAAAAAAGTAAAATATGCGTATTATAGAATCGTAAATAAATGAAAATTTAAATTTAAAATAATGATAAGATGAGAAGCTATATTACTCGCACCCTAATATTTTCTAATCATACTCCAAACTTTAGAACACTGTCACTTTAGTTGAACAAAAAGTTTATTGTACGACCACTTTGCCCGAATAGAAAGCTTAGCGCAAGATTCAAATAGTCCGAACATATTTAACTCTGATTTAAAAGAGATATCATTATTATTTAATATATGTATTTTTATTTTAAAATTGATGGGATGGACTTAAATAAATTAGGTGTGATTGTGATTTTTTTTTTTGATTACAAGTTAAATACCCCATCCTTTTTTCCTCTCCCCATGACTCGAACCCAGGACCTGGGGCCTAGGTAGTGGTGCTCTAACCACTTGAGTTATCCCACTTTGTCTAGGTGTGATTGTGATTACATCAAACAAACATACATTGAAAATAAAATGTTGTTGGTTGAAAAAAGAAAAGAATTAAAGGTCTCTTTTTGTGCAAAACACACAAAATAAAAAGCTTATTAGAATTTGGAAAAATACATTTTTTTTTGTTCTTTAAGTTGTGCAAATTTTAATTTTTGTCCTCTAAATTTTTCAATTTTGGTTTACTTTCGCTTCGATTGCAGTAATAAGAACTAAAATGTTAAAATTTATAAATATAAGAGACTAATCTCAAAATTGAAAAATTTGAAGAACAAAAATGTTAAAATTTGTAAACATTAAAGACTAATTTCAATTTTTCAAAGTCCAAGAAATTTAGAGAATACAAATCAAAATTAAAAAATTTAAGGGACAAAAAATTGTACTCCCTCCGTTCCAGTTTAACTTTCATACCTACTTTTTCGGTCCTTTAGAAACTTCACCCGTACAATATCTATAATATTACATTTAATGTAATTATTTTTATGGTTCATATATATACATATAAGTTTATTCACTTACCTATTTTTTTTTATAAAATTATATATTAAAATTCTATTTATTATAATATTTTTTAAAAAATGAGTGAACAGTAAATATGAAAGTTAAGTTGGTAGAGGAGTATTTTATAAGGGGTACCCGTGTACATACTATACAGAGTTATGGCGCCAGTTTGCAGACTCAAGTAGAAAAGCTTTCAGAAGTTGAAAAGACAGATTTTGATTATCAGAGAGAAAATATGGCGAAAGCGAAGAAGAGAGCTCGAACGGAACGACGTCGCGTGGGGTTGCTGTTCGATGAGAGAATGTGTAAGCACAAGCAAGCAGGGGGAGAAGAGCACCCAGAAAACCCCCAAAGAATTCGGGCCATTTGGGACAATCTTAACGCCACAGGCCTTCTCCCAAGGTCGATCTTCTCATTGTTTTGTATTGTTTGATGAAGTTTTGTTGTGCATTCTGCTGAATCGTGTAGTAGATTATGGTATGTTATTTTGCCTTTCATCCCTGAAATTGGGATTTTCATAGCTCAATCCAGTGCGAAAGTAGAGAGAGAGAGAGAGAGAGAGAATGATCTATGTGTCAAAATTTACTCATTGTGATTTTACTCTGTTCCGTCTGTGATGACTTCCATACTTGACTGGTTCACTCTAGTTTAGAAATGAGGGATATTTGGGTTGATTTAGTGAGGCTTAAAGAGAATTTTGTAATGTGTAAGGGAAAATGTGGAAAAAATTAGTTAAAATTTTAAAATTAAAATGATATTGTGAGGATATTAATTTTGTGTATTATTTCTATGTTGGTAATGTGCAAGTAATCTTGAGTCATTCCAATAAGGAGAGTGTGCAAGTAATCACGAGACGGAATGAGTAATTTCTTCTGTTTTATGAAGAGAGAAAGCACTTACACTTTGATTGTCATATTCATATATACATTGTTATAGTGGAAGTGTGGAACTTTACCTTGGTAGTTGGTTCTCTAGTGTGATTTAATTAGTACATGAATCCAAATTGTTTTAACACTCTTGATTTCAGATGCGTTGTTTTAAATGCAAAGCAAGCAGAGGATGACCAATTAGCTTTGGTTCACTCCAAAGAGCACATTGATCTCATCAAGACGATTAGTTCCAAAAACTCCAAGAAAATGACAAGAACTGCTAATAAATACGACTCTATTTATTTCAATAAAGGGTCATCAAAAGCAGCTTATCTTGCCGCTGGATTTGTCATTGAGGTAAGTTCTTATATTTTTCGCAATGCATTTAATTTTTATTTTGCATGTGCTTCTTGTATCATTTGGTTTATTTGAGATCAGTAGCTATAGAAATTTACTCTCCATGGAACAATGTTTGGCTCTTTTTTATTATTAACCTCAAAAGGTTTTGGAATTAGAGGTATCAAGTATTTATTGTTATACACTTTTCAAATTTCATTACATTTCAAGATGCAATTTCGTCAGATACAGATAATAATCATCATTAGTTAATTGCAACTAGTCTTCGTAAGCTTAATTAAGCATGCATCCCTGTCTAGGCTACAGAGCAAGTTGCTAAAGGGGAATTGGATTCAGCATTTGCTATTGTAAGGCCGCCTGGGCATCATGCAGAAGAATCTGAACCAATGGGCTTTTGCCTATTCAATAATGTTGCTATTGCAACAAGTGTCATCTTGAATGAAAGGGTAAGAGCTACTAAAATTTTTTGGAGATTTTTTTAGAAAAAAATTGGTATGTTTGTTAGTACTTTACCTGTATTTTAAATTTACATTTCTTTCCATTGCAAATTGCAGCCCGAGTTGGGTATCAACAAAATCTTGATTGTTGATTGGGATGTACATCATGGAAATAGTACTCAAAAGATGTTCTACAAGGATCCTCGCGTACTAGTCTTCTCCGTTCATAGGTATTCATGTTTTTCAGTCCTATATCATTAATTATTTTCTAAGACGCATAAACATGAAAATGACTCTTTACAAATATGCTAAGAAGATCATTGTCATAAAGTTGGATATCACATGCTATCAATGTTAAATTATAATTTATTGATTTTTCATTATTAATCAAATTGAAGAACATAACAGAAACTATAAATTTGGGAGAAAATCTAGCATATCCTGAAATTAGTTGTTACATTACTTAAATCTGTACATGATGCAATTCAAATAGATAATTTGACAAACTACAAGTATAAGAAAACATGTAATCTATTTCGCTAGTTATAATTTGCAAATTAACATTCTTGTATCTATTAGGCATGATTCTGGGAGGTTCTATCCCAAAGGTAATGAAGGGTCATATAACATGATGGGAGAAGGGCAAGGTGCGGGATACAATATAAATGTCCCCTGGGAGGGTGGCGGGGTTGGAGATGCTGACTATTTTGCAGTTTGGGATCACATATTACTTCCCGTGACTAAGGAATTTGATCCTGACTTGATTCTTATATCAGCAGGATTTGATGCAGGTTAGCAGAAATTCTCGAACTCCTGCGTTCCTCATTTTTATGCATCTCTTGCTCCTCTGTTTAACATGCCATAAAATCAAGGTTGATATTTGACTTTAGGACCTCTAATGTTATTTGGAACAGCCATAGGTGATCCCATTGGAGGTTGTTGTTTAAGTCCGTATGGTTATTCAGTCATGCTTTACAAGGTTAGAATTTAAACATTTAGTTATTGAATCAAACATTTTCTCCTGTCTAAATATCCACTACTGATGATGTTTGTGTACCTAGTTGATGGGATTTGCAGGAGGCAAGATTGTTATGGCTCTTGAAGGAGGATACAATCTTATTTCATTAGCAAATGCAACCCAAGCGTGCATTGAAATGTTGCTAGATTACAAGCCTCATATTAGGTCTTCGGAGGATCTTCCCCTAAAACCCACATGGCCTCTGATAAAAACAGTAAGTGATTGGATTGATATGTTTCATTTTCACCTTGTTACTTATATAATATATGCATTCATCCACTTTGGCTCTACATTTCAAGTTCATTATATATATATGTGTGTGTATATATATTTCTTGATTTGTATTAAAGAGAGATGCTTTCCCAAAATAAATCTATAATCATATAGCATGTATAACTATCCATGTTTTTTTACAAGCTCTCTCAACTTTTACAATAATTGTTGATGCATCTTTTATTTGCGTAGGTACGTCAAGCTTTATGCAAATATTGGCCGATACTTGCTGCTGAAATACCAGACAAAGTGATCAATAGCAGATTGCATATTGAGGCCAATATTACAGAAGAGACTGTGCGTCCAGACCCAGTCGACACAGCTCAACCCCTAGAGATGACCAACTACCCCATTGGCTCAAGGGAAAGGATGATTCGTTTGAGAATCAGTAGGATGTTGATCACATCCTTTCCGGAGTTGAAAGAGTTCACAGTCCAATTCGAACAGGTGCTTCGAGTGTGGACTTGGAGGGAACTAAGATTGGGGGATGTTGGCGAGTGTTTTTTGGCGGTCGAAGAAATGGGAGGAATTTCACATTTCTGTGACTGGGAGAGGGAGCAGATGGAATCTGCCCAGGTCCAATACTGCACCGACCTATTGTCCGACGACACACTCTCTAAGTTGGTGGATAGGAAGCTTGGAAAACTTCCTAGTTCAGCTCTAAATGATTTTTTTACAAAATTGTTTAAAAATGTAAATTGACATAATGGGTGTCCTGTTTGCTTTCAAATGGTTCAAAATTTCCCATTTATTATTGGAATCTCTCAACATACCATACAAGATCCTAATGTATTGGAGACCGTTGTTATTGAGGTCTGTTATTTCACATTATCTATTTGATTATGTGATTTTTTTTCCAGGTTGATGTCGAGACAAGGCAAGATAAAAGCCTATGTCCGAACCCCCACGGACCGTGAACATGCACAGGTTTTTGATAGAGAAGACTACTTTTATTAATTGATATTCTTTCCGTACCTCATTTGATTGTTCCTTTGATTTTACCAAGAGATTTAATGTGAGAGTTGTTTATTAGTCAATTTGAGGTAAATAAAATAAAATATACTCCCTCCGTCCCTAAAAAAGCTTGCATTTGTTGGATCAAAGTTTAAAGAAAAAGGGTAGGGCTGCTGTGTTCTCAAGTACACGGTGTACTTGAGTCCAACTATATAGGAAATATATATTATATATATGATAAATAATAAAATATTTAACAAAACTCATTGTAGTCTAATGGTTGTCCTAGGATTTCCTTAACAACCTGTCCCAGGTTCGATTCCCCCTTCCAGGTTCGATTCCCCCTTCTAGCAAAAAATTTCGTTATTTTATTTTAGCAGTTTTAATATAAATTAACACAGGTTCGATTTTTTTTTATACATTAAAAAGTACAATTAATAAATAATAAAATTTGTAAAATTAATAATAATTAAAAAAAAAATTAGGAACAATTTTTTATACATTATAAATTAATAAATAATAAAATTTGTAAAAAAAATAGCAACAGTTTTTTTTATACATTAAAAGTACAATTAATAAATAATAAAATTTGTAAAATTAATAATAATTTAAAAAAAAAAAAATTAGCAACAGGTTTTTTATACATTATAAAAAAAGTGCATGTACTAGTAATATCATTAATTGCACTTACTAATAATATAATTAATAGTAATAAAAGTGCAAGTAAAAAAATAATAAAACGTGTAAAATTAATAATAATTTTTTTAAAAAAAATTAGCACCAGTTTTTCTAGATTATGAAAGTGCAAGTACAAATAAACAAAAGGTGTATCATTAGCATACACTTTTCAGTTATAATATCATACACTTTTCAATTATAATATCATACACTTTTCAATTATAATACCATACACTTTTCATTAATATATAACTTACACTTTTCATTAATAGAACATACACTTTTTAGTTATAATAACATACACTTTTTAGTTATAATAACATACACTTTGCAGTTATAATAACATACAATTTTCATTAAATAAACACACTTTTCATTAATAGATCATACACTTTATAGTTATAATAACATACACTTTTCATTAATATATAACTTACATTTTTCATTTATAATATCATACACTTTTCAGTTATAATAACATACACTTTTCATTAAAAACAATGTTGCACTTTTCAATATAGTAACATACACTTTTCATTAAAAAAAACAAAGATACACTTTTTAGTCATAATAACATACACTTTTTCAAAAAAAAAAAATCAAAAAAAAAATTTCGAAAAAAAAAATCGAAAAAAAAAAAAAAAAAAAAAAAAAGTCAAAGTTTAACTGTTGACCGGTCAACGGTGGTCAACGGTCAACATTTGACTAGTAAAAGTCTACTCAAGTACATGGTGTACTTGAGTACATACAAGACTTTGGCAAAGAAAAAATGTACTCCCTCCGTCCGCCTATAAGTTACACGTTACTTTTTGGCACATAGATTAAGAAAAGTGATTAAATAATAGATATAGTACAAGTGATGTGATTGAAAGAGGAGAGAGATAGAGAGAAAAAATAAGATATAAAGTGATGTGTAAGAAAAAGTACATACCAAAAAGGGTATGAGAAGCTTATAGGCGGACGGAGGGAGTAATAATTAGAGTCTTGAAAGTAATTTTGTAAACTTTTATATATAAAGTAAATAAAGTAATTTGTTTGAGTGTGATGACTGATGAGCCCCAAAAGATATATGAAGGGTAAATATGTGTAAATTATAAAGGTGAGTATGCAAACTTCAGGGATAGAGGTAATATGTTTTTGTGTAGGAAAATTAATAGCCCATTTAGTATAATTTTGAGATATTTGGGGATAGAGGTAATATGTTTTTGTGTAGGAAAATTAATACCCCATTTAGTATAATTTTGAGATATTTGAAGAAGATAATTAAAAATAATAAAATTATTAGGAAGGGACAATCAAATAATGGTGGACCGAAATGGAAATGGACATTTTAATTAGTGACGGATGAGGTAGTATATTGGGAAAAAAAGTAAAGTATACTGTGTATTATGGAATTGTAAATAAATTAAAATATAAATTTTAAAAAAAAGATAGATGAGATGAGAAGATATAAGCATATTTCTAAAATTTTCTAAGCACACTCCAAACTTTAGAACACAGTCACTTTGGTTGAATAAAAAGTTTATTGCACAACCACTTCGCCCGAATAGAAAGCTTATTGCACGATTCAAATCAAGCTTTATGCAAATATTGGCCTGAAATACCAGACAAAGTGATCAATAGCAGATTGCATATTGAGGTAAATACTTTATTAAAAATGTAACTTGATGCAATGAATGTCCTGCTTGCTTCAAATGGTTCAAATTTCCAATGCATCCTAATATCCAAGTACAATATAACATACAAGATCCTAATATTGGAGACCATTGTATTGGAGTTATCAAATATTGGTTAATATTTGATTTGTTAGCAATCTGTTAGTAACAGATTTGGTCATATCTAACTTATTGATATGGTTGTTTATTTTGTTTCCATCTATTTCGGCCAAAGCAGTTAGTTAGAGGGGTTATCATCATTATTGTATATATATGCGATGTTGCATACGGTAGTTTCAATCTTTTCAATAAGAATTATTCAGTTTTGGTTTATTCCTTTTATCATGGTATCAGAGCACCGATCTTGGTGATTAATTTGATACTCACACACTTATGTTGAATTATGGTAGACGGTAAAAGTGACAACAAAATAGTCAAGAATCGCGATGGCTCCGGCAGCGCTTCGGGCCCCATCGTCACCATGGCAGGCATGACGATGCGTTCGCAAAATTCGTGGATTATCGATTCAGGTGCTACTGAACATATTACGTGTGATAAGAATGCATTAATTAATGTCGTCATGAACCATTCTGAGCCGTGTGTCAAAATCCTGAATGGTGAGGTCGTTCCTGTCCTCTCGGTTGGCAAAGTGAATCTGGATAATGGCTTACATTTGGGTCGTGTTTTATTCGTTCCTCAATTTCATTGCAATCTTATTTCTGTTAGTCGTCTCACCACAGAATTAAATTGTGCATTCACGTTTTTCTCAGATTTTTGTGTTATCCAGGACCTACGCTCGAGGACGCTGATTGGAGTGGGTCAACGACGTAATGGTCTGTACTATCTTGAGCCTTCAGTACAAGTGGGGGCAATTTTGGCTGTTGTTGGAAATCCGAAGATATGGCATAGGCGATTGGGACATGCCTCTAATGGAAAACTACGACATATCTCTTGCTTACGTGATGAAGAGAAAAATGACCAATTTTGTGATTCGTGCATACGCGCTAAGCAAACTAGACTGCCGTTTTCTCTTAGTCATACTAAAACTAGTCATTGCTTTGAATTGATTCATTGTGATATATGGGGGCCTTATAGATGCGATACGTTTACTGGTGCACGTTATTTTTTAACGATTGTTGACGATTATAGCAGGGGTGTTTGGATTTTTCTCATTCGACGTAAATCAGAAGTAGCCACCTTCTTGATTGATTTTCTTAAAATGGTGCAGACACAATTTTCACGGGACGTCAAACGTATTCGATCAGATAATGGTGTTGAATTTCGAACGACAAATTTTCTTAACTATTGTGCTGATAAAGGAATCTTACTCGAAAGTTCATGCACCGACACCCCTCAACAAAATGGGGTCGTGGAGAGAAAGCATAGACACATATTGGAAGTGGCTAGGGCCCTTCGTTTTGAGGCGGGATTGCCTATCGAGTTTTGGGGAGAGTGCGTCACTACGGCCGCTTACATCATCAATAGATTACCATCTACACTTATTTCGAACAAAACTCCTTTCGAAGTCTTGTTCAACAAACGACCGTCTTATGACCACTTGAGAACTTTTGGATGTTTGGTGTATGCTCACAAGAACCGTCGCAAGGACAAGTTCAAAGAGAGAGGTAGGGCCTGCATTTTTGTTGGATATCCTAGTGGACAGAAAGCGTACAGGGTTTTTGATTTGGAAACCCATGATTTTTATACTTCCCGTGATGTTACATTCTTTGAAGAAATTTTCCCCTTCAAAGGAATTGATAATGATGATTTTTTGGGGGCCGTGACTGAAGCCTCTAAAGGTAGTTCCGAGAGAGAGCCAGCGGATCCGTAAGCGTCCCAAGCATCTCGATTCGTATGTCACCAATCGTACAGTGGTTCCCACTCTCTCGTCGTCGCGACCATTTATCCGCCATAATAAACCCTCGCTTGCAATAAACCCCAGTCGGGACACTCTAGCAGCACCTTCCACCGAGGCCCGTGACTCGGCTGACCATGCCGAACCTGCTGGGAGAGATGCGGCAGTTCCCTCAGTAGTTAATTCACCCACACCTGAGGCAGTTCCGAGAGAGAGCCAGCGGATCCGTAAGCGTCCCAAGCATCTCGATTCGTATGTCACCAATCTGCCCCCATCACTAGACCATTCGTTGCCCACTTCCAATTTAGCAGACTCGACGGTATACCCTCTCTCCCACTTTGTCAATTTTTTTTTTTTTTTGAACGGTAAATACTATATTTCATTTGAGTACATGGGGTACTCAACCCGTATAATTTACATCATTATATTACATCCTTCACCCTAACACAAGATTGCAAATGTCACCCTCCACTGCCTACCCCAATCTACACACAGCAGAATTGGATCAGCATTAGCAGCTTAACATTCCCCCTATGCCTAATTTCTCTCTACCTTCATACTTGTATAAGGGTCAACACACCAAGCAATTATGATAAGGCATTTCTAGCGGCCATCACATCTCGTGATGAGCCAAAGTATTTCTCCCAGGCAGTTAAAGATCCTTTGTGGCATGAAGCGATGCAAAAGAAAATTATCGCCCTTGAAACGAATGGCACGTGGAAGTTGACCCCGCTACCACCGGGAAAGAAAGTTATAGGCTCGAAATGGGTTTATAAAATTAAATACAAACCTAATGGAGACGTGGAGAGATATAAGGCACGTTTAGTTGCAAAGGGGTTCACTCAAATTGAAGGGATAGACTTCCATGAGACGTTTGCTCCGGTGGCCAAACTTGTCACGGTCAGATGCTTGTTAGCGGTTGCCTCACGGAAAAACTGGGAAGTTCACCAGTTAGATGTTAACAACGCGTTTCTACATGGTGATTTAATCGAGGATGTGTATATGCATATACCACAGGGATTTGCAAAGGATGGTGACACTCGGGTTTGCAAACTCGAGAAATCCTTGTATGGGCTTCGGCAGGCATCTCGAAATTGGTACGAAAAATTCACACAAGCCCTTATTTCCATCGGTTTTTGCCAATCTAGAGCCGATCACTCATTGTTTATTTATCGAAGAGGAGCCACCCATGTTTCCGCACTTATCTACATTGATGATGTCTTATTGGCGGGCAATGATCCTAGTTATATATCATTTGTCAAGCGTCATTTGGATGAAAAATTTAGTATAAAAGACTTGGGAATGCTAAAATATTTTTTGGGGATCGAAGTTGCAAGATCTCCCGATGGTTTCGTTTTGAGTCAAAGGAAGTATACTTTGGATATCTTGGAGGAAAGTGGTCTCATGGGCAGTCGACCGAGTGCATTCCCAATGGAGCAAAACTTGAAACTACGGCCTGATGATGAAAGTCCGTTTGTTGAAGCGCCCCAATATCGACGACTAGTAGGCCGATTACTATACCTCACCGTTACGCGTCCCGATATTGTGTTTGTCGTGAGCCAGCCGAGTCAATTTCTAAGTCAGCCGAGAAAATCCCACCTTGATGCAGCTCATCGTGTACTGAGATATTTGAAGCAGGCACCTGGTCAAGGAATATACCTATCAGCGCACGACAACTTCACTCTTCAAGGGCATTGTGATGCCGATTGGGCGGGCTGTCCGTTTACGCGTCGTTCATCCACGGGGTATTTGATCACACTCGATGGCTCTCCGATTTCATGGCGAACCAAGAAGCAGTCGGTTGTCTCTCGATCGTCGACGGAGGCGGAATATCGAGCCATGGCTACTACTGTTTGCGAAATTATTTGGTTGCGATGGTTGTTGCGTGACTTTGGGATAAGTCAACCGGGACCCACTTCTCTCTTTTGCGACAATCAGGCAGCTCGACATATCGCAGTTAATCCGGTCTTTCACGAGCGCACAAAGCATGTAGAAATGGATTGTTACTTTGTGCGTGAACGAGTTGCGAATGGGGACATTAAGCCGTGCATGGTTTCGACGGAAGACCAAGTTACTGATATTTTTACCAAACCACTTGGAGCTGAGCGATTTCGGTTTCTTTGTAGCAAGTTGGGTGTTCGAGATCTTCACATTCCAACTTGAGGGGGAGTATTGGAGTTATCAAATATTGATTAATATTTGATTTGTTAGCAATATGTTAGTAATAGATATTATTTGATTTGTTAGCAATCTGTTAGTAACAGATTTGGTCATATCTAACTTATTGATATGGTTGTTTATTTTGTTTCCATCTATTTCGGCCAAAGCAGTTAGTTAGAGGGGTTATCATCATTATTGTATATATATGCGATGTTGCATACGGTAGTTTCAATCTTTTCAATAAGAATTATTCAGTTTTGGTTTATTCCTTTTATCACATTGTTATTGAGGACTGTTATTTCACATTATCCATTTGATTATGTAAATTCTTTTCCGGGTTGATGTCAATATAAATCAAGATAAAGTCTATGCCCGAACCCTTACAGAACTTGAACATGCCCAGGTTTCTGGTAGAGAGGACTACTTTGAAGGTGAGATGTTGTGTGTAATGTGTTATATGGTCCAAATAGGCACACGCTGTAACTCAAGATATGTGATGGTGCACAGGCCTAGTAATTTCCAATTCATTAGTAGAGATGTTATTTGGCCTATCAAACATTAATGAACATTTATTCACGATCCCATCTGTTTTTCTAAATGTTCCTCCCCCTCGCCAATCCCCCATGAGGCATCCCCCCATGGGTGGTCGAGATGCTGGTCGCCGTGATCTTGAAGATCGCACTTATTTGGGTTGGCAGACTAATCGGGTTCAAAGGTATTAGATTTTTCCTAAGTTTTTCCCTTTTTGTTATATGCGTTTTCCCGTGGCTAAGGAGTTATATTTCTTTTTCTTCAAGGTTGGTGGGTAGATTATGTTTCATCTCGTTCAATGACTATCACATTTGTCCACTAATAGCGATTTGTAGATTAAGAGCTAGTCAATCACTATTACCATTTAGAAATGTTATCATTATTATTTAACACATGTCTATTTTTATTTTAAAATTTATGAGGTGTACATTACTTGGAATTGTGTAAATAGTGACTCCAACGAACAAACATACGTCTTGAGAACATACGGATTTTATTTTACTCAAATGAAAAGAAAAGGTGATTGGTTGAAAAAAAATGAATTAAAGGACTTATTTTTGCAAAACACATAAAATAAAAGGTTTATTTATTTATTCCTTCCGTTTCACAATATTTTTTACACTTACTTTTTCCTTTTTCAAGACGTTCAATAATAACATTAATATCCTTAAAATGATTTTTTTTTATACATACACATAAGTTAAGTCACTTTTATTTTATAGAAGTACAATTCTTAATACTTCCTCTGTCCCACAACTGTTCACACACTTTTCTTGTTGTCTCACAATTGTTGTACACCCTAAAAAAGAAACTCTTTCATATATTCATACATTTACACAAAATGTCATTACTTTTACACTCATTTCAAGTACTCTCTTTACTTTATTCATTTAACTTTACAAAATTACCCTCAATACTCTACTCATTATATATATATGAGATTATTTACCAATAGAGTCATTATCACCACACATTCAACAAATTGCAACAGCTACTTAAAAGTTTGTCTATTTGCTTCATTTTGGATTCAAAAAACCATAATTACCCTTATTCGTTCAAATTGGTTTAAATTTTCGAAAAAGCTACTATATCAGATATTTAGTCTTGGCAAAAATTTCGCGTTTCATTTAATTCATCAATATTAGGTTACAGAATTTGATATTAATTTAGATAGTTATTATTGCCATAATTATCGCCTTTCATTCAATTCCTCAATTCTGTGAATTTCCAATATATTTTTTTGAAAAGCTTCTGCAGAATCGATCCAAACACGAGTTTCGAAATTCGAAATGCCGCCGAAGTTCGACCCTGATTGAGATGACAACAATGGAGTTCCATTCTTGTTGTTGCTCAACAACTCCGCTTGCGACGGCAACAATGGAGTCCCGTTTTTCGGCAATTTCGCAAACATTGGCCTCCGAAAACCTCCCTCCTCTGCCTTCCCAAACAGCTGCTTCCTCAAAACTTCGTGTAAATGCCCAAACAGCTCCTTATTCAACGATTCAAATGTCAAATCCAATCTCTCCAATTCCTCCATGGCATTCTTATTATACATGAAAAGGCCGTAATACAGATCGAAACTATCGCTCGATGTATTTTCAACTAGATTCAACAGAGTCTCGTACCCTTTCGTGTTAATCGGGGTACTCTGTAACCTGCAATTTCTCCAGAATCAAATATTGTGAATATGCACCAAATACAGCAGTGACATTTATCATGCACTTGCAGTATGTATGCCATATGCGTTCATAATGGCACCAAATATTGTGGTATGTTACCGAGTGTGTATATATATGCCTATTACAATGCATATGTAGTAGGCACCGATTATGCATATCGTTTACATATTCAACTCCCTATGCATTGTGTGGATTGGGCTACAGAAGTTTGGGGTGATGGAGAACTTCATATAATATTAAGGGTAATGCTATATTTTATTTAGTTTTCTTATGTAAACTTGGATGATGAATTACTGGTCAACCCTTTATTTTCTACCTATCAAATGTACGAACAACGTTCTATGCACATATCCGTGCATATGTAGTGTGCATATGCACATGCATACCGGATACATATGCAAAACTTCGTGCATTGTCCGGATCGTTCTCCAGAAGTTTGGGGTGATGGAGAACTTTATATAAGATTTAGTTAATGCTATATTTTTTTTGAGTATTCTTATGTAAACTTGGATGATTATTTACTTTTTCAACCATTTTGTTTGCTACTTATCAAATGTATGAACAACATGCAGATGATCCCATACCTGATGCGGTGAATCGAAGTACTAGTCGCCGGAAAATGCAGATAACGATGAACAATCGTTGGAACAAAATCAATATTCTGCAGAATTCTCGAAGCTAAGCAAGTGAAACGCATTAATTAGAATACCTACTATTTAGAAATTTTTTAAAAATTTGGAAGGTGCTTAAATCTCGCTTTTTCGAGAATCTCTTAATCTATAATTATGGTAATTAGTTGACCCTGTAATTTGAATTAAATATTTCGAATTGTGTCAAATTAGTAAAAGGGTAAAGTTGTCTAAGATTTTTAATTTTGACTCTATTATTAGACAAGAATTTATAGTGTAGGTTTTATTAGAAAAAACTAGTAGTGAAATGACCTTATTAGTTTATAACCATATATATATATATATATATATTTTTTTTTAAAATGTGTCCATTTAATTTATGGTGCAAACACTTATGGGATGGAGAGAGTATGTATACATCTATCTATAAAACTTACTCACTCCGTCCCAAGTTAGATTGTTCATTTGTCAAAATTTGATGTCTCAATTTAGATTATGCATTTTTTTATTTAACAATAAATTACTTATTCACTTTAAACTATACCCTTCAAATATTTCAAAATTAATTTATTCCATTAATACTAATAAACAACTTTCACATAAAAATACGTATAAACAGTAAATGCACATTATAACTTTGGAAAAGTATTTTTTTAACGGGAAAATCAAAGGTGTAGAGTGTAGGCAGAGAGAGTTGTGGCGTCACTCCAGTGTTTGCAGTTTATACTGTCAAACTAGAGAAGTTGAAAAGACAGGTTTCATTATCAGAGAGAAACACATGGAGAAAGTTGGCTCGGAACGACGTCGCGTGGGGCTGCTGTTCGATGAGAGAATGTGTAAGCATAAGCAAGCAGGGGAAGAAGAGCACCCGGAAAACCCCCAAAGAATTGGGGCCATTTGGAACAATCTCAACGCCACAGGCATTCTCCCAAGGTCTTCAATACGTTTCGTTTCTGTTTTATTTATTGTTTGATGATGATTCATATATGCAAGTTTTGTTGTGCATTCTACATTTCTACTGAAATTGGGATTTTAGGAGAGAGAGAGAGAGGAGAGCATGATCTGTGTCAAAATATACACATCGTGATTTATTGAGGTGTAAAGGAAACTGTGGGCTCAAACTGAGTGTTAGTTTTGAAAATAAAATGATATTGTGAAGATACTAATCTTGTTTGTTATTTCCATATTGAGAATGTGCAAATGTAATCATGGGAAGGATGGAGTATTGTTTTTGGTGTTATATTCTTATATACATTGTTATATTGGAATTGTGGAACTTTACCGTGGTTTTCTAGTGTGATTTAATTAGTTAGTACATGAATCCAAATTGTTTCAACACTTTTGATTTCAGATGTGTTGTTTTAAATGCAAAGGAAGCAGAGGATGACCATTTAGCTTTGGTTCACTCCAAAGAGCACATTGATCTTATCAAGACGATTAGTTCGAAAAACTCCAAGAAAATGACAAGGACTGCTAAAAAATACGACTCTGTTTATTTCAATAAAGGCTCATCGGAAGCAGCTTATCTTGCTGCTGGCTTTGTCATTGAGGCAAGTCCTTATATTTTCGTATGCAGATAATTTTATTTTGCATGTATTATTTGGTTTATTTGAGATCAATAACTATAAAATTTACTCTCCGTAGTCCGTAGACCAATGCTTGACATTTTTATTATTATTAACCTGAAAATGAAATGTTATGGAGTTAGAGGTATTAAGTATTTATTGTTATACACTTTTCCAGGTTTCATTACATTTCAGGATGCAATATCTTCATATTCAGATAATAATCATCCTTAGTTTATTGCAACTAGTCTTCGTAAGCTTAATTAAGCATGTATCCCTATCTAGGCTACAGAGCAAGTAGCTAAAGGAGAATTGGATTCAGCATTTGCTATTGTAAGGCCGCCTGGGCATCATGCAGAAGAATCTAAGCCAATGGGCTTTTGCCTATTCAATAACGTTGCTATTGCAACAAGTGTCATCTTGAATGAAAGGGTGAGAGCTACTAAAAGTTTTGGAAATTTTTTAGAAAAAAATTGGTACGTTTGTTAGTACTTTACCTGTATTTTAAATTTACATTTCTTTCCATTGCAAATTGCAGCCCGAGTTGGGTATCAACAAAATCTTGATTGTTGATTGGGATATACATCATGGAAATAGTACTCAAAAGATGTTCTACAAGGATCCTCGCGTCCTAGTCTTCTCCGTTCATAGGTATTAATGCTTTTCAGTCCTATATCATTATTTTTTCTAAGACGCATAAATATGAAAATGACTCTTTACAAATATGCTAAGAAGATCATTGTCATAAAGTTGGATAACACATGCTATCAATATTAAATAATAATTTATAGATTTTTCATTATTAATCAAATTGAAGAACATAACAGAAACTATAAATTTTGGAGAAAATCTAGCATATCCTGAATTTAGTTGTTACAATACTTAAATCTGTACATGATGCAATTCAAATAGATAATTTGACAAACTACAAGTATAAGAAAACATGTAATCTATTTCGCTAGTTATAATTTGCAAATTAACATTCTTGTATCTATTAGGCATGATTCTGGGAGGTTCTATCCCAAAGGTAATGAAGGGTCATATAACATGATGGGAGAAGGGCAAGGTGCGGGATACAATATAAATGTCCCCTGGGAGGGTGGCGGGGTTGGAGATGCTGACTATTTTGCAGTTTGGGATCACATATTACTTCCCGTGACTAGGGAATTTGATCCTGACTTGATTCTTATATCAGCAGGATTTGATGCAGGTTAGCAGAAATTCTCCCTGCGTTCCTCATTTTTATGCATCTCTTGCTCCTCTGTTTAACTTGGTGTAGTTTAACATGCCATAAAATCAAGGTTGATATTTGACTTTAGGACCTCTAATGTTATTTGGAACAGCCATAGGTGATCCCATTGGAGGTTGTTGTTTAAGTCGTTATGGTTATTCAGTCATGCTTTACAAGGTTAGAATTTAACCATTTAGTTATTGAATCAAACATTTTCTCTTGTCTATTTATCCACTACTGATGATGTTTGTGTACCTAGTTGATGGGATTTGCAAGAGGCAAGATTGTTATGGCACTTGAAGGAGGATACAATCTTACTTCATTAGCAAATGCAACCCAAGCTTGCATTGAAATGCTGCTAGATTACAAGCCTCCTATTATGTCTTTGGAGCTTCTTCCCCTAAAACCCACATGGCCTCTGATAAAAATAGTAAGTGATTGGATGGATATGTTTCATTTTCACCTTGTTACTTAATATATGCATTCGTCCACTTTAGCTCTACATTTCAAGTTCATTATATATATGTGTGTATATATATTTCTTGATTTGTATTAAAGAGAGATGCTTTCCCAAAATAAATCTATGATCATATAGCATGTATAACTATCCATGTTCTTTTACATGCTCTCTCAACTTTTACAATAATGATTGATGCATCTTTTATTTGCGTAGGTACGTCAAGCTTTATGCAAATATTGGCCGATACTTGCTGCTAAAATACCCGACAAGGTGATCAATAGCAGGTTGCATATTGAGGTCAATACTTTATTAAGAACTGCAAGCAAACTATTAGCGAAATTGTTAAAAATGTAACTTGACACAAAGGATTTCCTGCTTGCTTTCAAATGGTTCAAATTTTCCATTTATTATTGGAATCTCTCAACAAGGCCAATGCATCCTAATATCCAAGTACAGTATAACATTGTTATTGAGGACTAATATTTCACATTACCTATTTGATTATGTAAATTCTTTTCCAGGTTGATCTCGAGATAAAGCAAGATAAAGTCTATGCCAGAACTCCTACAGAACTTGAACATGCCCAGGTTTCTGGTAGAGAAGACTACGTTGAAGGTGAGAATATGTGTGAATGTTTGTTTAATGTATTATATGTTTAAATACGTGGATGACGACATCATCAAGAGCTTGCACAAAGAGGACCATCTTGAGCATCTCGTCTAAACTTTTCAAATTCTGCGAAAATACAACAGGATGTATAATCATACATATACCCCCTTCATTCGAGTTCACTTCGTGTCGAAAGTGAATTATTTGTTCTTATTCTAATCTTTTTTTTTTTATTCCGAGACCCATGTAACTTGAGCATTCTTAGGTCTAATTCTTCTCTGATGAGTGAGTCTTGCAACCGTGTTTTTTCTTTTTTATTTCCTCATTTATCTTTGCTAACTTTTCATTTTTTTTCAGAAATGGAGTGGGCAGCTGGTGCTTCTGCTAGAGGAGGGGTCACCACCGCTGCCACCCAGGGTGCTACGCCCTCAGAGCAACAAAATGCTCCCAATATTCCCACTGCTGTGGTGATCACCTCTGAAAAGTGCAGTAAGACTCTTCCAAATGTGGTAGCTGAATCTTCACAGTCTCCGATCTCAGAGATTCAGGGACTCGAGAATGATGAACAGCCAGCTCCTAGTGCTGAGGAGAAGGAAGAAGTTGCAGCTGAAGAGGAAGTACGAGCCTTAGCTGATGAGAATATGGTCAATGCCGCTGCATCAGGTCATAAGAGAACGAAAGCTGAAATTCACAAAGTTGTTCTCCATCACACAGCTGAAGGGCTTGAAAGAGATGCTCAAACAGATTTAGAGCTTTTGGCCACTGCAACTGGTCAACCCCAAACCTCCAAGGCTTTCAACGCTTTATCAGATAAGGAATGGGAACAGCTATCTGTTGAAGATATACTTGGTCCTCCCAGAACCAATCAATTTCAAACCAAGTATATCAAACCAGCCCAAGAGCATCGTCTGTTTATGTACAAACAAGCTTATGAGAATGGGACTCGAAGCTTCAGCCTTTTGAACAAGCTAATGGCTGATCTCTCACACCATGTCTTCGACGATCTGACTGTTCAATTCACTGGATTAAATCAACGTCTGCAAACCCGAGAGCAATGGGAATGCAAGATAATGCAAGAACAGATCAGAACGTCACTTCAAAGATACTTCAAGACTGATCTAAGTGCAGCTATTCAAGAACAGAAGACACTTCTACTTCAAGAAGTTCACGACATTAATCACACTTTCAAAACTGAAATGCTAGCTACAATTGAAGAGCTCAAGAAAGCCGAGCTGCAAAAGAGTGAAGAGAGAGAGAAAAGGTTTATGGCAAAGGTTGAGAGAGTTGCTGATCTTCAAAGGAAAGAAGTCTCTACTCAACTACAACAATTGAGGGACTTAAACCTCAAAATGAGTGCTACGAAGGAGAAGCTGGAGACAAGGGAAGCTGAATTGTCAACACTTATTACTCAGCTGAGTGATAGGTTAGCTGTCCAAGCTTCTGTTCCAAATGTTGCCCAGATTGCTAAGGAAGTGGCAACATCAACAACACTTCAAATCAGAGTTGAATTCACCTCTGTGCTGAATGATTTCAAGGACACTCTCAAAGCTGAAATTTCTACGTTCATTAATACTTTCACTACACGCCTTGATGATGCCAAAAAGGAGAAAGAAAAGTAAAGACAATGCTACTTGAAGAGAGGAAGAAATAGCACAAACTGAACTGGCTAGAAGATTAGCAACGTCAGTTTAAATCATTTAAATATTTATTTTTTCATTTGACTGTCTTTTTTAAGAGTGGGGCTATCAACACTCCAAATCATGTTATACACATCCCAAATCATTTTGGAAAAAAATAGACATAAATGCATTTACTAAAATGTCCTTTTGGCTTAAAAATGGGACCCCGCAAGTGGGCGGTGGGATTGGTCCCCTGGGATTAGTCGGTCATAAAATCGGATACCCGAGACTTCAAAAAAAAAAATAACTCTTTAAAAAATTATAAACACACTTCTAATAATAATAAACACACCCCATATGTTATTCACACCCCATTTTTAAACCCTCCATCATTTAATCCTCAATACAACAATTTTTTTTTCTTCAAAAAAATCATTCTTATTCTAAAAATCATTCATGCATAAATTATTTACATGATGATATATTCACAATCAACATTGTAATGGAAGAAGAAAACGTGATATAGAACATTAATGTAAATATATTTACATTTTTTTTAGAGTATATACAGATTATGAACTACAACAGTCGTCGATATGTTCAGCCAGAATCGTGGTCGAACAAATCACTGAGTGCACTGTCAGTACTGGCCGAACACATCATTGAGTGTACGACCAGTACTGACTGAACACAATTTTTCCATGCAACTTCGTACGTGTTTGCCCATTATGGTCGTGCTCTTTCTTGGTTGTGCGGCCACGAATCTGGCCGAACACCTTTAGCACAACAACAGATTTGACAGTAAAAATGCACAAAAATAGAGCCCTCTACTTCAGGTACAAGTTCATATCTCTTTGTATTTCTAGATATTAAGCAAGCGGTTCGTGAAGTCAGGGAGTCTCTTGACTCGTACTTTGAGAAAGGATTGGGACTTCAGCTGATGAAGTACATAGATCAAGCAGCCAAGGATCAGAGGCGTATCCTTTCCACTCAGATCAATGAAATGGAGGATACTTTCAGAGTGAAGTTGTTTGATCGTGTTGAAGAGTTCCTAGCAAGTGAAAATAAGAAGGCAGTTGAAAGAGCCTTTGTATTTGCTAAGCTCTATGCCACTGAAACTAAGAGAATGGAAGACATTTACAAGTTGAGACTTGTTTCAGCAGCAGAGCAAATGAGGGCAGCTGAGGAACAAAGGGAAGTGGCTCTGACCATGTTAAGAAGTGCCCAAGAGCAGAATGTGTCACTTTCAACAAAGCTAAAAGAGACTACGGAACAGCTCAAGTTTGTAACTGATAAGCTTACACAGCTGACTGCTGCTTCTACTTTTGATCATATCGTGCAGCACAGCCTGGCTAAGATACAAGAGTTCAACTTGCAACATCAACAGGCTTTGACAAAGACTGTTCGAGGTGAGATTATGAGGGCCACCAAGTCTTTTGCCTCTATGCTTGAAGAAGCCAAAAAAGGGGAAAAAAAAGGTGATTAATGTCTTGGAGAAGACTATCTCACAACAAGCAGAGCTGGTAGTATCTCAAAATAAGTTAGCTGAGAACTTAAACAATTTTAGAATGAAGATTAAGCTAAGGAAGAGCTTGTCGACCCAAGGGGGAACAAGTAAAAGTAAGGAGATTACTGCAATTACTCAAACAGCTGAACCAAGACCTGAAACTCAAGTTAAGAAGAGAAAGGCAGCTGTGATTGAGGAATCGGAAGATGACGAAGAGCAAGCGACTAGAGCTAAGAAAGAGCAAGAGCTCAAGAAAAGGAAACTCAAGAAAGCTGCTGCAGCCAAGACTAAGTTTGAAAGAAGTCAGATGAAGAGGTTGAGGCAGCTGAAGTAGTATGTTGATGTGATTGAAAACACATATATGAATATGTTAGTCGATCCAGACGAGTTGTCAAGATGACATGCAATCAAGAAGAAGTGACAGATATTTTTGTGTGAAAAAATGACATTTGGTATAATTTTAAGATATTTGAAGAAATGAAATAAATAAAGTTGCCTTTTTACCATTTTTTGAAATCGACAATTTAATAAGGAACAGACTATAGACTGAAATAGAGAAGAGGCAATTTAATCAAGGCTCAAATACATGTAGACATGTGCAAATATACATACATAAATCCAAGCAGCAGCAATAACATCTCACTGCCAAATAAACAACAAGCAGAAGAAGCGTTGAATTCACCCAAATTAGTACCAAGAGATTTCATAAATAATACATGCATTTGTCAATCTGCCACAAGAATAGGAGAGATAAGTATTTGCATTGAAAGTTAAGAGTCAGCGATAGGAAAAGCGGATCCGAGTTTGTTGCCATGGCGATAGCATTTGATATTTACGGGGTAGGGACCAAGTTCAACGTGATTATCTTCTCCTCCAACGTAGAAGCATAGAGTGTAGATTGCAAGTTCAAACTCAGGGCTCACTCCAACTAACGTGCTCGATACTGCCTTGAGAACACCATTCCATTCAAACTGAATTGTAAGTAACTGTGTTTCTGCGTCTGGCTGCAACATTAAGGCACAGAAAATACAGCCCCATGTCAAATTGTCAATAGATTTAGCATATATGGGAGAAAGATGGTCTTATATAGCATTAAACCGAATATCCATAATTTCACACACAACGTACCAACAACCCCAAGTTTCGTATGAAACAAAAAGGGCATGTAATGGAAAATACGGCTGGTTACACATCAGATAAGCTAAGCTACCGGTGAGTCGGTGACATTCCCTACTAGGCTGCTACTAATAATAACAGGGGCATTTAAACGTAATATATAGATGAGCACTTAAGCAGAGAGTTGTGTGCATGACTAAATGTCACATTTCAATTAAAAAAAATAAAAACTTATTTCATTGTCAGCTGAAACAATTGACAATTTGCATACTCTTGAGCCAAATGCTTCAAGAAGATAACAAGAATTGTTATTGGTCTGCCCTGAGTTTACTGGTCTAGGTAGCAATTCGTTGTTGGTGACTTGTGACATCTAAGAACCTATGTGCTTACAGTGAAGAAGAGTGGGAACGATGACAAGCAGATTTTGACAATAGAGTAATTTGTGCCATTAAATATATTTAATTAATGTGATCCTAGAGTCTAGTAATAAGTTTTTGCATGTAACATATATAAATAGATAGCACCACATCCCTTCAGACAAACATATAAATTGTTAGTACTAGTGTACTTACAAAGTTATATGATAAGATTTCAAAATTATTACTTCCTCAAATACCAACTTATAGAGTATTGCTTAGCTCTCGTTTTCTTTAAAGGAGGATATCCCAGATATAAGAACTACTTTTTTCCCTCTAAAATGGAAATTTTATTTTCCAAAACAGTCTACCTGACTTTCAAAGACCTTTTCTAAAGGCAGTCTTGAAAAACCAGAAAAAAAAACTCAGAATATTTCAACTCCCATCTAAACTTACATAACCACAATTCTGGGATGGAGGGATTATTTGTGATGATATAAATTTTATTGGAATAATTTCCAGTGGCTTAAAAAAAATTAAATTACTTCAAATTGGTCATCTATCAGGATAATTTAAGGGGACGGTTCTCTGTTTCAGATGCCTACTTAACCAATAAAAAATTGTCAATCAGAAGAGAATTCACTTACGGTCTGGCCACGCCTTCGAGGAAAGATATAACCCTGATAGTCAACCCTCCCTTTTGCCTCTTCTAGATAGAACTGAAAAAAAATGAAAATGCAGATTGAGCTTCTGAAATTAGAACAAGGGAAACCAAATAGCAATAGTAAAAGTAATAATTGCTCATTGATATCAAATTTACCTAATGAATCTTTAATGAACTTATATGACCATTTGAAAAAAAAAATATTGTGGCCACAGTGATCATGCATAGCATGGATTGGAAGGTAAAAGTAACAAAAAGTCAGGTTACAGTTATATTTCTCGTGACCATAAATTTTAAAATAAGAGTTGCTGTTTTTCTTTCTTTTGCTGCTATAACAAAAACTTAATACAGTATATCCGACTTCAAAGACGTTACAAAATTGCCGCCAACTTCTCCATATTCTTTATGCATTCAGATGAATAACACTTCACTGCAGAATACTCGCTAAAATAATAATGATCTTTTACTAATAAAATATTGCCACTGTGCAAATATGAATAAGTAAAAGTTTCATAGAGTGGGTAATATTTTGACAAGCACCTGAATCCAGTTATGAAATCCTGAGACTTCTTGGTCTCCTCGTTTGATTTCTCCAACAAAAACATGCTCAAAAGCCGAAGAACAACTAGATGTACCACCTCGGCCATAAAGATCAAACCAAAGACTCGTTATCATTCCCTTAAACTCTTGATAGCTCCCAGATGCAATGCCCTTCGCCGACAGATACTTGTGAAGGTACTTAATTGGAGCAGTTCGGCTGATCTCTTCTATAAATGCTGCTTGCTCTTGTCTCTCTTCAGATGTAACAACTTCTTTATACCCTTCATGTGGATTATAATTATCAAGAAGAGAACAGAAACGTGAGTATGTCGGCTTCCTGAATATTTCTTCACTCAGCCAGGAAAATAGGGACCCTTCCGCCACGTCATCCTTCTGGTACACCTTCTTTCCTTCACCACAATCTATCTCATAATCCTTTCCAGGAACTAAACGATTCAAATCAAGTTCCCACAGTTTGGCAATGGCCTTTGACATGTCAGCAAGCTCTTCTTCTGAGGGTTCCATTTTAGAACCACAATCAACCTCATCTGAGTAATGTTGCTCACTAGGGGGGCGTTTGAAATTGTTCCGCTGATCTGAAGGTACCTGGATAATGACAATTACAGCTAGTTCATGAATGTATCAAAAATTCGTCTGTAAAGTCCAGATAGTTAAATAAAAAAGAAGTTAGTTCAAGCTGATAGACAAATGATGGACATGATATTGAAAAGCTAGTTTGTGTAGTGCACATCTCACTTAGAGTCAAAATCACAAGAAGCGCAAAACAATGCTCAATAAAATTTTGCTTTTAATAACAAATATAAGCATTAAAAATTGATGGATTCTTTAGTGATAACAAGTAAGAGTACAAACTTCTGCCGTAGCACAACATGACAAAAAATTCATAGGATGATTTTTCATCTCATCGGATATGTCTTTCTTGAGATAAATTTCAGCTAGCGCTAAAGTGGTATAGTAATTGAGGCACTGAAAGCTATGGTTAAACGAAACGATTGATACCGTGATAAAAATACTTATATAACTGTAAAATCAGCTTCTAAATGGATATATTTCTATCATCTTATAACTCAAATTTGTCCATGAAACTACAGTGAAGTATGGTGCGCCCACATCAAACAAAATGAATTCTTTTCCCAAGTTTAGAGGAAACATAAAACAATATATGTTTGTTAAAGTTTAACTGAAACCTGGTGATGCTGTCTTGAAGGTTTCTTCTGGACAGTCTCCCAACCATCATTATTTGTGTCTTCATTCTGTTACCATAACATACAAAGAGTAAGTTCAGAGATTTTAAGAAAACTTCAATATTCAGGAGTAACATTAGTTGTGGAACAAAAAATATTTGGTTTCAAATGCATTTGAGAAAACTTATCTCTCCAACAATTCTAATTTATACTATGCTCAATGCATGCATTTGAGACATCACCTAAACACACCAACTGATGGAATATTGTATACACAGAATGTCAAAGAGTAAAGAGATTCCTATACTAGATTGTTGTCTTTCTTTGACAGGATGTAAATATGAAAATCCCATGGATTTTTAGGGCAGAATCAGAGGTTTGATTTACCTTTATTTTAGTTGGTTTCGTTTTCCTTCTTTGTTCTTTGTATAAGTCTTATATAAAGTGCGATGTATTACAAAAATATATAATAATGCATTTTTTTATTTTCCCACAGAGAATCATGAGTTCAGTTCCAAAAAAACAACCAAACATTGTTATGTGATCACGCAATATTCTTAGCGACTAAAGGTCCAAAATGACCGGACCACCTCATCTAAAAGTTGAAGACATAGGCTTAGTTTCTCAAGTTCCCATAACAGATTAGTCCCAAATTACTGGTTCATTATTTAGTTACTCACACTAAGGTTAAATTAAAACAGAACATTTCATTTGATATGGCTCCATTTCCATATTATATGACCATTAATGCTGCTAGAGAGGAGCACCATATATCTCGATGTCTTCAACACAAACAAAGGCTTAATTTCTTAGGGCTACGATCAACAAAATCTCACTATCAGAATTCTGCAAGACATTAACAAAAAAAAGTAAGAATTAAAGGGTTGACCACCTTCTGGGCTGTCATTGCAGGCTGCCGTCCCCATGATGTCTGATTATCTTGGTAACTCTCTTCCTAAACCCCACAGAAAACATAAAAATGGTGAAAACAACTGATTAGTCATAATGTCTCCTCTAATTTAAGTGATACATGAAATTGATGAACCAAAAAAAGAAAAAAAGGGAAACTTAACCATGCATTGTGCAGTCTAGAATTATGATACACAGACAGAATGTCGAAAAGTAAGAAAATTCTTATATTAGATTGATGTCTTTTTCTGAAAGATCGTAAATATGAAATCTCAAGGATTATGGAATCTTAATTGGGGAAGAATCAGGGGTTTGGTTTGCCTAGATTTTTAGGTGGTTTTGTTTTCCTTATTTGTTCTTTGTAAAAGTTTTATATAAAGAGCACTTTGGTACAGAAAAATATAACAATACACTTCTACCAGTTTTTCCCTCCCTGAAATCATGAGATCAGTTACAAAACAACTCACTAATCATTGTCATATGATTAAGCAGTATCCACGGCAACAAAAGGTCCAAAATAACTGGACTACCTCATAGGCTTAGTATCTCAAGTTAACGTTTATCTCCATCTTTAGCACAACACATAGGCTTAGTATCTCAAGTTTCCATAACAGATCAGTTACTGGTTCATAATTTAGTTACTCTGCATTAAGGTTTAGTTAATACAAAAAAATTCATTTGATCTGGCTCCGATTCCATATTATATGGATCATTAACGCTGCTAGAGAGTAGAACCATATATCTTAAGGCTGCAATTAGTAAAATCTCACTGGCAAAATACTAAAATAAAAAGGAAATGGCCGATCACCTTCTGGACTGTCTTCTCAGGCCGCCGTCCCCATGACGTCTGATTTTCTTCGTAATTCTCTTCCTAAACCCCGCACATGACAGACAAAGAGTGAAAACAACTGAATCAGTCACAATGTCTCCAGTAATATAAGTTTCACACAAAATTGAAACCCAAAAAAGGGAAACTCACTCACCCGTCTGTTGTGCGAAGGTCTAGAATTATGATCAGTCTTCCCGGAGCTGGATCCGTCATGGTCTTCCGGCTCCCCCGACACAACCTGCACACACTTAATTGGTTTAATAATATGCTCCCCACTCCGACGAAATCGAAGGATGGATCGGAACGAACCTGCGCCCAACTCGATCTGGAACGTTGATCAACGTCATCATCTCGATTATCATCATCAACATTACCTCCACCACGAATGTGATCTATGGCTGCATTGGCCAATCCCTTTATTAGACCCTCCATTGTTGATGCACAAGTGGTGTGATCGACGGAGCAGATATAGGAAGAAGGAAATATCTTCCAAGATGGATAATAATAGCAATACAAATGGAGATTGGCTCTACTAATCAAATGATGACAATAACTTGCAACCGTAGTAGTATAATGATTGATGGATTAAAATAACATTTTTAACGGGATTCTCTCAATCTCGATGCAATTGAGTTACAATTTTATACTCCCTCCGTCCCATAGAAACTTGCACACTTGAGTGGGCACACAATTTAAGAAATGTGTAAGAAAATGTGTAATGGGTGATGTTTTGAGGGATAGTTTTGTAAAGTTTTATGAATAAAGTAAAAAGTAGATTGAGTGTGGAAAAGTAATGGCATATGGGTAAATAAGAGTATATTTTGAGGGTGGGGTTATGAAGATATTTCCTTATGGGGTGTGCAAATTGGTATGGGACATCCATTTATAGAAAGTGTGCAAATTCCTGTGGAACGGAGGGAGTATTGATTTTAACGGGACTGGTTAAAAATTCTATTGTACAATTAGGATTAAAGATACACAAATCAATTCAATTTAATGCACACAATTTTTATACAAAAAAAACGACTTTTAACAAAAATCAAAATAACCACTAGTCCACTACTTACAATTTATATTTAAAAAAAAAAGTTTTCGTTGCATAAAAATGTATATACATAATATCTAATGTACGATCATACGAGTTCGATTTTATTTATTTTATATAAAAAAATTTATAAAATTATTTACAAGACTTCCATTATTACACTTTTTTCTTAATATTCGTTTTAATAAATGAAAATTTTTCAGAAAGAGAAAATACAAATTTAAGAACAAAGTAAAATGGATTGGGATGGGCCCACGGGATATTTTGGCCTCCCTGGATTGGTAGTTGGTGCAGTTGCCGACAGGATCAATGGCTAACATGTTAGGTGAGTCACTCATTCATTTGACTTTTTTTTGCTCCAAATAAAAAATTTGATTCAATTTTTTTAAAAAAAAAATCATTATTCTTATTTTTTTTTTATTCAATTTTAATATGTTCATTCTTTTAGAAAAAATTTATTCACACTATTTTATCCTTATCTTTCAATTATATTAAATTATCATTCATTTTTATTTTTAACGCGATCATTTTATTTATCTCATCTAAATATTTGTACACATTAGTTACACTATGCAATTTACACGAGTTTTTTAAAATTAGTACTTCACTAAACAATAGTTCCTCACGTTGATCATTCTGTTTTTTCTTTTATTTACTTTCTATTTTACGTTTTGACCCTTTATACCATAGATTTCATTATTTACTCCCTTCTCAATAATTATGTCTACTTAAATTTTCTTGAATTCACAATGTCTTTATTAGAATTAGTTCAGAATTTAGTGAACACAAAATATACTCAAAGGATAGTAGGAGTAAAAAAAATTATATGGATAATTGAGATACAAATTGTATATGTTATTTGGTAGAAAGTATTATATATTATTCAATCAAATACAAAATTGAGTTTTCTAATGCGTTTGACCTCATAGTCTGATTCGATCAAATACAACAATTTTTTCTACTAAATTTTATAGTCCTGTCAAACATAGCCAAAACGTCAAACAATACCTTAGTATGTTTGCAGTCCATCTACGGGTCCACTTATTGCGTTATTCATAGTCGTTGTATAGTTATTCTTTGTTTTCTAGGCAACTATCTCCTCTGAAAACGCTTCATTAGTATCTTTCCTACATTTCTATGCATATTTACACTAGTCTTCAAATTTTCTCTTCGTCCCACAAAAATACATTTGACTTTACACACAAATTAAGAAAAATCAATAAATTTGGTAAAACTTAACTAATATGCCTATTTACAGTTGATATTTCACAAATTTGTAAAAAAATTTAAAACAGTTGAGTTTTAAGATTATTATGGAATTAGTTTAATTATGGATAAAATACTAAAATTGTCAATAAAACATTTAATACTTAGGTAAAAGAGAAAATGTGACTATAATTTGTAACATAAAAAAAAACATGCTATCTGAGAGTAATAATACTCCTATTTGATACACCAAAGTATATAGCCAAAGTCTTGTATGCACTCAAGTACACTGTACTTGAGTTGACCTTGATCGGTCAACGGTTAACTTTTTTTTTTTGAATATTTTTTTTTAAAGTGTATGTTACTATATTAAAGAGTGCAACACCGTTTTTAATGAAAAATGTATGCTACTATATTGAAAAGTGCAAACACAATATTTAGTAAAAAAATACAAATCAGTATAACTGAAAAATGCAACACAATATTAATGAAAAGTGCAAGTTTTATTAATGAAAAATGTAAGTTATTATAACTGAAAATCGTAAGCTATATTAAAGGAAAATATCAATTTTGATCATCCAGTTTTACCTCTTTTCATATTTGGTCACCCACATTTAATCACTATCAAAATTGGTCACCCAATTATTATATTCTATCAAAATTGATCACTCTGTTAGTCAATGTGTCATTGACTAACGGAGAAAGAGTTTTGAGCCGTGAAATTTCTCAAAACCTAAGTTAAAAAATTCTCATGCATCTTTTACAACTAATAATAAAACAAACGCAGAAGCAAGAATGAAACATGTGCAAAAATTACCAATATAACAGGTTAGAAGAATGAAACATGTGCAAAAATTACCAATATAACAGGTTAGAAGGAGTTCTGATGCATCTACGTGATTCAATCAACCATGTTGTTGGTTTACTTTTTATTTTATAGATAATGAGAATTCTTTCTCATGCACGTCAGAATTTTTTTTTAATAATTATTTAACTTGAATTCATTTTTGTTGGTTTACTTTTTATTTTATAGAAAATGAGAAACTCAAGAGATAAAATGCAACTTTGTACTCTGATTTTTTTATTTTTTTTTAAATTGTACTCTGTTTTCCAATTCTTGTTTCATATTGAATTTGTATAATAATTGGAGATATAAACTTATTTCAATTCATTTCCCTATTTATAATTATTGGAGCATAATTTGTTTTTTTTTTTTTTTTGTTACAAGTTAAATACCCATCCCAATTTCCCCTCCCCATGACTCGAACCCAGGACCTAAGGCCTAGGTAGTGGTGCTCTAACCACTTGAGCTATCCCACTTTGTCATTGGAGCATAATTTGTGGTGAAGATTAATTGTAAAGAATTTTCTAAAATTATCCATTCAAGAAAATTTCATAAACTTATTTTTCATTCTAAATATTTTTCTATTAAGATCATTATTGCAGATTTCTTGAAATGTTAGTCAAACAATTGGGCATTTGAAATTAATTCTTTCTGACCTATTATATTAGAAGATGCATCAGAATTCTGATCTATTATAAATATAATGTAAATATTGGTAATTTTTGCACATGTTTCATTCTTGCTTCTACATTTATTTCATTAGTTCTGGAAGATGGATGAAAACATTTTAATCTTAGGTTTTGAGAAATTTCACTGCTTAAAACTCTTTTTCCGTTAGTCAATGACAGATTGACTAACAGAGTGATCAATTTTGATAGAATATAATAACTGGGTGACCAATTTTGATAGTGACTAAATGTGGGTGACCAAATATGAAAAAAGGTAAAATTGGGTGACCAAAATTGATATTTTCCCTTATATTAATGAAAAATGTAAGTTACTGAAAAAATATAAGTTATTATGCTCCCCCATCCCAGTGAAAGCTATCAAACTTTGCTTTTTCGTCCGTCCGAATGAAAGCTACCCATTATTTTTTTTTGCTAACTATTCCCTCTCACATTTCATTATATTTTTCTCTCTCTCAATCTCATCACCTCTAATACATCTACTTATTATATTAGTATAACCTCCGTGCCCGGAGCTCGTGGGGAGCTTTCCCCGGGACGGAGAAAGTAAATGAAAAGTGTAAGTTATATTAATAAAAAATGTAATTTATTATATGAAGTAACTATAAAGTGCAACACAATATTATTAAAAAATGCAAGTCAGTATAACAATTTTTAATGAAAAGTGCAAGTTAATTATAACTGAAAAATGCAACATAATATCACTAAAAAGTGTAAGTCACTATAAATAAAAATATTCTTGCAAAGTGTAAGACAATACAATTGAAAAGTGAAACACCGTATAATTAAAAAGTGCAATATAGCATTACAAAAAAAAAAGTATAAATTAATATTAATAAAAAGAAAAAAAAAAAAAAAAAAGTCAAACGACAAATGAAAAGTGCAATATCAGTTTGAGAGGTAATGTATTAATTGATTGAGGTAAATATGTGCGACACCCGTTTACTATTTCAAATTAACATACTTTTAATTCATGAATTTTAGTTCTAACTAATTAGTCAATTAAAATATTTATGTAGAATGTTGTACTCAAATTTTTATCGTAATTTTATTATGGAGTACTTAATTTTATTATAATATTCCCCTAATTTTCTACTAATTGACTTAATTTATTTTTTTAAGTAAAATACAAGCTAACCAAATAAATTTTTGCCGTAATTATTACTGTAGTTGTTAATTTTTATTTTATAATTGCTTCCATTTTACATCTCAATTAACCTTTTTACTGAAATTATTTTAAAATAGTAATGTATTTGAAAAATAAAATCTTTAAAATATATATCTAAAAAATATTATATCATTTTATACCTATTATTTGAATATAATTGATAAATAAATTATTCTAGGTTTCTTTTTTCCTATAATAAAATCATTATTAGCCATTTATAATACATTCCCAACACTAACATTAGATAACATTAAACGCAAAACATTAATCTATGGTACATAGCAACCATATAAGAACAATCAAGTATTTATTTTTGCAAATCCAAAAAAATTCAATCGAACTTAATTTTTTAGAACTCAAAATGTTTATAGTTGGAGCTGCAACAGTACGCCAAAACACATAATAAAAAAAAAAAGGCCATAAAACCCCAAATAAAGAGGTCTAAACTGCACAACAAATTAATATAAAATCTCAGCCAAAAATGAATTACCATAATCATCACTCACTGTGGTGGAGATATCTGGGGGTTATCAATAACCCTTATAGGCTTCAACTCAGATTCTTCCCGAGGTTGCCTCAACGCAACAAAGTGAAGGGCATCACTATTTGTTTGGTAAATATGACACCCCCATGGATACGACTCCGCTGCCGACCATATCTTCTGCTCTTCGAATGCCGTCTCTTCGCAAAGTGATTCAGCCACGCAGTACACTGAGTTGAGTTCTGGCTCCACAAAGTCTGCTACGGCAACATACCCAAGAGCGACGTAGCCTTCAGGAGCACGCGGATGCCATATTGATACTGGATGCTTATAGTCATCCGCACAATTTCTCCACACCTGCAAATAATAATAACATTAATGATAATGATGATGATTTCAAAATCAGTAACACTTAACAAACTATAGTTCATTTAATGAATGTTCTCTATTTACCAGGTCATAACCCACTGGAAAGGCAAACACTTTATCCGAGTAACGGTACATTGCAGCAACAGTAGGAGGATGGGTGCCAGTACGAGCTATATCACCGATTGATACATACCTGAGAAATACAAAGGATTCCGATAAGACAAAATCTTGTGTGAAACGAGGTAATGACAAAACGGGTTGTGGGCTGGATTGTTTTATACACTACACATCATTTTTTAGTTACTAGTACAATCAAACTCAGCTATAAAGTGGGTGTAAATAGTAATTTCATGGGTGAAACAATTTAACTTTTTCTCAACAATCCCTAGACTACCAAGTCTGGCATATATATATATATACACATATATAATACTCCGTATAATTTTTTTTGAAAGGTCAATCCACACAATGCAGATATTATGTAGAACAAGAGAATCCGAGAGCTAGGAAATATCACTGCTTACCCATCAGGACAAATCGGCCGCCAGATACTACAGATTTGCTCACTGCTCAAACTCTACAAGTAGCGAAAATTGTGTGAGAACAGAATTTGATGTGTGGTTCATTTATAAACTAGATAAAGACTGATATTGCAGACCTGCTTTCGACACAATGTGCATCGACCTTTCGGTTCTGGATCGCTGCTCCAAATCCTTGAGAAGTTGACACTATGTTCAACAAATTTAGGATCATTGGAAACAGAGCCTGAAGAAGAAATTTCTGTTGATCTGATAATGACTCTTCTGTGCTGTCTGTGAGGTTCTCTTACTTCAACTTCACTCCGAGCAGATGATTCATTTCTTCCACTTGAAGGAACCTAAAAAATGTGAAGAAATTATAGCATAATACAAAGGGTTAATTTAATATTTGGCCCCTCAAGTTTACTTTTTTCTAGTTTTGGTCCACTTCTTTCACTAACTATCAAATTTGGTACTGGAAGTACACTTTTACTCTTACATTTGGTATAACCGTTAAGTTGATCATCCATCAAAAAATCAATAAGCTTTTATATATTACATGTAGCACCCCTAAATAGTTGATTCCGTCAGACAACTGATGGTCAACTAACGGTGGGACCAAATGTGGGAGTAGAGGGGGACCAAATGTGAAAATATGTAAGCTTTAGGGACCAAAGTGATATTATAACAAAATACAAACATGTTTTGCATCATCGCCAGAGAAAATATTAGCCGGGTGAATTAAAGACCTGTTTTATATCGTTGCGGTGTGCCTTCCACATCTTGCACACGACTGAGCAGATTCTAACAGCTTGTGGATCTGTTTCATCTGGCAATTGTTCAGTCTTACATTTGATGACTCGAACAAAGCTCTCACCTCGCTTAAATGTTTTTAGATGGATGATTAAATGGGACGGGATAGGGTACCCAGCTTTGGCCAATTCGAGTGACATAACTTCGTGCCAGGGCACATCCCACATTATCTTGCAAGGCCTTTTGTCCATCTTATCAGGGGCCACACACTTCCACACAAGAATCATGGGATTTAATATAGAAATAGAAATCGTATAGTAAGCAAATCAAAAATAGAGAAAGTACAACTACCTGTAGCAGCATTACTCGTCTACTAGTCACTAAAACAATCCGTTGATATGGTACAATGAAAAAATCTTCATAGCAATCAGACCAGGCAAATTTTGATGGCTCTTTGAATATTTCAGTACATCCAAGATTCCGACTTGCTTCAGCAAGGTAAAGTATCATCTGACACAGAAAATAGCAGGTCATCTATTATTATGAGATACGGCATCTGGATCCAATATATCCCTCAAAAATGTAAAAAATATTGAGAAATATTTGGCTATCGAAATGCATTAGTAAGTTAAATGTACCCCTTGGCATAGAGTGCAAAAGAGAAATGGCATAATGCATCAATAGGTCCCTAAACTACCTTTTGTTTGAATAGGTCCTTAAATTGTTTTTTATTTAAAAAGTTCTTTAAGTATCAAAAAATATTTCACGAGCTCCCTCGAGATGAAAATTGACAAAAAAAAAAATCGATTCATCTTAATGGTCCCGTTTAATATTGTACACGTCAGCTTTATTTAATCTTTTAATTATATACAAAAGTATTTTTCACAAGTCATTTTAGGTACCCATTACCTTCAGTATTGGGGTTTAAATTACTTGCACAAAACACATCTGGATATAAATAAAATTGATGTGCATACTATTTAACGAGGCCATTGAGAAAAAAATGATGAATTCCTACAATAATTGTCTCGAGGGAGCTCGTGAAATAAAATTTCAATACCAAAGGAATTTTAACACAAAAAATAGAATAGGTACCCATCGAAACAAAAGTTAATAGTTTAGGGATCTGATGATGCATTATGCCAAGAGAAATTGCACAGCTATCCTCATGCGTTGGATGCTGAAGACAATCATTATTATTAGCATCAAATATTACAAATTTTAATAAGAACCCATGGTACCTGGCCAAGTGCGTCTCTCTCAGAGTACTCTCTCAGTACATTGTCAGCATGAAATGCCCGTGGATTTCGTGTCCTCTGGAAGTTCTGTTTGTTGTTGATGATCTCCAAACACTTGGAGCAACTTGCCCCGATTCCATCCACAGTCAAAGAAAAAAAATCTAATGCTCCACTCATTGGCTGTACAAAGAAACCAAGAAAAGCTTGTCCCAGCCCGTGGGCAAGCCCAATAAGCCCATTTTGCCTGGCACTTTCCATAGGTTTTCTCACAACCCCTGAAACTCCAAAAGCAAAACCTTGTGCAAGAGCTTCGGTTCCCTGAACAATCCCATCACCTACACCAGTAATCCTTCTTGACCACACCTGCGTCCATTATCCAGCATCAGTGAAATTTCAATGCCCCATTTAAAAAAAAAATACGCATTAACAGATCTCCAACCTATCAACTTTTTTTTTGATAGGTTCTTAAACTATTTTTTGTTTTAAAAAAACCCTTCAAGTTTTGAAATTTTATTTCATGGACTCCCTTAAGACGAAAAATTGACGGTAATCATTCGATTTTTCTTAATGTTCCCAGTAAATTATGTGTATGTTAATTTCATGAATATCCAGACGTGTCTTGTGCAAGTCGTTTAAGCCTCAATACTTCAGGTTACGGGTACCTTAAAAACTTACAAAAAATACTTTTGTGTATAATTAAGATTAAATAAAGCTGACATGTACATTATTTAATGGGACTATTAAGGTGAATCGAAAAATTCTATCAATTTTCATCTCGAGGGAGCTTGTGAAATAAAATTAATTTCAATACTTGAAGGGCTTTTTAAAATTAAAAATAGTTTAGGGACCTATCGAAACAAAAGTTGAGAGTTTAGGGATCTGTTGATGCATTATGCCAAAAAATATACTAAAGAAAACATTACCTGCTTTGAACGTAGCTGCAGGAATTGTCCATCAGTTGAGAGCTCTGCAAAACCTTTGCTCAGAGAAGCCAGCGTAGAGCTTGTCATGCCAAGTACGTCCACAGAGAAAATTAGATGCAACGGGTTGTGGATTAGATCTCTCCATATGCGGTTTCCTATGGCAGAAGTCACAGAACTCTTCCTTAGAAATCTGTCCCTGTGTGATACTTTCCTGAGATGAACCTGAGATAGACAATTTTTTATGAATGTCTTGGATAAAAGAACCAGTCCCTTGAATTCACGTTCTTTCTTATTTTGGTCCAAAAAATAAATGATTTAAAAAATATAGTTGATGATATATCCACACCTTGTTATATAAACAAGATTTAGAAACTGACAGCTATAGGACCTTTGTAATATAATGAGGAAAATCTTTCCATCAGAGTGAGCAAAGTTATGCTAGCCAGTTCACCCATAAGACCAACAACAATTACAGACCTGAATTTTAAATGCATTTCCAATAGCTGAAAGAACAGGGCTCCACACACCCAGGAGTCCACGTGGTCTTTGACCTGGTGCAGTCTCTAAAGATATCTTCAGTCTTACCTCAGAAATGTCAATCAAGCTGAAATGACAAAGACATGTATCCAATCAGACATCTCTCAAAAATTTACTTATTTTTCTGTAGATCGAGTCCGGAGAAACAGCAATATATAGTGTTCAATACACCATCTAGCTAATGCCTTCAGAGATTACGTATATTCAGCGGCCATAAACAGGATGCTCTTCCCCAATGTATTAAATATATCTTATTTGTTGAAAATTTTATTTCACCGAGTCTGTTAACATAACTCCAGCAAATGGCTATCAAAGATGCCAATAAGCAGGAGGATGCCAGACAAAGAGCTATATATATTTATCAAAATTAAAGAATACTTACTCTAGACGAATTTCCGGATCAACTTGAGTAACACTGGAATTTTGAGGAATGCGATCTAATTGGAGATTGTTGAAGAAATCTACAAAAGCCCAGATGATAGGCTCGTGGATATTAAGCCGCCAGTTCTTATCAATCACCTGTCAAGAGTAAAAGGAATTATCAATACTATGTGGGTGATTATCCTCATGTAAGTAACTTCAGCTCAATCATGAAATTATTTTCAAGGACATTACCCGTATATAAACATATGGATATATTTGGAGGCCATCAAGGTTCTCATTGCGTGCAGTAACGGTCATCTTGAAAACTGGATGATGCACATCAGGAGTTGAGTCCGGTGCCAGAAGTACAGGCATCACTGTCAGAGGGAGTTGATTGTCAAACTGCATGTAACCAAGTATAAGCTTGAACCTGCACATGACCAATTATAATTGAGTAACTTGTCTGTCATACAGATAATGATCAGATAAGTATAAGCTGAATATAATAAATTGAGCTCAGAAGTAAAATGGATTTATAAGAAGAATGATTATGTAATGTGATGGGCATAGGGACAGTCATATCACTATATCAGAAAGCACAACACCAAGTAGTGAAAATCAAGCTAATAAAAATGTACGCCAAAGGGGCATTTATATTGTGCACTTCTGGGATTGCCTAACATTGTGTTTTCGGGTGAGTTTCATGGGATAATATCTTTAAAAGATTATCATAATGTGTTGTTAATTTTTAATCTATAAATATCTGTGACCAGCATATTCCAAAACAAGAAAAAGTGGATCTATTAACCCTTGCGCATTTGTTCATGGATCTATTCAAGACTGTGTTAAAACAATGCCAAGGAGATATCAATACATGAGTAGACTGTAGCAAACAAAAATACCGAGGGCTGATGCTAATTAAATTGGATTTTTCTACATGTAAAGCGAAAATTATCATTTTGAAGTCCTTTAATCAATCAATGCACACTTTCAGATGACAAAGTTGTTACTTCACATAATTGAGTAACAAAAAGATACTAAACCTGCTTGTTGTCCCACCATCATAGCCAGTCGAATAGGATATGAAAAACTTTTCCATGTACAAGTAGGCAAGCTCTCTTGGTCTATGGTCCACAACAGAAATACCAACAATACCCAGTTCTAATATAAGCTCCAATGGAGATCCTTGCACTGGCATGCTAGCATGTATATGGGATTTTCCCCAATTACCCCCCAGCACCAGAGCTCCGCTTCCTTCGGATTTTTTAAGTAGTCCATTTGTGTTCATAAACCTAACCACCTTAATATCACCTATATTCGCAACATGAACAAACAATCCACTGTTTTCATCAACAGACGAGATCCCAACATTATCCAGATTAATTTTGTAGACCCCAGTATCATTTCCACTATAGACTTCAATATCAATAACTTCTTGGCCATATGGGTCCTCCCAAGAGAAGTTGACAGTTGACAGTTGCTGTAATGGAATCCAAGAATCATTACCAAATCCAATTTGTCGAAATCTCATAGTGCAGTTGCTTGTTCTGTTCTCAATCCTGCTCAGAAAGATTAATAGTTGATCAGAACCACATAATAGACTAAAGCATTTATCATCCCATATAGATTGTGTTCTTGTGGTAATTAGTCTTTATTAGTAAGGTTAATTCTGAAAATTTAAACCAATATTAAACTGCTAAAACTGGTGAGAAATGGGAACTAATAAAAAAAACTCATGAAGGGTAAGTGTAAAATCATATTTGCAACAGAAGAGAAAGCGGATACATGATGCTTAGAAAACATTAAAAGTCCAGCCAGTACCAAACACAGATGAAAAAGTTTAGGGTAAAATGAAACTTTTAGAAATCTTGCACGTAGTCCCTTTTGTGTTTTAGAAAGTGCACTAAACCTCCTTGTATAATGGAAAATCTTGTACAATGGCCCCCCGTGTTTTAGAAAATGCACCAAACCCCTCTAGATTTGCAAAATTCTGCCCAAAATCCCTCGATCCTATCTCCCTCTCTCGGCTTTTTATAGACAAAGTTTCTCAAACTTTTTCTTTTGTATTTTACGTTTGTCGTTCAGTCTGATAGTGCTACATTTTTATTAGATAATTTCATGTATAAAAAATTAATTTTATTATGATTTTTTTCTTTCCAAAATTACTTCTGAAAAAAATAATTTTGTGTTTTGTAAGTTGAGAAACATCAATAATTGATTTACAGATCACACAATTCTTTGTTAAGCAGTAAATTTGCAACAAAAAAAAAGATTTTTTCATACAAAAAATTATATAATTATTCCATAAAGATGGATAAAAAGATAACTGAGTGTCAAACGTAAAATACAGAAAAAAAATGGAGAAACTCTGTCCATAAAAAGAAGAGACAGAGAGAACTGAGTGTCAAACGTAAAATACAGAAAAAAAAATGGAGAAACTCTGTCCATAAAAAGAAGAGACAGAGAGAGAGAGAGAGAGAGAGAGGGGGGGGGGGGGGGGGGTGCAGAATTTAGAAAAATAAGGGGGGGGGGGGGTTTTGTGCAGAATTCAGAAAATATAGAGGGGTTCAGTGCATTGTCTAAAACACGGGGGGATTTTGTAAAGTAGAAGGAGGGGTTTTGTGAATTTTCTAAAACACAACGGGGATTTGTGCAAGATTTCGAAAAAACAAGGTGTTCTTTTGCATTTTACCCAGTAAGTTTATATAAGTTTGTTTTTCTAATCATAGTACAATGGATTATAAACCCTATTAAAAATTCACTAGGGAGTGATTGAGCTAGAAGAGAGGAAAGAAGTACAGGACTGGGTACCTAATAGGACCATTAGCTGATCCAAGGCGGAATACAACTGTAAAACGAGAGCCCTCCTCATAACCTCGAATTTCTGTTCGTAAGAATTGTCGTGTACCATCGTGTTTCTTTAAGGCTAGTATGACAGTGTCCTCCTTCACTATTTGAATAGGAAATGACCAATCTGTATCAAGTAGTCGTACCTATACAGTTACCAATAAATACAAATAAGAATAAGATAATTTTATTTATTAATCAAGAAGCAAAACTGTTAAAAAAAGAGAAACATATTTAAATCCTAGGAGGGGGAGAACCAGCATATGCAGCTTTGGATTCACATCTCAAAGACACACTACAAGTACAGGGCACATCATCTGATAAATGATAATGTACTGCAGAGTCTTCAGCAGTGATTTCATTTTTTTTTATACCACGGTATCCGGTCCAAGGACAAACTAATCCGAGGGGACCAATCCCACCGCCCACTTGTGGGGGCCCCGTTTAAAGCCAGAGCTTTGCGCTCTGTATGGATATGGCCACATAGGAATTGTTTGCACCTTAGGGGTTTCGAACCTGAGACCTAGAGAGGAGCACACTCCTAAGTCCCAAGCCTACACCACTAGGCCAACTCCTTGGGGTTTCAACAGTGATTTCATGCTTTGAGATTCTTTAAAATGATTTTTTTATAAGCAGAAGTTCAAATGGCATTTCATACGTAAACATAATATAAGTCCATAGACTAGCACAAATCACCTTACATGCACTATGTCGAAAGACAGCATAATAAATTTCCATAACCTCAAGCATCCAATCAACAGTTTGAGAAATCATGCTTAAAATAAGAAGACACTGACCTGAATTTCATTAGGTCTATCTGTTTTACGTTGTACAAAGGAGACTCTTGTATCAGACACCCGCAAAGTCTTAGGTTCATCTTCACTGTTGAATTTCAATAACACATTTTGACCAACTCTGTTTGTGAGAGTCATAAATGGTCGAACCGAGATTACCTAACAAAGGAAAGCATAAGTTGCATACAAATGAAAAAATAAACTTAATCAAGGGTTAATTACCTTAGTTGGGACAGACTGATAGGGGCAAGGTTTTGAAGATACAAAGAGTTGCATACTATTGCCATCAGGATCATAGGCAATGACATCCAGAGAGCCATCCTAGAATGTAAGGAACTATGATGAGATGAACCCCCAGATACAGCAATGTGCAAGAGTTATGACAAACTTTTTTTAGGTAAAAAGGTTATGACAGTTACCATGTCCCCAAGTGGAGAAAGATCTTTAACAGGCCCAAACTGCTCTCCTCCACCTATAGATGCACAGAGACCCAGAGATTTAAAATTCAAAGCAGACGCAATTGTATAACCTTCGTCTATATCCTCCTCAGTAATCTCCTCGAGGATGACTTCCTTGATCCTTTTGGTCTGAAAAGACAGTGGATTCTTCTTCACCCTCTTAGCACTGGCATCAACAAGCCTAAAACTAAGTGGTGGGCATCTGGCGATTCCGAACCAATATGGCGTATAAACTTTGATAATCTTTGGTTGCAGAGGCATATCAGCGGTATGGTTGTGCTCAAGAATGACTTGAACAATCCTGCAAATTGAAAATGATTAAAATCCAAAAAAAAAAAACAAATTCTTGTCCCAGTGAAACATAAGCACTGCGTATAACTTCAAACCTTCCAGAAATCGAACTTCTTAAGCTTATTGTCTTCGATGGTGAATTGCTGGGATGTGACAGGAGAATGGCCTCCTGGAAAAAAAATATAGGAAAACAAGAACCATCAGAACAATCACACCGAGGAAAACTTTTAATTCTTTGTTGAGCAGAAAAAAATAAAAGAGGAGACTGACATGTAGTGGCAACCACCCTCTTTGGGGAAGCAAAGAGACGTATAAAGGATTTCTAATGTCAGCATTATAAACCTCGACACTTTCTCCAGGACCAGATACCCCTCTATAGCAGTTAAGAAAATGACCACTAGGTTGCATTTCAAGGAGAGAAATTTCAGCCATAAGAGGGAGATAATTGGAAATTGATACAGGAGGTCTGACCACAATTATCCAATCCTGTATTGGATTTAATTGAGCGTCCTTTGCAATTTCAGTTGCTTGGATGCTTAAACAAAACCACATACCCCGTAAAGTGTTTGACGAATTTTCACTTATTTCAGAGGAATGCAAGAGTTTCTCAGTCTCTGTGAGAGCCGACACACAAATTTCTGAAAGTTCTTTTGACCTCTCGGGATCCTGTGACTGAGGAGATATATCCATAACAGAACTCCACGAGTATTGAGTAGCAGCTTCCGTATTTGAAGGTTTTAGATGCAACAGATATAAAGCTGACTGATCTAGGCAAGATAAAGGGATAGGAATAGTTTCTCCAGGTTTTAGGGGCCCAACCACTATTTGAGACTTAAAATTCGCAGCAGTATGTTTTTTGTTTCTTATCCACCTCTTTTGCCTTGCACAGTTTACATCATTTAATGAATCGTAAGAATCTGGCCACTTTAAACTTTCAAAATCTGGAGCATAGACCCATCCATCAACTGCCTTGACAGATGTTGCGTCTACATGCCATTCATCTACCCATTCCCATCCTGATGGCAAGTCAACTCCAGATAATTCCTGAAGCATGTATACAAACAATAGCTGATGATTCAACATATCCAGCAAAAATAAAACCAATTCTCAGGCAGTATGTTCAAAAAATAATAGGACAACAAGTGGCCTGCACGAAGTATGCAAAGTAATTTCCAGAAAAAAGGAAACCCAACACATTAGTAAGCATATAATTGAAAGAAGTTATTGTGTAAGAACTGGAACCAGCAAACAGAGTATTTTGGATTTCATGTCTGAAAAAAATGATTTTCCATTATTTGATGCCACCAAAGTAAAAAATTAATACAAGATGATGGAATGCAATGGAATAGATAGCAGTGGGCTGCCAACGACATGAGGATGATTCGTTAACCAGCAGCTCCTTATCAATTTTGATTCATTCATATCTGGATCAGCTCCTTAAACAAAATCATTATTTCAAAGATATTCAGTTGATCAGTTCACTGCATATAAGCATGATATATACAAGAACAACCATTTTTTGGTTAACTCTCCATCTTTCTTTGGCTGAGCAGCATGTACTTCCATCCTAATCCAGACTTGGTAAACAAACATTCCTTTAAAGGGTTCATTCAGTCACAAATTATATTTGAATATATCTGGACAGTATGAAACACATAGTTCTATTTATCGACTTACCTCCTCAAAGTTAGTACATGGGATCCAACCACGAGAAGTATGGTATTTCTGAGACTCAAAAAGCTCATGCGTGACCAACTCACTTCCATCATCCTGAGCCTCCGTCCTCTCACCAATTGCTGGATTTGCATCTCCATTTGCAGCCCTGAGCTTGAGGCATATATCCAGAGTAAATTCAGTGTTGTTACGAAGCGACACCAGAGATCTGATGTTGACATATCTGTTGCCATCATTTACACTGACTTCACTTGCAACTACAGCATTTCCTAATCGCCAGCATGCAACAGGTGAACCATAATTTAACCTCATTATGGTCCATGGTCCGTCTCGAGTTGGACTAATCTGAATCGAACCAGATTTTCTGTATTCATTTAATGATTTTAAGTTCTCAGTTCCAGATGTAGGAGGCAAGAACACAGCACATCTGATTCTGCCAAGTTTTCTGGCATCCAACTGCATGGGAAAAAAAAAGATTGTGTGTGAGAGAGAAAAAGAGAGAAGAAATTCAAATTCTGTCTGTATGAGAGAATATGTAAGAGAGAGAGCAAAAATAGGAGATAGAGAGAGCCACCTTAGATTCTTCAGAGGATAACTCTAGCCAAATGAACTCATCTGAATAATTCTTGGAGTCAGAGTTGTCTTCAGCCCTAGTCAGCTGTTTCAATGGAGAAGAATAACTGCCAACTGGTTCGCCTGCAAAGACAATCAAATTTAAATGCAAAAATAAAAAGTCAGGCTCTGTAAGGGAACAAAATAACAATTCTAATTTTAATTAAATGATTACAAAAGGTTTAACAATTAGTTAGCATATTATAATCATCGATCAGCTTTATGTCACGACAAGTATTGCACTTGAAGTGCAATCAGCTCCATGCTAAACTTTAGGACTACGCATGTCTTCTATTTAATTGGCTATCTTTTATATTAAGCACATACAGTCTATAAGTACCAAAATTACCTCTTCCAGTCTCAGTAACAGTAAATTCCAGTATGCAGTGGTCCTGTAAAACATATGAAAGCAAATGGTATAAGATAAGGACTATATATAGCATAAAAAGCTGATAGACTTAAAAAGACAATAAATGGCAAACTCAATACTATACTAAGTGAAAGCTAGTAATATGGCTGCTAAGATTCACTGCCAAAAAGGAGCTGATGTGTGAAATATAAACATAAACATGGAGCCAGACGACCAATACTACAATATACACAAAATAGTAGCTTATTGTCCTCAGAGATTATTAAAGAATACAAGCAACATTATAAACAATTGAATCGAATCTTATCAGAGTAGCGTTTCAAAGAAACAAGTTTTTTGTTGTTGATAAGTAACCGAATATTATTAATAAGGCAGAGAAGGTAAGGGATGAGAAGTCCCTTCCCCACAAATACAAACATTTAGACTTAAGCAATGACTACATCAATTACAAATTTACAATGCAAAACTCCAATTCTTAATTAAATCCAAAATACTGACATCTCTGAAAGACTTATGTCCAGACAACCAATAAGCAACTCAATATTCGATCCTATCTCTTATCCCTTTCCAAAGAACCAAGTTAAGTGCTTATAATAATCATTTTACCATAACCAGCTCGATTTGGTTCAAGTTAATAGTTAGCTGGCCATGTCTAGACTTGGACGACATTGTAAGTGGTATCAAATGGGCCTTAATTCTAAATGATGTCATTGAATAAAGCAGCAATTGATTTATTAATTTGCTGAGATGTAATTAAATTATTCATATTAGATATATCTTTGGGACCATGGCACCATCTCTTGAATGCAACACTGATTTAGAGAACTTTACTGCTATATTATCATATTACAGAAGAACCTGAGAAACAAACAAATTAGAAAACCTGATCAGCAATAGGGGTTTTGGAAACATTCCCAAAACTTCTACTAGGTGCTTTCTAATTTGAGTAATAAACTAAGAATAGTCAAGGGGAAAACTATGCCCCACAAGTATACTCATCTTCAAATGCCCTCCTTTTTGCCACTAACCATAATGTATATACTCTCCAAAACCCAATAATGCATAATGCACAGGATAACTATCTAATTAGAGCCACTAAAAGGACAGAAGAATTTATTTCATGTGCATATGTATTATGTAGTATACAGTTAAAATTGCATGTCACATGCAGATATACATTGTAATGGTTTATCATATGTTAATTGAGAGTTATGCCACTTTATGCAGAATTTACTATAGAAGAAGAAGACTATAAACGAACCACTGTATCCACTTTGAAGAAAAATACTTCATTCCAACTAACGAATGCAACGTTTGAAGATTCAGAGCCATCTGACGCAGTTCCCCAAGTTCGTGCACTTTGTTGGTCTAAGTATGATTGACTGGGGTGACTCTGATCTTCATAAATACGGACTTTAACACTGTACAGATGGGAGGACAAACCCTCAAGCTTCAAAAGCTGCACATTCAAACAGATGAACCGTGAGACCCATCAATATACAATTAGATTACCTGATATTGAGCAGATACCAGAATCTCTATGAACATCTATCATGAACTTGAACTATGAATAAATATACAAATCTAAGCTTACATCCATTCACTGCCTTGAGCATTTTTAGGCAAGATAGCCATTCACTATTACCTGAAAATCTATTTATGGTATCATTGCCATATAAGTCCAATACTGAATCTTGTTATGAAAGTGGTGATGTTAAACACAAGGAACTGATTTTCCTTTAACATCCCTTGACCAGGACGCTAGCTAGGATCATATAGTGCTCTAGCATTTCATGGCCGTATGATTTTTAAACTATAGACTGAAGTCTCAATTCAGATATCCTATAATCATGCTTTTGAACCAACAGTGAAATTTCATATGGAAAATATGTATATTACAACTTGTTCAAGTAATTCAAGTGACTTGACGTAACATTTCAACTGAACTCCGTAAGATCTTGATTCGTCAGGAAAATTGGGCGACACTACATGATCACTTACAGAACCAGTGAATCTTCTTTTCTCTAAAACGATGACAAGGGTTACAACAACAACAAAAGTCCTTATTTCCCTATGTGAGTCAGCTATATGAATCATATCTCGCTTTCGTGTTTGGTTGAGACATATTCTCATTTATATTTAAGTACACCAAATCTTTTTCAATAGTTTCTTCCATAGTCTTTTCAGGTCTTCTCTAAATGAATTAAATGGTTTTTGATCTGCAACACACTAAGGCCAAACTGTTACCTTTCTATTAATAGGCAGTGGAGTCCAACACCACAAGGTCCACAACCAATAACAACTTCATAAGAAAACTGCTTATAGATATGCAAACCAGATTTGAAGGAACGCACCTCTGCTTCAGCTACAATGATCGTCACCATGAGTCGCTTCTTTTTAAGAAGACTTCCTTTTAAATGAGAGTCCAGCATATTCTTTGGAACGGGCAGTTTTAGGGACTTTCTGTCTCCTGCTGGCATTTTAATTATTTTAGGGAGTCCTCTGACATCAGAAGCCCTGATAAAGATGTCCTTCCCGAGCTTATTCTGGGGAACAATGTAGTAATTCTTTTTTTGATGAACAGCAATCATAGATCTACCATCAGTAGTGGGAGAATTTGCTTCCTGCAGACGAAATTAAAACTATAAATCATTTGGGGCACATTTTTTTCTTTTAAAAAGAATTTCTAACTCTACCAATATATTCTTAGTCTACCAAGTAAAATAGGTCCAATAGGAAGATACGTCAAAAAAGTAACAATCAGAGTGGAGAGAAGAAGAAAAGAGAAGAAGAAACCTCGCATGATTCTTTGACGAGATTAAGGTTGTTCCAGCTTGAATAGGCTTGTAAAATCATATTGGCATTTGAAACAGACACATTTAGATTCAGATCTCTTGTAGTAGCAATCCGTAGCTCAGAAGCTACACCAGGAGCATTAGGATTATATTGGTACCTATTCAACACAACAATTGTCAAAAAGATAAGCACACAAAATACAAAGAAAATAAAATATGTAGAGCTAGAAACAGGGAAATGAAAGCTAACAAAGAGGGGCATGCATATTTCAGTGCTACGAAGTCAGGAGCCAAACCAGTAATAGATTTGCACTGCAAAATTGATACACGAACTAGAAACACCCACCAACAAACGGTAAAGAAAATGAGGGCAAGTTTTTTTGTTCGCAATTAACACATGCTCTGGGTCATGCAAGTCGATCAGGGAGAGAAAGCTTTCCAATTCCTCCTTTCCAGCTTTGAGGAAACACCGGGTATGGAACAACGTACTGCAAATATTTAGACTAACCAAGCTTGTGGCATTCTAGTCATGTTTCTCTACCTCATTGATGAACAGGCAGGCAATAATTCTATTTAAAAGTGGGAAAGCAACAGATAAGCAGTTCCCAACCAAGACCATGATGTCCAAGGTCTCAATCCCAGTGAAATAGTGTAAGAGGTAATGAGGTTCCTATTAACATAGGTAACATCACTAGATGCATACAACAGGTAATGACGTGATCCTAAAATGTGGAAAAATCTCAACAATAAAATACCAGTTGAAGATAACTCGCACAAAAGATCTACCTATTGGGGCAATAGTATTTTTTTTTAAGTACCAGTAAATAAATCAGAATAAAGAAAACCATCTGAGGTGTGAAATGTATTACTGAACACTGCCATGCACAGTTAATCCATGACATAATTGTTCTATGTTTAGGATTGAGCTACCAATATGGAAAGGACGATAAACGATTAAAAATAACAAAAGTTTACCGCAATGATCCATCAACTGGTTCAATAAAAGGCTCCCATGAATCATATTTATCATTGTATGACCTTGCAGCTAAAGAAAATATCACGCTGGAATTTAGGGTATCACGTCTCCCGCGCAAGCTGAATCCTATGCCACTCAAAGATATATTACACAATGGGACTATCTACAGAATGAAAACAATAGTTAGAAAATGATATTTACCCTGCGAAGGCATTCTACTACACAGATACGTATATTTTATATGCATATTATATTTGAACATATCAATTTTAAGAGCAGAAACATATATAATTAAAATTATATGTGAAGCTGATAAGCAAGAATTATAAACAACAGAAAACAAACATGTAGAGATGCGAGAATTGTAAGTAATTTGTTAAGCAAGAATTGCTAAGTTTTCCCCTTCCCAAATTGCTAAGTAATTTGTTATGCAAGTATTGCTCAGTGGAGCGCCTGGAGACTACACGTTGCAAATATGCGAAAGCCGAATGTGTAAACTGAGTTTCAGCATTTCAATAGACCTCATCAACAGTAAGTTTTAGCATAAGAATGTAGCAAAGCCGAAGAGATTTCAGAATAATTTGAACAGAACATAACAAAAACTTACCACACCCCCATAATCATCAAATAATGCTGCAGAGAAGGTTCTCATTTCTGCATCAATCACAGTATCATCTGAACCACTTGGTACATCTGGACCACTAAGCTTCAAACCAAACCTCTTAGGAGGTTTTTTTAAACCACTCCAAACAATAAAGGTTCCCAATTCATTTCCGACTGTCCACATGCTAAATGGTTCTTTTATATACTTGGAGTCAGATGTGTCCCATATACTTTCATCCAGAAATTGATCCGTTGAGGCAACATCAGTGCGAATGCATCGTAAGAATGTGAAATCAGATTGCTTGGGTGTGCCTTTGCAAGCAACACATCCTAATGTAACAAAACCTGGCGGAGCCTGAGGCATCCAGAATGATATGCTATCCATTTTTCTCTGTTTTTTTATATGACCAACAAGTTGAAAATCAGAAGGTGCTTTATAAAGCTCACAATCTTCTGAATCTTGAAGAACAATGCAAGTGTTCGGAGGTTCATACCTGAAAACCAATTAAAAGAACAAATTAGCTTTTTTCTCTACAATGTGTTATAGGCAGCAGCAAGAGTTAAGTAACCATCAGTACAAAAATCAATTTATACCCCTGAACTGCAATGTCACCAAAATACACCATTCCTTCAGGAACAACAGGACGCCAAATGGATAACTTCTTTCTTGATGCAGAACCTTGGTTCCACCATATTAACCGAAAGGTAGCAACTGCTTCAAACCTCCTTCTGGAATTTAAAGCTGACGACCTATCTGATTGCATACTATTGTTTCCAACAGAAGTGGAAGGTCGGTTCTCCACTTCCTTTGGTTTTTCAGGAGAAACTTCCTGAAACCCAAAGAGCAAATGCCTCAATTCATATGCGTTCTGAGTCAAATTCAAATTGGAAGGATCAGCAGGCAGGAACGTTCCAGCAGCATTATCCACCCGCCAGAATGCCAAGTTAAGGCCCCTACAGATCAAACATCATTAATCAAATTAAGCGATTGAACTATGCTAGGAATATAAGCTAGGGAACCCTAACTTAACCCAAAACCATGGTCAAAGGTGAAGGGTTGACTCCCACTTATATACCCTTCCACACTTTCATGTGGAACCGATGTGGGATATCTAAATTGAACAACTGCAAACATAGCAGCTATTTGTTGCTTCAGATAATTGTTTGAGAAGAAACTGCTGGTTAAAGTAACGCATATAAACTTATAACATGCATCATCAGATTATTGAAAGCATACAAAGAAATTAAAAAGAAAAAAAAAATCATACAGAGAGACTGACCCGATACTGATGCAATCTCTCAGGCCACAAGGAGAAACTAAAGATGCCGAGATACAGAAAACTGAGGAAATAGGAGGCTGTGCTCTTCCAGGAGAAGCCACGCAACCCAATGCCACATAACCATTTGGGGCTTCAGGAAACCAAATCGAGCATATTGTTTCCTCCTCAGCGCTACCTGCACCTTCATCCCAAAGGATATTGTCTGAAGGTGGCCAAATCAGAGTGAAAGATTTTGGTCTTTTTACTCTTATTAAGCTGGTGTTAACAGCAACAACGCCTTTGGTTGGTGGCTTATCACTGTCAAATCAGTGATAAAACTTATCAGGGTAGCACAACTAACTAAAGATATAAGGAAAATTAAAAATTTACTAACATCGGTGTCAGATAGTCACCGAGCACAGCAAAACCAGTTGGTGCACGAGGCCTCCAAAATGCATATACTTGATCACCGACAGGATCTGCAGGATACAAATAGGTTATTTGCTTCAATTTAACAGGATCTCACACACACACACACACTATATAAATATATATATATATATATATATACACACATTTACATATTAACATCAAAACAATGTAAGAATCAGACACACTACTAGTTATGTAATAAATTTTACGTGTAGCGGTTCCAATTCTGTCAAATTCTGAACATAGAACAGTTGATGTCTTTGATGTTGTTCTTAAAAATGACAGAATATCCTCTTCCACATCCAAAAATAATCTCAAGATGCTGAACGAAAAATTCATGAAGATGTCCGAAACCACCAATTTTATGCTTGTCCTTCCAGAATCATTAGTGAACTTTACGGATGTATCAAAAGGCTCCAAAATCCTTATTCCATTGCTCTCCATGGTTAAACCAAGAGCTTCTGCATCCATTTTAATAGTATCTCCATTTAAAACAAGCCTGCACAACCATAAAATAACCATTGTTTCATCAAGAGAGTTTGCCTAATGCATCTATTTTTTTTTTCATGATGATGATGATACTCTCAGAACATTGTAGATAAAATGCAGAATCATGCTGACACTACTGCAATAAGAGCATCATATAATAAATTCAATGTAAAGTAGGAAGTCAACAAAATAAGAGCAGACGCTAGTAGGCAGACGACCTGCAGAATGCATCCATCTGTGCATGCAAAAGTTTGTTAGAGAGGATCAGTTCCCCGGCATTTCTTGATTTATGGTAGAAGGTGAGCTCCGGACCAATAGCCTGCGCAAAACATTTTATCAACTAAGGAATCATAACAATGCATCAGAAAGATAAGCTTGTATTTCCTCTAAATATGTACATACACGTATAAAGTAAATTCACTATCACCCATACGTAGATAATATTTATAACAAAAATTTATAAAAACATTCATATGTACAAATACATGAACACAACTATATATAAGTATATATGAATATATAATAATATTCAATATCATTTGATATAAACTTTTTATATGACCTAACCAAGAGTATCCAACGCTTGGAGGAATTGGGGAATCTACCCTCAGGAGTTAAACTCCATAACATGTAAAACTCTTGTAGTTACTAATGCCTTGGGGAGAATACCTCAGGAGTCAGGAGTATATATGACCATTAGGCATTGAAATCTTCACGGAAGCATACGTGGAGATGATGAAATCTACCCCCAAGAATTCAACTTAAACCAATTCCTTCCTCGGAGGCTTGCAGGATTTAGTTCAGGCTTAGTTTGTATACTTTTTAATTTTTTTCCCATATCTTATATCCCTGTGATTTCAACACTTTTCTCATCACTATATTTCTATATTGACACTGTGCACTAGCAGAAAATACATCAAGATTCCACAAGGAAGCAGTATATTACAGAAAGTTGACATCAAAGAAACAAATTTAAAAGTAATTTAAACCTCCATGCCAAATGAAGTGCCAAAAACAATTCATCTTTATCAAATACACCCTCCGTCCCATTATTAATTGAACATTTGTCAAAGATATCCGTCTCATTTTTATTTGAACATTTCCTTATTTGGCAAAGAGCAACTTCCTACTCCTTTAAAAAAATTCCCTCAAACATCTCATATTTACACTACATGCCATTACTTTTTACACACTAACAAAAAAAAATCTCCAATAAAGTTGAATTGTCCATTATATCCCTCCTAAAAAGTCACTTTATCACCTTTAATATCAATAAACAATTCTTAAATTAAAACTCATGCAAAAAGTAAATGTTCAATTAATAACAGGACGGAGGGAGTATCAAACCTGCAATTCAAATATTAATTCTGCGGATCTGCCAGAAATAGCACTTTCCAATGCCACATTGCTCCCTCCTGGAGAGTGATCAGATGTGCTTCCATTTTCTCCCTCAAAAAGGACATTATCTTCCTCATTAGCTGAGTAGCTACTGTTGGCTCCCAGTAATATGCATGAATCTAAGTATGCTCCGCTCTGAAATAAAGAACGAACATTTACTGATTATGTATTGCAAAACAAATATAGGTGCTTAATGAGATGTACAAGACCTACCCTGATTGTAACATTTTGGAATTGCAGTTTCTTTCCATTCCCCACGTAAACTAAAGCTTCCATACTCGGAGATGAGATATCTAATCCATATCTGTCCTTCAAATACAAAATCCCACCCCCTCCATCATATATAAAGAGGTCGAACCTTTCATCATCAGCAACCAAAGGTTTTTGTGGCGAAATTGAGAATTCAGCAGAGGGTTGATGAAATAGTGGCTGCTCAAGTATAAGTGCATCCAGAAATTGTGAAGAGTTTGCATTATCATCATATAACGGCTCACCACGAACTGTTGGGACAAAAAATTCAACAACTGCAAGCAGAAAGTCAAGTGCAACAAGCAATTGTGGCCTCTGGATGCACATAGAAACAAATGTTGAATTTTCAGAAAATCTGGCATCAAGAATTAGAATTGCTGGAGTGTACTTTCTTGCACTGCCCACCAAAGAGGTGCTCTCTGGTGAAGTCTCTGTAGGATTGTACTCAGCAATATCAGGCTTCCCGATAGCCAACCTAAGCTCCTTTTCTGTACCTTCTCGATCATCGACAACAATCAAGTCCTTCAATATAGTTGACAGAAATCCTTCCCCCACTGTGTTAGATATATACGAAAGCCACACTTCACTCAGCTGAAACATGCAATCATTTCACTTTAGAACCCAAATAATAAGGATAACAATATAAGGGAACGTTACAAAAAAAAAAAAAAAACAATACCGGGTAGGTAAAATAGACTAAACATTGGAATGTAATTGCAAATAAATATATTAAAGTAATCATCAATTCAATCTACCTGAAGAACTCAAAACATTAGAAATCTATCCCAAAAAAATTATTGGGGGTATCAGATGCCATTTCTAAGTAGTGTCAGATAATGTTACTGCTAATTATAGTTATTCTCCTCAAGATAATACATGTACTGATGTACAGATCAATTTTCATGAACAGCATATATTGTAGGAATTCTCAAGGGTTACCAATATACCTGAAGTGTGGCAAGTGATGTATCCCTTGTAACGCCATTATGAAGACTAAGTTCAACCTTATCGATTTGGACAGAAACCTTAGTAGCAACCCATATTTCCCTTGCCTGAGATTCAGATTTTGCAGTATCTAAACTTTGAGTACCACGAACATCCACCACTTCAATCACAGGGGATGAGGATTCAGCTTTCAGTGAAGGCACAAGATTTGGGGTCTCTGAAATATTGGTCTGTGTGCATTCAACAATTATTTGATACTCTTTGTTGGATAAAGCTGCTTTCAGTTCTTCAATCTGAAATTTAAAGAAAGATCGCAACACGGAAATTAAAAAGAAGCATCACTGTGTCTCATAAAACGTTCATCTCTGAGATTGGAACAGACCTTACAGGGAGCAACTAAATAAAGAAAATCTCTAAGTAACCAGTTTTTGTGTTTGGAAAACAATACCTTAACAGTGACTTCTATACTTGGAATTTGATGCAACAAGTCACGAAGTGTTCTCTGAATGACAACAGAGACACCCCTGACATTTTTAATTATACTTTCACCCAACTCAGATCCTGAACCAACATTTAAGTTGATATCTTCAACCTGAAAAAGAATGCAGATTTATTAAATGGCAACTCGGTTCAAATCCTGGAATGGGAATGATAATATGGTGTCTTCAAAATTAGGGATGGCAATGGGGCGGGTAAAAATCCGGACCCGCATGAAACTGGCCCGCACGGGACGGGTAAATACCCGGTCAAACGGGTCCCGGGTCGGGTAAATACCCGGTCAAACAATACCCGCCGGGTATGGGACGGGTAATGGTTTTATATATACCCGACCCGTATAGACATATATATTTAATATATATATATATATATATATATATATATATGTATATTAAAAAATATATAAGTATATCATCAGTATATATATGTATGTTAATAATTGTATATTAGTATAAGAAGTATATCAGTATATATATGTATGTTAATAATTGTATATGTATGTTAAAAATGTATATGTATATCAGTATAACATTGGCTTCAAATAAAAAAAAAGTATATACAGTATATTATATATATGTATTATATATATATATATATTGTAGTTTAAAGTAGTTTTTATGTTTTATTTTATTAAAATAACAAATAAAAAAAATAGGTTTGTGATGGCGGGGCGGGTTTACCCGCCGGGTTCTTAGGACGGGACGGGTTTAGGCGGGGCGGGGCGGGTAACGGGTCTAAAAAATAAAAAAAAATGGCGGGGCGGGTCTTGGGATAGTCCATACCCGCCCCGTTGCCAACCCTATTCATAATCATCATTTTTATTATCATTATTATTATTATTAATTTATTAGCTTAGTTTTGCAATATATCTATCCAATCATACAAACTTTGTTTTCAATTAATGTCTTCCTTTACCTTTATCGTCTTCACTACTAAGAAAGGAAATGTTGACATAGAACTCTTGATTGATTTAGGTGATGGATGAACTACAGAGGAAAAAATGATAGTCTATTTTATTATCTTATTATTATTATCGTAATTAGAGTCTTTTAAATTCAAGTTCTTTAATAAACGTCCCATGGGTTTTATTACTTGTGGGGTAGGTTAGGGATTAGATTTAGGTCTTATTTATATTGCATTGTTTTATGTCGTTGGGGCATCCCAAGGGATCGTAGAATAGGAGAACGGCAATTGTTGGTTGGGCAGGATTTAATCTTGTAAAACCTTTTATATGTTTTTTTTTCTCAATCCATTTACGCCATGAAGAAAGGACCATCCAATCAACATGCATGGGCACTAAATCTTCAACAACACTGGATTTAAGTGGAGAAAATACTTATGGCAATGAAAGTGGCAGCATATCTAGCAGCCTTTGACTTGTAGGGTTAGTGTGTGCCTCAGCGTGGATCTAACTAAAATATGGCTAAAGATAATTCATTTTCCGCTGCAAACCAATTTGTTCCAGAAAGAAAACAGAACATCTGATGACTAAAATTATATCACCTCATCTGTGTACTTTAACAAGTAAATAAAAAGCAAGGGTATAAAGTATCTTACAAGTATTTGTAGAATATCCACATGCACGGCCTTCATTTCGCTTTTGATCCCACCGAGCCATCTAAACGTGTTCTGAACAGTGATTTGAACTACATCAAGTTTCAGATAACTGCAACCAAGGACAGGGTCATGTATACAAGTCAACTTCCTCGATTTTAATTATTTGATGGTAGGTAATCAATACTTAAGGAAGTTGTGAACTCACTCAATGCTATTTGTTCTCTTAGGCATTAATATGATTGGCTTTTTAAGTGAAAGATCCAACTTCACAGCAGGTGATCCTTCGATTTCACTTCTTGTAAGCAAATTCTCTGAGTTTGTCACTTGATCTTTTATTTGAACATCATCTTTGGAATCATTAGGAACAAGACCCATAAAGTAACTGATAATCTGTAAATGATTTTAAATATAGTTACACTGAATACATCTGTACAATCAAAAGGACTAACAGATCGACTGACCTCTTGGATAAAGCGATTCAAATAGACAATTCGCACTTCAGACAGCTGTCCGTGGAGGCTATAGTCATAACCCTCGTAGTCTTCATCCTCAGCATTAAACGAACAAAATTCCAACTGCAAATTCGCACAAAGCTTTTGCTTGTTAATCATGTCAGCAGAATACCAAATAGTCAAGATAATATAAAAAAAATATAGTGTTGAGGGTTTCAAATAGCTCTTATACATGTGCATACACATCTGATATGAGATTATATCATTTATATCAACTTTGTGCTGGCCAATATTGGTTAGAAAGAAAAAGAAGAATATCTGAGAATTCTGAGTAAACACTAGAGGAATTTGTGAACTCACTCAAACAGCAGACTTCAGAATTTATCTTGTGCCAGATATTATTAGAGATTGGAATTGTGTTATTTAGATTTTCCCATTAGTCTTTTAGAGATACCCTTGTCCCTTGGTACCCATTTTATTTTATGAATAAAATTTATGTTTCTTATAAATAAATAAATTATTTTGGATTTCCTCGAGCAAAAAGCCTTCCCATATATATATAGAGTAATGATATGGAACCTGATGGTGGGTTCCATTACCTGCATAAATCACTTGTACATAGAATTTTATGCAGATGGTGGGTTCCATATCAAAACCGTATATATATTCTATATCAAACTAAATAAAGAAGCAACTTTGTTAACCAGATATCATTAGAAGACTGCTTTGCTTGAAGAGGGCAATTAGTAGTAGATATGCACAACTTTCACTTCAAAAAGACAGATATCATTTAAATCTTGAAAATTTTAAAGTTTCATGTTGTTTATGCACCAGTACATTTCTAAGCATGAATACATGTGTAGAAAATTGTTCAGGTGACGCTTGTAATTGGGATATACATGCATTATACTTGCTTAAACTTACAAGCAAATTCCTCAACAAAAGTGAAAAAGAAAAGAAAGAGATGATATAGACAAACAGCTGCAAAGTCCTATCTACACAAAATACGTAATAGAATAATCCTGATTTCAGGATCATACATTTCAATCAATAAATTCATTCAGTCAAAAGATAAAGCTAGGCATTCAAACTGAGAAACTGAAAACCAAGCAGATGCGAAGTGAATATAGAATAGAAGTAACAAATCACAAATACCTCAACAAATGAATTACCACCAGGATTTCTCATGTCACAGGCCCAGAAATACATATGACTGATATCAAGACTATCATCACTTATCCTCAGATTCCCAAGGGATGCCTTTATACTAAAAGATGAAGGAAACACCTATCACACGGAAACAAATACTTCAGAGATCCATCTGAACAATCATATGATAAGTACTGCACCCTGATAAGAGAATGGCATATGTACCTTAATATCAGTAAGAAAATTATCTTGAGCCAAAGTAGCCAGTTTTGAGTCATTTTCCTTCATTAAAAAAATCTCAGCACGAGTCATATTTAACAGTAAATAGAAAATCACTCTGGACTTCCCCTTTCCCAGCAAAGATTCTAGAGGCTCTTCCATTGGGGCTGAGAGCACATTCTCATCCACATTCTCCTTGGCCTTAACAGCTGAAGAAGAGGTCTCACTGATAGTTTCAGGGCTATCCTCCTGATTGTTAATAGCGTTTACAAACTCCAAAATGGATAGTATAGTGGGCCTACGACAGTAAAATGACAAAGTGGACAGGGTGACTGTAACCTGAAGTAGAAAAGGAGATGTAATGAAACGTGTCAGATGTCTATGAATGATAAAAGATATATTGCATCCTACAGTGAATAACGATCATTATAAGATCTAGACCCAATAAAATTATCATTTCAGAAGCTGTGATTGCAAAGGAAAGGTTGATGTATATTGAATTATAACATGTGAAACCTCTAACCCCTTGGGTCCAAAATCTTTGGGTTTTATTTTTTTTAAATCTAGCAGACAGAATTCCGGCCCTAGTATAAGGGTTTCAGGTTTCAAATTAACGATGTGTGTTCATTGAAAAAATCCCGATGAATTAACTTCTGGTATCCACATGGAGAAGAATAATGACATGCTTCGACATGTTCTCTAAGATCACCATTCCTCAGATTGCCTAAGGGCCCTATGACCCAGTCTCAGATTGCCTGAGATCATCCCCTGGCCACTTATCGAAGATACCAATCTTTTTCCCAAGCACAACAAGGCAAATTGCTGATACACATTAGCCAGGACTCTATTGATCTTTTAATGTGTTCAGCCACTAATCAATACACCATATGACTAAATCATGGTGAATATTAGAAGGTATATTAACATGTAGTATGTATCAATAATAGTGAAAAAAATTGGAACAGTGAATTAGCAACTTACTTGTTTATCAACATTGGAATAAAGTGATGAGTTCTGGTCGAAGATAACAATCTGAGCTTTGACAAAACTGTTGAATGAATCAGGAACTCCCATTTGACCAGCTTCCAAAGGGTTGGTGTCAAAAGGAAGTAATCCGGCAACACGTACGAAACTATTGGCCTTAAAAAATGAGCTACCTTGTGCAGTAATTCGAGAACTAGAATACTCCATCTCATCAACAGGTCCGAAGGGGCTACCAACTGTATCATTAAGGTTATCGGATGCTTCATAAAACTCATCATCTCCTTCGGATTGGCTAAAATCATTACTCGATCGAGTTAGATTATTAGTATTATCCAATAGAGAAGGTGTGTGTGCATTCTTGATGAATGATCGTGCAATGTAACAGATCTCAGCCGTCCCCTTGTTGCATATTAAATCTTCTATCTCCAAAGCTTTAAGGACTGTGCCAATGAATATATCATTATCTCTAATTGAGAGTTCAACCTGCATCACATTAATTTAAATAGATCAATCAATAGGAAACCACTAATTCATGATAAGAGTATGCATATACACATATATAGATTTACAGATCTTAGTATATATATCTTACTTGACCACCAATTGCTCGAAATTCAAGCAAATGCTTCTCCTCAGCCAGAAGCATCTCCAAAAACCTTTGATTATCATGCTAAAAAATATAGCAGAAGCTCATGTTCAGCGACTGAGTAGGTATACATCCTGCAAAGGTCTGTGAAAGTTATTTACCTGGCTACTGTAACTGATACTTATCTTCAACTCGTCTAATAAGCCAGTCAAGAATAACTTCTCTGTCGTTGATGAATCAGTCGATTCATGATTGTTGTTTTCAGAGTTCTCAGAATCTGATAAGGTTCCAGTAAGACCAGTTATAGGAGCAGTTCCCTACAAATACATTTGAGGATTGTGCATGAGAAGATTGCAGTAGCAAATCATGAAAAACCCCAACATTTTTTAAAATCCTCAGAAATGTAAAATTATTAGAGAACATATTGTCATCCATAATGGTCAAATATGCACTCACTATTTAGTCTTCTTATGAAACCTAAATGATCTAAGAGATGAGTATTGTCTGCAAATGTATATTTAAATATCTGAATTAACAAATTTATCATGTAATCCATTCAAACCACTAATACTGAAAATTTCATAGTTATCATTGAAAGAACAGAGATTTTTTTATTTTATTTTTTTTGATAAGAAACTTATACTTTTATTGCATGCATAGGGATGAGAAGTCCCTATTATAATTACATATTCAGTTACAAGGCATAGATCCAATTCCTAGACACCTCAGATTACCCCTAAAAGCAAAGAGATGAAACACATGGAGACAGCAAAGAGGAAAAACCATCACTTGACCAAGTAACTTTCTTATTTTAAATGCTCAGAAGTCTAAGGATGTTCCAAAAGTCTAAAAGAACTGAAAATATTAAAAATGACACTTTTCAACCTTATCCAATAGATGCTGCCTATCTTCAAATTTCTGATTTCAAACACACATGATGCTAACCTCTAGTATTTTTTCAACTCGTTGTGCTAAAAGGTATAACTTTATTGAGGTGAGAGTTTCCAGCAGGTCACAAAAAAGACTACGACCATGAGACCAAGGTTAACTGTTAAGAAACATATCAACACAAGAAAGCTATTTAACTATGGTTGATTCACGAAAATAAATAGGATAAATTTGACTTCAGAACATTCCGTTCAGAGAGTTCATCCATACAGGATTCATTGCATTACCTAGTGAGTTAACCTATGTGTCATGTATGGAAGTTGTAGTTGCTGTGAAATATTTAAAATGATCAAACGCGATAAAAAAATACCGATGCACGATATATCGCTCCCTGAAGAGAGCTTTGCCATAATTTTCTTGAATCTTCAGAGTCACAACGCAAAATTAGAGCGCTTGCATCTTCCACAACCTAGAAAATAAAGCGCTCAATGAAAGGAAAACCGAAAAGCTCCATCAACATATTACTAAATCAAAGTAGTGTAAACTTATAATTCCTAGTCTACCTTGGAATAGGAGCTATCAGCATCATAAACAGCCAATACGTGTTCTGCATTACCAAGAAGATCGGCAGGAACTTGATATAGGTGTTTACCTCGTAAGCTAGAATGAGAAAAATCAAAGGACCAGGATGAGAACATGCAATATTCTGAACACGTGATAGCAATAGGATAAGCTATTAGTAAAATAGAAATACAGATACTTTACTTTCTCCTACTTTCTGGAATAAACCTCTTTATCTCCACCAACTACGCAATAAGTTTTCAAGAACAAAAATAAAATATCCTAATCATTTTTGGACTTGTTATCCAAGGCCATAAATACAAAGCTACAGCAAAATACTCCCTCCGTCCCGTTAAGTTACCTGTTTACTGTTTGCACAGGTTTTAAGGAATATAGTATTTAATGTGTAGTGGGTTATTGAGGTTGAAAAAAATAGGAAAAAGAAAATGTAGAGAGAGATAGTGGAGTGTTGACAAAAATGGAAATGGGTTACTTAACAAAGGACACCCAAAATGGCAAAATGGGTAATTTAAAGAGGGACGGAGGGAGTATATTATTACATTTAATACTTCAGTGAAAGCCACAAAATACTTCGACCTCCACCCCCGCCCTATGTTTTGATCTCTTCATTTTTGCTTCCTAGCATTATCTCCTTTCCCAATTCTACATATTTGTGTAATCTATTTCCCTTGAACCTTTTGCTTCCAAAAAAAGATCAAGCTTGGCGAACTCTAATTCTCACAAACCAGATTTTATTGTCTATAAATGCAGAATCAGCTAAACGAAATGAAGCTGTCACATTTAAACCTGAAGTATTTTTTATAATTTCTGGACTCAGGGTGCTCTAGCACATAAAGGAAAGGTCCAACTATACAAAAATATCTGCGCTGCCATACAGCTTCTCTTCCTCCAACACCCTGAACAATGAACAATGAACAATGGAAAGAAAAATATCAGGAGCCATGAAAATATAATTTAACATTTCTATATTGGGTAACTCAAAAACTGCATCACAGAAGATGTAACCTTGCGTGCAAGATGATAAAGCCAGCCCGCATAATCAGCCTCATCCCAAGGACGAACAATAGCAGGATAGTCTGCAGGCTCTCCTTGAAAAAGTTTAGCAACTTGCATTAAACGATGATAACGAGATGGAGAAAAATGCAACCCTATTGAAGGTAAACGCATAGCAAGTCTTGTTGATGGAAGGGAGGCAACTGGTGATCTAATCTGAAATGTAAGAAATGGATGTAAGGACAATGCCAAGTGCCAAATGTGTCTACATTCAGAGTTTTGAATTTCAAAACATGACAACTTTCACCTGCTGAAACTTTAGAAATACTCCACACTTCTCGATAACTGGTAAGGATCTAATAAAGCTACTTTTGGATGAACTATCCTTTCGATTTACTGATGACTCGCTCCAGCTATAATCCCCATCAACCAGGAAAGCAGATACATCTTTCAAGATCAGATCAAATTGAGTATACAAATTCTTCTCTTCAGGTGAATCATATACAGCATCATCCTGAACATACAGCTATCAAGGTAAACATATTGTGACTTCAAGAATCAGTCTAACCTATTTTGAGGCTTGGGAAATTAACCTGAGAACGAATAACTAGCTTTCCCAGGTCAATCAAGAGCTTTGTAGGGTGGACATTATCCGGGTAAAAGTCAGTAGGAATGGTAATTTTGGGTGCCGCAATATCCAGATCCAAGAAAAACCTGAACATAATGTATATCAATAATGTTTAGACAGACAAGTGAAACATGAGATAATATTTAGTAAAACCATATTTTTTCAACTGCTTGGATATTTCCGACTAAAAGGCAAGTAAAAACAAAGGTTATAATTTCAGACAGGGTGATAATGGTAATTTTGGGTGCAGCAATATCCAGATCCAAGAAAAAACTGAACATAATGCACATCAATAATGTTTACACAGACAAGTGAAACAACTAGAAATAATATTTAGTAACACCATTATTTTTTTCTTCTCCTGATTCCTCTCCATCTAATACTAGTATTTAACTTTAACATTGATAAATAATTTACTTTCAAATTAATACTTTGAAAACATTCTTCATTCTAAGCAGTACTCAATCTTCACATTTGGCCATCCTTAATTAGTAAACAAGTAAATTGCCTCCATCCAATGAGGGTGTAAAGCAGAATAAATATAATGAACTTGAGTTTCTTGGCCTATGATTCTGAACTCAATAGTATCCTATAACCTAAGGATGGAACAAGGTTTACTGCATACCAACACTCAAAACTGCATAATTATGAATCCCTAAATATTTTGCATAACTTGCTCAATAACTTTAAAATGATTAAAAGAACCTAGTGCGGTCCTTTAACGCCCTGTTCACTTCTTTTGCTGCTGTGCGCTTTACTTCATCAAATGTCACCTGGAAGGATAAAATATTGACACAAATCACGAGAAAGTGATAGTAAACACTTCTTTCAGCAAAAGTTGCACATTGCAAGGAAACAATAAAATCTTATTAACGGAATACAAGATAAGTACAAAGGCACGAGGGATCCTTGACAATGAAATGCACGTTGTTGAACTTATAGATCTTTTATTAAAAAATCCAAAGTTCAAATGTCAATCTTCGATTCAGTTAGTATATTATTTCGCTTGATGAATTTACCAAATTTTATGTTCGCTGCGGTAGGTAATAATATGTCCTTCCATTTTCGAATTTTCGACGAAGGGCATACAATTAGTCCACAAATATGAGTTGGTAAATTTATCAAAAGAAATAATATAGAAATTTGAATTTTGATTTTGGTGATAAAAGATCTATAAACTCAACATGCAAGGACTATATCAAGTGTACTTAAACATGAAATCTTTCAGGTACTGTGTCAGATATCAAAGCACATGAGAAAAAATCGACCACAAATAAGGGGCTAAACATGTAAAATTCCTAAGCCACAAACATTCCGACACTGGTTAGATACAGAAGATTTCATTAATTGCATAGTGATGCTGTATTTCCAACTTAGTAGTTCACAAAGAGTATAATTTAACTCAGGCCCTGTCTTTCTTGTACCATCACTAAGCATTTCTATACATACCAGCATTCATTGACTTCAGTAACATAAATACATTGGTGGAAATGAAGTGATCTAAAGAGTTATTTCAATGTTTCCTCAATATAAGACAACCATCATCAAGAAGTTAATCATGAAATCAAAGCTTAAAGAAGACAAAATACAAACCTGTACTGCAGAAGCAGTTTCCTGAACCAGAGTCTGGCTTACAGGAGCACTACTTTGAAAAAAGTTAATGATTTGATCGATAGAATCCTTCAAATACTGAACCAAAGCAAAGAAACATTTCACAGTCATATATTGTGACAAAACTACAAGACGAAAACACAGGAATATCTTACAGTCACATAACAGGGTGAAGCTTTAGCAACCATGCTCCAGTCCACATCCTCATTGAGAGGCTTATAGCAAAAAACAGCAACTAAAGAATCAGAAGCACTTTCACTCTGCAGAGAAGATAATATCGATAACATAGTGTTACTGAACTGATGACTGGTATGTACAGTGGTAGCATATGAATGCATCAGAAAATAGGAGCATCAGACCTCAGCAAGAAGACCATGTGGGGACAACAATCTGTACGATCCCAATTTTATATCGACATTTTTTGCCTCTGAATAGAGTTTTATGCAAGACTCAAGATTATCACAGGATAAGTCAGCAAGGCACTCCTCAGAGTCTATTAGCTTTGATGCATTATGTTTCATGTGAAGCTTCAATGAAAAATATGGCAAGTCCCCCTTGTCATGAATTGGCAACTCTTCTTCTTCAGCTTTATATCCTATAATGTCATTCAATCTGTTCCAATCTTCCTCAGTCAAAGCCCCTGGTGCATTATCATCTATGACGGGTTGACTAGTCCTGAGATAACATGAAAATCACATGAGTACGGAAATAAGTTGAACTCATGAAGAAGGGAGATTAAAAATATGAGCACAAGGTATTCTTATTCACCATCCAAATGACCACCATGATTTCTTTTCCGTTTTCTTTCTAAGATAGAGTTCAGACTCCACTGATTGCTCAACAAACTTGTGTGCCAACATCCTGTTTGAAGAAATCAATACAGTGATCAAAATGTAGATCAGAACAGCAGCTGAATCAATCATAGAGTAAAATCTTGATTGAATGATATCAATTCATTAACTATTTAAACATGACACAGTTAGAGCATGAATAATCAAATGGTATGCATCCATTGATGACAGAAAGCAACCTCCTTCCAGCACTCCCAAGAAAGCATTATTGTTTGAAAAGAGAACTTTAAGAAAAGGAACATGGTGAAGCACCTCTGCATGAGGGGGAAAAGAGAGAGAGGAGGATAATAAAAAATAAAAGACACTCTCTGCTGAATGAGATATTCAGACTTCAACATTGTGTGTGTGAGTATATAGTTGAAGTTTTGTCAAAATCTCAGATAGACAAACAAAGTTGGTAGTTACATACTTTGCTTCCGGCTTCTGTAGCCTACCAATTGATTCAATTTTATGCATATTACTAACCTAGGAATAATAACAGATTTTTGTTTAAGTTGTTACACTCTCATCTCAAGAAAAGAAGCAGCGCTAAAATAGTAAGGTGTTTTAGAGACAACTATAGAAGATCTATCATCAAGATGCTGATTCACATATGTCAACTATCTATTGACACCAAAAAAAGAGAAAGCAAACACCATATCTCGGTTATATCTATAGTGATATGAAAGTGACATGACGTGAGACTTTTTTTTAGACCCTTCCATTTACCCTAATTACATGTAATTGTTTACAAATATGACCATAAAAATAATATGTAATATAAAGTAACATATTCTACATAGTTGTTTATGCTTATTACATTCCTGGTTCGGGATGCTTTCAAAGAGTAAATTATATGCACATACACCCTTTGACATCTGCATATATCAACCTTTCATAGCTTATTACTTGCAATAATTACATACATGTATGTGGAAAAAACTTATACTTCAACTATTTACTAACAATCTAAATTCATTTTGTCTTAAGTATTTTGTCCTCATTTTCTTATTATTTGATGTTAGATACTATACATAATTATATATTTAAAGAGATTTAAAAAAGAGTAATCAGTATATGAAGTTGAATGGTCCTCAAAAAGTAATAGCTCAAGAAGAGTTCAGGGGATACAAATTTAAGGAGGGCCAAAAAGCTAAGAGTTTGAGATGGAACTTAATTAACAAGGTAATTTTATACATATAGATATTTATTTCCATACATTCAATTTATTCCATTTCAGGATATATGAAAAATTACTAAACTCCTATCATATTTAGTCAGAATCAGATAATATATTATCGTACAAAAATATGGTGTACAAGGAGGTTCACCATTAAGCTTTGATCCATATAAATTTTCTTACATACCACAACACCATCTCCAGTCATTATAAGTGTTGTATATGAAAAAAAATACTCCGTACTATATTTCTACTAACTAGGTAAATACAACATAAAAGGTGGGTTGTGTTACGACTAGTTGTATTAATGAACTACACCCTCCCAGATTTTTTTTTAAAATAAGTATATTAAGAATATGCTTATTAGTTATTACCTACCTCCACTGAAGAATAACTTCAATATCAAGTTCCCGATCAAGTTCCTCTATCTCCTCATTGTCGTCAACTATGGTGCGTTCAAGATCTGATTTCAGCAGGGCAGCATAGCGAGAGATGTATTTCTTGCGTAATCTTGCATACCTCAAGACTTGCTCCCATGGCAATCTTCTGGCAATGAGGTAATATAAAAAGATATAAGTTTTGCACTAGTTACAAACATGCATACAAATACAGGGCAAAAAAGTGAGAACACCAAGGATGGGCCACTAGGGAAAGTCTGATAGCAGAAATGGCAAGGTTTACTTCAACTTGAAAAACATAAGATGTTTTGATGTAAAGATCAATTCAGAAGGAAAGAAAATGACGAAGTTTAGAATCATTTTTTCAACTAATTAATTCGTAAAAGATAGGGAGTCATGAATCAGGATACACCCTAATAAGGTACTTTGGATGTAAAACTAGCATCAGAACTGGCTGAATCTCTCTTTATGCATGTAAGCTATCTTCAAACAATATGACTAAACCGAATCTATATGATGCCCTTTGTCTCCATTGCACTTATTTCTTGATAAATTATTTTATTGAGCATTTGATTTAGAATCATACGAGTCTAGCAATTTGGATTAATCATTGACAAAGCTTTATGTTTCAGCAATCAGCAAAATCTAACATGTCTCAATATGCAAAAGCCCAGAAGAGTCATAAGTAAGAAGCAGGTTTCTATATTTGCACATTTAGACCACATCACAACATCTGTAACATTATAACTAGGGAGGAACCTGGTCTTCTTCATTTGGTCTGAAACTGCTTTGCATGCATACTTCCACCATGATCTTGGATCAATTTTTACAGAATCATGTGGCCGATAATGAGCATATTTCAGTCTCTGATTGAATGCTGTGAAATTATCAGCTAATTTCAAAAAGTCGCGATAACCATTCTGCATATAAATACAAAATACTTGGTCAGTGGGATCAAAGTGAGCAAAGATTTTTAAGCAGCCGAAAAAGTGCAGAGAAACTGCAGTAAACAACCTTTGACAAACACAATGTCACATCATCGAGATTCACTACAGCATTTTGCAGTGATTGACGTTTAGCATCATCTGAACGGTCTTTTGAATATTTAGCATTTCCACTCACTGGTTGCAAAACATACGAGTGTTTTTCCAAATTACTGGCAGCAGGTTTTCCGTCCTTCGTACCAAATTTGAAAACCTGGAACTCATGGATTAGGTATACCGTATACATTATAAATAAATGCAGGTAATGAGTGTTCACCAAATCAAGCTTAAGATACCTGTGCCCACTCAGATGGTTGTAAATCCTCCCATGGTTTTTCGACATACCATGGGCTGATATCAGAATCCAAATAAATAGCCATTCGCTCCAGTTCCACAGACTAAAGAAGTTACAAACAATCATATGTTAAATGCAAAACTAAGGGAAAATAAGAGCATCTATATGTAATAGATCAGAAAGGCCATCAATTATGAGCTAGTAGCCTTTGAGAGAAAAGGGGCTGGCTCAGTGGCTTCTCTAATCTATGCATTGACAATCAGTGGGACTATATGAAACGAAAAAATTATTAATCAAAAGAAAATAAGTACAAAGGGACGAGGGACATTATAACTACTTCAACCATGAAAGACTAATCTGAAGTTCTGTAAAATCATTAATACAAACATGTGCATCCCATATCATGCATTCACAGAAAAACCACCACTGCATCATACTCTGGAAAGAAGTCCAAATTATTGTTAACAAAAAAAAGGCTTTTATAAAAGTATCAGAACAATTTGGGATATCAGCTCAGGAGAAAAAATGAACATAACTAAATCAAACAAATAAACCAAAATTTACAAAAATGCATTTACATTCTCTATCACATCCACCATATGTGACTAAAAATATATCAGCATGCTCACCACCCAAAACATGCATGTCTAACTTGTGAAATTCTTGCATAAGTTCCATATTTATGGCACAGTACATTAATCAAGCCAATCAGCCATTTTGTTTCTAAAAAATAAACTTGGTACCCTAGGTTTATAACATGTACAGTATACTGGAGTATTACCTTCTTAGAAAAGCAATGATACAGAAAATGAGACAAAGCATATGCAAACATTAAGCCTACAAGAGCATTCAGAACGCATGCACACTTACAGAAATTCAATTTTATCAGCTAACCAAACTTCATGTGAGATACAAATATACAATGGACCTGAGTCCTTCATAAATAGTAGCAAATACAAATTTTAAGAACACCAGCTAATAAGAAAACCAAATTTATTGTAAGCTACAAATTTCCTTATTGTTATCCGATAACGGCATATAGAAAATTTAGCAAGTCAAATTAATTTAATAAATATGTAATATGATGCAACTTCATTAGGATTTTTCAAGTATATGAACCTTCTGGATTCTCTCCAGTGCACCTCCAGTTATGAAACTCTCATCCCCTTTATCATCAACTGTGAATGCTGACAGTTTATCTAACGTCACACCTCCGGCAAATGGATGGCCAGGATTACTGGAAAAGTTGTTGCATTAGTAATTAGATAAGAAGGGCAGGAAAAAGGAGAGTGAAAGCATCAAAAACCTGCATACCTCTCAACATCCTCATATCTGATGTGGATATTTGATATAGAAAGCTTTAAATTCCCAATCACAGTGTTGATCAAAGATCCCAGCCAAGACTTATTCTTAGAAAAAGAACAAACAAGAAAAGAAAAGAAAAGGTGGTCAAATCATGATCAGAACAGCTCAAGAAGAACGCTTGGAAAACTATATAGCTATTATGAAACATGATGATCGTTTCTGTGTCAAGAACATATAAATTCATTACCAAGTACTGGGTATACACCATATTGAACAAACGACAGCTGAAGTTGAGAAGGTACAGAGCACCAACAACAAATTGAATAAATGATGAGGAGTAAATTCATCTCTAATAAGGTGGAAGTGGTGTTATCTTCAGTTGCCAAATCCACTTCTAAGTGGATCTGAAACCTTGTATATAGTTTTAAACATGAATCTGAGTAACAGGAAAAAGACAGAGAGTTCTAACTACAAGTCTATAACTGTTTCAGGTCTACAACAAATTAAGTCAAACCCGCACTTAATCAAAATCCTGATAAGGAGTAGAATGAACGATAATAATGTATATTTACATGTTCCACTAAAGTATCAGGATAATACCATTTCTGAATTCAGCACTTGTTGACTTTCCACCAGCTTCTTTTCCATTTCCTGTTCAAATATATCTTTCAATTTATAGTACATAAACAACATGAAGAAATGGTCATTAAGATATCAAATGCAATTCTCACTCTTATCCGACTCTTCCTAGCTTCTTGGAGAGCATCCTCACTAGATCCCTCAACCTGGGTTGCGGGCTCAGCTAGTAAAAAAATGCTGTCCAGGTGAACTACAACAGGATCTTGGCCAAGTCTGCTCCATGGTACCTGTTCTTGACAAAATTAACGTAATTAGAAACTAAAGGAAACAATCTCGTAGCGAACCCCACTGGGATTCATGGAAAAGGTATTAAACAATGTCTTATGTTCATCCATTAGTAAGGTATCATATGACCTGAACGGATAAGGAAAGATATATTAACTGTGCCACAAACCTTAAGCTTGACTGATCCCAGAAACCCTGCTTTCACCTTCACAGGTAATTTCAGCGCATTGAGCGCCTCTGGTTTCAGTTGCATATTCGATAGTTCTACATTCCCTGTTAGATATTCAAAGCATTTAGTACATTTCCAATGTTAGCCAATCAACAAGTAATTCAAAGAGGCTTCACGTAAACTATAGTTTTACCACTCCTAATTACACAAAAGTAACTCATTGTATACCTTGCAATCAAGCAAAGTAAAACAGAACAAACATCTAATTAGGCACGAGCATGATGATATCAGTTAGCAGAAAAACCAATTAAGTTCAGCTTCCTACAATCGGCACGGTTGAAAGCAATTAGAGATAGAATTGATGACCTTGCCACACACTACGTTTACATAGAATTTATGATCACAGAACATTTGCATTCCCATTTCATGTAAACTATAGTGTTAATACTCCTAATTACACAAAAATAGCTCATTGTATAACACGCAGTTAAGCAAAGTAACACAGAATCAACACACGAGCATGATAATCAGTTATCAGCAAAACCAATTAAGTTCAGCTTCCTACAATCGGCACGGGTAAAAGTAAAAACGCCAGAAATAAAAAAAAATAGAGATAGAATTGATGACCTTGCCACACACTGATCTTCAGAGCTTCTTTATTGAGACCTCTAACATAGTTCCCCAAATATCTCTGTAACAGATACGCTACTTGATCCTCCAACATCTTTCCGCTACAAAATTAACACTCTACTTTTACAGAATTTATGATCACAGAACATTTACATTCCCATTTCATGTATGTAGTGCCTCTGTGCTTCTCTTGGCGTGGAGTTGAGAAGAACGAAGGCGATGTAGAGAGAGGAATATTGATTCTGGAAGTTTCTTTCGTTCTTGAATAAAGAAACGACTTTATGTATACAAATTTGTGCACCGGTGGCATACGGGTTTAAGCGAAAGAGTAGTGCGCAAGTCGGCAAGATGACACGTCACGTGCTTAGATTATTTTTGAGGCTGTGGTAGCGTTTTAATTAATTGCTTACTAAATCTAAAATAGACTCAATATCTCAATATCTCGTACTTCCTCAGTAAAATTACTCAATTTTTTTTTTTATGTAAAAATTACTCCCTCCGTCCAATTTTATTATGCTCACTTCTCCGGGCACGGGTTTTAATGAATATTGATTAGTTTATTCATAAAGTGGATAAGTTGAGGGTATGATAAGTTATTGTGGGGTCCATTTGTAAATAAATGATTGTTTATGAATAAAGTGATGGTAGGAGGGTGGAGATAAAGTAGTATGAATAGTATTGTTTCCAAAAAATGTATGGACATTGAAGTATTTAATTTTCTTTTTTTATTATCCCGTCCTAACAAAATTATACATTCCCTTTTTTTTTAAACTACTCCCCTCATATATTTTTTTTTACGAGGGGAAACTAGAAAGTGTCGAAAGGGAAATGTGGATTGCATCCGAAAATATCTACAAAAAGTAACACTATATCTTCTTTGTTTGTCATTTTCCTTTTTTGCAGTATCACTATTCACTGCTCCCCATTTCCCGAAGAAATTAGCATTGTGAATAGAATTCCAATATTAGTATTTAGCAGTACTATATTATTTTCCCAATTTAAAAGATCAATTTTTTTATTTAGTTTCAATTTATAAAATGTCTTAAAACTGGGCTAGTTTTTTTTTTTTCTTTTCATTGCCTATTTAAAATAAAATCTCAATACAAGGCATGGTGAAAAAAAAATGTTTGCAATGAGTTTATCATGAATCATTTTTACTATACAACTACTAGTAAAATAACTAATACATCACTTTTAATGAATTAACTAGTACTTACCGTTCATACTACATATTTCTTCAAGCACATCTCATATATTAAATAAATAAAATACGTGAATTACAATTGTACTCATTCTAAATCTCAATTAAAGATTGTTCGGCACATTTCAAACGTGCCCTAAAAATTATGTTTGGCCAAAAATATATGTGAAAAAAAATTGTTTAATGTAATTTCTTATCTTTAAGAAAACAACTAATATTATTTAAAAAAAATACACACAAAATGGAAAAATCAAATTCATGACTTTGCCTTTTTGAATTAATTAATGTCTACAAGAGTTGGTCTTGTTTGAACCATTTTTATTACGCTCTTGTTTTACAACTAATATTTTATATTAAAACAACTCTACATTTCAATGAAATATTAATACTATTAAACAAACATTTTTTATGAAACAAATAATAAAATACACCCAAAATTCAAACATACTGCACGGTAAAACTCGTTAAATAAGACCTTGTCCTCGTACAATATGATTTTAAAAAAATAGATAGAAATGTGAAATATTTCATATTATTGTCGTGTATGATTTGAATTAGAAAAAAAAAAAAAAAATGGGATCAAGGTTGAATTAATAAAAGGAAAAAAAATAAGCCCAAAATTAAAATGCTTCCAAATTAGAAACCACTCATTCCAAAATTTGTGGCCTTTATTCTTCTAATCATGGATGGCAAAGATGTAGGAGTATTATCTTAATATATATATAATCAATCTAAGTATGATATTATCCATAAATATTTTATGGAAGGGTAGGTCTCCGTAGACTCAATTCCTTATAAGGAATTGACTTCATTTTAAAAAATGGGTAGGATCAACAATAAAAATAAAATACGCAAAATATATATATATTAATTGATATAGCTCAAATGGTTGGGCATAGTCTATTTTACGTTGAATTCTAGTGTTTAACTCTCAAATCTAACCGTTTTCACATTTTTTTTTTAATTATAAAAGTGCATGTTGAAAATAAGGAAAAGTGTGACATGCATTTTACAATTTTTTAGCATGTTATTTTACAATGTTTGCAATAATAATTTCAGTTATAATGACATACACTTTTTAGTGATATTATGTTACACATTTTAGATATATTTTGTTGCAATTTTCAGTTGTAGTGGCTTACCATTTTCAACAATATTTTTCAGTTATATTGACTTACACTTTTTAGTAATGTTATGCTATACTTTTTAGTCATATTTTGTTACACTTTTCAGTTGTAGTGACTTACAATTTCCAACAATATGTTCATTTATAGTGACTTACAATTTTTAGTAATGTTATGTTACACCTTTTAGTCGTATTTTGTTGCACTTTTCAGTTATAATAACTTACATTTTTCATTACAATATTGTATTGCACTTTTCAAGTATATTGACATTCACTTTTTAATAATATTGTGTTGCACTTTCTAGTTATACTAACTTGCACTTTCTAGTTATAATGACTTACATTTTTCATTAAAAGTTGTGTTGCACTTTTCAATTATAGTGACTTACACTTTTTAATAAAAAAATGTTTTACACTTTTCAACACACACATTTTCGAAAAAAAATTACCAATAAATAAAAAATTACAAAAAAAATAATAAAAAAAAAAAATTGACCAAGTCAAAAATTTTATTCACAATATTCTTGAATATTTAGGGTTTAGGGAACCCAATTTCTTATAAGGAATTGATTTTATATAAAACCAATCCTTGAAAAAGTGACTTTATTTTAATATCACTTTATAAAGTTTGTTAATAAAACATATGATTAGACCATGTCGAGGGAATAATCTTTTGTAGTTTCTTGAAAGTGCATATATAAAATTCAAGAAATGCTTTCCATGGGGCCTTCCTTCTTTGCCACCTCATTTATACATTTAAATAGTGCAAATTACATTCATGTTTTGCATGATATTTCCAATTTCAAATCATATCTCCACATGTTTTCACGTTCAATTGCATCACTAGTTAACACGTGACATGTATTAAAGACAGTGAAACGGAAACCTTGAACGGCCTAATTCTATTCTAACAGAGTGCACCTTTTGGCCACAATGTGTTACGTTGTAATACTATAATAGTAATGTATTTTCCATCTCGTATTACATTTTCGCCCCGTGGGCGTATATGCTTATACGGATCGCGTGCATGGACTCAAGCATTCTGAATCTTGGATGGTGATCAAAGATTCAAAAGCTGACACCAGAGCCTTCACCTTGTTCTTGTTACAAACTTTGTCAGCATTTTCTTCAATAATGATATTCATCAACTCGGGATTTTTCGTCTTTTGTGTGATCGCCTTACGACGAAGAGTCACTCTCATGGTAACATTTTTCTCAGGATCAGTTGTTTCTCCTTCTAAAACAACTCTCCTCAAGCTGCCCTTAAAATCACCTTCTATGTTTTCAATCTCAAGAGCTTGTCCATTCTTGGTGAATTTCAGTTTTCTTGAAGAAGAATCACTTTCATTAGCTTCTGAGTCCAGCTTTTGCTTGTGATTTGGACTCGAAACGAGTCCCCTACATTGGCTTCCATTCGGAGTAAGATCCTCGTCCTGTTTTACATCAATTGGTTCAACGACATGTATGATTTTCTCGGGAATGTCTTCATACTTAGTTTTCTCACATGTCTCTGAGTTTTCAACTGGTGTCTTGATTTCCAAACGAGAATCCTTTTCCAGAGAGCTCTCGTCAGCTCCCTGGAAAATGGATTCCTTACAAGATGAGGTATTATGGCAAGTCTCTGAGTTTTCAACTGATTTCTTGATTTCCAAATCAGAATCCTTTCTCTGGAAAAGTGTTTCCTTACCAGATGAGGTATTTTGACAAATCTCTGAGTTTTCAACCGATTTCTTGTTTTCCAAACGAGAATCCTTTTCTAGGGAGCTTTTGTCAGCTCTCCGAGAAAGGGATTCCTTAATGGACGAGGTATTTTGGCAAGTCTCCATGTTTTCAACGAATTTCTTGATTTCAAAACGAGTATCCTTTTCTGGAGAGCTGGCGTTCTTGCCAGATCTCCGGAAAATGGATTCCTTACTCGATGATCGTGGTAAAGATATTGTGCCTTTCCCTGCATGATCTTGACGTTTTTGTACATTCTTTGTACTTTTCAATAATTGTTTGTTTAGCTGTTTAAGTGATGATTGATCACTTCTTACAAGAGGTTTCGATTTCGACTCACTTGGTTGTTGTCTTGATGAAGGCACAGGTAATGACTTCCTCCTCCCTAAGGCCTTATTATTCACCATTTTGCCACGTTTTGTACTAACTGATTCAGGTGCAACGTCTCGTCTAGCGCCATATTTGCAAAAATCGTGGCGAGAACCAATTGAAGCTCTGAGATAATTTGGAATGGGCAATGGTTCACTGATCTTGATGATTCCATTGCCAGTTGAGAATCTCCTTGAAGGGCCTGATTTTGAATTGATTTTCTCCAAATTTATAGGGAAGTCAATTGCCATTTTAGCAGCCATTGTGTATGAACTTAATCAGAACAAGCAATTCTGCAGACAAAAGAAGAGATCAAAGAGTCATTGATATGTATGTAATAGATTGTTTACTATGTTGTTTATATGACTTTGTGAAAAATTAATGCATAAATAAATTTGTACCCATCTATTGGATCTTGACTCATCCATGTTATTACAAAATAATTGTCAATATACTAATCGTGCATCGCAGGATTACGAACGGGACGAAATGAAGCAACTTTTATAGCATATTTGCAAATAAAACAGAACATTTCATGCTTGAATTCTGAAAATTTACCTTGACAGATAAATATCTGAAGAATTGACAGCAGGTTTTATGAGATAACTGTAAATTTAATTCTGTGTAAGGGGTTTATGGGGGGATTTGCCTTATGGGGAATTTTATTTTAGAAATTATGGTAAGAAAACCAAATGGGAAAGGGCAATTATTTATTACAGGAACGAAAGGAGAAAGTAATTGAGAAAAATAAGGAGGGCCAATAAAACAAGAAGAGTTTATTTGGTTTTGTCCTGAGAATATATCGACAGTTGTAGATTATAATCACAACTGTTTAAATGTATAATATTTAAAAATTAACTGTTCAAAAAAAAATTGTTAAAAAAATATATTTCTTAATTCTATACGGCACAAAACAATATACTATGTTTCAATGAAATGAAATATTAATACTCTTTAAAATGCATTAGAAAAGGCAATCAATGTGACACAAATTAGCAATATGATCATAACAACAATCCATCCTTTCATAAACATACCATTTAACATTTCATTCACATGTTAATTGTCACGTCATTCAATACATGTGACATTTGTAAAAGCGATGAACATAAGAAACGCGAGATTTCAACAAGATTTCCGACACTGATTTTACATATACAGAATGTTCACAATTGCAATGTCTCCATAAACCCAGCTGCACCGACAAATTCACTGGCTCTAGCTCTACGTCTACGAACTCCTTGTCGTTTCCTCATCGTTCCCCAACCATGCATAACACCTTGTTTACTTGGAGTAGCAGGCTGCTTCAAAATCGAGCTCATTGACTTCTTGACCGCATCTGAAGGAGATAGCTTGGGACATTTTCTTCGTTTCCCACAAGCTTTCTTCCCTGCTTTTTTCCTCAGTGGACCTGATTCTTTCTCCTTTTCAACACGAGGAGCATTTTCAACCGGATCCTTATCAGCTGCATCATTTTCGAGTTTCATAATCTGGTTTTCTAGATCATCTCCAATTGAGGAAACAATTTCAGCGAACCAACATAGAGTTGCAGAGTTTGTGCATTCTTTGTCTCCAGAAGAAGACATTGTAACTAGGGTCTGTGCAGCAATGATCTCAGGTGTCTCCACTTGGATGTCCTCAGATTTTCCTCTAGGAGGAGAACACTCCTCGTTTTCTGGGCTCACGGGACCCTCCAACTCGGTATCTTCTGCAGGTTTGATCTGAAGAGGTGGAGGATTCTCGTCTCCCATACCCGTATTCAAGTCTTTCTCGGTTTCAGTTTCCACAACGCACTTTTCATTTTTCGTCTCGTGATTGTAGACAGAGCAGCTATGATCCACTACTACTGCAGCACCCGTATTCGTAGGCCAGACGTTCTCCACATTTATTTCAGTCTCAGAAAAAGGCATAGAATTCAAATCAATAGTCACTGATGAATTTATACCGTCTGAGGAACTCACAGCACCCTTAATCTCCGTATGGCAAGTTTCAAAATGGCCAGAAGAACTTGAAGACAACGATTCAAGGTCTATGGGTTCATTCAGATCGATAAAGCAAATTGTTTTCCTGCTCTTTAAATCAAAACTAGACAAATCTCCTGTTTTAACAGAACCAAAATCTGAACCACTTGCACTTTGAAAGTTGGTAAGTTCCATAGGAGAATCAGAAGAGTTTCCTGCTTTAAACTGCTTTCCTTGATCATCATGGCACATACGAGCTGGAAGTTCAAGATCCACAATTCTTTTTTCACTTCCTTTACTGTTCGATAACAGAAATTCACCTTCGTTATAACTGTTTCTTCTTATGAAAGAATCAGATTGCACTGGTGTACGGTCCTGAGAGCTTTCTGCAACAACATATGAAGGCCTTTGAACATTACGTGAATGATCTCCAAGGAACCAGCTTGTTGCATGTGGAGGTGTTTGAGAAAACTCGGGCCGGATATGGGACGAAGAATGAATTGATTCTGATGTTTGTGATTGCAAATGCTGTGCATAGATTTCTCTCAGCCTCATTTCATCCATCAATTCCTTTTGCCTTCGATACAATCGATGTAGCTCCTGGACCTAGGATAGAGCATGAAATAAGTAACTATACATATGCAGGAGATTGGCATAATCTCCAAACTCAAGCCAGCAATACAAGACAATTTTACTCTTTAGAAAATAAATCACTGATATCACACGTCACTTTGAACGAAGAAAACGACAAAATGACAATTATGGTAGACGGAGTTAAGAATACGATTTATATTAACGTTGCAGCTCAACCACTAGTTCAAGAAAAGTTATAACGGTTGTATAATAGACACCTGGCTTCTAAATGTAGCTTCCTGATTCAGTATTATCTGTTTCACAGCTTCCTTGTCAGACCCTACGTACGCATCCGCATTAGCAATTTTGTAGCCTCTTTCTTCTCCACAGTTAGCATTATTATCAAATGGGCGCCAAGAAAAGCCACTTCCACCTACATTAACACTCCTTGCATGGCGATATTCAGGAACGTAGCTAGTACACTGCATATTTGCTCTAACTCACCTAAAATGAAGATAAGGGAAGCACGATTAGACATTCAAATATTTCGACCAATTGACGCATCATATAAAGTTGAACCCAAGCATGATATCAAGAAACAAAAATAGTATTAACTTTTAGAAAACAGTGCAAAACTTCCATGTTGTTCAGTAGACGATAAGGATATGTTAACTATCAATAAATCCTGAAACATCTAACTACATTGGCTGGATTGTGAATAGACTACTACATTGACTTTGCCCCCAAGAAATGATTATTTCACACCGTTTTCTCTCTTACTGCAAAATCCTTCTCTTTTGCATCTCTAAATCAATTTCAGGAGAGCAATTAACCTTTATATGCATCAAACCTAGGAAGATCAATCAATGGCAATAGCTTTAGCCAATGCGGTATGCTCTATAGTTATACAAGAATTTTCTGATCACATATGAAAGCAACTGGAAAATCAATGTTTAGAGGAGATCATATGACAATGAACAGGGAATCTTTAGAAAAACGCATATCCATCAATTGCCAAACAGTGTCCACAAATATCATTTTCTTCTGATAAGATTAAACCGACATTTATATCCAGCTAAGCAGAATAAAGAAATTCCGAAAGCAAGAAAACAAACATTAATAAGATTCCTTGTGTTGACATATTAGGCCAAAAACCCAAACACAGATGAGAGAGATTCGAACAATCAACAAAGTAAGAAACTCACAAAATCAAGAAGATGTAACACGAAACAGGGGGAATTATACATATATACAAACTTAAAACGAGCCTTATCCCAAAAAAATAAAAAATAGTAAAAGATTTGTTTAGTAATACAAAGATCACACCAACAGAATCACCAGCTCACCAGAAAAACGCACACAGACACGCAAATACACACACAGTCACGCATTCCGCAACAGAGAAAAGCCCAGAAGAAGAATCAAACCACTAATCCTTTTACTTCTCATAAAAGAGATTAGAAAATTACCAGAATCAAATCGCAGCTTCAAATCAAAACCCACTAATCATTTCACCACTATCATTCACAATTCAACAGACCCACAACTCAACTGGCATTCAAAGTTGAAAAGGGGTATGGAAATAAATAAAGAAAATCAAAGGAAATGAGGGGAAAAGGGAGTGAAACAAGGAGACGCCATTATGAAAGAGTGCAGAAATGAGCTCAGAAACTTAGAGAAAGCCGACATTTAGAGAGATAAAACTGGGGGGGTGTTGTTTCTTGTTAATGCTTTGGAAGAGGAAAAGAAGCCATGAAAGAAGGCTTAAATTTGTCAACAAGCAAAGGCTAAAAAGAAAAGGAACAAAGGTGTGCTGCGTGAGAGAGAGAGAGAGAGTTTCTGGATCTACTGGGGCCACTCACACTTTGCAGGGAAGAGAGAGAAACAGGAGAGAGAGAGAGAGAGAGAGAGAGGATCAAACTTACATGAGAAGAGACATACATGGGATTTGTCAATAAATGGGACCTACAAAAGATGGAAGGAATTTTTGGCTATTTTGATTTTGATTTTTACAAAAAAACATGCAAGAGAGGCAGTTACAAGAGAAATATTCTAAAATATTCTTGAAATTTTTATTAGTACTACTAGTCTGCGTTGTCATGAATAATTTAAACTTAGAGGTGGTTGGTTGGTAGGGTTTAGGGTACGGTAATCAGAATCAAACTCATAATTAATGTTTAAACTTACTTTAAACTTTTCTTTCTATCGTACTACTTTCGTCCACGAAAACTATGCATCTGTGTTGGGTACAGATTTTAAGAAAAAATGGATAAATTAAGAATGTTGTGAAATTGTTGTAAGATAAAAATTAAAGTGATTGCTTACATAAAAGAAAATTAGCATATTTTTTATGGACAGGCAAATAGGAAAGGTGGGAAAAGCGAGAATGTATTATTTTATCATCTTTGGTGTCTTGTTTGAATTTTTCACATTTTAACAAGTTGTGATCTCACATTTATTAACAACTATCTTTATTTTTGTACAAAATTACATCAATTGGAGTAATTTATTTCTCTTTTACTTTTTTTTATACCTTACTTTATATCTTCACCTTTTTATATTTCTTACATTTTCAACCACTAGCTTTATATAAAATATTTTATTTTTTAAAATTTATGTTATCTAAAAAAATGTAAAGTTTAAAGGGAACAAAAAGAGTACAACATTACAAAAATAAAAAATAGTGTATATCTAAAATTACATTACTAAAATTTTGATTTTCAATAAATAAGAAATTCATGTAGCATTCTCCACCATCTCCTTCCCCATTTCCGTTATGGTTATGTAGATCGGTCTCATCTCTCTCCACTAAGCTTGAATATGTAAATTAATACAATGAATCTATAAATCTGATTAAAACACAGAAGCGTCGTCGCACCGTCGACATATCACCGATGCTGCACAGCCGGTTGTTACTCGTTGTTTCACAAATTTTTTTGTCACAGATTTATATTTAAGTTTATGTAGATTTTTTAAGGTTATAGTTGAATTAACGAGTAAACCTCCTCGACGATGTTACAGTTGTCAATCTAGTGAGTTATCCGTTGATTTATTTTTACGATTTCTTTTAATTTCTTAGTTTGTAGTCTATTTCTATTTTGTTTTATTTTTCTATGTACGTCTTTGTGCGGCCTCTCCCTCTCATGAGTCTTTTTTTTTCTCCTCTTCTCGTGATTAGAGAGGATAACAGAGTATAACGATACCGGGATAATCTGTATTATTTTGAAGATCTTAATCTCGAAAGTTCGCCTTGTTATAGTGTATGATTTTGTAAACCACCCGAACAAAACAAAAAAAAAAAAAAAAAGTGAAAATCACCGCAGAGGACATATTTGAGAGGTATGTGTATGATTTCATTTAATTGTCTTTTCATTGGTCTTGCCTCATATATACTATTTTTAGTATGACAAAAAAGAAACACTATTTTTTAAAATAAAAAGTGATGTTTAAAAAAATTGATACTTTTAGAGTTTGAGTGTGGTCAGTTTTGACTTAATCAAAATCAAATAATACATCAATTAATTAATTTATTTTCCTCATACAAACTACGAACTATAATTTAATAAATATGTATTCGTTAGTTCGAAAAAGAAATCCGTACGAATCCAATTTTTTAAGGAACGTAATCAAAAAATGTGCATCAATAAATAAGAGTTGATTTTTTTAGAAAGGTACGGAATACAACGTCATATATTAAACAAGATGCAAGATTCATTTTCATTACAACGGCTTTCATTAGATTCGCAATATTGTCGATTCAAAAGTGAAACTCAAATTCTAGGAGCACCGTTAAATGATGATTCATCATAGATTCTATACGTGGAAGCAAATCAATTTTAAAGTCGAAATCATATAAATTAAATAAACTATATAAAAAATATAAAAACTATTAAAATTTAATTTTTTTCCAATACACGTCTTTTTTTTTTCTTATAATTATTATTATATACACTAAGGAACTAGTGTACAAATTAGTAATACTAAAAAAATAGCTAATACAATTGTTCGGTAAAAATAATTAATATTAGTAAAATTACTTTGTATCATTTAAAAATACATAACACTTAAGTTACACTGTAGTGTTTGACTTTATAACTATATAGTAATTAATTATTTAGGGTGTGAAGGTGAAATTTACAAAGAAAAATTAAAAAGATCCTAGAGTGTTTTGAAAATGTTACTACATGTTAACAAAAAGAAGATAGTATGTACAGCTTGTGAATTGTGTGTCTTTAACAATAATGTTATTTTTACATGCAATATAATTAGTTCTTAGTTTTTACATACGATAATTCTAGTGGTGTACCGTGCACCATAATACTTTGTTATTAACATATGTCTTTCTTAAAGTGTGTTTTAAATTTTATCTTAGATGGTAGATTTTATTTTATACTATACATATCATTTTGCATATATATGAATGATCAAATTCATTTTTATTCCCTGTTATTTTTTACATCATTTCTTTGCAAAGAAGAGGAGAAGAAGAAGATAGGGGTTGGAAGATTGAAGAGATAATTATGACGATTAAATGTACAATTGTACTCAAAAGCATAAGTATTTATTGTTATTTATTAGTTTTCTTAATTTATTGTTCTTTTTTTTTTTTATAAATTACAACATTACATATACTTATTATATACTCCATATTTTTTTAATTTTTATGTGCAAAAGTTAATTAATTTTCGTTACAGTGGGTACATTATTACGAAAATTAAAGTTATAGTTTGGAATTAAGTAGTTAAGCAACTATAACTTTGATTTTTTTTTCTTTTTTTTTTAAGTAAGAAATTCAACATAGCTGACATATTTGAGAGGTATGGATGTGATTTCAATTAATTGTCTCTTTCTTAGTCTTGCATCATATACTATTTTTAGTATGACAAAAAAGAAACAATATTATTTAAATAAAATGTGATGTTTAAAGAAATTGATACTTATAGAGCTTGAGTGTGGTCAATCTTGAGTCTTGACTAATCAAAATTAAATAAATACATCAATTAATTTTTCTCCCTCTAGAAACTAGTAATTTGATAAAGATTTATTGGTTACTCTCTCAGTCTCCTACTTGACGACACAAAACTATTGAACACGAATTTTACTTTGATCGCCTTCACTCAACAAACATTCTTAATTAATTTCTAGTGTAATTTGCTTCATCAAAAGTAGCTTGCATTACATACATATTACAAGATTCAATTTGGATCTGAAATGACAACCTTAATTATAATGAACAACTACAACACTATTGTAATTAGGAATGAATAAACAGATGGAGTAGTCTCATCTCATCTGAATTCAATGATGGTTGGTGCAATCTGTTTGCTTGAAGCTGACTTGCTTTTTCACTAGATCATACCCTATGAGGTAACCAGCCTGATGTAAATTTCCAAAAATAGGCAAAATTTCTTCACGAACCAATGATAAACAAACAACCCCTTCCTTCACTTCAATAAAAGTGTTCCTCTTTGGCAACACCACATCCGCTCCATCAAAATGTGCTGTAATTGTTGGTGGATTCAATCTACCTCCGCCGCTTGGTAATTCGTAGCACAAGTTAAACGTCCCATGCACGTCTTTCACTCGTTTCCCTTTGATTGCCTTCGCCAACGCCCTCTCCACTCCCTCGCACATCTCATCAGGGATGTACGTCGATGTGGTACCAGAGTCGATTATAATGCTGACTTAATCTGGACCAGAATCATAATCAGACTTGTAGTCCAAGTCGAACCTCTTCGTCCCCACGGATAAACCTTTTAACATAATACTATAAAATGTTTCGTGAGCTTCACTCAACAATGGAGTTGAGACGACATTAGGCCCTGCCACAACAGCATTGCTGCCAAAGCTTATCTTGCTTGCAACTTTGGAATCGAGGAATGTCAAACAGGTGGAGAATTTCCCATTGATGAAACTCCCCTGTTGATTGACAAATGACACGGACCCGCCTCCCAGCCCAAAAATGCCTGAGCCGTCCTTCATGGAAGTCCCGCCGTTTTCGGTGCCACAACCGAAGACAAATTTAGGGAAAGAGACGCCTTCTCCGAGTGTAAGTTTGTCGGTAGCTAGCTCGCCGTAGCTGAAAGAATTATCTCCGTAATGTAATCTGTAGTTACATTGTCGAGTATTGTCACAACTCATTTTGGGTCCAAATGTGACGCATTGATTGGACTGGCACGAAATGGGCCTGTAAGAATTTGATGAGGTGGGGTCGAAGAGAGGGTAGTCTTGGGCGTGGCAAGAGGTACATGGCTTGCACTGTATCCACGTCAGATCGCTGCCCCGTGTCAGCAACGCTGAGTTGGCGGACAGGTGGCGTCCCGATTTTGTATTCCATTAAGTACGCAACTCCATTAGCAGTGACAGGAGCTGATGTGGTTCCAGCTAAAGTTGACAAAATGAAGGATTTACGGGTGAATGAGCGATCGAACGCGCTTCTTAGACGTTCAAATCGTGTTTTCGTGGGGTCATAAGACGGGGAGAGTGGCTAGTCACGGTGAATTAGATCAATGGTGACACCACCATTATTGAGAGATTGAACCAACGAGATTAAACAAATTATGGAAACAAGGACAAATAAGGACTTGTAGTAACAAGACATGATCTATGGTGATTAATTTTGGGATGATGAATGAATGAATAAGGATGTTTAGACATTTTATTTATAGGCGGAATTTAGACTAAGGAATGTGGAGAATCATTTAATGGGTTGACCACACTTTATAATTTGATATGATAAAGTATTTACACCACTAATACAGTAATACTAATGTGGAAAATCATTTAAAGGGTTGACCATCCATGTAATTTCAGATAACAAAGTATTAACACCACTTTAATAATAATTAATATTATTCGTTCGATAGAACTAAACAAAAAACTTGGGTGAGATTGTATTAGGATGAGATCGTTCATAATTTAATTAGCACAAGTACTTATTCTTTTTAAAATGTTAAAAACACCATAACCAAATTATTTGACACCTAGAATTTTACACTTTTCAATGTATATTTATTACATTTTTTCTAATTTGCCCTTGAAATAATTTAAATATTCAAATAAATGTGTTATTTATAAGATAGAACAACATTTATTAAGAATATATTGAGAAATTAATTATTTTTTTAATATGTGTGCATTAATTGGATACTATTAATTGTAATTAAGAACTAATTAATATGCCCTTTATTCTTAATTACCTGTCTAACTTTATCCAATCACACATAACTTTTTATTAATTAGAATATCAAAATAATTATTATACCTTATTCAGGCAATTTGAGATTACAAAGTATGAGTATTTAATTACACCACTAATATTATGACTGTAAAAATTATTATTATTATTTGCTCAAAATGGTATGAATTAATGTTCACATGGCTCATAATTATCTGTCTAATTTTCACTCAAATCATTTTTTTATTAATTAAGATATCAAAAGGACTAGTATGCCCTTGTTTAGAGCCGTTTTAATTTGATGGGAAAAATGACAATTTTTTGTTGATATTAAAAAAAGTGGTAAATATTAGGAAATCCAAAATCATACAAATAATTAGGAACATTATTAGTCAATAGATATTATTTACTTGGTATAATTACAATAAATGAGTAGTCAAACAATTTTATTGGGTATTTGGGTGTATTTTCTACCCCCTCCATCTAAAGATTCTTTTAAGAGTTGGTCTCCTGTGCACAGTGTGCACGTGCACACTAATGCACAGACCAATCCTATATCTATTTATAAAGATAAATATAAATAATTAAGTAATGAATGTTCTAGTGGTTATAAATACCCTTTTTAAGCTTGAGGTCATAGGTTCAAATCCTTTCAAACTTTTTATTTATTTTTTTGTTTCTTTTTTTGTTTTTTTTTTCTGTTTTTTTTTTCTTTTTTATTCGATTTTTTTTTCTTTTTTTTTTTCAAACTTGTTTATTTTTTCATTTTTTTTTCTGTTTTTTTTTTCGTTTTTTTTTTTTCGTTTTTTTTTTCGTTACTCACTTCCACTTTTCAATAATTACTCACTTTTCAATAATAATAGTCCCTACTTTTCATTAATAAAATTTCCACTTTTCACTAATAACAGTTACCACTATTCAGTAACAAAATTACCACTTTTCACTAATAATAGCTACCACTTTTCAGTAACAAAATTTCCACTTTTCAATAATAATAGTTACCACTTTTCACTAATAAAAATTACACTTTTCAGTTAAAATATCTACCACTTTTCAATAATAAGAATTACACTTTTCAGTTGAAATATCTACCACTTTTCAATAATAAGAATTACACTTTTCAGTTAAAATATGAAAAGTGATAAATATTTTAACTGAAAAGTGTAATTCTTATTATTGAAAAGTGGTAGATATTTCAACTGAAAAGTATAATTCTTATTATTGAAAAGGGGTAGATATTTTAACTTAAAAATGTAATTTTTATTAGTGAAAAGTGGTAACTATTATTATTGAAAAGTGGAAATTTTTCTTTTCAATTACTCATTCTCTCTCTTACTTTTCTTTCACACACTCATTCTCTCTCATATTTTCTTCTGTCTCTTACTTTTCTTTCACTACTAACAATAATAAATTATTATAACACAATTCTTGATGTGACATAAAGTTACATTTACCCCTACTCCTCAATCCTTAACCAAACACAACTTACACACAATTACTATTCATGGATTACCCAAGTCTCATCACAATCCTAAGTCAATTCACCACAATCTCAAACCAAACACCACCTAAAAGGGTAAACTAGACTATCCTCATTTGTCTAGTTTCATTATTTCCACTTTTTTATTTGGATTGTCAAATTTTGTTATCCTCATTTTTTTTTTTAATAATTCACATACTTTATTTTCATTCTTCAAGCATTAATATTTTAAATCAATAGTTACTTTATTTATAAATGGACCACACAATATATACCTTATAATGCCCCTAATTTATTTATTTTATACATAAATTAAAATGTCAAACTAAAATGAAACAAAAACCACATATCACAAAAATAGTGTGTATTGCCAAAAAAAAAATAAAAATTAGAAACTTTGCTTAGGACATCCATAATATTCTAACTATTGGATTAAATAAAGGGATTAAAGTTTTTTTCAGTGCTTTAAGTTGGATTAATTTTGAATTTGGTCCCGATGGAATACACATTTTGATTTTGGTCCCATAAGTTGACAAAATTTTGAATTCAGTCCAATTACTATCATTTCAGGTAACTGAACCGATCAAATTCTTAGCTCGTGTGTAATTCAAATCAACCGTGAATTTGCTCATGTGTAGAAAAATGCAGAAAAAAATGGATTTGACCGGTTCATTTACGTGCAATAGTAGGTAATTGGATTGAATTCAAAGAAATTGTCAACTTATAGAATCAAAATTAAAATGTGTATTCTATCGTGATCAAATTCAAAATTAGTCCAACTTAAAGGACTAAAAAAACTCTAATCCCTTACAAAAAAATATCTCTCACTTTGTTTTTACAATATTATTTCATATTGCAAGTTTGCAACAATCAACTACAATATGAATATACGGAGTAATAACTTTAAAATTATAAATTTGTCCCAAAAAAAAAAAAACTTTAAAATTATAAATAGTACTCACTCCGTCCACGAAATATAGTGTCATTTGATTTATATTTTTTGTCCACTAAATATAGTTCCATACATTTTATGGACACTATCACCCTTCAACCATCACTTAATTACTCCATTTGCCATAAACTTATTTCACGTATTTTACAACTCTAAAATACACGACTGCAAATATACAGTGTGTATCGTAGTGAAGTAATTACGAGGTCGGTCCCACAGGGAGGGGGAGTGTAAAAGTGAAGTTTGTTGATCTAGTTCTAAATAGACGTGATCGAAATTTGATTACCCTAATTTCACATACACGTACCACTCACCCTAAAATTACCTATATATTTTACTATTATAATAATACAACATCACTCACTCTTACTAATTGATTTGACATAAAATTACATATTACTCTCTCCGTCCAATTTCATTATTCTCACTTTTCTTTTTTAGTTGTCCAATTTTATTATACACATTCCCTTTTTGGAAATAATACTACATCCACCCTCCAATCATTATTTATTTACTCAAATTGTCACTAACTTTATTCATAAACAATCAGTTTATCTATAAATGGACCCCACAACATCTCATCATACCTCCAACTTATCTGTTTTATACATAAACTAATCAATATAGTATTAATTAAAATCCGTGCTTGAAGAAATTGACATAATAAAATTTGACGGAGTGGGTATATTCATTTTCAATTTTAATTTTCTCCCTATTTTTAACTAAAGTTGGACTTTTCCTATGGGTGTCTCACTTTCTGACAAAACTGCCAAGAAAATTTATGATGCATTGAGATTAGATTCTTTTGGTCGGGCTTTACCTAAGAAAATTATCCACTCTTTCCCATCTCTTTGTTCAAAATATATACTCCCCCAGGCCTCAATCCCATATTCATCATTTACTTTCTATACAAGTTCCATGTTAAAATTATTTATTAATATTAAAATAAATAAAATAGGGAATATAATTTTTTTTTTTTTTTTTGCAATTGTCTATTGCAAGGATGAGGGAGAAAGTTCTAAAATATGGTGCAATTTTGAAATATTTGAGGATGGCCGTTTAAAGTGAAAAAAAAAATTCTATTATTAAATTAAAAAATTATGAAATTTATTTGGAAATATTCATTTTTTTAAAATGATAAATCTAAAATGGAAGTATTTAATATCGATTAAAAATTAAGTTGGATAAGTTTTACAATTGTGATAAATTTACATAAAATATAAACTCTCATCTCAGTCCCTCTAAAAGTTACCCATTTTATCATTTTAAATGTCTCATTGATTTTTTTTTTTTTTTTTTGCAATACCCATTATCTCTCTCTCTCTCTATTAGGATCCGGAGTGCACAAAACAGATCGGACCGAAAAAAAGATCAAAATCGGATCGACCAATTAGTTTCCGGTCCGATCTCCAGTCCTTCAAATTTTGGATTCCGATTTTCTGGTCCGGACCGAAATTTTTTAGTTACAATAAGACTAAGTCAATAATATAATGCTATATTATCATATGATGTTTATGAGTAATTTTCAAAATTTATCAGATATTGATTACAATAAATTATAAAAATCAAATTTCACAAGCATGTTCAATTAGGCATGGACTCAATTTGCTCAATTACTCATATGTACAATATTCATGTATACTCCGACATTTACTTAGTTTCTTAAGTAAGGGACGGAGGAAGTATCAGTTTTACTTAGTTTTCAAGAGAATTCGTGCATCATAGATTCTACACAAAATTGGGCAGCAACAATTTGAATTGAACACGAATAAATAAAATTTAACTACTTTATGAAGCTCTACACTCTCACAACTGACAAAAAATTGCAAATTCTGAATCATAACAATTGGGTGGTTGACTATAATATCAGTCAGAAAATATAAATCAACATAATAATACACATTCACCTATCAAAATTCAAAGAAAGGAACACCAAAGAAATATCAGGTAAAAGATTGGAGAAATCCACCAGTGATCATCAAAGTGTGGTCAGACGCTTCTGAATTCACCAATCTCGAATGCCCGAGCCGTTCCATCAATCGAAACGGATACTAGGAACTCTCCAGTAGGCGATGCAGCAATAGACTGAATGGCATTGGAGTGTCCATTAAGTATTTTAACACAATCACCGGATAAACTGTCCCATATCCGTATTTTCCCATCAAGACACCCGCTGGCTATGTATCTAGAACCAGCAAGCCATAGCAAACATGAGACCCCCTCCTGCAAAACGAATATGAAATACACACATTCATACTTCCACAACTAAAAGTATCAATCTTAATGGCAACTTCGGACGAAAAATGAGTAGAAGATTGGGAGACATATTATTATTATGAACTATATCCATAATTCTGATAACTGGTTAGAAAACATCATCAGCTCTCCTGTGCCAAATATTACTATTAGGGAAAATAGTTTTTTTAGTCCGGTAAGTTATCAATATTTTGCAGTCTTGACAACTTTTACAAAATGGAAAGATCAGATTTTGTCACGTCAACGTCAACCTGATGTTTCACCTCCTATAGCCAGTCACCGGACCAAATTATAAAAAAATTGAACGTTACACAACTATTTCCAATTTGTGAAAGTCGACAGGACTAACAGCAAAATAAGAGTAGTTTACAAGACTTCTTTTTTTTTTTTTGACAGAAGTAGTTTACAGGACTAAAAAAACTATTTCTTCATGTTATTATGAACTATATCAATAAAATTCTGATAACAGGAAATCCAGCAAACCTCATGGTCACATATGCATCGAGGTGATGATGAATGATGATCCCAGATTAAAAGTTTCTTGTCCATGCCTCCTGTTGCAGCCCTCCAACTATCCCGTCGAGAGCTACAAGAAGAAAATTCACATCAATAGGCCTCCAGCAATCATGAAAGAAAGAAAAAGACATTCTACTATAAAAAAAGAATTATCCCAATAAGTTATCTACCTTGCTTCAAAAGCCGCACACTCTACTGAATCTGTATGTGCGCTTAAAGAAATAACAACCTGTGAATTGGGACATCATGAGTTCACTTGTTTGCCTTGAAAAAGTCTGCCACAATAGAGTATAGGAAATAATGAAGAAACAAAGCAAGGCAAAGCACCTTCCCAGTTGATATGTTAACAACATGGACAGAACCATTGCTAGACCCAGTAAGCGCAAGAGTAGAGTCCGAGATGATTGTCAAGCACGTGAGTCCTTCGGTATGATAAGGGTGACCTTGCAATATAAATCCAACTCTAATAAGTATTTAGTAGTGCAAATCACCAAAATAAATCAAACTCACCTTAATATACAAAAAATAAAAATAAAAAACCGAGGAAAGCAACCATAAAACTATTAGAAGTTAATAATGTCACACAAGTGATACAGACATCTTAATCTCTCCTATGGGACAGATTAGCCCTCCATGCCAACATACCAATTATTATTGTTTCCCAATTTGTGCTGCCTCATTCTATAGTGTTTGCATTTAATATATCATTATAACGAGCATATGAGAAGCTATCTAAATGCATTAACGAGGATTGAAGTGCATACAAATTTTAGTATAACAAAAGTACTACATGATACAGAATCTCCAGCACATCATACACTAAGCATGTAATGAGCATAAACCTTTCAGATTAAAGTTAAAAGTGAAAGTAGCGGAAAAAGCCAAGTTGATGTGTCAATAGTTGATCCAAGATTTTATGTTTCATGGGATTCACAAGAAAAGGACTTCATAGTATCATCATGTTCTAGTATTTTGTGTCCATCTTCACACCATTTAATTATCTTAGGTAGAACTATCCTGCCAGTTCGGTGTATTAGTAAACCATGCACCATGGTTCTTTACAGGATTACAGAAAAGACACTTCATCAAAAGTGCAGACATTATACTAACAGATACGCAGCTTCAGCTTCTGGGGAATCGACATCAAATTATGATACAAATGTGCAAAGAAAAACCCAATAGCATACCTCTAACAATATGGATAGCCTCTGCAGTTCTAGGATTCCAAATTCTCATAGTTGCATCATCAGAACCACTACAAATAGTTTTACCTTCAAAAGGTGAAAATGATAGATAATGGTTCAGCTAAAATGTAGAACTATTGTAATAAGGAAAGGCATATCCTCATGATAGAAAGTAATTACCATCAGGAGTAACATCACCGCAGGTCACACTACCACCATGGCCAGATAATACATTGAGGTAAGTAGCCTTGTCAGCATTCCACATCCAAACAGAGGAATCCTCTGAACCAGCCAAAATCACATGTCCTTTTGGATGCCACTTGAGCCACTGAACAATAACTATTTAGATAGAATAAAACATAAGACGAATCACCAGCATAATTTCACAAATATTACCTCAATGCCTCCAGCAGGGCCTTCGAGGGTGCATTTCAATTCTCCTTTAGCTATATCCCATATTTTGATAACTCCATCCAAGCTTCCAGATGCAAGCAATTGCCCATCTGTGCTAAAGGATAGACTAGATACAGAATCTTGGTGACCTGCACGTGGATGGTTGAAGATTTGCAAAGAAGTAAAACATTATGTGAAGGTGATTATGTCATTTATAGTTCCATCCTTGTCATTATTGCGAGTACTACATAACCAGCCATGCTATAATTCAATGCAAAACTAACATGTAACTAAAGCATCGTTACAAGTAAATTCCTCAGAAGAACCAAACTCACTTCTTGCATATCATAATAGAGGAATCAAGACTATGCTCTGTTACACTACTTTCAGGTGTAGACACAGACAATACTATGGTTGAAGCATTTCTACCAAACTTCTCTATATAAGATACGACATTCTAGGCATTCAGTATTTATATTGCATTCTTCACTCCAAAAAAGATTTAAAACAAGGAAATACATGCAAAAAATTAGATTGTAGGGAAGTACAGACACATATAAATTATTTAAATATTCAACTGTTATAATTTTCATATTTTGCATTGTAGAAACTGTTGAACAAGAGGGCTAATCTCATACCTTGCAACTCAAAGGCCCAGTCTCCCTGGCCAATCCTCCATAGGAATCCTTTATCATCTCCACCTCCAGTTGCCACAAGCGTCGCATCAGTTGGACTACAGGCAGCAACATATAGTTCACCTAGATACACAAAAACCAATATTTAAGCACAACACCAAATTTACGGCGGCCAGCTACGAGCAAAGATGCATGACTAGGTAGGGCGTATGGCCATGGCAAAAGGGACATGACATCTAAGCTTATTCAAAATATTCTTCCCACAATAGGTGTGACTAGTATCAGATTTACATTTTTTTTATTTCTATTATTATATCAACATGTAGGGAAGGGGATATCTTTCTATCATGAGGTAATCCATGATCCTTCAACAGATAGTAAATCAAAAGCATATTACGAAGTATATAAGATATGAAATGGGAATAGCACGCCTCACCTGTGTGACCAGTGAATATGTGTATTGAATCATCAGGCCCATCTGCAACCATCAAAGTATATATAACAGTGTAAGACAACGAGCATGGGTTTTGATTTCATTGCAATCATGCCTTTAGGAGAAAAATCTCCAATACACACATCAAACATAGTGACGTAAAAATCAACAGAAGAAGTCACGTAAGGAACTCATAGAACCTGCAAATTAGTCAAATCTCAGCTACGTGAAAATATATGCATGGATTAAACACCTCAACGTTCAGGCTTATAAGAGGTTGTCCTGTGACAAAAGACTTGAAGTATTTACAATCAATAACAGTTCTAGTTTTCTAGGGCATATATATATATATATATATATATATATATACACACTATACTTTTATGAGGAAACAAACTTTTGTAATATAATACAGGATTCAGTCAAATTTTTAATATTTCCACATTCCTTCACATGATATACTACAAGACATCAAGAAAAATATAATAATTCACCAAAAAATCATTGAAAACGTGAAATCTATGTTGAAAATTCAATTGTTTGAACTTTGGAGTAGCTTAAATATATTGCCATATGCAAAAGAGTCAAATGATTCCTAGTACAATGTTTTTATTCTCCAATTTTTTCTTTACTTCACTAATTAAGAATATAAGTAATACAATAAGACTGTAATGCTATATTTATCATTCATACCTAATTTACATAATGCACTTTTATGAAAATAAATAATGAAGCCTACTATCACTGAAAAATAAGATTGCATTAAAATGAACGCACCAAATTCTTCTTCTCCTTCTCCATCAGAGCCACCTTCCTCATCTGCATCTGGGAGTTCTGAAACCACAAACAGGCCGATCAACGCACAAACAAAAATAACAGCTAATGGTTAAGAAAAAGGTGCAAAACTATCTAGTTTACTTTATAGACAAAACTCTGATTAACATGAACATCAATAAGAAGCATAGTGTTTCAAAGCTAATAAATAGAGTGTGCGCTATTCTGAATAACATGAATATTAATAAGAAGCAGAACGCCTTGAACCAAATAACCTAACAGAACATCAGTTTCGATACCGCTATTCAAACAGCCAGTATTTGTCTAATGAACCATTATAACAAAAAACAAGTAGAGAAAAAAATAAGCTTGATTGTATCCACTCAACGATCTGGATAAAATAATCATGATAGCCACAGAAAATTTAGCTAAAACTAACTAACAAGTTACAACATCTGCTGCAAAAACTATGTTGCTACCACATATATACCTTCTTCATCAATATCGTACTCATTAATTATATCACTTTCATCCAGAAAAGTCTCTTCACCAATATCCTCGTTTTCTGGAGATGGCACATTCATTTCTGAGAGAATCAATGAATTTCGGTCATAATCATAATTTTAAGCAAGATATTGGGGAAAATTCTAGAATACAATTCAATTTAAGCAATTTATTCAATACAGGTAATCAAATAAATAATTAGTTTGCCTCAATTCATGTTGATTTGCACGTTCGTAAAATAAAAATCACCAAAACCGTCCATTCCTCACTTTAAATCACAATGTTTGTTGCAAAAACATGTTATCATACTACAAAAGAACTTATGTCCCTTCTGCTTCCTCGATTCTCCCGATAATGTGTCTTGCAAGGAAACACACACACATTCAAGGAGAACAAGGAGATAAAACTACAATTGCTCGTGTAGAACTTTAATATTCGTCTGGTATGCATTTCAGTACAGAACATCAATTTCTCATAATTACTCAGTACCAGCTGAATTGGTAAACTGTTGGGCACTTGGGCTTGAGACCCAACATAAACCAGTTACAAATTTCTCATAATTGCTCTCCAAAAGCATTATTGTTCCAACGACAAAAAATAATAAAGATGTTGAGGATGAGGACAAGATATACTGAAGTAATAAAGGGAACGAATAAAGAAATAATTATGAGTTTAAAGAGGACTTTCCAGTTGAGATGGTAAAACCGTAAAAACAGCTGCATAGTTTAAACATTTTACAAGAACATGACTGATTAAAATTGGTTCATCACTAAGGATAAAGGACCCCTACTAGCATATCTAAAAGTTCAAGATAAAGACTTGTGTGAGAGGGTCTCACAGTGAGACGAGTTGCAAACTAGTACAAATTAACACCCATATATTTCAAAGCGTTTAAATTTATGCTCAAACTATGCTCCGTCTCACCTCACACAAGACCTCCTCAAGCTTTAAATAATGGGGTTTCCTCGATTCCTCTGATTATAAGTTTAGCAGTATGAAGAGGTAACACGCACACACGTTCAAAGAGAACAATGAAAAACTACAATTGCTCATTAGAACTTTTATCATTCATCTGGTGTGCAATTCAGTACGCCCAAAAACACACCAGCCATGCTCCCATATCAGGTAAGGAATTGGAACCCGTTTTATAGATTGTTAAAAGATCACAATAACGCATAGAATCAAAGTAATCAAACAAGATTTCGATAGCATGCAAATATATTCGTGTTTACTGAATTAAACTCACCTTAAGTCAGAGATAGACACAAAGGGGAACTAGGGTTTTGCGTCTGCAGGGGTTTTAGAGATTGCCTTTGAAATAGATCTTTATATATACATAGCGCAGACACAAGAAAATCTAAACGCGTCGGACTGTCGGACCTGACCATTTTGTTCAAAAATAAAATTTAGGTTTTTTTAATAAATAAATAAATAAAATAGATCTGTTCAAACAATTTAATCTTAATAAATAAACATTTGAACAAAAATTAAACAAATCTTCTTATTTACAATTGAATTACTTGAATATTTAACTCACCAAATTAGAATCAAATCAAATCAAAAGGTGCCTCAATTGTAATAGTTTTAATTTGGTTCTAAGGATGTGAATTAGAAATATTCAAATTCAATTGTATAAAATTTACCTATTAATTTATATTATAATATTAACTTAATCAATTGATTTTCATTTAATAAAATCAAACTAAATATACATAAAATATATAGTTACATGCATATCTCAATCTCTATCCATAAAATTAGAAAATAAAATATTTTAAAATAATAAATTGAATTTAGTACCATAAATAAATTGAAAAATTTGTAATAAAATTTGATAGATAGTACAAAATAAAGTAATAAAAAGATTTTAATACAAATAAATACTTGTATAATATTAGTTCGAGAAAATTGCGTTTTTGGTCCCACCAACCCATGGTTGGTTGGGATTTGACCTATGAGTTTTAGAATTGATCCCGTTAGATTTTTTTTTATGCATTTTTGGTCCCGCCGTTAATTTAGCCGTCCAAACTAACAGTCGTTGCACTTTTGGTCCCACACGATATAGAAAAATTCATTCATAATTAGAAAATTTATTACATTACCTATTAATTATTAGAAAAATCGATAACTTACCTAATTAGAATTTTACCTTTTTTTTTAATATATTACACTATATCAATTAAAGATTTTTTTTATATTAATTAAAATTATATATATTAGTTAAAATACTAAATAATATTTTAAAATGTCTGAAAATAAATTATGAATAATATTTAATATACTAATTTTTTTAAATCTGAAAAATTATAATATGAAAATAATAATAATCTAAATAAATTTATTCATAATTAGAAAAATTAATTTACTTACCTATATTATTTTTGAACCCTGCAAACCCTCTATATTTAGTTAACGACCACGTGACCCACACAATGCAAACCCTTCTATATTTAGATGAGTATTTTTGAAAATTTAAAATATTTGTAATTTTTTTTAGTTTATTTAAAATACTAATATATAAATAAAGTTTTATTGAGAGTTTTTGGTAGCTTTAATATATATATATATATTTTTAATTTGGAAGTTTCAATATTTTAAAGATAAATTTGTTTTTTTTAATACCTTAAAATAAATAAATATTTTTTTAATACTTATTTTGTTAGTATAGGTTTTTTTTACTAAGGTAAGTTAAAAAAATTTCTAATAATTAATTAGGTAAGTTAATAGATTTCTTCTAATTATGAATGAATTTATTTAGTTTATTATTTTTTTTCATATTATAATTTTTCAGATTTAAAAAAAATAGTATTTTAAATATTATTCATAATTTATTTTTAAAAAAATTATATCATTTATTATTTTAACTAATATTTATAATTTTCTGAATTAATATATAAAAATAAGTTTTTAATTAATATATATATATATATATATATACACTTTCTCCGTGCATTTATATAATTTTCATTTGGTGTTGAACACAGATTTTAAGGAATATTGATTGTTTATGTAAAAGTAAAAAGGAAAGTGAGAATTTTAAAATTGAATAGAGAGATGGAGTATATATATACATATAATATATAATAATGTAATATATTATCAAAAAAAAAAAAAAGCAAAATTCTATTTAGGTAAATTACCGATTTTTTTAATAATTAATTAGGCAAGTTAATTGATTTTTTCAATTATGAATGAATTTATTTAGATTATTATTATTTTCATATTATAATTTTTCAAATTTCAAAAAAATAATATTTTAATATTATGAACTAATATTTATAATTTTATGAACTAATAAATATTGTATAAATAAATCTTTAATTGATATAAATAAATATATTACAAAAAAAAAAGTAAAAAAAATCTTGTGGGACCAAGTGTGCACGCGTTAAACCCTCCGTTAATTTTTGACAGAAATTGGGATCAAGTTTGCAATAAATTTTTGTATAGGACCAAATATGCATAAAAAAATATCTAGTAGGACCAACTCCAAAACGCAGTGATCAAATCCCAACCAACCCATGGTTGGTGGGACCAAAAATGCAATTTTCTCATATTAGTTCAAATGGAGTACAATAGAAATAAGTTACTTAGTACACAGGATCATACCAGGATACAAAGATAAATCAGTACGATTCAAATAAAATTAAAAAAGTCGACAATTACTTTCAGTTTTCATTCCTTTTTTCGTTCGAGATTCGGTTCCAATTCATTAATTTCCAAATTTCCAACTAGAAGTTAACTCACAGACTTAAAGACTTAGGGCATGTTTGTTTTGGGACTCACCCGTCCGGACGTGGGACGTAACGTTCCACGTCCTTGTTCTACTTCGGGATTTCACATCCGGATTTCTCCATTCAACTACACGCATCCCTAAAAATACCTATACATCCTACTATTACATCCTACCATTACATTCCATCTAACCACTCTTACACAATTTGATTTGACATAAAGTTACATCTCATCCTACTCAAAATCTCAAAACAAACACACACAATTACTATTTATCAGGATTTCTCCATCCAAGATTTCCCCATCCAGGATTTCCTCCGTCCTACATAATCCCAAAACAAACATACCCTTAAGAATCTACCCCTATCCTATTTAAATTTTAAACGCAAAAAATTATTGTCTATCTTTAAATGGTGACTTATTAGTGGACGATTCGATGCCTTAAATTAGTTAATCTAAAGGGTTTGACTATATGCCCCTCCATTTCGTAGGGATGCACGCCCCGATAGATGCACCCCACTAAAATTTGTCAAGATAGATGCACCCTCCCCTCGAATTGTCCTAAATACCCCTTTCTCCCTTTTTATCTATAAAATACTCATTTACTATACACACCCTCCCAAACCCTAATTATATCTCCTTCACCCTTCTTCTTCCTCCCCATTCCACCCGCCGCCGCCGACCATTCGCCGGTAACCGCTCCCTATTGCCGCGGCCCCCTTCGCCAACAGCCTCCCTTGAGTTCACCGGCGGCGCGAGGACTCCCCTCCATTTTTCCCTGCGCCCACCCCGATCTGTAAAAAAAATTTTATGTCAACGGCCGCGCGGCCGCCCCCTCCCCCGCCAGAGCAGCCGCGGCCCATCGCTGCCCCCTTTTTTTTTTTCTTGTTTTTTTCCGCCTCGAACACCCCCTCCTCCGCGGTCTCCGCCCGTAAGTTTTTTTCTTCTTTTTTCCATTTTTTCTCCAATAAATTTTTTTCTCTTTTTTTTTTTTTAAATTCGACCCTGTGTTGTCGACTATATACACTCCCGTCGACGTGTCGACGGGAGTGTATATAGTCCACAACACAGTGTCGGTTTTTTTTATTTTTTTTTAAATTAATTTTGTTCGACCTTTGTAGGTCGACCATATACACTTTCGTCGACACTGTTTTGTCGAAAATTTTAAATTTTTTTTTGAGATTATTAATTTTTTTTTTCTGAGATTGTGGTGGTGGTGGTGTTGCCGGCGGAAGTCGGAAGTGTTAGTAGTTGTTGTTAGGACTTTTTTTTCACATTGATTGCGTTAATGATGATGGTATTGGTGGTGCCGGTGCCGGTGCCGGCAGAGGCCGGAAGTGGTGGTAAATGTTAGGGCCGCTCAAATGTTGAATAGGGTGTAGATAGTAGTAGGGGTGTATTTAGTAGTAGGATTTTATTGAAAGGGTATTTTAGATATTTTACATCATTATTTAATGGGGGGATCACTATTAACTCCCTTGTGGGGTGATCTATAGCAACCCACTCCCTCCCATAAAATGAGCTCCCAAATCAAGGCGGAATTGACCATAATACCCCTGAACTGAGTTCTTGCATTTTGCTTTTTGCTTTTTTATCTTCCCAATGCTACCCAACAATTTTCCCCAAAATAATTTCGGCATATGAACAACTTTGCCCGACTGACCTCCTAGCCTATTTTCCCCGGCGATAAAATCCTATGACCGGAGGTCTAAGCCCGATGACCGTCTGCTGGAGATTTTGTTGATTTTAGTTTGTTTCTTTTGAAATCTTTCCAGACTCGACGAAGAAATCCGGCGAAGAAATCCAATTTCCGGCTATGTATCTTCGACAAGGTTCGTACCCCTTTTCCTTTGGATCCATTTCAGAAACTTTGGTCTAATTTGTTCAAAAAACCTTCGGATTTTTCTTCAGATTTCATCAATAAGAAGAGCCTTCCTCACTGAACCGTCACCGGAAAAGATAATCTTTCCCTTTCAATGACAGATCTCCACGGCGCGTGATGATGACACTTTTTTATTTAGAGTTTATGTTTGGCATAAGTATACATGAAATCAGAGCCGGTCCTGAGATTTTGTAGGCCCGGGGCGAACAAGAAAAATGAGTCTCTTCTTCTAACATTTTAAGAGTAAATGAGTTTCTGTATAATTGTGATAGGTGCAGGAGAAAAATTACTTTTTATATAGGGTTTAAATAATATTTTACCACCCATTTTGCACCTAATAATAACTCTGAAAAAAGTTAGTACTAAATGTAAAAAGTGAGGTTTAAAAACATCTAACAGTAAAAAAAACTCTTAAAATAAGTATGAAATGTGTACATATGGATCGTGCATGAAACATGCATATACATATCATACACAAAATTTGCACGAAATCTGCACGAAATGTGCACGTACGGATCGTGCACAAAATGTGCACATGATATTTGTATTTTATTCACTATAAGAAAAAAAACATTTTGTCACACATCTTTCATCACACTATAAAATGTGTCAAATCTTTTGTCAAATTCATTTATATACTCCCTCCGTCCCACAAAGATAGCTCCATTTGACTTTACACACAGATTAAAAAAAATCAATAAATGTAGTCAAATTTAGCTAATGTGTCAATTTTGCCCTTAAAATTACATTCTCCAAAATCTGCTAAACCTTAATTACTCTTATTAATTAGGGGTAAAATTGACAATAAAGCATTTAATACTAAAGTAAAAGAGGAAATGAAGCTATAATTTGGGACATCCAAAAAAAGGAATGTGGAACGGATGGAGTATATATATATATTATATATATATATATATATATATATATATATAAATTTTATTCGAAGACAACAATTATTTCATAAAGATAACCTATAATTATATATAGAGTCCAAAATTAAAGACCTTCAAGACATTATTAATTCGATCCTGTCAACTTTTATAGGAGTACTAATAAAATAAAACACTGACCAACAATTCCGGCAAAAAAAAAAAAAAAACCATTAAATTATAACCGGAATTTACTAAATTAATTATGCGTACTATATATATATGTCCTAGAAATTCCAAAGGAAGGATTGTACATTCCAATGGTCATAATTATATTCCTCTTGATCATTTTCATGCTCAAAATGTGGCGGCAAATACATATCACCAGGCTCCGCGAAATCCAGAACCGCAATGAACCCACCCCCGTTGCTATCTACCATCTCCCAAAACGAGCAATCCACCAAGTCTAAGGCCGCATCAGCTCCCTGAGGCGACCGCCTGTGGAGGCCCGCAGTAACTATTCCCGTACTGCTGCGCCACCACTTGTATTTCCGCCGGGGCCAGCGACTGCCCGCCTGCAATGTAGGGCGGGTCCTCTGGAAAATTGAATTTGGCGCGGTGGCCCCGGAGGCAGAAGAGGGCGGCGTCGAACGCTCGCGCCGCCTTCTCCCCAGTGTCGTAGGAGGAGCCGAGCAGAGCCGGTCCTGAGATTTTATAGGCCCGGGGCGAACAAGAAAAATAAGTCTCTTCTTCTAACATTTTAAGAGTAAATGAGTTTCTGTATAATTGTGATAGGTGCAGGAGAAAAATTACTTTTTATATAGGGTTTAAATAATATTTTACCACCCATTTTGCACCTAATAATAACTCTGAAAAAAGTTAGTACTAAATGTAAAAAGTGAGGTTTAAAAACATCTAACAGTAAAAAAAAAACTCTTAAAATAAGTATGAAATGTGTACATATGGATCGTGCATGAAACATGCATATACATATCATACACAAAATTTGCACGAAATGTGCACGAAATGTGCACGTACGGATCGTGCACAAAATGTGCACATGTGACATGACATTTGTATTTTATTCACTATAAGAAAAAAAATATTTTGTCACACATCTTTCATCACACTATAAAATGTGTCAAATCTTTTGTCAAACTCATTTATATACTCCCTCCGTCCCACAAAGATAGCTCCATTTGACTTTACACACATATTAAGAAAAATCAATAAATGTAGTCAAATTTAGCTAATGTGTCAATTTTGCCCTTAAAATTACATTCTCCAAAATCTGCTAAACCTTAATTACTCTTATTAATTAGGGGTAAAATTGACAATAAAGCATTTAATACTAAAGTAAAAGAGGAAATGGAGCTATAATTTGGGACATCCAAAAAAGGAATATGGAGCTATTTTTGTGGGACGGATGGAGTATATATATATATAAAATTTATATATATATATATATATATAAATATGTATATAAATAAAAGTAGGCCCCCAAAATATCAGGGCCCCAGGGCGGTCGCCCCTACCGCCCTGCCTCAGGGCCACCCCTGCATGAAATTCCACTTTCGAAAGGCTATAAATTGAAGCCTGAACTTGAGAGGAAGAAGATGGAGTGAAACTTGTGATTTGATTTTTTTTTAATTTTTTTTACTTTTGTTGGGATATTGCTATTTAGCTCATTAATGAAGATGAACTATTATGTGGTGGCCACGTGGGAGTCAATTAACATTTTCCAGTATTTCTCAAATTAAATGTGTCCGGATAGGGTGGCCATGTGCAAGTCAATTAACATTTAGAATTAATCCAACAATTTCATTTCTCAAAGATAGTATTTTTTGAATTTTTCTCCTGATAATGGATTTAAGTAGAGAAGAATTGAAAAAAAAGTTAAGTTGTTTAATTTTTCCTAATATATGTAGGTATATTGGGTTAAAGCTAATAGTTGAAGAAATACTCATAGCTATCCATTTTAAATAAGAAAAAAATATTTCTCAATCAACATGTCACATAAAATCACATAAGAGTATATTTTGAGAGTTTTGAAGATATTTCCTTTTATAGGGTGTGCAAATTAGTATGGGACATCCATTTATATGAAGTGTGCAAATTTCTGTGAAACGGAGGGAGTACAACTTACGAAAATTCAATTTCAATTTAAGTTTAGTATCAGTTAGGATTTTAATTCTATTTTAAGATATTATTTTTTCTTTTTAATTATTAGATCAGTTTTACAATTATTATTTTTTTGGTATTTTAAATTAATTGATAAGAACACGTGCTAAAATTGGTAAAACTTATTTGTTTGTGCTACATTTGAATAGAAAAGAAAAGTATGCATATGAAAGAAAAAGTTCGTGCTAAATTTGATAACAAAATGAAAAGTATGAGTATAATTTAGTTAAAAAGAAAAGTATGGGCTAAAATTGATTATTTAACCTTTAAAATATTTGAACACTGAATATTGTAAGATTGAACACAAAGATAAAATATTTGAACACTAAGTGTGGTAAGGTTGAACACTGGCATGATTATTGAATTATACTACAAAATAAAACATTAAAGTTGAACCCTAAGATTGATATCGAGAGCACAATAACATAAAAATACACCACATACTATAGAGATTGAAAATGAGAATTAGTAAATAATGAAAGAAACAAAAAAATCCAAAACAAATAAAAATTAGCAGAAAATAGATTGTGGCTGCTTCGGTGGCTTTCAATTGCTTCTTCTTCTCAACCAAACCCTGAAATTAGAAGAAAATAGATACCAACAGTTAGGGCCAAAAATTAATTTGAATGCATAACAATAATAAAATATTGATTAAGTAATCAATTACAAAATTGCATTCATGATATTGGATCCAAAATAAGGCTAGAGACCTTAACTAATGCACAACAAATTGCTCAGCACAGACAATAAGACCATTGCATAAATTTAAACAAAATACATTCCAATCAGAAAATCTTAAAACCAGTGTAGCCCACACAAGAAAAATAAGGTGGAAAAGTCATAACGTCAAAAGAACAGCACCAACTTTCTTGTCATCTTCATCCAAACAGCACCCCTTAGTTTCCAACACATCTGCAAGATCCTTGTTAATCGTATAAGCAAGTTCAGAATCCTTGTTAATCTCCTCCACAGCCCACTTTGGCAGAGGAATCTTGAAAAACAAAATATAAAATCTTTTTTACAAATTACAACTACAATTTGTAATCCACAACATCAATAACATAGCTTTCACTGGGATGAAGTAAAAAAAGTTGAATTTATTCAGAATTGCAGATATATTCGTGGGGGATATAGGATGTATACACAATTGACCGTGCAGATGTAGTGTCTTCCGCAATGATTAAAATATCAAAATCAACAATACATCTCAAGTTGAAATTAAAGAAGCACTCACACCTGGATCAACAAGCTAGGGTGCTCATAATTCCATACATATTCCACAAGATATTACCCCTCAATTGGTACTACAACCAAAACAGTGATATACTATGATCATCTTCAATACTTAATTAACAAATTAAAAACTTTTTTTCTACCTTTCCAATCCATCCATGTCTCCCCTACCTCTGCAATCATCAAGTTTCACCATATCTTAAAAGCTTTACAAATTAAAAAATTTACAAGAAAATTCCCCAATTAGACAGAAAATTCACCATTACAAAAAAGTATAACAAGATGGAAGTAGAACCCAAGCAATTAAGCAAATAACTAATTTCATAAAATTCCAGAGGTACCTTAACTCAAAAGGCAGAGAAAAAGAATATAAAAATGACGAAATGTGTTGTTCTAAGAATTGAGAAATTTCCATGGATTCAGGTGTCAATCCTTGAATTGAATTTTTCTCAATGGTTCAACAAAGAAGATGTAATCAAATTAAGGTTTCTAACAATTTAGAATTCCACAAATCTTCTCTCTCTTCCTCTGAGATCCATGGATGCACCTACATACGATTCAAAATTTATCACATGCTTTCCTTCTATGAATCGAATCAACAAATTAATTACTGAATCTCATCAAATAATCACGCATATTTCCATAAAACAAACTGAAAATATTTTTTCACCTTTAGAAAAAGGTCAACGGCTCGATAGAGTCAATTGCCATAGAGTCTGGCTCTATCAGGCCCGACGACGAGGTTGTAAAATCTTCCCGGCTTCAGATTAGCATCGGAAACAATTTCCGACAAGTAGCCATCTGCCTCAACGCCCAAAGAGAGAAAAACACACCACTACAGCTCCTACACCTGCACATATTTTCAATATTCCGGGAAGAGGTTTGATTATTGTTGAAAAAAAAAATTACAACTATGCAACAAATTCCGATGAAATAATTTATCTGGTAACTCAGTGTGTCAACAACCCCCAGAAAACCCTAGATCTACGCGAGCGGCGCAGATCGGAGAAGACGAGCACCTTGACGGAGCAATCAGGCTCTGCACCGACGGCGTCTCGCTGCCTTCTTCGCGTCTCTAAATACCCAAACGGCCGCCATTTTCGACGAGCTACGAAAACGTCCGACGAAGGAGAGAAACTCTGGATGGCGGTGGAGATCGGTGAGCAGTGTCCGCGCTACCTCCGCCACCTAAAAACTCCCAAGCCACCTCCGTTGTTAGAAAACGAAGCCGGGAGCGGGCCGAGGAAGATGGAGGCCAGGAACCCACCACCCGGGTCGCCGCAGTCGTTGGAGGCCGCCGTAAATCGAGAGGGGTGTTGAACGATCACTCCAATTTGTGGGAGGAGGATGGACGGCCACTACAATTTGTGGGAAGGAAGACGATTGTGCTGTGGGTTTTGAATGAAATGAGAGGATTTTGAAGAGAAGTATGGAGAGAGAGAGAGAGGAGTGCAGTACTACATTTGCAGAATTTCAATTGTGTAAGATGAAGGGTAAAAGGGACAATTTCAAACTAATTTGAGAGTTGGAAAAGAGGCCTAAAGTTGGTGGGAGTGGGTTGCTATAAGTTGGCCAAAGAGGGAGCCAACAGTAAAAAATCTCTTATTTAATTAATAAATTAAAAGGGGGAGTGAATCTCTCCGAAATGGAGGTGCATATAGTCAAACCCTAATCTAAAATGTTTGGATCCTCAACTGTGGGCCACAAAATAATTGTAGGGTCCGACTATTTACACCTCCATTTGCATTGAGAACACTCCCCCTCTGGACGCACCCCCCTAAAATCTGATGCACCCCCCTCAAATTGTCATAAATGCCCTTTGTATCATTTAATGTATTTTTACTAAACACACCATGGCTTATAGATGCACCCCCCCTTTTTTGAAAAGTCTCTCTATCTTCCTCCCTCTTTCCCTCCCTTTGCAAAAATTTCGCACTCCCCATTCACCCATCCACAACCACCTCCCTCCCACTGATTTCGCACTCCCCGTCGACCATCCACAACCACCGAACGAAGACACCCCATTTGCACTCCCCCTTCGCTCGAAACATAATGGACAAACAAGACGCAGGTATGTAATTTAAAAATTAATGTTCTTGAGTTTTAATGGGTTTAGGGTGATGGCGAACTTCTTTAGTTTTTTATGTTGCATTTGTTTGGTTTTTATGGTGTAATGGTGTATGTATGGTGATTTAGGAATGAAATGGTTGATTTTGTAAGGGTTTTTAGGCGAATGCGATTTAGGGTTTATGGTTTAGGTCGATTTGGTACGCGATTGGGTGTAAGGCTATGTATGTATGGTGATTTGGTACGTGATTGGTTGTCGTTTTACGTTTTTTGTCGCTGAACCAGTGTCGACAGACATTCTCCCCGTCGACTCTGGTTCGTCGGCGATGTGTCGTTCCGTCGACATCGGGTGATCGACCACAAATGTGGTTGGTCGACATCGGGTGATCGACGACCCTTTTTTTGGTCGATATCGGGGGGTCGACCACAACTGGTTTTGGTCGATATCGGGGGGTCGACCACAGCTGGTTTTGGTCGATCCACCGTTGTCGGCGGTGTGAATTTTGGTTGATTTTTTTTGGTCTTTGCTTCTTTTTTCCTCAACCATGTTCTTGTGTGCATTGATGATTTTTGTGTGACTGATTGTATTTTTGATTGAAGTCAGTCATTAGTTTTAGTCTTAGCCTCTGTTTTTCCCAAATTTGGTTGTGTTTATTTATTGAAGAAAAAGTCTTAGTCTTTCAAAATTTCACCACTTTTAATATTATTTTCAAGAAAAAGTATGATTTTTTTTTGGGTGTTTTACTCATTTGGTATGTGAGATACATTGTTTTTGGTCGACATCATGTTTTAGACCACACATGTTTTTGGTCGACGTCGGGGGGTCGACCACAGCTGGTTTTGGTCGATCCACTGTTGTCGACGATGTGAATTTCAATCGACACCTTCTAATCGAAATTTATGTTATTCTTCAAATTTTGTTTGTAGTTTACAAGAAGAGAGTAAGGCCAACCGCTTCTAACAGAAAAAAAAAAGAGCAAATGGTTGAGCCTCCTCAAGGACAAAGTGCACCTCAACCACTAGTTGCCCCAGCCCCAGCTATAGGTGAAGAAATTGCACCTCTACCTCAACAACAAATTGCACCTCCACCTGAAAAACAAAGTGCCTCCACACCACCGCAAGAACAAAGTACATCCTCACCACCGCAAGAACAACAAATTTCCCCTGCGCTAGAACAACAAGAAGTTGCACCCCAACCACTAGTTGCCCCAGCTCTAGGTGAAGAATCTGAAGACGCGGATGAGGATGAGGTAGAATCCGAAGATATATTTGACGATGATGACGATGAGTTCGATGATAGACATGAGGTAGCAAATGAAGAAGAGGAAGCAAATGATGATGTGGCCAATCCTCCATTGTTGACCACTTTCCAAACTCACGTGGCCAACTACATTTGGAAGGGGGAAGAGCGCGCCGTGCTCAAGTGCCATAGCCACATTAGTAAGCTTTTGGCATGGGAATTTGCTGAGAACGCAGATATCCCACAGCATCGACGATGGGTTAAGTATTTTAAAAAGTCCGGACTGCTTGAGATTAGGAATTTCTCCTACAGATCCACTAACAAGAACCTCATCACTGCTTTTGTTGAGCGATGGCACCTGAGACCAACTCTTTTCATTTTCCATTCGGTGAAATTACCATTACACTGGATGATGTTTTCTGCATTACCGGGTTACCTGTTGAAGGACGGTCAGTACGGTCTACTCGTGTTGATCACATCTCTGCATATTCTGATGTTAGTAAGTTATTGGGCGTAAAATCCGATGTTGCGAGGGGTTTAGTAAGTGGTTCACGGGGGTCTTCGGTGAAGTTAGAATGGTTGCGAGAGAACTTCATGGAGAAACAATATTCTGATGACCGTGTTCAGGTGTTGCGTGCTTCACGGGCGTACGTGTGGTATACATTTGGCTGCTCTTTATTTGCGGATAAGACTGGAACTCGTGTGTCCACGTCCTGGCTTCAGTATTTGGAGGATATGCAAGGTTTGCATGAGTATGCATGGGGAGCGGCCACATTGGCTTATTTATACAGACAACTCAATTTGGCATCCAGACATAAGACCGCACAGATATCAGGCTATTTGACTCTATTAGAGGTAAAATTCATACTTTCCTGTATTGGTCTTTATTTTGCGTTTTAATCAATAATTTTAACCTGTTGTTGTTTGTTTGTAGGCTTGGATTTATGAACACTTTCCCGTATTGGTCAAACCTCCCCATAACATGGACTTCAAGACTGGTGATCCACTATCAGCGAGGTGGGCCCCTGAAGGATATGTCGGCCAATCGATGGCTCGTGTTCAAGCATTTCGAGAGCGTATGGATGCACTAGAGCCATATGAGGTGAGAACTTGTCTTATCCTTTCTTTGGTGTGTATAAATGGTATTTAATCAATAATTTACTTGTAATGCAGGTTATGTGGAATCCATATGCAAAAATGAGACAAGATTATCCTTTGTATGAAGTCGCGTACTTTCATGGGTGTTTGGTATGTGGTGATATCGTGGAGCCGTACATGCCAGATCGAGTCCTTAGACAGTTTGGATTTGTCCAAACGATTCCAGAGAGGCCTCTTGTTGCACGTGCTGAACGAAGTGCTAAAACTTCAAAGAAGACTAAGCTTGTGTGGGGCTATTTGGCTGATTATTTTGAGACGTGGGATATGCACCTGCTTTCGTCTGAAAGACTCGGAGAGAAGGCCAGACTACCGTGGGAGAGTGCTCCGGACTATAGAACATGGTTCACGCAGAACACGCACGTGTTTTTGTCGAACCCAGCCACACGTGTGACAACATCGTCTGATCGAGTACCCATCACAGATGATGCATGGCTTATGATCAGTATCGCTCAAAACATGATGGCTCCATTGGTTCAAAGGTGGAAGGACGGAGACACACCAACAGCGGATGAGACAATGCAGGTTATGGAATCGGCTTGTATAACACTACAACCGCCACCTATTCCGTCGGTATCTGTAATATCCGTAGATTTTTTTTATAATAAAAATATAATTATATAAGATATTATTTTTATTTAAATTGAGAGGTTTAATATATATATATATATATATACATATATGTAATCAAATTTATTAATTCTAAATGAAATTTTCTTATATATAAATATTAGAGAATATTTGATATATACGCTTCCGGATAAAACTTGTTTCCCAAGTTTCTTATTTCGATTTATTATAATGGATAGATGAATATTTTAAAAGTTTAAATCCATGTCAAATCTTTATCCCAAAAATATCTCAACTAAAATCTTATTCGCTTTTAGTATTTTATATACTATTCTTTTCACAGAGATTACAAAATTATTTCACGTTAAAAAAATAAGTTTCTCTCTAGATCAGAAAAGTCACCTGCGCTTCCTTCTCCATTCGCCAGTAATGTTTCTTCTATATACTCTAGTTAAATTCGCCAGTTTATTTATAATTGTCGCAGGACTCAAAATAAATTTCAGAGTTATACTATTTCAAAACCAAAAAGCTTTTGATTTTTCAAAATAACCTATAATTTTAGTTGTATAAATCTTTTCATGGGAATTTACTTCTCTAAAGTTATATTTTAGTTTCTTTTGGTCAAACTCTTTTAACAATTAAAATCAAGCTTCTTTCTGTAAATCCAGTTTAGTGTATCAAAGTAATTCATTTAGTTTATTTAATGTTATTACTTGACGTATCGAGTATTTCTAAATTATAAATAATTTTGAGATACAACTATTTAATTATTTTTAGGTGACGTGATATTTGGCATCCAAGATATTAATTGCAGGTGTGGTTTCTTTGCCTTTATTAATTGCTTCGTATGAATAGACTGTTTATGTGCATTGTGATATGATTTGAATGTGAGTGAATATTTAATGTAAAAGTTTATGAAAGGCCAGGGGCTTAAAAGAGGCCCGGGACTGAAAAGAGGTCCTCGGTGAACCCGAGATTGAAGAGAGATCTTTGGGGGATCCGCCGTGCACAAGAAAAGAACTCGGGACTGAAAAGAGGTCTTTGAGGGGGACCCAGTGGGATTTAAAAGAGATCCTTGGGATAACCGTGAAACGTAATTAATAATTAATCAAAAGTATGATGAAAAGTGTTTATGTGAGATGAAAGGTGCTTATGTGACTTTTTGTAAATTACGTGATTTTATGTGATTATACATTTTATTTGTATGTTGTATTTAATATTGTCAAAGTGACTTCACTGAGCTAGTGGTTTTGCTCATACCATACATTTAACATTTCAGATTCAGGTTGATGAGTTGATGGCGAGGAGAGGCAGTGGATGTCAAATCGTCATATTTTATTTTATGAATTTAAGCAATTAAAATTCAAGTGTATTAATATTTAGGCTTTTTAATTAAAAATCATTTTGAGATGTTGTTTAATGTCTCGAGGCTTCCGCTGTTATTCAAATAATTTTATTATTAAATAAATTTATGGTCCACTTTCTTGTATTTAAATTTCAGTTCATGCCCTTTATTTTAAGATTGTTAAGTATTTCTACAAAATTTGCTTTTATGAAAATTGGGGCGTGACAGAGTGGTATCAGAGCAGGTTTACGTTCTTGTAGACTTGTTAAGATAAAAATATTTGAGTCAAAATTATTTAAAGAATTTTGTTTAACGATAATATTTTAAAAGTAAAAGTCATTCATCACTGCCTTCCGCGTCAACTCTACCAGGTACGTACATTATATATTTTATTCTATGTTATGATGCAAGACTATGCTAGTATGTTTCATGTGCATGCATATTTTATTGAGTAAATTCGAATTTTTGAGGACAAAAATATTTTAAGGGGGTAAGGATTTAATATCCGTAGATTTTTTTTATAATAAAAATATAATTATATAAGATATTATTTTTATTTAAATTGAGAGGTTTAATATATATATATATATATATATATAATCAAATTTATTAATTCTAAATGAAATTTTCTTATATATAAATATTAGAGAATATTTGATATATACGCTTCCGGATAAAACTTGTTTCCCAAGTTTCTTATTTCGATTTATTATAATGGATAGATGAATATTTTAAAAGTTTAAATCCATGTCAAATCTTTATCCCAAAAATATCTCAACTAAAATCTTATTCGCTTTTAGTATTTTATATACTATTCTTTTCACAGAGATTACAAAATTATTTCACGTTAAAAAAATAAGTTTCTCTCTAGATCAGAAAAGTCACCTGCGCTTCCTTCTCCATTCGCCAGTAATGTTTCTTCTATATACTCTAGTTAAATTCGCCAGTTTATTTATAATTGTCGCAGGACTCAAAATAAATTTCAGAGTTATACTATTTCAAAACCAAAAAGCTTTTGATTTTTCAAAATAACCTATAATTTTAGTTGTATAAATCTTTTCATGGGAATTTACTTCTCTAAAGTTATATTTTAGTTTCTTTTGGTCAAACTCTTTTAACAATTAAAATCAAGCTTCTTTCTGTAAATCCAGTTTAGTATATCAAAGTAATTCATTTAGTTTATTTAATGTTATTACTTGACGTATCGAGTATTTCTAAATTATAAATAATTTTGAGATACAACTATTTAATTATTTTTAGGTGACGTGATATTTGGCATCCAAGATATTAATTGCATGTGTGGTTTCTTTGCCTTTATTAATTGTTTAGTATGAATAGACTGTTTATGTGCATTGTGATATGATTTGAATGTGAGTGAATATTTAATGTAAAAGTTTATGAAAGACCAGGGGCTTAAAAGAGGCCCGGGACTGAAAAGAGGTCCTCGGTGAACCCGAGATTGAAGAGAGATCTTTGGGGGATCCGCCGTGCACAAGAAAAGAACTCGGGACTGAAAAGAGGTCTTTGAGGGGGACCCAGTGGGATTTAAAAGAGATCCTTGGGATAACCGTGAAACGTAATTAATAATTAATCAAAAGTATGATGAAAAGTGTTTATGTGAGATGAAAGGTGCTTATGTGACTTTTTGTAAATTACGTGATTTTATGTGATTATACATTTTATTTGTATGTTGTATTTAATATTGTCAAAGTGACTTCACTGAGCTAGTGGTTTTGCTCATACCATACATTTAACATTTCAGATTCAGGTTGATGAGTTGATGGCGAGGAGAGGCGGTGGATGTCAAATCGTCATATTTTATTTTATGAATTTAAGCAATTAAAATTCAAGTGTATTAATATTTAGGCTTTTTAATTAAAAATCATTTTGAGATGTTGTTTAATGTCTCGAGGCTTCCGCTGTTATTCAAATAATTTTATTATTAAATAAATTTATGGTCCACTTTCTTGTATTTAAATTTCAGTTCATGCCCTTTATTTTAAGATTGTTAAGTATTTCTACAAAATTTGCTTTTATGAAAATTGGGGCGTGACAGTATCATCATCAAGGCCAACAAGAGGCAGGGGCAGGGGAGGAAGCGGAAAGAAACGGGCCAGGAGATAAATAGTGTCGTGGTGTTTTATGAATACTTATGGATAATTTAGATGTTTACTTTATTTGGATAATTTGATGTTTAATTTGGATGAATTTATGTTTCTTTGGATAATTAGATGTTTAATCATCATCAAGGCTACTTATGCTTCTATTTTGGCATCATGTAAGAAAAGTAGGATGATTGAATCTGTTTATGACATTTGCTCTCTATTTCATGCCCCGGTTTTAATTTTTTTCAGTTTTTTTTTCTTTTCGGTTTTAACTGAATCCAAATCGAATAATTCGGTTTTGTAAGTTTCGATTTTGAAGCAATTCGACTTGCTTTTAGTTCGATCACCGAACATACCTATGTTAATACTCCATGCATCCCGTGATTATTTTCATATGATATGTGAAAGTTGAACCGGAAAAAAGTGGGAAAGCTTGACTGACGGAGGGAGTATTTAAATTTGACTTAGTTTTCACATGATTACGAGGTGTCGAATTAATGTGTCGAATTATCAACAATTGGTCGACCACTTAATATCGATTATAATACAATTGGTCGACGATTTGTAGTCGGTCGACAACGTGTTATCGATCAAAGCATATCTGTTCAGAATTAGGTTGTCGACGAGCCGTGGTTTGGTCGACTACATGTGGTCGACCATAATAATATTGGTCGATGATGTGTTGTCGGTCGACATCATGTTGTCGACCAACCTATCTCTGTTCAAAATTAGGTTGTCGACGCTCTGTGGTTTGGTCGACTACTAGTGGTCGACGATTGATCATGTCGTCGTTAGTCAGTAGTCGACCAAAATAGTGGTAGTCGATTCTATGTTGTCGACCAACCCATCTCTGTTCAAAATTAGAGTGTCGACTTGAAGTAATTTTGGTCGACCACAAATCATCGACGAATGCTAATGTCGTCGACACTTATTGGTCGACTCTAATAATATTGGTCGATGATGTGTTGTCGGTCGACATCATGTTGTCGACCAAATCACCGCTGTTCACAATTTGGTTGTCGACTTGGGCAGGTTTGGTCGACATTTGGCTGTCGACGCACTGTAGTTTGGTCGACCATATCTGACAACATTCTATTCAAAACAAAATGAGTTCAAATGTAACTGTAATGTACACAATTTATGACCAACTTACAAAGATATATGAGTATTTATTATGGCCAAGTTAAAAGTTTGACAAAAGCAATGACTACTCCAAGTCATTTACAATAGTTTCACAAAAAGAATGACTACTCCAAGTCATTTACAATAGTTTCACAAAAAGAATGACTACTCCTAGTCATTTACAATAGTTTGACAAAAAGAATGACTACTCCAAGTCATTTACAATAGTTTCACAAAAAGAATGACTACTCCAAGTCATTTACAATAGTTTCACAAAAAGAATGACTACTCCAAGTCATTTACCAAAAAGAATGACAATCACCCTATCTAATACGATTTTCCTTATACGCGTCCATCCACCCACTTGCAATTTGTTTTTTGTGTACAACCCACGAACTTCCAATGGGACGAAATGGGACATTGTCAGACAACACTACCTGTAGCAACCAATAATGACATTAATTGGACATCTATATATTTTTCATAAATATAAAAATTAGTAGAATACCTACACAAAGTGATTATCATTGACGTGACCCACGGAAATTCTTTTGGGGTTTTCAGGTGGCGAAGTTCGTAGAGGAAGAAATGTCAACGATATCTTATTACCCAAATTTATCAAGGCCACATTGTAGGTCGATGCCACCAAGTACCCCATATAGGGTAGATGAAACCAAAACTTTGACCGTGCAAAATCAGCAAAACAATTTAGGGCAATCAATATCTGGTTGAACATTTTATCCTCTCTAAAGACACCCGTGTATAAGTGGACATGGTGACTCAACTCCGTCATCATGTCTTGTCGAACTTTTGCCCAGTTATCCTCCCCAAACCCCATTGCCTCAGCTACCGATCGAAAACCACAATGGCCGTCTGATGCAACATCAACACATTCCATCACGTACGGTTGAAAACGAACGGGCAATAGAGCTATAAGTTCTTGTTGTGAGGTAGATGAGCGCGTACGCTTACGAGGAACCACCTATGCACCAAATTATTTTTCAAAATAAGCAACGTATTAATAAGCAATGAGCCACAAAACATATAGAAAAGACAAATACCTTCGCCTCCTGTTTCTTTTTATTCGAAGCAGACACCTTCGCCTCTTGTTTTTTTGTATTCGAAGTCTTTGAAGACTCCGTCAAGTCAACAACATCCTCTTTGGTTGGGAAAGGCATTGATTCTATGTACTCAAAGAGGCTAGGATCCCGTTTTGTCGAAGAAGCTTTAGGTTTTTTCTTATTTGTTTTGGGTCGACCACGGGTCTTGACTTTCGGCTCCGGTTCAATAAGAGAAGTGGTCTTTGGATTCCGAAGTTCTTTGGCTTGCCTCAACATTACCCTCTTCTGCGTCGGCTCCTCGTGCTCCTTGTAGGCAATCAACAAACCTTTAATAATATCCTCATATCGGGTGTCAAGATCTTCAACCACATCCTCTTTCACATCTATCACATCTTCCTCCTTTTTCAAATTTGGCTCCATGTCAAGCTTTCTCCAAAACTTATCAATAGCTTCTAAAGGTATCGATTTGCCAAGCCGGTGATATTCGTCGAGTTCGTGAGTGCATGGCAACCCGCATACCTTCCTTAGATAGTGATTGCATATGTCAGGATTGGACTCACCGTGTTCGATACACGTCATTTCTTTGTAAATCTTTTCCAACGCGTAAATTGACACCACTCCTACAAGCTCATGATATAAAACAGACTTGAACTTGTGTAAAGCAACATCCACACTCTTCTCAAACGAGGCTTTAATTGCATTGTGGCTCGCTTGATAAAGTGTGTCCGTCTTTGACCAACAAATCTCAAAATTGCCCACACTATTACCTAGCGACCTCTTCAGTGCTGCATGATGACTCTCAACCCTGAAATTGTAGTTATAGTAATTATCATTTTAACTACACAATAAATAGAAAAAGTCCAACAACTAGAAACTATTAATTATCAACGAATAATCAACAATTATATATATAATATTAAAACATACCTGTTCGTTGTTGTATTCTCATAATGCATGTATTCATCCGTCCACACAGCTATGAATCTCTCCTTGAAGGGATTTACCCACTGTGTCATGCAGTACGAGTATGCTTCAATTTCCTTGTTAACATTTGCATACTCACTTTGAAAAATCTTAAGAACGGTAGTCAATTCTTGTTCGGAGGATGCGTTCGTCACATTTTTCCATAAAAAGAAGAATCTTTCCCAATCCTCCTTGGTCTCAAACTTACCCTTGCATTTGACCAAAACATTCCTATCTATGTGCCATCTACATAGGAAATGTTTAGCCTCTGGAAATATGGAAGAAACAGCATTCACGAGGGCTAAATCCCGATCCGTAACAACAACTCTCGGTAAACTCACATCCTCCAACAACTCACGAAGGACACTTAATGCCCACGTATAGTTCCCCTCCTTCTCACCATCGAGAAATACAGAAGCTACCGAAAAGGTCATGCCTGTGGATGTAAATCCTACCATCTCAAAATAGGGCAACTTATATTTGTTAGTCTTGTAGGTGCAATCAATTATCAACACACTTGGAAATGCACGGTACAACTGAAGGCCTGTGGGGTGTGCAAAGAATAGATCTCGAATAGTATTCGACACTGGACAATATCTGTGGCTTTGATAATATTGATTATCAATCAACAATGTCATCAACTATTGTAGTTGACTTTTTCCAGCAAAACCTGCCAATTTATACTTGCTTCGAACGTTGTACACGGTGCGGATGGTAGAATAGTTGTTCGGATTTCTCGACTTAAGCAATTTCAACACATCCTTCGGTGGAGCGTTGCACTTGGACATATCAACAACCAACTCTTCTTCTTCGGGTGTTAGCCTACCAACGCACGAGTGGCCCTCAAGGTACATGACTACAGGATGATTGTGGGTCCCACATCTCACGTCCAACCTCCACTCATTTTCCGATATTTTTATACCCCTTAACAGAAAAGGACATCCACACTTCTTCGACCCCGTTGTCCTTTTTCGGCCCTTTTGATCATCAAAATCAACAACATCATCATCATCGTTTGGTAACACAACTAATTGGTTTCTTCCCCTTGGCTTATTTTGACGATAGGTTCCACCACGCTCACATGTCAATAAAACTTGTGCCTTCTTCTTGCCACTGCCATTATTTGAGCGTTTTACAACAATGACAATGTTGTGTTGTAAGGCTACGTCTCGAACCCATTCTTGTAAGGCCTCTCGAGTTTCGAAATAGTTAAAATTGGTGAAGACATTGGTGTAGTCAATCACAAGATCATTATTCGGGGCATGCTCATTAATCGGGGCATCCTCATTAACCGGGGCATCCTCATTAATTGAAGTACCCTTGTTGGCTTCATCATCACAAGGCCCCAATGGGTTATCCGGGTTATCCGAATAATAAAAGAAATTCGGATCAAACTCTTCATCATCCGCCAAATTCTGAAAAACAAACACAAAATCCATGCTATAATCAATCCAAAGGATGTTGACGAAAATAATATAGTTGTATAATAATTCAAACACTCAACCCTCGTATCATACGTTAGGATTAACTTATGTGCCGACACTGAACCCTAAATCATGCTATAAGCGTAATCAAAAGGACAAATCTACTAAAAATACAATGCGATGGTCGACTTCTTCACATCGATCAAAATGGCGATGGTCGACTTCTTCACATCGACCAAAATGGCGATGGTCGACTTCTTCCCATCGACCAAAATGTCGATGGTCGACTTCTTCCCATCGACCAACAAGGCGATGGTCGACTACGGGCGATCGACCAACACTGATTGCGTCGACGAACCAGTACCGAAATACATACGCGCTAAACTCATATTTTTTAAACGCGCCAACATCCCAAAAATCCATTTTCTTCCAAATATATATCACAAACTACTCAAAACCAAGCAAGGAACAATATATTATGCATTAAACTAAGAAAACACCCTTATATATCCCTACATTACAAAAATAAAAAGTGTCAAAAAGCAAAACATTAAACTTACATATTTATAGAATCCTTCTCGTGTTTCAACCATTTTGTTATCCTTCAAGGACCCCGAATATAAAGGAACGATTTTGTTAAAATGGTGTGGCCGAAATTGAAGAAATGGCAGTGGCCGAAATTTTTTTCGGTAACTTGAAAGTGAAGAAAATGGGGAAGAAGGGGTTTAGTGTGGGGTTTAGTGTGGAAGGGGAAAGGCCAAAAATTAGGGGGGGTGCGTCCAGTAGGTGGGGTGCATTTAGTATGACCATTTTACTAATAGGGTATTTTTGGTATTTCACATGAATATTATAATATAAAACAAATAAGGGGGAGTGTTCTCAACGCAAATGGAGGTGTAAATAGTCGGACCCTAATTGTATAAAACCAATCACTAGTGGGCCTAACCGTACACTGAAACCCAAAACAGAAACAACCATGGCTGCAATCACCACCGCCGCCGCGCCGCCACTCCAAGATCGGGTCGCCATTGTTACCGGCGCATCCCGCGGCATCGGCCGCGATATTGCTCTCCATCTGGCTTCCCTGGGTGCCAAAGTCGTCATCAATTACGCCTCAAATTCAACCGAAGCCGATTCAGCCGTCGCTCAAATTAACACCGACTCCAGCCTCCGCGCCGTCGCCTTCAAAGCCGACATATCCGATCCGGAACAGGTGAAATCGCTCTTCGACGCGGCGGAGACGGCCTTCAAATCGGAGGTTTGCATCCTTGTTAACTCAGCCGGTGTACTCGATTCGAAATACCCCTCACTTGCTAATACAACAGTAGAAGACTTCGATCGAACTTTCAGTATCAACACCAGAGGCGCATTCTTATGCTGCAGAGAGGCCGCCAATAGGTACGATAATTTAACTTCTATGGCAATTTCTTGCAATTATAAAACTGTTAGTATTTGATTAGGATTAGTTGATTCCATTAAACAATTATTAGTTTGTTAATTAAATAGTATTTGTTGCTGATGCACGTAAATATTACTTCCTCAAATCCTCTCTGTTTTCCTCTTTCTCAATTTTGGTCCTTTTCATCAAGAAATTCAAAATTTTGTGTTGAATTGAAGGTTGTGTTGAATGCAGAACTTATCATCTTGACTAGCTCGTTCTATTGCTACTTCTAAGTTTTCAATCTGATTACAACTAGACACGGGCAAACCGAACCGGCCAAACCGCGGTTACAGTTAGTAGTGTTAAAAAAAAAATTGGATCGGAAAAAAGATCGGAACCGGACCGACCGATTAGATTCCGGTCCGGATTTTTTTTTTAAAATTTTTTTTAAACTAATGAACTCTCAATTATTTTTCAAAACCAAGTAATCGGTGAAAATGTGTTGAGATCTATTACATTTTTTTACAAATATAGTATAATTTAACAAACATAATAATGAAGAGCAAACACTTTAATTTTCGTACACAAATTCATCAATCTTGTTCTTGTTTCCATAAACTTAAAAAAAAAAAAAAAAATCCGATCCAACCAATCCGCCCTTTAGCCCACATTCCGGTCCCGGTCCGATCCGATTTTGGACCGGTGCACACCCCTAGTTACAGTTAAAATACTGTTCGGTTTCAATTAGAGCAAACAAAAACCCCTATTTGCGGGTTTTTTTTTTTTTTTTAATACACAATTCTTTTATATAATTTGTATTAAATTTTAGTAATAAATTTTTTTTAAAAAAAGAGTTAAAATAAACAAAAATGGAGCCAAAACGAGCCAAAAAAAAAAAGGAACTGTCAGGTTCAAAACCGAATTGGCGATTCGATAACCGTAACAGCTGATTTGCCGGTTCAGTTTTGGTTCCACTTTGTGGAAAATCGTAACGGTCAGTTTTAACCGATTACAACAACTCCGGAATTTTATTTTATTTTGAAAAACATTATTCTCTGTTCAATTTGGCCTGAGGGTGGGATCAAATTTGTCATAAAAGGACCAAAATTGTAAAACTAAAAGCATACACTAAGACGAATTTTGATATTATCTCCTATTCGATAGCTAGTGATTTAATTAAACATTGAAATATTAATAACAGGATTAAGCGAGGAGGAGAGGGGAGGATTATATGCTTGACTTCATCACAGGTGGCATCGTCCAAAACTGGATTCATGGCTTACACAGCATCAAAGGCGGCGGTGGAGGCCATGGTGAAGATTTTGGCGAAGGAGTTGAAGGGAACGGGGATAACAGCCAATGCGGTTGCGCCAGGGCCAGTGGCGACGGAGATGTTCTTTGCTGGAAAGTCAAAGGAGCGGATAGAAAAGATCATAGAGGAGTGCCCTTTGGGACGACTAGGGGAGACGAAGGATGTGGCTCCAGTGGTGGGGTTCCTGTCGAGCGACGCGGGCCAATGGGTCAATGGGCAGATTATTCGGGTTAATGGGGGATACGTGTGATGAATATCAATATTTTGAAAGACTAAACTTGTGTAGTTGTGTGTAGTAAAGTACAATGGATTTTTATGATAATAATATACTTTGCCAAACATGAATAAGATGTGTGTGAGTACCTCCTAAATCGGTTTTTTTATCAGTCTTTATCAATGCACGTTTATAATGTGAAATTAATTTCGATTTTCACTCCATCAGTACGGGATGATTTGTTTGCGTTTGATCTCTTCCCATGCATGTTGCTTTCCCTTCAAGTGCATTTGGTACAAATCCTCATTCATGCAAGGAACATGGCAGAGTTGACACATAATCACACTGGTTTTACCTTTTTCTCCTCCATTTTTCCTACAAGCCTCAACTTCTTTGACCTTAGCTTTATGTTTCTGCCCTTTGAAGTGCATCTCGAGTGCATCCCTATCCGAGCACCATATTTTGCACACATCACACATCGGCTTCACTCTACTATCTCCTTTGCTGGTCTTCAGCTTCCGGTACTCCATCTTCGCCTTGTGCTGCCGCCCGATCAGGTGTTGCTGCATTACGATTGGGCCAGAGCAGCTGATCTGGCAAAGCTCACAGAAGAGAGTTGTTTCCACTGTTTTGTTGATCTTGTTATCTTTTGATGGATTTAATTCTGCGTCGTCTCCTGCTGCCCTCTTTAACCCCGAACGAGGCCTTGTTGGGATCGCGCTTCCCTTAAGCATTAGCTTCACCTGTTCTTGATCGTTTGTTGCAGGTTTAGCTGCTCGAGTTCTGCTGTCGAGTTTTTCATTTTTGAGCGAAAATGTCGCCTAATGTGAAGAGCATGTGTTAGTAAGATCATGGAATTTGGAAATGAAAATGATGATTTTTTTGAGAAATCTTGCCTTAGTTGGTTTTTTATTCGTCACGTTGGAAGCTGAGACGAGGCTTCTGGGATTTGCTACTTTGCTTGAAAACGACCGTGGCTCCTTGTATAAACAACATATATACATGATAGTAAGAATAATGACACTCAATGCAAGATTATAAACAAGATGTATATCTTGGAATTACTCACATTTTTCATCGAATTTTTCGCAAACTGCAGATTATCGGGTCTAGTGTGTGAGATTGAACCTTTGTCCATCCAAATGTTGAAGCTTGGAGCTGGAGATGGATTTAACATGCTTGTTGATCCAGTTTTTGCCTTGCATTAGGTGTGTTAGAAATTTATTAAACAAGGTTAATTATTACAGTATAATGTAATAACATGAACACCAAAGTTGTAAATTTGATAAAATGTAGACTGGAATTACTCACATTTTTAACCAAAATTTGTCCAGTCTCACCCTCAGTTCTTGTGTGTGAGATTATTGAGCCTTTGTTCATCAAATTGCTGAAGCTTGGTGATTGATTCAATCCATTTTTCACCTTTATAACATGTAAACAATGCATCAGAACGTACGATTGATCATGTCTAACATGTAACAACGTCTCGTTTCTAGGCCTAAAACTGAAAGACGCATTTTTATCATAACAAAACACGACGCTTGGGCCAATGATCATTTTACGATACCTGTGTTCGACTGATTAGTCCAAGTAGCACAGGATCCGGCTTCTGCTCATCATCCATGTTCTCTTTTGGCTAAATCCCTTCAATTACAAAGTGATATTTTGTTAAAAATCAAAGGCTTTTCATGTTAAATGACAAGGTTTGCTCAAATATTTCTGGAAAATGATAGTGAATATGGTCAAAATAATCAAAGGCAACTATAAATTAATAAAAAATTGTGTTAGGAAATGAGTAAAACACAAAATGCATGCTTGCTTTTACTTCAATTAATTATTATTTTTCTGGAATATTCTCTCTGTCACACACAAAGTAGTACCTGTCTTTTTGTTGTGACTTATTCCGTAGATCAAACCATTGTACTAATAAAAGAGTATATATATTTTAATGTAGAATGTTTATTTTTTTTAACTGAAAGGATTAGAATGTTAGTAATTAAAAAAAAAGAGTAAGAGTATTAGAGTCATTAAAGTGATAAATAAAGTGTATTATGAAAATGTAATGACATATAAAGTAAATAGAGAATTTTGAAGGTAAGAGTTACAAAAACTTCAATTTTATGGTGTGAAAACTAATGTGAAACGGATTAAAAAAAAGTGTGAAACTTGATTCGGACGATATTTATAAGCAAATCACTGAGATATACCACCCTAATAATTGTAAATAATGATCATGTTTCAATTGGTATACAATCAGAAACATTTAATCAATTAATCCATTTTAATCATAAATATCTCATGACTCTGTAAACACTAAACAGCTTTTCTAACAGAGAGAGGACTGATTTGATTCACATCTTTCTTGCAAATGTAGCACAGTGACTAGAAATGGCTTTTTACTGCAACCGGTGCGGCTTGCCTCTTCCCCGATTCAAGCATCGCATCCAGAACAGCAACGTCTCGGGCCCCTTCAACATAAGAAATCCGAGGTTCAACCTCATACCTACCGTCCTGCAAACACAACCCATAGAGACGAAGAATTTACCATACATGAAGCTTTATTGAGCCAGTCATTTCCAGTTACGAGTACTAAGTAGTATTACTACTTCATACAAAATAAAGTATTAGATCGTAGGTTAAACAGTATTTGTACTTTTTCAATATACAACTACTTTTCGATTGCTTTTTCCTATGCTTTTTCCAATAAAAGAAAACAATTTGATTGAATTTTTTTAGTCAAAATTACACTAGTTGCAGTGACATGCCGAAGTGTTAGTCTTGCAGTTATCCCATTTTCAAGTAAAGTAGACATCCTAAAGATGGAAATGAGAAGAAAATCAATGGATGGTTGACGTCTCATTTCCTAAAATCTCGTGTTACCTTTAGGCTGGCCGACGAAATATCTGACAGAAAAGTTTTAAGCTCCTCAGTCACACCACTGAATGGGTAAAACCAGCTTTTGGTTTGGCCATCGGCCGTATAGAGAATAACCTAGAATCAAATCAAGATATAAGTTCGTAATGAATACGACAACTTACAGTAGGAGATAATAAATTTTATACTCCATTTACCGTGTATCCATGCTTCCCATCTTTGTTTCCCCTCTCAATTTGTAATGTTCCCTTTAAGCCCACCATTCGCCAAAGCACCTGTGATCCGAACGCTGCAACTGTTATAAGCATTCAAGCCTCGAAATAATATCATCGGATAAAGAGTAGGGTTGTACCTTTGGAGATCTAGATGATACCACCATCACAAAAACTCCAGACTCCCCATTTGCTGTTTGGCTAAAGGGACAACAAAACGAAAAACATCATTTCATTTCAACTTAGAGAAAAAGGATAAATTGTTAGACGCATCAAAATCTTACATTGTTGAGGAGATATGATCGGGTGGAGGCAAAGTCGAATCAACATGAGAAGTAATCGCTGAAACTGATGTCACTTCCGACCCAAGCAGCTTCAATATGCAAAACAGGTTATCAGAGCCAGCACAGTTGTAGAAATATTCGGGGAATAACAAGAATCGAACTACTACTTTTAATCCCAGGAAAAACAACTTAGATGCCCAAAAAAGATAGGATAACTCGTGTCAACTCACCATTCTTAAACCAGAAATGAAATGCACGCCCATATCTAGAATGAAGCCTCCCTGCAAAAAGCCATAAACCTTTTTATCCAAAGCACAGAATTTCAATTTCAGAAAAAAGAAAGAGACGAAATGATTTCACAGAATATGCACTGAAAGTCGTTCGCATAAGTTCAGAATCATAGAGGTGGGCATATCCTGGTGTTTAATAATACAAAACATAGGAACGCTTTTGATTACAAATTTTGACTTGCTAAGCATGATAGAAAAAAGAAGAATAACATGAACATGGAACCAATTTAACAATGTCGATTGATGCACATAACATTTTTGACAATTTCTGTGAGGCTGAAAGAAACTATCTAAAATTGATAAATCAGTAACACTCACAGTAAAGTCGCGTCTCCAAGAACTTGAAAAGTATGGATTTGAGCTATTCATGGATCCTTCAATAATGACATGGAAATTGATTAGGTCTCCAATTTCTGCCATCAGTTTCTTGCCCTGTAAAAAGTGCAATTAATACAAACACTATGTGACCGAAAAACGAATAAGGAAAAAAACAAGCAAAAACTTCAAACATGAGGTACCTCTACGAAGGCAGGTTCAAAACGATAGTTCTCAGCAACTGCCCAAATAGGGGCTGGGTTTAAAGAGCTGTAGGCCGATATCGCTCTTTCAAGCTCAGTACCAGCTAAATTGGTAAAACAGTAATCAATTTCTCATAAGTGTTCCAAAGACAAAAAATGACGAAGATGTTGAGGATGAGGTCAAGATGTCATATGATCGTAAATATGCAACTTTTTGAGCTCTGCTACAGGCTTGAAGTAATAAAAGGAACATAACTAATAGCAAATCAGATGAAATAACAATTACAGTTCCAACATTTTACAAAATTAAAATTGGTTTTATCACTAAGTATAAAGGATCCAAATATATCTAAAAGCTTTTATTAAGTTTTCTTCAATCCATGTTTGCACTATCATCATTTGTCTTGATATGTTTTTGTGAAAGAGTCTTGATATTATTCTGGGGGATCAATTAAAAACCTGATCACTTTATGCACTTTTAGAGGCAAAAAATAAATAAAAGGCCAATCGGGTCAACTTTGCTACAGCCCAAGGTATCAACGAGGAGATTTTTATTTGGCTTGATTATCAAACTTACTAGTGAAGACAACGATCTTTAAACATAAAAGATTGAAACAGAGTCTTCAGTGAGTAAAATTAATTAGAATGATAACATCACGAAGAATTCAAGATACTAAGGCACAACCGCACAAGCATCACCACCCCAAACACAAAAGACCCTCAAATTCACATAAACAAAATCAGTTTCTTACTTACAAGATGCAGCAGGTTTCTCTTCAGAACCAGATATTGCAAAGAAGCATGACCATGCACGAAAAGATACAGTTAGTCTCCTCATACGAGCAGTTAGAGGCATATTAGCTAATCCGATAAAGAAATTATATGTATTTTCTTTATAACAATTCAATAGCCATCACCTTGCAGGACATGTTTTCCACCCTTCAGCAATCTCAGTGACATATCCACCTGAATACAGTGTTAATTTTGTGAAATAACACATTAAAGTTAGGTCTAAAGTAAATATTTGTGTCGTAAAAACGTGTACTGAGTGCAACAATATCTAGATGATAATGTACCCCCAAAGAAATGCAAAAAAATAAAAATATACAGATACCTTGTGTTACAACAACAACAGTGAATCAGTAATCACATCATAAATTATACCCCAATGAGTTTCTTCCTTTCAATTCAAGAGGAAGGTGTATCTATTATGTCCCAGATCATTCAACTATTTCTACCAAACTAAGAAAAACAAAACCTAGGGTGAACTTCCCCCTGCTACATTGCTGCATTTGGTTCAAGTATTAGGAATCATATTATTTGGCAATATACATATCAGCAAAGTCCATATGATAGAGGTAACATGTGAATGAGAGAGAGAGGGGAGATTTGCCTGAATTTGACCAGCAAGTACCACAGCCACACCAATAATGGAAGCATCTTGAATGATCTCATTAAGCCCTGCATCTCCCCACTTACATTCCACATCAGGGAAAAACTCTTTAGCAATCTCAACAGCACCTCGAGCTGATTCCTACACAAACAAAATTTTATTTGCAAGAATAAGCTTCCATGTTATGCAATCTGGGCCCCATGGATTTCCCAACAATAATCGCAAAAGAAATCAATCCCAACAAATTATAAATCAATGAACATTTTGCCAATAAGAAATTGCAAAAGGGGCCAAATTTATTTCTAAATAAAATAAAAAGTGGCAGGGGAGTGTTTGAAAGAAAAAGGGGGAAAATGTATGAAATTGATTTGCCTCAGTGCGGCTCCAAATGGCTCTGAGAACTAACAAGCTGGAGATTTCCGCCAATCTAGGAATGTAGGTGTTTCGGACAAAAATGCCAGCCCCAAGAATGGCTATATGCGGCGCCATTGATCGATCAGTTAATCAATTGTATTATGTTTAAGATTTTGATTGAGGGATGAAAATGGAGTACGTATCAGATTGGGTGATGATTTAATTATTTAAAAATTGATGTCGGAAGAAAGACTTCAACTTTCTCCTAAAATAAAAAAGCCACAATAAAGTGAAGAAAGTCTTGCATAAGCCGAGTATCATTTGGGCATGTTTGTAGAAGAGAACGAAGGGTCTTAAGGGGGATTTCACGTAAATTTTTGTCAATAAAACGAGATTGTAGAAGTCGAAAATCAATAATTTTGCAGTTTTAGTTGCATAGTCCACACCTACATCTTGTATTACTCAGAAAAATGTGCACAATCGCTTAAATCGAACACATATGAACACTCAGCAGTCAAAATTGAGTCGGTGAAGGGCCGTCTAACGCCTATATTCAAGCCCGAGTTGTTAAGGGCCCATAGACCCAATTATAATATACGGGTCACTTATTTTTTAGATTTTTCCACATCAAGATTTTACAAATAAAAGACTAAATATAAATATTAAAATCAAGAACAGTACAGTGACAATTTTTTATATGTGCATTTTTCTTAAATATTTTGAACTCCCAGAAACTGATGACATACATATGTTCAAAACGTGACGTTACACCATCTCATCGCACACGATAAGTCGTAAAATTAGAATTTACCAAGAGAAAAAAAAAATGTGAATAAAATGATCATACATGACTGCAAGTGTGAAAGTACCTAACAATTTGTCAATCTGGACATCACTAGAGAAGATATTGTACTTCTAACTAGCTGCTAAATTTGCATTTTCATATTGTATATAGTTAGCTAGAATCCTTTACCAAAATTTCCTTAAAATATACTGAAGTCGAGTGGCAAAAGAAGTGGAGGCAGATCGACTGGTCAAAACGAGAGGAGCGTGGATATTTCAATAGTTAGAAAGACTATACAGCAGCATCAGGGCCTAAAGAATTTTCAAATGGAAACAGGTTCAAAAGATCCCATCCATTTAGTAACTGCAAAAAGTGAGCAACTTATCAGAAATAGTTTCGTATGTGAGAAAATATAGACAGCAGATATCAAGATAAATGCAATTCAGACTATCCTATACTATGGAAAAAAGGGATTATTACACGAAACTCCCTTGAGGTTTGAAAATGTTGCACAGCATTCCCTCGTACTATAAAATTGCACGAAAATCCCCATGTAGTTAACTAAATGCATTGTGTTACATACCGAATTTTAGGTATACATATGTCGAATTAAGCAAGGTCTCAAGTTCGAGTCTTCATCTCCTCGAATTGCAACTAAAAAGAGAAGGTACTGGGGTTTATTAAAGTACTAAACATAAATTTATTTCAGATCCCAGAACTACAATTATCAAAGAGGTGTATATATATATATATTCAAAGTTCCACGTATAGAAGCATGATATATAGATCTGATTTACATGCGAAGGCAGGGAAATAAATAAGAGATGACAAACAATTTGTTTATACAATTGAAACAAATTTGTGGCAAAATGAAAAAACAATATTATTCAATTACGTAAACTAAATTGACACCGCTTCTAAACGCTTTGTTTTATATATAAGGCAACACATTACAAAGCCCAATCTTAAGAAGTGTAAGGCAAAGTTCAAGTGCCTTACTGAGTCGGAAACAGAAAATCCCCTAAACTTGTGACTAGACGCCCATAAAGCTATTTTTGATATATTTAGCATGAACATTATATATTATACTCCACTAAGTTATACCCGCAAGAAATAACACCATCTTTAATTTAACACGTTATACATATATGACCAAAATAGAAATACAAGAGTTAAGCCATAGAGAAAAGACAGTCCCACATAATTGAAGTGATATTACAAAGAAGAAGAATTAAGAACATATTGAATATGCTCCATGCATATACCAAAGATAAGCAAGCTAGATTGTGTGAGAGGGAGAGGGAAGGGCTAGGGTTCATTTGATTAACTAAATACTTAAATGGTATTTTATAATTATAAAAAAACAGAATATTTTCGGCACAATACCAAAATAGAATATTTTCGGTATTTAAGAAAATACTGGAAATTCTTAATCAATATTGTACCATACCATACCAAAAAATTTGATAGATTCAGTATCTATCGATACAGTAAGTGTGGTATACTGAAATTTTCGGCATATTCCCCATCTCTAGATTTGTTAGGAATATAAGCCAGGGAGCCCTAACTTTACCCAAAACCATGGTCAAGGGTGAAGAAGGATTGACTCCCACTTATATACCCTTCCACACTTTCATGTGGAACCGATGTGGGATATCATAACAATCCATCCCCCTTTCAAACCGGACGTCCACGGACGGCACACTCCGGGTGGCAACCCACATATCAAGGCCCACTTCCCGGGTGGAAACCCCCTTGGGCCCACATCCGGGGTGGCAATCCTTAGGCCCACCATCGGGTAGCCCCTTTCCGCAGCCCACTCGGATTCGGCAGGTCGGACCAATTGTTAGAAATATAAGCCAGGGAGCCCTAACTTTACCCAAAACCATGGGGGTGAAGGATTGACTCCTACTTATATACCCTTCCACACTTTCATGTGGAACCGGTGTGGGATATCATAACAAGATTAGAGATTGATTTTTCAGCTATTATGATGATAAAATGTCTTTAATGCACCTTATTAGATAATATTTGTCTTTCTTACACATTTTTTCGTTGCTTCAGTTGGTTAGATTCTTTCTTCAAGTTTAAGTTCTTGATTTTATTCTCATTACTATTATTATTCATTTAATTTATTGTGCTTGTCAGGAAAATATCGAGTAATTCTAGTAGATCAGTGCCAAGATATGATGATTTTATTTGGATTTGAGGTGTTCAATCCCAAATTGCTATATATTGTTGAAAAATTATGTTGCAGTCCAAAATTAAATACGCGATGATGTCTCAAAAACAAGGTGTTCAATTCTAGTATGAAGGACGTAACGGGAAAGGGGAGGGAATAAAAAACGTTGTCAACGCGTTTCCGAAAAAAGGAGTATTAGCTTTATTTAGTTAACCACAAGGGCATTTCATGCAATTATTTAAGTAATTTAAGTACGAGGGTACTTTGTACTTTATGCAATATATTCAAACCACGAGGGGGTTCCGTGCAATATACCTCAAAGAAAAAGTATAAACTAACCAAGATGAGACAACATTGCAGTAAAAATCTCAAGTTGCATATCATGTATTAATTCATAAAACTTAATAACTGACCTAACATCTGCATCCAACTATTCGTACCTCAACTTATGGGAGTGCTTTGATCCATAGCAACTGCAGAAACATTCTCTTGATGAATTTCAGCATTACTAGATGATGGATTATTAGCTGCTGCACTATTTCCTAAATTAACATCAGGTGCCAAATGTGATTCTGATGCACCAGGAACCTGCTTATTGGGCCAAAAAATAAAACGAGAATGGTCAATACAAAATACCTTAGAAAGCGTAAGAAACTGGAAGTCAATAGTATCACTAAAAGGGTGGCGTAGACTTGACTATGTTTTTATTAAATTCGGCATCTGAAACTGCATTATCTCATATTTGCAAGTAATGATGTCAAAAAAATCCAAGAAACGAATACTCATCCATTTCAGAAGCTTCTGTGTTGTTGACATTTACGGGTAAAAATACTATATAAGTAGAAGTGTTTCCATATGTTTCAGATAAATCGCTTATACACCGTATAATGTTAGATTCTTATAGACGAATCAAAACCTCCATGCCTTATGACGGATTTACAGGTTGTACTTTTCATTTGGGTATCCTCATTTTGGTCAACCAGCCATAGAGCTTTTACTCAAGGGGGAGCTCTTGGCTAAAAAAATCGTGGTTGGGGAGGTTATAGTAAACTTTTCACAACTTATCAATGGAAATAACCTTTTTGGTAAATAGTTATTCATATCTATATTTCAATTTTTTTCTCAAACCCCTTGTAGGTCCCGAGGGACAGAGCAGGATAGGTTAGACGAAAGATGATTATTGGTTCAAGAACATAAATTCCGGGGCAGAGTGTAAGCAAAATCTGCAGAAACCATTGCTCAAACTACACAATTGTTTTGAAAGCATCAATAGAATTCTTCAAGAAATAGAGAACTCTGAATGATAAATTGGGGAACTCTCTAATGCAGGTTAATGCCTTTTGAATCTTTAAAGAAATTTTACAATTTTAAGTTAAAAAAAACCACAAGATTTAACCTCTTGGGGCATTGAAGATCCAGCTTCAGGAATTTTCATTTCTGAAGCAGCCATTTTAATCTGAGCTTCAAAATCTGCTTGTCTAGCATCAGTGGCATGGTGCTTGTCTGCATTGTGATCAACATTATTGGAAGGGCCATCAATCTTCATGGCATCCGTTTCCATATTCCTGTAATAAAGTTAGCACAAGTCCATCAAATATTTTTTCTAACAAATAGTTTCTGCCAGTTCAGTACAAAGATGATCATCACACATAAATTTCTACCTGATGAGATTATCGACTCCCATGCTAGTGGAGCTTGGTTTATTGGAAAAAATAACTCCACGTAGAGGCTTTCCATCAATGATAGTTTCAATGGAATATCCATCTGAAAAGCTTCTAGTGACTTTAGCCTGAAAGGTCCGTTTTCCAAAGGAGGTCTGGTCATTCAAAAAGAAATTCTGCCTGCCTGCAGTACAATAGATGTCATCACAGATGAACATAAGCTTACCAAATCACCAGCACTTTTTCACAACAAGAGTTTCACATGGTTAGCCTAAAATAAGTTTAAATAGAGATCGATTAATTGAGATTAGGATCCAGTCCAATTAAATTAAATAAGTAGTCAACAACAATTCCCCCCTCACAAAAATGGACAAGTCAGAAACCCCCCAGTTCTCGTGTTTGAGGAATGGTGCAAGTTCCTTCACAAGCATTCTGATGCATTGACATCATTATCTAACCCAAAAGTCTGGAGAAGCACTGCAAACTGTGACCTTAATTTGGAAAGTTACTCACTCGAAAGGAATTAGGAGCCAAGTAGTATACAATAAGATTCAAAAGTAACTCAAAATCATAATGTTATATCTTAAATAACAGTATAAAATATTCATCTGTTTCTTAAATATAAAAATAAAAAATTCTTACCTGCTGGCATAAAACTCGAGATTGGCATAGGTTGATATATAGTATTATCATGTTCATGTTGAACTCCAAAAGGAGACTGCCCATATGAAGGAGATATACTGTTTTGTACTTGACATTTCAGCTTCAGCTGTTTCCTCATAGATATCTTTTCATTTCGCCTTTCATCTCGATCATCTTCTCTAGAAAGCCCTGGTAATGAACAGCAGACATCACAATTTAGTTTAGTCAACTTATGATTCAATAAGTAAAGATAATAAATAAAGAAAAAATGCAAAGTTTAGTAAGAGGAAAATAAAACCTGTGCGCAAGTAATACATGTCATCTAGAGCTTCAAGATTTTTATTGCAGCCACCTATGAAAACAAGAACACCTCTCATCTCCGGATCTAAAGTTTCACCAGCCATGGAGAATCTTCCAGAAGGGCCCACACCAAGAGCTAGAATTTTGAACCAAGCACCAATTTCTACATAAAATCATTACTCAATTATAAAATCATTCCACGATTATAAACGAGAAGGTGAAAGAAAACAATAAGTTCCCAAGTTTTATGAATCCATCCTAGAGGTAACAGAGCAATGCCCACGGGAGAAAATTATGCTGACAAACATATTCATTGAAACTAATATAATTTGTTCATATAAATAAAGCTCATCCTCAAAATAAAAGGTAATATTGAATAAATATTAGCTATGTGATCTGGACTAGTCTCAGTGGGTTCTAGGAAGTGATAGAAGGTTTCTTTTTCTATAGACTAAGTGCTTCTTTGACAAACACTCCAGAATTTTTGTCAAAAACACTTCTTTTCTCAAAAACTGTCTGTTTTTGCTTACAACTGATTTTGGTAAAATCTCTGAATTTAATCAAAAAAAATTAAAGCAAAAGTAATTTCAAGCACTCACCGATACTCAAAATGTAACTCGTGGAAGCAGATTATGGGTATATAAAGCAAAACTATGAGGCATATAAGTAGTTGTATGTGGACAGAAAACACACATTGTAGGGAAGATAGGATCGCATTAAATAAAGATATATTAGACTGGCATCATGCCTTTCTAATGCCAAACGCAAGAAGAAACCTTTTGGAGAAGAAATCATCAATTAATTATTTTCATGAGAGTAAGACAATACCAACTGTTTTCATGCAAAGACGAGAAAATATTTGAAGCTTTAAACAATGAAAATGACCAATGACAAGAAACATATAGGATAATCAGAGCATGCACGCCGGCTGTACACCGCAGAGATCATCATTATCGATTTGATATTTATTAAACTAACACGGTAACGATTTTAACAAACTTACCGATATCGAGCATATATACATCATTGTACAAGTTCTGCTCGTCTGAGAAACCCCCAAAGACAATCAAGTTCCTCCCAAAGCCAATCGTTGTATGACCACCTCGAGGTGGCAATAGCTGGCCAGTGGTATTCAACTTGCACCAAACAAGCGTATCTATTTGCTCAAGGAACAAAACAATAAATCAATTTCAGTGCAAAATTTATGTAGTGAACATAATTTCATAAGGGAACTCCCATGTGAATATAATGTCAACATTTAGCAAAGACAATGTAATTGTACCGGCATCAAGTATGTGGACGTCTGACAGATAGAAATTGGATGAGTCTTCACCACCTATGACAATGATTTTGTTCTTCCAAGAAGAACATGTATGGCTGACTCTCTTACTCGGAGGAGTGCCTGATGGAAATACACGTTTCCACATGAAAGTCTCTGTAAAAGTTGGACAGGAGAGTCAGTAGAATAAATTTATTATTTATTTACAAATTAAGTACAAAATGATTGATTACCAAGAACAAGTTTCAGAACAATCAGAGAGAACATTTTAAAAGAAAACATTTATTTCATATGGGTGTCGAGAAGGCTCAGTTCTGGGGTCCAAATTGCATGTCATTTTATCTATAATCCAACATGGACAAACTACTGCAACCATCAAACAGCATCTTTATGTAATGTGACAATGTAACTTCCACTTATAAATATGGAACCTCATTCATAAGTAAGCATATCAAAATAAAAAGAGAAAAGAGTGTCAACAAAAAGCTTTAATAGCCAAACAAAACTGTTTTTTTTATGATTATACTCATCTGTCTAACTAATGGAGGCAATAATATATGAGGCAATATATTAAGTGCATGCCGTTATGCAGTCTAATCTGAGATCCAAATGTATGTAAGCTATTAATACACATAGCTAGAATGGCAGCATAATCATCACACAACTTTTAACGCCATCTTGATAAGAAACTTCCATTTTTAAATTACTGAATTTCATTGGCAATAAGCATATAGTTACTATTGCATCTAACAAATAGAGAACAGTGTTAGTGAAAAACTTTAACATCCAAAGAAAAACAAAAATACACCATCACTGAGACAACAGCAGTTGATCTAAACTAAGCATAAACTTAATGAGATAGATTAAAATTTTCATACCAGTATTCAATATGTAGAGATCATCGTAGTAGATCTCACTGTTCTCTGATTTGCCACATCCACCGAAAATAAACAGCCGTTTACCAATTATTGCTGCACTATGACCCTCTCGCGCTTCTGGCCCATCCCCTCTAACACTTGGTAGTTTCCACGTGTTGGAGGCTATCATTAGTGAAAAATAACCCAACGTACAGTTAATTGATATAACAAGTAACCAGAGCTCAAATGTAATAGCAGAGTTCGTTTCAAAAACCTTTTTCTAATTTTCTTACAAGGTCTTAAAAGCAATTGAGAATATTACCAAAAGTGTAAGATTTCACAAACTGGAAAGAAGACCAATTTCCAACAGAAAAGAGCACAAAGATACTAAAAAGATGTTTCAATAAAGAAAGAAAGAGGCGAATGAAGATGCAGGTTAACAAATATTAGTTGAATGTATCCATATAAACAGTATTCATTTACTTTTACATTGAGAAATAAATTGGGGTATACAAACAGAATGAACCATTCCCAAATGTAAGATCCTGCTCTGCTCTACATAGCTGATAAAGATAAGCTACGTCAGCGCAATGCCAGGAGGAGTATCTAGAGCTCCATTCTTTTGGTAATAACAAAAATAATACGGAGTTTCAACCAATACAACATTCTTCTTGCACTAAATGAGGAATAATGAATATCTTGCATAAAAACAAACTCAAGATTTTACAAGATGAGGAGAATACAAAGTTTTAAAGAATAAACAACTCACTGGTATCCAACATATGCAAGTCATTAAGCGGTCTTCGTCCATCTGTACCACCAAATATAAACAGAATATCTCCAACTGTTGTACAGCTATGACTGTCCCTTGGCATAGGTGGTATGCCCTTCATTAAAGGCTCACTCCAAAGCATTGTGGCTGATCATACAACATATTCAAATTAGAAAAGCTCGACATTCTTCCCGCTCATCTGAATCAATTGCATCTCACTTATGTGATAGAGCAAGTGTATATCATTTTGAGAATATTAAATCCAATCATCACAACAACATTTAAACTCATCTGAATCAAATGCATCTCACTTATGTGAATGGCATGCTAAATCCAATCATAACAACAACATTTAAACTCACTGACACACAATCTCAACAGTTCCCCTGTGGACCACACAAAAATTAAAGAGAATTCCACAGCCCAACTCCCAGATATATGATCAATGTAACTGAAAATCAACAACAGTAACATATTTGAACAATCAAACAAAACCACAATGGTCCCTCCTCCCACCCACCAAAAAGAGAAGGGTGGTTTAGTGGGGCCCAAGAACCCTTGCAGAAATTAAACAAGGTTTTTCAGAATTCAAAAAGTAACATGCATTCCCAGAAACCCCACAAAATAATTCTAACATTCATCCAAGATTTCAAGAAGAGTGAGAAATCAGAAACCCCACAAAAAAAGAGAAACAAACCAGTATTAAAGACATGAACTTGATTTGTCTGGCACTGATCTTTGCCATAGCCACCGAAAACATAGAGAAGCTTCCCCCTTGCAATGGAGTTGCATGTGTGGCCCCATCTCACACCGGGCCCACCACTCCCTCCTCTCTGCTGCACCTTCTCCCATTTCATCGTCATGTTCTGAATACTCATTGTAACACAGATTTTAAAGGGTTTCCCGCTTCAAGAAATTGAATGGAATAGGAAATCCCTGGAGAAAAATGTAAAAATATCCTAGAGATAGAGAGAGACTGTTAGAGAGAAAATCAAGAAATGAGGAAAATTAAATTGTGGAGAAAAAAGGAAAAGCAGATACGGAAATTAACTTTATAGGGAGATGGGTTTAAGGCCCTTTTCATTTATGATTCATTTACAGCGCCTGCCAGACGGAGATTAGCATATTTTGTGTGTAGTGAGTGAGCAAAATAGCAATCTTGATTTTGCTTTTTCAATAAATTAATTTCAACATCCCAGAAATACTAAGATATAGTGTACTGTATTAATATACATTGATATATACACTATGTTGAATATGTTGAGAATTTTTTATTTAAAAATAAAATAAAAAATCATAGTACCCATCATTATCATCAGAGTGGATATAGTATCGTTGAATAGAATTAATAGGATACAATAAATTTGTGAGGTATTAAATATATGAAATTAATAATATTCTTTTTAAATTTTAAATTTTTTTATTTTGGTGGTCCTTTTAAAGTTTTACAATTTTTTAATACTACATTTATTAACAATTATTTATACTTTTATCCAGGCCCAATTCTAATGTAAGACCAATGAGACCATCAATTCAGGTTCATACATATTTCAATTTTTTTAGGGGTTCATTTTTTAAAATATTATATATATATATATAACATAACTATATAAGATGCATAAACAGAAGTTAGAAAGACATGTCATTGTAATTGCTTAGATGAATCATATTGTTTGGAATACCATTGTCGTATTATTTTAAGTTTTGAACAAAATTATAGTTTGTTAGTCCTTAAAAATTTGTTTTATATTATTTTTAATGAGTTCGTATAGAATAAAAAATATGAAAGGATGGGACTTTATTTTAAAGTTCGGTCCAAATATTCCTAGTATCGGCCCTGCTTTTACCTAAAATTATATCAACCGTCATTGTTTTTCCTTTTCATACATTTTTCATCAACAATTTTGCATAAATATTATAGACAAAAACTCATGTGAAACCATTTCATCATGAGACCATTATCATTTTTTAATATAAATTTATCATTTTTTAATATAAAATATTACTACTTTTCAAATTTTTGCCTCAAAATGATATACACTTTACATATATAAATATTTTTTAAAGTGATAGTAAATTTTTCTGAAGAGTGATAATATTCAATATATAGTGATAGGGAGACAGTCTCACACTCTCACACAAGACTTGTTTAATATTATATTTCTTAAATTATGTAATATTGCAAATGTAAAATTTAAAGGAAAAATGTGTATATTTTCTTCAACCAGCATAATACATAGAGATACTTATATTTATATTTAAAAAAAAATGTAGTGTAATTTTTTTTTTCTTATTAACCATTATAATTACTCTATACAGATTTTTATTCTCATTTTTATTGAAAATTTTCCAATTAAACGTGACTTTTACGTGGAGTTTAGTAATTTTTTTGATGCCACGGTATCCGGTCAAAAACTGACTAATCCGAGGGGACCAATTCCACCGTCCACTTGCGGGGGTCCCGTTTAAAGCTAGAGCTTTGCGCTCTGTATGGACATGGCCCCATAGAAATTGTTTGCACCTTAGGGATTTCGAACGTGGAGTTTAGTATATTCATATATGGTTAGTTTAATGTACAGTATGTGTTGATTTATGGAAAAAATTACATCTTACATTATATATCGTTGTTGGAAAAATCTTATATGCACCGTGTGCACAGATCCCTTTTCTGTGCACACGCTTTTTTTTACCGTTTTTTCTACAAATTCTTCCCCCTTTTTCTCTTTTCTCCTCTTCTCTCTTCTCCTTCTTTCTCTCTCTCCCACGCGGCCGGAGGGGCGGGTTCCGAGGGGAAACAGAGGAGCCACTGGAAGGGGTGGTGCGGGAGCGCCGCCACAGCCACCGCGTGTCGCGAATTTCGGCAGTGGTGAAGAGGAGAGTGCCGGCGAAGATGGTGGCGGAGATGAGGGCCATGAAGAGGAAGTGGGCCCATGGGGACAACTTGGCAGCGGCGGAAGATGAGGAGGAGGAGGTGGAGGAAAACGACGACGGAGATGTAGAGTGAGATTGATGTGGAATCTGGAATCGAATTTTCATCCTCCAATCATAATAAGTAAGACTGCTCTTATTTATATTCCATCATCGAATTTAAACTGTGTATCGCTACACTGGATCTGATTTTGCTTTATTCAATGAGATTTTTTCTTATAGAAAAATGAGAAATTAATGTACATAAAGCTTCTTCGTGAATCTGCTTATATCTCGGGCTTTCTAATTTTACTCAATAATAGCACGCTTTGTAAGTGGAGATTCAGTTCTGCCCTGTTATGCCTAATCAATCCCTGTAGTTCTGTGAAGTTATTATTGGAATTTATTATTGAAAAGTGGAAAATTTATTATTGAAAAGTGGTGGATATTTTAACTGAAAAGTGTAATTTTTATTATTGAAAAGTGGTGGATATTTTAACTGAAAAGTGTAATTTTATTATTGAAAAGTGGTGGATATTTTAACTGAAAAGTATAATTTTTATTATTGAAAAGTGGTGGATATTTTAACTGAAAAGTGTAATTTTTATTATTGAAAAGTGGTGGATATTTAAAAAAAAAAATTCAGGACAGAGGTCTTAAACCCGTGACCTTATACCCGTTTCCAAATATCGTAACCGCCAGGCCAACAGTTACTTTGTTATTCAAAATTCGCGTTTTTGTGTCTTATAGTTGGTCACTGGTCGCATAGGGTGCACGTGCACCCTATGCACAGGAGACCAACTCATCGTTGTTATATTAAATTTTGAGATTTTTAATGTTTTGATATATCAATTTTCTATTAATTCATTCTAACATGTGAAATTATATTTTATATAAATATTGAGTACAATAAAGAAATGCAATTAAATGGGTTTGAACATTACTCGTACTTAACAACTGGACAAACCTATAACACCCATTAATTACTTTTTATTATTAATGAAGGTAATAATTTCAACCTATTTTTAGGTTATTTATTCCAAAATGCTAATATACTCATATAATTTCAAATAAAATATGCATAAATGTTATTCCATCAATCAACGTATAATGTGTTTGTTTTTTTAAAAAAAAATTGTACTTTTTTTAGAGTTCTCATAGTTGGATCGAGCTTTCGGAATTTGTGGTAGGTCTTCTCACTTCTATTTGCTTTTCTTGCGAATAAATTGAATGTCTCACTGACTTTCAAAAAATAGTACTCCGTAGATAAGTAGAGAAAAAAATTATACTAAAGTAAATATGTGATAAAACAAATGTAGTGGTGTATATTTTTTTTTAAATGAAACATGCACACTTATGTGACAATCCAAAAAAAAACAGCCACAGTCACACTTTATAGATGGAGGAAGTATTTTAATAGACGTATCATTTTAAACCTATACTCCATTTGGTTCATATTAGTTTTCATTTTTCACATGTTTTTTTCTTAAAAATGGAAGTTTATCACAATTATTACCCTCAAATTTTCAACTTATTTACTATCTACGTCACTACTTGTTCATTCACACTAATTTTTCTTTATCACTTTAATAAAATTGTATCTCAATACCCTTTCACTTTTTCTTAATTTTTGTGTTCAAATGAATGAATTTTATGAATATTTCACGTAATACGCGAAGTCTAGAACCGTCCGACCTAGAACTAGAAAGAGAGGGAAGAATCATGAGACAGGCATGAGTTAATTGAAGATGATATCTACGACGACGAGATGAAGGATAGGCAACGAGACCCTAATCGACAACAAAGGTCGCGAACAGAAAAGGGGGGAGGGGGGGATTGATTTGTCTGACCGCATGGTTTGAGTCGCCTTCTTGTATTTTGCACAAGGGACCAACTCTTTATTTTTTTAGTTTATAGGTTATTTAACAAATTCCAATGTGTATATATATAATCCAACATGGACAAACTTAGTAGGATGTAAATTTACCATAAATCAACACATAAAACATAGTATAATGTTACATAGTTTGAATGGTAAAGTACAAAGGAAAGTTTAGGAGGTGAATCAAATGAAAACAGTAGTTTGTATAGTAAAGTAACAACGGAAAGTCTTTTACGATACCTTCACGATCTATTCACAAGCTTAGGACGGCGAGTGTCTGGATCGACTTCCACTCGGAGGCCGAGCTCAGCTATATCAGGAGTATCGACAGATTTCTGAAGCTCCAAATCAGCAACCAATCGCTGATTTTCAAGATTCCCTTCAAAAATATTTCTCATTGACCAGATGCCCCACTCCCTCATAAACGGATTATCTTCATCTATGGCGCACTGCTGTAACAAGAGAAGAATCCCATCTTGCTCTCTTATTTCATCCTGAACATGCTTCTTTCGATAGCTACAGTTTCCAATAATGGCAACAACGTCTCTTCTGAAACCTCTGTAAGGGCAGTTGTACTTTGAAGGATGTGAACTTGTATGATCCGTTGATTTCCTAATGATAGATGGAGGCTCTAGGTTGCGCAGTAACGATATGAGAAACTTAATAAGCCCGGATGACACTAGCATATCTACAGCATCTTCTTCCTCGTCCCGTTTCATAACTTTTGAACTATCGTGAGCAGTTATATCTCTTAAGATGGATAGGGTGTAGCCCATAACATCAATATCAGATGAACCAGTTGGAAGAGACGACTTTCCCCTAGTGCTAAAATCAACAATCTCAACGGCAGATCTCAATATCAGGAAGATGCACAAGGAAAAGTCACGTGAAACGACGTTATCTCCAACCTGGTCACTTATTATTTCTGAGAGAATACTCAACAAAAAAGCTTGCTCGGCTCCAAATTGATTAGTTCGAGATTCACTATCATAAAAGTTCTCAGCTTCAACAACAGGAGATAATTTGGAGAAAATTGGTGAAAAATAGGATTTATCAAAGCATACTTTTGAGAGGAGCAATTTCACCCAGTCCTCCCTAAATCCAACTGCAGAAGATCAAAACTGAAATTGATATGGATTATTTGTACATTATTATTAACAAAAGAAAAGAAAAAGGTGTACCTACAGTCAAAGTCCGAACGATTTCTACAACGATCTCCAGCCCGGAATCTTCAAACAGCTCCAAAGATCGTTCATTGCTGCCTTCGGAACATGTGTAGATAATCATGCACAATGTACCACACGTTTCCTTGCTTTGAACTCGAGCAGCATCCAGAAATCCAAGGGGGTAAAAATGGCGCCATACAACAGCACGATGTGCTTCACCAGCTAATGAAACATTTCCTAGAAGTTGCAATACCATATGAAGAATCTTATTATCAGAACCAGAACTCAACCCCAAAGAACTAATGAGAGTCGAAAGAATCCCTACACCATTTTGCTCGATAAATAGGTTCTGATTTTTTATCTCTCCTGCGCACAAGTTCCTGAGGAGCTTTATGGATAACAAAAGGTGTTGAGCAGAAAGTTTAAGTGGGGATTGACAGAGGTCAAGGACTTGTGCAAGAATATGTTTGGAAGCAAGGTCTAAACGACCATCAGAACTTTTGGCAGTTTCAGTGAGACTCTCAAGTGCTTCAGTTAATGTTGAAGAGTCAGCCGCAACTAACAGTTTCTCGTGTACATTTCTCATATCATCCATAGTCAAATGCTTGATATTGTTTAGGCTTAAAATTGTGTACTCCTGAATACAAATATGAGAATCATTAATACACATAATACATAACTTCTATGCAGTATCAACCAGGCAATGGCATGATAAACCAATAGTTATCGTAGTTTTCTTCCCCAAAATCTCCATTCGTAACAGAAAACCCACAATCCCTTAAGACAGCTTGCACGAGAAACCTTTTGGATTCACATATAATATACTTTTATGCTGTCTTTCAATTGAGAATAAATTATGCCATTTTTTTTACCCAAACCTTACATGTTATAGGAAGAATTAATTTGTAATTGAAGAAATTCAACATCATAACTCAAGCCAATCCAATGAAGCAAACGAACCATATATTGAAGCAAACAAAATACCAGAAGATAATGGAGCAAATAATCCAATGAAGTAAGCAAAATACCAGAAGATAAAGCCATATATTGAAGCAATCCGATGAACTAATACAAAAAAAATCGTCACATTACAAAAATGAAGCGGCACAAGCCAATCCAATGAAGCAAACAATCCAAAGCAATATAGGGAGCGAAAACCAGTAATACAGAAATTGGGCACCATACAAAACCTGTAAATTCGGCACAATTTGGCTAACAGCCAGTAATTCGGGCAAAATGAACCAGCTCGGTGTTGAAGACGACAATGGTTTTTAAGTATTCTTGGGACTCATCGGCAGCCGCGGCGAACGGTGTTGTTCCCTGTTTTCAACCCAGAACCCTGATTCAGAAAAGGGTTCCTCGATTTCAATTAGTTAGCAGGGATGGAGGAACAGGAACAGCGCTACGAGTGTGTGACGAAGGCCTGAGATGCGGTGGCGGCGACGGATGCGTGACCGAATCTTCCACTTCAATCGCGAGCAAGTCAGCAATTCGGGGATTGGGGTTGTGGCGGCGGCACAAGGAAAAGTCTGATGAATGAAGAAGGCTAAGGACAAAATTAAAGGTTAATTTGAGTAGGAATAGAGAAGACTGTAACCTTTTATTCTTTTAATTAAAAAAAATCATTGTGTGAATTGCAAAAATATAAATGCAGAAAATTCAAATGATAGATACCCGTATATATTTAGGATTCTTTGCAAAATCTACAAATGCATTTGCAAAATTTACAAAATGCTTTTAAAATTACTTTTTATTTAAAAGGATGAGAGAATTTTTTTAAAATAAATGATTCTCGAAACAGTTTGTAAGTTTTTACAAACACAACCTTAATTGCTAGTACTATTTTTTATTTTTTTATATGCTCTAATTAAGTTGTCTTTAAGAGTGATATGAGTTTGTCTACTTTGAAGTTGTTTCATATTCATCATATAAGAGCATCCACAATGGGGTGAGAAGTCCTATGTGAATTACTACTCCTCACTCAAAATTATTTTTTGAAGTGATGCACATGTGTCAAAGTTAAAACTAAAAAATTATAACCCACATTTGGATGCTCTAAGTGGATAAATTTATAATGTGTTCAGTAGAATATCGTAAACATTGATAATCATATGTGAAGTTATTCATAAAAAAATCAATTGGATCATAACAGTTTCGGTACGAGTCTCGTTCATCCTCTAATACCATATTGTGCATGATGAAACAAGTCGTCGTAATTCTTCCTGATCAAAAGCTTCTTCCAAACAAGACACAAATGAAAGTGCGAAACAATCTTGTAGAGCTCGTTCGAAGTCTTATAACCCAACCTTTTGGTGTTGAACAAATAACTTGTGTTTTTTGAGTTGTGTAGAAGTAATTGCTTGACCAATGCAACATATGAATATTATATTCCATCAATGAAATAATATGTCGTACTCCTCATTTTCACGATGTAATTAAGTTCTCGTGCTCAATTTTAAAAAACATCACTAAAACCTAGAGATCGATGGAGTACATTAATATCATTGCACGTACCGTTGTTTTAGAGAAAGCATAGGTAGATCACAAATGAAACTAGTGAAGCAAACATTAGAGGGGAAGGGTGAAAATACATTTTAATCAAAAATATTTTTTCGTGCGAACTACTAAGATGTTGAATTTGAAGAATTTAGCCCGTTGACATATATGAGTTGTATAGTGTAGAGCGTAACAACTATGACTGATAATCAATTTACTTAACTACTCAAAAGTTAGTTAGTGTGACATCAATTAAACTAATTGTGAGTGTGAACAAATGTGTAAGTCCTTTTAAATCAAACTCAACTAATTATAAAAATCGGTCTCTTAAGTTATGAGAACTCTTATTAAGTTTTATGCCGAACAACTCACTCAATAACCAAGTTCTTTTTTAATCTCATTCTAGATTTGATCACATGTTAAAGACTACGCCGTATTTTTTATGCTAAAATTACCCTAATTAATTATAACTAACCTCATCATCATTGCATTAGAAAGGATGAAATCCATGATATTGGAGGAGAACCTAACGTGAGATTGAAAATTAAAGTCCACATCTAATGATAGTAGAACTAATTAGGAGTAAGTAGGGGATACAGAATTCAAAGAACACATGTATCAAGTGAACAATGTAAAAAGAATTGGAGAGAATAATTTTTTAAGAGTTTTATGTCAAATAAATTAATATGTAATAGTGGTAATATTGTATTCCCATAAAAAAACGTGTGTTCAGTTCTATTTTTGAGTTCACAAAAAATATGTTTATTCTATTTAAATATTCTATTTATCCTGCAATTAATTTCACATTTTTTTTAGGGCGTCACACAATACCCTTAAAATGGAAAATCTCTTATAAACTCCATCATCACAATATACTTAATTTTACACAAATGTCATTACTTTTTTCCCACACATATAACTCATTTATTTACTTTATACATAAATTTTTACAAAATTACCCCTTAAAATTTCCACTAAATTCATTTTTTTATTCTATTTTGTGTGCCACTTCACATGTGAAATAAATCATGAGACTGAGGGATTAGTTAACTTTTGAATATCTTTTTTACTTTATTAAAAAGATTGAGTATCTACCAATAATATTATTTATTCGTTACCCTACATATCTTTTTTATAATTAAAATATACGGAGTAATTTTTTATAAAAATATGCTTAAAAAAGTGAGCACACCCTCAGTAGAGAGGGAGAGTATTATTATACTCCCTCCGTCCATGAAATGTAGTCCCATTTCACTCATATTCTTTGTCCACTAGTCCCATACATTTTATGAAAACTATCACGCTTCAACCCATCACTTAATTACTCAATTTGCCATCAATTTTATTCACAAACAATCACTTTATTCGCAATGGACCCCACAATACCCTAATTGAATGATAAAATTTGAATTTAAAATTTAAAATTAGAACACTACTAGAGACATAATTTATGAGGTTGAACCAGATTAATACAAAGACAAACATGCCCCTAGAGAATATATTTGGAACAAAGTTAGGAATATAATAATGGGTGGGTCCATGATCTATCCAAAAAAAATATTTGTGCAATCATGGGAAGATAACGTTGTACAACAAAAAAATAATACTTTATTTATTAAAGTAGCAAATCAAATCTAGAAATAAATTAAATAAAGCTAAAAACACCAAAAAAGGAACAAAACCCGAGTCGCGTTGAATCTATTCTGTCATTGTCATGGTCGAACCGGTCAACCGAATTCCCCCCTCTCCCCCCCTGCATGCATATCTTTCTCTCTCTTCATCCCGAAATAAATTGATCAAGAAAAAAAAGAGACAAAAATTCACAATCGGGAGTTAATTTCCTTTCCCTCAAACCCTAAAACTAGGGATTAATCAATTCTCAACTGTTTTCCACTTGCTTCCTAAATTCACTTTCCCGAATCCCCCATTTCCCCAAATTCATTTGAGCTGAATACATCCAACATTGCATTAATTTGCTGTTGGATTGCTGTGAGGGTCAAAACCCTTAACCTGGAATTCCGGTTATTGCCGCTATTTGATCTAGGATTGTTTGAATTGTTGTTCGCGCCGGTGAATTTTAGCTGGAATTGCTGGAATTGCGGTTCCTGCTGACATTTTTGATCGAATTATTAACCTATGTTGCGGTGATGACGACCGCATTATGGCGGTGATTGGTGGGGAATTATTATGGAGATCGATTCATTGTTTTTAATTGAACGAATCAAAATTAAGAGGCTGGATTGGGAACAGCGGTTTTGGATCCGATCAGGGATAAGACAGCGCCATTAGATGGCGCTGTTCAGACGGTTCTTCTACCGGAAGCCGCCTGATCGGCTTCTAGAAATCTCTGAGAGGGTCTACGGTATGCTTCTTCAGCTGGTTTTTTAAAATTGTTTAATTATGAGTTTGTGTTCTGTTCTGTTCTTCAGCGTTGTGAATTTTGGATTTGTAATTGCATTATAGCAATGGGAGTTTTGAGCGGTGGAGGCAATGGGGCTAATTAGTTTGAACATGTGTAAATTTCTTGCTCCAAGCTAGGTAATATCAGAGAACTAATTCTTTAATGCAGCTACTAAATTTGTAAGTATTAAAGTAATTCCCTCAGATGGAAAAACTGTAATTTGGCCTTCTCTTGAAGTAAAAGGTTGCTGACTATTTTTAAGTTTGAGCATTTGAATTCAATCTTCGTATCCTGTAATGACATAGATATAATTGAAAAGTGCTGTACGATGTGCAAAAAGTTTGCTTCCTGAAGCTAGGGATTCCATATTTATTCTCCTGAAAAAACATAGTTGGATGTTGGAAACAGATTGGAAATTTCTGCATTTCCGTTATTTAATGTGATATTTAAATGGTATATGATGATTAAAGAATAGTGAATTATAACATGCAGTTTTTGATTGCTGCTTCTCCTCTGACGTGCTCAATGAAGACGAGTACAGAACATACATGAATGGCATTGTAGGTCAGCTACAAGATCACTACCCTGAAGCTGCTTTCATGGTTTTTAATTTCAAAGAAGGAGATGGAAGGAGCCAATTATTTGATCTGTTGTCGCAGTATGCAATGACAGTCATGGATTACCCTCAGCAGTACGAAGGGTGTCCCCTTTTACCCTTGGAGATGATCCACCATTTCTTGAGATCGAGTGAAAGCTGGCTATCGGTTGAGGGCCAGCAAAACGTTCTTTTAATGCATTGTGAAAGGGGAGGATGGCCCGTGCTTGCATTTATGCTTGCTGGCCTCCTTCTTTATCGAAAACAGTACACTGGTGAACAGAAGACTCTTGAAATGGTATACAAGCAAGCACCAAGGGAACTTCTTCATCTTTTGACAGCCTTAAACCCACAACCATCTCAGCTCAGGTATCTTCAGTACATCTCTAGAAGAAATTTTCGGTTAGATTGGCCATCATCAGATGCACCTCTAGCTTTGGATAGTATAATACTCAAATTCCTTCCTATATATGATGGTGGGCAAGGATGCCGACCAGTGATACGTGTATACGGTCAGGATTCTTCTTCAAGAACATCAAACATCACTTCAAAGCTCTTGTTTTCAAGTTCTAGTGTGAAAAAGCATATACGTCTCTATCGAAAGGTAATGCCACAATTCTTAAACTCACATTAATTTGGAATTGGCTAAGACATTTTAGTTGTTTTTATGATCTGTTGCTGCAGGAAGAGTGTGATGTAGTAAAAATAGATATCCATTGCCGTGTTCAAGGAGATGTTGTTCTTGAATGCATCCATTTCAAGGATGATCTAGTGAGGGAGGAAATGATTTTTCGAATTATGTTCCATACAGAATTTGTTCGGTCAAATGTCTTGATGCTGACCCGCGATGAAGTTGATGTCCTCTGGGATGCAAAGGATCAAATTTCTAGGGAATTCAGAGCAGAGGTATGATTTTTGTATAGCACGTGCTGTGTTTCTCGAATTTTCTGGAACTTTACGATTTGAAAATGTTTTTGGTGTGTCAGATACTCTTTGCAGATGTAGTTTCTCTCCCGTCTATTGTAACCACAAAGGATGTGAGTGAAGATGATGAGAGTGATATGGAGGTTGCTTCCCCTGACGAGTTTTTTGAGGCAGAAGAGATTTTTAGCAGTTTTGTTGAAGCGCATGATCATACAATTCATGAAAGTCAAGATTTTGAAAAGGGGGAGTTTGATGATCATTCAATTCAAGATATTGCTGAGGTTGATGAAAGTCATCATGAAGTAGCCTTGAAGGATGACTTGGAATATAATGCATTTCAAGAATGTTCAATAAATGAGGCCAATAAAAGAGAAGTCAGCAAGGTGGATCCTAATAGTAATTTGTTGCAGAATGGGGATGTTCAATTGGAGTCTAACTTTTTGATTGCTGAGGTGGCCAGTGATGGGGCATCTGAAAATGCTTACAAATCTGAAGAAGAGGAGGGTAAGGAAAGTCAAGAAATACCTGAAACGGAGACGATTGAAAGTCAAGGCTCAGAAGGGAAGTTTGCTGCTGACACTAATGAGCTGAAGTTGCAGAATGGTGATGTTCAAATAGAGGCGATCAGTAATGCTGAAACCGCATCTGAAAATGCTAGTGGGTTTGACGAATTTGAAGTAGAGGAGAATGAGGAAACTCAAGATGTGGTTCTAATGTCGGAGGTTGAAAAGCAAGGCTCAGAACAAGAATTTGCTGCTGATAACAATGAGCAGAAGTTGCAGAATGGGCATGCTCAATTAGAGTTGTCGTGTGAGATAGCTGATGTGGCCAGTATTGCGAAACCTGCACCTGAAGATCCTGGTACACGTGACAAGTTTGAAGAAAAGGAGACTGAACTAAGTCTTGAGATGCCTATGATTGACACGGAAGTTTCAGAAGAGAAGTTTGGTGTAGATAACAATGAGCAGAAGTTGCAGAATGGGGATGCACAATTAGAGTCAATGAGTGTGATAGCTGAGGTGGTCAGTACTGAAAAAACAGAGGAGGATACTAAGCAAAGTGAAGAAGTGCCTACAAAGAAGAAGATAGGAAGGCAAGTTTCATTGGATAAGGGGCTCTCCGTTGCCCAGAAGAAGCATCCCGTTTCCAGATCAAGATCCTTTTCAGATGATACTATTAGAAAGGTTAAGCACCAAGATTCGGTTAGACAGGCAAAGCCAAATGCTGTATCCAGGTGGATTCCTTCTAATAAAGGCTCTTACACTAACTCATTGCATGTACATTATCCTCGGTCAAGGATAAACAGTGCTCCGTCATTATTAGCTCTTGCCAAGGATTCTCCATCTGTTGGGAAAAGTAAAATCCAGTCCATTCCGGAAGCTTCAGAAGACAGAGCTACGACTGACAGAACTTCGGTATCTCATAGTCAAAAGCATGCACCTGATTTGACATTATCCGAAGAGAAATCTTCCTGGACTTTGCCTTCAGAATCACCGGTGGTAGAAGTGGCACACGAACTTCCATCAGAGCCAGCACCTCCACCACCACCACCATCTTTGTCTTCCCAAAGTGCAACAACTGAGTTATTGTCTTCTCCTCCCCCTCTCCTTCCATCAAGACCCACACCATCCGTAAATGCTAGCTTAGGAACAGCTCTGCAGGAAAAGCCATCACTTCCTCCTTCAGCACTCCCACTTCCGACCTCATCCAGTGTGGAAAATTCTAGTAGAGTTTTCCCACCACCCCCTCCACCTCCACCACCCCCTTGGGCTGATCATTCATGTTCAGCAGTATCAAGTTCTCCTCCTCCACCTCAGATTGTTGCTCCAACACCCTCTCCTCTTATTTCATCGCATTCTCCACCACCTCCACTTTCACCTCCTCAGATTGGTGCTCCATCACCGCCCCCACCATCTCCCCCGCCTCTTATTTCATCACATTCTCCACCACCTCCACCTCCTCAAATTGATGCTCCAGCACTGCCAACACCTCCTCTTATTTCATCACATTATTCACCCCCTCCTTCATTTGAAGTACCATCTCCAGCTCCGCCCACTCCTTTACCAGGATTACCTTCTCCACCAACACTTTCCATTTGTAGTGCTCCACCTCCACCACCTATTTTACCAGGCATACAATCTTCGACAACCTTTTCCATTTGCAGTGCTCCACCACCACCACCACCGCCACCACCACTTCCTTATATTGAAGCACCACCTCCACCACCACTTCCTTATATTGAAGCACCACCTCCACCTCCACCACCACCTGCACCTCCATCCCCACTTCCTTATATTGAAGTGCCACCTCCACCTCCACCTCCACCACCACCACCACTTCCTTATATTGAAGCGTCACCTCCACCTCCACCTCCACCTCCACCACCACCACCACTTCCTTATATTGAAGCGTCACCTCCACCTCCACCTCCACCTGCACCTCCACCACCACCACCACTTCCTTATATTGAAGCGCCACCTCCACCACCACCACCACCACCACCACCACTTCCTTATATTGAAGCTCCACCTCCACCACCACCACCACCACTTCCTTATATTGAAGCACTACCTCTACCATCCCCTCCCCCATTTAGTGCTCCACCACCGCCGCCTCCGCCCCCATTTGGTGCCCCGCCACCGCCGCCACCCCCCCCTTTCGGTGCTCCACCACCGCCGCCGCCTCCCCCTTTCGGTGGTCCACCGCCCCCACCGCCTCCTCCTTTCGGTGGTCCGCCCCCCCCTCCGCCTCCTCCTTTCGGTGGTCCGCCGCCCCCACCTCCTCCCCCATTTGGTGCTCCACCGCCGCCGCCTCCTCCATTTGGTGGAGCTCCACCTCCACCCCCTCCACCTATGGGAGGAGCCCCACCTCCACCACCCTTTCCGGGAGGTGTACCTGGTCCACCACCCCCTCCGGGAGGTGGACCTCCAGGCGCACCACCCCCACCTGGAGGTGGACCACCTGTACCTGGAGGTCCACCGCCTCCACCAGGGGCTGGTAGGGGGCGTGGACGTGGGGTGGCAGCTGCAGCGGTTAAAAAATCTACCTTAAAGCCACTTCATTGGAGCAAGGTGACCAGGGCATTAAAAGGAAGCTTATGGGAAGAACTGCAGAAGCAGGGGGCGACTCTGGGGTATTACTCTTTCTCTCTTGATTTAGTTTCCTAGTGTAGACTTGTTCTGGTGCTTGTGTTTATTTAATATTTCTTGTAATTTCTTTGCACCCACTAAGCCTTTTCTAAAAAGAATAGCATTCTATACATTAACTTTGTTTCTGTTGCTTAGCACGAACACTTTTACTACTATTAAATATCTATCTATGTGCATGGGATTCTGCATGAATTTATCTTCTCCCCTTTCTTTATTTCCTCACTCCTTGAAGTTACTGATATCTTGCCCTCTACTTCTAGTGCACCAGAATTTGATGTGTCAGAAATTGAGACTCTTTTCTCTGCCACAGTCCCAAAGAAAGCTAGTGCCAAAGGTGGAGCTCAGAAGGCTGCTTCAGCTAAGCCTACCAAAGTCACTCTGGTAATGTTGTATGAATCCGATAGCTTGTTTGTCTTGTTGATATTTGCTTGGTGGAATTTATTTATTTGTTTGGCGGGATTTTTGGAGTTCCAATAATAATGTATTGAACAATGAGACTTGAGTGTATACTTCTCAAATAGTTGATGATCCTATGTATCTGAATCATCTGGCTAGTTTGTGTACAGAAAAAATGATACTCCTATTATCTAATTTTATGATTTTATATCTGGTCATTTATTTTCTTAAAAATGTTCTCAGGCTATCCATTCTACCTTGTAGGTTGACATAAAGAGGGCCAATAATGTTGAAATCATGCTTACAAAAGTGAAAATGCCACTTCCAGACATGATGGTAATCTGAATGCATTTTAATTTTCAGTTGTTTTAACCCTTGTTCTCTAACGCAGAGCATGTTTTGATCAGTGAAAACATTAATTTGTTCGACAAACTTCCAAGATCATCATTAGTTCGCATTTCGTATGACTTCAGCTTGGTCCCTTTAATTTAACTATTATTTCACGAGTGACTTGTATGCTGCTTGTTGATATGAATGAGTGATATTGGTACCTATCTTATATAGATATATAGATGCATATATTTCAATATTCCTATAGAAGGAATCAAGAAAAATAACAATTGAAAGCTAAATATGAAAAATTTAGGGAGCGAATAAAAGTTGATGCAAACATAAAGTTCTGGTTGGAGTGTAGAAATAGAGATGCAAGCAGGATATGTTAGTGACGTTAGCATCTGCAGTTCTCAATTCACTACCTATGAAGCCGGAATATATAAGTGATACAGTCTTGTTATTCTACAAATAAAATGAATGAAATACACAAAACTGTGTGGCACTTTTCTTGAACGCAATGCAACAGTTAAAATATTTGGATAAGAAAATAAAAGAAAGATGTTTGGTATTTTTAGGTTAAATTTTTCAGTAATGTGAAACAAAATAGTTTTTAGGCATTGGAATTTTAATGTGACGTTTATATTAAAATTTTATTAGTTAGTACTGTCATTGCCATTTTTTTTGTTAGAAGTTAGAACACAATCAAATGACAGGAGTTGAATTTGATTACCTTTATGCTTGGTTATCATACACTTTGTAACAAGTCATTTACATATTTTCTACCAGATAAATCAGTTTTTGTTTTATATTTTAAAAATTCAATAGTTTCCTAGACATATATTGATATTGCCTGAAAATAGAATCTAAATCCGTCGCGACCTTTAGCTGAATTCTTTTAATGATGAGATGTTGTTCGATTATCCCCTTACCCGAATAGTTTCTTGGTCACAAATTTAAAGGCCTAAACAGTTGGGTGCATTTGATTTTTTGTTGTTAGTAGTTTATTTTCCATCTTATTTTAATGGCATGGATGGTTCACCTTGACAGGCTGCAGCACTTGCTATGGATGAAACAATTTTAGACGCTGATCAAGTAGAAAATCTCATAAAGTTTTGTCCAAAAAAGGAAGAGATGGATCTTCTAAAGGTGGACCTTTATTTTCTCCATAAAATTTCTATTATCCAAGGAGTTATTACTTTAAAAAAAAAATATTAATTTGCATTATAATCTTTTAGGCTTATACAGGTGACATAGAGGTTTTGGGAAAGTGTGAACAGGTCCGTATCCTTACTTTCACTTTTCTGCTTTTATTTTTGTGATCTATTTTGAAATAGCGTCTCTGGTTGGAGGCCATGCTGTTTGCCACAATAAGTTCACGTGTATAGCATCATTCAAATCTTTCTATAACATGGAATGTAATTTTGATGCACATGTATACATCTGATCACTGAATATTACAGAAGATTATTATCTGGAGTTTCTTATAGGGGTTTAGTGCTAATCAATTGAAATCAAGTCGTCAATAAGTACTTGATCAGTTAACAAGGTTTAGATTTTTCTACAAATTGGCAGTTCAATTTTGTTATCGCTACTCGCCATCCGTGTCGTGTATTCTGACTGGCTTTTTATAAAAAATTATGTCTGATTTCTCTTTTTTTATTTCAGTTTCCCATTTTAAGAAACCATTTTGCCTAATGAGTTTCTTGTTGTATGTTTTATTTCTAGTTTTTCCTGGAGCTGATGAAGGTACCACGAGTGGAATCTAAATTGAGGGTTTTCCTATTCAAGATTCAATTCAACCATCAGGTTTGCTTGTGTTGATATATTTCAGAGGTTTATCGTTATATGTAAATTTTTAAAAATTTGCATTCTATCCCAGGTTACTGAATTCAGAAAGAGCTTGAAAATCGTACACTCTGCTTGTGAAGAGGTACATAAAGATTTGGTAAAATATGTGTTTTTTTTTTGTCGTTTTTAGTTATTTGATAATTTCACTTTCTTCTCATCTTCAGGTCAGGGGCTGCACCAAACTGAAAGAAATTATGAAGAAAATATTGTATCTTGGGAATACATTGAATCAGGGAACTGCCAGAGGTATGCACCTTCATATCTCACATTACAGTGTTGTATATTTTGCACATAATTTATATACCATCACTTTAATAATTTTATATTCTATTTGAAACTGAAAACTCTGTACATTTTGGTTCACTTTTAATTTTATGTCGTAGAATTAAATTTAGGACAGAGCAAGTATGAGTCCCTCTTACAATCATAAATTTTAATTTGATTTCACTTCAGTTTTAGAGTTTAATATGAGCTAGAGTTAAAAACCTCTTTCGTCATTTAGGGGCTGCTGTTGGATTCAAATTGGATAGTCTTTTGAAACTGACAGATACACGCGCAACCACCGCTAAGATGACACTCATGCATTATCTCTGTAAGGTATCTGCCCGTTTCCTTTTGAACCTTTTTCCCCTTTCAATTTTCTGTTGTTTCTGCTCTTTATTAAAATATGGCTTTTCCCCATAGAATGAGTTGCACATTCTTAGAGATGGGATCATTTAGGAAATACTCCGTATCATTATTTGTGTTTGAGTCCTACTGTTTTTTCTCTCCAGGTACTTGCCCAAAAAGCACCAGATCTCTTAGACTTTCACAAAACTCTCATTAACTTGGAAGCTTCCTCAAAGGTTTATATCTTAATTATGCAATTTAAAATAATATTTTAAATATGTACCATTATAAACATGAATATAAATAAATTCTTTTTGCAGATTCAACTAAAAGCTTTGGCTGAAGAAATGCAATCCATTTCCAAGGGTTTAGAGAAGGTGAAGCAGGAACTGTCTGCTTCAGAGAGTGATGGTCCTGTATCTGAAGTTTTTCACAAGGTATTTTAGCATTGATGCATATTATCAACCCTACAGAACATGTTAATTAGGCCTAGAACATATATTACTTGTTTCAACACAATATTCTGACCGTAAGAGAAACCCGATCCCACATTTTTTTGCCTATAAATAAGAGATTGTGAAGGATGACTGTGTGGTGTCTTAACAAGAGTCTCTTGCTAACAGACATTGAAAGAATTTGTTAGTAATGCTGAGGCTGATGTGTCGTCGGTAATGGAGCTATATACGGTTGCGGTAATTATTCACATAAATAATCATTTACAGATTAATTTTCTTTGGTAATCGAGTTGTTCATCACTGGAATTGTTGTGCAGGGAAGAAATGCTGATGCATTGGCTCTATATTACGGTGAAGATCCTGCAAAAGTCCCCCTTGAGCAAGGTAAAACGAAACCAGTTGTTGATCCATTGTGACATTGACATTGCAGATTGCTGAGTCAATGCCTTTTTCATGTATCCAGTTACTGCTACCCTCTTAAACTTTGTGAGGTTGTTCCAAACAGCTTGTGAGGAAAACATTAAACAGGCTGAAGAAGAAAAGAAGAGGGCTCTGAAGGAAGCCGAAATGGCAAAGGAAAAGGAAAAGGAAGCTCAAGCTGAAATGCAACGGGAAAAGGACAGGGAAAAGGAAATGGAAAAGGAAAAGGAAAAGGAAAAGGAAAATGAAAATGAAAAGGAACAACCAAGTGTAACAAAGGAAGAAGAGAATGACTGAGTTGTATAATATTTCACAGGGGCCGGTGGTTCTTCACAATGTTCAACCATGCATTGGTTATTGGTTAAAGACTGTTTTGACCCTGCTGGATCGAGCAGCCATGTTTGTACCTTCGGTTTTATATATCTGGCTTAGTGGGGGTTATATGGAAATGGAGCCAGAAGGTGCTATCGAGGCTTTGCAAAACGGGAAGGTCTGCAAACAAAGCAGTTAAGAACTGCGTTGGATGACGCAGACAGCTGATTCGTACGTCTCGGGGTTGTACTTCTCGGAGGTGGGGTCTTTCCAAATTCAGTAAGCTATAAGAGGTACTCATCAGGCCCTCTTATCGATTTCGAGATAAATGCTTCACACGGTTGGATTGAGCTCGCGTTTCGTTGCTTTCTGTAAATCCATACCGTTCGTACATCAGCTTTCTTGAGGATACCCTGGAATGATAATACGGATTGCTGATCTTCTAACAACATGCTCCATGACACGTGTACAGAGCACTAACACTGTAGTTAGATTAACACTAATTCTTTGTTGTAGCATAGAAATTTTGTTGTACAGCGGTAACCAGTAGAGAGGATAGAGAGATTAGGACATGTTAGTGAATAGATACTTAGTCAAATTACAGGAGGATTTAGGTATTCTAATTTGTTTTATTAGGATTCAGAACACATCATTCTTTAATTAAAATTCATTCTTTCAAAGATCTCAATTTCACTTTTTGACTCTTTGTTTATGTTAAAAATTTGATGTGGGAAAACCCTGAGGTGATGTTTGATTTGGATTGGATGTTACGTCTTCCGTTTTGTTTTAATTTCGGATTTCACCATTCAACTAAATCTACTCTTAATTACATCATATCACATACTCAATATCTTGAAACAAACACATGAAATTACTATTCATCAAAATTTTGAAATCTAGGGTTTTTCCATATGAATTTCCACCATACTCAAACAAAAAGAATATATTTCAAGCATGTTTGTTATATTTCTCAAATTATTATCAAATCCTCAAAAAAAAAAAAAAACAGTTGACTACTCTAATTCATTGCCGACTGAAACTATGGTCCAAGTATAGAGAGGGGAAGGGCTATGTTTAATTTGAGTTGTAAATCACACAAAGTGGAACAATAGCAATAGTTGACATCCTCTGAAGTTTCCCTAGCTCATACGGTATGGTTATGTTTGCTTCATTGGATGAATACTTTTATCCAATTTATCATACGTTTGTTTCATGTGATACTGGCCCCGATAACTTTACTCTATTTGTCACATGAACGAGGGATAGATAATTGGTTACATGGAAAGAGATTTGACTAGGTGTCCTACGAATGAGAGACAATTACCTATCCATCATGTCCATTAAAGTAAACGAGCCTAAGTCTACAGATTTCCGCATGAAATCCTCTATTTCAAATAGTGTCACATCTCCATTAAAAAATGCTAATCAAATTCAGTTACAAATACGCGTTAAATGTACGAACGTGTTACACAATCGATGTGTAAGTCCATGATCTTGGGACCAAAATTGCATTTTACCCGTCCATGATACGCACACGTGTCATGTATTATAAGCAAAAATGCACCACAAGAGCCACTAAAAAAATCAAATATTTCCTTTCTTTATTTCTAATTTCTTGATATAAGGATGATGATACATTGATAATATTATCAATATCTTTGCAGTTAATTATCCAATACAAACAAGACAAGAAAGTACTTAAAAAATCAACTTGTTCTTCTAACTATGTACCAATCCCATTTGGGAAACAAGGATAAGAAAACTAATCAAAGATTGAAATGATGATCAAACAATCTCAAAAGCCTTCGATTTTCCACAATCCAAATCTTCCATTTCAATCTGGTGTTCTGTTTTGCAGCTTTTCCAAAACACACAGCCAACAACTGTATCAAGAACAAGGACTAAAGCATACAAGTAGGCAATGAGCATGGCCTCAAAGAGCATAACTGCATTGGGAGCTGAATTTCGATGAACGATTCGATGCTGAAACAGGGCTTCAATGGCAGTCAATCCCAAGTTCAAAGGCACAGCCAATGACAATGCAGTTGCACTTCTCCCTTGAATAAGTACACACGCCTTAAGAACCGCGATGAATCCACCTTGCTTTTCCATTCCAGATGCAATCAAGGCTAAGTTGGAGATGATGTAAGCATTTGCAAGAATGAAAGAGTAAAATATGGCTCCAATGGCAGAGAGGAGAAGGATAAGGTGTGGAGACGAGAGGCCTAAAACGTCGAATACATTGAAAGAGAGGGATAGGAAGAAGAAGGAAGTTGAATTTGCTGTGAGTATTAGTAGTGTGTTGCATAGTTGGGTGGTGAGAAGGGGGTAAAAAAGTAAAATCCAAGAAGATTGTTGTTGTTGCTTGTGATTGATTATGGATGATTTTGCAAGGAGGAGGAAGGAAAATGTGAAGGGAGAGACGAAAAGAAACGAAAGAATGGTTTGAGAAAGCTTGAGGTTTAGAATGGAGAAGAGTTGTGATGAGGGTGGGAAGCCTGCAGCAAGGAAAAGAGTTCTCAACCTTTGATAGATAATCGGGAAGAGGGGCGAAGAGGAGACGAGAGATTGTGAGGCGAGGGTAGAGATGGCGAAGGGGAGGGCGAGGAGGGTCGGAGTAGAGGTGAAGTATTGGTAGTTTTGTAGGAAGGAGAAGATTGATCTTCTGATGATTGTGGTTGTTTTCCCCATTGCAAAGATTTGAATTTGGTTCAAGAATGGGGTGTGAATACTAGGTTTAAATGATGTTTGTATTCTTGCATGGTTGTTTGTAGATGCAGTTTGGTGTGTAAGAAGGAATGGATAGGCCAACAACTACAAGACTAATGTCACCAAAGAGATGGAGTTGTTTCACCTTTGTTTTTATCACCAATATTGCCTTACTTTGGACTCTTTTATGGCTTCCATCTTTGTGATCTCCAATCAAGATCGACCCTTTTATATATAGTTATGGCATTATTGTTGTATAATAAAATACAAGATAAAATATAACAGTAGTTCAGATTTCCTATATATTACTTGTAACTTTGAAGACATAGATTAAAAAATTAAAAAGAAAGGAAAAACACCTTATCCATTTGGTGCACATTTATACGTATAGTTCTGACGCTAATATTGTACACACGCGGAAGGAATACTAATGTAATAAAATGTCATTGTTTAAAAAATTAAAAAAGAAAGGAAAAGCACCTTAAACAATGATCAACATAGATACACATATACATGTGTATATATAAAATTAAGAGAATCAAGTATATTCATAAAATTGGTGAGAACTTAGAAATTAAGCTAGGCTAGGCTTTGGGTGCATTGCTTGCAGTTGAAATTAAAAGGGACTTTTGTGTACTATTTCCTTAAAATACACTCTTGGATTGCAATGAAATCAATTATGTTTAATTAATATTAATAATGACAAAGGGATTAAACCTATGTATACTTTAAGTATAGGCCAAATGATTAGTGTGAGAAAGGGCTTAAACCTAAGAATACTTCTTGATAATTATATATTAATCAAAATTACTAATATTCTGAACTCCCAGAATGGATTTTAAAAATATTAGGCAATTATTCATTGATTCAAAAAACACACTTATCAGAAAATCGTATTTTAAAATTAATAAAATTTGATGTTAATGATTTTTCTTTTTATTTTGTGACAAATAGGTCGTAGAGGCGTAAATGTTTAATTACGTAGGTCAAAGATTTAATACTTTAATTTATGTACATGTGAGATACACTTGGCAAATAAATTAAAATTAGACCACCAAAATCTCATTTATTAATAATATTCTAGTAAAGTATGGTCCAATCTAACCCACATACTAGAGGATTAGGCTACTACGCACCACTAATTAGCAGTTGAACTAACTTAGAAGTAACATCCAATAATAATCTTCTTTAAGGTTATGTTTACTTTAAATTTTAGTATTTGTCTTTTTAAAAATGGGTTTTTGAAATATTGAGTTTTTAAAATCTTGACAAATAGTAATATGTGTATTTTTTTTAGTAGAAGAAGAATTCAACTTTATGTTAAAATCAATAATGTTGTATTATTATATATTACTATCGAGTATGATTGAAATGATTAAATACAAAGAAGGGTATGAATATCACCTAGCTAATGTTTGTTTTGGGACGCAACATTCTTCGTTTTGTTTTAGTTGGGATTTCACATTCCAATTTTATCATCCAATTAAATCTATTCATAAAAATACCTATATATTCTACTATAACAATAATACAATCTTACATAATTGATTTGACATAAAGTTGCATTAATACAACATCATACACTCTTGTAAAATTAATTTGATATACAATTTCATCATATGCTACTCAAAATCACAAAATAAACATACACAATCATTATTTATCGGGATTTCTCCATTCAAATTTCTCTCATCTTACATAATTTCAAAACAAATATAGTCTTAGACACAAATATTCATATCAAGGCTTCCGTTAATGGACGGTGAAATTAAGTGGGGTCCGATAGTAGACGGTGAAATTGATCATTCGAATCAATTGTTATTTAGCTGAATAATGAGATTTGAAAGCAATATACACGCATATACATTAATAGATGCATATTTTATATAGAAGAATCGAACATAAATTATGTGTATTTGTTGGTGACATGCATGTGAAACCAATCATTAACCGATATCTTCAAATGTTAGAAACAACATCATCATTACACATTAATTGCTACATACATATGATCATACTATGAAATAGTACTGCTTTTTATAGGTAAAATTAACATTAAATTTATAAAGAGTACAGCACTTTAACCGTTACAATATAATAACATTATATATATCAACTTTTCACAAGAATTTTAATAAATATGGATAGGTTTTTATATAATAGATTTAAAATATTTTAGAGTATTGTGAAGTTTAGTTATAAATAAAATAATTATTTATAGATAAAGTGAATAAAAATTTAAATAAATAAGTGATGATTTTATAATTAAAATCAATTAGTATAAATAATATTATTTCTAAAAAAATGAAAATAATAAAATTAAATACTCTAAAAAGCAAAAAATAAATTAATTCAATTTTTATTTATTTAGGCAATAAGTCAAAAATGTAATGTTCCATTTTTGAAAAAGAAAAAAAAATCAATTTTGATTCAATTCCTCATAAAAACAGTCATAACTCGAATTCAGAACCTTAAGTAACGATGTACTAACCCACTTTGTCTAAAATAATATTGATAATTTAATGGATTGCGATATTATTTGTCTAATTTCTGTGCTGTAATAATAATATGTAATGCATATTCATATGTTATCCTCATTGTATTATTGTCTGAACACAAACCAACCAATTTTCCTACAATAATATTGGCAGTTGACAGCTCATATATACTGTTGGTACTGGACAAAGTGAATATATATAGAATAACAAATTAATATTCGGATTATCCAACCAACTATTGAAGTACACAATTATGTACTGTAATGATTTATTTTATACCTCATATATGCTAATAAAAATAATACTCATAATAATTGTATTGTAATTTTCTTTAGTACGGTCTACAAGTTTTTATACGTACGGGAGCGAATTTTATCCTGGGCTGCTTACTAGTTTTTGATTCCCTTATCAATCAATTGAGGCAAATTATATAACATTAATGTGAAAAATATAATCAAACAGTATTTTGTTAGTAGTCATCTTTACTGGATACAAACTCTATTTTAGTAGTGGTAATAAACTGTTACTCGATTCAATTCCCTTTATATATAAAGGAAAGATGAGATTCAAATTCAATTTGACGATGTAATTCATTTTTTAATATCATTTCTAAATTATTTCAATATCCACTCTATACAATTTTTTCTGAAATTTTACAATTAATTAATTAATGCGATTCAATGTGATTTTATAATTAGTTTATTTAGTCGTGACAGTCTCCACTAAAACTTGTTCACCATATAAAACTAATACTATTATGACTCGCTTGTTTTGTGGGTTTAGACGTACGTTAGATTGTGTAAACTAATATGATATCAATTATCAATTGATTTCATTATATTTATAAACAAATATTATAGTTTTACAGTAATGCATACGTATTTGTTTTTTACAATTTACATATTAGAAGAAATTTTTATATTTGTCTTGCGTGATTTTTTTAGAAATATCTAGCTGATCCAATTTTAACTCACAATTTTTTTTAAATTTCTTTTTTAATCTGTGTTAATATTGAATGTTCAATATTTCATATAAATTTAGACGTATTTTTAGATTAGGTAAAATTTAAAATGAAGATCCAAATAAAAGTTTGCATTAGGTGACAATTTTAAACTCTACGTGTGTAATTATTACAAGTACAACCGCTAATCATTTTGTAAGATAGAAGACCTATTTCATTTTACAAAATCTATTACACTATGAGTCTGAATTTATTAATTTGCTAGTTGAATCTATAATGAATAACATCAACCTCTAAAACCAAATTTAAATATGCTTCTTTCATACAAAATTGTCAATCATGTTATTTCTTTGATTATTATGAAATTATTTAGCCATGGGAAGGTCAACTATAAAAGCTTAGATATAGTTCATCATTTGAAAAAATGAAATAAAAAACATTGTAATTAGCCTTGGCTTTTTAAATAATTAAAGGAAAAATCAGCTGGCAAAATGGGCTCAGTTTTGGGCCTATTGAATATACTGATTTTGAAGGGTTGGGCTGGTTGGCCCAATTTAACCAAATTCTGAGCAGATATGATGACGGGTTTAGAATCGGACCCCTCCAACCTTGTTAAATGGGCGCGGCTAAAGGCACCCGGCTTTCCTATGAGTACACCCACCAAACATTTTTAAAAATTTTCAAAACATGTGAAATGTCCCATATACCCCTAGGGTAAAATTTATGAAAAAAACGAAGATGAGTACACCCACCCATTCCATTTCACCACCACCACCACCATCATTCAATAAAAAAAACTCTAAAATTGCAACAAAAATTAATCCAAAACACGAACTGTTCGAAAAAAATTCCAAAACAAACATGTTCGAAATTTTTTCCAAAACAAACTCAACATGTTTGAAAAATTTTTAAAAACAAACTCAATATGTTCGAAAAAAATTACAAAACAACTCAAATTTGTTCGAAAAAAAAGACCGAACATCTTGTTCGAAATTTTTTCCAAAACAAACTCAAGTTGTTCGAAATTGTTTCCAAAACAAACACAATATGTTTGGAAAAAAATTCAAAACAACTTAAATTTGTTCGAAAAAAAAATCGAACATCTTGTTCGAAATTTTTCCCAAAACAAACTCAAGTTGTTCGAAATTTTTTCCAAAACAAACGCACTATGTTCGAAAATAATTCCCAAACTTAAAAAAAAAATCCTAATTTTTTTTCCCAGAAAACCCTAATTTTTCTAATTTTTCAGACCTAAACTTACCTGTTAGCGGCGGCGAGGGGAGGAGCACTACGGCCGCGGCGAAGGGGAGGAGGGGGTTGGCGGCGGCCGCGTCTGTGGGGAGGAGGGAGGGCGGCGGCCGCGACTGTGGGGAGGAGGGAGGGCAGCAGCCGCGAACGAGGGGCGGTGGAGATGGTTGCTGTGGAGGGCGGCGCGACGGGGAGGGCGCGAAGGGGAGAGGAAGAGGTGCGACCGCTAAGGGGAGGGGAAGGGGCTGCGACCTTCGCGACGAGGTGGGCCGCGCCGGAGGTGGCGAAAATGGAGGTGGGAGGTGGAAGGTGGGTGTCCTGTTGAATGAGAAGAGAAAGAATGGGTTTAGGGTTTTAATTGAGAAATGGGTAATTTTGAGTTTTTCAGGTGGGTGTCCTCATCCAATTTGTGTGTGTTCGCATCCACTGGGTGTACTCATAGAAAACCCGGGTGCCTTTAGCCGCGCCCAAAAAAATTTAGTCCTTCCTCTCTGATGAATCTAATGAGTATAAAGTCCTTTAGAATCAGGGACGGTGCCACGTTGGGGCTAGGGGGCCACTGGGCCCCCACCATTTTTTTTTTATATATATATGATAAATATTTTATAATAATTATATATATTATGTGATAATAGTTATTCTCATCATATATATATTTTAATTATTATATATTTACAAACATTTTAGATTTTAGGGCACATGTCACAAAATGATTGGTCTATTTCTTCTCAAATCACTCTATTTCAAAATCTTTTTTTTCTTATTAATTTTTTATTAATCATTAATTTTAACTGTGTCTATTTTTTAATCTCATCGTTTGAATATTAAAATTTAAATAAAACTTTTTGATATACTAAATTATTTATTTTTTGACACATACATATTAAGTATAGACATATAAAAACTAAATGCTTGCATACAAAGTTTGAAAGAAGTAATATATTTTTTCATGTGTTTTTTACTTAATTTTTTTTTTAATACTCCAAAAATAAATTATTTCTTCAATAGAGTCAATAATATAGATTGATGGTGTATTTGAGAATTATTGTCTAAATTTTTAAATATTTTAGCAATTTTTAAATTGTTTCGCTTCATTTTGAATCGAACTATCAAAACTTCAAAATAAAATGAAAGACATCTTGTTCAATTTAATTTAATGAAATGTATTGACAATTTTATCGTAAAATTTCAATGAGTATAATAAGTACATATTATTTTATCTTTAAAGTAATGTTAATCGGGCCCCCCTACCGAAATTTCCTGGCTCCGTCACTGTTTAGAACATAGGAGAAATCCCCCATCTCTCATCTATCAGAACAAATCACACTATGTCACTTTCTTGGATGATCAGATTTGAGATGGAAAACTGGTAAAGACAAAACTTAACCTCTCCTCTGAACTGTCAGAAGAGAGCCGATTCAGCATAGAGCTCATAACTGAATGATATATTCCCATGGATAAAATTAGTTCTCTCCTCTGAACTGCCAAAGGAGACAAGATGGATCTCTGAACTTACAGCTTTAACACTTAATGTTTGTCTCTAGGAGACAAACAAGTACAAACATCATCTCTTAGTATCCTCAGATATTTGAGGGCGCACTACCAGAGCATTTATAGCGTGTCAGATTTGTACGATGATGTGGCTCCCAGTTGGTAAAAAACCCTACCTCTCGAATTGACCATCTTACCCCAGGTAAAAGAGGTATATAAGCCTCCAATCTCAATTTCTTGAAGGTTAAGTCATTTTAATACATTTACACACTCTCTCAAATTTGACTCTTCATATTTTTATCTCTCTATTGAACCGAACTGACTTGAGCGTCGGAGGGCCGTCGCCGAAGCCCCCTTCGGCCCGATTTTTGTGCAGGTCAACCTGTGCAAAGATCAAAACGTCCCGAGATTCGTCTCTAAGACGCGAACGAAACTTGGTCACATCAGAATTATATCCCAAAAGTAACGGAGTACATTTTATTACCATCTTTATCTTTATCCATGAACTATTTTTATTTATAGTTTAACTTGAACAATTAAATATTAATTACAATATCTAAACTATAAAAGATACTGTAAATATATATTTTTTAAATATTATTTAAATTTTATTGAAAACAAAACAGCTCATAATAGATATACTAAAAGAGAAAAAAAAAAAAACCCACATATTCTTCACAAGTCAATTCAAAAGCAACATAAAAAAAAAAGATGCAACATAAAATAAAAAAACTCTTTGTTCCGTATAACTATTCTCACTTCTTTTTAACCTTTTTTTCAAATTCAACTAACAAATTTATAATAAAAAGTGATTTTGATAACGGTTATTTTGTAAACATTCTCTAAATTTTCAATTACTTTTTTTGTGTTTCATTCTATTTTTAACATATTATTTTATTGTATATTATCACTCGATCCTTTAATTACTTGCACACTTTATTTATTGAAACGTTCTAAAATTACTTACACACTTTCAATTTCAATATGGAAATGTTGCACAAAATTAATACATCATTTAAAAAAAAAAGGGTACCACTACTAACACCCCAAAACATGTTATACACACCCCATCATTTTAAAAATAAAAATAGATAATTGTAAAATGACTAAGTAATCCTTATACAAATTAAAGATAATTTTTTTAAAAAAATTGAAAATATCTTAAAAAATATAATTAAAATCTGAAAAATATTTTGAAAGATTAATAAAATTTTAAAAAATAATTAATTTAAATAAATCAAATATTTTTAAAAATAATCTGAAAAAAAAAATGTTTTTTAAAAAGAAAAAAAAATATTCAAATAAAAAAAATTAAAAATCAATTAAAAATAAATAAATTCGTAAATTTTTTAATAAATCATAAAAAATAATTAATTAAAAAATCAATTAAAATTAAGAATTCGAATAATGATAAATAAAATCTAAAAAATTAAAAAACACCTAAATCTTAAGAATTAATTAAATTAATTATAAATATTAAAAATATATTTGATTTAATTATTTTTTAAAATTTAGTTTAAATTTTATTTAGCTTTATTTTATTTTTAAAGATTATATTTTTTAATTTAAAATTGAGTTGATTTTTCTTTATTATTTTATTTAATTTTAAAAAAAAATCGTTAAACGTTAATTTTTTTTTCAGATTTAATTATTATTTTTTTCATTTTTTTAATTGATTGTTCCATTTTTAAATGATTTTTAAAATTTAGCTAATTTTTTTTAAAAAAAATCATAGTTACACGTAATTGTATTATTTATTAATTTTCTGTTTATTAAATTTTAAATTTTATATGTTTTTAAACATTTAGTTAATTTTTATTAGTAATGAGGATTTAAGGGTAAATAGGAAATAATTGGGGTGTGTATAGTAATAAAAATTGAATTTTAAATTTTAATGGGGTGTGTTTAACATTTGGGGTGTGTATAACATTTTTTGGGGTGTTATTAGCCCCACCCAAAAAAAAATTATCACTCATTATTTACCTATATTTTACTTTACACCTCACCAAATTCACTTCACACCTAACTAAATCATCTAAATATTTCTCATTTATCTTACATTATAAATCACTAAATCACATTTTCTAAAAAATTGTATCGATCAAAATCAAGTCATTCGAAATGGAGGGTGTACATCCCTAATAATTCATTAACCCGTCCAAATAACTATAAATATGACTGTTCTCTTTTTGGAGTTGTCTATGTCCGTTTTCCTTTTTAGGTAATAATTTTCCCTACTTTATTCCAATACAATATTCTCTTCTTTATTCTTAAATCAAATATATTCGTATGAACATGCACAAGGACAGGTGAAAGTTGTAGTGTTAGTGTTACTGGAAGAGTATACGGTTACATAGTTTTCCAGCCACCACCTTGCCGGAACTCTGTGCTTTGCTCCTTTGAAAGGTAATTCAGTTTCACACACTGTAGTCCCAATTTAAACCAAAACAACCAGTAAAAAAACCCCTAGGTTTCGACTCGAAGCATTTCACGAGTGCTGACAAATTTCCAAACTCTGAATTTGAGATGCTTGGAAATGTACTCCCTCCGTCCCGTAGAAACTTGCACACTTGGGTGGGCACACAATTTAAGAAATGTGTAAGAAAAGGTGTAATGAGTGATGTTTTGAGGGGTAGTTTTGTAAAATTTTATGAATAAAGTAAAGTAAAAAGTAGATTGAGTGTGGAAAAGTAATGGCATATGGGTAAATAAGAGTATATTTTGAGGGTGGGGGTTATGAAGATATTTCCTTTTATGGAGTGTGCAAATTGGTATGGACATCCATTTATAGAAAGTGTGCAAATTCCTATGGGACAGAGGGAGTATAATGTAGGTTTTTCTACTAGCTAGGAAGAACACACATTTTAATTGTGAAATCTGGTAGAATCATAAGTCCTGTTATAGCTTAGGTTAAATGTCCTGGATTTGCTAAGTATTCATAATTTGACTAAATATGATGGAAAAATTTGGGACTAAAACTGAAACTGGACATATTTTTTGGAATAGCACTTTGATGTATGTATGAATCTACATTCTTAGTCCTGTTATTATTAGCTGATGGATCCTTAAATTTCATTAAAATTTTAGTTTCTGGGGTATGATTTAGCCTTAACTGGAAGATTGTGATTTGGAATTACTTCATTGTTGATGATAAGGACAGAGAAAATAGTCATAGCCATCTTGATTTTGAACTCCTACTTGAACCACCCCTGTAATGATTTCGTTGCGTTTCGTTTTTTGGAATCTGATCAGTATTGTGACTGTTTTTTCATTAGGTTTGAAGTTCTTTATTTATGAAGGATGCAAGATTCTGTAACTAGAGTTAATTAGTACTCCAATTACCTTGCATTTCTACTAGAATGTTCGATTTGATTGTTTACTGAATTACTCGTCGTTTTCAAAATATCGATCTAAATACTTTAGTCGTACGTGCTCTGTTCGTGTGATATATGTAAAGGTACAAGAGATGAAGGTTCAAGGTATAATAATCATCAGCATAAATGAATGTTTGGAATGACATAACTATCTTGTACTTTGTCGAAAAATTTCAAACTTCAAACTCTCATGTATTTGATGGTGTGCTCTATGTTGGCAACGATTTCACGTTCTACGAACGATCATCAGGTTTTGCAGAGGACAATAGGTTTAAAGAATTGGTTGGTACTAGTCATTCCTCATTGTTGATATGATTTGCAGATGCATTGTGAATAGTGCTTTTGGTTGGAAGTTTATGTTATTCATATGCTAGAGAACTAATGCATTGAGATTAATAGCTATTTGCATCTTATTTTCAGAATGAAAGGTTATCCGAAAAGAGAATTAACAGAAGAGGAGCGGCGTGAGGCTGTCGAGGAGTGGCTGAAGGATCTCCGTGACAAACATCTGACAACTCCACGGATTATATTGCTCGTCTTATATGTCGCGATCTTCTTTATTTGCCACGTCGCTCAGACTGTCTTCATCATCCTTAATTACTACAAATAGTTCTTTATGTTAATCATGAAATATTAGTAGATAAGCATGTACTAGGCCTGGAAACCTTTAATGGTTCATTTAACCTTAATCTCTAATTTAGAAGTATTTATATTAATGTTATGATTGTAAAATCTATTTAGTTTGTCCTATTTTGGGAGTATTATTTTCTCTGGATTATTTATCTTCAAACAACCTCAGAAAGATATCCATAAACATTAAATAAAAACAAATAAGAACTTAAATTACATCAATTATTCCAACCTATGTAAATCAAAATGCAGAAATTAATCAGTCACAGTCTTAAAAAAAATTAAAACCAAACTAAACCATATTTCATGTGATCATCTCCCTTGAAAATTCTCAATAAACATATTAGGAGAAGCCATAACCACCCCAGAATCCTCAGTCACATCCACCAGTACCATCTCTTCCTCGACCTTCCCCTTCGCCCCGTTTTTCGTCTTCTGATCATCTGCCGTCCCTAGAATCTGCAACGCATATTCGAGATTCCACAAAACGTCCCCCATAGACGGCCTATCTACACCGCTATCAGCCAAGCATTTCTCAGCAGCCTCAACAAACTTCATCAATGATTCCTGACTAATCTCATCAACAATCACGGGATCAACGATCTTCTTGATCAACCCTTTCTCGTTCTGTTTCTTCGCCCATTCGGCTAAGTTCACTTGGTCTCTAACCAACGAAGGATCAAGAGCTGGCCTAGCACACAACACCTCAAACAGAACAACCCCAAATGAGTAAACATCTGATTTTTCTGTCAATTGTTGCCTTCTAAAGTACTCAGGATCAAGGTACCCGAAGCTCCCTTTCACAGCCGTGCTCACATGAGTTTGGTCTAATGAATCAGGCCCCGTTTTGGACAGCCCAAAATCCGACACCTTAGCCTCAAAATTCTCATCAAGAAGGATATTCGTCGTCTTCACATCACGATGAATGATGCCTTGAGTCGACCCTGTGTGCAGATAATGCAGCCCTCTTGCTGAACCTATACAGATCTCAAGCCTCTGCCTCCATGACAACGGAGGCAGGGGCGTTGCTGATCCGTACAAGTGATCACGAAGAGGCCCATTCGCCATATACTCGTAAACTAAGATCATCTCTGCTTGTTCATCACAATAGCCAATGAGTGAGACCAAATGCCTATGTCTTAACTTAGACAGCAACTGTATCTCAGTCTGAAACTCATTGATCCCTTGCGACGACGACTGATTTCCTCGTTTTATCGCCACTTTCGTCCCACCTATTATCTCACCAAGGTACACTTTCCCAAATCCACCAACTCCCACCACTGAATTTTCGTCGAAATTCTTGGTTGCTTGGCGAAGCTCGTTGAGAGTGAAGGATCTCCCAAGATGGAGACCCGAGTTCATAAGGATACTACTAGTGAAACTAGTAGTACTTTTACTCTTACTGGATAAGAAGCTACAATTGGATGCATTAAGAGGAAGAAGCCATGATGAGAAAGTTTTTTGCTTCTCATAGCCTCCTCTAGGCCTCTTGTACCACCTCAATACACCTATCAACATCATCACGAACGCGATCGCGCCCAATGACAAGGCGACGCCACCCACAATCTTCATCACAACATTCGCCTTCGACTCTCCATCAGATGCAAACAAGCCATCCAAACTCCCTGCAGAGTTGCTCATCTTCATCACCTCCAAGCCATTCAAGATTGCATTGGGGAGGCTCGTTTGGAGATTCGAGGTGGGCCCCACTTGGACGACGATACTTCCATTTGTAATGGAAGTAGCATTGAGGACAAAGTCCTTGTAATAAGGAATACCTAAGCCTGATGTGATTGTTGAAAGATCAAGATTTGAAGCACCTGTTATTCCATTTATGTATACATTGAAGTAAAGCTCATTCATCCCTGTGCTGACAATATCACAGAAATGCAGCCTTATCAGATAAGAGAAACTTGGATCAACATTCATCAACCAAGTAAGGTTGAAATTTGGATCACTGGTTTCAGAATCCGCCATTTGATCAGCTGTTGAGTAGACGAAAGGCGGGGCGATCAGTGGGGTCGCCCCGCCCTTAGGGTACTGGATCATATCAGTGGGGACTGATATGTTTCTAGAACCTTCTGGAAAGGTCATGAACTGGCTATCAGGAAGCCATGTTCTTGACAAAGTGTCGTTTTGGGGAGTAATGATTTGACCTCCGACGTTTAATCTGTAGGAAACTTCCATGGTGTGGAGATTTAAGGTGTTGTAGTCGCCCACGGGAGACAGAGTCGAGGCAGAGTCGGAGATGAGTTCGTCTGGAGCTGAGACCACCTCGATTGCATTGATGAATGCGACAGACTTTTTCGTGGGTGAGAATTTGAGGGTGAGGCTATCAGAGGTGATGTTGATTAGGTACTCTTTGGACACTATTTTGGTGGTTGAGAAAGCATGCAGTAGAACGACGTCGTTTGTGGTGACAGTGAATGTGGAGGTTTTGAGATTGTAGGTGGGGTGGGGGAGGGGGTTGAAGTAGAGACGAACCCAATGGCGCCCCGGTTTGTTGATTAGGAATCTGTACATCGACTCGTGGTTGAAGATTCGAGACGAGAGGTACAGAGGGAGAAACGAGGATGAGGATGAGGAAGAGGAAGAGGACGAGTTGGGAAACGAGGGAATGGAAGTTAGGATATCTTCATCTGTTGATAAGTAAGATGAAGATTGAGGGTCAGATTTGAAATTTCTGCCATCATCAAGAGTTGTGTCATTAGGTGAGCCACAGTTGATGAGATAGTTGTCTGAAGGATTGAACGGTTGAGATGCATTGGCTAATATTACAAGGATGAAATGTGTTATAGCAAGAATGAGAGGTTTTAGGCCTGCCATTTAGGCGGGGCGGCGGTTGTGGTTCACGGTGGTGGCGTGGCGGCGGAGGTGGTGGTTGTTTGGGGAGGGGGCATGAGGGAAATGTGATCACAAGAGTTTAGTTTTGAGAAGATTAAAACAGTAGTCTTTTTTTATTTTTTTGTAGGGAGGAAATTGGAAAGAATGATTGTTGGAAGCATGTCGGGAGAACGTGCAATCTTGTAATGAAAAAGGAAGAGGAAATTTTCATAGTTGACTTGAGGAGTGGACTTTGAATTGGAAAAAGTAGTTTTATATGTTTTGCTATTTTTAATGGAATTTGAGAATGGAATTTCAAACCGCGTAACCAGCTGGGAAATTAGTTAGTTTGTGATTTTTAATTAAGGAAAATGATACATCATAATGATATAGAGGCAGTTTTATGTGTACCGGATGCACCCTATGCCCAGCAGGGGCGAAATTCGTAAATTAATATAACTAAAATGTGCAGACTTATTTAATTGAAACGTGCACTAAATTTGATTGAAAACGTGTATGTTAATAGAAGTGAAATGTGTTGTGAAAATAACAACTCAAATGGTCAATATTTCCCTCTTGTAAATCGCTATTCGATTCCCTTTTATATAAGAAGAGGAAGGATGAGAATCATTTTATCACCTAATTTCTCATTTTAATCATCTAATTCCTTTTCAATTCATTCAATATCAATTCTACATTTCTCGATACACATTCTATTCAATTTACCATGAACTAGGTGAATTTGAAAAATTGTGTCGTACAAAGTATTGGTGTAATGCTTGATGTTTGAGTTTCTTATGGACTCAAACTTTACAAAGTGTGTGTTGTATTAGAATTTAGAAATTCAATGTTAGGCCTCCATAAATTAATCCATATATATCAATATATCATTATAGAGCATTAATATGAAGTTCAATATTGGTTTCTCATGAAGTCTGATTTCATCACAAAAAATTACTTTGTATTGGAGTATATATTACCCCATTCCATCCATAAAAGATAGTAGGTTCATTTTTTTTATTTGCAAGTCCACCAAAAGTATGTTTATTTTTTTTTATAAAAATAATTTTTTAACTTACAACAACTTCACCGTCCTCACAACACCTTACTTTATCTATTTTTTCTTAAAATCTGTATCTAAAAGTATAAACATATTTTTGATGAACGGATAAAGTATTAAATAATAGTATAATTAATCTGTGTAGAAGTTAAATCTCGTAAAAAAACTCAACGTTGGATTAAATATGAAAATCATAATAACATAATGTGAAATTTAAGATTTATGAGGAAGGAAGGAAGAAAGACGTGTGTTTGTCTGTTGTTTTTTTTGGATAAGTCGAGGAAAGGGAGCCACAATCAGTGCCGGCGAAAAGCGAGTTGTGTATTTGGTCATGAAATATTTGAGAATCTGAAATGATCAACACAATTCTAATTATTTTATGATTTCATCGTTGATTAATGTGGTGGTAATAATAATTGCTCTCGTGATTGGATAACAGTTCAGATACTGCTTGAAATGCAGTACGGTTTTAAGATATATGTAGGAGAATAATATACTCCTATTAGCAAATGACTACTCCCCCTCCACATGAAAGTCTAGTGTGAATATTCTGCACATATTTTATAAATGGATAGGGTGTTTATAGATAATTTTGTAAATTTTTATAGTAATATTATGAGAGTATTATGAATGTTATTTTCATTTTAAGGTATATAAACTTTTATAGTACAAACGAAAAAGAAAGTATACTAACTTAATGGAGATGGTACAACCTAGCACAATTGTAAGAACTTCATCCGTGACGAATGTACAGCCAATTGTACACCCTCATACCCTATTATATAGTGTCTCAATTAATTAAATAAAATAGACTACATAAAGATAAATGATAGCTTTAATATAAGATTATTAATTAAGACAATTTTAAATACATTAACTAAATTATAGTATATATTTTAAAAGTATAATGCATGATGTATCAAAAGATTTAAAACCGAACAATTAACGACATCGACATCCATCAATATGCAAATTGAATTATGATTTTTTTTTTTTATAGCAAAAATGATCTTTTAAATTTTCTTCTCCTGTTGAAGTTGAATAGAGACTATAAAGAAAACAAAAGTATATAGCGTATCAAACAAAATATACTAAACACACAAATAGATGTGTTTAAGTAATTTAAGCTCTCTAAAAAAGCAACATATTTTAAAAGAAAAAAAGAGGGGCTCAACTATTCAACATGCATGAAACAAAGAATTTCAGATCTAACTTCAATTCTTTACGTAAAACCGAATTTGCGAGAGTTTCTCGATTCTATGAGAGCTCTTTTTGTTGGTTGTGACCCATCAGCATTTGTGGCTGAGCTACCTCTCGTCTTGTGTTCTTGCAATAATGAGCGCTAAATCTTCTTGCTTTCACATAATAATGTAAGTTTCTATTGCAGTCCACATCCTCGTTCTTCCACTTTCAAATATAGAAGTCCTCGTCTTATTCTCTGCAAAAGAGTTCCAAAAACATGATAATTAAGACAAAATTCCCATGTGAGATGGGTTCGGATCATCGGTATAAAATCCTTACTCATTTACCCACTAATCCACACCTATTCTTCCTTTCCATTACTTGATGAATTTTGACGGTCTCACAAGAGAGTGTCTCGATAATTGATAAAAACGAAAGTTAACGTGCAGTACAAATACCTCGGTTGTATTTCTCATGCGAAGGAGCTCCAATCTTTCTGATGGCCTTCGATTAGCTAATGTTGCCAGCTGCATTATTGAAAAACATATATAATTTTTACGTACTGTTAAGGTTCATCGTGATTCATGACAAGTAGTGGGACAAGAAATGTACCCAAAAACTAAAGCGCTCTGGATCATGCGTAGGGGGCATCAAAGCTTCAGCTTTATAAAGCTCTGCAAGCCTTATTCTATCTGCAAGATTTAGACGGTGAATTTGAAGATGTCGAATACAACAAAAACATGCAAGATTTAGACGATGACATGAATTGATAAGTAGTACCTCGTTGTGCAGCATCTTGTGCCTTCTTTATCCATTCTTTAGCAAATTCTGCTGCGTCTTTTGTTATCTCCAGTAACTGCATGCAAGCATTCAAAAGCATAAAGATGATCCAATAATAAGTATGATGCAGCACTCAGCTGTTTAATTATTTATTCTGGTAATCTATTGCTTTGCATAGATAATATATGAAAGTATGCTTGGAAAATTATCAATAAGATATCTTTTCATGTGGTTAGATTCATTAGCCCGTACCTCATCTCTCTCGGGTGATCCCTCTGGTGGATAAATATCCTGCACCCATTCAACCTCAGCAATGCGGTATCTTCATACACAAAGATGAAGAAAAAAAGAATCAAATAAAAAAGTTTTTAACATCAAAGCATTCGAGACTCGTTGAACCTTCCTTACCCATCTTGATCCCAATGCCTAATGATGTGGCATCTCCTGCGACTTTCAACCTGCACCGACTTATTGCTTAGAAAGTAGAGAGAATTTTATAAAAGTGCAAAAAAAAAAAGGGTGATAGAAAAAAAAAAAAAAGCCATTAACAAAAACTGAGTGATGTTTTTACCTCTAAATAGAATCGGCCATCTGGAAGAGGCTCACAACTGCATTAAGAACAAAACATATCTTCATCATGTGATTGAAATGCCAAACAACTGAATGAATAGGAACACAACTATAAGAAATGACCTACTCTGTAATCTCCACCTCACAAGCATCATCAGCTATTGAATCTGTAGAAGAATCGAGTACAACCTACGACATCATAACAAGAAAAAGGACATTGCAGCCACGTAAAGTGACTAGATATAGAACCAGAATAATTTTGTAATAATACAAAGGAACAGATCTAGTAACATCAATTTACCATGCCTATGCGTCGATTTCCTTCCATTGCTCTCCTCACCTGTTATAAAAAAGTTAATATCAGACATTACTGAAACTGGCACATATAAACTCGAAGAAAAAGTGACTACCCAAAAGCTTCACAACAAAAGCCATGGATGAGTCGTACACTTTCTAGCAAAACTCTATCACAAACATTATATTTTAATCTAAAGTTAACTTTTTATTACGGAGTAAGAACATTAATAATTTTGTGCAGCAAGTATAAACATTTGTAAACTCACCATAAGAGAGTAAGAACATTTAATAAGTTTGTGCGGCAAGTATAACCATTTGTAAACTCACCATAAGTCTATAACGAGGTTCAAATATGTTTAACTGAAACTTCTGGCATGGTAAAATAACATCCATTACAAAAAGAGGCAACAAATCAACACCAAGGTTTGTCAAACTATCATTCTCTGACTTTCTTTCTTCATATTCCTCTGGGAAGTTTTTCTGGATGATGTTGTTCAATGTGACACTGAAAAGTCAATCAATAGATAATTATATCAGCAATAGGATATGAAATTGCTTCTATTGCTTAAAGATAAATATTGGCATAAAATTATAAATTGCCATTGCTATAAGAAGCACATAGAAGCCAATATGACATTGAAAAGCCAATTAATTGATAGTTGCATCTGCAACTAGAGAGGAAGGCACCTCTGTTTGCTCAGGGATAATATTGACATAACATAGAATGTGCTGTTACAAGATATGCAGAACACATGCGAATTATAGTAACCTCAGAGAAGGACCACGTGTAAAGCTGTTTATCATTGTAACATTATTTATTCCCCAGTGACAAGCAGAAAAAAATTACAATTCAAGTACAAATTAACCTCAGATAATGCTACAATTGATAAACAGATGAACAGTAGCAGTAAGCCACAACCTAACTTTAGATAAATGCTACATTTGTTTCACAGAGATGAACATTTGCATACTTGGAAGTTGGAGCATACTCTACGCAGTGATGAGTGATGACTACCAGAGGTGAACTAACCTGATTGAGCACGTCCTGGGACTTATAAATAATACCGTGCGGCATAAAGGACAGCAGTTGCCTGAAATTTTCATATCACTTAATATATGGAACTAAATGAGAAGAGGCATACAAAGAAGATATATATGAACAAAGTTGAAAAAGAACAAGGAGGCAACACACCTCTGTCCATAGACTGAAAGAGGCATGAGCGGCAAAAAGAATGCCCACAGGGAGTTGTGATAGGTTCATAAAGTAGCTTCAGGCAAACAGTGCAATCATAATCATCAGTGCGCTGTGGTTTTACACAGCTTCTCCTCACATATATATTGGCAATTGACCTCTCTAAGTTCCGAAGAGGAGTGCTGAACAATAGATATTTTCATTTGTAACTCAAAATTCAATAATTTGAGGGGAAAATAAGACAACAATTAAAAAAGAAAATCATTTTTATGAAATGAATCAAATTATGCATTACCTTTGAGGATCGATCTGGAGGCCTGAACAGATAACATCCCAGGCCTGCTCATATTTTTCCAACTGTCAAAAGTCCAAATGATAACAGGTTAGTATCATTGTCAAGACAATATTCTGACTATTAAATATATAAATAGGTTAGATATGATAGCAGATACTCCAACAACATATGCAGGAGAAAAACATCAACACAAACTAATCCTAAAAGCTTTCATTGCTAAGGAGAGTATTAGTATATGAGAAGTGTAACTTTCCTTGGACAGATTATTATTTCCAAGACTATGCAATACATATTATCCAGGATTTAGGAATAACAGAATGAAATTTAATATAAACGACATACTCACCAGGATGAGGGCATTGGCCTTGAGAATGTAGGATATAACTGACTTACTTTGCAGATTCATAACCTTCTCAGCATCCTTGAGAGCAAGCTAAAATCAAACATACAACATTATGGTATTTTTAACTCATTTAAAATGTGTGGACAAGGATAATAATCATGCATGAGGTTATACCGCAGCATGAGTAGTTGGATCCATCCCAATCAATGGACTGTATTCCGAGGCAGATGGAGGCCTGTGTCTAAGGAATTGGCTAAACCTGATCGAATATGGGAAAATCACATTCAACCAACATAAATAACAGTCAGTATGCAGAAGTAGGAACAACATAATAGAAAAACCTTAACCTAGAATCAAGATTAGGTACTACTCACCGAAGATATGCAGCACATCGGTTACTAAGGATAACATGATCATCCAGTTTAATGTCGTTAGATCTAGTGTAAAACTCGATGGCCTGAAAAAAAAAAGAAATCAATCAGAAGCTTAAGGAATCCATTTTTTTTATCAAATGACAATTGAAAGTTGAAACTCAGCAAGAGTCATATTTCCTTCAGCTGGATGGCTGCAACTCTATCACATACTGTACACATTGAATTTCTTCCCACTTAAAACCAAATATACCATAAAAATACCTGTAATGAGACATCACATTTATAATTGGCAAAGCAGGCCAATCCCGAAAACTACACCTTTTAACCAAGATCAATTTAGCACTATTCTATATGGCATGAACATTGGCTTTTTATGTTTCATGATCTACAGTTGCATGGCCCAACAAATACCAACTCATGTTTTATTGCATTCATGCACTTGCAAGAGCTTAAACCTAATAAATTTGATGCCAACAATGAGCTATAGTACTTAAAAAATAAGTACTACCTCCGTCCCTCTATAAGGTTTACACTTTCCTTTTTGGTCCATCCCAACCTAAAGTTTACATTTCCTTATTTGGTAAAATCCACTATCTCTCTATATTTTTTCTCATTCCTATCTCTCTCTACATTTTCTCTTTCCTACCTCTCTCTCTATCTTTTCTTATTCCTATCTCACTCTAACTCAACTACTCACGGCACATTTAATATTATATTTCTTAAAAAGTTAAATTTCTTTTTTGGTCCGTCCAAACATAATATGCACACTTCTATAAATAGAAGTATTTATTCCCCCAATACACTAATACACTTCATTTCCTACTTTACAAATTTACTTTATTCATAAGCAATCAATATTTTTTAAAACTTGTATAAAATGAATCGTACGGAGGGAGTATAATATTGAAAGTTCTACAAGAAAAGGATCATGAAAATGATCACTAATCATCAAAATACAAGTAATACTATGGTCTGCGATATGTTTGAACTCACTCAAGAGAGTAACATTTTGAATACATGTGAGTGTGAAATAACCAAAGACTACTTGAAAACAGAGTCGTCGATTACTAATTGCCTAGCTTCGTAAGCATTATCTACACAATATCATCAGATAAAAGAATACACCAATTCCAACTAAAACTTAATCTACAAACCTAAAAACGCCATTAAAAATCCAATAAACTCACTCCACTATACAGGAAGCAGGGTAGACAAAATTGACCTTATCTAATTTGCTATCACGGAAGGCCTTGTTCCCCATGCGCATGAGATCACAGAGATGATTATACCGCTCGCACGACATTGACGATCCTTCTCCTTCATTCGCCTGCATCATGAACAAACACACTACTCCAATTACGACACACACGCATTGAACACACAACAGATAGAGATTGAGATTAGCAGATTCGAACCGATGAGAAATCTTCGACATCGTCAATCCCTTCCAAGCTGAATCCAGCAGCAGTTGGAGTCGACATTGCAGAGTGGAGAGACGAAGAAATTGATACCACAAAAGGAAAAGAAAACCAGGGAATTATTGCTCATTAATTCGGTGCATACTTGGACCTTATTTGTTTGCGTGTTTTGCGGAGAATCGCAATAGGCTGCGTTTGGTTTGGTTTAACATTTGGAAAGAGTGCGCGCATTAAATAGCTTTCTATCTCACGTCATTTTCTTAAATAAAATAAATTTAAAAAAAGAAAAGAAAAAAAACTAACGTAAATGTATATAAATGTTTGTAAACTTATATTATGAAATATTGAAAATTAAGGTATATTTAAGGTAAAAGTTTATGGGTTAAATTTAATTAATTTTTTTTTGTTTATAAATATTGTTTTACTACTTGTTTAAAACTATATTACATTCTTCATTCATTAAATGTAGTCTCATTCAAATTAGACACTTCATTCATTAAATGTAGTCTCATTCAAATTAGACAGTGTTTTAGGTAAAATGTAGGTAAAATAAGGGTATTGTATGTAGAGTTGTTATTCGAGCCGAGTATTTGAGGTTCGAGCTCGACTCGAGCTCGGCTCGATAACATTACCGAGTTTAAAATTGAGCTCGACTCGACTTGGTAACGAGTTTATCGAGTCGAGCCTAACGAGCCTAATGGAAATTTAAAAAAAAAAATAGTTATCGAGCCTAACAAGTCGAGCTCGAGCCGGCTCGTTATTAAATCGAGTATTTAACGAGCTCGAGCTCAGCTCATTAAGCTAAACGAGAAAAGCCGAGCCGAGTCTCGCTAAAGCTCGGTTCGAATAACAACACTAATTGTATGGTATTGCGAGGTCAATTGTGAATAAATTGATAATTTTCGTAATTAAGTGATGGTTGAAGGATGATAGTTTTCATAAAGTGTATACGACTATATTTTGTGGACGGAAAATATAAAGTAAATGAGACTATATTTTGTGGACGGATGAAGTACTATATAATCAAAATATTATCACTATAAAGTCAAAAGTGTACTATTACAAGGTAAAAAAATATTTGGACACATAATTTTTTAGATGAATTCTTCAAATATTTTTTTGACATTTAATAGTACACTTTTAATGTAGTAATAATATATTGATCATGTAGTAATCAATTACTTGCTACGAATTTTTTGGACTGTTCAAATTTTTAAAAATTATCTTAATTAGAAATATTTCATGTGTAAAATATTTTAATAAGTGCAGCTCTTTTTTTTTATTTTTTTACGATTTATTTTGAATGTAATCTCTATGCAATTGTTATGTAGTGGAGTACTTAATTTCCACGGGTGTCAATTTCTTAAATTTCCATCTTTCCTTTTGCGAATTCTCATTGTACCATGTTTTTTCCATTCATTTTTTATTATTATTATTATAATCTAAAAATAAGAGCTTATTATTTATATTAATTACCTAATATTCACTATAGAAATATACCAAAATTATAAAGATTTGACTAGAATGATAAATCAACTAAATCATTTTGCAGCACAATTTCATCATTTTGCAGCACAATTTCAGAAAGGCAGGAAATCGTTTTCACTCAATCCAATAAAAAACACAATCAATTCCAAACACATTTACAATACATAATAGACAATTACTAATTTATTAGTAACATAATCGCAATAATATAATTCAAATTATAATAAAAATATACACTATACAACTTTTTTAAAAAAATACTCCTATTAATTATTAACAACAAAAAAGTAACTCCTAATAAACATATACAATTTGGGTACTTTAAAAAATTATTTTTGAGACGTGACAATTTGTTAAATTTTTTGAGCTAATATGGAGTAATACTTATATACTGTATTATATTATCTAATTTTTTTGATATAATTTTTATTTAACAAATCTATTCATATATATTGATTAGAGTGTTAATTCTGATACATGATATTTTCTCATCATTTTTAACATGTGTTAATTTCTAAATTATTTTGATTTAATATCTTATTTTTTTTAATTAATAATTTTAAAAAAATCAATATATTATGAAAATGTCTATATTTTCATAATATAAAATTATGGGATATTGTCTAACCTCTCCACCATCTTCTAAAACTTTCTCCGTACGCCATAATCGCTAACCGTCGTACATTGTTCCATAATCTGTGACGCTTTTCCGATCATTTCCAGCTGTTTCTCCGGCACCTACCCGATCAATCGAAGGTACGCCGGTGATATTCTATAGTTACAAATCATTTACATTCCTCATTTTAAATTCTCGAACTTCGGACGATTGGTACCTTTTGTTGATCGAATCAGTGTTTTGGATGTAAATTCGACAATCAGAATCATTTTTGTATAATTGAATTGATTATCGATGTTTTGGATTGGTGCAGAGACCTCTTTTGAGATTGCAAAAGATGAGTCAAGTATTTGAAGGTTATGAACGACAATACTGTGAGCTATCTGCTAATCTATCCAAAAAGATTACTTCAGCGAGTCTCCTCTATGGCGGTGAGAAAATATTTCCTTCTCCAATTTGAGCATATAAGATTTAATATGATAGTTCTTTTTTGTTTATGCATCTCTTTATGGGAAGGAGTACTGGTATCTTGGATTGCAGAGAGGTTTTAGAAGGTGTTGCTGCTTCTAGGTGATGTAGGATTGCAATATCGTTACCAATTGAACAGAAAACAGAACAATATACAGTTCAATGAGCAGTCACTTTTTTATACTTAAAACTTGTATGCATCTGTATTTTTCTGCATGTGCTTTCAATAACGGAGCAATGCGCTTCTTTGCACCTACAAACTTAGCCTTGTAGAGGTTCATATCTCAACTTGAGCAAGGTCTCTAGGTCAAGTCCCCCTTATGCCCTTTGTTACTCAAATATATAAACAATATGTTCCTTTACATATATATTTTGTTGCTGGTCTGAATTAAGATTTGTGGTCTATCAAATTGTCAACCCAATGAGGATTTGAAGTTGCACATAAACTAAAATATAGAAGCCTGTACGGTTAATTTATTGCTTGAAAGTAGAATGGGAAAAGGTATGTTTCCTTCAGTGACGTATTAAGTTACTTGTACCACTGTAAATAAATATATACCCTGTTTCATGTTCCGTGCATATATTTGTTTTATATTGTCAGATAAGCTACTTTGATCACCAGAAATCCCTATATCTTGGATGCTTCAGTTTAAATTTTAAGGTTGATTATTAGAATCATATTCTGAATTGGGAGTGATCAACAGGCTACCTGTTTGTAAAGAGACTATTTAAGCACGGGCTTATTGCTGAGATAGTTCCATTCCCTTCATTTTTTTCTGTAAACTAGCTTTGCAAGTAATTCTTTCATTGTTCGGGCCACTCAACAAAGACTTACAATGCTGTTCTCCCCCTATTTGTTAGATCAGACTTCTAAGATTTTGTGATTTAGAATGTAAAACAGACACAATTAGATCACCACTTCATAGAAAATGGGATCTTTTCATGTTATGATTTTGATTAGAGCTCTCTGTATGCCTGTATTTATTCCACTTCAATTTGCTGCTGATATTGGTGCATCTTTCCCAATCAGAACAGAAGAAACAAAAAGTATCTGAAATTACAGAAGGATTTGAAGATGCTGAGGCATTGGTAATTGATTGCTACTTAAAAATGAGTAAATGATATTTCTGTCATGAAACTCTACACTAACATACTACTTGGGCTTAACATCCTAGATACGTAAAAGGGATCTAGAGGCTAGAAGCTTGCCCCCAAGCGTGAAAGCTGCACTTCTTGCCAAGTTGAGAGAATATAAAACAGATTTGAACAATTTGAAAACGGAAGTGAAGAGAATTGCATCAACTAATGTTAATCAAGCAGATCGGGATGACTTGTTAGAATCAGGAATGGCTGATACATTAGTGGTACTTATCCTTCCCATTTCTTCTACTATTTTGGTTATTGTTGAATTATCTCTTAATCACGGGTAAATCTGTGTTGATGAGAAGAAAGATAATTGAGTCCTTAAGATCTCTGTTAATGTGAATCTTTCCTTAGAACATCAATCTTTCATCACCATCTTCACCAAGGTCATTCCTGCAACTTGTAAGGTTCGATAAGCCGATACCAATTATCCATGTAAACAGTTGAAATCAATAATTGGTTGATTTTCACAAATCTAACGCCAATGATGATCCCTCTCCGGTGCTAGGCTGTCACCTACATAGCATCATCAGCCCTCCTTTGTATGGGCTTGTGATTAGCCATCGACCATTGCCATGGTTTGAGTTACAAAATGTTTCATAGTACATAATTATTATATGACTCATTCTAGTACTGTATAATGTTTTTTTTACATTTTTTAATATTTGACATGCTGATAGTTCCTTATCCAAACATCTGTCTTTTTTTTTTTAACGAGGAGCATTTCCAAGTGAAGTCATTTTATCTCTATTCATTGTTAGGCATGAGTATGACAGTATGGCTTTTTCTCACAAATATCAGAATTCGTCTTTTAAGCACCATTTTAACTTGATGAATTGTTTGTTCTCATTAAGAATAAGGTGATTTCAGCTTTTACTTTCATTCATAATGTCTAATTAAGAGCTTTCCCCCCGCCCTCAACAAAATAAAATAAAATTAGAAGCCATATCCCAAAGTTCCCTGTGGTATGCAACATGCCTAAAATACTTCTTATGTTTTCCTCATTTCATTCAGTTGAGACATCAGAAACTATACTTAGGATTTTAGCTTTATATGGAGTTTGGCATAGTTATTGGCTGTCATACTGAACTAGATAATATTTTGCAAAAATAGGTGTAAAAAGGTCATTATACTCCGTGGATATGTTCACAGCACAAATATCCTGTTGAACAACAAATCTGCGTCTTAAAAGCTACTATAATACAATTTTAACCTCTGATATCTTGAAACATTGGTTTTGGCTTTTGCGTTCTCATGGTCTTCTTTTAGATGCACGTCCGTTTTTACAAAGTGCTTTTTAGCGTCAGCTTTCTGCAGTGGCTTTATGATTTCTTCTATACTTAACCCTCCTATTACAAGTTATGAATAGTATTTTATACTTGATTCCTTTTGTTCCTAAAAACTGCTCTGCACATGCAATAGCATTTTAATTGACACTCAATGATGCAGGCTTCATCAGATCAAAAAGGAAGGTTACTGATGTCAACTGAAAGATTAAATAAGTCGTCTGACAGAATCAAGGAAAGTCGAAGGGCAATGCTGGAAACTGAAGAGCTTGGAGTCTCAATTCTTCAAGATTTGCACCAGCAACGTCAATCCCTACTTCATGCACATGGCAACGTACCTCTCTCCCTCTCTCTCTCTAGCTTGACAGACATTGTTCAGTTGCTATGATCTAACTAAGAAATAATATTTTTACAGCTTCATGGGGTTGATGACAACATTGGTATAAGCAAAAAAATTCTGACTAATATGTCGAGAAGAATGGACAGGAATAAATGGATCATCGGCACTATTATCGTTGTGTTAGTTATCTCTTTACTTCTCATTCTTTACTTCAAGCTCACCCACCACCGCCACTGACCTCCAAGGCTTGATAATTGTAATTCTATTTAGTTTTCTGGTTATTCTTGATGAGGTTGTCTGTACGTTCTCCAACAATCTGTTGTGTTTTTAATTGTAATTTTATGTGGTGTGGATTGTGTTTCTAATGCTCAAGTTTGTGCGTTGTCCACCAATTTGTTAGTTATTAGAGTTGTAAATGAATATGGTCAAATTGATTGTTGTTTGAATTGTTGACGGGCTTTATGAATTATGTTTGAGCTTGTTTGATTATTTAGTGAAATCAATTTGAATAAAACTTTAATATAACAAGTGTCCGCTCAAATAGTTTGACATTTTTACTCTCGTTTTTTTTTTTTAATCGACAGCTTGACTTATTGAACTCGAGCATGCTAAAGTTCAATTGTTTTGATCAAGCACAAATGTTGAAGCTTGGTTGATATTTGTGTCAAACTAATCTCAAAGCACACCCGATTTTATTTCTAGACCTATAGTTGAGCTTTATTTTGAACTTTCACTCAACTATAAAATCAACGAAATAGATATGGCAAAACGATTGCCTCTAACTCAAAGATTGAATACTATATCGGTTTGGAAAAATAATTAACATTCTAAGTCAACCTACTATGATATGTTAGAGATAATTATGATAAGGTATTTCAAATGACCGAAATTGAATTGTAATTGGCGTGTCTTTCAATAATATACAATTGGAGTGTTTTTTTTACGTATTGAGTATAAAAGTAAAAGTACATCTATTTTGAGTTTGAATACATATCTATCTTGAGTCAATCTACCTAAAAACACCAATCCGTCAAGACATTAGATAACGAATCAATATTAGATTTCTGCAAATTTTATAGGCAGCTATTTGTAAATTCGTGTGTAATTTAAAACTTGATACCATTTCGTGCTGAGTACTTTAATAAATGGTCATCTTTATAGGAGGCATGGTCACATTTGAGCTAGAGTACAACAAAACAAAGCTTCTTATAGGAGTCACATCCGTTTCATTATTTCTCATGGAAAAAATGAAACCATATAGTATCTAATTTGTACCTATTCTTCTTTAGGATATCAAAATCCGAAAATCCAAATGATTAAAGCAAAGGAAGCCATTTTAAGTCGAGTACCTTGATTCACTATTGACACTTGGAAGCATCATCCTCTGGTGAAAAATCCATATTACCTGTTTGGACTTCCTCATCATATTCTTCCTCTTCTTCCTCATCATATTCGGTTGAAGCAGGTTGGCCATTAAGATCTACATTAACACCGTTTACCTTCCTCACAAACTGACCCCTTACACGAGGCCTACGTTCTGCTAGTTTTTTCCGATTCACATACCTAATCTTCTTGTCAAAACACCTTTCCTTCCGTTTCTGCCTGAACTTCATCAAAGCTGCCTCCCTACGATGAACTTTACTTAATTGCCCCCCTTCATTGGACGATGGATTTCCAAACGATGGCCATGGATGTGAAGCAGGAATTTGACCTGGTTGTAGGCATATACCAAAAGGGTAGTAAGGATACGATGGCATATGTTGAATATGATTGTAATGAGGTAGTAAAGCTGAATTAGCATGGTTGTGCATTCCCGGAATGTTCTTGGGATGCATAGATGCCGATGAACTCGGGACTTGATGCATTACTCCAGGCATGTAGTAAGGATAGGGACTCTGATTATAAGGGTCGTTTCGTAAATGCATATGCTCCTGAGAGAACTCCTTTGAGTTCCTCTGTTGAGACATGTCGAGTGATACTGGGGGAGTACAAGATCTTTCCATAGAAAAAGCTTCAGGAAGACTATTGGTGCTTGGATCATCAGCTATCACATGGTTTTCTGGGGCCTCGTTGATTTTATCTCCTTGTGTATTCGGACCCACTTCAACCTTCGATATGGGAGTCTCTGCAGGATTCGTATGCTTTTCTTGAACAGAAGAAGACCCCTGGTTGATGCTTTTGGGCGTGCCTGACTTGACATAGGTGAAAAAAGCAGAAGACCCGCCTATCTTCAGTTCACTCTTTTTTGGAAAAGATAGTATATTTCCTGAAGCAATTTTAAAAGCACACTTAGGCATATGTCACATGAGAGGAAATTGCAGCAAAAGGTTTCCCTTGATTAGCTTTAGAATTTCAAGTTCACTTGGAAATTAAGGTCCAAAGTGCACTGAGACCAACTAAAGAGAACAAAAAAGCAGAAATTTTTCTCCATTGAAGTTGGTTATAAATACAACAGCATATCGATATTACAATTCGCTAGCATGTAAAAAACACTGGTTGAGTCGAAGAAATTGTTGCATATTTTTAGTAAAACCATAACAACTAAACATGGAAAATTACGGGAAGAGCAGTAACACCACAGGCAAAGCAAGGAAAAAATCTGAGGTGAAATAGATATGAAGAGCTTTTCCATTCTTTAGAAACGAACCTCTCATATTTGAAGCCAAAGCCTTTGTCAACTGCAGTGAAAATGCTACTGTTGCAAGAAAGTGAGCCCCAAAATCTTGTCAAGAAGCCATAGTTTACTTTAAATATAGTGAAAATGTTTAAGCAGGTAAATGATGTTACTCCAATCTTCACTAATCTAGTCCAATGGTTTCCTCCACCAGAAAAGCATGGAGTTACTTTTACCAGTTCATGTCTGGAGGTCTATCCAAACCTTCTCATCTAAATTGGAAAGAAATCTTATAAATATCAGTGGATATATGAGGCCACATCCACGACATGATGGTAAAGCATCTAAATTTTTTATTCGGTCCCAATAAAAAATTGGAGAAGGTTAACGGGGAAAAATTGTGACTACGACATAAATATTAACAGGCAAGCAGCAGAAGTAGCAGGCAGCCTTCCAGATTCATTCCAACTACTAGATCATACATCATGCCATTAACAAACATGTGTCTCAAATAGTGCAGCAAATGCACCCTTAAAACATGATACAGGAAAATTAGAAAATTATTAAAGTATATTTAAGCAGTAAGAAATTTATTGAATCTTGTGATCTACCTGATCTTCTGTCACTTATGCCTGGCACATCAGGCTGACATCCTGTGCGAGCTGCAACTGCAGTAGTTAGAGCAGCAGCGGCGGTATTTAACTGAAAATACAGATGCAGTGGCAAAAGGCAAATAGATCAAACACTAGTCGATGATAAACAACTGAACAGGAATCAAAATCTACTATTGCAGCATAATCAATTATTCACCCACTCTTTTCTTTGAATAAAATGGATTAACTACACTAACCTCGCCTCTAAATGGACTTAAAACACCAACTTCCCTCTCAGCCTTTTTATACCTCCACCAGAAAAACGGATCATCATCAATTGAACACTTTGCTCAAACTTTTAGTATATTAAATTATTAAACTCACCTCCTCTTGATGCAGCACGAGACACATTTCTGGGTTAGTACTCTTTCGGGACTTATCATCTGTGTCATCCGAAAATAGAGTGGTGCTGGTATTGGCATCACTGTGGTCTGACAAAACCTGATCAAAATCATAACTTACGATGTTCTTCTCCACTAGTCCCAGCTGTAGATGGAAAACAGATTTAGACTCAGTGCCAGAAAGACTATGATTAGTTGAACATAAGAAATCATTGCACTGTGGCTATGTCCTTTGAAATGCCTAGAGATGATGATTAACTAGTTCTTCACATATGGTTTTCACAATCTAACCTACACCTACACAGATTACTAGGAAAAAATAGAGTCACACACTAATCTAAACAGCAGGAAAATGAAGATTATTATATTAACTACAACTACTTTACGCAAAGAAGATAGTATGTACCATTCGCCTTCTTCTCCACATGTGAGTCCACAAGTTCAAAAGCTCATTGGTACGTAATGGCTTCACAAGATAGTCAGCTGCTCCAAATTTCAGGCACTTAACTACAATAGGAACCTCATCTTGAGCTGACATCACTAGCAAAGCAAGGAAAAAATGGAACAGCATAAGGATTAAAATGTCTCTTTAATAAATTCAGATATTTGTAATGCAAGGAAAGTGGCTTGCACATACTGATCACAGGAATTCGTCGCAACTCTTTGTCCCTCATTATATATTTCAACAGTTTGAATCCTTTAGACATAGGAAGGTCTACTTCAGAAAGAATAAGATCTATATCAGGCCCCTCAGCATTTAGTGCATCAATCACCTGTCTTGGCGACTTTACGGCAGTAACTGAAAAAAGCCATTTACATTTAGCATCCAGAATTCAGATCATAGTTAAATGCATGAACAGATATAAGGCTTGATGGACTTTTACAATCTATATTTTCTATTAGCTCCCTGTCATCCATGTTTTGTTCAAAGCTGTCTAAATTTATTCTAACAAATGTTTTCAATTTTGATCAGCCTTTCCAACGCTTACATAATTCCTCAATTTGTGTTCAATTTCTTTTTAATTTCAACAAAAACATCATTTAAATTTGGAAATGAACTCCAGTTACATCCATAAACACAACTCCCTCCCTCCTCCCCAGTCCCCAATGGGAAAAGCAGCATGGTTCTGCTATGGTTAAACAGTATTTCTCCCTCCTTGTTTACTCGAGTGTAGAATTGTGCAAAACAATCTGAAGTTGTACAAATAGACAGTATATAGCAATTGGAATGCAGACAATACCATTTAATGGAAACACCAGTCGGACATGGCAAGTTTCAACGAGATCTTATCACATAATACAATTTAACCCCACCCCTTCCTCAAATAAAGAGAATAACTCAAAACATTCGACGAGATCTTATCACACAATATCTACAAAATTATCTCTAAGAATGGCATTAACCCAAGAAAGAAATAGTCCGGAGATGCACATGTCTCATAAATGCCATATATTGAATTCCAGCCTTCTTATTCTCATCAATACATGAAATATAGAGATCACAACTATAAAGACTGTTTAAAACTCTACATCCACTTTGTAAATAAGCAATAGTACTTCATGTCCATACAGACCATACTAATTATTGCAAAGAAAAAAACCATCCGAGCAATAAACAACAAACTAAACTGCAAAGAATGGTCACAAAATCAATCAAGAATTCAACAACAATCCAAATAAAAAAGAAGAATAAGAAACTAGTACCTTGATAAGAACATTTACACAGAAGTGTAAAAACCTCCTCAGAGCTTTTCTCATCATTATCACACAACAAAATCCTCACTTTACTCCGATCAATAAACCCATCCCCACTCTTCCCTATTTCACCCTTCCCCTTCCCCTTTCCTTTCCCCATCTCACTCTTATCCATCGCCCTCAGCTGCCTCCAAAACTAATCACAACTCACAAATTAGGGTTACAAACTAAACCCCCAAACAGTCATATTAGAGATACTCCATCTTTTTACACCCTAAAAAATTCCGTAACCTATAAACCCCAAAACATCGAAACAATTCTACCTAAATCCACTACACCATCTAAATTCAGAAATTCCTCCACAAATTTCTATTCTCCATATCATCAGAACAATCAAACAAATCAGTAAACCAACACGAAGAAAAAAAATTAAATTCAGGCAGCGGAGTCGTCGGCGTGGCCGGCGCAAGTTATCAACAAGTTCTCAGTTCCATCTCCCTAAACGGCAAGTAATCGGTCAATTATGAAACGAAAGATCTGCCATCAGCCAAAAAAGCAGCCAATCAACGGCCGCCACGCCGCCACGTGGACACCGTCACCAATGCGGCGCACTTTAGCAGCTTTATCTATCATATATCTATAATCCTATTGCAAATCCATTTGTGCAAAAAGTGCGCATAAACTAACTGGTGGTATCAAGAGTGAGTTTAATGGAGATTTTTTTTTCTCCAACCGGTGGTGGTGGAGGCTAAACTGCGCGTGGTAACTTGTCGAGCTGTGCCGTGGAGATCTGGAAATGGACGGTGAGGATGGAGAGTTGGGGGCGTAGTAGGCCAGAGGGCGCACGTTAAGAAATGGGTGACGTGTAAGTTAGTGAGAGGGGCGAAAAAAGTGGAAAAGTGTTGGAAGATATTTTTGTTATAGAGATATAAAAATGCCACGTCCGCAGAAAGATAAAAGGTAAGGTCGGATTCATTTTCATAAGCCAAATTTGAGATCCAATCATCTAGATACATTTTGTTCGATTCCGAAAAGAAACATACATATTACTCCGTTTGTTTGTCTATTAGATTGTGTTTAAATGAGAGAATTTGATTTGCAAAGACATTTTAAATGAAAGAAGTTAAAAAAATAAAAGATTAGTTACCAAAAAAGATATGAAAAACTTATAGACGAACATAACAAAATGTCAAAATAAGAAGTTTATAAGCGAACGAAAAGAGTAGATTCATCAAGATTTTAAAATTTCGGAATTTTAAAAATCGATCTTCAAAATCACTTAAAAACCACCATCGGGTTCTAACGGATGTTAAACGAGTTTGTACCCCTTAGGATCAGTTCTACAGGGTTGTAGACCTAAACAAGTTACTCCCTCCATCCACCAAATATAGTCATATTGGGATATTTAAGTGATGGTTAAATGGTGACAATTTTTATAAAGAGTATGAGATTACATTTGGTGAACAAAGAATATAAGGTAAATGAGACTACATTTCGTGTAGAGAGTATGACTTAATTGGTTCATTAAGGGTTCATTAATTGTTGAATTATAACTTTTATTTTAGGACCATAGATTAAATGGACGCTAAAGAACTATATAATAAAGAATTAAAAAAAATATATTCTAAAAAATTATGATAACCATATAAAATTAAATGATACTCCTACATAATTGATAATTGATGTGTTGTTGATTAAATTCAATCACATTAACCAATTTTTTTTTTTTTTTTCTTTTTAAATCTAAGCATTATTGAAGAGATAACAACTTAATACTCTAAATTCCTATCCCTCAATATTTTTATTCATATTTGAACAAAATATTATTTTATGACCCTTTCATCTGAAATATGTATAATAATAAAAATAAATCATTAGTAAAATTATCATACAATTATATTAACATTAAACGATAAAAATTTTAACTAGTTTTTGTGCTGACCCTAATTCTACACGGCTCAGTCTTATAGAATTTCAGGCTAAAAAAAGTCCGAATTAAAATAACCCGAATTTAAATAAACTAGAAATCATTAGAAAAAGAGATGGGTATTTAATTTTCATAAAAAAAAAAAATAGTTCTAAGACCACCTTTTTAACATCCCTAATTCTAATTTTGATATTTCATTACTTGTTTTATTATTTTTAATATAAATTTAGATCATTTAATAGGACTAATATGAGTATAATTCTTGTGTAAAACAAAACACAAAAGAAAATATCTAATGAGCTGTGTCATTAATCATTATAAAGACATACATGTAAAACCATTTCTATTTAAAATTGTCGTTTACGATATTGTTAGCTCTAAATTAAGTGGTGTTCTGTAAGACTGTAACAACAGCTTCACGATGTGATGTTAATAACTTTGAGATAAAAAGTAATTATTTTAAAATTTTTTTTTTTGGAAACGGCAAAATATATTAATGGGTATCAGGAATACCCTAAAATAGCACAGTTACAGGTATTGAGAAACGCAAAGTAAAAACGAGAGAAAGTTAACTAATGCATAACAAGGGCTCTCTCTTCTAATCATCAAAGAAATTCCAAGAGTTAATAAACTCCTTAGCCTTTAGCCATCTAAACGCCTCCAGTCTGATGATGTCCATGATGATGCTCTCCTCAAAAGGTTTTCCATGAAAAATTGATTTGTTCCTGTATCTCCAAATTATCCAAACAGAACAGTGCCACAAAACCTTCCAATCTTCTTTCCTGCTGTGATGAGCGACCTTCATATGATTTTTAAAATGCTCGATGCATTCAGCAGAGTCTTACGTGTCCAACGCGAACCATCCATACAATTTTCTCCATAAATTCTTGACGTGAATACACTGCACGAATAAATGGGCCGAAGACTCCTCCTCTTGACCGCACCATTTGCAAAATGAGGAGAAATTTTCGTTGAAGGCTCCTCTACGTTTAAGATTACTGATGGTGGGAACTCTGTCGAGAAGCAGTCTCCACGAAAAAGAGCAGGCCTTCAGGGGGCTCCCTTCGTCCACACACTCGAGAGCGTGTCTTCGTTCGGCATGTCCCCCGTTTGGTTCTCGAGCAGCCAGCTGTACGCAAATTTCACAGTGTAAGCACCCGTCTTATCGAGCTTCCACGTCCAATAGTCGTCGTGAGCAGAATCTGAAATGAACCTGCTAAACATCTCACAAACATTTTTAGAAGCACTCCTCTCCCTCTCAAATAAGTCACGTTTCCATTTCCAATTAATACTCCAGCCACCAGAATTCCAATTAACTCTATCAGATATGAGACACCCTTTTTCCTCTTCTAATCTATACAACCTAGGGAATAAGGACTTAAGACTCGATCCCCCCACCCATTCATCCTCCCAAAACATAGTAGACCTCCCGTTCCCCACCACCAAAGAACAATTGTCCCTAAACCAACTCTTGGCCCCCACTGTTTTAATTAAATTAGACCACCAAGGTGACCAAGACTTTTGACATTTACCAGTTTTAATGAACATATTTACACAGTCCCTATACGAACCAAATTTAGACCTCACGACCTCCCCCCACAAATTATCACAATTGTTCAACAAATTCCAGCACCATTTTCCAAGTAAGGCAATATTAAACAAATCAAGATTTCTAACTCCCAACCCACCCCTATTTTTATCCCTACAAAGAACATCCCAACTCACCCAAGGAATACGCCTTACCTCCGGGTCTCCGCTGCTCCAAAGGAAACGACGTTGGATGGCATGAAATTTGTTGATGATGGTTGAGGGTGCACGAAACAGGGACAAGGAATAGGATGGGAGGTAAGCAAGGGTAGATTTAATTAGGACCAGTTTGCCCCCAAATGAGATCGATTTTGCGGCCCAACTACTAAGCCTTTTCTCCAGTTTTTCCGTAGCCTCCTTCCAACTTGATGACAGTCTAGTGTTTGCGCCTATGTTCAGGCCCAAGTATTTAATTGGTAACGCCGCAGTTTTACAATTCAGCATGGACGCCCACTTTGCTAACTCCGGCTCGTTGACGTTAATACCAGTCAATTTGCTCTTCGAGAAGTTGATTTTCAGACCCGACCAGAGTTCAAAAATCCGCAGGATGCTCTTCAAGACCAGAATATTATTCTCAGTAGCCTCGCCGAAAAATAAGGTGTCATCGGCAAATTGGAGGTGTGAAATCTTGGTTCCATTATCTCCAACCGTAATCAGAGCATATACCCCTTCATCCGTGGCTTTAACCATCATCAAATTCAAACATTCCCCCACAACTGTAAAGAGAAACGGGGACAGTGGATCACCTTGTCTAATTCCTTTTTCCATGGGAAATTCTTTCGTTGGGATTCCATTCACCAAAATAGAAATTGAGGCCGAGCTTATACACTCCTTAATCCACTTGCACCACTTGGCATTGAACCCCATGAGATCAAGCATATCCATCACAAACCCATGATCAACTGAGTCATAGGCTTTCTCGAAATCCAGTTTGAAAAGAAACATCTTTTTCCTTCTACGCTTTGCTTCCTCAACGATTTCATTCGCCACAACCACACTATCAAGGATGTTTCGTCCGCCAATAAACGCAGATTGGGATTTCGAAATTACCTGATCCAGGACTTTAGAGAATCTTCTAGCAAGAAGCTTGGCAATGGTTTTATACAGACACCCGACCAGCGAAATTGGCCTAAACTCCTTGATTGAGATCGGGTTCCTCACTTTTGGGATCAACGTGATAAACGTGGAGTTCACGCCTTTGATAAAGCTTGAGTTTCGATGGAAATCCGTTAAGGCAGTCATGAAATCCTTCTCAAAGGTGCCCCAAAATTCTTTGATGAACTTAAAATTGAAGCCATCCGGGCCCGGGCTCTTATTAGCCCCACAACTCCAGATCGTATTTTTGACTTCCTCTGGCGAGAAACTGCTGCTAAGAACAAAGTTGGCAATATCATCAATACGCTTGCCGGATATACCCATCACCCTAGGCCTGGTTCTGTCCTTCCGAGAGAATGATTCTTTGAAGAAATTGTAGATCCCATTCTTCAAATCATCCACCTCCTCTAACCATTGTCCCCCTATATCCAGCCCTTTGATCTCATTAAAGCTTTGCTTCCTCCGCATTATTGAATGGAAGTAACTCGAGTTGGCATCACCTTCCTTCAACCATCGGATTCTCGCCTTTTGATATATTGTCCTTTTCCGTTTGGTTCGGAGGGATTCAATACGGGCTGCAATATTTCTTCTCTCGATGATTTCACTCTCATTACACCCTGAAGAGTCTTGAATCCTGTCCAGCTCAAGAAGTCTCTGTTCTGCCTTAACAATCTCTCTATCAATTTGGTTGCCACTACTTTTATTCCATTCGCGGATGGAATTCTTCAAAGCTTTCAATTTTTCAGAAACAACGAACGAGCCCCATCCTTCCACTGTGTTGCTACTCCAAGTATCCACCACAATTTTTCGAAGCGATTGATCGTCAAGCCACCAATTCAAGGATCGGAATGGTTTAGGACCCCAGTCCCGGGCGATGCCTGGGTTGAGAACGATCAGGGCATGGTCCGAGAAAGTTCTGTTTAGCCCTAACTGTTGGATATTAGGCCAGCAATCGATCCACTTTTCTGTAAGAAGAAAACGATCAATCCTACTGCAGCAAGAACCATTATCTTTATACCATGTGAATTTGCGCCTTGTGAGTGGGAGGTCAATGAGGCCAGTATCACTGACAAAATCAATGAACGGCTGGTCGACCTTCAGAGGGTACGAGGCAGAGCTTCTCCTATCCGACTTATGAAGAATCGAGTTAAAATCTCCACAAACACACCACATGGCCTCCTTATCATCAATGATCCTTCGGGAGAGAGATCCCCAAAGCTCCATCTTCCTCTTTTTATCACACGTCGCGTAGACGTTTATGATCCTCACCTCAATTTTGTTAGTTCCCCAGTAGCCCCTGACAGAAATCGCACCATCTTCGTCCCAGCTATCGATCATCTCAAAGGACGACTTCCTCCAAGAGCAGAGAATCCCACCAGAGTTTTCTAAAGCCCCTTTGAAATACCATCCAATCTCTTTCTCACCCCATATTGACTCGCACACCCCCAAATCGATAAGATCCATTTTCGTCTCTTGCACACATATCATCTCCACCTTCTCTTTGACAATAAGATCTCTAAGGCAGCTACGTTTCCCTAGACTCCCAATTCCTCTAGCATTGATGCTCAGCACTATCATAATAACTAAGAATAGATCCCCATACAACAACAAAAAACCCACAAGAAAAGACTCTATTTGGGGTCGAGAGCCTCCCTATCCCTTATTTCAAGATCTTTGATTCTTCCAGACAGAAATTCCCCATCCTTCTCATCACTGAAGCCCAATAATTCATAGACTTCCCTTATCGCCTCCGCCTCCTTGTCGATGGGGTCTCTTCGCTCGATACTCTCTATGATCGTCTTCTGTGCTTCCTTCGTTTGGCCCTTGGTTCTAGACTTTCTCTTAGGATATCTCTTTCTCTTTGGTGCCTTGCTTTTTTTCTTATCTGCTGAGATGCCTTCCTTAGATTTACGGGAGCTACTCGAATCTATCTCTTGAATAAATTCAGTCCACCTTTCTTTAGTGACGATGGGATTGGGCTTACTTGTTTTAACTTTAATCCAGACTTTGGGCTTATTCACACCTGGGATTTGGGCCGCTTTGATAAGGGGACCCAACCCGAATGGGTCCGAATCGGGGGAGCCCGTCTTCTCAAATCCATTCTGGACCGAATTACCATGAGTGTTTTGGGCCCCATTTACTAGGCCAATATGGTCAATGGACTGGGGCGTCCATCCAATAGTTTGCACGGGGGTGGGAATCGATGCCATAATTATTTCAAAATATTAGTTTTTTTTTTAAATCTTTATCTCACAGAAGTAATACTAATAGCTAATGGCATTTTGAAAATTAATCTCATAGTCTTGGGCCTCATTTTGTGGCGTACCAAATCGGTATACTGCGTCGTTTTCTTCAACTAACTAAATACTCAACACAACATGAAACACGTGGGACGATACACGTGTTTGGAAAAAGAAATTATATCATCATTCATCACCCACGTGTAAAAAGGCTATTTTTCATGAAGGTGACCATACGGTTCGAACAAGGTTCTCAGATTCCGATAATGTGGAATCGAAACCAAATCGACTACAAATGTATGTTCGTTTCGGTTTCAATCTGTTTCGATTTCAAAATTGGTGTTTTCTTTTTTTATTTTGGAATTGACGATTCCAGTTTCAAATTTCCGGTTTTCGATTTGGAATTGTCGGTTTTGGTTTCAACGGACACTAAATTTCATCTCTTAATTTTACAACGATAATTTCCAATTAAATCTCATTCGTTTAAAATTTAAATGAAATAAAAAAAAGTTGGAATCACCTGTTGGTTCAAATCGGCAATTTCAGTTTCTAAATATGTGAAACCAAAATCGAACATTAGACACAGTTTCAAAATTCCAGTTCGTCTGAAATCGGGATTTGAGAATCTCTATAGTATTCAAATGTTAAAAGTTCACATGAACACCAAAAAAATAATTCAATTTAATAATTTTAACCAAAAGTTACGTATATAAACATTAAAATAAACAAACGAGTTTGACCTGCAAAAATTGCAACAAAATTCCGATACCACCAGTAGTATTGTAGAATTACTGAATTACCCATTTTCTTGACTTCTCTCATTACACTTCTAATAATAGACTGTATAATTTTTCTTCATCGAGGTTTCGTGGTGTAGTTGGTTATCACGTCAGTCTAACACACTGAAGGTCTCCGGTTCGAGTCCGGGCGAAGCCATTTTTTTAAATATATTTTTTTGTTTTATATATTAATCTTCCTCCTAATCTTTCCATTGCACTAGTATATATGTGTGGCTCGTTTGGTTTGACAAATCACTTTCTTATAGAAAAAAAAATCATAAATGAGTAATATTAAATATTGTAACATAATTTTACACAATATATATTCATTTTTTTTGTTTTATATATTAATCTTCCTCCTAATCTTCCCATTGCATTAGTATATACGTGGCTCGTTTGGTTTGACAAATCACTTTCTTATAGAAAAAAAAATCATAAATGAGTAATATTAAATATTGTACGTAGTAACATAATTTTACACAATATATATTCATTTTTTTTTGTTTTATATATTAATCTTCCTCCTAATCTTCCCATTGCATACGTGGCTCGTTTGGTTTGACAAATCACTTTCTTATAGAAAACTTATAGAAAAAAAATCATAAATGAGTAATATTAAATATAATATTGTAGTAACATAATTTTACACAATATATATTCATTTTCCTTTATAGGGCACAATATCTCGGGAATTATTTAAAGGAAACATTGAGTTTGAAATGAGGTTGGTGAATCGTAATGTCAATTTTGTAGCACAATTGTTTGGGGGTTCAAGATAATCTTATATATTAAATTATTAATCTTCCTCTTAATCTCTCCATTGCACTAGTATATATCTGGCTCGTTTGTTTTGTCGGACTGAATATATAAAACATGATAGCATTTATTAGGATTACACTGTTCATTAAACTTTCAAAGATTTAATCGGATGAAACACTTTGTATATAGAAAAAGAAAATCATAAATGAGTATATTAGATATTGTAACATAATTTTACACAATATATATTCATTTTACTTAATAGGCCAATAACTACAAGGAAACATTGAGTTTTGTCAATTTTGTAGCACATGCTATTGTTCGGGGGGTTTATAGTCTTTCATGAGTCTGCAAATTTTGTAGATGACCTTCTCGATTGTTGTCAAGTTTGTGTTCAATAATATTTGGAGGAGTGGCTTTCAAAAAAAAAAAAAAAAAACTGATGGAAGATAAGAAAATCTTGGAACTGAAAACTTGGAAAAGTCCACACTCATGGAAGCTAATTTTGCAAGCACTTCCACAAACTGGATAGCTCATCATGCTGCAGGGGTTTCATAAGATAATCTGCTGCTCCAAGCCTCAACCCCTTTATGGTTATCGACACTTGATCTTGCTCTGTTATGACTAACAAAAACGATTAAACAGTTAGGGATGACAACGAGACGAGTTGAAAGCCTGATATTGAGTTAAAATTTGACAACTTTTTAATATTGATACTAAATTGGAAGGATGCACATTTTTTTGGATCAAATAGTATGAGTTTACTTACTAAAAACGGGGATGCGTTGCAATCGGTCGTCACGCATGATGTGCCTCATGAAACGAGCATCGTTCGCCATTAATAAACCGACGTCCGCGAGGATGATATGCGCGCGAGGTCCTTCGGAGTTGAGAGTGTCCAACACTTGTGTGGCTGACCAAACTGCAGCTACTTGAAAATCATAGAAAAAAAAGTATAATTGATTAATTCTATTTTACAAAAGAGTACAAATAGTAAATACTCCCTCTGTCTGTCCGTCCGTCTATAAGTTTTCAGACACCTAAATTAAAGCAAGTGATTAAATAGGAGTGGAGTGCATGGTTATAAATTTAGAAGCTATGTGTCAACAAAAGATATGAAAAATTTAAAGACGAACGGACCAAAATGATAAAATGAAAAACTTATAGACGGAGAGAGTATTACAGAATAAAAATGAAGGGAAGGGGTGTGTAGAAGCATAGTCACCTTGGTAAGAGCATTTGCAAAGAAGAGCAAGTATTTGGTGGCAACTTTGTGCATCAATATCACACACTAAAATTCTAACTTTTGTGGGATCAATGTGATTAAGCATAACACTCTTGCCCTTTTCCATTTAATGCAATAATATTTTTGCTTCTAAAATATCTACCTTTTATTCAACATATATTGTGTGTTAATCCAACAGAAAAGTTGGCCAGCCAAATTTTGAGGGCATGCCTAACTACACTCCATTCTGTTATCTGTTACAACTTTATTATAATCACATTTTTATCATGCTTAAATAAATCATGCCAACCGAATATCGACTCAAGGTTGAACAATGTTGTTAGAGATAAGTTATTCGGAATAAATATACAAGAATTAATTTCTCACCTCTCTACAAGTTCGAACTTTTAGATAAGATACAATTATTTTATGGTATCAGAGCCACAAAGCTCATGCCCACACGTTTTGAGTTCGATTCCTGCTAAAAACAACTCCACTCAATGGGCCTAATTTTCCCAAATGGTAGAGGTGATAATTCGATCTACGAATAAGAAAAAATACTAATGAATTAATATATAAAAATTAATTCACCACCTTTTTACAAAAAGTTCTGACTTTTAGATTAGTAATTCTTTCAATAGTGTATCTCAATACAAAGTTCTCAAGATTACAATGTTGCAGATTCTTTCTATATTGTATTTTATAATATATATATATATATATATATATATATATTTATTTGTATGATTTAATTTGTTACTATTAGTATAAGAAATGTACGTAATGTATATATACACTCTCACATTAATGAAATTATTACTACACCAAAATATGTCGTATATGTCTTCTCTACACGTATTTCTAAGATTTCAGAGTATAAGTTAATGGATAATGTTGTAAAACAGAGTGATAGTATATGTTTGTGCAGAAAAGGGGATGAAAATTAACTGTGCAAATAAGATGAAATTAGAAGGGTAATTGGATAATGTTTATGCAAATATGGTGTATCCAAGTTTGATTATAGATAGTTGATTAAGTTTATTACATGATTAGCAATTAAAAGGAGTTTACTTTATTTGTAGGTGTAAGAAAGAATCAAACTTTTTTGGCTCAACATTATCCAATTTAATAGTAGTATTTTAAATATAATCGTACAAGTTTTATTACATGGTGAAAGGCATATTAGATTAAATAGTGATACTATTACACAATGTGTAGCATCTAGGAAATTACAAATAGGAGTATTATCTGGATTTTGTTTATTTATATTTTAAAAAAGTGTATAAGACAAGTAATAAGTTTTGGGCCTTTTTTTTTGTAAACAATTTGGGTCATATATATTTTTTATTTTGAGTATGGACTGTGTGTCCCATTTTAAATATCTAATGTATTAAAAAATTAATATACAATAATTAATTTTAAAATATTTCATAGTATCATAGTCCAAATATTTTGAATTCGATTTCTGCTGTAACTCCATCCATTTAATTATTTATATGTATATGATTACAAAATTATGAATCCCTAAAAATTCACGAAGTAACCTGGGTTGACCGGCTTATTCGCCTAAAAAGAAAGGACGGACTATTCTATAAATTAAAATACCCAACATTTCTATTTTTACTAACTACTCCTCCTCAAGTAGAAGAGATTGCAGTAGTATTTTTTAAATGAGTATTTCGATCAAATAGTATCGAATCACGTGGGCTAGTGTAATGGACCCTTAGAGTTGTACGTTTTCATAAATAACATATATAGCTACAATTTCAGGAATTGAATTTCTAAAATTAAGCTAAGTGACTATTGATTGGGTGTGAGATTGCTCGTATTTGTGCTCATTTTTACTATATTATTATAGCATTTTGATGCGATTTTGGGTTTTAATTTATAGAAATTGTGCAACTAATCTTGTTGTCGAGAATTGTGTTCATAATGTAGGAAACAAGGTGAAATAGTGCATTTTGAAGGAAAAACGAGCAGTTACACATTGAAGTTGAAGTTCGAGTGGAGGACGAGCTCGGAAGGCCAAGAAAAATGGAAGAAAAAGTCCAACAAGCAGAAATGACTCGATCGATCGAGTGGCCTCACACTGGCCGAGTGAGTTCGAGTTACAAAAACATTCGAGAAAATCCATTTCACTCGACCGACCGAGTGAGCTCACACTAGCGGCCGAGTGAGGGGGCGGGCGGCGGGTGGGGCAGCGGCTTGTTTGGAATGAGAAATGAGAGAGATGAATGGTAGGGTTTATAAATTAGGATTTTGGAGGTGTGTGTTTAGTAAATGAATTTTATAGGAAAAAATGTATTAATTTAAAACAATTAGAAGGAAGTGCATCTAGCATAATCTAATTTGATGGGGGAGTACATCTATCGGGCCGGGGTGTACCCTTAACCAAGATGGAAGTGCAAATAGTCGTACCCCAATTCATTTTCTTTCTGCTCTCCAAAATGGCCACGGATAAATGCCCCCTATATATTATGTGTTCACCCTCCAGATGACTTCACCCCCCAAATATATGAGTTCACCCCCCATAAAATACCACATATAACCTTTTTCCCTTCCCCACAATTAATATACAATATAAAAGGTTTTGAGTTCACCCACAATTCAAAAAAACCCCTCTTAGACCCGTTGTTATTGAAAATGATTTAGACTTTTAGTTGTTGAAGAAACTTGGTTTTTGCACAAAATGGGGCATTAGGAGACGAAGCGTCGAAAATGAATTTTCTATTCCTTCTCGAGTCTGGTTCGTCGAGTTAGGCGACAAACCTCGGCCAAGAATTCCACATTTTTGCATAAAACTCGGTGACAAACTTCCACATTGTTGCGCAAAACTCGATGACAAACTTCCACATTTTTGAAACTCGGTGACAAACTTCCACATTTTCACACAAAATTCGGTGACAAACTTCCACATTTTCACACAAAACTCGGTGACTAACTTCCACATTTTTACACAAAACTCGGTGACAAACTTCCACATTTTTGCACAAAACTCGGTGACAAACTCCCTCATTCGCAGATTTGCCATGCTCATCTTCATCATATTCTTCCTCTATGTAATCTTCCTTACCATCAACCAACCTATGTTAAATAAAAACAAAACAAAAATCTTAATTTGCTAATGTTTGAAAAAAATTCAGAAAAGTGATACATAATGTGGAACTATTTTCCGATGAGACATAATGTGGAACTATTGTTCGAAAATTGACACATAATGTGAAAGTTTTTTTCGACAATTTAGATATTATGTGGAAGTGTTTTTCGAAATTTGAGACATTATGTGGAAATTTGTTACAACATTTAGTACATTATGTGGAAAGGAAGGATATTGCAAAGCCTTTTTGTTTAAAGTGGTGAACTCATCACCTATGGGTAGAATGGTCATTATTATATCCATTAATTCAAAAACTAAATTGAAGTGGAGGGTGAACACATAATAAATGGGGGAAAATTTATCCGTGGCCCTCCAAAATTTGCCTCTCACGGCTGCCATATGTCTATCTAAGCAAAAGGGCCCATGCTATATTTCCCTCCAGACTTGTTAAATATACCCTTTCTTCATTTATTAATTAAATATACATGTAAAATATTCAATTTATCCCTATATAAAATATTCATTAGATAAATACACTCTCTCTAGTTTAATCAACATTGATTTGTCGAAAATAAAATATATCGTCGACAATATTGTGTCGAAAAAACACACTCTCGTCGACAAGATTTCGTCAAAAGAAAAAATATAAAAAAAATAAAAATTCGACAAAGAGTGCTCGAAAAGAATCACTATCGTCAACACATTATTATCGACGAGAGTGTTTATTTTTTAACACTCTTTGTCGAAAAAAAATAAAAATAAAATCAAACCTGCAATTAGGGTTTAGGGTTCAGGCAGAAGCGGTGGCAGCGACGAAAGGCGAGGGAGGGGCGGCGCCGCTGCCAGTAGAGTTGGGCGTGTACGGGCGTGGGCGGTAGGCGGCTTCGAGCGGCGGCCGATGGGAGGAGGGAAGATGAAAAATGAAGAAAAAGGTGGGAGGAGAAAGGATGAAAGTAGGATTTTTAGGGGGTATATTTAACATTGATATATATATTTTCTTAGAGAAAATACATATTAGATATTTTAAGAGAAGTACATCTAACATAATCGATTTTAAAGGGGAGTGCATGAATCGAGGATATATTTAACAAGTATGGAGGGGTATATCGCCTTGCCCAAGCAAAAGTGTATAAAATGGGCTGACCACTTGAGCTCAAATAATTTAATTAAATTGGCCGTAAAAATTAATTGTTAAGCTCAAATAATTTTAATTTTTAAATTTTTTTATTTCAACTCTATTCTTATCTCACTCATTCATTTGACTCCATAATATAATTGAAGCGTATTTTTCTCTAAAAATTTTCAATTTTCTTATAAAAAAGGGACTTCATTGAATTTATAATTGAGTACGAGGGATACTCAACCCTTACAAGTGTAAACCACTCTCACCATACATAAATTAAAGAACCTAGCAATCCTTTATAATTTTACGTCATTATACATAAATTAAAGAACCTAGCAATCCTTTATAATTTTACGTCATTGCAAGTGTAATTAATCGGTGTAAATAATGTATGAAATCCTATAAAATTATGTAAATTAAACATATAAATTTCAAGTAATGAAGCAATTATCACACTCAAATTTAAATGTTATTTAATTGCTTAACATTTGTCGTTGTGATATGTGAGGTCATTACCTCATTCTAATTTTTAAAACATTTAAGTTCGTAATTTTGATCACAAACGATTGATTTTTCAAAAATGACAGAATTGCACTTTATAAAAATTGGGGTGTTACAATCTGTTCGTCAAATATATTTTTAGTTGTCTTATTAGTCTGTCCACTAAATTTATTTTCATATCTTTTACGAATATCGTCACTTTATCTTCACCCTTCAATTATCACTTAATTATTTAAATTGACATTCAACTTTATTCATAAATAATCATAGAATACCCTTACTTTATGTGCGTTTTTTTTTAAATGTGTACTTAAAAGCATGACAATAAAATTTGTGAACAGGGCGAGTAATAGTTCGTATGAGAAAAATATTACTCCAATTTATAGCCCGAACAACATTAGTAATTAATTTTTAATATACAACAAATATTTTTTAACAATTTTTTTGATGATTAAAACGAAAATATAAACAAAATGATTGAATTTTATGGAGGAAATTTTATTTTTAGTTCTATAATTAAGTTTGGATCGTTCCAATTTTTATTTTTTAAGTTTTCACTTTATAAAATAAGTTCAAAGGTACATAATTTTAATGTTTGAGTTGCACTCTTGTGTACCAGTTACATACATGTAACTTGTTTCTATTTAATATTTGAACTAATACTATACAATATGTGAACTAATACTATACAATATGTGAACTAATACTATACTCTATTTGAACTAATACTATACTCTATTTGAACTAATACTATATTGTATTTGCCATAACTCATGAGTAACATTCACTTATTTAGAAAATTGTATTAAAAAGGAACAAGTTACATGTATGTAATTGGTACACACAAGTATTTGCCTTAATGTTTTTTTGATCAATTTTAGTCCTTTAATTTTTAACTCACTGAAAAATTAAAAACTTGTCGGAAAAAAATGGGGGCTCCGGTCAAATGTTCAATTTTAATTTTTTAAATATATTTTAAAATGTTAAAAAATGACGAAATTTTAAAAATAATTAAATTAAAAATACAATTTTTTTTTGTTTTGCTAAAATCTGAAAAATTATATTACTAATTTGATAATTTCAAAGAAAAAAAAATACATCTCACCCACAGTCTTCTTTTTAAAATGAAAATTAAACTGATATTTTTTTCTAGATTCGAATTTGAGAGATTGAATTTTTTCATGAATTATAATTTACATTAAAAGAACATTTAAATAAAAAACTAAAAGTCTAATCTTAAAATTTAAAGAACTAAAATTGATTAACTAATATTATATGACTTATAATTTATTTTGCATAATGAAAAATTAAATATTTTATTTTGGAATGAAAACTGACTAAAAAAAATATTCTCAATTTATGTTCGAAGTATTACTCATTTTAAAAATATGTCGGCCAAAAATAGTTAATGAGGAAATTGGTATGTGAAAAAATGAGTGGCTGTGTCAGTGTTGGTGGATTGGACTTATGATTGTATTCCCTCGTCCCTCAAAACTCCACTCATTATTACACTTTCTTAATATTTGTGTCCATTTACCTATGCAAATTAATATGAAAAGGAGGGAGTAATAAATTCTGTAAGATACAACTAATTCCTGAAAAAAATAAATGGGATGGGGCTCGAGTTTTGGGATCAGAACATAAATTCTCCTAGAGTCCCTATAAAAATTACCCATAAATTTTAGACACTGAAGTTAAGAAGTACAATACTCCGTAGAATACGTGATGTATTAAAGATGATTTTATTGATAGAGAAAATATATAATATTTCTTCCGTTTCCACGATAACTTTCATACTTTTCTTTTCTAGATATTCCACGATAACTTTCACACCCTCAAAGTGAAAAACCTTTTATAAACTCCACCTCCACAATATCCTCAATTTTACACAAATGCTAGTCAACTTATTTCTTTACTTTATGCATAAATTTTTTCAAAATTACCCCTCAAAATTTCACTCATTATTACACTTTCTTAATTTACGTGTCCACCTACATATGAAATTGTGAGGTTTATCTCAAGTCTCCTAGACTAGACGAGTGCTACTCGTCTTGTGAAGATCAGGTAGATTCTACTCTACTACTGTACTCGTCTGTTGAGCAGATCAGTCGAGATACTTAGTTGATAGAAGTCTTCTGAAGGACTCAGCTGTTGGGCGTATCAGCGGGTGGAGTCAGACAAGTTAGCTCAGACCAGATCAGATGAGTTGGAGGAGTCCAATCAGATGAGATGGGTGTTGCGAAGGACAAGACGAGTTGGGAAGACTAGACAAGTAGAGGTCTGACCAGACTAGTCGAGTCCTGTTAGCAGGGTTAATTTTTGGCTAAGTATGGAGTCGTCTTGTCTTGTGAAGACAAGTGAAGGGCAAGGAGGTCAATTTAGATTGGGTCACGCTGAAGGTGTGAGTTTGTTACACGGTTGTAACAGAATCCACGTGGCAACAGAGCACGCTTTCAACACACGCTGCAATCACCCTTGACAACCTATAAATACCCCATTACTTGTAATTGTAATTCTTGACGCCTGCGAGCATTCGTTTTGAGAGTTGAGAGTTCACGAGTGAAGTGAGGATAAATCCCTTTCCGAGTGATGAGTGTGTAAACATCTCTTGAACTAATCAAATTGAAGTCGTGTGTCCAGTGGATGTAGATCACGTTGATCGAACCACTTAAATCTTCTTGTGCTCTGTTTTTCGTTTTCGTTTATATTTGTGAATTGCCATGCTTTCGTTGGATTGAATATTGGTCGGTTATTTTACTTGTGATTGGAGACGTCTAATCGGAGTCGAATTATCATTGACAATCGTAACGATTGGCACCGTCTGTGGGAATCGGAAACGAGAGGAATCGATTGTCAACCATTAATCAATTGCCAGATCGAAGATGGAGAATTCGACCAAGTATAATATTGAGAAGTTCTCAGGCACGTGTGACTTTGGGCTGTGGAGAGTCAAGATGCAGGCTCTCCTAGAACAGCAAGGCTTGTTCGACGTGCTCGAAGAGCCTACAGCCCCAACAGGTGAATCGGCAACTGCTGCTGCTGAAAGGAGCAAGATGCTCAGGAAAGCTCGAAGTAATATTCTGCTCTGCCTTGGTGATAAGGTTCTGAGAGAAGTTGCTAAAGAGAAAACCGCGAAAGAGGTCTGGGACAAGCTAGGTAAACTTTACATGGTTAAAACCTTAGCTAACCGTCTCTATTCGAAACAGAAGCTGTATGCCTTCAGAATGGTGGATGACAAACCCATTCCGGATGAGCTTGATGAGTTCAATAGAATTCTTGATGATCTAGAGAATTTAGATGTCAAGTTAGAGGAAGAGGACAAGGCTCTGATTCTATTGAGTGCTCTCCCTAAGTCCTTTGAAATCTTAAAGGATACCATCTTGTATGGTAGGAAGGAAAGTATTACATTGGAGGATGTAATGCTGGCTGTCAAGTCCAAGCTGCTGCACAACAAGACGTCTCAAGTAGACAAGGCCATTAGCGGAGAAGGATTGGCAATCAGAGGTGGCCAGAAGCGATCTGGTGCCAAGAAGGGGTCTAGTCAACCCAAAGAAGCTGATAAGGGAAAATCAGCTGTGTCCAATCAAGGTGAAGCAGTGTGCTACCATTGCAACAAGCCTGGGCACTATAAGAATGCTTGTCACAAATACAAGCAGTTCTTGAGGAAATCTGGTGCCAATACCTCTAATGACAAGAATCAAGCTAATCAGACTCAAGTTGAGAAGGAGCAAGAAGGCTATGAGTCTGCTCAAGCGCTAACCATCACATCCTCTACAGAACAGCAAGCATGGATCCTTGATTCAGCGTGTTCTTTCCATATGACTCCAAGACGAGATTGGTTTCATGACTTCAAGCAACAGAAGGGCGGTTCTGTTCTGCTTGGGAATGATCACACTTGCAAAGTTGTTGGAGAAGGTAGTGTTCACCTGAAGATGTTCGATGGGGTAGTAAGAATACTCAAGAGTGTTAGGTACGTACCTAAACTCAAGAGGAATTTGATCTCACTTGGGATGCTGGATTCTATGGGCTATAAATTCCAGTCGGCTGATGGAGAGCTCAGTGTGTCAAAAGGGGAGCTGACTGTCCTGAAAGGTGAGAGAAGGAGTGATCTCTACTTTTTTAAGGGAGAAACAGTAGCTGGTAGATCAGATGTAGCGGAGGTGCAAGACAACTCGATGTTGTGGCACAAAAGACTAGCTCACGTAGGCGAGAAGGGCCTAGTGGAGTTGTCTAAACAAGGTCTGCTTGGCAAAGACAAGATCACTCAACTCGACTTGTGTGAGTCTTGTATTCTTGGTAAGTCCAAGAGACTTAAGTTTGGTAAGAGTGTTCACTCTACCAATGGGATCATGGACTATGTCCATTCTGATCTATGGGGGCCAGCGAGGAATCAGACGAGGTCTGGTGGAAAATACTTCCTGTCTATCATAGACGACTACTCAAGAAAGGTGTGGGTGTCTATTCTCAAGTCGAAATCAGAAGCATTTGAGAAATTCAAGGAATGGCTCATTGAATGTGAAAATGTCACAGGCAAGACTCTCAAACATTTGAGAACTGATAATGGTCTGGAGTACCTATCAGACGAGTTCAATGCGTTCTGCAAATCGAAAGGAATAGTACGGCATAGGACTGTGCCAGGGAGCCCTCAGCAAAACGGAGTAGCTGAGAGGATGAACCAGACACTACTTGAGAGAGTCAGGTGTATGTTGAACTCGTCTTGTCTGCCAAAGGTGTTTTGGGGAGAGGCAGTGTCTACTGCAGCCTACTTGATAAACAAAAGTCCGTCCTCGGCTGTGCAATACAAAACCCCAGAGGAGTTGTGGTCTGGACGTGCAGCCGATTATAGTCATTTGAAGGTATTTGGATGTCAAGCTTATGCTCATGTCAAACAAGATAAGCTTGAGCCTCGAGCATTGCGATGCGTGTTTGTTGGGTATCCTTCAGAGGTGAAAGGATACAGGTTATGGTGCCTCGAAGCTGGGATGCAAAAGTGCATAATCAGTAGAGATGTTACGTTTGATGAGAGTCGGATGCCTCTATCAGAACAGACTAGTACGAGTACTAGTGCAGCTGATAACCAACCAGACGAGACACAAGTCGAGGTGGAGCAAGTTGACTCCACAAGATCAGTTGGAGATGATATTGATCCAGATGAGGAGGGCGATCCTCAAGACGAGAATGATCTTCAACATTATCAGCTGGCACGGGACAGAACCAGACGAGAAGTCCACCCACCTCAGAGGTATGGACAAGCTGACATAGTCTCATTTGCATTATGTGCAGCTCTTGAGGTGGAGTCTCTGGAGCCGAAGTCTTATTCAGAAGCCATCAACTGCCACGACAAGGAGAAGTGGATAGTTGCTATGGAGGAGGAGCTGCTTTCTTTGAACAAGAACCAGACATGGGAGATTGTTCAAAGGCCCAAGAACAAGAAGTTAGTTGGGTGCAAGTGGATCTATAAAAAGAAGGTGGAGGCTCAGAGGGGTGGCAGACTTAGATACAAGGCGAGGCTTGTAGCTAAGGGATTTACACAGAAGGAAGGTATCGATTTCAATGAAATCTTCTCACCTGTTGTGAAGCATTGTAGCATCAGAATCTTGTTAGCTATGGTCGCTCAATTCGAATTGGAGCTACATCAGATGGATGTGACCACAGCTTTCTTACATGGATCTCTAGACGAGAGGATCTACATGAAGCTACCAGAAGGGTTGGACATAGAAGAAGGGGAAGACAAGGTCTGTCTGTTGAAGAAGTCCCTCTATGGCCTCAAACAAAGCCCTAGGCAATGGTACTTGAGATTTGATGAGTACATTTGCTCAGCTGATTTTACAAGGAGTTTGTATGACAGCTGTGTCTATTTCAGACGGGTTGGGACTGGAGTTACCTATCTTCTGTTGTATGTTGATGACATGTTAATAGCAGGCGAGTCTATTGACAGTGTTAATCAAGTTAAGGAGATCCTCAAACAGGAGTTTGAGATGAAAGATCTTGGTGAAGCCAAAGTGATTCTTGGGATGGAGATCAGTAGACTAGACGGGTCTATTCTGCTGAGTCAGCCTACTTATCTGCAGAAGGTGTTAGAGAGGTTCAGAATGCATAAGGCAAAGACTGTCTCTACTCCTATTGGCCAACATCATCGTTTGTCCAATCAGATGAGTCCCAGGAACAGCCAAGAGCGAACTCAGATGAGCAAGATACCTTATGCCAGTGCTGTAGGGAGTTTGATGTATGCTATGGTGTGTTGTAGACCAGACTTGACTCATGCTATGAGTGTGATCAGCAGATATATGAGTGATCCAGGCTTAAGCCATTGGGAAACGGTTAAGTGGGTTATGAGATATGTTCTGGGATCAGCACAGAAGGGTCTGAAATTTCAGAAGATGCCAAGTGAGGGGGATGCACTTGTGGGATACGTGGATGCAGATTACGCAGCCAATGTTGACACTCGAAAATCCTTAACAGGATATGTGTTCACTCTATTTGGTACGGCAGTGTCGTGGAGGTCTATTCATCAATCCGTAGTTGCATTGTCTACTACTGAAGCGGAGTACGTGGCCTTGACTGAGGCAGTTAAGGAAAGCATGTGGCTGAAAGGGATTCTTAAGGAATTTGGTTTATCTCAGAACAGTGTGACTGTCTTCTGTGATAATCAAAGCGCAATTCATCTCGCAAAGCATCAGGGGTATCATGAACGAACCAAGCACATTGATGTGAAACTGTACTTTGTGAGAGACATTGTGGAGAAGGGGAGCGTCCAAGTGGTTAAGATAGCTACTGAGGAGAACCCTGCTGATGCATTTACTAAGGCGTTACCAAAGGAGAAGTTTGGTTTATGTCTTAGGTCAGTTAGTTTGCATTAGTGACCTCTGCAGAGAAGGCTACTAGTCTGGTGGCGGCAGATTAGTAGTGGAATCTGTCCTTTGAGAAGGATAGATCGGAGCTGTTTAGTTCAAGGTGGAGATTTTGAGCTAAAGGTGGAGAATTGTGAGGTTTATCTCAAGTCTCCTAGACTAGACGAGTGCTACTCGTCTTGTGAAGATCAGGTAGATTCTACTCTACTACTGTACTCGTCTGTTGAGCAGATCAGTCGAGATACTTAGTTGATAGAAGTCTTCTGAAGGACTCAGCTGTTGGGCGTATCAGTTGGTGGAGTCAGACAAGTTAGCTCAGACCAGATGAGTTGGAGGAGTCCAATCAGATGAGATGGGTGTTGCGAAGGACAAGACGAGTTGAGAAGACCAGACAAGTAGAGGTTTGACCAGACTAGTCGAGTCCTGTTAGCAGGGTTAATTTTTGGCTAAGTATGGAGTCGTCTTGTCTTGTGAAGACAAGTGAAGGGCAAGGAGGTCAATTCAGATTGGGTCACGCTGAAGGTGTGAGTTTGTTACACGGTTGTAACAGAATCCACGTGGCAACAGAGCACGCTTTCAACACACGCTGCAATCACCCTTGACAACCTATAAATACCCCATTACTTGTAATTGTAATTCTTGACGCCTGCGAGCATTCGTTTTGAGAGTTGAGAGTTCACGAGTGAAGTGAGGATAAATCCCTTTCCGAGTGATGAGTGTGTAAACATCTCTTGAACTAATCAAATTGAAGTCGTGTGTCCAGTGGATGTAGATCACGTTGATCGAACCACTTAAATCTTCTTGTGCTCTGTTTTTCGTTTTCGTTTATATTTGTGAATTGCCATGCTTTCGTTGGATTGAATATTGGTCGGTTATTTTACTTGTGATTGGAGACGTCTAATCGGAGTCGAATTATCATTGACAATCGTAACAGAAAGTTATTTCGGGACGGAGGGAGTATAATACTCAATTCGTTTGTCTATAAGCTTTTCGTTACTTTTTGACACAAAAAAAAAAAAAAAAAAAGATTAAATTATAGATATAGTACAAGTGATGTGATTGATTGACAAACAAATTAAAATGGTAAAATAGAAAGTTTATAGGTGGACAGAGGGAAAATATTAGAAAGAGTAATTTATCAAAAAAAAAATAAAAAAAATAAGTATCTTTAATTGGGACGGACAAAAAAAAAAACTCGTATTGAATAATTTTTACTGGAACGAAGGGAGTATACCATTTTATTTGTGTATGTATATGCACGTGCTAAAAAAAATTACTTTAAAAAAAATCACGTTGTTGTGGAGAGGATCTTTGAGTTAAGCAAAGAAAGCGTAGCTAAACTCAAAGGCAAGGCCAATTCCGAAGCTGGCATCAACAAAATAATACTCCCTCCGTCCCGTGATTTCTTTCACGTGTGAAGAGGCACACAAAATAAGAAAAGTGAATTTAGTGGGAGATTTTGAGGGGTAATTTTGTAAACTTTTATGTATAAAGTAAAGAAATGAGTTGACTTTTGGGTATGTGTGGAGAAAAAGTAATGACATTTGTGTAAAATTGAGAATATTGTGAGGGTGGAGTTTATAAAGGGTTTTCCATTTTAAGGGTGTGAAAGTTATTGTGGGACGTCCCGAAAAGGAAAGTGTGAAAGTAATTGCGGGACGGAGGGAGTATCATCTTTGCAAGCGCTCTCTGCTCATTTATGGTGGATGAGAAATCCTGTAGTGCCCCCCACGAATAGGAATTTTTCGTTAGTCATGATCACGGGTTCGATCGCCTCGGCATTATGTGTATATCGTCGTGGCACATATAATATCCAATTAACATCATCCTCATTGTTGAACACCCTATGTACTACACTATACAGTCCCAGCGCCTCATTGAAACTTGCATCAACCATCATCTTACCTTCATCGAAGTTTCGGAAGTTGTACGTGTAAGGAATCCAAGTTAGCCCCATTTACTCTAGTATTATTAAACATCGGGGGCTGCACATTTGTAGTCTCTTAATAAGTATCTACCCAATTTATTGCAATACCTCTACCAGAAACTCTCGTCATTCCCAAGGTAGGTGCATGTATCATGTTTAATTTAGTTGACACCGTTCTTTCCATACACCCTAAAGTCGCATACAGAATCGCTCGAGTTCATCTGCTTCTAATACCCCTTACATGTATTACATTATTTCCATCCATAGTCCCTGTTTTAAAGTAGGCCACAATTCCTATACATGTTTTCCCACATCCTTTTCACGAGGACAAAAGATGACTGCGTGATTCTCGTCCGTAGGGGACTCGTCCAACCATTTTAATAGCAAAAGTATTAATCATGATACAATAATCAAGTTACTCAATAATTCCTTATGGTAAAGAGCACTTAAAGAATGATAACTTCAAAAATAATTATGTGTCAGAGAATTTTGTAGATTCTTACAAGACCTCAACAATCTTTCATCATTAGCACTTCTTCAAATTGAACAAAAATTCAAAAACACCTTCATATTTTTTTAAAGGTGTAAATCAAGGTTTTATAGAACCCAGAGCTAGATCAATTATAAAGAGAAAATTATATCTTTAACTTCATCAACTAAAACATGTATAATGTCAATAAAACACTCTTTCAAAATACCACTATCATCAACAAATCTTAACCCAATAGCCATTTGCTCTTTGTTAGATATATCTTTAGTTTCATCAACTAAAGTGCCAAATTTAGAATCATCAATCTCCTCAAGAATTTTATTTCTCACCCAACTACCAAAGATACTCAAAATCTCATTTTGAACAGTTGGTGATGTATAATTCTCATTTAAAGGAGCATTCTCTAAAACAACATCATTAAGTTTAATATTCATATCTCCCAAAAGCTTTATCAATTCGATGAGATTACCTCGATTTTTTGAAGATGCCGACTCATCATGCCCTCTCAACGCACATACTTGCAAAGTAAGACATTGAAGACATTTAATCGTAGCCATAACTCGCAAAATTTTTCTTTATCTCTTTTGGGTTTTACCGATTAATTGCTTTATCAATATTTTGAAAGACATTCTTTAGAGAGTTCATATAAACTACTGCTTTGCTGTGATTTGAAGCAACGTCTCCCACATGTTTTAAAAACGAGCAATTCTTCTCGTTATTGATTCTTTTTCAACCATCGAACCCACCAAATGTAAATGCACAACGATTACTGTTCGAATGATCAAATAAGAAGCACATAAAGCAAAATGCAATATGATTTGTGAGTGAATACTCTAGCCAAGGAAATAGACGAAACCACGAACTTTGAAATTGACGGTTTTAATGTTGACTTGTATTCATCCAAAATGGGTTGAAATGCTCCTATTTTTATGTAAACTCGCCTCATTTCATCACTTTGATTAACTGGATGTTCACAAATGGAGATACGTTTAAACGGATCGCGTTCAAGTGAATCGAGATCAATTACAATTCCTTGCAATTCAGGAGGTTGGACATTAAGAGGTTGGGCTACATTATCATTGTTTGATATAAGATGCTCTTCATTTGTCATAGATTCCTTCCGTCTGAAGTTGGTAAAAAGTGACTATACTTAATACTTTTCCCTCTTTTCTCGACTATCCATTACCTATTGCAAAAATTAAAAACACAATTAATCACATTAGCATAGTAATACATTTGTTGGGTTTCGGTGCCGCCGGCCGCCACTCGTACTAGGGTCACTTAGACGGGCTCAAACGTGTCAGGATTGTATGGGATATAGTGGAGATAATCAAACACAAAGATGTGTAGCACTTCGATCACCCTTATTGTTCTCTCACTCTCCAATCTCACGTTTACATCACACATCTCATCGTGTCCTTGACAATAGAGAGATTGACTCAATATAAATGGAAAGGCTGCCAAGAATAGAATTAGGGCAACAATAAGTTTGGCCCTTGTGTGTAGGCCCAATGGCCAAAACCACACTTGAGCTAAATCCCAACAACATTAATTATTTTTTTTCAAAAAGAACATAAATAACGAAACATTAAATTAAAGAAAATGTATCACGTCAAAGGGCCTTTAACTTCTTCCAACAATGCTTACATAAAATAAAATAATCTATCGAAATCAATCTAAAAAAATATTAAACTAAACTATTGAGTGAGTGAAGTTTCCCCAATGAGTTGCTTTGTTTTCTGCGTGCCGAATTGAAGCCCGCCTTTTTGCTACTGTCTCCAATTTGGACTTGGGTTGGGGTATATACCCCTCCAGCTTTGTTTAATACACTCCCCCTTCATTTTTATTAATTCAATATATATATATGAAATACCAATTTTGCCCTTCAACTAAAATACAGTAAAATACAAAGATAGATACACTCCCCTACATTCTAAACCCTAACCCTAATTTTTTCCATTTTCTTCTTCCCCGCTTCATTTTTTTCCCATTTCTTCCATCTTCTTCCTCCTCAATTCATGGCCGCCATTTCTCCCGCCGCACTTCCCCTGGCCGTCGCACTCCTCCTCCCTCCCCCTCGCTGCACTCGCGCCGCCTACGCCAAGGCCTCCGTCCCTTCGCCCTCCTCCCTCGCGTGCGCCGACATGCCCCTTTTTTTTAATTTTTGTAACAAACCCTCGTTTTTTTGCATACAGGCGGCGGCACCGACCCTCCTCCTTCGCCGAGCGCCGCCGCTGCCCCTCTGGCCCAGCGACGCCGCCGCCCTCCTCCTTCTCCCGGAAAGGTACGCTTCTCTCTCTTTTTTTTTTTTTTTTTAATTTTGACAAGGAATATCGACCAAAAACATTATGGTCGACAAATTGTTGTCGACCATAATGTTTTTGGTCGACATTTTTTGTCCAAAATTATTTTTTTATTTTCTTTCGATACAATGTTGTCGATAAAAATATTTTTGGTCGATAAATTTTAGGCGACCATACGTTCTACGGTCGACCAACCAGTGTCGATCGACACTGGATGGTCGAAAAAATCTGTTTTTTTTTTCTTTTCTGAGTATATTTTGGAGGTGGCGTCGGTGGAGGCTGCCAGAGGTAATGGTGTCGGCGGCGGCGACTGCAAATTAAGGTTAGGGTTTTGTGTAAAATTAGGGTTAGGGTTTTGAGGGGGAGTGTGTATCTATAACATTTTACTAAAAGGGCAAAATTGGTATTTCATATATATTGAATTAATAAAAATGAAGGTGAAGTGTATTAAACAAAGCTGAAGGGGTATATACCCCAACCGGACTTGGAAAAGAAATTGATTTAGGCCGGCCAATTTGCTTCCTTGATTGCAGAAGGAGGTAGTGGCCCATATTTCAAGTAGATGCTTGACCCTTTCCCAATCGGGTTCGACTATTTACACCTCCATTTGCGTTGAGAACACTCCCCCCTATGAATTTAATAATAAAATAATGAAGTAAAAAACCAAAAATACCCTTTAAGTCATATTAAACTACTAAATGCACCCCATCTTTAAATCTAAGTTTTATCCATCCTCCTCCTCCTCCTCCGCCTCCGCCGCCGCCGCCGCCACCGCCACCACCACCACCACCACCAAACACCAAACACCAAACACCAAAACACCAAAATTTCTCCCCAAACAACAAAATTTCTCCCCAAACAAAAAAAATTCAACTTAAAAAATTTCAACTTTTTTTTTAAAGATTTCGACAAACCAGTGTCGACCATATTCACTCCCGTCGACACTGGTTTGTCGACAAGATTGTATATGCTCGACATTTGTTGATCGGAAAAAAAAAAAAATTTAAAAACTCGTCGACCACTTTTGGTCGACCAAAAATACACTCGTCGACACCCTGTTGTCGACAGAGTGTATTTTGGATCGACCTAAAGTGGTCGAAAGGTAAGAAAAAAAAAACAAACCTGGATTTGGCCGATGGACGGGAGCGGGGGCGGCGGCCGTTGGGCGGGGTCTGGGGAGGCGGCCGATGGACGGGGCGGGAGGGAGGAGGAGGGGGGAGGGAGGGGACGGCCGCGGCGGCCGATGGACGGGGCGGCCGCGATCTGTAATTTTTTTTTTTACAGGCGGGGGGGGGGGGAGGGGGGCGACGGGTTCGGCGAGGGAGGGAGGGGGAGGGGGGAGGGAGGGGACGGCCGCGGCGGCCGCGCGCGGCCGCGATCTGTAATATATATATTTTTTTTAACAGAGGGGGGGGCGACGGGTTCGGCGAGGGAGGGAGGGGGTGGCGTCGCCGGCGACGGGTGGTGGAGGGGCAGGTCGCCGGCGGTGGTGGTGAGGGGTGGGGGAGAAGAAGAACTGGTGGAGGAGGAAGAAATGGAGGAGGAAGAAGATGGAGGATTTGGGGGAGAAAGTAGGGTTTAGGGGGGGTGTGAGTAGTAATTGGAATTATATAAGAGAAGGGCATTTATGACAATTTGAGGGGGTGCATCAGATTGGGGAGGGGGGTGCGTCCAGAGGGGGAGTGTTCTCAACGCAAATGGAGGTGTAAATAGTCGGACCCTTCCCAATCTCATGTGATAGAACAATTGAAAATGGGCTCCTTGCAATTTGATTTTTCAAATGGGCCGCTGTTTTTAATTAGACGGGCCAAATAATTTAATTGTTGGTCCAAATACCTTTCTCCTTCCATTCTTTTGCTAGTTTTGAATTTATTCTCTTGTTTCAAAAAAAGAATTCATTCTCATCCCACTTATTCAATTGACTTCATAAAATAATCGAGATGTGTTTTACTCTAAAAATGCTCATTTTCTTATAAAAATAGCAAACCACACCACTTCTTCAAATTAAGTGCAATTAGTCAATTAAGTGTAAATAATTCACAAAATTCTATAAAATTATGCAAATTAAACACAAGAATTTCGAGCAATTTTCACCCTAATCAAAGATATCAATTTTAGTCTAGTAACTTGTAATTTCTCAATTTTAGTCCTACAAGTATCAATTTTAGGGAAAACAAATTTATTTACGACACATAATGTTCACCTTTTTTGAAAATCGTCCCAAAATAATGAAATTTTTTTTACATCCCATAATTTCGTAACTTGATTAATTCGCGTCCAATTTTTGTTGGAGACAATAAAACAATATAATTTCACTCACACTTTTGTCACGTACGCATAAAATTTATGGATAACGACGAAAATTAGAACGTGGCTGAACTTGACTTGTATAGCGTGGAAAAACAATGATCATGTGGATTAAAAAAAGAATTAAAAGTCACTATTTACAATTTGTATAATAAAGAAAAATAATGTAAATTAACCAAGTTACAAAATTATGGAACATAAATAAAAAAATTAAAATATTTTTAGGACGTTTTTTAAAAAATGCTTTATGTTACGGTACATAATTTTTTTTTCTCGTTATTGAATGTAAAAAAGAGAAAATTGTATGTAAATTAATCAATTTAAAAAATTATGAGACATAAATGATTTTTTTAATCTTTTTTGGGACAAGTTACAAGATTAACATTGAAAAATGCAAAGTTACCAAACTAAAATTGAGCTATGTCTAAATTAGAGGACTAAAATTAATACATTCGAAACTACAATTAAAAAAATACAAAATTATAGAATTAAAATTGAATTAGACCTAAATTACCGAATTAAAATTGATATTTTCTCGATTCTAGTTACATGTAAGGAGCTCTTGCTGAAATTTACTTTCAGGTTTGAAGAGATCTCGAATACTCTTAATTGATATTTTCAATCGAAGCCTTGGTATGCGGAAATATGAGTGGCTGTGGCTGTGGCTGTGGCTGTGTGTGGCAGTGTCGGTGGATTGGATTTATGACTGTGGATAGGGTGGATTTATGACTGTGGAATAGATAAATGGGATGGGGTTCGAGTTTTGGGATCAGAAAAAATACTTCTCCCGTTCCATAATTGTTTCCACATTTTTTTATGGGAAAATATCATTTTTGGTCACCGAACTTTACCACTTTTCACATTTGGTCACCCACATTTCATCACTATCAAAATTGGTCACTCACTTATTTTTTTCTATCAATTTTGATGCTGTTGTTAGAGAATCCGTCATTTACTGACGGAGAAAAGATTTTGAGCTCCAACTTTTACTTTCCCTCTTTTATCTGTCATTTACTAACGGAGAAAAGGTTTTGAGTCGCCAATTTTATTTTCCCTCTTTTATCTGTCATTTACTAATGGAGAAAAAGTTTTGAGCGCCAACTTTTATTTTCTCTCTTTTTAATTCCTTAACCCTAAACTCCCAAACCACAATAGAGTGATTTTGAGTTGGTACGAAAAACTGAAGATGTCTAAAAGGAACCATAATGCTTCTGCACTCCAATACGGTAAGTTTCTATAACTTTTACGTTTAAATATATGGGTTAATTAGTTTTGTTTTGTTTACATTTTTATCAAAAAAAAATTGTTTGTTTTCAACATTTAGATAGTGAGAGGGAAATGACTGTGGTTGATGGTGGTGATTTTGGTCCTGAAGTTGATATGTCTTAGTTAGATAATGTGATTTTAAATGATCCTGGGGCCTCCAATTCTGAAAATTCCGAAGATAGTGACGTTCTAGTTGATAGTGAATATGATATGGATGAGGATGATATGTTATATGAAAAGTATGTTGATCATGATGCTGAGTTTAATCGTGTTGGAATTACTGAGGATAAGATGGAAAATAAGTATGTGAGTGAGAAGGTTTATGCTAGGCTAGAGGATGAAAATGAGACATTGGATAATAGTAGTGATGAGTTTGAGAGTATTCAGGGGTCTGATGAAGAAGATTTGCCTAAATTCCCCAAATTTAATGAAGTAACTGAATCTAGAAAGCCTGAGTTGAAAGTTGGACTTATCTTTTCATCAAAAAAAGAAGCTAAGGAAGCCATTACCACTTTTTGTATTAAAAGGGGAATGAGTTTCAGGTTTAAGCATAATGACAAAAAAAGACTACAGGGTGTATGTAGAAAAGAGGAATGTGAGTGGTATGTGTGGGTATCTCCCATGCATAATAACGGATCATGGCAGATTAAAGCTTACAATCCACAACACACAAAATGCTCTTGGAATTACAAGAATGAAAGTATTAAGTCAAATTGGGTTGGGAAGCATTATGTGAAGAAGTTAAAAAATAATCCCAAGTTAAAAACAAATGAGTTTAGAGTTGAGGTATGCACCAAACTGAAAGTCAATATCTCAATGCAACAAGCCTATAGAGCAAGGAAGAAGTCATTGGAGCTAATAGAGGGTACAATGAAAGAGCAATTTGGTAAAATCAGGGATTATTGTGAAGAGTTGTTAAGGACTAATCCTGGGTCATCTGTGGTGTTGAAATTGACTGATGGTGAAGGTAGTGCATCTCAATTTCAGAGGTTGTATATATGTTTTGAGGCCTGCAAACAAGGTTTTAAAGCTTGTAGGAAGGTTATTGGGGTTGATGGTTGTTTTCTAAAAGGGCATTATGGTGGTCAGCTTTTAACTGCAGTTGGGATAGATCCCAACAACAATTTGTTCTCAATTGCATATGCAGTAGTGGAGAGTGAAACCAAAGATACTTGGGAGTGGTTTCTAACATTGCTGGATAATGATATTGGGTTTGATAATCAGTATGCTTGGACTTTCATGAGTGACAAGCAAAAAGGGTTGATCCCAGCATTTGAGAGTCTATTTCCTGACGTAGATAACAGATTTTGTGTCCAACACCTTCACAGTAACATGAAAAAAGATGGTTTTTCAGGGCTTGCAGTTAAGAAGGCATTGTGGGCAGCTGCTAGAGCAACTAGAATTCAAAGCTTCAATGCTAGAATGGAAGCAATGAAGGACTTAGATGAAAAAACATATGACTGGCTTGTAAAGAGAAATCCTTCCCAGTGGTCCAGAGCATATTTCAATGCTTTTCCAAAGTGTGATATCTTGACCAATAACATGTGTGAGAGCTTCAACTCACTCATTCTTCCTGCAAGAGACAAACCAATCATCACCATGCTTGAAACAATTAGAAACATTATCATGGTGAGACTGCAAGTGAATAGAGATGTTGCAGAAAAATGGGATGATGCAATATGCCCTAGAATCAAATTGACACTACAAAAAAATATGAAGGAAGCAGCTGAATGCATTCCTATGAAATCAGATGATTGCCATTTTCAAATCATGGGACCATTCGACCAACACACTGTAGACATATCACAAAAATCATGCAGTTGTAGAAGATGGGATTTAACAGGGATCCCCTGTAAACATGCTATTTCAGCCATCTGGTGTAGAGATGAGCCACCAGAGTCTTATGTACACCCTTTTTACAGTGTAGAGACATTTAAGGAAGCATATGCACATTCTATTTTAGGGATCATGAGTTCAGATTTTTGGCCAAAATGTGATTTGATAGCACCTTTGCCTCCTAAGTATGAAAAAAGGGCCGGCAGACCTAAAAAATTGAGAAGAAGGGGTCATAATGAACCCCCACCCCCTACACAACCAACTTATCCACATAGGTTAAAAAAAAATCAAAGACCTTCGAAATGTGGCAAATGTGGTGTGTTAGGACACAATGTAAGAACTTGTCCTGAAAGAAAAAATGAAACAAACGTAGAAGTAAGAATGGAGCATGTGGAACTTGCAGAGCCCGAAGAAATACCCATTGGAGAATCTCAGTCAATCACTGTGGAAAATACTCCAGCAATCAATACTCAAGTAAAGAAACAAAAATTACCGGCATGTACCATATGTATTTCTTATTTCAATTTAATATTTAAGTTTTTTGTATCACTAAATTATGTTATTATATTTATCTGTTGTAATAGGTCAGAAGGAATTCTCATACATCTTTTAGAACATTCGGTGATTCATCAACCAACCCTTTCCAGAGTAGCCAAGAATTATCAGTAAGTTATTAATAATCATATAACTCAATTATAATTTATTATCATCTCAATGTTGTTGTTGGTTTACTTTTCATTTTACATCATTTTATAGGGTAACCAGGAAATGAGAAACTCAGGAGGTGGTAGGAAAAGAAAAAATCACAATGAAGCAAATGTGAGTGTGTCTTGGCTTTGAGTGTGTCTTGGCTTACAATGTCATTTTATAATTACTGTAATGTTACGTGACTAATTTTTTATTTTATAGGTTGTGCAATCAAGAGTACACAATCCAATTATTGTGAAAAGAGGAGTGAATTACATCACTATGTCAAATCTAGCTACTTACATGGGAAAGAGTGGAAGTGGTTCATCAAAATGACCAAGGAAAGTATCAAAGGAAAAACAAGTGAGAGGGATGGCAAGCCAAATTAGTCAAATTGTGGTGGTCATGTACTAGTTATATACTCTGTTTTTATAATTATGGTGCGTAATTCGATGGTTTATAATTATTAAATTATTCAGATTTGCTTTTGTACTCTGTTTTTCAGACTTTTTTGAATAATATTTCAATTATTGATTTTCATATTAAATTTGTATAATGATTGAGAATATAAACTTATTTCAAAATAGTTAATTATTAGAATTCATTTTCCCATTTATAATTATCCACACACCAAGAATATTAATTGAAGATAAATTCAGTAAAATTTAAAAAAAAAAAAAAAGGATTTGCGGGTTTAGGGTTAAGGAATTAAAAGAGGAAAAATAAAAGTTGGCGCTCAAAACCTTTTCTCCGTTAGTAAATGACGGATTCTCTAACAGCAGCATCAAAATTGATAGAAAAGAATAAGTGAGTGACCAATTTTGATAGTGATGAAATGTGGGTGACCAAATGTGAAAAGTGGTAAAGTTCAGTGACCAAAAATGATATTTTCCCTTTTTTTATTTGTCCATTCTATAATTATTTAAACACTACTAAAAAGTTAATCCCTTCATAAATTTCATCCTCATAATATTTACATATTTACCCAAAATGTATTATTTTTAGAGTTTATTAACATTAAGAACTAAAATCCAACTCATCCCTACAATTAAAACCAAAAATTATTAGCATTTCAATTAGGAACAAAATGAGGGTTAAAATACCTATAATACCCTATATAAAAACACCACTCCCCACAAACACACGCCGCGTTGAAGTGGCAAACCCTAGCCTGGAAAAACCATAATCTCCCCCCCCACCGCAGAGAGATGAACCCCCCCATCACGAACGGTAAACCTGGACGAAGTTGAAGATGGAGGCGACATGTAAATCGCGGTCCCCCATGTCAGAGGTTTCAACAGAGATAATCGCCCTTTGAGTTCTATCTCCGACGGCCGTGAATCAAGTGTAGGTGACCTACATAACTGATTTCAGGTTTGAAGTATGGTGGGGGTGTTGATTTTCGACGATGGCGAATGATCGGAGTGATTCAGGGCGGGATCTGCTTCTAACGGCGCCGGCCACCATGGCCGTCCTGCATCACACCGCCTCATGTACCGGTCGTAGGAAACCTTTCATTGACATATCAACCGTTGTCGTATGTACCGTTCCATAATCATATTGATGCCACCGATTTTAAACCGATCTAGGGTTTCAGTTCTCTCATCAGGAATCCTCCACCTACTCTAAAATGGTTCCATTCTCCATCGATTCCCTGTTGTTGTTTGTTTTTCGTACAATTATCAATTGATTCGTGTTTAATCTTGACTTATTTGTGAAAATCTTTCTTGGTGCAGTCCCTCGTAGCAAATGAGGAATTCCGGCACATTCTGCGTGTGCAGAATACTAATGTGGATGGAAAAGAAAAGATCTGGTTTGCCATACCCTCTGCTAATTTGGGTATAATCTACTTTAGGGAAAGTAAACATTGAGAACTTTGGTATAATTTTATTGAAGTTATAATTTGGGTATAATTCACTTTAGCAGGAAAAGCGAAAGTTTGAACTTAATAGTGTTTGCTCTGCTCATTATTTGATTTTATGCAATGTCTTACATGATGTGGACTGATTATCTTGTGTAAATAGTAGAGTATTTTTGTGTATTTAGTTGTCTATACTTAATGGCAATACATGTTTAGAAGACCCTAATATGTATAATTTCCATCATTCCAGAAATTATTTTTACTTTATATCTTGTGAAGTTATGTGTGCTACTACTCAGAGATTTCTCAAACATAACCTCAAAAAAGCTATCTCCACTGCTACTCAGAGATTTCTCACGATGGCAGAGTATATGCTCACTTATGTTGTCTCTTAGCTCTAAGAGCTCAAAAATATTACTACCATTTGGTGACCTTTATTTGCACCCAAAGCACATAAATTAGTGGTTGTCAATTTTTTTATGTTTTTGTCTTATTTTTCTTGTTGATACAACATTCTTGTCTATTTCCAAATCACAGGATGAAAGCTGATGAGATTGTTATATGTGAAGGTTTTTGGCTATGCTGCTGTGGGAGGTTTTGCTGATAACGCAGCATGCAATTTTCGTTGCATATATAAATTCAATTTATTGCATATATTTGTATGTATAATGCATATCCGTTGTATTTTTAAATAAAATTAGTATTTTAGAACATCTTATTACAGTAATATATCATTCTATTGCATATTATAAAGTGTTTTAGAATATGCACTAATTCTTTTTATATGCAACTAATTGATTCTATTGCATATTATGAAGTGTTTTAGAATATGCACTAATTCTTTTTATATGCAACTAATTGATTCCGTGATTTTTGGAAATTGAATTGAGAGATTAGTAAATTTTTCGAATCTTGGAAAGTTAATAAATGAGCGTTATTTTCGAGATTGTGTTTCAGAAATCGTTTTTTTAAGTAGCAACATATTTTTGCATATCAATAAGAATATGCAACAATTTTTTCTATATGCAACATATTTTTGCATGTCAAAGAGAATATGCAACATATTTTTGCATGTCAAAGAGAATATGCAACATATTTCTCGGAATCGAATTGAAAAATTAATAATTTTTAAATTTTATAAAAATAATAAATGTGCGCAATTTTCAAGATTTTTTTAACGATTTCATTTTTTAATACTTGATTTTATAATTCTAATTTTGCTGAAATTAAAATTTTAAAATTCGAAATCCTAGTTGCACATTTTTCGAGGTTATAATTCCGCAGAATTTATAATTCTGGAAGTTGACTTTTAATAATAATGAAATTTAAAATTGAAAATTTGAAATTCATTTAGTTAAAGGGTATAATTGTACAATTAAATTGTCTTTAATTTTAAAGATTAAGGGTGGATTGTCCTATAGTGTAACTTCCCCTTATTTTTACACTCATTTCAATCACTCTCTTTACTTTATTCATTTAAGAAAAAAAGAAATAGATAAATTTCATTGAAACAGACGAAAAATGAATGTTGAGTAACTTTCAGGAGAAATTATATAATTTCATAGTGCTTAAAAAAATTTACTTAAAAAAAAATTGAAAGCTGAATAAGGGTTGATTTGGAGTAATGGCATAATTTGAGTTCCCATCTTAATTTTTATAATTTCTCGTTTTTTTATTTTTTAAGTTTAGCTAATTGCACTTCATTTTAAAAAAAATGTTATGTGTGGTGGGTATTTTGTAGAAAAAATATATTTATACTCATTTAAACTTGTAAGAACCTTAGTTGATTTTACTCACACAAAATATACATTGATCACATGTGAATTGCACGTGTTAATGTGGGTGAGACTGTGTAAAAATTGAATTGGGACAGGGGAACCCATATAGGAAATTATGCATTTAAATATCAGTTCCAATTCTAGAATTCTTCTCCAACTTACTTACTCCACAACCTTTGTTGCAATTTGTCAAAAATGTCAAAAGTTGAAATTACATCTTCATGTCTTGTAAGAATATCAAGCAATGCAACACCACCATTAATGTCTAGATTGGAGCTTAGCCCATGGGATGTGCGTTTCCTCCAATTCAATTACATCAAAATGGGCCTTTTATTTCACAAGCCTCAATCCGATCAAAACTTGATTGATTCCCTCAAAAACTCCCTCTCCCGCACTCTCCATTTCTTTCCTCCGCTTGCCGGCCGCTTAGCCACCATTCAGAACAATGACAACACTGAGTGTTTCTTCGTCGACTGCAACAATGGTGGTGCCGAGTTTGTCCATGCTGTCGCCGCAGACGTGTCCGTCTCCGACATCACGGAACCAAAGTGCGTTCCTGAGGAACTAGTTTCCTCCGTTTTCCCACTAAACGGGGTACTAAATTTCCAAGGAAATTCGAAGTCTTTGGTGGATCATAGCGTTGTTGATGGGATTTCCTTTTGGCATTTCTTCAACTCTTGGTCTGAAATATCTCGCGGTTTTGAAACCATATCAAAAACCCCTGTTTTTGAACGCGCGTTTCCTACAATCCCTCTTCCTCCCTCGGAGAAAATAACTGTGTCTCACAATCACGTTGTTGTGGAGAGGATCTTTGAGTTTAGCAAAGAAAGCGTAGCTAAACTCAAAGAAAAGGCCAATTCGGAAGCAGGCACCAATAAAATATCATCTTTGCAAGCGCTCTCTGCTCATTTATGGCGGAGCTACACGCGCTGCCGTATTCCAAGCAACCTAGAAGCGGTATTGGTGATGATCATGGGTGCAAGAGGAAGATTCCCTTTACCGGATGGCTACTTCGGGAATGCGGTTTTTAGTGGTGTGACTACTGCTCCGGAGGCAGAGCTTTTGCACAAGGGATTAGGGTACGCGGCGTTAAAGATCAACAACCTGGTTGCACAACAAACAAAGGAAAGTGCAATTAAGGAGGTTGAAGAGTGGATTAGAAATCCTGTAACGTCCCCCACGAATACCATTTTTTCGTTTGTCAGCATCTCGGGTTCACCTCGGTATGATGTGTATGCCAATGATTTTGGATGGGGGAAACCGATTGCTGTGAGAGGTGAAATACAGCCAAATTTGGATGGAAATATGATAACTTTCCCGTCGGCCACGGGTGGCATCGAGGTACATGCTTACTTGGCACCGGAGGCAAGCCAGGAAATGGAAAACGATGCAGAGTTCATGGAAGCTTTCTTGTCATAAGTAGAATAATTCACAAGTTTCCTATCCCTTTTACAAGTTTTAGTTTATTAACTGTGTTTTGAATGCTTATGTACTAATTAAATTCCGCTGCAAAGTTTACGTTATTATAGTTAAATTGTCTATTTAACTCTAGTCGATCGAAAATGTCTTTTTAAAAATTGGGATGTGAGTATGTGACACCATTATATTCGGTGTTTCGGCTTTTCATTCTTGGAGTGGGTGTGGATTTAATCATTTTTTAATTAATTTCTTTCAACTACCACGTTGTTGAAATTGGATAGATCAGCTGGGCAGAGTTTATTGCACAAAACATGCATATATGCGATGTAGAGTAACACAAAGTTTGGAACCAAAAAAATTCAAAGGCAGGTCGAGGTAGGCTCTTCGTGGAAATGTCAACTAGTTGAAGATGAGACGGGACAAACTTGGTAGCAAGCTTTTCAGCCGTGACTAATTACCGGATGAAATGACATTCAATATCATTATGTTTTGCACGCTTGTTGGCCATCGAATTTTGACTCCAAAAAAATTGCACTCTTGTTGTCACAAAGGAGCAAAGGTGGAACAGAAGGGAGAGCTTTGAGTTCACGAAGAAGGTTCGTAACCCAAACAAGTTCAGCAACAGTTGCTAAGGTCCGGTACTCGGATTCACAACTATTATATTAATACCAAATTGAAAAGATGAACATTATTTGGATCAAAATTGGACAATACACAAGTTGTGGGTAAAAAGAAATTCTTAACTTCTTACATTAATATGAGTTTACTTAATGAAAACGGGGATGCATTGCAATCGGTCGTCACGCATGATGTGTCTTAAGAAACGAGCGTTGTTCGCCATTAATAAACTAACATCCTTCGATTTCCTTGTTCCACTGGTATTTCACCCTACTGAATTTTTAACACATGTAGTCCACAACATTATAGAACGTTGATTATTTTTAATATGACACAAGTCAATCATCCATATAATGGAATAAAATGTGAAATACTCCCTCCGTCTCACAAATATAGCTACATTTGACTTTACACACAGATTAAGAAAAATCAATAAATGTAGTCAAATTTAGCTAATGTGTCAATTTTGCCCTTAAAATCACATTCTCCAAAATCTGCTAAACCTTAATTACTCTTATTAATTAGGGGTAAAATTGATAATAAAGCATTTAATACTAAAGTAAATGAGGAAATGAAGTTATAATTAGGGACATCCAAAAAAAGGAATATGAAGCTATCTTTGTGGGACGGAGGGAGTATCATAATTGGAATAAAATGTGAAATATCATGATTGGAATATGTGGAATTACTCATTAAAAAAATATGTAGGCCAAATATAATTAAGGGAGGGTTGGTTTCTAGTACAAATGGGGCCCTTTAAGTCCTTCAAGGCACATCCAATCAAAATAGTGTTAGAAGATACAAAATACCATTGTAAAAAGACATTTGTGCTCTTAAAAAATCAGTCCCATCAATCTGCAACTACATCCCTCTCATTCCACCCTTTCAACTCCAATTCATTTTTCACATTATCAATTCCCACTATTACCAAGTTTTTTTTTTTATTTAGTTTTTAATTTATATTTTATTAAATTTTTTTACTCAAAATTGGTTTTAAATTTTGTTTCTCCCTCACTAAACGAATTATTTTTATTCAATTTTTTAATTATACTTTATTCAGTTTTTACTTAAATTTTTTATTCAAATTATTTTTAATTCTGACTGATTTTTATTAATTTTTTTTTCTCGAAATTTTAAGTAAAAAATATTTAGTTCAATTTTCTTTATTCAAATTTTTTATATAAAAATATTTATTTGATTTAAAAAATAATATGAATAACTCATACATAATCACTATGTCAAATTATATCAAATATTTTAATTTATATTTTTTACATAATTAAATATTGAATATCGACATATATATATTGAATATTGAACACTGAATATCAATATATATTAAATCTAATTAAATATTGAACACTGAATATCGATATATATATTGAATATACTTAAATATTGAATACGGTGACACGATTATTGAACATATATAATTACATTTAATTAAAATGTTCACATACTCCGTCATAAAAAAAAATGTTCACATACAAGACTAGATATACCTATAAAAAATCAAATAAAATATGTATTATATTGAACATCTATATATATATATATATATATATATATATATTGAATTTCAGATATATTATTGAACACCGAGATTATGTTTATTGATTCACAACAACCAGAAAAATACTATATTAATTATTACATATTCAACTTCCCAACAAAGTATTCTCCAGCTCTTCGACAATGTCCATTTATGTAAAACGAAAGAACAACATTCAACTAATTGAGAAAAAATTAAACACTATTGGAACAACGTTTAACTACCATACGCGACTCTCTCGTATTTAAAACTTTTTTTTTTAATTAAAAATAAACAATGTATTAAAAGTTTTTTGAAAATAGAGTAAAAAACTCTGTTCTCATAGATGTGGGACTTGAGAAAAAGAAACTTCAGAAACAAAAAATCAGACCCAGAATTTACAGCTCGGATCGATAGAGTTGGAATTACAATCAAATAAGCAAATCCATTATTTCAGACACAAAAAAATTCAAAACATCTCAGAGACGAATGAGATACATTCTTTTTTTGGTCGGGCAAATCAAAGAGGGCATAAGGTATGCCAACACAAAACTGTCTTACAAAATGATAGGAATAAAGAAGCACAGAAAATTAAAACATTGGTTAGGCCATGTGAATAGAAAAAAACAGAGGGACCTTACGCTCTAAGTTCGAATTGAAAGGTGATGAGAGAATGAGATACATGAAGTAGATGTTGTACCGAAAACGAGAAAGCACATATCCGTAGAAGAGAGAAGGAAGGGCTTACCTGTAACTCTACGAATTTATCTTTTTTTCTCAATTTCCACTCCAAAAATATTTCTAGCATATATAATAAGTTGCGTAGGAAGAAATAATGGAAGAAATAGGGGGAAACTTATTTTCCGAAAACCCTAGATCTACACCGCCGAGCGGCGTAGATCGGAGAAGATGAGCACCTTGACGGGGCATTCAGGCTCTGCGCGCGTAGATCGGAGAAGACGATCTACTCCGGTGAACGAGCCCGAACTCATTCGCCTCAACGTCACTACAAGAAAACAGTGAAATTCCAACAGAAAAATTCCAACGGTGAAATAAACTGTTGGAATTTTCAAAATTCCAACAGCTTTTCCAACGACATAATCAACCGTTGGAAAAATCCAACAGAGATTCCAACACCCTATGAGGCCCGTTGGAATATACCGTTGGAAAAGATGTTGGAATTTTAAAAAAATGTATTCCAACGAACATTCCAACAACACTAGACTGTTGGAATGATTCTGCTAAATCAAATGATATGTTTATATCTAATTCCCATAAAATTTCCAACGACATGATATTGTTGGAATTTTTTTTTAATTATTCCAACGGAAATTCCATTGGCACTAGATTATTGGAATAATTTTTCTAAATTAAATGTTATTATTATATATAATTCCAGCGGAATTTTCAACGACATGTTATCGTTGAATTTTTCTTTAATTATTCCAACGAAAAAATCCATCTTTGCTCTCGTTGGGATGATTTCCTAAGTCGTCAAATGTTATATTTATATATAATTCCAATACAATTTTCAATAGTTTGAGATGATTAGAATTTTTATTATTAATTATTCTAACAAAAATTTACAACGACAATTGGAATTATTCCCAAAATTTAATTATAAAAATAACCTCATTTTGTAATTAAGATTAATTCTCTAATTAAAATATTAATTTAAAATTGAGTGAAAGTGAAAAAAAACTCTAACTAAAAATATAATCATAATGATAATTAAAAAATGTATGTATTTTGTTATTAAACAAAACCGTATGCTTATATATTAGTACGTATTAAGTAAACAAAAATTTTTGAGTTACACTTGTGTGTACTCAAATTACATAATCCAATTTAAATTGTATAAATATTTGAATATGGAGAAAACAATTTTGGCGCTGAAGAAGAATTTTAAGTAAAATTAATTTGATTTTTGTAATTTTTAAATTTAGTAGTAAAAAAAAGAGCGGTTTCACTTTTCATCTCAAGAGGGGCGTTGTTCATCTCGCGCTCCTTAAGAAGAAAATAAAACCCTATTATTCTATATTCCCAAATTTGAAATCCACCCTTCACTGATTACGAAAACCTAGAGCAATTCAATACTCGATTTAACCTCGCCCAAAAAAGAAAAAACCTAATTTCTGATTCAATTGATTTTTACTGTACGCTGTTGCTCTGCTATGGAGGTTTGCCAGATTCCACCGGAACTTCTTTTCCTTGAACCTCGCCCGCGCGCTAGTCTCTACGCATTCCCCTTTCAAGCATTTTCACAAGCACCTCAACTTCAATGTCGTAAGCAGAAACTATAACTGCACATCTACTATGACTGCTGTTTTTAGTACAGATGTTTCAATTCCTACTTCTAATAATAGGAATCTAATAATTTCTTGCTTGTTCTTTTTCAAATTTGATGAATTCTAGGAAGAAGAAATTTTAATAATTTCGATTACTTCACTCATCGTACAACTCGTATTTAGTCATTTATACATGTTTTTTTTCCCATCCGTATCAATACATTAATATTCTTCATTCATATTGTCTTATTTATTTGCTAATGAATGATTAAGAATGACTAGTATGTACCTTGTGCTATTTGTAGCTCTGTATTATTTGAAGATCAACTGATTAATCTTCTTGGGTTATGTAGTTTAGCAAAACTACACTAAATATGGTCATCTTCGCCCGTGTCTATTCATGAACTCAATGCCCAACTATATTATTATTAGAACAAAGGGGAATATATAATATCAATTTCAAGAAAGGTAGATATGACATCTAAATTGTTCCAGTGCCAAATGGGAATGAACAATGAAATTTCTTGTTAAAACATCTGTGGCTGGAACTTATTTTTCGATTGGTATTAAATTCTTGCATTATATTTGTGCGCTTGATATCTTTAATTATTATCTTTACATCAGTGCCTAATTATAATTTTCAGCTATCCTCCTTATGCCACCTTCTTCCTTGCCCTACTGATAATGGAACTCCAAGAGTGGAACACTTAGTTGTCATAAAAGGTAGTGCAGTTCTTGAATACAATAGCAATGCTTTGGATCTTCCACCCCTGTGAGTTCCATTGCTCCTCCTCCATTTTTACTTAAATAATGATTTGAAATTTGCAATGATATACCCAAACTTTTTATATATATATATGAATGTATGTATTGATGAGGTTAATTTTCATATTTTTTTCTCCTGTCTCTGAATTTGTGTGCTTGATTACGAAGAGAAATGAAAATGAAAGTATACAAAAATTTTCATCAATATGCAACACGGCTGAGAGGAGCAATTATACTATTTGCAACATATACATCTGTGTTGTTCATACATTTAATTATTATTTTATCAGATTGATCATGCTATAAGCTTAGTTAGCCTTCATGATGGTTTTTTCTTATGCTTGAATCTTTATGTTCCCCTGTGATTAGCCTAAATCTCTAGTTCTCTTAAGTGATTGCAACTGTTAAGTATGTATTGATACCTTAGAATCTACCATAATTACTGGAAGCTTGATGACGAAATAAATATACAAAGTCTTATGGTATTAATTTATGTCTTGATTCAAGTATTAAGCTTATGATTTCAAATTACTATTCTCTTTGTGTGTCACACTGTTCTTAAACTTTATGCTTTAAACTACCCAATTGATTTTTCATGTGGACTATTTATCTCAGCTTTCCATAGCTAGAGTAATTTTTGAGTTTCAATTATAGGCAGCAAGGCAATTGAAGTTCTTTAAAGGAAATAGTAGTTCTAGACCAAGCACTAATGCATTAAGTGATGCTTTGGCTATAGCTCAAATTCATGATGCAGTTTGTAGGACGAAAAGACAGCACATGGCTGCTGATAATGGTTTGCGACTTTCAAAAGGTTATAAAGAGGTATCTTTGATTTTCTGTTGCTTTCAATGTTATATACTTCTAAAAAAAATCAAGAAAATGAAAATTGGACTACAATGGAGTTTGCTGACCAATCTTCAACTTGGTACACTTGCTCTATAGTTGTGTTTTACTACTCTTGGATGAAAAGAAACTAGATTGTGTTTATTGCATCTTTGAGATATTGGACATTACAGTTTGTGCGTTTTGTTCTTTAAGAGTAGTAGTTCATCTTTAGCTTCTAAGTAGACACTGTATATCTTCTGCTCGTGTTGTAAATGGTAAACGGTCATTAGTTTTTTTATGTTTTAGGAATGGGTTCTAAAATAAGCAAAAAAGAGAACGAATCTGCTTTAATAAGTTTGCTTCAGTAAATGTTCATATATATTTAAGTATGTAATCAATGTGAAATTGAATAAATTGAATTAACAGGATGGTATTAAAAGTTCTCTTATAAGATTAGTGTAATAGGTTAATCAAAATTCTAAATGTGTAAATGGACAACATTTGAATAGATATATATACATTACAAAAGTGTATATATATAAATGAGAACATGTTAATTTTGATGGTTTGAACAATGAAGATGTTTGATTATTTATGCCTTTTTTTTTGAAATGTTTATCGTTGTTGAAGGAGGCATATGGGCCACAAGAGAACAATCAGACCAGAATGCATAAAGGCATGGTGATGCGTTTGGTGCTCGAGAAAAAAAGGAGTACTTTTCAAGACAGGTGAAATCTTATCAAAGAGGATTTATGATAGAACCTGAAGAGATGATCTGGAAGAGGAGAGTTTCCTGAATTTTTCTTATACTACATCATCTCCTATAGATATATGGATAGTTGTTTGATGAATATTTGTATAGTTGTGTATGTGGTTAATTTTAATTTTTAAAATGATGATTGAGGAGATGGATATTTGGATAAATATTGGAAGCTTGTGTATTTTGTTAATTTAGTGGATATATTGAGTTTGAAATTGATGATGTTGTTAAATTCCGTTTTCTTTTAATTGAGTTATTTTATTGTTTGGATATATAGACAAAAATATATATTAAGCCTGAAATTTACATAAAAAATTCCATGATCAATATTTATTGGAAAAATTCCAATGAAACATAATCGTTGGAATTGACAATGAAATTTGCGATGGAAAATTTCCAATAGTTGAATATTCCAGTGGTACATGTTCGTTGGAATAAAAATTCCAACACAAATTTTTTGGTTGGAATTAGCGTAAGAATTTGCATTTATAATTTCCAACAACTGAAATTCCAAAGGTCAAAATCTGTTGGAATTTATTCCAACGAAAAATTACTGTTGGATTTGTCGATGGAATTTATGTTGGAAAAAAATTTCAATAAGTGAAAATTCCAACGTTCACGATCCGTTGGAATGTACCGTCGGAATTTTTTTTCTGTTGGAATTTTCATTGGAATTTTTCAATTCCAACGCCCACTTTTCCAACGGTTGTATTTTCGTTGGAATTTCCGCTGGAATCACTGATTCCAATGGAAAAAATGCAAAAATCCGTTGGAATTTTTCTGTTGGAATTCCGATGTTTTCTTGTAGTGGTACAATATTCCGGCCAATGAAAAGATTAGATCTCCTTCATCGGGCCTTCGTCGACAGCTTCTTCTTCCATAACTCGGATCTACTCCGACGAACGGTCTACTGCGTTCGTGACCGGACCTCGAGATCCTCGTCTTCGTCGATCTCTCGGGCGCCGAACAGATCGACCTCGACTCTGCAAAGATCAAGACTCCATCGTGACTGCTCTTTGACTTCTTGCGGATAATCGGAGGTGTGGGAGGGGCGGCGGTGCGAGGCAGGGGGGATCGATGGGGCGGCGAGGAGGAGAAGGAGACGACGGAAATTTGAGAGGAGATGAAAAATTACATCTGTATTGCTGAAACCCTCGATTAATTTGAAATGGGGGAGAAAGCTGGAAGAAGGGACACCTTGACGAAATGAAAAATGTGGATGAAAAAGAAAAGCAATAATTTATTAAAAAATAGTAGGTATAAGAGACAATTTACTTGGAATTTTGTATTACCAAGTGGAAGATTTTTTTAAAAAGAATCGTGTGTATCTTCAGACACTTAGGGGGTAAAATTTGTATTATGGGGTTAATAATCTCTATAAATTAATGAGGGTATTGGTATGCGGAAAAATGAGTGGCTGTGTCATTGTCGGTGGATTGGATTTATGACTAATAAATTCTGTCCTCTTTCACATTGGAAAAAATAAATGGGATGGGGTCGAGAATATATTAGTTATAAAAAAAAATGTATATATTAGTTATATATAATGTGATTTGACAAAGAAAATAATATAATATATAAAATATTGGAGATAATAATTTGTCAAAAAAACAAGAAGTAACTTTAAGAAAAGATGAGTAACTTTTACCAGAATAGAGAAAGTAATTTTGAAAGTCTGCGGCCCTTTTGCGTTTTAATTAAAAATTGGCATAGAAATCAAGTATTTTACCAATTTGTTTCCATTGTTTCACCTTTTGTGTTCCACTCAATGTTCCATCTAAATTTTTAACACGTGTAACCCTTAATATTATAAGACATTTTTTTTTTATATAACTCATATCAACCATATAACACCAAAATTACAATATGTCATTTTATTTATAATAAAATGATAAAAAAAAAGGTTATATTATTAATTCTAATTTTTTTTTTGGAAACGATAAAATATTATTACTGTCGGGTATCCGGACCGAAAAAAGAAAAAGTGTTGCACAATACAATCAAAGACAGCCAAAAGAAACAATTCAAAGCCATTTCCAGGAACCATAATAAACTCGTTTTTTAGAGCAAATAAAACACTCATTTTTTTCTAATTTCACGTTTGAAGGAAATAGTGATACCGTCTGATGATCTGCACTAGTTTAAAGATCTGGAGCTTAAGTTGTACTCCCTCTATCCCAGTGAAAGCTACCAAATTTTTCTTTTTCGTTTGTCCCAATGAAAGCTATCCATTTCTTTTTTTAATAACTATTTTCTCTCACATTTAATTATATTCTTTTCTCTTTCAATCACATCACCTCTAATACATCTACTTATTATATTGACATTTCTTAACCTCCGTATCCGGAGCTCATGGGGAGCTTTCCCCGGAACGGAGGGAGTATAATTAATTTGTATGGATTATTGTCAAAAAAAAAAAAAAATTGTATGGATTGATATCATGAACCTCTAACAACAAAGATTACTTCTTTTCTCGTATAATGGAGTAGACATGTATATAATTTGTTTATGTATATGCATGTGCTCAAAAAAAATTGAAAGCTATGGGGCTATACGAAGCTCTCTCATGGATCAAGAGCTTAGGTTGAGAGAAGGTGGAGATCGAGATTGACGCGAAGTTGGTTACGGATACTATTAATTCTTCTCACGAAGCTAATTCAGTCTTTCAAAATTTTATTACAGCTTGCAAGAATATCATGTCTACAATTCCAACTTGTACGATTAAATTTGTTTGTCGAGATGCCAATGAAAAGACTCATCGATTTGCTAGAGCTGCTAGGGACTACTCGAGTCCCCATGTATGGTTTTACCCCCGATCCTTGTAGTGGGCTTGCCTAATAAATTGAAGTTTGGACTTAAAAAAAAAATAAAAAATTGAAAGCTGAATAAGGGTTGATTTGGAGTAACCGAGTAATTGCATGATATTAATGAGGGTTTTGGTATGCGGAAATATGAGTGGCTGTGTCAGTGTCAGTGTCAGTGAGATTTATGACATTGAAAAAGATAAATGGGATTATTGGATTTATGACATTGAAAAAGATATATACTCCCTCCGTCCTAGAGGAATTTGCACCTCTGGAATGACACACATTTTAATAAATGTGTAAGAAAAAATGTAATGAGTGATGTTTTGAGAGGTAGTTTTGTGAACTTTTATAAATAAAGTAAAGTAAAAGGTAGGTTGAGTGTGAAAAAGTAATGACATATGAGTAAATATGTGTATATTTTGGGGGTGAGGGTTATGATAATATTTCCTTTTATGAAGTGTGCAAATTGGTATGAGACATCAATATATGAAAAGTGTGCAAATTCCTATGGAACAGGGGGAGTAAAGGGGATGGGACTCGAGTTTTGGGATTAAGAATATAAATACGCAATAATTGTTTGCATACCCCTTATTAAAAAGGAAATTCTTTTATAAATTTCATCTCACGACAATATTCACATATTTACATAAAATGTCATTACTTTTACACTCATTTCAACCATTCTCTTTACTTTATTCATTTAACTTTACAAAATTACCCCTCAACACTTCATTCATTACACTTTTTTCTTAAAAAGTGTGTCCATCTTCAGGTGCAAACACTTATATATGGAACGGAGAGAGTATAATAGAATAAACAGATGTATTAGAGGTCGATGCATGTGATTATGAGAGAAAATAATATAATAAAATGTTAGAGAGAAAAATTTATCAAAAAAAAAATACTCCCTCCGTCCCATATTAATTTGCATAGGTAGATGGGCACAAATATTAAGAAAGTGTAATAATGAGTGGAGTATTGAGGGGTAATTTTGTAAACCTTTATGTATAAAGTAAAGAAATGAGTTGACTTTTGTGTATGTGTGGAGAAAAAATAATGGCATTTGTGTAAAATTGAGAATATTGTGAGGGTGGAGTTTATAAAGAATTTTCCATTTTAAGGGTGTGAAAGTTATTGTGGGACGTCCAAAAAAGGAAAATGTGAAAGTTATTGTGGGACGGAGGGAGTAATGAGCAACTTTTATTGTAACAGACGAAATAGTTTTCACTAGGACGAAGAGAATACGTATATAATTTCATTTGTATATGTATATTCTCACGTGCTTAAAAAAATTCCTTTAAAAAATTTTGAAAGCTGAACAAGGGTTGATCTAGAGTAATTGCATAATTTGAGTGGACATCTCAATTAGCTTAATTTTTATAATTTCAAGCTTTTTATTTTTTGTGTTTAGTTAATTGCACTTAATTTGAAAAAAATGTTATGTGTTGTGGGTATTTTATAGAAAAAATATATTTATACTCATTTAAACTTGTAAAAACCTTGGTTGATTTTACTCGCACAAAATACTTACATAGATAACCTGATCACATGGGAATTGCACGTGTTAATGTGGGTGAGACTGTAAAAATTGAATTGTGACAGGGGACCCCTAGGAAATTATGCATTTAAATATCAGTTCCAATTCAAGTATTTTTGTCCTCAACCTTTGTTGCAATTTGCTAAAAAAATGTCAAAAGTTGAAATAACATCTTCATGTGTGGTAAGAATATCAAGCAATGCAACAACAGTACCAATAATGTCAAGATTGGATCTTAGTTCATGGGATCTGCGTTTCCTCCCATTCAATTACATCAAAATGGGCCTTTTATTTAACAAGCCTCCATCCGATCACAACTTGATTGATTCCCTCAAAAACTCACTCTCCCGCACTCTCCACTTCTTCCCTCCGCTCGCCGGCCGCTTAGCCACCATTCAGAACAACGACAACACGGAGTGTTTTTTCGTCGACTGCAACAACGCTGGTGCCGAGTTTGTCCATGCTGTCGCTGGAGACGTGTGCGTCTCCGACATTATGGAACCAAAGTGCGTCCCTGAGGAACTAGTTTCCTCCTTTTTCCCACTAAAAGGGGTACTAAATTTCGAAGGAAATTCGAAGCCTTTGGTGGCTGTGCAGATTACAGAGCTTGCTGACGGACTCTTCATAGGTTTGGCAGCCAATCATAGCGTCATTGATGGGATTTCGTTTTGGCATTTCTTCAATTCTTGGTCTGAAATATCTCGCGGTTTTGAAACCATATCAAAAACCCCTGTTTTTGAACGCGCGTTTCCTACAATCCCTCTTCCTCCATTGCAGAAAGTAATTGTGTCTGATCACAATCACGTTGTTGTGGAGAGGATCTTTGAGTTTAGCAAAGAAAGCGTAGCTAAACTCAAAGGCAAGGCCAATTCGGAAGCTGGCACCAACAAAATATCATCTTTGCAAGCGCTCTCCGCTCATTTATGGCAGAGCTACACGCGCTGCCGTCGGAATGCTAATGATGATCAAATTCCAAGCAACCTAGAAGAAGAAGAGGTATTGGTGATGATAATGGGTGCAAGAGGAAGAATCCCTTTACCGGATGGCTACTTCGGGAATGCGGTTTTTAATGGTGTGACTTTTGCTCCGGAGGCAGAGCTTTTGCACAAGGGATTAGGGTACGCGGCGTTAAAGATCAACGACCTGGTTGCACAACAAACAAAGGAAAGTGCAATTAAAGAGGTTGAAGAGTGGATTAAAAATCCTGTAACGTCCCCCACGAATACCATTTTTTCGATTGTCGTAATCTCGGGTTCGCCTCGGTATGATGTGTATGCCAATGATTTTGGATGGGGAAAACCGATTGCTGTGAGAGGTGAAATGATGCGAAAATTGGAAGGAAATATGATAACTTTCCCGTCGGCCACCGGTGGCATCGAGGTACATGCTGACTTGACACCGGAGATGTGCCTGGAAATGGAAAACGATGCAGAGTTCATGGAAGCTTTCTTGTCATAATTAGTTAGAATAATTCACAAGTTTCCCATCCCTTTTACAAGTTTTAGTTTATTAATTGTGTTTTGAGTGCTTATGTACTAATTAAATTCAGCTTTGCAAAGTTTATGTAATTGTCGATTTAACTCTAGCCGATCAAAAATGTCTTTATATAAAAATTGGGATGTGACACCCTGTATTTCAAATCGGAGTTTCGTTTAGATTAATTGTGGATTTAATCATTTTTTAATTAATTTCTTTCAACTACCACGTTGTTGAAATTGGAAAGATCAGCTGGGCAGAGTTTATTGCACAAAACATGCATATATGCATGGGATGTAGAGTAACGCAAAGCTTGGAACGAAAAAATTCAATGGGGAGTCGAGGTAGGCTCTTCGTGGAAATGTATATAGGTGAATATGTGCAAGTCTATGCAATTAAAATTGATAAATACGGAGTATATAATTCCTCATTTGTTGATTAAGGATTTGGCAAGCAATTCTATCTTCTGTTTCTTCGTAGTCAGTGTTTACATGTAAGCGCTTAATTTCAGATATATCACAATAAATCGTGTTGTTAATGGTAAGGCACACAATCTTAATTTGGCAAGCAATACGAGTCATCGTCTGTTTAAATTTGATATCGAATAGCGGACATTTTCTCATGACTAGGACGTGTGTAACATGCATGAATGGTTTTGACAAATTAAACTTTTAACTTAAAGGCCGTTGCCAGTTTTTTTCACATATTTCAAAAGGGTTGTATGTCATGCTCAAATTTAAATATTAATTGCTTAAGATTGTGCTATGTGAACTTTTAAAACATTTCAGTTCGTAATTTTGATCATAGACGATAGATTTTTCAGAAGTGGCAAAATTACACTTTAGAAAAATCAGGGTGTTACAATATATCCGTCAAATATATTCTCAGTTACCTTATTAGTCTGTCCACTAAAACTATTTTCATAAATTTTATGGAAATTATCACTTTATCTTCACGTACCCTTCAGTCATAATTTAATTATTCAAATTGAAATTCAACTTTACTCATAAACAATCACTTTATTAACAATGGATCCCACAATATCCCCACTTATGTACATTTTTTTTTCAAAAACTTTCACCTAAAAGTATTGAGAATAAAATTTGTAGATAGAGGAAGTAATAAGTACTCGTATTAGTTCGTACGAGAAAAGTATTAATTTATAGCCCAAACAACATTAATTAGTACTAATTTTTAATATACAACAAAACGAGATTGATGCGGCCTAAAATTGTCATGGCACAAGAAGTCGACACGTGTATAGAGAATAAGATAAAAGAGGAGATATGGGATTAAGGAACACTCTCTGAATAAAGAATATCCTCCGGAGGGAGCTCCACCCGGGAAGAGATATCAGGAAGACCTAATCTTGATAAGAATTAGTAGACCGATGATTTAGGAGGAGTCCCGTACGAAATGGCCCGAGATTGGGTAAAGGAAGACTCATTCTTCCTTTATCGATCAGTGGATGAAGTCCACTAGGGGGAGTGGTTCCGGTTCTTCAGGGAGTGAGAGAGTGGAGGACCCTGTCAACACAGCAGGGCCGAGTCCAAAGTACAGCTCCGAAATAGAAGGAAACCCTAACTTCCTCTTAGGTGGAAACTCTCTATAAATAGGTAAACTTGGGTACATTTTCAGGTTACGATCTTTAACTTTACTCGATTTACTACGTTACTTAAAACAACATTCTGATTTCCTTTGAGAACCTCATCGATAATTAAAGGACTCTTCAGTCCTTGCCATACACTGAATTACCGATACTGACTTGAGCGTCGGAGTGTCCGCGCCGGAGTCCCCTCCGGTGTGTCTTTTGCAGGTTCTTGGAGGATCATTCCAGAGGAAGCGTTGCACCCGACTCATTCATACGCGTTCGGGAATTCAGATATCTGACTCCAAGGATATCTAACCATCCGTGTAATTTTTGGCACAACAACTGGCGCCGTCTGTGGGAAATATTTGAGAGATCTTCTCACGAATTTCTATTTGTTCGAGCGATGGGCGGAGGAAATAATACAATTACGCCTACTTTAGGAAAGAAAACTCTTCCAGGGGAAAATCCCCCTTTGTCGACTGATCCCACACCGAAGGGAGGCCGAGGAAAGGATCCAGTTCATGCCCCTTCCGGACCAAATCCGCCCCTAACACCAACCCCGGGCTTGGGCGATGAAAACCATCCCCTGCCAGTCGGAGGAGGGGTAACGTCTGATCCGGACTTCAGATCCCCAACAGGGGGATACTCCAAATTCGGAACCATGCCTGGTTTCTCCAGATCAATTGAATGCCCTTATTAAGCAGTCTGTAGAAAGAGCTTTCGCGGCTCAAGGAGGTCAAGTCCCCAGAACTACACCAGTGAATGTGGAGATACCTACTCCGAGACTCCAGGAAGAGGCGCCAGGGGCCTCCCAAGTGCCATCCAAGGATGTAGGAATGCGGGCAGAGAGAGATGAGAAAGCGCCTTCCCGAGCAGAAAGAAGCATCCCCCCTCGGAACACAAGAAGGAATGCAGATTTGGCGTCCCGAGAGATGGAGCTCCCCGAAGTAGAAGAAAGTACAGATGATACATACCCAGGACCAGTCAGCGACCAACTACAGGCCCTACAGAAGGAAATGAGGGATATGAGGAAACAGATGACCAATCGAGCAAGTAGATCTGCTTATGTTTCTGGATGTCAGTTCTCTCCTAACATATTACAGGATGAACTGCCATTCAACTTCAAGCCCCTCAACTTTGAATACGATGGTACGGCGGATCCGTATGAACACCTAGTAAGATTTGAGAATGCTGCGTTATTACATCGGTATGGAGAAGGAATCAAGTGTAGAGTGTTCCTGACTACCTTAGCAAAAGCAGCACAGCAGTGGTTCACCCAATTGGAACCCAATACCATTCGATCCTGGGAGGAGTTCAGTGAATTATTCCTCCATCAATTTGCAAGTGCCCGGAGGCAGCCGCGGGCCACTCTGACCCTCTTCAATCTGAGGCAAGGGGAGAACGAGTGTTTGAGAGCCTTTCTCCGGAGGTTCAATCAAGCAGCCCTGGAGGTCCCTACAGCCTCTCCGGAGGTGAAGATCAATGCTCTTACTAACGGATTGCGTGATGGAGACTTCTTCTCCTCCTTGGCTAAGAAGCCAGTCAAGAACTTTGATGAGTTACTACACAGAGCAGAGAAATACCTCACCTTGGAGGAGGTTCGTAAAGCCAAAAGACTGGAGGCTAGGCCACAAGATCGAGAGAGAAGAAGAGAGGGCCCCTCCAGACGTTCCAGTCCAGAGGTCTCTCGGACCTCCGGTCCAACGGGAAACAACAATCCATCTGGAGGTTCCCGTTCCGGCCCTCGCAGAAGGTTTGAGAAGTACACACCCTTGAGAATAGAACCTGCCGAAGTACTGGAGGTAGCAGGAGATCATCCCGACTTGAAATTCCCTTATTCCAGAAATCGGGGCCCTCAAAAGCCCAAGTCCGATCGATTTTGCAGATTCCACAATGAGTATGGACATGACACAAACCACTGTTATCACGTGAAAGATGAGATTGAAAGGATGATCCAGGCGGGGCATCTGAAGGAATTTGTATTTAGAGACAAGCAAGGCCCTCGGGGGCAGAAGCGAAAGGAACATGAAAGGAAATCGGAAGAAAAGGAGTCCAAGGAGGCGGCCGAAGATATGCCTCCTCCACCGCCAAAAAGAGGAGTAATCCACATAATTGTGGGGGGACCAGCAGATGGAGATTCCTTCCGAAAGAGAAAACAGAGTGTTCGAGCTCTAAAAGCTGGACAGGGAAGTCAACTAAAAGAAGTAGGACGCATGACAGAGACGCCCAATATCAAATTTGGGCCGGAGGATATAAAGGAAATTAAGAAGGATCACAATGACGCCTTGGTGATACCTACAGACATAGCTGGGTTTGACGTCGCCCGAATCTTTGTAGACACGGGAAGCTCGGCTGATATTATATTTTTTGAGTGCTTCAAAAGGATGGAGCTGAGTGTGAAGCTGCGACCTGTAGATACCTCCCTATATGGTTTCTCCGGAGGGGCCATTCAACCCTTAGGATCTGTGGTGTTACAGGTAGGATTGGGGGACGCTCCAGCTCGAAAGGTCCACCTGGTGGAGTTCCTCATTGTGGATATTCCCTCATCATACAATGTAGTAATGAGAAGACCCAGCCTGAATCTCTTTCAAGCGGTCATCTCCACATTTCATATGAAAATGAAATTCCATACGGCTGGAGGAGTGGGAGAAGTAAGAGGAGATCAATATCAAGCATGGAAGTGCTACGCGTAGTCTATAAAGATGGCGGACAGAGCTTTAACCAGGGGCCTGGAGAGGATAAGAGGAGACGACCCTGAGTTAAAGAAAAAAAAAAGTGGAAGGAGTAGTACCTGAACAGGTAAACGTTAAAACGGATGAGGAGCTGATAAATGTGGAGCTCTTCCCGGGAAAGGTCGGCTTTGCTACTAAGATAGGCACCCAACTGGGACCTGAACTGACAGAGAAGGTTATTGGCCGAGCAGACCTCTCGGGAAGGATGGTGAGATGGGCAATAGAGCTCCAAGAATATGATGTGGACTTCGAGCCACAGAGGGCCATAAAAGCCCAAGCTTTGTCTGATTTCATCCAAGAATCTACCAAACCAGAAGAAGCAGAGGGATGGAAGATATATATGGATGGCTCAGTGACTTTGAACGGGTGTGGAGCAGGGATAGTGCTAGTGAGCCCCCAAGGGGAGGACCTACAATTTTCAGTGAGGTTTCAATTCATAACTTCAAATAATGGAGCAGAATACGAAGCTTTGATCAGAGGAATGGAGATGGCAGTTGAATTGGGAGCTCTAAAGGTAATTCTATACTCTGATTCCCAATTAGTTGTTCAGCAGGTAAATGGAGAATATGCAGCTAAAGATAACAGAATGGCTGCTTACTTGGAACGGGCTAAAGAAGTGATGGGCAAGTTCCAAGATTGTAAGGTGATTCAAGTACCTCGAGAGGAGAACATGCAGGCTGATGGCCTCTCCAAACTTGCCAGCTCCACAGAATTTGATGGACAAGGAATAGTGACCTTGGTGGTAGCAGAAAGAGAGACTCTTGGAAACTCCATTGGTTCCATCGACGAGGGAGATGATTGGAGGAAAGATATTTGGACGGAACTCACCAAGGAAGCAGATGCCCCTACCACCCGAGAGGCTCGAGCTCTTAGGATCAAATACTGTATTATCGGAGGGCACTTATACAAGAAGTCGTTTACCCAACCATACTTGAGGTGCATATCAACCCGAGAAGCGATGTACACACTCAAAGAAATTTATGAAGGAAATACGGCTAGTCATGAGGGATATAAAACAGTGGTGAAGAAAGCCTTAAGGGCCGGATTATATTGGCCCTCCATGACGAAGGATGCCAAAGAGTTCGTAAAGAAATGTGCCAAATGTCAGAGAAATGGTCCCCTGATAAGGGTTCCTGCGGAAGAGATGGGAGCTATGCACTCTCCGTGTCCTTTCGCTAAGTGGGGAATCGATTTGGTGGGGCCCTTCCCCCCAGCCTCGGGAGGAAGAAATTTTTTGATAGTAGCAGTAGATTATTTTAGCAAATGGGTCGAAGCTGCCCCTCTGGCTACAATAGATGAGGAGAATGTGATCAAGTTCCTGGGAAGACAGATTTGCTGCAGGTTCGGAGTACCCAGGATACTGGTTTCTTATAATGGGACACATTTCAATGGAGAAAATGTACGAGGATGGTGCGCAAGGCTAAACATAATACAAAGATTTACCTCCGTAGCTCATCCTCAAGCTAATGGGCAGGTGGAAGTTACTAATCGAACGATAATAGATGGTATTCGGACGAGGTTGACGAAAATAGGTGGAGGATGGGTGAACGAGTTAGACAATGTGCTATGGTCCTACAGAACTAGCCCAAAGACAGCAACTGGAGAATCCCCTTTCCAGCTGGTCTACGGAGCTGCGGCGGTGATACCTCCAGAGGCCGTGTTGCAGTCCCACCGAATTGCCCAATTCGAAGAACATCAAAATGAGAGGCTGATGAGAGAGGCCCTGGATTTAATGGAAGAAGAAAGAGAGATGGTTCGAGTACGTGCGTAGTGATACAAGAGCAGAATTAAAGCTGCATATGATCGAAGGGTGATCCCGAGGTCCTTTAAAGTGGGGGACCTGGTATTGAGAAGAGCTGATGCTCTGAAGAGTACAGGAAAACTAGAGCCCAACTGGGAGGGGCCTTATAAAATCACACAGGTACTGAAGGGAGGAGCTTATAGATTGCAGAGCATGGAGGGAGTCGATATAGCCAGACCTTGGAATGTTTGCCATCTGAAGAGGTTCTTTGTTTGAAGAAAATGTAAGGTCTTGAGACCATTTGTGATTTTTGCATTAATTCCTATTCTATTTAATGTATTTAGTAGCTTCACCGGAGCTCTTTTTCCCTCTTTACGGGTTTTCCCTTTGGGGTTTTTCCGTAGAGAGGTTTTTAATGAGACCGGCGTAGGCTATCTATGGCCTATGTTGAAAACCGATATTAATCAATGAAGCTTTATTCCTTTTGAAAAAGAATTATACAGAGTTATCACGTTTTGATTATCTTTCTCTCATTAGAATATATGATGCATGAACATGATAGAATGAGAATGAGAGACACTTAGAGACCGAGGAGCTATGGAAAGCACCTCACCATACTTGAGACCCAAAAGGGTTACTTAATGAAAAGAAAGATTTTATGAACCAAAATCTTTTAAGAATGAGAGTGAGAAACACTCAGAGGCTTAGAGGCCGAGGAGCTATGGAGAGCTCCTCACCATACTTGAGACCCAAAAGGGTTATTCAATGAAAATAAAGATTTTATGAATCAAAATCTTTTAAGAAAAAGAGTGAGAGACATTCAGAGGCCTAGAGGCCGAGGAGCTATGGAGATCCCCTCACCATACTTGAGACCCAAAAGGGTTATTCAATGAAAAGAAAGATTTTATGAATCAAAATCTTTTAAAAATGAGAGTGAGAGACACTCAGAGGCCTAGAGGCCGAGGAGCTCCGGAGAGCCCCTCACCATACTTGAGACCCAAAAGGGTTATTCAATGAAAAGAAAGATTTTGTGAATCAAAATCTTTTAAGAATGAGGAGCTATGGAGAGCTCCTCACCATACTTGAGACCCAAAAGGGTTACTCAATGAAAAGAAAGATTTTATGAATCAAAATCTTTTAAACGAAAGTGAGAGACACTTGGAGGCCCAGAGGCCAAAGAGAGCTGGGGAGCATCTCCCCATAACCAAGACCCAAGATGGTTACTTAGAAAACAAAAATTTTGCAAGCCAAAGTCATTTGCCAAGACCCTGTCTAAAAAACGAAAGAAAGGATAAATAGAAGTCTGGAAGTCAAGGAAAACCTCTTCGAGCCACCTGAAACTAGAGGTGATCCCTTGAAAGGGTGAGAGGTTCCCTGAATTTCTTTAGAAAATCCTTTGAAGGTTATGTAACCAAGAGACGATAATGGTGCAACCTACAAGACCAATAAGGGGGAAGGAAAAGAGCACACCTGCACCATATTCTTTACTGGTCTTATAGGTTACCCATGTAAGCAGAAAAGAAGAGACATGCCAACAAACAAGTAGTATGAAGCTAACATGATTACTACAAAAAGCCCCCACATATCCAGGAGTGTGGGGTCCCATATAGAGTGTAATAAAAGCAAGTATCATGAGCAGAAATTAAAAGAGTGTAGCAAAACAAAAGATAAAATGTTTGTTATGACCAGAGAAACATGAATTTTAAGCAGCCTTTCCAGTGGCAGCCCCTTCGGCAACAACCTCCTCACCAGCAGCTTCCTCAGCAGCGGCATGACTGCTGGATCCTCCCCCTTCCTCTGGGCCCTCTCCTCCTCCTAAAGTAGCCTCAGCACCCTTTTCTCCATCCGCTTCTGTTACAGTCTTGGGGGCAGAGACATAAGGATAGACCAACTGCTCCAGAGGCTCTAGCTCAGCCATACCCACCTTGGCCGCCTGTAATTTGGCGATAACCTGACTCATTCCGGCCAACCACCAAGGATTATCGGCACTCTCCGCCGGATCCCCTAAGAATTTGGGAGGGGTAGCAAGCTGGTCCAAACGGAAAGCACGAGAGTAGGTCCCATCGAAACCTGGGGTTGAGTGCTCGGCCACGGCATTGCTGAAGCTGTGATCGATGAAATGAGGAATATGTGGCCCTATGGCGCATAGGAAGCTTGAGCTCTTTAAAAAGCTGGACAGCCACTGGGTATGAAGAGTCCCCAAGAATTCTTGACCCAAGGAAGAGGTAAGCAGGGATTTGATGCAGGCTTGCACTCCAACATCCGGCAGTTCGCGCTCCATCCGCTTCATCTTTGTTCCCATTCGTTCCACTTCTGCTTCCAGATGCTTAATCTTAGCTGCCTCCTGCTTGCTTTGAGCCCGGAGAAGAGGCAATTTCTCAGCCAGAGCTTGAGCCCGCTTTTGAGCTTTGTCCTTCTCCGCGGTGACACCCTTAAGAGTTGACTGAAAAGAGGATGCCTCAGCTCGAAGAAGTTCAATCTCAGCAACCATTTCAACACCTTGGTCAAATATTTTAGTATAGACAAGGCCGAACTGCATGACGAGAAGAAGCAATGTTTAAGAGATAAAGAAATTAGATGCCATAAAGATAAGGGGAAATACCTCAGAAAAAAGATGAGCGCCGTGAAGCAGTTGATCTTCAGGGAGAGGCTTGTCGGAGAGCTCGATGTTGGAAGGAGGAGGACATTGGCTGATGAGACGTTGAAGAGGCTCGTAGGAGGTAGAAAGGGGAACTCCTTTCTCAGCCGGAGCCCGAGCAGTCTTTCCCTTCTTCTTTTTAGAAGTGCCGCAGTCAGAAAAGAAAGCATTGGTGGCTGAACGAGTCCTCCTAGAGACAGAGCCTGGGACTTGGGTAGAAGAGCTAGGGAGAGGAGGAGCCTTTGTAGAACTCTTTGGAGCCTGGGTCTTTACTGAGCTTTCTAGAGCCGGAGCAGGAGATTGAGGAGCTTTCAGAGGGTCTTCGGGGGCAGCCAATGCAGGGGCCTTCACCATTCCGAGAGCAGGAGCATCCCACGAGATATGAGTCAACCAACTCATTGCTGCAGATAACCAAGAGATTTTCAGAATTCAAAGAAACAGCCACATGCAAAAAACGAAATACAAAAACAGGGAATTTTTTACCATCTCGAGGTTCTAAGGGGAAATCTTGAGGACAGAATCCAAAATGGGAGAGGATCGGATGCGAGAATTTTTGCAGATACCAAGAACATAAAAAAAATCGTGCTGGCGGACATGAGTATTGAGATTACTCATAACAGTGTGGTTTGAGACAGAGTAAGTTTTCAGAGGAGGAGGTGGTATTCCCGGATTATGATATATCCAACTTTCGTGGGGAAACGGCCAATCGGTGGGGTTAGTTACAAAAATATAATAATCCCTCCAAGATGACTCTTCTTCATGGAGTTTTGTCATGAATTTGCAAACACGAGACCTTCTCCCACAAACATAGAAGAAGCCGTCGTTCAACTTGCAAGAGTGTTGACTCAAAAATAATTCGGTAGAAGGCTCCCCGCCATTCCCCTTCACCAAAATGTAAAACCCTATCATAGTACGGATAGCATTCAGAGTGAATTGATTGAGAGGGATTTGCATGCGAGTAGATATGGAGGCCAAATAGGGGTGAACGGGAAATCGAAGACCCGCCCTAATTTGAGCTTCGAAAAAAGCTAGGGTTCGAGGCTCAGGAAAATCGGGGCGTTCATCTGAGCGAGGAATTCGGAGGGTGTACTCCGGCGGGAAGATTTAGGCCTGAACAAGACTGGCTAGATGGGTATCATTGATCGGCGAAGAAGTTGAAATCCTATTTTCAGGACTCCCCATCGGAAACGGAGTTGACTCGGAAGGATTGGGTTCAGAAGATTCAGGGTGAGACATTGACTAAGTAGTGTTAGAAAAAGAGAGAAAAAGATAGCTAGGTTACCTTGTTCGGAGAAATACGAAGTCGGACTGGGCGACCGGCGACGAGGAGGCCTGGGGAAGAAGACGCCTGAGAAGAAAAGAGAAAGTAATGGGAGAACTTCCGAGAAGATGAAATTTGAAAGAGGATTGCGTGAAGTGAGTAAGGAAAAGGGGGTTAAGATCGAGGCTTCTCCTCGAGAAACTAGCAAGAGAGAGAAAATTGCGACTGTGTGGGACCCAGGCGCAGAATTCGAAGCGTCTTTTCGGAACCGAGGGCGGGAAAAATCTCCGAAGGGAAGCACTTTTGAAATTCCTCTCCGAAGCAAGAATAATACACGTCTCTCCAGAAACGTCTCTGTGCTAGACTCACTTGGATTTTCTTACTCTCACAAAAGATATAATCACTTTATGAGAGTAGGGGGGAGTAGATGATGCGGCCTAAAATTGTCATGGCACAAGAAGTCGACACGTGTATAGAGGATAAGATAAAAGAGGAGATATGGGATTAAGGAACACTCTCTGAATAAAGAATCTCCTCCGGAGGTCCCTCCGGGGAGAGATATCAGGAAGACCTAATCTTGATAAGAATTAGTAGACCGAGGATTTAGGAGGAGTCCCGTACGAAACGACCTGAGATTGGGTAAAGGAAGACGCATTCTTCCTTTATCTCAGTGGATGAAGTCCCCTAGGGGAGTGGTTCCGGTTCTTCAGGGAGTGAGAGAGTGGAGGACCCTGTCAACACAGCAGGGCCGAGTCCAAAGTACAGCTCTGAAATAGAAGGAAACCCTAACTTCCTCTTAGGTGGAAACTCTCTATAAATAGGTATACTTGGGTACATTTTCAGGTTACGATCTTTAACTTTACTCGATTTACTACGTTACTTAAAACAACATTCTGATTTCCTTTGAGAACCTCATCGATAATTAAAGGACTCTTCAGTCCTTGCCATACACTGAATTACCGATACTGACTTGAGCGTCGGAGTGTCCGCGCCGGAGTCCCCTCCGGTGTGTCTTTTGCAGGTTCTTGAAGGATCATTCCAGAGGAAGCGTTGCACCCGAATCATTCATACGCGTTCGGGAATTCAGATATCTGACTCCAAGGATATCTAATCCATCCGTGCAATTTTTGGCACAACAGAGATAAATTTACAAATGGTCCTATAAGTTTGCCTAAATCCACAAAAGGTCCCTGTAACTTTTAATTTATCAATTTTAGTCTTTTTAGTTTCAATTTTAGTCGTTATAGTTTCAATATTGGTCCTTTTACTCTCAATTTTGATCCTCAAAGTCGAATATCAGTCATCTGGATTCAATTTCAGTCATTTGGATCAAATTTCAGTGATTTTAATCCAATTTCAGTCTTACTCACCGGAGTAGAACATGTGTATTTTATTACGTGACAATTTTTTTGACATTTTTAACACATCATCCAACACATATGAAGTTTGAAGAAAAATAAAAGTGACATTTTTGTTAATATTTTTTTATTATTAATTTTATAACCTTGAGTAGTAAACAATTATAATTATTTATTAATTTAATATTGAAAATATTTTATATATATATTTGGGGTCTAAACTCAATCATCAATACGTACACAAGAATACGACATTGCGAGTTGTCTCACCTACAAGCTCTCAAATAATTAATGAGCCTAAAAATACATAATATCAACTTAAAAACAATTTTATTAAATATTAAAATATGCATATTTTTAGTTTTAATAGATTTTGATGTTTTAATTTGTTTCATGGATATAGTTATTTTTCTTTATTAAATATATCACTTCTTTTTTCTTTAATTTAAATGAAAATACGAAAGTATATATTTTATTGTAAATTAATAAATATTTGGTTATATGGAACACGAAAAAGATAAAATTATGTGCAGTAGTTTGGTTATAAATAATATTTATTAAAAATTTGCATTAAAAAATTTGTCACGTGAAATCTATACATTATATTCCAGTTAATAGGATTGCAATTGGATTGAAATGATTGAAATTAAACTGAAAAGACTAAAATTGGATTGAAAGGATCAAAATTAAGTTTGAAATGACCAAAATTGAGACCAAAAGGATCAAAATTTATAGATTTTTTTGCGGATTCGAACAAAGTTACAAGACCAGGACCGTTTCTGAATTTTTCTCCAACAAATATTTTTTTAACCATTTTTTCGATGATTAAAAAAAAAATAGATAAACAAAATGATTGAATTTTATGCTCAAAGTATTACTCATTCTAAAAACTATGTCGGCCAAATATAATTTAATGAGGGTTTTGGTATGCAGAAATCCGCTCAAAAAAAAAAAAAAAAACATGCGGAAAAATGAGTGGCTGTGTAACTGTCCGGTGGATTGGAATTATGACTGTAATTAGTTCTGTCCCATTCCAGTAAGATAGAATGAATCGATCTTTTTTTTTTTTTTTTTTTAAATTAAGGCACATTGAAAAAGATAAATGCGATGGGGTTGGGACCGGGATTTAAATACTTCTTTCGTCATGGTGAAAGCTATTCATGAACTTTAGGTGCATAAGTTAAAAAATATGATATGATAAGTATATACTATATAGATAATGTGATTGAGAGAGAATTGAAAATAATATAATTAAATGAGAAAGAGAGTAATTTACCAAAAAAATGAATGAATCTTTAATTGGGACAAATGAAAAAGGAAAGTTGGGTAGTTTTCACTAGAAACGAAGGGAGTAATAGAATTTCACATTGAATTTTCATAAAAGAAAAGAAAAAAAGAGAAGTGTCGGTAGACTTATACTCCATCCATTGAGAAAAACGCACTTTTGGTCCCACCATCCACGGGCACTCATGATTTTGGTCCCAACATTCTGAATTTTGATCCCGAAAGAAAAAAACTTGACACATTTGGTCCCAAAGTTAGTCAACCGTTAGTTGACCGTTAGTCAACCTCGGCGGTATTATTCCCAGTAATTATTTTCCCATTCGCTTAACACACCCCCGTTCAATGAGTACACACCGTAAGAAAGTACAAAAATACCCTTATCCACCATAAAGCCCTAATTCATTCATTCAATCATTCATTAACACACCCACAATTTACTCATCTTCTTCCTTCATCTTCTCATTTTCTGCGTCCATCCTCCACCAGCCAGGCAGCCCAGCCGCCTTGTCATCTCCCTCCACAGAAAAATACATCTCCTCCGCCTTCACCCGCCACCCACAATTTTTGGCCCTTTCAATTTTCGTTCCAATTTTTTGCCCTTTCAATTTGAATTTCAAAACCATCCTCATTTGTGTATCAAATTCCTCGTTAAAATCCATTTTTCTTAAAATCTCTCCCATACCTCCCAAACCCTAATCACCACCATGGCCGCCACCGTCGTCCACCATGGCCGCCGAGACGGAGCTCCAAAGCAGCCTGCCCCCATCGCCTTGAACGTTGGCGGCGAACCTTCGCCATGGCCATCGAGGCTCCATCGACGCCGCCGAGCCTCCATAGCCGCCGCCGCTGCTACTACTGTATAAAGCTTTTCTCCGATGAAGATGGTGGCCTTCGCCATTGCCGCCGAGCTTCCATCGCCTTGAATGAAGATGTCGTGAAGACGAAGAGGTTTTTGACAGCTTTTGTAAGTTTGACCGTCGTGAAGATGCATTGGAACGAAGATCTGTGCTCCTCCGTCCGTCCGCCACTCCGCCGCCCTAGGCGTCGCCGTTACTCCGTTAGTGAAGATGGAAGAATGCTATGGTCGTCGCCCTTGCCGTCACTGCTCTCCGCCGGAGAGATGAAGAAGACGAAGAGATCTGAAGAGATCTAGCATAGTCTATTTGCAGATTATGTCGTTGCTCTCCGCCGGAGAGATGAAGAAGACAAAGATGATTATGATAGTCTATTTGCAGATTATGTTCGAGATTTGTTTGGTATGCCGGAGAGATGAAGAAGACGAAGAGATCTGAATATGTGGCCGTTGCCGCCTTGCTGTTGTTGTCGTCCGCTAGAGAGATGAAGAAGGCGAAGTGATGAAGACGAAGACGATGGAGGCGATTCTGTAATGAAATGGGAGGTGGGTGTACTAATCACGGCTGAGGGGTAGAACTGGCATTTTAATGTTCAAAAAAATTTCTCGGTGGGTGTCCTCAATAAATTCGTGTGTGCGTATAACCACGTGACACGCACGTGAGTCGTTCCGTCAACATTTAATGTGGGTGGGACCAAATGTGTTAGCTTTTTCGACTTTGGGACCAAATGTGTCAAGTTTTTCTCTTTCGGGACCGAAATTCAGAATGTTGGGACCAAAATCATGAGTGCCCGTGGATGGTGGGACCAAAAGTGCATTTTACTCTCCATCCGTCCCTTACTTAATGACTTATACTCCCTTCGTCTCTTTACTTAATGACTCATACCTAAAATAGTAAAAGAACATTTTAACCATTTTCTCGAAACATCACAATAAAACATCAAATATTATCATTACTTTACTCACACTAAAAAAAACATCTTTATAACTTTTAAAGTTAAAAAGTCTTACTACCATCCCTTTTATTTTTTTATAATATTTATAAACAATTTATACATTAAAACTTGTGTCCTAAAGTTGTTGATTTTTAAATAAGGGAACAAGGGAGTGTATAATTTCATTTGTGTATGTATGCACGTGCTTAAAAAATTTGAAAGCTGAATAAGGGCTGATTAGGAGTAATGACATGATTTTAGTCTACATCTTAATTAACTTATTTTTTTTATAGTTTCAAGTTTTTTTTTTTTTTTAATCAAAGGAGGTGTAGGTTCCATTATTGCAAACACAATTAATAGTTGGAAGCTCAACCACACAATTCTGTGGGTCGATCCAACTAAGGTTATTAATAAGTGTACGCGATTCTCTAGCAAGGGTATGCGCTATGACATTTGCATCCCTTCTAGCAAACGAAACCTTAACATTCGTGAATTGAGTTAACAAAATTCGACACGCCGAAACAAAATCTCCATAGTATGAGTCCATTAGATCCGTGGAATTGATGGCATCCACGACTAGTTTCGCATCACCTTCAACTATGCAATTGTCCATCCCCTCCTTTAACCAAATTAATGCCTCATGAAAGCCAATTGCCTCTCCCACTTCAATATTAAAGTAACCCCTAAATAACATGGTTCTGCCCATTACGATTTCCCCATGCTCATCTCGGATAACCATGCCAATGCCCGTTTGCTGTGTGTCTCGAAAGAATGCAACATCAACATTTAATTTGCAATTCCCCGGCTAGCTAATTGCACTTGATTTCAATAAATGTTGTGTATTTTATAGGAAATTAAAATATATTTATACTCATTTAAACTTGTGAAAACCTTGGTTGATTTTACTTCCACAAAATACTAGTCACATAAGTAACTTGATCACATGTGCTTTTCCAACTTATGTGAAAACGATTCTTCTTATATTTTTATATCTAAGCTAGCTGGTTAAAGATCAAACACTGAATAATCAAATATAAGCAGATATGATCCAACAATGAATTATCAAATCATATTATATTACGTTTCAAACATTATTTCATTAAAAAAAAAAATTGTTGATGATGTCAAAATCTATTGTCTATCACTTAAATCACTTAATCTAGGAGTATAATTATTTAAGTAGATTTGCCAACCCGAAGTAGTTGGTCCAGTGGTGTAGGCTTGGAACTTAGGAGTGTGCTTCTCTCTAGGTTTAGATGAGACAAAATTCTTTAATTTTAAGGGTATATATCAGAGCCTCAAGGCTCACGTCCACACATCCTGAATTCAATTTTTATTGAAAGCAACCCTATCCATTTAAATTATCCATTCGATGAGCCTCCTCCACAAAACGGGTAGATGTGGATAATCCGGCTCACGAGTAAGAGAGAGTATTAGAAATTAATATAAATGAAGATGGAATTCTTTCACCACCGTCTACAATATATCCTAATTCCATGTAAAGAGCTCTTGCTGAAATTTACTTTGAGGCTTGAAGAGATGTCGAATACTCTTAATATTTTCAATGGAAGCCTCGCCCATGATGACCATATTGTCTTAAATTGAAGATAACTGACTTTAACATTATTGGCACCGATTTCTATACCCTCAAAATATTTAATGACTCAGGATATTGTTAAAAAAATGTAATGAGAAGATAAAATAAGTCAGAATTTAGAGGATAAGCATTTAATTTTTTGAATGGTAAATGTTAATGTGGGTGAGACTCTGTAAAAATTATGCATTTAAATATGAGTGCCAATTCAAAGTATTTTAATTTGCCAAAAATGTCAAAAGTTGAAATAATATCTTCATGTCTTGTAAGAATAGCAAGCAATGGAACACCATTAATGTCAAGATTGGAGCTTACTCCATGGGATTTGCGTTTCCTCCCATACAAATACATGAAAAGAGGCCTTTTATTTCACAAGCCTCAATCCGATCAAAACTTGATTGATTCCCTCAAAAACTCCCTCTCCCGCACTCTCCATTTCTTCCCTCCGCTCGCAGGCCGCTTAGCCACCATTCAGAACAGTGACGACACGGTGTGTTTCTTCGTCGACTGCAATAATGCTGGTGCCGAGTTTGTCCATGCTGTTGCCGCCGGAGACGTGTCCATATCCGACATCATGGAACCGAATTGCGTCCCTGAGGAACTAGTCTCCTCCCTTTTTCAACTAGACGGGGTACTAAATTTCGAAGGAAATTCGAAGCCTTTGCTGGCGGTGCAGGTTACAGAGCTTGCTGACGGCCTCTTCATAGGTTTGGCAGCCAATCACAGCGTCGTTGATGGGTTTTCCTTTTGGCATTTCTTCAATTCTTGGTCTGAAATATCTCGCGGTTTTGAAACCATATCAAAAACCCCTGTTTTTGAACACTCCTTTCCTACAATCCCTCTTCCTCCACTGGAGAAAAAAATAGTGTCTCACAATTACAACTTTATTGTAAAGAAGGTCTTTGAGTTTAGCAAAGAAAGCATAGCTAAACTCAAAGGAAAGGCCAATTCGGAAGCAGGCACCAACAAAATATCATCTTTGCAAGCGCTCTCTGCTCATTTATGGCGGAGCTACACGCGCTGCCGAGGGATTAATGCTGATGATCAAATTCGACGTCAAGCGATATTCGTGATGGCCATTGGTGCAAGAGGAAGAATCACTTTGCCGGATGGCTACTTTGGGAACGCGGTTAGTACTGGTGTGACTATTGTTGAGGAGGCAGAGCTTTTACAGAATGGATTAGGCTACACGGCGTTAAAGATCAACGACGTGGTTGCACAACTAACAAAGGAAAAAGCAATTAAAGAGATTGAAGAGTGGATGAGAAATCCTGTAATACCCCCCGATAATACCATTTTTTCGTTAGTCATGATCACGGGTTCGCCTCGGCATGATGTGTATGGTAATGATTTTGGATTCGGGAAACCGATTGCTGTGAGATGTGGAATGGAGGGAGATTCTGATGGACATATGATAACTTTCCCGTCGGCCGCGGCAGGTGGCGTCCAGGTACATGCTGACTTGACACCGGAGACATGCCGAGAAATGGAAAACGATGCAGAGTTCATGGAAGCTTTCTTGTCATAAGTTGAATAAGCCTAAGTCACTCGACTCCATGAAACTTTCTTGTCATAAGTGCCACGTGCATTTTTTCTCCTTTTTTATTTTGAACATTTCAACGCAATTAAAAAAAAATATATGCTTTTCCTTTTGACCCGTCTGAAAAAAATTTCTTGTGTTTTTTATTTTAACCGTTTGAAGTGAATATTACTAAAAAAAAAAAAAAAAAAAAAAAAACACAGTATTATTTAAAAGTGCAAGTCAGTATAATTGAAAAATGCAACACAATATTTAATAAAAAAATGTAAGTCATTTATAACTATAAAATGCAACACAATATTATTAAAATGTGTAAGTCACTATATATAATCGAAAAGTGTAAGTGTCTATAAGTGAAAAGTGCAACATAAAATTTATAAAAAAGTGCAAGTGAGTATAACTGAAAAATGCAACACAATATTAGTGAAAAGTGTAAGTCATTACAACTGAAAAGTTCAACACAATATTACTAAAAAGTGCAACAAAATATTATTAAAAAGTGCAAGTCAGTATAACTGAAAAGTGCAACACGATATTTAATGAAAAGTGTAAGTTATTATAACTGAAAAGTGAAACACAATATTACTAAAAAGTGCAAGTCAGTATAATTGAAAAGTGCAACACAATATTTAATGAAAAACGTAAGTTATTATAACTAAAAAGTGCAAGTCCATATAACTAAAAGATGCAATATAACATTACCAAAAAGTGTACGTCAATATAATTTAAAATATTATTGGAAAAATATAAATCACTACAATTAAAAAGTGCAACACCAAAAAAAAAAAAAAAGTAAAAAGTCAGTTGACTGTGGACTTGGTCAACTCAAGTTCTTATCACTACAAAAAACACGCCGTTTACTGACGGAAATTCCGACGGAAAGCTGGTCGGTAACCGTGGTTACCGACGGAATTTTTCAGTCGGTGCTAGCCTCGTCGGGAAGGTTTACCGACATAAATTTTTATTCCGTCGGTAGTTCCGACGGATTCCCGACGGAAATAAACAGTCGAGTCTACCGACGGATATCATTTCGTCGGTAACTCGGATGACCCGTTTTCAAACCGGGTCTGTATTCCGTCGGCAATTCCGTCGGTCGTCCGTCGGTAGTACCGACGGTCTTACCGACGAAATTTTATTTTAACATTAAAAAATATATATATATATATATCAGTCAGTTTCTGTCGGGAATTCCGTCGGAATTCAATTTTATATTTTTTAAATTCGAAATTATATTGTGTCGGTATCCGTCGGTACTACCGACGGATAATTCTGTCGGTAACATAACCCGAAATAAAAAAAATTAACGGGCCTAGATCGGACCGATCCGACCCGGCCCAGCCCCAGCACCCGCACCCGACCCGCGAACTTTTATTGTAGGCCACATTTAATATCGGCCTTGCTGGGAATCAAACCCGGGTGTGTGGGCGCCTAGTCAGGGGCGCCTACCACTCGTACAAGTGTGTTACTTGTTCGTAATTGTAATATTAATTGTATATTTACTTCTTTTCGACCCATTTTTTTAAAAAAATTCACAAAACTAATTTTTTTCACATACATTAAATAATTAAATTTGTAATCTATAATTTATATTTTTATAATTTATATATTTTAAAATACTAAAATATTCATTTTTTTGCTAATTATTTTTTAAAAAATTTTAAAAAATTAATTTCTTTCATATACATTAAATAATTAAATTTTTAATCTATAATTTATATTTTTATAATTTATATATTATTTTAAAATACTATAATATTCATATATTTTTCCTAATTATTTTTTAAAAAATTTCAAAAAATTAATTTATTTTCACACTTTTTAGTTGTAACTTAATGATAAATAAATCTTTTTAAATTGTACATCTAATAAAATAATTAGCTTACTTTATATAATTTATTATTCATCTTCTTCCTCTTTATCTTCTTCATCTACATTTTCATTATTTGCCTCATCTTCCTCCTCTTCATCATCCTCCTCCTCTTCGTCCTCTTCCTCTACATCATCCTCTTCATTTTCATCATCTTTCTCATTTCCATTATCGTTTTCAATTTCGATCAATTGTGAATTTCCAGCCGTCAAGTCTATGTGGATATTCAAATCTCCCGTAAAGACTTCAGTTCTAGCCTCTATTTGTTCCGTTTGAAACGGAGAATCATCTTCATCACTCCTTTCCTTTGTAGGGACTTCTACCATTGATCTTGCCTTTACTTTGCAAACAGCGTGCCATTCAATTTTACTACGTGATCGTACTGGATACTTGCAGTAGTATACTTGAGATATTTGATGGGCAAATACAAATGGATCATTCCCGCTATAGCTCCTTTTCGGATTAACATCCACGAGTTTGTACTCCGGATGAATCCTTGTTCCTGAAGGGCCTGAATCAAACCAGTGACACTTGAACAACCCTACAGTCTTTGTTGGATATCCCGAATATTCTACTTCAACGAATTCGTGCAACACCCCATAGTAGTCTGATTCACGTGTTATACAACACTAAAATAAACAACCGCAAGTGTACGGCGTCTATCGTAGCGTGATAAGCACGAGGTCGATCCCACAAGGAGGTTAAGCGTAAAAGTGTAGTTTGTTAATGTAGTTCTATTTAGACGTGATCGATAACTTGAAAGTGTTGAATTACCCTAAATTATCTACCAAATTGTCACTAGTAAACAATGAAAAGAGTAAATAATAAATCGATCAAATAGCATACGAATCAAGAAACGAAAGTAAAATGGATGAAAACTCAAAGAAAGAAGGTGGATCGGATCCTAAAGCACATGCAACACTAATGTATCCATCTATGATTAACTATCTACTTAAGTGGTGTTCATGCTTTGTCTATAAGATTGATCACATAATAATGAATTAAAAGTTCTTTCGATCAAAGTAATTCAAAGGAAATACCACACAACTTAGTATCTCTACCTAAATTGCACAATATAACCCAATCAAGCTCCTAAAATCATCACACATCTTCCTAATCATTGGTGTGCTGTCGCCGGCACCCAAAAATAAATACCTTAAATACCCACTAATATAGTAGGGCAAGTAAGGGTCGATCCACAGGGAACAGTGTAATTTAATCGAATTAATTTATGTATGAAAGCAATAAAAAGGGGGGTTTGAATTGGTGAACTAATATCTACTAAATAACAAAGAAATAATAATTAAAAGTAGGTAAAATAATATGTATTCAAATAATAAGAACGATCTAGCCCTCGGATAGTGTCCCCTTAATTAATTATACCAATTTAATCAACAAACCCGGTTATCTCAATTTATTCTCGAATCTTATCCCTAAACCAGTGGTACGACCAAACTAGTTCGAATTGCTTCTTACGTTTAATTAATTAGCAAGCACGACCCCCAATTAATCTATCCCTACGAATAACCCTAAAATATGTATTTAAGGTTCAACTCGAGAGATGCATTCAAGAATTAAAACAATAGGATAAATTAGACCATGAATACGAGACGCTCGTTTCATGCAACCTAACTGTTACTACTCCCTAAGGTGTTCTGCCTTAGTTGCTACAATTTCCACAATATTATAACAATTACGGGTTACAATTTACGGGATAGCTAGAATTGATATAGGAATAAAATTGGGTGATCAAGCCTATTAAACTCCTAACTCAAACATGCATAGCATCTACTCAAGTAATAACAAAATCGAGATGTAAATAAAAATCAACCAGGGCTTATTTAATTAATCAAACATAATCAATATAAGGGTTCACGTCCTCGGACTAGAATAAAGAAATTAGCTAAGCATAATCAACGAATCAATACAATCAAATGGATGATTCATCGTATTACAATTAACAATCTCAAGAGAATATAAAAGTTAATTGATCAAACCAAAATTAAAGCAGCAACATCCAAAATTCCTTCCTTTTCTCTTCTCACTGGCACGGCCAGCACTTTCCCAAAAGCCAAAAAACCCAGCCTTGACTTCCTGCCCTCGTCCTCCAATGGCGGCTGTGTGTATCCGTGTGTTTCTGCCTGTGTTTTTTTCCAGGCCTAACCCTTCAAAAGCCCATTCTTCAATTTATTTCTGGCTGGCCTAGTAACAAACAATGGCCCAAAGTTTTTTTCTTAAAGGCCCACACATAATTCCTGAATTATTTCTTCTATATCCCAGGTCCACAAGATTAAGTCCATCTACAGTCTTGAGTTTCTTCTCACAAAATGTATTCATTTTTCCTGAATTAAATCAGAAAATAAAAATATCAAAGTAATTGAAGATACACAATAATGAGTTGGAGAATGCACTAAAACACCAATTTAATTCTTAAAGAATATTCAATTAAAGCACAAAAATATACAATAAATCCGACTCATCAAATCCCCCCACACTTGAACCATTGCTTGTCCTCAAGCAACAATTACAATCAAGAGACCAAAATATCACATCAACAAAACAACCAACATCGATTACTTGAGTGTTCAACCAAGATTAACTAGAATACTTTCACACATTTCTAGCACTTGAATTTGCCCTTTCTGAGCCACAAACAAAAGTAGCTTACCCCTCTTGTACAACTAAGACCTTCTATACACAACTAAGCATGAGAATCTCATCGATTAATGGTTACTCCAAGTGCATCCACAATTACCTAAAAAAACTTGATTTTGGTTCTTCGATTCAACTCTCCATCAAAGTACAAAAACGAGTGGTGGCGGTCTCCATTTTTTTTTTTTTTGAGACTTTTATTCCGGAATTGGAATTTTTCAACTTTCAAACGAGGTCCGCAGCTCCTCTCTACTTTTCGGGTTTTAGCTCTTTTGGTGTTATTGATTTTTTTCGTTTAAACACATGAGCCCCCTCAAGTAGGTAGCTGTTTCAGCCCCTCGTTATTTTTTTCATTTCAATTGTTTTTCGACTCAACTCCTTTTTCTTTTTCTCCAACCACAATTATTTCAAAAAAATTTCAACTACGCCAACCAACTCAGATTTTTCCTTCTAAGGAGTGTTAAAACAGAATCACCAAAAGACATGAAATTCAGGATTGCTTCAACACCCAAAATAACCAAAAATTAACTCGATTCCTATGCTTAAATATGAATATCAAATCCAGTCATCAATTAGGATAAATTACCCAAGGTCATAGCATATTTAACAAAAAGAACAAAAATTCCAGCCACTAGACTCATGCAAATACTCATGCCATCAAGTTTCAACACTTAAGCAAACAATATAATTCACCAATATATACAAGAAGCAAAAAGACATAACCCACTTGATACAAAACATCTCCCCCCCCCCCCCACACTTAAATAGGTGCTAGTCCCTTAGCACTAAAGCAAGAGATACAAAAAACAACACCATATAAGAATGAAAAGTAGAGTGGAACGGGGGTACCAGATTCTAAGGTAGTGGCGGTTGTCGGGCCCTCAGCAGCCGGAGAATCTCCTTCACGTGGCTGCCTTGGACCTCCTGTCTTGCCTCGATCCTATCCAAGCGACGGTGAATCTCCGTGTCACCGAATCCGAATCCAATCGTGGGTACTGGAGATGGTGCAGGAGTGTCGGGCCATGAGTTGAACATCATTTGAACATTTAGCATGTTCTCAATAGTGGTGAACTCGGGATTTGGTAATGGCAGCCTATGTTGCAGCGATACGATCCACCAGTAAGTGCCATGAACCTCCTCAAGGGCATCCATCTGACGTAGTAAATCAATTCCCAGTAGCTGTGTCTCACCAACAGGTATTCGTTCTTCCAAAGAGACACCCACGCTGATGGCAATGGCTGTGATCAACCCACCTATAGCAATGCCTCCATTGCTTCTACAAACATGCTCAAAGTGATCCAACACATAATCATGCCAACAAATGGCCATCCGGTGATACATAGAGTACATAACAACCATTTCCTTGGATTCTGCCACTCCTTTGTTCGTCTCTCGACCAAAAATTGTATCAGCTAGGAGACGTTGAACGTATCGAAATACAGGATTTCGGATGGCGCTGGCCTTTGCACTGCTCGGTTTGTACAACACACTCTCATCCGTGATGCAGTTCCACATAACAGCTGGGTAAATTTCTGGAATGTCTATGGTAACATAGGGAAGCCCTAAAGCTTCCAGAAATCGACAAATAGGCCACGTGTATGTAGTTCCACACAACCGAAACCTAACACCTTCACTGCATCTTTCAAAAGAGCTCAAAAACTCATAAGTTAAATCGGCATAAGCCTGCCAATTTCCAGTAGCAATAAAACGCAAACACCCTACATCTAATAACCTCATAACATCATCAAGTAAACCCAAAGAATAAAGTAGTGACAAATCAATATACGTAGGAGATTTAATTTTTCTTTTACGAATACGACGATATTCATCAACCTGCCTTACACTATCAAATTTAATCGAATGAGGATTAGGAAAGCAAAATGTAGGGTTACCGGATGGAGCTTGATTCTGAGCCGCAGGTGCAGATGGGGCAGCGTCTGATTCCGGTTCAGTTCGTGGCGGCCCGTCATCCACCGGAGTTGGTTCGGGCTCCGCTGTTTCTGTTCGAATTAGGGCTTTAGAGGATGAGCCCTTACCGACCCTTTTCGGACGGGGAGGCATCGGAAATGGGGCGCGGCAGTGGTGGCGCTGTGTTGGGCGAGATGGCCGCGCTGCTGCAGTTCCGGCGAGTGAGTGAGAGGGTGGTTGCGCCGGTGATGTGAGCGGCGGAGGCTCGGGCCTGAATTTCCGGCGAAGAAAGGGGTGTTGCGCCGGTGATGTGTGCGGCGGAGAGTGGTGATGGTTGTGCACAGCCGCGGCGAACTTGAATCGTCGATAGGGGTAGTTGCGGCGGCGCACGTTGAGGTGCGGTGTTGCTGGTTAGCGCCGCTGGTGTGGTTGCGCCGGTGAGAAGAGAGGGTATGTGGGTCGCGCCCCTGTACTCCGGTGAGAGGTAGCGTGAGCAGTGGGTAAGGTGGGAGGTCGCCGGTTGCGTGATGTTGTCGGTGAAAGAGAGTAGACGGCGAAGAGGGAATTGTGGGAGGCGGAAGTGGGCGTGGGGCACGGTGGGGTAGGCTAGGGTTTCTATATACTGGGCCAAGTGTGCCTTTTATACCTTGAGGCCTGAACAACAAAACTGATCAATTAAATAATTATGTAGGCCCAAATTTAATTTCACTACAAAGCCCAATTATATACTTCTCTACAATTGACTCAGCCCCAAAAATTTCACCTGCTCTAACCTCTAAGAAAAATTATACAGAAGATGCACGAAGAAAAAAAAAAGAAAGGAAAAAAAAAAAAACTAAAAGAACAAACAATAAAATTAAACAGTGGGTTGCCTCCCAACAAGCGCCTTTGTTTATTGTCGATGGCTCGACTTAGGATTGTGACTCCCTCTAGTATTTTGGATTATCCAAATCCACACATTCCACGTGCTCCTTCTGAAAACCTTCTCGATACTCTTTCAATTGGTGACCATTCACCTTGAAAATTTTATCTGTCCTAAGGCTTTTAATCTCAACTGCACCATGAGAAAAGATTTTAGTAATAACAAAGGGGCCTATCCAACGAGAACGTAACTTACCTGGAAATAATTTCAGCTTGGAGTGATAAAGTAACACTTTTTGCCCAATTGTGAAATTTTTTCGTGAAATCCGTGCATCGTGAAATGCCTTTGTTTTCATCTTATAAATCACAGAATTCTCATATGCTTCATTCCTCAACTCCTCAATCTCTTGCAATTGCAACTTTCTACCAACACCAGCCTCGTCAAAACTCATGTTGCACTTCTTAACCGCCCAATATGCCTTATGTTCTAGTTCAACAGGTAGATGGCATGGCTTACCGTAGACGAGCCCGTAAGGAGACATCCCTATAGGTGTCTTATAGGCTGTACGATATGCCTATAGTGCATCATCCAATCTCAAGCTCCAATCCTTACGGCTGGGTTGCACCGTCTTCTCCAAAATTGCCTTGATCTCTCGATTCGATACCTCGGCCTGACCATTCGTTTGAGGGTGGTAGGATGTGTACATCTTATGTATAACCGAATATTTCCGCAATAAGGCTTCGATAGTTCGATTGCAAAAATGTGTCCCCCTATCACTTATGATCGCCCTTGGAATTCCAAACCTAGCAAAAATGTTAGACCTCAAAAATCCTGCAACCACCTTAGAATCGTTAGTTCGAGTGGCTTTTGCTTCCACCCATTTCGAGACATAATCAACAAGAAGTAGAATATATAAATTGCCAAAAGAAGAAGGAAACGGGCCCATGAAATCCATACCCCACACATCAAAAATTTCACACACAATTATGGGGTTTTGGGGCATTTCACTCATTTGAAAAATATTTCCCGTTCTTTGACAATTATCACACGACTTACAAAAATCATATGCATCCCGAAACAACGATGGCCAATAAAATCCACACTCTAGGACCTTAAAAGCAGTACGTTTGGACCCAAAATGTCCTCCACAAGCATAATTATGACAAAAGGTGAGAATGGAATAGAATTCAAAATCGGGTACGCACCTTCGTATTACCTGATCAGCACAATGCTTCCATAAATATGGATCATCCCAAACGTAGTATTTAGCATCACTACGTAGCTTATCTATTTGAGCCTTGTTCATATCCTCCGGATAAACTCCAGCAACAAGAAAATTCACCAAGTCAGCAAACCATGGGGCAGGCTGCACTGACACTGAAGGGGTCAGTGTTGCTGAATTCTGAATTTTTTTCGTCACAACGAGCAGCTGCTCATCTGGGAATTTTTCCAGCAGTGGTTCAGCGTCCTCAGCTCTCTCTAAGCGACTAAGATGGTCAGCCACCACGTTCTCTGCACCTCTCTTATCTTTAATTTCAAGATCAAACTCTTGGAGCAATAAAATCCAACGAATAAGTCTCGGTTTAGCTTCTTTTTTCGCCATCAAATACCTTAAGGCTGCATGATCAGAAAATACAATCACTTTAGTCCCAAGTAAATATGAACAAAATTTTTCTAAAGCAAAAACCACAGCAAGAAATTCTTTTTCCGTGGTAGAATAGTTAGCTTGAGCTTGATCCAAAGTTCGTGATGCATAATATATCACATGAGATTTCTTGTCCACACGCTGCCCAAGGACAGCCCCTAGAGCATAATCACTTGCATCACACATGATCTCGAATGGTAGGCTCCAATTCGGGGGTTGGATAATGGGTGGTGTGGTTAACAATCTCTTCAATGTGTCAAAAGCTTCCTTACACGCCTCATCAAGCTCGAACTCCACATCCTTTTGCAAAAGTTTACAAAGAGGTGATGCTATCTTGGAAAAATCCTTGATAAACCTCCTATAAAAACCTGCATGGCCAAGAAAAGAACGAACTTCCCGCACAGTGGTGGGGTAAGGCAAAGCATCAATAAGTTCAACCTTAGACTTGTCCACTTCTATGCCCTTTTCAGAAACAATATGCCCTAACACAATTCCTTTCTCTACCATAAAATGACATTTTTCCCAATTTAAAACCAAATTAGTCTCAATGCATCGTTTAAGAATTAAACTAAGGTTTCCTAGGCATATTTCAAATGATCCACCATAGACACTAAAATCATCCATGAAAACCTCAATTATATTCCCAACAAATTCGGAAAAAATGCTTACCATACACCTTTGGAATGTGGCAGAGGCATTGCAGAGCCCAAATGGCATCTTACGATATGCAAATGTGCCAAACGGACAAGTGAAAGTCGTCTTCTCTTGATCCTCTGGGGCTATAGCAATCTGAAAATAACCAGAAAATCCATCAAGAAAGCAATAATAAGAATGACCTGCAAGCCTTTCCAACATCTGATCGATGAAGGGTAAAGGGAAATGATCCTTTCTTGTCATGGCATTTAGCTTGCGGTAATCTATGCATACTCTCCATCCCGTTTGCACACGAGTTGGAATAGATTCACCCTTATCATTCTCTATCACAGTCACTCCGGATTTCTTTGGTACCACCTGTGTAGGACTAATCCACTTGCTGTCCGATATAGGAAAAATTATCCCAACTTGTAGTAGCTTCAAAATCTCCTTCTTCACCACCTCCATCATTGGTGGATTCAATCGACGTTGGGCTTCTCGAGTGGGACGTGAATCCTCCTCGAGTAGGATTCGATGCATGCACAATGATGGACTTATCCCCTTGAGGTCTGCCACTGTCCAACCTATAGCCTGTTGGTGTTCTTTCAACACCGAAACCAACGTCGTCTCTTGGGCCCCCGTCAGCTTTGCTGAAATGATGACGGGAAGTGTATCATTCGGGCCCAAATAAGCATACTTCAAATGTTCAGGTAACGGCTTCAATTCAAGCTCTGGTGCCTGCAAAGAGGATGGAAGAATTTTTGGGTAAGCATCAGGTAGTTTCACATATGCAACATCATACCTAGAATTATTTTCTTGCTCATCTCCTTCTTCCATCTCTTGCAAGTTTTCTAATTCGTTCCTGCAATCCAGCTCAAAAATTTCCTGCACAATTGGATCTATGACACTCACAGCAAAAAGAGAGTCAGAAGCATTAGGAAATTTCATAGCATCAAATATATTAAAATGAATAATTTGTCCGTCAAATTCCATTGTGAGGGTGCCCCCATGAACATCTATTTTTGTTTGGGAAGTGTCCATAAATGGTCTTCCTAACAAAATAGGTATGGAATGTCCTGGATTATCATTCATATTTAACACATAAAAATCAGCAGGAAAAATTAACTTATCTACGTGTACGAGAACATCCTCAACTACACCAACTGGATGTGTGACACTTCTATCAGCTAGTTGGATAGTCACTCCCGTCTCCTTCAATGGTCCGATGCCTAACTTCTCATATATAGATCGAGGCATGACATTAATAGAGGCTCCAAGATCAAGCATAGCTTGCTCAATCTTGTGATCCCCTATCGTACAAGGAATAACGAACATACCCGGGTCCTTCCTTTTTGGAGGCAGCTTCTTTTGGAAGACCGCTGAGACGTGCTCTCCCATGAAAATCTTCTCGTTCCCAGCCAATTTACGCCTATTAGTGCATAATTCTTTCAAGAACTTGGCATACCTTGGAATCTTCTTAACGGCATCAATCAACGGAATGTTGATCTCAACCTTTCGGAACACATCAAGTATTTGCTGGTCCTTGACACATTTTTCTGCCTTTTTAAATCTGGATGGGAAAGGTAAAGGATTAGTAATAATGGGAATTGAATTACGAGCATTTACCTCATTTTTTATTTCTGGGACACTGACACTGAGGGGGTCAGTGTTACTGAAATCTGCATCCTGATTTTTTCGGACAGCTTTATCGGGCCCAACCAGCTCGTCCCGAGCATCAATCTGACCATTAGAAACCTGGGAATGCCCCTCATCATCTGCTCCAACCTGCCCTCCATCCTCCTCACTTCGTTTGGATGCCGAAATTTCTTCTAACTTCTTACCACTTCGTAAAGTGATGGCACTTACATTTCGAGGGTTGATTTCGGGCTGAGATGGTAGTTTACCACTGTTTTGGGCGTGCATTTGGTTGAGGGCTGTAGCTATCTGACTCATTTGGGCCTCCAAATTCTTTTGTCCGGCCTCCAAACTCTTTTGCCCAGCCTCTAGATTTCTTTGTCCAGATTGCAAAGATTGCACGACTACTTGATTCTCTTGTTGAGCTTTCAATGTCGTGGATGCCAATGACTTCAACATATCCTCAAAAGACATATTTGAACTTCCACCACTACTATTCTGTCCCACAGGTTCAGCATTATGATCATTTCCTCTAAAAAACTGGAACTTACGATCCTGGTGTTGAGGCTTTTGATTTTCCACCTGCTGATAGTTCTGTTGGTTCCCATATCGTAGATTAGGATGGTCCCTCCACCCCGGATTATAGGTGTTGGAGTGTGGATCATACCTCCGACCTTGAGAATTTCCAAAACCAACTGCATTAGCATGGTGCTCTATTTCCTCCTTCAAAATCTGACAATCATCAGTGGCATGATCTGTGGTGGAGCAAATTCGACATGGTCGGATTTCTGAAGTTTTTCCCTTCATCATCATCTGCATCATGCTAACAATTTTCTCCAAGGCATCATCCTTTGACTCAAGAACCGGCCTAAGCATGGAATCTCGTGCACCAAACTGCTGAGTATTCGCTGCCATATTAGATATCAGCTCACGTGCAGCTGTTGGTGTTTTATCCATCAAAGCTCCTCCACTGGCTGCATCAATCATGTTACGATCTGTGAGGGCGAGTCCCTCATAAAAATACTGGATAAGCAGCTGTTCACCAATCTGGTGTTGTGGGCATGAAGCTATGAGTCGCTTAAAATGCTCCCAATACTCATACAACGACTCCCCTGACCCTTGCATAGCACCTGCAATCTCCTTCCGTAAGGTAGCCACTCGGGTGGCTGGAAAATAGTGTTGGAGAAAGACCCTCTCCATGTCATTCCATGTGTTCACTGTATTAGGCGGCAAGAAATACAACTAGTCTTTTGCAGTGTTCTTTAGTGCAAACGGGAATGCACTCAACTTGACATGATCTACTGTGACTCCGGTTGGTTTCATGCTCGAGCATACTACATGGAATTCCTTGAGGAATGTGTGTGGGTTTTCTCCTGCAAGACCATGAAAAGAAGGCAACAAATGAATTAGTCCTGATTTTAATTCAAAATTAACATTAGCAGCAAGAGTAGGAATCATAATGCAAAGGGGTTGACGAGTGATGGTTGGGTTTGCCAACTCATTCATCGTTCTCTCTTGAGTTTCTTCAGCCATATTCTCAAAATTTTGCTCGAAAATTGGCTCTTCACGAATATCACTTTCTTCACCACTACTCGTCTCTCTTGTCGATGCAAAATTAATTTGTCGACGTGTACGAGTCTCTTTCCTAAGCCTCCTTGCTGTTCTCTCTACTTCTGGATTGAATTCAAGTCTTTCACTCCGATTTGATCGAGTGATCATTCACTGAAAACAAAACACAGAAAAACAGAACTAACAGTGAGGGTTCAGTGTTAGTTCAAATCAGCAAAACAATAACTCACAGAAACAACAGAAGGCAGCAGAAAGCTACAGGAATATTTTTTTTTGCTTCTGTTCAGAAATTTTACAGTTTCTGTTCAGAATTTTTTGAATTGTTTTGACAAAAAATTAATAACACAAAGTATTCAATCGAATTGACAACCGATTCCCCGGCAGCGGCGCCAAAATTTGGTGTGCTGTCGCCGGCACCCAAAAATAAATACCTTAACTACCCACTAATATAGTAGGGCAAGTAAGGGTCGATCCACAGGGAACAGTGTAATTTAATCGAATTAATTTATGTATGAAAGCAATAAAAAGGGGGGTTTGAATTGGTGAACTAATATCTACTAAATAACAAAGAAATAATAATTAAAAGTAGGTAAAATAATATGTATTCAAATAATAAGAACGATCTAGCCCTCGGATAGTGTCCCCTTAATTAATTATACCAATTTAATCAACAAACCCGGTTATCTCAATTTATTCTCGAATCTTATCCCTAAACCAGTGGTACGACCAAACTAGTTCGAATTGCTTCTTACGTTTAATTAATTAGCAGGCACGACCCCCAATTAATCTATCCCTACGAATAACCCTAAAATATGTATCTAAGGTTCAACTCGAGAGATGCATTCAAGAATTAAAACAATAGGATAAATTAGACCATGAATACGAGACGCTCGTTTCATGCAACCTAACTCAAACATGCATAGCATCTACTCAAGTAATAACAAAATCGAGATGTATATAAAAATCAACCAGGGCTTATTTAATTAATCAAACATAATCAATATAATAATATATCTCAAAATTGAAAAATTCGGTTCAAGCAATACCACACCTCGAACCCATGGTGATCACCGACACTCACCACCAGCCCCAACAGAGGAAATAATAATTGAGATAGAATAAGAAAAAAATCAAGAACAATTTGACGTGTAATTTCAGTGAATGTGGTTTGTCTACTTCGATTTGGGGGGTTTAAGTGAGGTTTTACAATTTGAGGAATTTAAGTGAGAGTTTGCAATTTGGGAATGCTTAATGAGTGTTTCAGCTTCAATTTTTTCTGAATTTTCAAGTTAGATTCGTGTGGGTTTATTTGGTGGAGAATTTTTAGGGTTTTTTAAAAATTAGAGGTGATTTTGGAGCATTTGATTAAAACGGAGCATTTGGAGATTTTATTTTAGATGGTAAAATCTCGTGGGACATTTTTTGTACAAAATGAGACCATTTTCGTGCAAACGAATCTCTTGGGACCAAATCTGCATTCTCCCGATCTCTTGGGACCAAATCTGCATTTTCCCATTTTTGATCTTAACGGTGTGTGCTTCACGCTCACAATTCCGTTAATTTTTTACGAAAAAATCTCGTGGGACCATTTTCGTGAGCAGAAATTGTCTTGGGAACATATTTGCATTTTATCCTATATACACTCTTACATCAATGAAATCATTACTACACCAAAATATATAGTATATGTCTTCACTACAAACAGTGTTTTCATATTAGAAACGGTGACCAAACAGGATTAGGCATCGGTTCACGGATTAGACAAATAGAAATGATCAATTAATTCAATTACACAATTCACAACAATAGAAGCAATTAAACTAAAACATAAGATTAATCCATAAACTCACTAACTAAATCAACAAATAAATCAACAAATGAAAGACAATACATGAAAAATAATTAACAAAACATAAATGAAAATAAAATTATCAACAAATATTAAAATAAAGGAAAGATCTCACCTCTTCAAATCTTTCAAAGTTAACAATAAAATAAAATATTCAATTAAAATCTACGTAAAAAATGAAAGAACAAACTATATTAATCTTATGAGTGAAGTGGAGAGGAAAGAGTTCTCAAAACCCTATTTATTTTCTATCTAAAACTCCCCCTTTTCCATCGAGTTGTTCTAAGCCTTTTTCTATTGCTCTACTGTTGCTGAAGGGTCAGGAATTGGGCCAGCTTCTTCTCGCCACAATTAAGTGGCATGGGCAACTTCAAGTAAATGTGCTGCCATGATTTCTAAATGGGCCTCCTTCATTTGCCCTTCAACTTATGAACTTGGCCCTATAAAATAATTTCAAATTGGGCTATTCATTTCTTAATTCATCCATTCTTTATCATTTCTCTTCTTGACTCAAATTATTATCTTCTTACTTTTATAGTTCTCAAGCACAATTATTATTTCTTTCTTCTCGTATTATTCTTTCAATTGTCTTTACAAAATTATCGAGACATATTTTACTTTAAAAATACTCATTTTTCCTATAAAAATAGCAAATCACATACGTTTTCTCCAAATAAAATGTAATATATGAGTCAATTTAGTGTACATAATGAATGAAATCTTATGAATTTAAATAAAATAAGCCCATGAATATCAAGCAATTATCACACTAATTAGCAATCGCACTTTGCCATTAAATAAGATATTTATTTATTTTTTTGAAAAAAAAATTAAAATTAATGAAATATCCTTATAATATATTTTTTTAAATATTCTAAAAGTTTTTCCCGAGTTAGACTAGGTCGTAGATAGGGCTGTAAATGAGTCGAGTTGAGTCGAGCCGAGCGCGATGTAGTTCAAGCTTGTTTGAAATATTATCGAGCTTTGAAATTGTTGTTTGAGCTTGTTTGATAATTAAATGACCCGAACTCGAATGAGCTTTATTCGAGTCGAAAACAAGTCGAACTTGAATAGTTTGACATTTTTACACTAAATTTATCTTTTTTTACTTATCGAGCTCGAGCTCAAACCGAGCTTTAGACCGTACCGAACATAAATATATGTTCGAGATTGTTTGATATCTATGTCGAACCGAGTTCAAACGAGCTTTTATCAAACGATCTCAAATTGAGTATCGAATAGTTTGATTTGATTTTTAGCTCTAGTCGTAGATCTCGAGACCCGAGAGAAAGCCCGGTCCAATCCGGACCCGGATCGACTAGGTCCAATCTGAGTCCGACTCAATTCGAGGGAATCATACATCCCCAACTGATAATGGGTCAGGCCAGCGGGCCCGATTCAACCCGGTTCGATCTATTTGACAATTCTAAATATATACTCCCTCTGTCCCACAATTGTTTGCACTCTTTCCTTATTTGTCCGTCCCACAATTGTTTGCACTTCCTAAAAATGAAACTTTTTCATAAACTCCACCCTCACAAAATTCACATATTTACACAAAATGCCATTACTTTTACACTTATTCCAACCACTTTCTTTACTTTATTCATATAAGTTTACAAATTTACCCCTCAACACTTCACTCATTACACCTTTTTCTTAATAAGTGTGCCCACAAAGTGGTGCAAACACTTCCGGGACGGAGGGAGTATGTCATTTTATAATTAAATATTTTTATTTATTTAAAATTAAAAGGATATATTCGTAATTGTTTTATTTATTAATTTAATTTATTAGTAGGTTAATGCAGTGCGATTTTGCATAGGGCAAACATAGTAATGCGAAGTGCAATCATATAAAATAAAAATTGTGCGTTGGATTAACGATTCAATGGTATTTGAAGCATTGTTTGTTATAAGGCAAAGCGAAACATGTCTTACCGGTAATTTAGAGACGGATATCCAATTTGTCTCTAATAGGTAGATTAGATATAGATTTGATAAAAAATCGAGATTTGAAACAAAAAATAAATGAAAATCAGTCTCTAATCGTACCTATTAGAGACAGATTGGATATTCGTCTCTAAATCGTTGATATCAAAATTTAACTTTTTTTTGTAGTGACCTTAGAAAGACCCAAAAATGAAAAGTCTCGGTAGACTTATACAGTAAATATGCTCTTGAAAATATGCTAGAGTTTCAACTTGATGTAATTTCGTAGTATTAAATGGTTCAAGACCTTTTCTATTTATAAAAGTAAAAAACTATCCGTTGAAGGGATAACTGTCATTCTATAAAGGGTTTTTCTTAGTATAGTCAAATTGTACAAAATGACTATGTAGTCAGCGCGTCGAATCGCGCCACGTGGCGTTGTATGCGTCGTATGAACCTGCTACCTGTTATACATGTTTAAATTAATTAAATCATTTTTTAAATTGTATTTTGTTATTTACTATATTACGCTTCTTTTATTAAAATTATTTTTATTATATATATATATAAAGTAAAATTACTATTCTACCCTTTTTTTTAAAGCAAAATTACTATTCTACCCTTTTTTATACAAATATTATTATTATAAAAATTAAATAAAACAATCAAAAAAATAATTAAATTATAAATGTATTTGAAGTACTCACTTGTACGGTCCAACAGCCGTGCACGGTCGATACTCATTAAACTGTGTAATCCAAACAATGTGCTGTAAGTGCTCACTTTCACTGTCCAACAACCTTGCACGGTCACGGTCGATACTCAGTCACCCGTGTAAATTGAAACATGTATTGAAAGTACTCACTTGCACGGTCCAACAGTCGTGCACGCTTACACGGTCGATACTCAATAAACCGTGTAATCCAAACAATGTCTTGTAAGTGCTCACTTTCACGGTCCAATAGTCGTGCACGGTTGCACGGTCGATACTTAGTCACCCGTGTAAATCGAAACATGTACTGGAAGTACTCACTTGCACGGTCCAACAGTCGTGCACGGTTGCACGGTCGATACTTAGTAAACCGTGCAATCCAAAAAATGTGTTGTAGGTGTTCACTTTCACGGTCCAACAACCGTGTCTGGTTGCACAGTCGATATTCAGTAAACCGTGCAAACAAAAAAAATGCTCTTTTCTTGTTCACGTGCTCGAGCCATAAATAAGACAACGACTTGACGGCGTCAGTGGAGTGCGGGTTCGCAGGGGAGAAGAAAACCAACGTATTCGTGTTCTAGGTTTAGGATCATATGACTTTTTTTTTTTTGTTTAATTTAATTTTTTTTTTTGTTGTTAATCTTAATAATAATATAAGGGTAAATACGTAGTCATTATATATTTTAATTAAATTAATAAATATATTAAATTAAGGATAAAAATATAAATTTTAAATTATATATTTTAATTAATTAAATTAATTATAAATACGACATATACGATAAATATTTTCAACACAAAGTACAAAAGGTTACAGGTCATCAGGTTTAAGTCTTTAGATTTAATTTTTAATGGTTCAGATTTAATTGACTACGGTAGTTATACGACAACATACGACACTCCTCCTATAAATTGAACATTCAAAAGTTTAGAAAGTTAAATGTAAATAGGACAAAGTTAGCTAATATATATGAATGTTAATTTTTAATTCAGATTTTATTCATTTCAAATTTCAGTTGGGTGTTAGGACTTGGGGGTTGGGACATGGGGATTGTGATTGGGGGTTGGGGGATCACTAGATTTCCCTATATAGGAAATTCTTCTCCAACTTACCTAGCCCTCAACCTTTGTTGCAATTTGCCAAAAATGTCGAAAGTTGGAATAACATCTTCATGTCTTGTAAAAATATCAAGCAATGCAACAACACCGTTAATGTCAACATTGAAGCTTGCTCCATGGGATCTGCGTTTCCTCCAATTCAATTACATCAAAATGGGGCTTTTATTTCACAAGCCTCAATCAGATCAAAACTTGAGATTCGTGATGGCCATCGGTGCAAGAGAAAGAATCCCTTTGCCGGATGGCTACTTCGGGAATGCGGTTTTAAGTGGTGTGACTATTGTTGAGGAGGCAGAGCTCTTGCAGAAGGGATTAGGGTACGCGGCGTTAAAGATCAACGACATGGTTGCACAACAAACAAAGGAAAGGGCAATTCAATTCAATTCATTGAAGAGTGGATGAAAAATCCTGTAATGAGTAGGATTTTTTCGTTTGTCGTCACGAGTTCGCCTCGGCATGATGTGTATGGCAATGATTTTGGATGGGGGAAACCGGTTGCTGTGAGATGTGGAATTAATGGCGCGAGATTTTGATGGACATATGATAACTTTCCCGTCGGCAGCCGCGGGTGGCGTCGAGGTACATGCTTGCTTGACACCGGAGACATGCCGGGAAATGGAAACGCTTTCTAGTCATAAGATGAATATTTCACTAGTTTCAACCAGTTTTGAAACTGAATTGTTGAACTTAAATTTTAATTTATCCTTATGTTGTGTATTTGGCGAATAAAGATATTATTATAAAGAAGAAGAAAACACTTAAATCATAAATTCATTTGTTGAATCAGAGATTGGGAGCCGTTAAAATCTTGTCTGAAAAATCTTTCTTAGCTTATCTTGTGTATTTGATGTATCTATGTGTATCTATCATATAAATATTCATATCTATATATACTTTTGTAATCTCTCCTCTTTTATGATGAATGAAATCTTTATTTTCATAATCTCGGTATTATATTGAGTTACTTGACTCATATGCCGCATACACACACCTCCCATCCTCGCGGTTCTAACTACCGTCGAGCAATAGTGTGTTTTTCCGATTCATTATTATCCTGTTTTAAATTATCTTGATGTTTTATTTTCTTTTATTTAATTTGGGTAAAATTGAAACATTTTGAAAATACATAGACGAGTCTATTTGAATAGAAATTTGTCCAAGACTGAAGAATTAGCGGGGGCAGAACTTAACATTCAAATTGGGCAATGACTTTAACATTCCAATTGAGTCCATCGCATAACATTTTAATTAGGCCCATGAAATAAATGGGGAGTGAACCTAATTCAACAATCAACAGGCAGCAGCTAATTCTTGAATTGAGATTGACGATTATGAATTAATAAGGGGTTATTTCGTTTATTATGAGTAGCTTTTTTTTTTTTTTTTTTTTTTTTTTTTTTTTTTTTTTTTTTTTTTTTTTTATGGATGGTTTACAAGATCATAAAATAGAGTTACAAATCACGAGCTAAGATCTTGATCTTCAAACCAAACGGGTATCGCCGTCCACTCCAATCGCGTGAAGAGGAAAGACGAGTTTCCCTTTGTCTTTAACATGTGTCCAGGTCTCCAATCTTTAAATGAGACAAACCCACACTAAGGTGTTCTCATATCAAGAACAGGAAACAAAATAAACAGACAAAGTTCCACGAGTACCCGATTCAATAGTACCATAGCACCAGGGCTCTCGAGTCTATCTCAAGGAGTCCACCCATCAAAAAAAACTCACAGCCACAACAAAGCACGCGCAGAGACAACCAACGGAAACTAAAACAAAAACTAAGCAAGCACCAAAAAACTATCTAAGAAAGCAGTAAAATAGGATCAACGTAGAAATACCCGAATGGTCACCGTGGCTCCGTTACGGACAAGATCTACGTTGATCCCTAACAAGAATTGAAAAAAACTACACCAGATCTACAGATCTACAAACTCAGATCTAAAACTTAGATCTACAGATCTACAACTCAAGATTACAGATCTATAACTCGAGATTACAGATCTATAACTCAAATCTAGCAAAAACTAAAATAAAAGAAGAGATCGGAGAGAAGCAAAAACCAACAGATCTGAAGCGACAACAAAGACCGCAGCAACCGAGACAAGAACAAAGACGGCAACGTGAACGATGGATTTATTATGAGTAGCTAATTCTCTATATTCTAGTTTTTTTTTTTTTTTTTTGATTACAAGTTAAATACCCATCCCTTTTCCCCTCCCCGTGACTCGAACCCAGGACCTATTTCCCTAGGTAGTGGTGCTCTAACCACTTGAGCTATCCCACTTTGTCAATTCTCTATATTCTAGTATGAGGATGTAAAATTTTATTTTAATTATGTCTTTTTAATTAAAAGATTCACGTACGGATTATCTCGATTTCTATATCGATTTTGTTATTATTTTGATTATAATTTTTTTTTTTGAATTACATTAAATACCCATCCCTTTTCCCTCCCCATGACTCGAACCCAGAATCTAAGGCCTAGGTAGTGGTGCTCTAACCACTAGAGCTATCCCACTTTGTCTATTATTTTGATTATAGATGTTATGCATATTTTGATTTAGGAATTTAATAGGCTTGATCATCTGATTTTATTCTTTTATCGATTATAGCTATTCATAATCTATTTTTGTATTTAATTATTTATATGTATATGCTTACAAAATTATGAGCCCTAAAAATTCACAAAGTATTAGATGTTGGGTTTGTTGTCGCCGCCCGCCAATTGACTTGGGCTGTACATGAGTTCAGACTCTTCGTTCGGTGACGGTGTACGTGTACAAGAACCCCTCTCCTCCCTCACATCTCACAAATCACACAAAGAATCTCGTATTTGCCGTACTAAATCATATCAACCAACATCATTAATATAGTATTATAAGACTACGATTTCCGACTAATCAACCATGATTCCCGGTGACAGAAAATTGAATGGTAAGTAAATCGTCGTCCAATAGAAAGCTAGGTCAATCATGAGAGAGGAAATGAGAGGAGGTGTGTAATAATTGGTTTTAGGGTATAATACACTTGAACAAAATCAAACAAACCAACATAATTCATTACACACTACAAAAAACGCGCGCTACAGGGACGGACAAATGCCGACGGATTATATTCCGTCAGCATTTCCGACGGAAATGCTGACGGAATGCTGACGGATTGAAAAGTCAACGTAAATGCTGACGGATTTCCGTTCCGTCAGCATTTATCGAGGGAAATGCCGACGGATTTCCGTTCCGTCAGCATTTACCGAGGGAAAATGCTGACGGATGTTTGAAATTTGTATGCCGACGGATAATCCGTCGGCAAATGACACGTTGAATTCGCACCGCCTCGTTTTCCAATAAGGTAACCGTTGGCATTAAAGTCGGCGGTTACCGAGGGAAATGCCGACGGAATATCCGTCGGCAATATTTTTTTTTTTAATATATAAGGCCTCAAATCAATCCGTTCGTTTTAGAAAAAAAAAAGGGGCGTGCGTGAGTGAGGATTCGGTGGGGAAGACGAAGACGAGGACGAGGCTATTGAAGCAAATTTCTTCGATTACATTGATACGGTACGTTTTCTTAATTAGTTCTATTACTTAATTTTAATACTTATATATGTTTATGCATGGATATATGTAAATATGAATAATTTAATGTTGATTTGCATGTTATATTGATTTAGTTAGTTGTTAAAATATTATGATCATGTTAGTATGTACGTTAGTTAATTTAATTTGTTGATTAAGAATAATTTTGATAGATCGAGTAGTTTTTTAAGGTTAATTAATTAATTAATTGTTATATGTATACATTAATTAATTGTTATATAGTTAATTACTAGTTTAATTTAATGGTGTAATTTTGATATAGAATATTTTTAATGTAGGTAGTGCATGTTTCAATCAATTGTTTAAATTAGTTTAGATATAGTGGTTCGACCGTTGGATCACGTTGTAATTAGGAATATGTTGATTAAATTAGTAATACGCTATATTAGTAAAAATTTTAAATTAGGAATATGTTCATTAAATTGATAATTATTGACCCAATTAGAAAATTATTATTTTAATTAGTTTTAGGTTTGTTAATTTAGGAATATATATGTTCAATTTTTTATTATTGATTAAGTTAGGTAGAAAAATAATAATTAAATTAGGTTATTGTTGATTAAATTAGGAATATGTTGATTAATTAAATTAGGAATATGCTATATTAGTAAAAAAATTAAATTAGGAATATGTTCATTAAATTGATAATTAGAAAACTCCAATTAGAAAAGTATTATTTTAATTATGTTTAGATTTGTTAATTTAGGAATATGTTAATTTAGAAATATTTTTAATGTAGGTGATGCATGTTTCAATCAATTGTTTAAATTATTAGTTAATTAGATGGTTCGACGGTGGTATCACGTTGTAATTAGGTTATATATATATTGTTTTGATTTAAATTAGGAATATGTTGATTAAATTAGGAATATGCTATATTAGTAAAAATTTTAAATTAGCAATATGTTCATTAAATTGATAATTAGTAAAATTATGTATTTTTTATGGATTGAAACAAATGAGTGAACAAGTACCGAATCAGGCGGGTTCACGTCGTAGGTCGTCACTTTGGTCACGTTCAAGGAGGTCTCGGGATGAATCAGTTCATGTGACGGCTCCTCCTCCTCCTCCTGTGGCAGTGTCGCCGCCGCCGCCGACGACTACGATGTCGGTTGGTTCGTCATCCTCTTCTCGTCAGCATCCTGTTCGAGACAAAAGGAAAGTCATTGACATCGTTTCAGGAGCGTAAGTCAATAATTCTAATGTTTGATGAGATTCAATAACGATTAACTTTATTTATTTATTTATAATGTGTTAGTTTATAAATTTGTTAATAATTTTACAGGTTGGTGCCCGGTAATGAGGTGTCCAGGATGTGCACAAAATCCTTTAAGGATTGCAAGATTTCTAAGGGTGCTATCACTTGGTCGAAGGTGCCACAATCTAAAAAGGATGATTATTTCGAGGAGTTCCAAGTATATAATTACAATATTTAAAGTTTATTAAATAACTAATTATTCATATTATTTGATAAATATGTTGAATATTTATTTGTATAGAAAAAGGCCCGTTGGGATACGACGATCTACTCGGACGCCGCTATTTACGAGAAGTGGTACAATCTTTGTTCTACTCGGTACACGAACATGATGTACGACTGGAGAACGGCCTGGCGTGATCGTGACGTGAATCGTGTTCTGGGGAAAGACGAGGATGGTGTTGACCTGTGGGAGTCGTTGGTTGAGAAGTGGATGGACCAGGCTTACCAAGAGAAGTGTGACAAAGCTCGGGCCAACCGCAGAACCGACGTTGGAGGCGGGATGGCAGTGCATCGGGGGGGAGCTCGGTCCGTCCTCGAGCAATCACTTGCTATCGTAAGTTTTCATTAATTTTTAAAAATTAAATAATTATAGTTAATTATTTTATATTAGTTATCTAAATTAATTTGTATATGTTTATTTGATACGTAATAGGAGCGGGAGACTGGACGTCCACACACCCACTTGGATCGGCTGAGTCTTCTTCATCCGTTTAATACCGATACACAGACGTCCACCTACGGGCGCACTACTGACCTCCACGTAAGTTTAATTAAATTTATGTATTAATTACATTATATATATATAGATAATTAAATTAATTTTAATTTTTTAATTATGTAGTTGAGCGTCCGACAGAGGATTGAAGAGGCCGAGACGCAAGCCACCGCCACGACTACTGCTGAATCCGGAAGCAGCGGTACCCCTCCGGCTGTTGACGTGGACCAGTGTTACCTTGACGTTGCCCCGACCTCCAAGGGAAAGGTCCTTGGCCTTGGTGGGATGAGCAGCGCCGTGAGGACACCAAGTGGTCGGTCGGCCCGGAGTGCATCGCAGCCGTCCGTATCCTCCACTGCCGTCCCGGATCCGAACTTAATGGCAACGTTCGAGAACTACTTCCGCACATGGAGTACCAATGCGGGTCGGACGTTGGGGATGTCTGCTGAGCAGATTGAGGCCATCTATCAACAGACGATGGGGCAACCACCGCCAGCTCCAGGTCCAGCTCCAGATCAAGCTGCAGGTCAAGATGCAGGTCAGGCCGACGGTGGCAACGTCAACTTGAATGATGATATGGAACAATATTTTAACTTTCCGGGCACTGGCAACTATCCTGGCAACTATCCTGGTTGAACAATTTGAACAATTTAATTTTGTGTTGAACTAATTTATTTTTTTGTTGAACTTATTTAATTTTCTGTTGAACTTATTTAATTTTCTGTTGAACTTATTTATCTTTATGTATATATTTATGTTTATGTTGAAAAATATGTTGAACTATATATTGCAGTTTATTTGTGTAGTTTATTGGTGTATAGATGAAAATAGGGTGCATTCATTTGTTTCATTGAGTACAAAATAATCTCATTTAGAGTGCATTCTAGATATAGATTTAAACCACTTGAAGAGTGCATTTTAGTACAAATTAAAATAGCCTCATATAGAGTGCATTATACATATATTTAACCAAACCACTTGAAGGTGGTAGATGCAACCATGAGAACTAGCACAATCAAAATGATTTTGTTCACTTTGATTAAATCCTTGATTTCTTCAGCCAAATTCTTGATTTCTGTAACCAATTTCTTCATCTCTTGAGTCATTTTCTTCATGTCTTCAGTTTCTTGGTCACTTTGATTAGATCCTTGATTCTTGTCAACACCACAGTTTTCTAGAGTATCAGCCCATACAAAGAAACCACATCCACCACCACAACCATCACTTAGGGAGTCAGGACAATTATGAAATATCCTCCCTTTACTTCTAGGTTGTTTAGAAGCATATGTACGACATGCCTTTCCACAATAACAAACAAGGCCTTGCTGAAATCGAATAGAAGATGAAGAAGACATGATATTTCTTTGCAAAATAGAAAAAATCGAATATGGTGTGTGTGAGCTTTGTGTTGTTGCTATATATACAAAAAATTGAATTAATTAATAAAAAAAAAAAATTGGGGACGAAGAACAACAGTTTGGGGACGAAGAACCGAATATGTATCAAACAATGATCAGGGAAGCTGGTTTTTCAAACATAGAAGAGGAGCCGACGAATGAGGCATTTCGGTTTTATGAGATGCTCAAATTAGTCGAACAAGATTTATATCCGGGTTGTGAATCTCACTCACAGTTGTCATTTAATGCACGACTCATGAACATTAAGACCGAGAACAAGCTTTCTAACAGGGCATATGAGCAAGTGACACAGTTATGCAGTGAAATTTGTCCTCAAAATAATAAGGTGCCTACGACGTTTCATCAAAGCAAACAAATGTTGAAGAATGTTGGTTTGCCGGTTGAGAAGATTGATTGTTGTGTGAAGGGTTGCATGTTATATTGGGGTGACGAAGATAGCAGTCTGAACATGTGTAGATTGTGTGGCCATCCCCGGTACAAAGAGGCACGTCGAAAGGGACCTGGTGGTCAATCGAAGAAGACAAAGAAGAAAGTGCCATATAAGAAGATGTACTACCTTCCTATCATTCCTCATTTGATGAGATTATATCAATCAAGTGCCACTGCACAACACATGACGTGGCATGCTACAGATTCCTCTTCGGCTGAGTCGAGGGAGATGCGACATCCGGCAGACTCAGAGGCCTGGAAACATCTTGACAATGTGTTTCCAGATTTTGCTTGTGAACCGAGGAATGTGAGATTAGGTTTGTGTACTAATGGTTTTGCACCGTTTGGGATGCATGGGAAGCAGTATTCTTTGTGGCCGGTGATACTGACTCCGTATAATCTTCCTCCGTGGATGTGCATGAAACCTCAAACAATGTTTCTGCCTGTATTGGTGCCTGGACCAACGAATCCAAAGGACAAACTGGATGTTTATCTCCAACCTCTTATAAAAGACTTGATCTTCTTATGGGAGAATGGAGTCCAAACGTACGATGTTGTTAGAAAGCAGAACTTCACGATGCGTGCTGCTCTTTTATGGACCATTAGCGACTTTCCTGCATATGGTATGTTGTCCGGGTGGAGTACGGCCGGAAAGAAAGCATGTCCGTATTGTATGGAGAATTCTGAAGCTTTCAGTCTCCCGGTGAGTAGAAAAGTTTCATGGTTCGATAATCACCGTAGGTTCTTACCTCAAGGTCACCCGTTTCGAAGAAATAAGAAGAACTTCGTAAAGAACAGAGCAGTCACAAAAAATCGACCTCCACTTCGAGATGGTATTTTATACATTTATTTAATGAGTATTAAACGTATATTTATCTATTGCTTTTAGTGTCACTTATAATTTACTCTCCGTACAGGACGTAGGTTATTATATGAGATTCAGTGGACGGGGTTGAAAAAAAGTACTGAGGAAAATGCAGCGGAACACAACAGAGGAATTGAGGGTGGTTGGAACAAAAGGAGTATTTTTTGGGACTTACCATACTGGAGTTCACTATTGATACGACACAATTTGGATGTGATGCACATTGAAAAAAATGTGTTTGACAATGTGTTCCACACAATCATGAACACCGAAGGCAAGACGAAAGACACTCCAAAGTCTCGGGATGATTTGGACACTCTTTGTCGCCGTCCAGAGTTGAAAAAGGATGAGCGTACAGGTAAATTTCCAAAGGCTAGCTACACACTGGATAAGCCACAAAAACAAAGATTGTGTAGGTGGATAAAGGAGTTGAACTTTCCGGACGGCTACGTGTCGAACTTGAGTCGATGCGTAGACACAACAACGGGTAAGGTTGCAAGGATGAAGAGTCACGATTGTCATGTATTTATGCAACGCTTGATACCGATTGCGTTCAAGGAACTTCTTCCTCTCAATGTGTGGAGGGCTATCACTGAATTAAGTCTATTTTTTAGAGATTTAACGGCTACAACGATCACGATCGATGATATGATTCGTTTAGATGAAGACATTCCAGTGATTTTGTGTAAATTGGAACAAATTTTCCACCTAGCTTCTTTAACTCGATGGAACACTTACCCGTTCACTTAGCGTATGAAGCGAGAATCTGTGGTCCGGTGCAATACAGGTGGATGTACCCATTTGAAAGGTAAAATCTTACTTTTTTTTTATTTCATTACAATTACACATGCATTCTTATAAGTTTTATATATATATATATGTGTGTGTGTATATCAGGTATCTCCACAACTTGAAACGTAATGCTAAACAAAAGGCAAACGTTGAAGCATCGATTGTGAATGCTTATTTGAATGAAGAGGTTGGCATGTTTTGTTCTTATTACTTTGAAGACCACGTCAACACAAAGTTAAGAAGTGCTCCACGTAACTTCGGTGGTACATCCGCTGACGATATCAGTGAAGAGGTCGATGGAATGCTCTCCATATTCAAGTCTAAGGGACGGCCAATAGGAAAACCCACTGAACGATATTGGGAGACGAACTCGGAGGCGGAAATAGCACAAACGTATGTGTTATTGAATTGTGATGAAGTTCAGCCATACATTGAGTAAGTATTTCATATATAAATCGTCTATTTAAATACCACTTCATTTATGTCATTTAATATTAACCAAGTTTTTGAATGTTGTGAATTAGGATGTACACTCAAGAACTACGACGAGCAGAACCAAACATCTCAGATGCATATATAGATGCTCGTATTCAACGTGAATTTTCCCGATGGTTCGAACGTTATGTGAGTACCATTTAATTAATTATGTTTTACGTAAATAAATTAATATTTATTTTAATTAATTTTAAATTGAGCCGTATAGGGACGGGATAACGCTCTAGACAGTCCATTCTTACGAGATCTCAGCAAGGGACCACTACGTCGTGTAAAGACTTACAACGGTTATATTGTGAAGGGCTACAGATTTCATACGTCTGGGTATGCATCGACAAAGGGGACTACCAACAGTGGCGTCTGCGTTAGCAGTGCGAATTACAATGCAGATGCAAGTGATTACTTTGGGGTGTTACGGGAAGTCGTCGAAGTAGAATATCCAGGATATCCAGCAAAGACTGTAGTGTTGTTCAAGTGTCATTGGTTTGATTCAGGCCATCTAGGAACAAGAATTCACCCGGAGTACAAGCTCGTTGATGTTAGTTCGAAAAGGACGTATGTTGCGGATGATCCATTTGTATTTGCCCATCAAGTATCTCAAGTATACTACTGCACATATCCGGGAGCTCCACGTGGTTATGAATGGCACGCTGTTTGCAAAGTAAAGGCAAGGTCAATGGTAGAAGTCCCTAAAAAGGACAAAAATACTGAAGATGAATCTCCATTTCAAACAGAACAAATAGAGACTCCAACTGAAGTCTTTACGGGAGATTTCAATCTTTCTGTACCCTTGACGGCTGCAAATCCCCAATTAATCAAAATTGAAGGTGAAGAGGAGGGGGATGAAGAAGAGGATGAAGAGGAGAATGAAGATGAGGATGAAGAGGAGAATGAAGAAGATGAGGATGAGGAGGAGGATGAGGATGAGGAAGATGATGATGATGAGGAGGAGGATAGGACGAAGAGGAGGATGAAGACGATGAAGATGAAAATTAATTCAATTAATGTAATGTATTTATTTCTTATTTTATAAAAGTTAATTAATTATTTATCATTTAGGTACAAATTATAAAAATTAAATTTACTATAAATATAAGTCACAACCAATATATATATTAATATATGTGGAAGAAATGAATTTTGTGATTTTTTTAAAAAATATTTTGGTAATTTAGTAAGTATATAGAAAAAATTGAATTATTTAAAAAAAAAATAAAAAAAAATCACCAAAATGCTGACGGAATTCACTTTCCGTCGGTATTTACTTTTTGAAAATACCGACGGATTATTTACCCTTATATAAAACCTCAACCTAGGGTTTTCTTTCCGAAATTTCCTCCATTTCCGAAATGTCCTCTCTCCCACCTCGCCTCCCTCCACCACCTCGCCTCCCTCCACCACTCTTCGACAAGCAAAGCATAAGGGTATGTGAATAAGTAGAAGAAGAAGATTCGTCTTGAAGAAGAAGAAGAAGAAATCGGTTAATCGGAAGAAAAGTTGTGCCAAATCGGAGAATGTGGTGGTCGTTTTGGAGGATTTGGGGGTTGAATATTTAGAAGCCCTGTTGAGCTCTTCTTCATCCCCATCTTCATCACAAAGTAGTTGGTGATACAACCTTTTTTTTTTTGAATTGTCAATTTGAATTTTGTTGTTTGAACAAACTGATTTGATTTTGTATTTCAGTTTCGGATGATGATGAAAACGACGAATTGTGGCCTGCTTTATTTTTTTTGAATTGTCAATTTGAATTTTGTTGTTTGAACAAACTGATTTGATTTTGTATTTCAGTTTCGGATGATGATGAAAACGACGAATTGTGGCCTGCTTTACTACTCTTTGTTTGGATTGCCAGAGGTATTCCCAATTTGTATGCGTATAATATTGGATGATTTTGCTTGGAATTTCCCCCCTCTATTTGTTATAGATTCTAGTGTAGTATATGTAATTTATTGGTTTGTGTTAGTGGTAATTTTGTCACCAATTATATATGAATATCTTTAGATAACAATTAAAAATATCTCCCGATAGACTTGCATATATAGTGCAGTTGGTTAGAATTTCTGTTATAAATTAAAGCTTAAATTGTATCCATGCATTATATATATATATACTATTATATTTAATTTTAAAAAGTATTTCGACAAACCAATGCCAATTAATTGTGGTCGGAAAATGAAATTCTGGTCGGGGCCTCCCCGGCCACCCATATTTTTTTTATTAATATTTTGTTTTACTGACGGATATTCCGTCGGTCAAATGCCGACGGATATTCCGTCGATATGTTAATTTCGAAATCATATTTTTTTATTCATTTTTTATTTTACTGACGGAAATTCCGTCGGTCAAATGCCGACGGAATATCCGTCGACATGTGAATTTCGAAATCTATTCAAAAATTAATTTCTTTTATAATTATTTTAATTCATTCTAATTTATTTTATAATTATTTTAATTCATCGGAATGTTGACCCGGTTTGCTAAACGGGTTGTCCGAAATACCGACGGAATTTCCCTCGGTATTTCCGTCGGCAAATCCGACGGTAAATCCGTCGGAAATGCTGACGGAATCCAAAAATCCGTCAGCAAAAAATGCTGACGCCGAAAAAGTGGACGGCCGACTTTCCGTCGGTAAATCCGTCGGTAACCTCGGATGCCGACGGAAAATCCGTCGGTAAATCCGTCTCTAAAACGCCCTTTTTTTGTAGTGACATTAGACCTGAGTCGACCGACTCGCCTAAAAAGAAAGGGCGGACTATTCTATAAATTCAAATACCCAACATTATAATCTATTGAGATAGTGATATAATACATGGTTTTGAGTACATGAAGATATGACCTTCAACGACTACATCTTTAAGTGCATAAGTATTACTCCATCTGCCCAATTTTAAATTGTTCACTTCTCCGGACACGATTTTAATTGAATATTGATTAGTTTATTAATAAAGTAGATAAGTTGAGAATATGATGAGGTGTTGTGGGATCCATTTGTAAATAAAGTGATTGTTTATGAACAAAGTGAATGACAAAGTGAGTAAATAAGTGATGTTAAAATGGTGAAAATAAAAGAGATTATATACAATTAGAGTCACCTTCTAAGACCTTACTACAATAATGAACAAAAATTATAAATATTACAATTAAGGTCTAATCATTAATTAAAAAACCTAATATACCCTTTATAATTAAAATATTAATATAATTAAATTTGAATATTTTAAACCTATCCTAATATCTCGCCCATCAACCTAATTCATAACTCGGCCATCATCCCAATATAATTAATATAATCAAATTTGAATTTTTGGTGTGATATTACGGGGGTGAAGAATACCAATCGACAAATGATTTGTGTTGGAACACTGATGATGGAAATGGTTGAGGGTGGTGGCGCAGACGCAGAAACGACGGCGGAAGAAGAGTTTCTGGCCATAGGGTCGAGCGACTGGGATGGGATCTCGCCGATCTGTTTTCGTTCGGCGGAAGAAGGCTTTGCACGATCTGTTTTCGTTCGCGATCTGAAGGCTGGCCACAGAGCTTCCGTTCGCGATCTGAAGGCTAGCCACAAAGTTTCCGTTCGCGATCTGAGGGGTTGTCCCTATGTTGCGCTAAGAGATGCCATTGACGGTGAGAATGCCATTGACGGCGAAAAGAAGCAAGGTTGCGCCTGCGGCATCGATCGCAGTCCTCCAGTGCACCACCCTGATGCCCGCACATCTAATATCGTCGACGGGTTCCCGGCGTTGTCTCGGCTTGGTCTACCACTACTATGGTTGTCGGAGAGGGTTTGTCTGGCCAGCCACCTCAGCGAGAAACCACCATGCCGGTGTTCTTCCCCGCGGCAGCGGTAGATACTCATCTAGGGTTTTCAGCCATTGGGATAGCCAGCGGGACAGTCAGCGGGCTTGGGCCCTCCAAACTTGTCACACACCCACCTGCTTACTTAGTGCACCCACAACCGAATATGCACCCATCTGATTACTCAATTGCATATATTCGTATGTATAATGCATTTAAATAAAATTATTATTTTAGAACATCTGCAACATATTTTTGTATGTCTTTGCATGTCACATCGAGAATATGCAACAATTTTTTCTACTCAATTGCATATATTTGTATGTATAATGCATTTAAAAAAAATTATTATTTTAGAACATCTATATGCAACATATTTTTGCATGTCAAATCGAGAATATGCAACAATTTTTTTTATATGCAACACAGGTCACTAAAAATATGCAACAATTTTGCATATATGGTATTTATATGCAACTAAAGTTAAAAAATAGTTGCATATGATTCATTAATAACATTTTATAATTACTATATATAATTACAAATCCAAATCTGCATAATTCAATTCAAAATATATATATATATATATATATATTTATTTGTATATTAAATTAAATATAGTAATATAATTGAATTTAATTATATTATACAGAGTATATTATTTATCATTCTTATTTATTTTTTTAAATCCACAAAAACAGCAGCAATAACTAACTCTATTAATGCATTGAAATTCTTGTGAGAGATTAGGAAATATTAGTGCGAATTTCAAGGATTGAAATTCTTGTGAGAGATTAGGAAATATTAGTGCGAATTTCAAGTGGTTAGAGCACCACTACCTAGGCCTTAGGTCCTGGGTTCGAGTCATGGGTAGGGGAAATGGGATGGGTATTTAACTTGTAATAAAAAAGGAAATATTAGTGCGAATTTCAAGGCCAGATTCTTTCAAATTTTATATTTTATTTAGTTGACTATTTAATAATACTAATATTATTTGAAATTTAAATTATAAATTCGAATATATTTAAATTAAGGGTATAACAGTACAGTTACATACAATTTTAACCTTAATTGTAACTATAAATAAAATCGTTTTTAATTGTAAAGATTAGGGGTGGAATGACCCTTATTGTAACTTCCCCAAAATAAAATAGTAAGAATAGTATTGTTTTAAAGAAAAAAAAAATAAACATTATAAAATTGGACAACAAAAAAAATAAAGTGAAAATAATAAAATTGGAGAGCTTGAGTATTAATTTGAGACTTCAATTTCAGGTTTGATGTGTCCGTAGGCATGCTAATTTGCTAGCATATATATCTATTGAGTTGGGCTCTGTTTATTACCATACTTCATTATTGAGTTGGGACTTTGTTTATTACGATACTTCATTATTGAGTTGGGCCTCTGTTTATTATGAATGGGGAGCGGTTATACACACACCAAGAGGACACCCACTGGATGAGTACACACCGTAAGATGAGGACACCCGCGTGTAAAGTTCTAAAATGTCCCTCCCTTTCTAAACCCTAATTAATCCCTTTCTCCCCGATTTCCCCTCATCTTCAAAAGACACCCACCTCCCCCTCCCTTCCTCGCGGCGCCGACCGCCTCCCTCCTCCCCAGCCGCGACGACAGCCTCCCCTCTCCACTCTCCAGCTTCGCCGACGTCACTCCTCCCCACGCAACAGCGACGCCGGCCTCCTCTCCACCCTCCTCAGCCGCGCAACAGAGGCGCTCCTTCGCCCACGTTCTCAGCGGTGCAGCGCCTCCCCGCCGCCCGCCTCCCTTCTTAGTCGCGCAACAACGACGCCGTCGTCCCTCCTCCTCCCCCCGTAACAGCGACGCCGACCTCCTCAGTCGTTGCGCGCCCTTTCATCCACGTTCTCAACGGTGCAGTGCCGCCCCCTCCCCTTCTCCGCGGCTGTCGTGCCCCTCGCCGCCGCTACATGTAAGTTTAGATCTGAAAAATTAGGGTTTTTGGAAGTTTGGGAATTATTTTCGAACATTATGTGTTTGTTCAGAAATAAATTTCGAACAATTTGTGTTTGTTTTGGAAAATTTTTCGAACAACTTGAGTTTGTTCATGAAAAAATTTCGAACATATGTACAATTTTTTTTCTCGCACAAATGAAAGTTGTTCATGAATTTTTTTCGAACAAATTGAGATTTTTTTGTAAAAAATGTCGAACATCTTACTATTGTTCACTTAAAATTTTCGTACACATTAAGGATTTTTTTATTTTTATTTTCGAACATTTTACCTCTATTTATGTTGTTTTCTTTTGAAATTTGGATGTTATGGTGGTGGGGGGAAGATTTTTGGGGGCGGTGGTGGTGGTGGGGAAGATTTTTGGGTGGCGTTGGTGGTGGAAAAGATTTCGTAGATTAATACAACCGGGGGTGTACTCATCTTTCTTTCTTTTTTTAAATTTACACGAGGGGTATATGCGACATTTTACAAGCTCTCTAGGATGAAAAAAATGTTTGTTGGGTGTCCTCAATAGGTTGGTGTGTATAACCGCGCCCTTATGAATGACCTGCTTCATTATTGAGTTGGGCCTCCGTTTATTATGAATGGGCCCAGGCTATATACCCCTCCAGTTTTGTTAAGTATACTCCCCTGATACATACACTCCCCAAAAAAATGGCCTACGTTAAATTTACTCCCCACAAATTACCCTCTTCTCTCTTAAATAACATAGGTTAAATGCACTCCACCATTAAAACCTTAATTCTTCCCCTTCCCTTCTCTCTTTCTTCTTCCTCAAACCCTCCCCCTCCAAAACTAAAAATGCCACCGCCCCTCCAAGCCGCCAGCCACAGCGTCGCCCCCTCCGCCGGCACAAGCACCCCGTCCCATTTCCTCTTTCTATTTTTCCTTTTTTTTTTTTGTGTTACTCCACCGTGACGTCATTCCCTTGTTGTGCCCAGGTCATTCGTGCCTCCACCATTCGTAGCGCCGCGCCGTCCTTCCCCCGCACAGTGACGCCGCCGCCACACGCTCAGGGGTAAGTTTCCCCTCTTCCACCCGCTAGCGCGCTCCAATCTTTCTTTTCTTTTTTCCATTTTCCCTTCTTTCTCCTTTAACACAATAGGTTTTTTTTTTCTTTTTTGACAATTATTTGTCGACACATAGTTGTTGACAATAGTGTAATTCGTCGACCATTAGTTGTCGAAAATTTCAATTTTTTTTTAAAATTCTTTCGAAGAAATTTCGCCGACAAGAGTATTTTTCGTCGACATTGGTTTGTCGAAAAAATAGTGTTTTTTTTTTTTAATTTCTAAATTTGTGATTTTGTTGTTGAAAATGTAGTGTTGTTGGTCGCCGAAAGTGGCGACGGTAACGACGGCTATCAGAGTTCAACGAATTTGAAAGGGGAGGGAAACTGTATTTATCAGGATCATTATTATATATTTTAGTATAAGGGTAGTATAGAAATTTTATATAATTATTAAATTAATATATCTGGATGGGGAGTATACTTAACAAAGCTGGAGGGGTATATAACCTGCTCCTTATGAATGACCTGCTTCATTGTTGAGTTGGACCTCCATTTATTATGAATGACCTGCTTGATACATTTTGTAATTGCATAATTTGCATCACACCCACTCCTCAAGCTAATTAACTGACATATAATTAGAGATGAGTTATAAGACCATCTTCAAAAGTCGCCACATTTCTAATGCCAATTCAACATTATCAAATTCTCACCTCATATCCAGCCATTTTTCACACTAAAATTGAATATTAATGAATTGAATTTATACTTAAAAAACGATTGAGTTTTTTACTTCTACCTTCAATGCTCGAAGTATATATTACTCATTATAAAAAATATGTTGGCCAAATATAATTAATGAGGGTTTTGATATGCGAGAAAATGAGTGGCTGTGACAGTGTCGGTAGATTGGATTTATGACTGTAATAAGTTTTTTTTTTTTGAAGGTAACTGTAATAAGTTACTTCCATAAGATACGGTGGTTCGATTTTTTTTTTTTAATTAATAATTAATCTACATTGAAAAAGATAAATGCATGAAAGATACCTGATGCGACCTTATCGAATCCATGGGAGTGGATGATAAGGAACACAATCAAAGAAAGAATAAAGATAAGAAATACCCGGATGAGCCCTTGATAAGTCCTTGGATATTTGATAGTGATGCACGCCTTAGTAGGCCCGAGGACCTGCACGCAAAACCGGGCCGGAGGAGTGTCCGGCGACGGACCTCCGACGCTCAAGTCAGTTGAGCTCGATGAAGAAGATGAAGATAATAATAGTGTTTCATGTTTGTATGTGTGTTGTAAATGGATAGAATGACTTAGATGAACAATTGAAATAAGAAGGAATGCTTTTATACCTTGTAATGGAGGGGTAGGGAAGTAATTTTACCTCTAGGGTTTGTGGTAAGCAATGCCACGTCACCGTACTACCTGACACATAGCAAGCTGTCACGCATACATTTTCAGGGATGCTCAGAGATTTTCTGACGCACCAAGATTCCTTACTCTTCTTGAAGGCCAAGACAATTCATTTCCTTGGTCCTAAGCGAGCGGGGAAGACCTAATAAGGTTCTTCCCTTCTTAGCCGTGCTCATCAATTCTGGTAGCGTTGGAGATAAGGTTACTAATATCAGATCAGATCCCGGAGGGATCTGATCAACTCTTGTCCCATTTCATGAGATCAGATCCTGGAATGACCAGGTCCTGGGGGAAGTGATCAACTCTTATTTTGGTTCCTAATCAGTATCTCTTCTTTCCTGGACCTGCACCATTATGTCGTCACATCATCCACTCCCCCCTATTCTTGACTATGATAGCTCCTTGCTGAGAATGGTTAAGAATAAAGTCTTTTCAAATTCTCACCTTGGGTTCTGATTCTGATTAAGGATCTCCCCTTTTAAAACGTTTCAGACCCACATCTTGGGTTCTGATCCCTGTTAGGGATCTCTTCTTCTCAATATTTTCTCTTGAAAATATTTAATTTTTTAGACCCACATCTTGGGTTCTGATCCCGGTTAGGGATCTCTTCTTCTCAATATTTTCTCTTGAAAATATTTAAGTTTTCAGACCCACATCTTGGGTTCTGATCCCGGTTAGGGATCTCTTCTTCTCAACATTTTCTCTTGAAAATATTTAAGTTTTCAGACCCACATCTTGGGTTCTGATCCCGGTTAGGGATCTCTTCTTCTCAACATTTTCTCTTGAAAATATTTAAGTTTTTAGACCCACATCTTGGGTTTTGATCCCGGTTAGGGATCTTTTCTTCTCAATATTTTCTCTTAAAAATATTTAAGTTTTCAGACCCACATCTTGGGTTCTGATCCCGGTTAGGGATCTCTTCTTCTCAATATTTTCTGTTGAAAATATTTAAGTTTCAGACCCACATCTTGGGTTCTGATCCCGGTTAGGGATCTCCTCTTCTCAATATTTTCTCTTGAAAATATTTAAGTTTTCAGACCCACATCTTGGGTTCTGATCCCGGTTAGGGATCTCTTCTTCTCAATATTTTCTCTTGAAAATATCTAAGTTTTCAGACCCACATCTTGGGTTCTGATCCCGGTTAGGGATCTCTTCTTCTCAATATTTTCTCTTGAAAATATTTAAGTTTTCAGACCCACATCTTGGGTTCTGATCCCGGTTAGGGATCTCTTCTTCTCAATATTTTCTCTTGAAAATATTTAAGTTTTCAGACCCACATCTTGGGTTCTGATCCCGGTTAGGGATCTCTTCTTCTCAATATTTTCTCTTGAAAATATTTAAGTTTCAGACCCACATCTTGGGTTCTGATCCCGGTTAGGGATCTCTTCTTCTCAATATTTTCTCTTGAAAATATTTAAGTTTCAGACCCACATCTTGGGTTCTGATTCCGGTTGGGGATCTCTTCTTCTCCATATTTTCTGCTTGTGTTGTTTGATAAAATATTTATTTCTGATCTCGGATTTAGGTCCTGAGATCTCTTCTCATCCTCAGAAAAAATTGAAAATTTTCTAAGTAAATCAATATTTCTGATCTCGGAGTTAGGTCATGAGATCTCTTCTCATCCTCAGAAAAAATTGAAATTTTTCTAAGTAAATCAATATTTCTGATCTCGGACTTAGGTCCTAAGATCTCTTCCCACCCTCACAAAAAATTTGAAATTTTTCTAAGTAAATCAATATTTCTGATCTCGGACTTAGGTCCTGAGATCTCTTCCCATCCTCAGAAAAAATTTGAAATTTTTCTAAGTAAATCAATATTTCTGATCTCGGAGTTAGGTCCTGAGATCTCTTCTCATCCTCAGAAAAAATTGAAATTTTTCTAAGTAAATCAATATTTCTGATCTCGGACTTAGGTCCTGAGATCTCTTCTCATCCTCAGAAAAAATTTGAAATTTTTCTAAGTAAATCAATATATCTGATCTCAGACTTAGGTCCTGAGATCTCTTCCCATCCTCAGAAAAAATTTGAAAATTTTCTAAGTAAATCAATATTTTTGATCTCGGAGTTAGGTCGTGAGATCTCTTCCCATCCTCAGAAAAAATTTGAAATTTTTCTAAGTAAATCAATATTTCTGATCTCGGAGTTAGGTCCTGAGATCTCTTCCCATCCTCAGAAAAAATTGAAATTTTTCTAAGTAAATCAATATTTCTGATCTCGGACTTAGGTCCTGAGATCTCTTCTCATCCTCAGAAAAAATTGAAATTTTTCTAAGTAAATCAATATTTCTGATCTCGGACTTAGGTCCTGAGATCTCTTCTCATCCTCAGAAAAAATTGAAATTTTTCTAAGTAAATCAATATTTCTGATCTCGGACTTAGGTCCTGAGATCTCTTCCCATCCTCAGAAAAAATTTGAAATTTTTCTAAGTAAATCAATATTTCTGATCTCGGACTTAGGTCCTGAGATCTCTTCTCATCCCGATTAGGGGTCTCTTCTTCTCAATATTTTCTCTTGAAAATATTTAAGTTTTCAGACCCACATCTTAGGTTCTGATCCCGGTTAGGGATCTCTTCTTCTCAATATTTTCTCTTGAAAATATCTAAGTTTTCAGACCCACATCTTGGGTTCTGATCCCGGTTAGGGATCTCTTCTTCTCAATATTTTCTCTTGAAAATATTTAAGTTTTTAGACCCACATCTTGGGTTCTGATCCCGGTTAGGGATCTCTTCTTCTCAATATTTTCTTTTGAAAATATTTAAGTTTTCAGACCCACATCTTGGGTTTTGATCCCGGTTAGGGATCTCTTCTTCTCAATATTTTCTCTTAAAAATATTTAAGTTTTCAGACCCACATCTTGGGTTCTGATCCCGGTTAGGGATCTCTTCTCCTCAATATTTTCTCTTGAAAATATTTAAGTAACATATGTGCTCTTGGTCCCGGACTCAAGTCCTGGGATCGTTTCTCGTCCTCAGAAAAAATTGAAATTTTTCTAAGTACATGTGCTCTTGGGCTCGGACTCAAGTCCTGAGATCGTTTCTCGTCCTCAGAAAAATTGAAATTTCTCTGAGTACATGTGCTCTTGGTCTCGGACTCAAGTCCTGAGATCGTTTCTCGTCCTCAGAAAAATTGAAATTTTTCTGAGTACATGTGCTCTTGGTCCCGGACTCAAGTCCTGGGATCGTTTCTCGTCCTCAGAAAAAATTGAAATTTTTTCTGAGTATGTGCTCTTGGTCTCGGACTCAAGTCCTGAGATCGTTTCTCGTCCTCAGAAAAATTGAAATTTCTCTGAGTACATGTGCTCTTGGTCTCGGACTCAAGTCCTGGGATCGTTTCTCGTCCTCAGAAAAAATTGAAATTTTTTCTGAGTATGTGCTCTTGGTCTCGGACTCAAGTCCTGAGATCGTTTCTCGTCCTCAGAAAAATTGAAATTTTTCTGAGTACATGTGCTCTTGGTCCCGGACTCAAGTCCTGAGATCGTTTCTCGTCCTCAGAAAAATTGAAATTTCTCTGAGTACATGTGCTCTTGGTCCCGGACTCAAGTCCTGAGATCGTTTCTCGTCCTCAGAAAAATTGAAATTTCTCTGAGTACATGTGCTCTTGGTCCCGGACTCAAGTCCTGGGATCGTTTCTCGTCCTCAGAAAAAATTGAAATTTTTTCTGAGTATGTGCTCTTGGTCTCGGACTCTAGTCCTGAGATCGTTTCTCGTCCTCAGAATGGTCCCGGACTCAAGTCCTGAGATCGTTTCTCGTCCTCAGAAAAATTTCAATTTTTCTGAGTACATGTGCTCTTGTTCCAGGACTCAAGTCCTGGGATCGTTTCTCGTCCTCAGAAAAAATTAAAATTTTTTCTGAGTATGTTCTCTTGGTCTCGGACTCAAGTCTTGAGATCGTTTCTCGTCCTCAGAAAAATTGAAATTTTTCTGAGTACATGTGCTCTTGGTCCCGGACTCAAGTCCTGAGATCGTTTCTCGTCCTCAGAAAAATTGAAATTTTTCTGAGTACATGTGCTCTTGGTCCCGGACTCAAGTCCTGAGATCGTTTCTCGTTTATACTCCGAATATGAGGAGCAGCACTTGCTCATTCAGAGTCCTATTTTATACTCTTATATGAGTGGTTTATACTCCTTGGGGAGTTATTTATACTCCGGAGAGTTCTTCTCTGATCCAGGCTCAGTTGGTATTGAGGCTAATAGGATGTGGTTCTCAAGCACATGATTAGAACTCCAACCTTTTTTGTATATGTTGCTTTGAAGTAGTGGTAGAGAGAAACTGCCTTTATCAGTTCCCTATCTCATTGAGATCTCCAAAATACCAGTTACACAAGATTAAGGATAACTAGAAACAATATTTAGAATAAGTAAACGAAATTTCAACCCTGAAATTTGCCTGATCTCATTTGACAATGATATGTTTAGCTTACTTACAATTCAGAGGCGAGTCACTTCTTTGTCGCCTTTCTTCATTATCTTGTACATTCCTCTCAATCTCCCTCCTCGTCTCTGCTTCTACCATACCTTTCTTATCTCCCGAGACCTCTTCCTCAGAATCGGGATTCTTTTCTTTTTCATTTCTCACGTCAGGTTCAGGATCTTTGCGTTAACACCTCCGCGAACAGGGGATGTATTATTCTTCTGAGTTATCTTTTCCTTTTTCAGCGATGAATCTAACATCCCACTTTGCGAGAGAGTTCACCATATTCTTGAGACTTCTCCTCTGAGAATTTTTGCTTCCAACCTTCCAACAACACGTCTCACAATAACAAGGTTAAACAATAATCTGTGCAAAGGTTTTGATACATGCTTTTCCAATATTTTGCTACACATTCATTACAGAGACGAACATCATTGCCAATCTTGGTGTATGTTTAACTTATTTTCAGAGCATAATTAATGCGAATATTATCAAAAATTCACAACTCTCTTATGCATTTCATCAAGCATGTAGTAAGCATATAACACAATACATTAAAACAGGGATAGAGATATTCATATATGAAGTAAATGGAATTCGCAAGCAGTATTCAAGGAGGATTGCAATATCAAATTATACAGGCGTTCCCACCTCACACCGTGTCGATTTCTGAACCAAATGAATATTACGCCCATATCATAACTTTGCCCAGAATCATGACAATCTGCACCTTGTCTCTAATAAAATTGGGGGACTCACATTTGTATTTTATTTATTCATACGATTAAGTATTTTCTCACTCCCATTTGACCTTCATTCTCTTGTTTCCTACTTGTAATTGCGTAGTAAATAACTAAAGTTTCCAATACAAGAAACTGAAGACCCAATAAGACCTAACAGCCTAATAATCTCTTCTAATCAGTAGCAGAAAATGTTTTTAGTGTGGATTTCAATCTTAGAGTAGGAGTCTCAATTGTTTAACTATATTCCATAGATCTCTGGAGTGTAGGCGGCACCTCAGTGGGTGATTAACCTAAATGAACAATCAATATCTCTAAACCTCCACATAGAAATACCATAATATATTAGCGCAGAACCATATAACAGATTCAACCTTGCGAATAATCAGAAATTGAGAGCGGCTTTGGGAGCCGCCTGAAGACACATATAAACAGATCCTACGACTATGGATTTTTTGAATAGCAAAAGTGATTTTTCTTTAACCATTTTTAGAAAAGCTTGAATAAATGAAAAACCTCACGTCTCAGTCAGATTTTCCCACAGACGGCGCCATTTGATGCGACCTTATCGAATCCATGGGAGTGGATGATAAGGAACACAATCAAAGAAAGAATAAAGATAAGAAATACCCGGATGAGCCCTTGATAAGTCCTTGGATATTTGATAGTGATGCACGCCTTAGTAGGCCCGAGGACCTGCACGCAAAACCGGGCCGGAGGAGTGTCCGGCGACGGACCTCCGACGCTCAAGTCAGTTGAGCTCGATGAAGAAGATGAAGATAATAATAGTGTTTCATGTTTGTATGTGTGTTGTAAATGGATAGAATGACTTAGATGAACAATTGAAATAAGAAGGAAAGCTTTTATACCTTGTAATGGAGGGGTAGGGAAGTAATTTTACCTCTAGGGTTTGTGGTAAGCAATGCCACGTCACCGTACTACCTGACACATAGCAAGCTGTCACGCATACATTTTCAGGGATGCTCAGAGATTTTCTGACGCACCAAGATTCCTTACTCTTCTTGAAGGCCAAGACAATTCATTTCCTTGGTCCTAAGCGAGCGGGGAAGACCTAATAAGGTTCTTCCCTTCTTAGCCGTGCTCATCAATTCTGGTAGCGTTGGAGATAAGGTTACTAATATCAGATCAGATCCCGGAGGGATCTGATCAACTCTTGTCCCATTTCATGAGATCAGATCCTGGAATGACAAGGTCCTGGGGGAAGTGATCAGCTCTTATTTTGGTTCCTAATCAGTATCTCTTCTTCGTGGACCTGCACCATTATGTCACATCAATACCCAATACGGAAGTTGAAAAATATAATAAGTAGATATTTTAAAAATAATGTGATTGAGTGAAAAAATAATGAAATATGATAGAGAGTAATTTATCAAAAAAATAATGAATAACATTAATTAAGACAGATGACTTATTTCGTTTTTCAACACTTTTTAAGCACTTTACAATTCGAGCCCCACAAGCGTATGGGTCCGATTGTAGTACGTAAGCACGACCAAATAGTTTGTTTGTTCCAAGGATTTAATTAAGTGCAAGTGAATCCCTAAAGTTACGAGTATGCATGCTATTGTAGTAACTACACATGTTTGTTTGGATTTTCGGGAATAAGAACAAAGATATTAAACTATATTAACTAAAGTAATGAGAATGAGTGACAAGGAATACAAGTTATCTAACTTTCGTCGGAAAGTGCAAGAGAAGTGTATTGCCTCGGGTGTTTCCGTTTTGTGAGTAATTAATGAACTAGTGAACCAACTACATGAATGATCTATGAATTCGGATTAAGCTAAAGACTATCACATATGTGTGCAAACCCCCTCGAAAGGCATAGGCGAACAACGTGCATTGATTAGCGATTATAGGATCTAACCAAATACCATAAGCGCGTAAGATAGTGTTTTATAAATACTTTCAACACGGTTACTAATACTTATAAAACACCCTTTCACTAAACCCCTAGACGACCTCTATTCGTTTAGTGTCTAAAGTTGTCGGTCTAGCAATCAACCCTCTCTCGGTTAAGCTAATTACTACTTAACTTCTATTCAATTGACCAAAGCTCACACTCACACCCCAATCATGCAAACCCAACTCTCGTTGCAATCAACACAATAGAAAATGCTAGTTAATAGGATTGATCAATCAAATGAATCAATCACAATACAGCTCTAGAAACAATTACACCTAAATCCTAAGCTAATCATGCAATTACTTCACAATTACACTAGTGTCTAAAGTTGTCGGTCTAGCAATCAACCCTCTCTCGGTTACGCTAATTACTACTTAACTTCTATTCAATTGACCAAAGCTCACACTCACACCCCAATCATGCAAACCCAACTCTCGTTGCAATCAACACAATAGAAAATGCTAGTTAATAGGATTGATCAATCAAATGAATCAATCACAATACAGCTCTAGAAACAATTACACCTAAATCCTAAGCTAATCATGCAATTACTTCACAATTACACTAAATTCCCATCAAAACATCCACACCCAAGACAATCGGGGATTAGCCCATGGTTCTAGAGGAGAATCCCATGGTTAAAACACAAAATAACATAAAGCCCATGCTAATTAATAGAGAAATTGCAATGTAGAAAGTAATTACCAAATTGAAACTTAAAATTGAGAGATATCACCTTGATGATGGATTTGTAGCTACAATATGATGAAATAAGCAAAGCCCACTTACAATCCTTGATTGAAATGACAAGTTAACTAAGTTCTAACCTAATCTATGGAAAACTAGAAGGAAAAATGCTCCAAAACCTATTACTATGTGTAGAGTCTTCTCAATGTGTGGAATCCCTTTCCAAAAACGAACTTTGGACCTTATATACTCTTCCAAAAGTGTTTGGTACGTGCCCTTAGGTCGAAACGCGTTTTTAGGCGAAATCTTGGGTTCACACGGCCGAATCGTGTAGCTCGGCCGAGTCGGGCCTTAATAAAAGCGTGAAAGCGCTTTTTCATTCAGAAGCTCGGCCAAATGGTGGAGCTCGGCCGAGTCGGGACTTGATAACAATTGTGGCCATTCTTCAGGCAGCTCGGCCGAATGGAGGAGCTCGGCCGAGTTGCTCATCGTTCCTGTTTCTGGAATTGCATTTGCACTCGGCCGAATGGTGGAGCTCGGCCGAGTTTCCCATCGCTCCAGTTTCTGCCTTAAACTTCCACTCGGTCGAGTTACGGAACTCGATCGAGTTGTCCAACCTTTCGATTCGGCCGGATTGTAGAGCTCGATCGAGTTTCTCAACATTCCAGATTCTGGATTCAAACTTGCACTCGGCCGAGTTCTGAGCTTTGCCTCTAGCTCGGCCGAGTTGGACAACTCGGCCGAGTTGCTTCATGCCTCTTCTTTTGTGCATCATTTCCGATCCGTGGCTCCGATTGGCTCGATTCTTCTTGCATATGCACTCTCTCTTTCTCTTCGTTCATCTGACTTTTTCCTCAGATTGATTCCTTCGTGTGATTTGCTTCAAAACTCATCGTTTTTCCCTAAAAACAATGTAAAACCATCATGTATCAATAATTTGATAAAACAAACTACTTTTACATAACTTTTGCAATCTTAATACGACAATTAAAGCATATTCACACTATAAATTCATGCAATTTCACCACAAATCAACAGACGAAAAAGAAAAATTGAGTAACTTTCACTAGGAACGGAGGGAGTATCAGAGTTTCACATTGACTTTTCGAAAAACAGAAAAACATTTTAATGACTTATACTTTCCCTGCCCCTTACTTAATGACTTATAACATCACAATATTATATCAAATGTCATTACTTTATTCACACTAAAAAATTTCTTTATTACTTTTAAAGTTATAAAAAGTCTAGACTACCCTCCATAAAAAGTCTATACTAACTGTCTCTCAAGTCAGTTTTTAAGTTTGATATAATTTTTCAACTAGTTAGTGTGATACTCTTTACAATAATAAACACCGATAAATTTTAGGATACCACTTTTAAGCCTTGGATATAACAATGTATGAGCTCTTAGGATGGATGATCGCTTGCTTGATTTGAATGCTCTTGAGAATTTTCTGAAGTTTCAACTTTATGTAATTCCGAAGTATTGAATTACTCAAGATCATTCCTATTTATTGAAGTAAAAAACTATCAATGGAGAGATAACTGTCACTTCGGTCCGTCTATAAGTTTTTCGTTACTTTTTAATACAGAGATTAAGAAAAGTGAGATAAAGAGAAAATGAAAGATATAAATTCAAGTGTAAGAATAAAAAATTAAAATTATTTATGAGAAACTTACAACCGACAGAGTGAGTATATGAATGTTAATTTTTAATTGAGATCTTATTAATTGTCGGTGCCAAATGTCTTCATTTTTTGTTGGTCTTTCATTTCATTTCATTTCATTTCAAAATTCAATTGGGGGTTGGGATTGGGGGTTGGAAGGGATGGGGTTATTAGAATTCCACATGAAAATTATGCATTTAAATTTGAGTTCCAATTCTAGTATTTTTCTCCAACTTACCTTTCAAGTTTCAACCTTTCTTGCAATTTGCCAAAAATGTCAAAAGTTGAAATAACATCTTCATGTCTAGTGGGAATGGAAAGCAATGCAACGACACCTTTGTCAAGATTGGAGCTTACTCCATGGGATCTGCGTTTCCTCCCATTCAATTACATCAAAAGAGGCCTTTTATTTCACAAGCCCCAATCCCATGCAATCGATCAAAACTTGATTGATTCCCTCAAAAACTCACTCTCCCGCACTCTCCACTTCTTCCCTCCCCTCGCCGGCCGTTTAGCCACCATTCAGAACAACGACAACACGGCGTGTTTCTTCGTCGACTGCAACAACTCTGGTGCCGAGTTTGTCCATGCTGTCGCTGCAGACGTGTCCGTCTCCGACATCGTGGAACCAAAGTGCGTCCCTGAGGAACTAGTTTCCTCCTTTTTCCCACTAAACGGGGTACTAAATTTCGAAGGAAATTCGAAGCCTTTGCTGGCGGTGCAGGTTACAAAGCTTGCTGACGGCCTCTTCATAGGTTGTGCAGCCAATCATAGCGTCGTTGATGGGATTTCCTTTTGGCATTTCTTCAATTCTTGGTCTGAAATATCTCGCGGTTTTGAAACCATATCAAAAACCCCTGTTTTTGAACGCTCCTTTCCTACAATCCCTCTTCCTCCATTTGAGAAAAAATTGGTGTCTCACAACAACTATAATGTAAAGAGGGTTTTTCAGTTTAGCAAAGAAAGCTTAGCTAAACTCAAAGGCAAGGCCAATTCGGAAGCTGCCACCAGCAAAATATCTTCTTTGCAAGCGCTCTCTGCTCATTTATGGCGGAGCTACACGCGCTGCCGCCGGAAGAATGCTGATGATCGAATTCCGTGCAATCGAGAAGCGAGATTGGTGATGATCATGGGTGCAAGAGGAAGAATTCCTTTACCGGATGGCTACTTGGGGAACGCGGCTTTTAGTGGTGTGACTACTGTTGAGGAAGCAGAGCTTTTGCAGAAGGGTTTAGGGTACGCGGCGTTGAAGATCAACGAGATGGTTGCACAACAAACAAAGGAAAGAGCAATTAAAGACATTGAAGAGAAGATGAGGAATCCTGTCCTGGTCGCGAATAGGATGTCGACTTCGTTTGTCATCACGAGTTCGCCTCGGCATGATGTGTATGGCAATGATTTCGGATGGGGGAAACCGGTTGCTGTCAGATGTGGAAAGGAGCCAAATACTAATGGAATTATGATAACTTTTCCGTTGGCCGCCGCTGGTGGCATAGAGGTACATGCTTGCTTGACACCGGAGACATGCCGGGAAATGGAAAATGATGCAGAGTTCATGGAAGCTTTCTTGTCATAAGTTAATAATTCACAATGGTAAAATTATGCAATAAAGTTTGTGATGTTTTTCTTTGAGCAAAACAAGCATTACTTAGTTTCCTGTTTTTAAAAATAAAACTGAGTGATGTTTCTAAGTTGATTTCATGCTCTAGAAACATCTATTGTTAGTTAGTTAGTGTGTTACCAGAGTTAGTTAAACAAACGGTTATAATATTCTATCAAACTCTATAAATAGATGAAGTGTGGATTGTATTAATTATTCAGATCAATAAAATAATGTTTAAATTTGTGTTCTTCAACAAGTGGAGTGTTGTCTGAAAGATTTCTTGTTGAGGGAAGAAATTGTATAGAAATGAGACTATTTTATGTTCACTGAACAAATTACATACAGAGTAATGAATATATATATCAATTGAGAAAACAAATTAATTAAAAACTATTTGGGACGGACGTAGCTAAGAACAGTGTAGACCGTCTGAATAATGGAGAGAATAAGGATGAGAAGGGCAGCCATGGCAGACATTATAGCCCATGGACTTCTAAGATATGTCTGAAACAGATCCTTTCGCCACTCAGTTCGACAACTTATTATAGCGTTTTCTCAACATTGCTGTTAAAGTCAGAAGAGTTCCTCATCAACAGAGTTGGCAACCTCATCAGCAGAGTTGGCAACCTCATCAACAGAGTTGAGTTCTTCATTAGTAGAGTTGACAAACTCCTCATCAGCAGAGTTGATGACCTGAACACGTGATACTCTACACACATGTACTAAGATAACTTGTTTATCAAGATAGTTAGTTAGTTAGTTAGAACAAAATTGTTGATAGATACTTCCATCTATCTGTATTTAAAGCCATGAGCTCATTCACAATTCTTTATCAATGAAAACACATTTAGAATTACTCAACTTTCTTAACATGGTATCCAAGAGCCAAATTCATTGATTTTTTTTATTTCTCATTCTTCATCCCGCTTCTTTGAATCTTCAAATCTTTCTTATCTGTAACCGTTTTTTTTTCTTTGAATCTTCAAATCTTCTTCATTCATAACCGTTTTTTTTGTATCTTCAAATCTTCATCACTCTCTGTTCCTCAAATATCATGTTGATTTCCTCCAAGTTCATGAGATGCGTTTGAAACAGCTCAATGTCTCTCGTATGATTACTCCGCCGTCTGCAAACTTGGTAAGAATGCCTAGAGGTATTCAGTATAATAGAGGTGGTAAGCAAAGATTCTCTCGCACCAAGATTGTTTGTCAGATATGTGGCAAGGCAGGGCATACTGTTGCCAAATGTTTTAAACGATTTGATCAGACCTTTCATGGCCTAGAGAATGCTCATCCTCATCCTCATCCTCCTGCACATCCAGCTCCTGTGTTTCAGGCTCCTCCTCCTCCTCCTTATCAAGCACATCTTGCTCACTCATCCATGCCATCTACATCTACTGGTATAAACTCTCAGTCTCCCTACTTTGTCCATACTAATATGGCTTCCTCATCTTCCCAGCCAGCTTCTAGCTCTCCCTGGTATATGGATAGTGGTGCTACTCATCATATCACTTCCAGCCTTGACAACCTTCATCTCTCTACACCCTATCAAGGTACATGTTCTGTCCTAGTTGGTGATGGTGCATTTATACCTATACATAATACTGGATCTGCTTCTATACCTGTCTTGAATGGTCATGGATCTGTTGCTTTATCTAAAGTTCTGCATGTGCCTGATATTACTAAGAATTTGTTGAGCATCTCTCAGTTTTTGAAAGACAACAAGGCTTACATTGAGTTTCATTCTGATTTCTGTGTGGTTAAGGATCTGAATTCTCATCAGCTCCTACTGAGAGGGAAGCTAAATGATGGTCTGTACCAACTGGATCTCTCTCATTTGCTGAATAAAAGACTTGCTGCTGCTTTAGCGGTTTGTAATAATACTGCTCTTGAGTCTAGCAATTCATTTTTGTGGCACCTTAGATTGGGCCATCCATGTACTAAGACACTTTCTACTGTTTTGAAAGTTGTTCATGTGTCCCCTAGAAATTATGTTCTTGGTTTTTGTGAATCCTGTAAACTAGGAAAGATGCATCAAAGGAATTTTTCTAGTGTTTCACATAATACTACTGCTCCATTTCAGCTTATTCATATGGATATTTGGGGTCCTTCTTCTACCTTGTCTACTGAGGGTTTCAAGTATTATCTTGTTATTGTTGATGATTTCACAAGGTATTCATGGATTTATCCTTTAAAAGTCAAATCAGAGGCTGCTCACATTGTTAATCAGTTTGTTGTTATGAGTGAAATACAATTCTCTACTAAAGTTAAGGCTATCCAATGTGATAATGGTGGTGAATTTGTGGTATTGCATGACTTTTGTAAAAGGCTTGGCATAATCATGAGGCACTCTTGTCCACATACACACCAACAGAATGGCACAGTAGAAAGAAAACATCAGCATATTACTGAAGTAGGGCTTTCTCTTTTGGCTAAGGCTTCTCTTCCCATGTCTTTTTGGTGGGATGCTTTTCACACTGCTGTTTATCTCATCAATCTGTTACCATCCTTAACTCTGAATAATTCCTCTCCATTTTCTTTGCTTCATAAGAAACAGCCTGAATATTCATTTCTTAAAGTGTTTTGTTGTGCATGTTATCCTTTCATAAGACCTTATGCTACCTCTAAACTTCAGTTCAGATCTTCCAAATGCACCTTTATTAGTTACAGTCCTATGCACAAAGGTTATAGATGTCTTGACTCATCTGGCCGCATTTACATCTCTAGGACTGTTGATTTCAATGAATCTGAATTTCCTTTTTCCAAGTCTTCCTCATCTCCTCCCCTCACTACTAAACTCTCATCTCCTCTCACTCATACTCCCATTCCCCACTTTCCAAATACTACTGCTCCCTTCATTCCCCCATTGTCTCCTTCTCCTGCCCCTATCACCTTCTCTCCTTCATTTCATAATCAGCAAGTTTCTCCTCAATCTCACTCCTCTACTGAAGCTTCACCTTCTCCAGTCTCCCCTCCTCTCCCTCTTCCCTCCAATATCCATCAAATGGTTACTAGAGCCAAAGCTGGTATCTTCAAACCCAAAGTTCTTTTGACTAAAACATCTGCTGTGCCTCTTGAGCCTGATACTGCAACTCAAGCTCTTCAAATTCCTGAGTGGAAACAAGCAATGAATGATGAATATTCTGCCTTGATGAAGAATCACACTTGGGATCTGGTGTCGTGGTCAGCTGATATGAATATCATTACTACTAAATGGGTGTTCAGAGTTAAGAAGAATAGAGATGGTTCTGTGGAGAGATTTAAGGCCAGACTGGTGGCTAGAGGATTTCAGCAGACTGCTGGGGTGGACTTCTTCCATACATTCAGTCCTGTTCTTAAACCAATTAATCTAAGGATTATGTTCAGCCTTGCTATGACAAGAGGGTGGCAAGTTCAGTAGGTGGACATTAATAATGCCTTCTTACATGGTGCTCTGAAAGAAACTGTCTACATTGAACAACCTCAAGGCTTTATTGATGATCAGAAGCCTACTCATGTTTGCAAATTGGTGAAGACTCTTTATGGTTTGAAGCAAGCACCAAAGGCATGGTTTGATACTCTTATGACCTTTCTTTTCAGTCAAGGCTTTCAGCAATCATGTTCGGATCATTGTCTTCTTTTCAGAAATTCTTGTGGAAAAATGCTCATGATCCTAGTATATGTAGATGATATCCTAATCACTGGTGATGATTCAACTGACATTCATCTTCTCATTGGTGCACTTCATTCAAAATTCTCCTTAAAACACATGGGTGAAGTAAACTATTTTCTGGGAATTGAGGCAAATTTTTCAAACAATCAAGTTCATCTCACTCAATCAAAGTATGCCAAAGAAATCATTCAACGAGCTGATCTTCATTCTTGTAATCCATCTCCCACTCCCTCCTGTCCTAGTCTAAAACTATCCAAATTTGATTCCCATCCCTTTCATGATCCCTCTCTTTATCACTCTATTGTTGGAGCTTTTCAATACCTCACCCTCACCAGACCGGATCTTGCCTACTCTGTTAATAAGTTGAGTCAATTCTTGCACACACCCACCACAAATCACTGGAAAGCGTGTAAGAGAGTACTTCGGTATATTAAGGGCACTATTTCTAATGGCATATCCTTTAGTTCTTTTTCTGATTTCAGGTTAGTGGCATTTGCTGATTCTGACTTTGCAGCAAGCTTGGATGATCGAAGAAGTACCAGTGGCTTCTTTATCAAACTTGGTTCTAACATTTTGTCTTGGAGCTCTCGCAAACAGTCTGTTGTTGCCAGAAGTAGCACTGAGGCTGAATACAGAGCACTTGCCTTAGCGGCTGCTGACTTAATCTGGGTTACATCGTTGTTTAAAGAGCTTGGTCTTCCGCTGATTTCGCCTTCTGTGCTCTGGTGTGACAATGAGGGGGCTATCAAACTTGCTTTCAGTCCTGCATTTCATGCTCGCACAAAGCACATTGAAGTAGACGTTCATTTCATCCGTGAGAAAGTTCTTGATCGCACTCTTGATGTTCGATATGTCCCTACTGCTGATCAACAGGCTGACATCTTTACCAAATCCTTATCCCCTCTCCGGTTTCAAAATCTGTGCCGATCTCTTGCTCTTCACCTTCCAGGAGATTCACAGCGAACCGGAGCATGTTAAAGTCAGAAGAGTTCCTCATCAGCAGAGTTGGCAACCTTATCAGCAGAGTTGGGTTCCTCATCAGCAGAGTTGGCAACCTCATCAGTAGAGTTGGCAACCTCATCAACAGAGTTGAGCTAGATACTTCCATCTATCTGTATTTAAAGCCATGAGCTCATTCACAATTCTTTATCAATGAAAACACATTTAGAATTACTCAACTTTCTTAACAATTGCCACCATATCTAAGAACCTTGGGTTGAAATCAGGATCAAGAGAAACATCCTTAGTCATCCTGTTTAACAAATTAGCTAATTCAGCAGCAGGAAGCGCGGTAAGGATGATGTCGCACGATTGTAACTTTTTAAAATTAACAACCTTCTTAAATTATGACACATAAGTCAAATTAACCACAAAATGACACATAAGTCAAATTAACCCCAAGATGACACATCATCAATTTAAACTCCCTATAAGTATATAAGAGAATTTTCTCTATTACTATTACATGACTTGTACTACATCTATTATTTAATTATATTTTTTAATCAAAATAAAAAAAAAAACTTATAGCGGAACAAACGGAAGAAGTATTTTCAATCGAAACCTTGATATGCGAAAATATGAGTGGCTATGGCTGTGTCAGTGTCGTGGGTTGGATTTATGACATTGAAAGAGATAAAGGGGATGAAATATGAGTGGCTGTGGCTGTGGCTGTGTCAGTGTCAGTGTCGTGGATTGGATTTATAACATTGAAAAAGATAAATGGGGTGGGGCTCGAGTTTTGGGATCATAATAGAAATATACAATCCTTTCCACACATTTATTTTCGTCTATTTGTCCAATTTTATTATGACTATTCATTTTTTGGAAATGTCAAAGTCTCAAGTGTATTCAAGTACACCATGTACTTGAATAGACTTTAATTGGTCAATTGTTGATTGTTGATTGGTCAACAGTCAAATTGGACGGAAGGAGTATTACTTTTACACTCATTTCAACCACATACTCACTTTACTTTATTCATTTAACTTTATAAAATTATCCATTAACACTATACACATTACACTTTTTTTTAAAAAATAAGTGTGTTTATCTTAAAAAAAAATGAATGAATAATTTTCATTGAAACAAACGAAAAATAAATGTTACTCCCTCCGTCCCAAAGTTGAAGCCACAAACTAAATTGGCACGGGTTTTAATAAATGAGTTGTTTATTAGTATTGTGTAAGATAAAGTGGGGGTAATAAAGACTTTTCAACTTTATAAATAGTAATAAAGTTACTTTTTAGTGTAATAAAGTAGTGGCATTTGTCGTAATATTGTGATATTTTAAGGGGAGTGTTTAAAAGTGCTTTTACTATTTTAGGTAATGTGGCTTCAAGTATGGGACGCCCAAAATGGTAAAATGTGGCTTCAAGTATGGGATGGAGGGAGTATATGTTATGGATATTTTATAGAAAAAATATATTTATATCTAAAAGTCCGAACTTATAGAGAGGGTGGAAATTAATTCTTGTATATTAATTCCTAACACTCCCCCCACACTCGTGGGCCGGATTAATATCTCTTACCCTTTTTGGGGAGGAGGCCTATCGAGTGGACAATTTAAATGAGTGGAGTACTTTCAACAGGAATCGAACCCAGGCCGTTTGCCTGATTTGCTCTGATACCATGAAAGAGTTCCGTCTCATCTAAAAGTCCGAAATTATAAAGAGGGTGAAAATTGATTCTTGTATATTAATTCCTAACATACACATTTAAACTTGTCTAATTCAATACAAAAAAGTGCACCCCTGATCATAAATATCAGTTCCAATTCTAGAATTCTTCTCCAACTTACTAACTTCTCAACCTTTGTTGCAATTTGTCAAAAATGTCAAAAGTGGAAATAACATCTTCATGTCTTGTAAGAGTATCAACAACAATACCATTAATGTCAAGATTGGAGCTCAGTCCATGGGATCTGCGTTTCCTTACACACAAATACATGAAAAGAGGCCTTTTATTTCACAAGCCTCAATCCGATCACAACTTGATTGATTCCCTCAAAAACTCACTCTCCCGCACTCTCCACTTCTTCCCTCCGCTCGCCGGCCGCTTAGCCACCATTCAGAACAACGACAACACGGAGTGTTTCTTCGTCGACTGCAACAACGCTGGTGCCGAGTTTGTCCATGCTGTCGCTGGAGACGTGTGCGTCTCCGACATTATGGAACCAAAGTGCGTCCCTGAGGAACTAGTTTCCTCCTTTTTCCCACTAAAAGGGGTACTAAATTTCGAAGGAAATTCGAAGCCTTTGGTGGCGGTGCAGGTTACAGAGCTTGTTGACGGCATCTTCATAGGTTTGGCAGCCAATCATAGCGTTGTTGATGGGATTTCCTTTTGGCATTTCTTCAACTCTTGGTCTGAAATATCTCGCGGTTTCGAAACCATATCAAAAACCCCTGTTTTTGAACGCACGTTTCCTACAATCCCTCTTCCTCCATCGGAGAAAATAATTGTGACTCACAATCACGTTTTTGTGGAGAGGGTGTTTGAGTTTAGCAAAGAAAGCGTAGCTAAAATCAAAGGCAAGGCCAATTCCGAAGCTGGAACCAACAAAATATCATCTTTGCAAGCGCTCTCTGCTCACTTATGGAAGAGCTACACGCGCTGCCGTCGGAATGCTACTGATGATCAAATTCGAGTAGCGGTTTTCGTGATGATCATGGGTGCAAGAGGAAGAATCCCTTTACCGGATGGCTACTTCGGGAATGCGGTTTTTAGTGGTGTGACTAGTGTTCCGGAGGCAGAGGTTTTGAAGAAGGGATTAGGGTATGCAGCGTTAAAGATCAACGACACGGTTGCACAACAAACAAAGGAAAGTGCAATTAAAGAGATTGAAGAGTGGATTAGAAACCCTGTACCGCCCCCCACGAATACGAGTTTTTCGTTATTCGTGATCACGGGTTCGCCTCGGCACGATGTGTATGGCAATGATTTTGGATGGGGGAAACCGATTGCTGTCAGATGTGGAATGGCAAATTTTGAAGGAAATATGACAACTTTCCCGTCGGCCACCGCGGGTGGCATCGAGGTACATGCTTGCTTGACACCGGAGACATGTCGGAAAATGGAAAACGATGCAGACTTCATGGAAGCTTTCTTGTCATAATTCACAAATTTCACATCCCTAGCTTTTACAAGTTTTCGTGTATTAGTTGTGTTTTGCATGAGTGCTTATATATTCGGTGTTTCGTCTTTGGTAAAGTCTAGTATGCACTCACCATTTACCAAAAAGTGTAAGTCAGTAAAACTGAAAAGTGCAACATGGACGGGTGCACAACATGCACTCGAGTCCATAGCAGACCAACCTTCGTCTTTTCATTCTTGGAGTTCTTGTGGATTTAATCATTTTTCAATTAATTTCTTACAACTATCACGTTGTTGAAATTGAAAAGATCAGCTGGACATATCTATCACGTTGTTGTACAGATTTGTTTTTGAATATTTAGATAAAGAAACCCAAACAAACAATTAAGAAACTATATAGAGTATATTTTAATGCATGGTTGATCGCCTTGATATAAATATCTAATCCAATTTACGCGGGACATGTATTACTAATTAATTGTACAAGGAAAGGCGAGAAGATGCTTTTTATCCACCATAATTTTACATGCCTTTTTGTATATGAGAAAGAGATTTTTATCACATTTGAATTGATGACTGAATTATCTTTGTATACATAGGTAAGATTACAACAAAGATTACTGGAGATTTGAATATTTGAAATATATATATAAAATTATTAGAATTAATGCAATATTGAGATGTCATCTGTTATAATACTTATCAGAAGAGAAGCTAGTTATCTGGTTTGAGTCAGGGCAGCTGAGTAAGGTCAACTCAACTGATAATATTAGCACCAGATGTCTTGTTTTATCATTTGTAATTGAAATAGCTAAGTGCTATATTCCATAACAAAGATAATGATAATAATAAGATTTGAATAACTAATTAATCCCTTATATCTCTCTAACATCCCCTCAAACTATGCGTGGGATGTAGAGTAATAATTCACGTATTCTACAACACTAGAATAAACGACCACAAGTATACGGTGTCTATCGTAACGAAGTAAGTACGAGGTCGATCCCACGAGGAGGTATAATGTAAAAGTGTAGTTTGTTAACGGAGTTCTAAATAGACGCGATCGAGTAATTGAAGATAATGGATTACCCTAAGATTGCCTACCAATTTGTCACAAGTAAACAATTAAGAGTAATGTAAAATCGATCAAATAACATGCAACTCAAGAAAACGAGAATTAAAACGAATGGAAACTCAAATATGAGAAAGTAGGTTCCAAGGCATTTGCAACATTTAGAAATCCATTTATGTTTCGTAACTCATTCAAATGGCAATTAAGGTTGTTCTCTTATAAGGTTGACCACTAAAGAAGGATTAATCAATCTCTCGATACAACTAATCCAAAGGAGCATGCAACATAGGTTCGTATTTCTACATCACAAACATCACACCACCTAAAATAGCCCCTAAGATCAATCAATTCCCTCTCCGATAACTAATCCTCTCTCGAGATCATAATAATATCGGGTTGCATGCTTGCATACGATTAATGCAATAAATCTTTCAATATTATCCCAATTAACAATAAATTAAGCAAATCATCATGGCCAATAACAACATGCTTCCAAATGAGAATTAAGCATACAAATAAGAGACAAACACCATTTAAATCAAGAAACTAGTTCATAAACTTCAATCCAAATATTTACAAATCCCTAGAACCAAAAGTGTTCTAGCCAATCAACAACATAATCCAACTACAAATAAAACTAAGATAAAAGCAATAAAAAGTGAAGAGAAAATAAAGTTTAGACTATTGTATGGTGAGGAATCAAATTCCAAAGCCAATGGTGGCCTCCTTGCATGAATTGATGAAGAATTGAAGAAGTAGATGATGAAAACCTCCAAGTGTGTGTGATTGTGTGTGAGACTTCTTGAGGGAGAGGTAAGATGGTTTTGAATTTAAGAATTGAGGTATTTATAGTGTTGGGGTAGGGTTTGGGTGTAAGAATTGCAAGTTGGCCCCTTGAAAATGGAGAAAATATGAGTTTGGCACCGAAAATGGGTTGGCCCGGCCGGGTGGGAATGTTGCTCGCCCGGGCGGGTATGTTGGCCTAAAAATTTGGGAACAGGGGGTAAGTGGCCCGGCCGGGCCAAACCTTCGTCTTTGGCAAAAAATTCAACATTTTATCGCCCGACCGGGCGGGTATGTTGGCCGAAAAATTTGGGAACAGGGGGTAAGTGGCCGGCCGGGTGGGAATGTGGCCCGGCCGGGCCAAACTTTCGTATTGGCCACTTTTAAATGACTCGGCCGCCCGCCCGGGCGGGTATAGTGGCCCGGCCGGGCCAAATTTTCGTTTTGGCTCCGTCCTTCGTTTTCGTCCTCCAACTTCGTCCCTCCGTATCTTGAGCTTACGACCTCCGATCGACTCGATTCTTTTTGCTATTCCACTCCATTTTTCGAGCCGGATCCAATGGATCACTCTTCTTTCCGATCCAATCACTTGTGGTATGTGTTTTGCTCCCAAATTTCATCGTTTTACCTACAAAATCGATAAAACACTACCTTTCTCTTATTTCGACCAAAACAATGATAATCACCCCATAAATCAATGGAATCAACATCAAAATGAGCTTCACATGTGCATCTAAAGTGCGTAAATTCCACCCGAATCAAATAACACAAAACTTAAAACGAAAAAATTAAAGGCAGGTCGAGGTAGACTCTTCGTGAAGATGTCAGCTAATTGAAGATGAGACCGTAACTAATTTTCAGATGAAATGACAGTAGTCAATATCAATGTGTTTTTCACGTTTGTGGGCCATCAAATTTTGACTCTAAAAAATTTCACTCTTGTTGTCACAAAGGAGCAAAGGTCGAACGGAAGGAAGAGCTTTGAGTTCACGAAGAAGGTTCGTAACCCAAACAAGTTCAGCAACAACATTTGCTAAGGCCCGATACTCAGATTAACAACTAGATCGGGAAACTGTTTGTTGCTTCTTTGCACTCCAAAAAATAATATTGTCATCAAGAAAAATAGAATATTGGTGTCATTTGCATTTTATATTAACTATCATGTAACAACTGAGTGCGACCCACTCCTTTGAGTACCACTGGCACTTCAGTAATAAAATCTATTTTCCCTAGGTAGAGTTATAAGTTTCAATACAACAAGCCCAATCGACATTTGCGTAGCCGACAATGGACCTCTCTAAACGAGAAGTGAACATGTTGTCGAAGGAGACAATGAGACGTAGTGGAGAATGCATTTATTTCATAGCTGCAAAGTGAGATTACATTGGAGCTTGAAGTACTCTTGAAAAGTGTTTTAGCTCTTTAAGATAACTAGTCGACTGATTTGTTAGGGGCCTGGGTCTAGTTAGTCAACTGATGGTTATCAAACAAAACTATGTGCAAAAATGTGGTAGTCCATGATTATACTTGTCCGTTTATGAAATTTTTTTTGCAAATCATTTTATGCACGATTAGTTGACTTGATGTCAGCTGATACAGATGAGTTGTTAAAACTGACCAAACTCTTGACTCCGGTGTCAAATTTTTCTCCATAATACCTTTCTCAACTCAGAATGACGAGTCGGTCAAGAGTCATCTCTTCACCATGACTAGCGAGTAAATAAGAGGGTATCAGTTGATTTGGTATTAGCTGATACAAGACGTTCTTTAAAACAATGTTATGCAATATGCAAGATTATGACAATTAATATGAAAGTAGTAAATAACACCCGATTTATAGTGGTTGATTCGGTTGTAAATTGCATAAGAATTCATGCGAATTAGTGATAAATTTTGAGGGGTTTTCATGCATTTTCACACTAATATGCATGATTTGATTGAGAAATGTGTTTGAGCTCGTTTTGTAGGAATACGATGTGAATTAGGCATTAAAATCGCAAAAAAGAGTGTTCAATCATTATTTTCACTCACTGGACTGAAGAGAGGATTGCACCAGTGGATTCGTCTCGAAAAATGGAGTGGAATGGGAAAACGAATCAAGTCAATCGGAGGTCAGAAGCTCGAGATATGAAGGGATGAAGACGGAGGACAGAAGTTGGGCCGAAGCATCCGCCCGACCTGCCCGACCAGGCCGCCCGGCAGGTCCATATTATCTGCACCCACCATTTTGATAAGTTCACCCCATGCGCGTATTTTTTGCCAAAATCAACTTACGAAGTTTTGGCCCGGCCGGGCCACCTGTTCCAGCCCATTTCGCTCACCCAACTTGTCCGCCCGGCCACGCCACTTACCCACCCGGCCTGGTGGACCTATTTTTGGGGGTTTTGACCAATTTTCTCCAAATTTCAAAGGCCTAATTACAAAATTAATTCAATACTTTCACCCCAAGTATAAATAGAGTTCATTTTGAGTTTTAAGGGGTCTTCCTCATTTTTCAAGCATTTCCTCACACACAAACACATAGTTAGTAGTGTTCTTCATTTTTAGTTTAATTTTTCATTAGATTAGATAGAATAGTGGTTTTTACTTCAAATCAAGCTACGATTATCATCGGGCATCGTTTATTACATCGTTTTGTAGCTACATTTTCATGATAAAGGTGATATTACTCTATTTTGCAATTCAATTTGGTATGTTCTTAATTTCTCCATTCTATTGCTATTTTGTTATGAATTTGATGTTATTTGTTGTTTTAGCCATGGATTCCTATCATAGAACCATGGGCTAAGCTCTAATTGCCTGGGGTGTGGAAGTTTTGTTGTTAAGTGGTGTAATTATGGATTGATTGCATGATTAGCTTAGGAATGGGTGTATATGTTTCTAGTGTTGTAATTTCCATGATTCAATTGATTAATTCACCCTATTAGCTAGCATTGTTAGTTTTGTCGACTTCAACGACCGTATTGGGTTGCATGATTAAGGGTGTGTGTATGAACTTGAATTAATCTATTAGAATTAACATAGTAATTAGCTACACCGATCGGGGGTTGATTGCTTAGATCGACGACACGAGTCGATTAGAGGTCGTCTATTAGATTAGTGAGAGGGCGTCTCATAAACATTAGTAACCGTGTTGAACGTGTTTATGAGACACTATCCTAGGAGCTTAGGTGGTGTTTAGTTTGGGATTGATTTGAATTGGATTTGGATTGTGGTGGATTGGATTGGGATTTGGGTAATCCATGAATAGTAATTGTGTGTAAGTTGTGTTTGGTTAAGGATTGAGAAGTAGGGGTAGATTTAATTTTATGTCACATCAAAAGTGATGTTATAATATTTTATTATTGTTAGTAGTGAAAGAAAAGTAAGAAAGAGAAGAAAGTATGAGAGAGAATGAGTGTGTGAAAGAAAAGTAAAAGAGAGAATCAGGGTGTGAAAGAAAAGTAAAAGGGAGAAGAAAGTAGAATAGAGAATGAATGATTTGATTGTATAAAAATAGGTGTATAGGTGTATTATAGGGGTGGATTGGTATTTGAATTTGTATTTGGATTGAGATGGATTGAGAGAGATTGGATTGGGATTGGGCCAATCCAAATCCGGATTGACCAATCCCAAAACAAACACCGTCTTATGGTATTGATTAGACTATATAATTTCAAATTGATGCACGTGTTCACCTAAGCCTCACAAGGGATTGGTCGACACACGAGTGATAGCCTTTAGCTTTATCGAATACCTTAGGTTTAATTTGTGTAATTTAGTCCATTAATTCCCCACATAACCTACAAAATGGATACACCCGAGGCAATACTCTCTCACCTTGCACTTTCGAACGAAAGTTAGTTAGCTTGTTACTTCTTTTGTTATTTCTCATACTTGTGTTTATAATTCTCGAAAATTCAAACAAACACGTGTAGTTACTACAATAGCATGCATACTCGTAACTTTAGGGATTCACTTGCACTCAATTAAATCCTTGGAACGAACAAACTACTTGGTCGTACTTACGTACTACAATCGGACTCATACGCTTGTGGGGATTGTATTGTTAAGTGCTTAAAAAAGTGTAAAAAAAACGAGACAAGTCAATGGCGCCGCTGCCGGGGATTTAAATGAGTGTTATTAGTGAAACTTAGAGTTTGTTGAGTGTTATTGATAGTAGCATTTCTTTTTCGTTATCTTGTTTTTCGTTTCTCTTTGTAGGCTTTGATACTTGTCTTTTGTAGGTTCTTGTGATTTTGAAAAATGTTGTAAAGTATTTTTGTATTTTTTCTGGGATATGTATGAACAATATATGAATGTTTGAAGATTGATAACAGAAAGGTGAGAGAGAGAATTTAGAGAGAGATGAGAGTTTGTTAGTTTTCTGATGATATTCAGAATTGGCCAAAATTGGCAAAGTAATAGTATTTGGGACCACAAGTCCACTTTTGGAACCAATATCGCAGGTTGACTAACGGTTGACTAATTTTGAAACCAAATGTGTCAAGTTTTTCTTTTTCGGGACCAAAATTCAGAATATTGAAACCAAAATCATGAGTGCCCATGGATGGTGGGACTAAAAGTGCATTTTTTTTTCTGATACCGTCTCACACAATAAAACAAAATATAATTTGGGTATGACACTTTTTTTAATTAGTGTCAATTTGAACGGTCTCACCGCACAAGTCTTTGTCATTACTTGAATTCTAAACATAATTATAATTATACAGTAATAATTAATTTTGATAAAATCGAGATATTTACTCTATTATATTAACGTTCAAATATTAGTTTTCTTATTGACAATTTGATTACATATATGACAAATGAATATATATATTGAGAAAACAAGTTAATTATTTAACAACTATTTGGGACGGACGTAGCTAAGAACAGTGTAGACCGTCTGAATAATGGAGAGAATAATGATGAGAAGGGCAGCCATGGCTGACATTATAGCCCATGGACTTCTCAGATATGTCTGAAACAGATCCTTTCGCCACTCATTCGACAACTTATTATAGCGTTTTCTCAACATTGCCACCATATCTAAGAACCTTGGGTCGAAATCAGGATCAAGAGAAACATCCTTACTCATCCTGTTGAACAATTTAGCTAATTCAGCAGCAGGAAGCGCGGTAAGGATGATGTCGCGCGATTGTAGTAGGCGCGCATCATCAGCGCCCTGGACGAGGCCTCCCATGAGAAACATGTACGCGGTGACTTCATTGTTACATAACTTGTTGTGAACTTGCTCTGATGCCATTAAGTTGAGAAACGACGACTTTGTTGAACCATCGACGACAATTTGTGGAAGCATAAGTGTGTTACGATGAATCCGGATGTCTACTAGGCTTGTAGTATTACTTGTTGTGAATCCAATTCCAACTTTGTGAAGCTCTGTGGCTGATGGTATGTTAATATTGTAAAATGTAGCCGTCGTCCATTTCATTCTTCTCGGAAGGATTTTCGCCTGATTCACGAGGCACCTTCGATAAATTTCTAGTACGTGTGGTGGGACGAGTTCGCCTACATTTACAATGTCTTTTAATATATCGTTTTTTCTGGGTAAGTTCCTTATGGGTACGAACATGGTTCCAATAGCCTTTATAAAGTTGCTCAAAATATCCAACCGGGCCTTAATGCAGCCAGAAATTATGTCAAGGAAGTCAATACAAACAATTAGTAAATATGAAAATTGAAGAAAGGACTTACTCGTACAAGGAAGTAAATATGCTTTCTATACGTCATGTTTTTTTTTTCAACTATATTTTTCTTCTAATTCTCGAAGTTAAAATTGAATAAATAAATCTAGACTCTGGTAGTATTTTCTAGAAGGAAAAAAAAGACTTAAATGAAAGGTATTATGAGCCTCTAGAAAGAACCTAATGACATTTTTTGAGGTTATAAATTTATTAGAGATATGTCTTTTACATTCGTTAGAAGGTTTGTTTAATTAATCAAGTGGGAGGTGTATTTAGCAATATTTGAGGTGCATATATCTTCACCCAAAATATTAAGGTAAACTCTCTTGTGAATTAACTGGATCCATACCAATACTGATACCATTACACTTATAAACTAATACACACGTACAAACGTGTCCAATTATGTGAATAAATATTTATTAATTTGTAAGAGTAATGGTACTCCATTAATAGTTTATAAGTCTAATGATATCAGTTTAATACGGTGAAAATATTTCCTTGAAGACCAATTCTAATACTAATGACCAATATGAATATAACTATCAACAAGGAAGCTTACATACCAGATGAATGTTACTTTTATCAACCATGTTTAGCTTGTCAAGTAGCATTATGGGAAGCTGGTTTTCCAGCAACAGCATGTCGTGTAGATAGTATTTAATCTCCCCAGGTTTGTCAAGTATGTCGGATATTACCGGATTATCCGAAGCATACGAAATATGGCTAGAGCTGAAGGCATAATCTTTTGTGGTACGAATAAGCTCGAGAATGAAGCAGCCATCGACAAGCATCATTCGTACAAAGGCCTCCGTGTTCTCTTGCCACCTACGATCTAACAAATCGTAGGCGTCTTTTAGGTCATCAACCACCGAAGTGATGACCTCTATATATCTTTGTAATGGGATTTGGGATCTACTGATGAAGTGAGAGAGAGAAGCTTCCTTGACCAGCTCTCCTGGCCCACATTGCTCCTCCCCATGGAAGTACGGCCCAAATGATACCCTGTACGGTCTGAAAAACATGAATATAAAAGTTAAATGCTATCAAATATGATTATATATATATATATATTATAAGAAAAGGGTGTATATATTGAATCTTTTGAGTGCCTGTAAATGTCGTCGTAATCTTCGTCGACATTACGGATGGTGGGAGGCAGTTTAAAAAGGCGACGGCGTGCTCGGTTGGTTTGATATATCTGCTCCTCCGTCGATATTCCTCTTTCCATGTCGATAGCCCATTGATACGCCCTATCATCCATTGCTTAATTTCAAACCAACTTTCTTTAGGCCATTTTATACATAAAATGAAATATTATTCCAACTATAAAATTAAACATCTTGTCGGCCTATATATGCCTTACTTCGCCGAGAATTAAACTGACATTATTCTTCAAACACGAATTTTATTGTAAAAATTGTTCTTTGGTATTAAAGCCGATGAAGTTACTTTACTTTTTTGGTGAGTATTTATCGGATTAATATTAATTTTAGAGTATTTCTTAAAACTTTAGAATAAGTAAATGAGTTAAAATTCATGCAATTTGACCTTTTACGTAAAAGGTTTTAAAAAGTTATTTAGAATTTTCAATTTCGTCCATAACTTTGTAATTGATATACTACAATACCATGTTGTTCATAAAATGGGAATTATGCATGAGACAAGACTGAAAATCTTAAAAAAATATTGCGACTTTTTGTGATGAAAATGTCCAAAATTATGTAATATCGTTTATTGATTAATTTGTATTTAGTTCATGCCACTTAGTCAAGTTCAAATTATCTTAATTAGTTGAGAATTAATAGCATAAAGCGGGTTTCCTTCTCATTTATTTTTAATCACATTCCCATTTTGCACTCATTAAATAAAAAAGAGGAGGAAAGTAGCCCCAACAACTGAAAATGAATAGTGCAATTGAGTATATACTTTGATTTCTATGGAGAGAAAGGATTAATTAATTAATGAATAAAGCACAAATTAAGGTAAGTACCTCTCGAGTTTCAGAATATAAAATGAAACACTTCTCATATATACCGCTGAAAATGGAAGGAAGGGATAGAATATAATATTGCAGGGCCAAAGCAACAAAGTGTGTAAATTAAAAGTATATAATTTTCTTACTAGGTGTAACGTGAGACACAGACCGTCGCACGATAAAACAGAATATAATTTTTTTTTAATTTAATAGGAAGTATTTTTTTTATTTTTTTTTAAAAGAAAAATGCATTATGATCAAATAAGATACGAATTGAGAAGGTTGTTTACAAAGTTTAATGGCACGACCCAAGTGTGAGGACTCCCGAACCATCGCAAGTTCTAATTAGCAAAAGCATGTGTCAAATTTACACATATAATAAGAGAATTCCTATTCGTCCTTATTTAATTAAAGTAAATCATGTTATGTGTGGTCCCTAGACTAATTAAAATGTGGACTGAATTCTCTCTCTTTTTTCTTTCTTGTAGCTTTACGCTGTTCATCATAATCATCTCCTCTTTTGCTTTAATTTTCCAATTTTTTCTCAATTATTAATTATGATCATGTGGAGGTTGTATGTTTCTCGAGAAAAAGAAAAAAAAAATGGAGATTACAATTTTGAATTCCAAATCTCATGTGCACTCAAGTACACCATGTACTTGCGTTGATCTTAACCGGTTAAACTTTGAACTTTTTTTTTCCGATTGTTTCTTTTTTCTGAAAAAGTGTATGTTAGTATATTGAAAAATGCATCTTCGTTTTTAAATGAAAAGTGCATGCTACTATATTGAAAAGTGTAACATTATTTTTAATGAAAAGTGTATGTTATTATAATTGAAAAATATATATTATATATTATAACTGAAAGTTTATGTTCTATTAATGAAAAATGTATGTTATTATAACTGAAAAGTGTATGGTATTATAACTGAAATGTGTATGCTATATTAATGAAAATTGTAAGTTATTATAATTGAAAAATATATGTTATTATAACTGAAAAGTGTATGTTTTATTAATGAAAATTGTAAGTTATATATTAATAAAAGGGTTAATTCTAAATAAATACACCACTTTTATTCCCAGTATCAATTTAATCACGACCTTAATTTACGATTATTGTAGAAAATTCCAACCTTTCATCGTGTTGCAATTAAATACACATTTTTTTTCTCCGGCCAACAATTGATGACATGGCTTTCCAGAGTTTGCCACGTTAGATTGCAAATAATTTTTTATTTTATTTTTCACATCAGATTACACTTTATAAAAATAATTTTTTTTTTTATAAAAATAAAAATAAAACTCCCGCTGCGTCTTCTTGTAAAGGTATGAAACAAAAATCAAATCGGAAGAAAACATATTCTTCCACACCAAAGATTAGAATCAAAGAAAAACAAATTGATTTTAGAAGAATTATTCTGGAGAGTTGGTTTTACAAGAGGAAGATGGTTTTATATAAACCAAGTGCTAGAGAAAAGGAAAAAGAAACTGCCTAACTAATTAGCAGTTATTAGACTAACTTCGGGAAAATTTCAAAATACATCCTGTAACTTAGATCGATTCCATTTTAAATCCTTTATGTTTTCACTTTTTCAAAATACGTCCTAAGGTGTCCTATTTACGTCCTGTAACTTAGGACAATTTCATTTTAAATTCTTTAAGTTTTCACTTTTTTCAAAATACGTCCTAAGATGTCCAATTTACATCATTTTTTTATCGAAAATTAATTTTTTTCTAAAAGCTGTCATGCGCGGCTCGAACTTTTGTTTAAAATTGGGGCTTCCGGCAAATTTGGTTATTGGGCACCTTAGGACGTATTTTGAAAAAGTGAAAATTTAAAGGATTTAAAATGAAATCAACCTAAGTTACAGGACGTAAATTGGACAAAAGGATGTAAATTGAACACTTTAGGATGTATTTTGAAAAAGTGAAAACTTAAAGGATTTAAAATGGAATCAATCTAAGTTACATGACTTATTTTGAAATTTTCCCGACTAACTTCTAATCCATATTTACAGAAACTAACCTACCTTACTTATTACAATCTTGATACCCCCTCAAATTGTGCATGGATGTTGAAGAGGTCCAATTTGGATTTGAAAAGATTGAAAGAGGAAGGTGGCAAAGGCTTAGTCATGATGTCAGCCAAGTTATCTTGAGAAGGAATGTGGATAAGCTTGATGACAGCATTGTGAATCTTTTCTCTGGTGAAGTGAATGTCTATTGAAATGTGTTTGGTTTTGTCATGAAAGCATGGATTATGGGCCATGGCATGGGCAGATTTGCTATCTGTGTATACGGCTGCTGGTTGATCATGAAGGACATGAAGATCTTTAAGGATGTACAAAATCCACTGAACCTCACATGTTGTAGTAGCTAGAGCCCTGTATTCTGCCTCTGCTGAAGATCTTGCTATTGTGGGCTGCTTTTTGGATTTCCAGGAGATGAGAGAGTCTCCCAAGTAAATTGCATAACCTGTGATGCTTTTTCTTGTGACTTGGCATCTAGCCCAATCTGAATCAGAAAGGGCATGCAGTTTAAAGCTATTAGTAGAAGAATAAAAGATTTCTTGCCCTGGATTATCTTTAAGGTATCTAAGTAAACGATGTACAGCAGCCAAGTGAGCTGTAGTAGGTTTACTCATAAACTGAGTAAGGACATGAACAGAAAAAGCAATATCTGGTCTTGTTATGGTAAGATATAACAATTTTCCTACAATGCTCCTGTAAGAAGTAGGGTCACTGAGAAGAGGAGCTTGTGCATCAAAGAAAGTTTGCTTTTGATCCATGGGAGTAGAAAAAGGTTTGCTATCTAAATAGTCAAACTCATGAAGAAGTTCTAATGTATACTTTTTTTGACACAAATGCAAACCTTTTGGATTCTTGGCTACTTCAATACCCAAAATGTATTTCAAGGGGCCAAGATCCTTAATAGTGAAAAGTTTTTGAAGATAGTCCTTAATGAAAATGATGTCTTTGAGAGAATTTCCTGTCACAATAAGATAATCTACATAACAAAGAATGACTGTAAATGAAGAGGCAGTAGATTTGGTAAACAATGAGTTATTAACAACAGATTGGATAAACCCCATAGTAACAAGAGAATCAGATAATTTTTGAAACAATTGTTTGGATGCTTGTTTTAAGCCATACAAGCTTTTATTCAATTTACAAACCCTATTTTGAGTATCACACCCTGCAGGGGGTGACATATAAACTTCTTCATCCAAATCACCATGTAAAAAAACATTATTAACATCAAGTTGGTGCAAATGCCAATTTTTAGCTACAACTATAGCAAGTAGAATTCTAACTGTAGTGATCTTAGCTACATGAGAAAAAGTGTCAAGGAAATCAATACCTTCTTGTTGAGTGTATCCTTTGGCCACTAACCTGGCCTTGTATCTCTCTATAGAGCCATCAGCTTTGTATTCCACCTTATATATCCACTTGCAACCAATAGAATGTTTTGTGGGAGGAAGATGGACAAGAGTCCATGTATTGGCCTTTTCAAGGGCCTGGAGTTCTATGGTCATGGTTTTTTTGTCAATTAGTGTCTTTCATAGCTTGCTTATAAGAAGTTGGTTCAATGATTTGTGAAATATTGGCTGTATAGGAGAGAAAAGGCTTGGAAAGATTTCCAGTAAACAAGTAATCAAAAATAGGATATTGTTTGCCTTTCTTAGTAGTTATGCTGGAATTAGAGATAGAAGGAGGTAAAGATGTGTGATAAACATCCAAATAAGCTGGAGGATGTCTATTTCTGTCAGATTTTCTAATAGGTTGAGAAACAATATTTTCAGGGGAAACAGTGTTAGTAGTACCAATGTTGGTATGATCCTGAGTATTATTTAGAGATTGGTCTAAGACAATAGGAGTGTCACACGTTTCAGAACATCGATCATCATCAATAACAACAGGATAAGAATGCACATAAGTATTTGCATCATGTAAAGACTGAGTTAAGTCAGCAGTAGAAAAGGGAAAAATATGTTCAAAAAATTTGACATTTCTGGAAATGAAAATTCTTCCTGAATTAAAGTCTAAGAGTTTGTAGCCCTTGGTACCAAAGGGATATCCCAGAAAAACACATTTAATTGCTCTAGGTTGAAACTTGTGCATATGAGCAGTGAGGGTATTAGCATAACAAAGATAACCAAAAACTCTCATATAAGAATAATCCACCTCTTTATTATGCAGAAGTTGGAAATGTGTTTTGTTAGAAAGTATAGGCAAGGGAGTTCTATTTATCAAGTGAGCAGCAGTAAGCACACATTCATTTCAAAATTTTAGGGGTAAGTTAGATTGAAATAGAAGAGATCTAGCCACTTAGAGTAAGTGTTGATGTTTTCTTTCCACCAAACCATTTTGTTGAGGGGTTTCCACACAAGAGGTTTGATGAATAATCCCTAAATTGTGAGAGAAATCATGCAACAGAAACTCAGTGTCATTGTCACTCCTCAAAATTTTTATTCTAGCATTAAACTGAGTATGAATCATGTTAGAAAAATTGAGCAATGAAACTTTAACATCAGATTTGTGTCTCAACATATATATCCAGGTGCATCTAGTGAAATCATCCACAATAGTCAAGAAGAATTTGTGCCCTGAATGAGAAATAGTGGAAAATGGCCCCCCATACATCACAGTGAATCAAATTGAAAACACAAGAAGAAACAGATGTACTAATAGGAAAAGATTGCCTCTTTTGTTTAGCCAAAGGACAGATAGTGCAAACATGATTCTTGTTTGTTGCTTTTACATTCAACTGGTCTATATTAGACAAGTATTTAGTAGAGATATGCCCTAATCTATAATGCCACAAATCAAAAGTAGTTAAAAAAGAAGCAGAGTGTACAGGGTAAGTTGCAATCTTGAGAATGTAAAGCCCTCCAGTTTGTTCAGCAGTACCAATCACTCTCTTGGTGGTTATGTCCTGCAAAACACAGTGTGAGGATAGAAAATTGACAGATCAACTGGAGTATCTAGTAAGGCGAGAAATGGACAACAAATTATGTGTAAAATCAGGTACATATAGGACATTGTATAGGGTCAAAGAATCATTTAGAATGATGTTCCCTATATAAGTTGTTGTGGAAATGGAATTATTAGGCAAACTTATTTTAATATTTGATTTAGAGGGAGGGGAAGAAAACAAAGTAAAATCAGAGGTCATATGATCTGTGGCTCCTGTATCCAAGATCTATGTGGAAAATTTTGGATTATTGCCTAAAGAATTGGAGCAAAAGGATGTACCTGTGTCATGAAGCTTCTCAGGTTGATGTACAAAGGCCCCAACTGCAGCATGTGGGGGAGAAGGAGGTTGTTGACCTTGTTGTGTCTTAGTAAAATTCAAGAATTGTTCAAACAATTCTTGACTGACAAGAGAATTAGAGGTAACAAGGTCCTCTTTTATAGGGGGAAAAGCCATATTGGCAGAAGATGTGTTGTCAATTGTGGTTTTAGAACCTCTAGGCCCTTTTCAATCGGGGGGAAAGCCAATCAAATGTAAACACCTATCTACAGTGTGTGTGGTGCCACCACAATGACTACACAAGAGGGGTTTCTTCTTGGTTTTGAAATTTTTTGGATTAGGTTGCCTAGAAAGCATGGCTACAGAATCAAGAGTTATAGGATGAGGGATGTTTAAAGATCTTTGAGACTCTTCTTGCAGGAGTAATGAGAAAACTTTTGCTAGAGGAGGGAAAGGGGATGTTAGAAGCAACTGGTTGCGAAGAGTCGAATAAGAATCATCAAGGCCTATCAAAAATTTCATCACATCATCTTGTTCTTGTGTATTCGCAATTTTCTTAGGAAGTTCACATTCACATGTTTTTAAGGCATAACAAGAGCAAGATAAGATAGGCCTAAAACTAAGATATTCATCCCTTAGACTCTTAAATTGATTGTAGTAGGTAACCAAAGATTGACTACCCTGAGTTATGGAACTAAGACTTTTCTCAAGATGATACACCCTAGTGCCATCAGAACTAGTGTAACAAATTTTAAGTTCATCCCATACCTGTTGAGCGGATGAGAAATACTCCAGAGTGTGTTTGATGTCTGGAGATATGGAGTTGAGAATCCACATCAAGACCAAGTCATTCGCACGAACCCAAGCATCGAATATGGCCGGATCATCGTCTTCAACGGGTTGGGGCAGCGAACCGTCGATTAAGGGCAGTTTATTCTTGACGCTCAGGCCACGTTTGATGGCATGACTCCAGGAGACGAAATTCGAACCAATTAACGGATCGAGAGCTATCGCGACTGCGGGGTTATCGTTGTGATGCAGGGCGAGAGGTGAAAGGGGATTTTTGGCTGGGTCTAGGGAATTTGGATCAGGTGCCATTCAAAGAGTTTAAAGAAACGACAAATCCAAAGAAAACAAGAAAGATCGGTGCTTCAAACGGAGGAATCGCCGGAGGATAGGGGAAGAAAAGCCCTAATTTCTTGAAAGACGGAAGCGGAGAAGATCTTGAAGGCTATACTGATACCATGTAAAGGTATGAAACAAAAATCAAATCGAAAGAAAACATATTCTTCCACACCAAAGATTAGAATCAAAGAAAAACAAATTGATTTTAGAAGAATTATTCTGGAGAGTTGGTTTTACAAGAGGAAGATGATTTTATATAAACCAAGTTCTAGAAAAAAGGAAAAAGAAACTGCCTAACTAATTAGCAGTTATTAGACTAACTTCTAATCCGTATTTACAGAAACTAACCTACCCTACTTATTACAATCTTGATACTTCTCCTCCGCTTTCTTAGTCATCTTTTATCTCTCTCAATTCAAACAAATTATTTACTATATCCCATATTCTCTACTTAATCAACTAAATCAAAATAATCAACCATATTTGCATTTTTGCAATGTTGAGGTCTAAGGATTTCCTTGGTACAGTAAATTACCATTTACAGTGTCAAACTTTCCACCATGTTGTCAATATATAGAAAAATAGTCTTCCATCTACAAAAATAAAAAAAATATATATGGACAAAAATAATGTTTATGTATTTCAAGTGCTCATACGCAAAACACTCAACTACACAAAATTTAGAAGATTTCACTTACTTGGAGTTTTTGTAGGGTTTAGAGTTTACAAACTTCACTCTACTTTCAAACGACCCAACTTTTTAGGATTCTTGACAAATTTTTTTTTCTTTTTTTGCGATTTTTAGTGTTAGGATTCTATCCTTTATGATACTTGATTGAGTTTGAGAAGTGAAAAAGACGCAGAAGAAGAACTATATTGAGTTTGAGAAGTTGAGAAGACGCAGCGGGAGTTTTATTTTTATTTTTATAAAGTTTTATTTTTATTTCTATAAAGTGTAATCTGATGTGAAAAAAAGAAGAATATTTGTAATTTGACGTGGCAAGCTCCGGAAAGCCACATCATCAATTGTTGATCGGAGAAAAAAAAAGTGTATCTAATTGCAACACGATGAAAGGTTGGAATTTTTTACAATAATCGTAAAGGTTGTGATTAAATTGATACTACGACTAAAGGTGGTGTATTTATTTAGAATTAACCCTTAATAAAAAAATGTGTGTTATTTTAACTGAAAAGTATATGTTATTATAACTGAAAAGTGTATGTTCTATTAATGAAAAGTGTAAATATATATTAATGAAAAATGTATGTTATTATAACTGAAAAGTGTGTGATAATGTAACTGAAAAATGTATGTTAATATAACTGAAAATATTATTGAAAAGTGTAAATTTTTTGTAAAAATAAAATAAAAAAATGATCGTTGACCGATCAAGGTCAACGGTCAACTCAAGTACACTGTGTACTTGAGTGCACAAGAGATTAACCCATTCCGAATTTATATATATAAAGAAATTAACTCGAACAAACTATTTTAATCACTAATACATATTTGACTTTGCACAACCCTTAAAAAGGGCCTTAAACAGCGGTTTTAACAACTGTTCAAGTAACAGTTGTCTAAACTTAGACAGCTGTTAAAAAATCGCTGTCTAAGAAAAGCACTTGGACAACGGTTATTAACCGCATTGCAAGTGGTGCACTTGGACAGCGGTTATTAACCGCATTGCAAGTGGTGCACTTGGACATCGGTTATTAATCGCTTTCCAACTGTTTCCTAATATATATATTTTTTCTAATAATAAATTAGGTAAGTTAATTGATTTTTATAATAATTAATTAATTTATGAATTATTTTTTTATTTGATTGTATAACATAAACTACATTAATTTTATAGTGAATTGTACACATTTGTTGAATATTTTTATCTTTTTCACATAACGTCCCATTTTAATTAAAAATTTAATTTACGTCCCATAACTTCTTTAATTCCTCAATTTACATCCCATTTACATAAATTTGAGGATTTCCAGCGAAAATTAGACGTAAATTAAGCAATTGAAAAAGTTATGGGACGTAAATTAAAATTTTAACTATTTTGGGATATTTTTCAAAAAAGGTAAAAGTTACGGGACATAAATAATTTTTTTCTCGAGAAATTGGGACTAAAACTGTTTTCAAATAATTCTCTTGGAATCAAACTTGTATTTTACCCCCAACAAAATATCATATGTGTAGAATGAACTGATGAAGTTAGTGGGAATGTTATTTAAAATATTTCTACAATATTTTTAATTTTCTGTACTAATTAAATAATTCGACTAGCCCAATAATTCAAGACAAAAGCTATAGTATATTTGAATGACATAAAGACTAACACAAAGGCTATATAATATATTTGAAATTTTGAATGACATAAAGGGATGGAAAAGACAATCCAATTGAAAGTATGTACCAATTGAAAAGACAATTTTTTCAAAAAAACAAGCAATTTGATATTTCGTCGTTATTCCGACGACTTATTTCGATGTTTTAGAAATTTTGTATTAGGTTCAAACGATATCAATACCGATATTTTAGAAAAAAAACTTGTTCACGTGAATATCCATATTGGTGGGCCAAGAATACCAAAATTTCGGCAATCGCAATTTTTACGTCGTTGGGTGAGACTGTAAAAATTGAATATAGGAAATTATGCATTTAAATATCAGTTCCAAGAATTTTTCTCCAACTTACTTACCCCTCAACCATTGTTGCAATTTGCCAAAAATGTCAAAAGTTGAAATAACATCTTCATGTCTTGTAAGAATAGCAGTAACACCATTAATGTCAAGATTGGAGCTTACTCCATGGGATGTGCGTTTCCTCCAATTCAATTACATCAAAATGGGCCTTTTATTTCACAAGCCTCAATCCGATCAAAACTTGATTGATTCCCTCAAAAACTCCCTCTCCCGCACTCTCCACTTCTTCCCTCCGCTCGCCGACCGCTTAGCCACCATTCAGAACAACGACAACACGGAGTGTTTCTTCGTTGACTGCAACAACGCTGGTGCCGAGTTTGTCCATGCTGTCGCCAGAGACGTGTCCGTCTCCGACATCACGGAACCAAAGTGCGTCCCTGAGGAACTAGTTTCCTCCTTTTTCCCACTAAACGGGGTACTAAATTTCCAAGGAAATTCGATGCCTTTGGTGGCGGTGCAGGTTACAGAGCTTGCTGACGGCCTCTTCATAGGTTGTGCAGCCAATCATAGCGTCATTGATGGGATTTCCTTTTGGCATTTCTTCAATTCTTGGTCTGAAATATCTCGCGGTTTTGAAACCATATCAAAAACCCCTGTTTTTGAACGCTCCTACTTTCCTACAATCCCTCTTCCTCCATTGGAGAAAATAATTGTGACTCACAATCACGTTTTTGTGGAGAGGGTGTTTGAGTTTAGCAAAGAAAGCGTAGCTAAAATCAAAGGCAAGGCCAATTCGGAAGCAGACACCAACAAAATATCATCTTTGCAAGCGCTCTCTGCTCATTTATGGCGGAGCTACACGCGCTGCCGCCGGAATAATGCTGATGATCAAATTCGACGTCAAGCGATATTCGTGATGGTCATTGGTGCAAGAGGAAGAATCCCTTTGCCGGATGGCTACTTCGGGAACGCGGTTTGTACTGGTGTGACTATTGTTGGGGAGGCAGAGCTTTTACAGAAGGGATTAGGGTACGCGGCTTTAAAGATCAACGATATGGTTGCACAACAAACAAAGGTAAGTGTAATTAAAGAGGTTGAAGAGTGGATGAGAAATCCTGTAATGCCCCCCCATAATACCATTTTTTCGTTAGTCACGATCACGGGTTCCCCTCGGGATGATGTGTATGGCAATGATTTTGGATGGGGGAAACCGATTGCTGTCAGATGTGGAATGGAGGGAGATTTTAATGGACATATGTGAACTTTTCCGTCGGCCGCCGCAGGTGGCGTCGAGGTACATGCTTGCTTGACACCGGAGACATGCCGGGAAATGGAAAACGATGCAGACTTCATGGAAACTTTCTTGTCCTAAGTTAGAATAATTAATCACCAAGTTTATTAATTGTGTTTTGAGTGCTTATGTACTAATTAGGGTACGGTGTATATATTGAATCTTTGAGTGCCTGTAAACGTCGTCGTAATCTCCGTCGACATTACGGATGGTGGGAGGCAGTTTGAAAAGTCGACGGCGTGCTCGGTTGGTTTGATATATCTGCTCCTCCGTCGATATTCCTCTTTCCATGGTGATAGCCCATTGATACGCCCTTACTTTACTTATTTGATTAGTATTTATCGGAGGTATCTATTTAATTAATATTAATTTTTTTTAAATACATGTATCATATTAAGAGAGAGAGTATGAGAGCTAGAGTGAGAAAGGGAGTGGAGTGGGTAAGGAGGAGAGGGGTAGATCCTAGGATTAGCCACACACACCTTCCCGAGCGCTCTCCGGTGAGGCAGAAAGAACCTAACCACCCTAGGATAGATGATTACCGGGCTCCTATTCGAGATCCCAAGTTGTGTGGCGGTGTTTTATCGAAGAACAGAGGCAGTGCTCCGACGTGGGTTAAGAGGATTGAATCCTCCACCTTCACCTTTTTCTTCAGAAATTTCCCCTCATCAGTCACCATTCCATCACTATTAGAGAAATTCAGCCACGTTGGGCTTGTGAAGGACATTTACATCTCCAAGAAACAAAATCAAAGGGGGGAGCCTTTCGGTTTCGTCAGATTCTCCAAAAATGGGGAATGTCGTAAGATCGATGAAGGTCTGAATGCAATCTGGTTTGGATCCTTCAAACTCCGGGCAAACTTGTCAAAATTTTCAAGAAACAGAAGCGAAAGGCCGAGCTACCCGCCACAAAGGTTCGTGATCTCCTCTCCAAATAGAACGCAATTGGGGGTGTCGTACCTGGACAGGGTTAAAGGTGGAATACCACTGGCCAACATGCCCCCACTTCCCTCGCGTACATCACGATCTCCAAACTCCCTCCCCCCCGATACTCCACACGGCGGAGGGAGGCCCCCAACGCGTTTTGTGTTTCACTCCACCTCTGACGAGCGGGCCTGGACAGAGGGCTGCCACACAGGCCAACTGAAGCCTAGATTCGACTGGGAATCATACATGGAGGAGATTTCTGGCGAATGTGGACAAAATATCAGGCTCATTCACATGGGCGGTAGGCTGGTCCTCCTTAAGCCTACCACTACTGCCCCCCTCGATACGGTGTTGGCCGGGCTCGAAGAATGGTCGGATCATTGGTTCGACTCCATTACCCCATGGGAAAATACCGACGTTAGCAATCAAAGATCGGTTTGGATCAGGTTGTATGGCGTTCCATTACATGCCTGGAACAGAAGATTTTTCAAACGCCTGGCCCTACTCTTTGGAAGCCTAGCGGAGATCGATCATAACACGGATTCGATGGCTAGTTTCAGTTTCGCGAGAATTCGTATCCTCGCGGCGGGCCCAAACCTCACCAATGTCCGCATCTCCCCCCTCATTGATGATAAGGTGTTTCACATACGTATTTTTGAAGAACCAGAAATACTAATCACCTACAATTTGGAGACGTTCTCTGGCTCGGAGTATTCAGAAACAGACTCGGACGAAATATGGGAAAGAGTTGAGACTGAACCGGCTTTCTCGGGAGTAGGAGTGCCCTTTGCACATGAACCGCCCGCCGGCGACGCACCCATCGGCGAATCAGAGGAAGGGGAGATTATTTCCTCGTGTGGGGCCCAACTATCCAACGCATTTACTACTCTATCGTCCTTTGTGCCCGAGTCATTGATTGCAGAAACATCCCCCTTGGAAAACGACGGCACGCGTGGTTCGGAAGAGGATTTTAACTCCTCGGGTGAGGCCCATACATCCAAAGCAATTACTGCATCATCGCCTACTGTGCCTGAACCATTGGAAGAAGAAACATTCCCTTGTAAACATGATGACTCGGGTGAATTGAATACCAACATTCAATTGGAAGAGGCGGTTGAGGATTCAAGAGACATAAACTTAATTGTGAATTTAAACTGTGGCGCACACCCTCCCTCTTCTCAAGGTGCAGTTAATGTGTCTTTTCCCCCTGAAGTAGTAGGCCCTAATAACCCCTCCCAGATTTATCCACCCCCCCCCTCCCATACACCTCCTTCGTTCCACCCTCCCTCCTCTTCTCATCCTGCCCCCTCCGTCTCCTCGCCTTCTTTGGTCCGCCCCCCTCACCAAGTCTCTCCTCCCCCACCCTGCCCGAGCCTCCTGCCCTCCTCCTCTCTCCCCCCTCCGATTCAGGTACCTTTCCACCCTCCCAATCTGTCACCCTCCTCTTCCAACGCACTTCCTCCCCCTCTCGCCCCTCCCAGACCCAATCGTCCTCCCAAGAAACCAAAGATCCCCCCTAGTAAGAAGAAGAAACTGTTAAAAGCGGAATGGGAGGCTTTCTCCAAAGACATGGCTGACCTTGATGAAGGTCAATCCCTTCAACGCATCCGTAATTTCGGCCACAGGCTGGGCCTCAAGAACAGAACGTCCGAGTCAGAGGACAGTAGCACAATACGCTGAGTATCGAGAGCGGCCTCGGTCCCAGGTGCATACAACTTGTTTTATGCGATTACTCAGTTACAATACACGGGGTCTTGGTAGTGGAGTTAAACGAAATAATGTTAGAGAGCTGATCACAAGAAACAGAATTGAAGTTTGCTTTCTACAAGAAACAAAATTGGAGGCCATTGATGATTCTTTGAGCAGAGGATTATGGGGTACCAAGAAGTGTGGTTTTGTATCTCGCCCCTCCAATGGGCGCTCAGGTGGTATCGCCACGCTGTGGGACGACGAATACCTCCAGTGCGTTAGTGCCTGGCACACAAATGGTCTTCTAGCCGTTAACGCCATCCGAAAGATAGACTCAGCGGACATCTGCTTAATAAACATCTATGCTCCATGTCATACTCGAGAAAAGAGAGTCCTTTGGGACACACTTAGCCTTGTAATCCAACAAAACAGGGGTAAGCAAATCTGTTTGGCAGGGGACTTCAATGCGGTTAGACAATCGAACGAGAGAGTAGGGCGAACAGGTTGCAACAACAGAAGGGAGATGGAAGATTTCGAACACTTTATCACAGCCAACAATCTCTTCGAAATCCCTCTTTTTGGACGTAGCTTCACATGGTACCGTGTCGACGGAACATGTAAGAGTAAACTTGACAGAGTTTTTCTCAATGAAGATTGGATCCTCGCTGACCCCCCATCACGCCTCCAAGGACTGCCGAGATCCATCTCAGATCACTGCCCCCTAGTACTGGAAGATCATCCCTTAAATTGGGGCCCGAAACCCTTTCGCTTCTTCAATGCTTGGCTAAATCACCCCTCCTTTAAAGAAGATATGAAAGAATTCTGGGGAAATTTACAGATTGAAGGTAGATACAGTTTCATTATCAAGGAAAAATTTAAAGCGGCCAAAGCTTTCTTCCGGGACTGGAACAAAAGGAAATATGGAGACCTGGAACACCAGATTGAAGAAAATCAACAAAAACTTTTGGAACTTGACCTCACAGATGATGCGATGGGTTTGGATGAAGAAGAAATTGAGCAAAGGAGAAAGGTCATGAACGACATATACTCAGGATGTGAGATAAGGCATAAGATGTTAAGTCAAAAGGCAAAAAATCAATGGATCAAGGAGGGCGACGCAAATACAAAATTTTTCCACAAATGCATCAATGCTCGGCGCAAAGCCAACGACCTCTCAAACCTGAGTTTCGACGGAGCATGGCTATCTACTCCATCGGAAATAAAATCGGCCATTGAAGTGCACTTCAAGCAACATTTCCAAGCCTCATCGTCGCCACGGCCTATCATTCCACAAGGCTTTGCTCTTCACACCATCAAAGCAGTAGATAATCTCTTCCTCACAGGACCTTTCACAGACACAGAAATCAAGGAGGCAATCTGGAGCTGTGAGTCTTCGAAATCGCCAGGACCCGATGGATTCTCCTTAGCCTTCATCAAGGCTAACTGGGAGATACTAAAAGAAGACTTTCAAAATCTCTTCAATGAATTTCACTCAAATGGGAAATTCGTCAAAGGATTTAATCCATCCTTTATCGCATTGATCCCAAAGAAGCAGAGCCCCACAACCATTGGCGATTTTAGGCCGATTTCTATGATCAACAGTTACTACAAAGTCATCGCTAAAGTCTTGGCCAGAAGATTATCCAAAGTTATCGGCTCAGTGATCTCAGAATCCCAAACAGGTTTCATTCAGGGGAGACAGATATTAGACGGAGTGCTTGCCCTCAATGAAATTATAGACGAGGCAAAAAAAAAGAAGGAGGAGAGGCTGCTATTTAAAATCGACTTCGCCAAGGCCTTTGACTCGGTCGACTGGAATTTCTTAGACGATATGATGCGATGTATGGGATTTGCACCACTGTGGTGCAAATGGATCCGAGAGTGCGTCACTTCGGCTTCTGCTTCCGTACTCGTAAACGGCAGCCCTTCTAAGGAGTTCAAATTGGAACGGGGCTTAAGGCAAGGGGATCCCCTCTCACCACTATTGTTTATTATCGCTGCTGAGGGTCTTAGCGTGTTAATTAACAGAGCCATTTCTGCTGGCCTATATGATACGACAGTAGTTGGAAGAAAGCGTATTCCCATCTCACACCTACAATACGCGGATGATACGATTTTGGTGGGTGAAGCAACCACGAAAAACATTTGGGCACTCAAATGCTTATTAGTGAACTTCGAACAACTCTCCGGTTTGAAAATCAATTTTTCCAAATGTAGTCTACTTGGAATCAATGTGGATGTAGAAGTAGTGCAAGAGGCAGCAACCTTCCTCGGATGTCGGGTCGGAGAACTTCCAATGAACTTCCTTGGTATTCAGGTGGGAATCAACCACAGCAAGTCAGAAGCCTGGAAAGAGGTGGTACAGAAGATTAAAAACAGAATTAATTCTTGGGAGGATAGGCAGATTTCCTTCGGCGGTAGAATTACCCTTCTCAATGCGGTTCTCGTCTCGTTGCCCATTTATTATCTATCCTTTTATCGAATTCCAAAGAAAACCTTGAGTGAGATAGTCAAATTGCAACGAAATTTTTTATGGGGAGGGGGTGTGAGCTCTACAAAAATTCCATGGGTCTCATGGAATGATGTTTGTAGACCTAAGTCAGTCGGGGGACTTGGCGCTCGTAACCTTGATTTATTTAACAAATCTCTTCTTGGCAGGTGGGCATGGAGAATTCGGACGGAACCAAACGCACTATGGGTAAAAATCTTGGACTCTAAATATGATCTTTGCTCAACAGGGACATTTTCAGTATCGGCGAACAGGAACCACGCCTCGAGCTGGTGGAATTCGATCCGGGACTTGTTCTTCGCTGATACGTCCAGCCCCTGGTTTACTCAGAACACACAAAAAATTCTAGGTGATGGCAGTAGTACGCTCCTATGGCACGAGCGCTGGTCGGACGAACCCACTTTGAAAGAACGGTTCCCCAGGCTCTTCACAGTCTGCTCAAACACCGAAGCAAGGGTCAGTGACTCAGGCGAATGGGTGGACAACACTTGGACCTGGAATATACCATGGAGACGGAGCCTCTTCACACGAGAACAATCCATTGCAGTAGAACTTCTTCGATCACTCGAAGCCATTCAACTGCAGCCCCTTACACCTGATACTTGGAGGTGGAAACTCACGGGAGATGGCATATACAGCGCGAAATCAGCTTACGGAGGCCAAGAGCTGCCGGCTCGAACCCAACCCTTAGCGGAAGATGCTCTATCGGCCTGTAGACTGATATGGAATAAAGCGACACCCACCAAGTACTCAGGTCTGGCTTGGAAGGTGATTAGGGGTCGGATCGCCACCCGACTGGAACTGCAAAAGAGGAGAATTCTTAGAGACGATGATGATTTATCCTGCCCTCTATGTGGCGCAGTAGAGGAATCCCACCAACATTTATTCTTCGACTGCCCTTTCTCGTACACCATATGGGGGTTGCTCAAAAAATGGTTTAACATTAGCTCGCCTCTTCAACCATGGCCTGCAGCTCACTTTCTCCAATTCTGCGGCATCCTTGGATATAAGCGCAAAAGGTACGTCTTAGAATGCATTTGGAGTATAACTGTTTGGTTCATTTGGGGCGCCCGAAACAGGAAGATATTCGCAGACGAAGATCCGAAACCGGAGAGAATTTTCGATGAAATCAGAGCCAGAGCTTGGAATATTTTCTACCTACAGAAAGGCTGCTCGACAACAGCAACGTTTAACGACTGGTGTGCAAATCCAAGACCCATTAGCATCTAGTAAAATGCAATGCCTTTTGTTAATTTTTGCCTGGTGTTCTCTGTTCCTCACTTTTTGAAGTGATTCTAAGATGTAACTCAACAAACTTCATTTTGAGTACTTCTGGTACTCTACTACATCAATAATAATCTTTTTCTTTTCAAAAAAAAAATTAATATTAATTTTAGAGTATTTATTAAAACTTTATATGCGTCGAGATTGCTTGAATAAGTAAATGAGTTAAAATTCATGCAATTTGACCTTTTTCGTAAAAGGTTTTAAAAAATTATTTAGAATTTTCAATTTCGTACTTTCATAACTTTGTAATTGATATACTACAATACCATGTTGTTGGGAATTATGCATGAGACAAGACTGAAAATCATAAAAAAATTGGGACTTTTTGTGATGAAAATGTCCAAAATTATGTAATATCGTTTATTGATTAATTTGTATTTAGTTTATGTCACTTAGCCAAGTTCAAATTATCTTAGTTGAGAATTAATAATAGCATAAAGCGGGTTTCCTTCTCATTTATTTTTAATCACATTCCCATTTTGCACTCATTAAATAAAAGAAGAGGGGGAAAATAGCCCCTACAAGGCTACAGCTGAAAATGAATAATGCGATTGATCGAGTATCATATACTTTGATTTCTATGGAGAGAAAGGATTAATTAATTAATGAATAAAGCACAAATTAAGGTAAGTACCTCTCGAGTTTCAGAATATAAAATGAAACACTTCTCATATATATATATACTGCTGAAAATGGAAGGAAGCTAGGGATAGAATATCAATATTGCAGGGCAAAAGCAACAAAGTGTATGTAAATTAATTAAAAGTATATAATTTGCTTACTAGGTGTAACGTGAGACACTGAGACTGTTGCACGATGAAAAAGAATATAATTTGGGTATGACTTTTTGTATATAGTTCCTTATATACTAAGAGGAAGTATTCTTTTAAAGAAAAAGGCATTATTATCAAACAAGACACTAATCGAGAAGGTTATCCACAAAGTTTGATGGTATGACCAAAGTATGAGGACTCCCGAACCATCGCGAGTTCTAATTAGCAAAAACATGTGTCAAATTTATTGGAAAAATTATTTTTTCAGGACCGCAACTTAGGGAGCTAGAGGTTTGCAAAAAGAGGACCGCAACTTTACGAGCTGACAAAATTAGGCCCGTAACTTCTTTTTTTCGCAATTTCAGGCCAAATTAGCCTAATCGATCCAATTTCGGACTGATTTTGCACGTGAAACTGTGAAACTCACGTGAGACCCATTTTTTCATGCCAAACTTTGAGAGGAAGCAAAAAGAGGACCACAACTTTATGAACGGGCAAAAAGAGGATTGCAACCCTTTTATTCTACAATTTCAGACCCAATATAAATATATAATTTTTTAAATTTACTCTAACACATATTTCCTTCCTCAATTAAATCCTTATTGTCTCACATGTCCTATATTATTTTACATCTAATTTATTTGAAGAGATGATGCCCACATGTCCTATATATTTTTATTTGATTAATTAATTAATCAACTATCTTTTGTTTTTTGCTTTTAATTAAAGTAAATCATGTTATGTGGTCCCTAGACTAATTAAAATGTGGACTGAGTTCTCTCTCTTTTTTCATTCTTATTTTACATCTAATTTATTTGAAGAGATGATGCCCACATGTCCTATATATTTTTATTTGATTAATTAATTAATCAACTATCTTTTGTTTTTTGCTTTTAATTAAAGTAAATCATGTTATGTGGTCCCTAGACTAATTAAAATGTGGACTGAGTTCTCTCTCTTTTTTCATTCTAGTAGCTTCTGTTCATCATGATCATGTTATCTCCACTTTTGCTTTTTCCTAACTTTTCTCAATTATTATGATCGTGTGGAGGTTGTATGTTTCGAAAAAAAAGAGGCGGAAATTACAATTCCGAATTGACCTCCATATGTATATACGTTACAAGTTTGTGTTTGAACGAATTTTAGATAAAAAAATTAACTCAAACAAACAACAAACTATTTTAATGCATTGAGATCTCTAATCCCAATTTCACGTGTGCTCTTTTATTTTATCTAAAAATTCGAAAGATATGAAATCCATTTATTTATAACAACATAGAGGTTTATAGCCCATGAATTGAAATAACACAAATTAAGGTACGAACACATGCATTTTTAGAAAGAAAAAAAAGTTAATTGCGATGGACATAACTAAGAATGGAGTAGAGGGTCTGAACAATGGAGAGAACAAAAATGAGAAAAGCAGCCACGAGAGATAATATCGCCCATGGACTTTTTAGATATGTCTGAAAGAGCTCCATTCGCCACTCGTTCGACAACTTATTATAGCGTTCCCTCACCATAATCACGGTGTTTATAAGCTCGGAATTGGGATCGGGATCGAAAGAGAGATCCTCAGACAATCTGTTGAAAATTGCAGCAACTTCGGCTCTAGGCAGCCTTGAAATGATAATGCCAAACGATTGCAGGAGGGCAACATCCTCGGCACCATGGACGAGGCATCCCATCAAATAAATGTACGAGGTGACTTCATTTTGAGAAACGTGCTTGTGAAGCTTCTCGAAGGCAATTAAGTTGAGAAATAGCGACTTTGTGTAAGAATCAACCACAATCAGTGGAAGTATTAGGGTTTTACGTGAAAACTGGATGTCAAGTAGGCTTGTGGAAGCACTGATTTTGAATTTGATTCCGGCTTCGTGAAGTTTTGTGGCAGGTGGGACGTATTCAAAAATATTGTAGTTCATAAATAATATTTGAGCACGATTTGGTGTTGCGATATTCCAAATTAACCCACGCTTCTCCTACACAAATTAAAAATATAATTTAAATTTAATTTGTTGTGGGTATAATAAATTTATATATTTTTGTTTAGACAGCTAAAAAAGGAAAGTAGTAACGGACCTTCTTAAAGTCGTGATGCACGAGGCACCTTCGATACACGTCCAGTATGTTCAACGCACTATCGAAGTAATTATGTGGGAAGTATTCAAGACGATATGATGGTATGAAAGTGGACCTTGCAATATCCGAAACTAAGCCAGCCCTTTCTTCCTGCAGTAAATTAAAATTAAATTAGTAATTAAGTAAAATTAATCAAATTAAGTTAAAGCCGGTGTACGTAAAATGAAGGGACCTGAATAGAATTAGGATTAATATCCTCCTTTTTACCACCACGTTGAATGCGATTTTCGAGCACGATGGGGAGCTGGTTTTCGAGCAAGAGAATGTCGTGTAGAATGCGATTCTTGTCGTCGTCGTTCTCAAGAACGCGCTTTATTACAGGATTATCATGTTGATCAGGACGTGCCACTGTATCAATAACCTCGAGAAGAAAGAGGCCATCGAGAAGCATCATCCGCAGAAATTCCCCTGCCGCACCAGGATATTGAATGGCGTACATGTACCGCTCATCATCTGGCAACCGCCGGTCGTCTTGCCACCGTCGCTCCAGAGTATCGTAGGCGCCTCTCAGCTCCTCCTCCACCGAATTCAGACCATTATAGTACCTGTTAGAATATGTATGATTCACTAAAACTATTTATAAGTATATATTTATAAGGTAAATACAACGACCATATCAATAAAAATATATATACAAGAATATGGACTAAAATAAAAAGATATTATTTCTATCAGTACCGCTCTAACTCATCGAATAATTCTCTTTTGGATCTCCGGAGGACGACAGCGAGAGAAGCTTCCTTGGGTTTAGGCCATATATGATCCGTCAGCCTCGGCCCCAACCCTACCTTTTTCGGCATGTAAACTTGCCTAAACTCTTCTTCTTCATATTGGCTGCGAACACTATAAAATTGCCCGTACATCTTTTTCGTCGACGAAGCCGGCTCCTTCTCCATCGGTCCTGCCGCTACTTCCCCCGAGTAAGGTAATAATTTTTGCAGCTCGCCAGCCCACTGTCTCAATTCAACTGTATGGCTACCGTCCTCAGCCTCAGCCTCAGCCATTAGGAACAAGAGACAAGAAAGAAGAAGAATTGAATTGAATTGTTGTTATTGGTTCTCGACAAACTATTGGTCCATTATATAGCCCAACTTATATATTACCACATGAAAGACATAGGATTAAAGTTTTTTTTTTTTATTTTGGACTTTTTTTATTTTGATCTAAACGTGTTCACTTTTTAATTTTGATCCTTTATGTTTGTATAAATTTTGAAATTTGTCGGTCACCTATACAATAACAGGTAAACTAACATGTCAATGATGATTTGACATGTAAACTAACATAGGAGCACACCAAATAATTTGCAATAAAATAAAGTGAATGACATATAGAGAGAGAGAGCTCGACTCGACTTATTTACCTTATCTAAAGGGGGTCCTAAAATGAGATCAACGAATTAACTGATCGATTCAGGCTTCAAAATTCTTTAGGGATTATATTTTAATTAATTAAACATAAACAAATATTGTATAATCTTGTTTTATTGATTAATTAATTTGTGTGACTGGCCGGAGTTCAAATTCTTTGTTACCAATTAATATCATTAGCAGGTTTCCCAAATCGAGGCGATTGAGTGGAGTATCATATACTTTGATATATGTGGAAAGAAAGGAATTAATTAATGATTAAAGCACAAAGGTACATATGTCCCTCTCGAGTGAAACTGAAAGGAAGGGATATGAGAAAATGGGAGTTTTGGTCCCACCAACCAGACATCCTCGTTTTTTTGATTTCATGACTTTCAAATGTAGTCCAATAGGTTAAATTTTAACAAAATAGTTCCGGCCAATATAATATAAAATTTACAAAATCGCCCCAACACTGTTAAATGTTAACGGAAAGATGCACGTACATATCACGTAGTCGTTAGTCGTTAATTTTTATCCCAACTCAAAGCACACCCTTAACAAAACCCTTAGGTTGTGTTTGGATGGAGGGATTTAGGTATGGATTTTAAATCCATAATCTAAATTCACTCCACCTGTTTGGATTAAATGAATGGATTTCAAATATTTAGCATTTTTTTTAGTTAAAATTGAGAGGATTTCAAATCCTTATTAAAACCATTTCATTTGAAATCCATCTAATTCTAAATCATTTAATTTGAAATCCCCTCATCCAAACACAACCTAAAATTGCGGCTAAACCAAAATCCCCAAATTTCTCAGCGAATCTTCCTCCCGACAGTAGTTTCCGGGGACTTCCCGATCACTCACCTCCCGGCAGTAATTTTCGACGACTTCCTGATCACTCACCGCTCCTCCAATTCGCACCAAAGTCTCGGTTGTTCCGGCATTCCCGGTTGTTCCTCCAACATCGCACCAAAGTCTCACGACCACCCTCGATGCACCCCGTTGCCAGTAGCACTATTCAATGTCACACCATTGGTGGTGACGGGTGGATGACGAGAATGGAGCCAAAGCGGTGGTGGGGCGGTGGTGGTGACGGGTGGATGACGAGAATGGAGCCAAAGCGGTGACGTTAGCAGCGATCGAAGTGGGGGATGGACGTTCGCCGACCTCTTTCTTTTTTAAATAAGAATGGAAAAATAATGAAAATAATTGTAATTAATATTTTTAAATTCTATTTGAGGTACAAAGGGATTGAGAATGATATTTTATATTTTTAAATTCTATTTTATTTTATTTTTGGATTTTTCCTTTTTAGAAAAGAATGGAAAAAAAATTATTGGGACCAAAAAAGTTAACAATTGACTCACGACTGACTAACCGTGGGATCAAAATTGAAAAAAATTAGCCTATTGAAATTAAATTTGAAAGTCGTGGGACAAAACTACCCTAAAAAAAAAAATTGTGGGACCAAAAAAACGAGGATGCGTAGTTGGTGGGACCAAAAGTGCATTTCCTCAAGGAATATATAATATCAATATTGCAGGGCCAAAGAAACAAAGTACGTGTAAATTAAATTAAAGTATATAATTTGCATAGAAGGGGCTCTTATATGACATCATCTTACAATGAGACAAAACATAATTTCGATATGACAACTTTAACACTTTAGAAAGACTTAAGTGTTAATTTGTGAACGGTCTTGTGGTGAGACCGTTCAATACAAGTTTTTGTCTAAACCTAATTAAAATTATACAGTATAATTAATTTTGATGAAATCGAGATATTTACTCTATTATACTCCCTTCTATTCGAAATATAAGTTATTTTGGATCAATGCACTTATATTAAGAAAATAATTAAACTCTCATTTTACTCTTAATTATAATATTTAATGTCAGTACTTCTTATTAAAAAAAACATTTACTATTGATTAGGATAAATTTGGAAGAAATGCAAGTAATTTGCATTGAAATATCAGAGTAACAAATTTCATAAAATATCATCTTCAGGTAAACACTTAAAAGGAACAAACTAGATGTAGAGCATTGAATATAAATTCCTCTGTTTTTAATTCTCTGTATATTTCTTACTAGTTTTTATGCATAACTCGAATTCTTCTTCTTCGTCTTTGACTTCGTCTTAAATGGTGTAAAATGGCATGTTTTAACATTGCGGATAAAGACCAAGTACAAATTACAATGAAATTAACAACTATTTGGGACGGACGTAGCTAAGAACAGCGTAGACAGTCTGAATTATGGAGAGAGTAAAGAGGAGTATTGCAGCCACAACAGACATTATAGCCCATGGACTTCTCAGATATGTCTGAAACAGATCCTTTCGCCACTCATTCGACATCTTATTATAGCGTCCCCTCACCCTTCGCACCATGTTTTCAAAATCGGGATTGAGATGGGCGGGATCTAGAGAGCTATCCTTGAATGTTTTGTTGAAAATTGCAGCAACCTCGACACTAGGCAGCCCTGAAATGACAATTCCATGCGATTGCAGGAGGGCAACATCCTCGGCGCCATCGACGAGGCATCCCATGAAATACACGTAGGAGATTACTTCATTGTTATAAGCAAAATGCTTGTGAAGCTTCTCGAAGGCCATTAAGTTTAGAAAGAGCGAATGTGTGTTAGAATCAACAACAATCTGTGGAAGGATTAGCGTGTTATGTGAAATGTTGATGTAGGGTTTGCTTCCATAGGGAACAGTTCTGAATTTGATGCCAGCCTCATGAAGTTTTGTTGCAGGTGGGATGATTTCAGAAATATTATAGTTATTCGAAAACAGCAAGTTTTGTGCGAGTTGAAGAGGATTTACAGGTTTGAATGCTGTAACGATTTTACTAATTAATCCACCACACCAACGCATCTGATCCTGAGAAATTGAAAAAATAATTTAATTAATAATTTAATTATACTACTCCGTCCCACTATAAGTTTCCCTTATATTTCTTAATCAAAACACTCAAAAGAAATGAAAATTTATAGTGGAACGGATGGATGGAGTATATATATATATATAAAAGTAACACCTGCTTCTTGAACTTGTAATACACGAGGCACCTTCGATACACGTCCAGAATGTTCAACGCATGGATCAACTGATCATCATTATTAAATATGCGTCTCACCATAAGTTGTCCCAGATGATTATATGATGGTATGAATACCGTTGCAATTATATTCGAAATTAACTCACGCCTTTGTTTCTGCAGTAAAATTGCATGTGGAATAGGGAATCAATCCAAATATGAAACTAAATTAATTAAAATTAGCGGGTCATCCAAGTAAATAAATAAATAATCGACCTATATATAAAACCTACGTTGAGAGAGAGCAGCTATAGAAGTGGTGCAATTTAATGCATGCATTTGGGTTTGGATGTCAACAAAGTAAATCTAAATTCGACCAAATTAATATATGTTCACTTTTTATATATATATATATATCCGTCGCTAATCTCCGTTCCCACATTTTTTTTTGCCATATATCAAAAATTATGTGTCACGTTTCTTTTTGTTCTAAATATATTGAGAGAAAATTTCATTTTACGTCCTCTAACTTAGGTCTAATTCAATTTATATCTTTTAAATTTTAAGTTTTTTAATTTACGTCATTTTTACCGGATAATTTTTAAATTCACCTGAAATTGGACTATTTGACCGCAATTTCAATTTTCCTACAAAAAAGGATGTAAATTGGACCGAAAAGGATGTAACTTGAAAAAATGAAAAAGATATAAATGTCTAAGTTACATGATGTAAAATGAATTTTTTTCAATATATAGACGAAAGAAATGAAAAAACGTACAATATATAATAAACGAGGAAACAGAAGTTGGGTAAAGGTTGAAAACAATTAGCTAGCTAGCTAGTGTAATAAAAAGAATTTAAATGTGTGAAATGAAGTATGGATGGATGAAGAGTGGAAGTAGTGACCTCAATAGATTTACGTGTAAGCTTTTGACCACATTGAATCGTACGAAGAATGAGAAGAAGCACGATGGGGAGCTGGTTTTCAAGCAAGAGAATGTCGTGTAGACAACGTTTCTTATCCTCGTCCTTCTCAAGCATGTGCTTTATTACCGGATTATCGTGGCGATCAGGACGTCTTACTGTATCTATAACCTCGAGAACAAAGAGGCCGTCGATAAGCATCATCCGCACAAAGGCATCATCTTGCTGCTGCCACTTTTGGTCCAGAGCATCGTAGGCGCTCCTCAGCAGATTAACCCTCGAATTCACACCATTATAGTACCGCTTTAACTCATCCTCCAACTCGTTTTCGGATCTCTGCAGGACGACAGCTAGAGAAGCTTTCTTCTGATTAGGGCATATATGATCCGTCAACCTCGGCCCCAATCCTACAATGCTCGGCATGTATTCTTCCGGTATGCTGCCACTATTAAGCTGCTCGTACCCGCACATCTTCGTTGTGTTCCACCGCGGAGGCACAACCCTCGGGGGAACTGGTTCCCCCGTGTTCGTCTTGGGTAATAATTTTTGCAGCTCCTCAGCCAATTCTCCCAATTCAATTGTATGGCTAGTACCGCCCTCAGCCTCAATCATTTCTTCCAATTCAATTGTATGGCTACTGCTCTCAGCCTCCTGATCAGCCATTCCGAAGAAAAAGAAGAGGAACAAGACAATTCTATATTGAATTGAGGATGAATTAGCTTAGATTTTAGAGTTGGTTGATTGGTTTGGAACAAACTTAAATATTAATACCTACCTCACTAATTTGAGGGGATCAATTCCATCATCTATTTGTGGAAACCCCGTTTAAAGCCAGAACTTCGCACTCTATATGGACATGGCCCCATAGAAATTATTTGAGCTTAGGGGTTTCAAAATTGAGACCTAGAGAGGAGCACACTTCTAAGTCCCAAGCCTACACCACTATGCCAACTCTTCTGGGTTTCTAAAACTAAGAACTAACATTTATTAATTTTATTATAACAACATTCAAATTAATTAATCACAATATAGTACCCATTCTTTAAACTTATTTGCCTCGAGATTGCTTGACTAAGTAAATGAGTTAAAATTTAATGTGTCTCATAACATAATAAAATCTTTTCCACAAAAGGTATCAAAAAATTTAGAGTTTTCAATTTTGTCTAGTAACTTTGTAATTGGTACGATTTTTGTCATTTCTCGCAAAATTTCGAACTTTTCATCTCATTTTTTACTTTGAAGATATTTCATTCATCCCAAAAATTGTGCGTCATCGTTTGTGAAATTTCGACAACTTTTAAACTTAAATTGGATTAAATAAAAAATTATGGAACAAAATTGAAATTCTTACATATTTTGGGATAATTTTTGCAAAACAAATTTCAATTGAACTGAATTTTGACTCCTATGTAAATTAGTAATTCCTCCGTTAGCTGACTTAGAACATAGTTTCAATCTACGGACAAAGAGTGATTTGACCTCATTCTAACAGGACTAAAAGTGCAATTTTCCAATCAATTTTCTTGTTTACTTTTCCTACAATGGGTGATACATAAAGGCAATTGGATGGCTTAAGTCTCCCTCATCACATGGACAGCTAACTTGGAGTAAATGGGTGGGGCTCGACGTGTTCTCGATCTCCTCATTAATTTACCATGGACGGCCAGTAAGCTAGGTAGGTGAGCGTGGGTCATATGTCTTTCCCCTCTCACTGTCATTAGTACTCATTCGGTGATTTATTACAACTTTACCTTGTTGCAATACTCTCTGTTGGTCCCAAAAAAATGAGTGTGACGTATAGGGAGAACACGTGTGTGTATTTTTCAAAACTTTTTAATACAAACTACATAAGTAATCAGAGTCAGACGAGATGTTCAATTGGCCAAATGCGCGCGCCTATGAAAACACGTGATGAGTATTTAAATAAGACTTAAACCATTAAACACTCTATATGCAAAATTATGATATACCCTTTTATACTCCTTAAAAAATGCTTAAAAGAATTAAATTTTATTCACGTTAAAACAAGTGGCTTGTCCAACTTATTTGAAAATAGGTTTCTTGTTTCCTTTTCCTACAGGTGAGCAACAAATGCTTTCATTTTCTTGTTTCCTTATCGTACAACAGGTGAGCATGAACAATATATATATAAAGACAATTGGATGGCTTAAGTCTCCCTCATCACATGGGCAGCTAACTTGGAGTAAATGGGCGTGGGGCTCCACGTGTTCTCCTCCTCATTTACCTTGGACAAGATAGAAATGTAGGTGAGCGTGGGTCATCTTTTACTCAAAAATCCTATGTTATTTATAGGGATTATTTTTTTTTAATCTATTAGGTTACCATGATTTTGATTTTAGTTCACATCATTACCACTTTTTGAATTTAGTTCATTAAATTTTGTAATTTTTTTAAATTGGTCCAATTATCGGCTACTGCAGGTTTCGTAGCCAGTAACTCCATCTTTTATTTTACTTTCCTTTTTGGTGTTTTTATTAGACACATAACATTTTATTTTTTAATTTGGGATACAATTAAAATTGGGCGGAAAAAAGTGATTATTATTACTAGAGTACCAGTGGTACTCAAAGGAGTGGGTCACATGTTGTTAGGAAATAAACACACGCACACGATGACGATAAGAAAATAACACGAGATTTGTTTACCCAGTTCGTCTTGCGACTACGTCTGGGGGCGATGCCAAGCCAGGTATTTCACTATGTGTTTTGGATGCGCGTTGGTCTTTAGTGTCAGTTGTCAGGTAGAATACTGGGTGTTGGATTCTGGAGTATCATTCTAAGGTCGCCACCTTAGTAAATAACAACTACTAGTTAAAGGACGAATACCTATTTGGTGCACGTCGCTCTCTAACTGGTCTATGCAGCAGATTCTCCAGTGGTGGTGGCCGGGGTCCTAGGTTCTTCAATAAGAACCTCTTCTTCATTCTAACTCTCCTTACTCCCACTCGAGTTTGTGATGTCTAACTCAACCTCTTGGGTATTGGTCTTGTCAGAATCTGATGCCTCCAATCTGTTCTTGTACATAACCTATTCATTGAAAACTACATCTGTGTTGCGAATCTTTCGGTTATTCTCAACCCAAAGTGTATAACCGAACTTATCGCCACCATAACCAATGAACGTACACTTTACAAATTTAGCATCACTGCAAGAGTAGAATGATACTCCAGAATCCAACACCCAGTATTCTACCTGACAACTGACACTAAAGACCAACGCGTCTCCAACATCAACTGTGGTTGCGTTTGTTGTCTTCTTCTCGTTCTGTCCCTTCCTGTTTTTCTTGGGTGATGAACACTGGTTCCTGTAGTGACCCAACTCATCACAATTTCAGCACTGGATCGAGTCTTTATCTTTCTTGGATTGACTCTTTCCTCTGGACTCTGATCTGCCACGATTGATCTTGTCAGAATCTGATGCCTCCAATCTGTTCTTGTACATAACTTGTTCATTGTGACTGCTCCCTCTGAACCTGAGGCTCTAATACCAGTTGTTATCTCGTCGCTCATCGTGACTGATCCCTCTGAACTCGAGGCTCTGATACCAGTTGTTAGGAAATAAACACACGCACACGATGACGATAAGAAAATAACACGACATTTGTTTACCCAGTTCGTCTTTCGATTACGTCTGGGGGCGATGCCAAGCCAGGTATTTCACTATGTGTTTTGGATGCGCAATGATTACAAAGAGAGAACATATATTTATAATAGAAAACTTGTCATAATTAACCCAACGCTTATTAGGAAAAGACTTGTTCCCTACTCCAAGCCATTAGAAGCAAACTTGCCATAATTAACCCTAAGCCTATTAGGAAAAGACTTGTTCCCTACTCCAAGCGAACAAACTTGCCATAATTAACCCTAAGCCTATTAGGAAAAACTTGCTCCCCACTCCAGGCCCGTTAGGATCAAACTTGTCCTACACTCCAAGCCCGTTAGGATCAATTCAGGCTCCACACTCCAACAATCTCCCACTCGGAGACTGAATTCTCCATGTAACCATATCTTCTTAATTCTCCTCCCGTATCCACCTGGCATCGCCGACCTTATCTTCAAGTTCCAACGAAGACAAAAACTCCTTTTATTTTAGCACAAGTCCAACAAACTCCACCTTGATAAAATAAAATAAAACTCCATTGTCTTCACCGACAAACATGATTCTTAAACCAAAGAACCAACATTCTCAACATAGAGAATACCTACTCCACCATAAGAGTAGAACACTTAGAATCACCCATTCTAAGAATTTCCTTCGACATTGTCTTCACCGACAAACATGATTTTTAAACCAAAGAACCAACATTCTCAACATAGAGAATACCTACTCCACTATAAGAGTAGAACACTTAGAATCACCCATTCTAAGAATTTCCTTCGGCATTGTCTTCACCGATAAACATGATTCTTAAACCAAAGAACCAACATTCTCAACATAGAGAATACCTACTCCACCATAAGAGTAGAACACTTAGAATCACCCATTCAAAGAATTTCCTTCGGCGTTGTCTTCACCGACAAACATGATTCTTAAACCAAAGAACCAATTGAAGCTATGCATAGCTTCAACTTCTCTAAGATCGCCACCTTAGTAAATAACAAGTAGTAGTTAAAGGACGAATACCTATTTGGTGCACGTCGCTCTCTAACTGGTATCAGAGCCTCAGGTTTAGAGGGAGCAGTCACAATGAACAGGTTATGTACAAGAACGGATTGGAGGCATCAGATTCTGACAAGATCAATCGTGGCAGATCAGAGTCCAGAGGAAAGAGTCAATCCAAGAAAGATAAAGACTCGATCTAGTGCTGGAATTGTGATGAGTTGGGTCACTACAGGAACCAGTGTTCATCACCCAAGAAAAACAGGAAGGGACAGAACGAGAAGAAGACAGCAAACGCAACCACACGTTGATGTTGGAGACGCGTTGGTCTTTAGTGTCAGTTGTCAGGTAGAATACTGGGTGTTGGATTCTGGAGTATCATTCTACTCTTGCAGTGATGCTAAATTTGTAAAGTGTACGTTCATTGGTTATGGTGGCGATGAGTTCGGTTATACACTTTGGGTTGAGAATAACCGAAAGATTCACAGCACAGATGTAGTTTTCAATGAATAGGTTATGTACAAGAACAGATTGGAGGCATCAGATTCTGACAAGACCAATACCCAAGAGGTTGAGTTAGACATCACAAACTCGAGTGGGAGTAAGGAGAGTCAGAATGAAGAAGAGGTTCTTATTGAAGAACCTAGGACCCCACCACCACTGGAGAATCTGCTGCAGAGACCAGTTAGAGAGCGACGTGCACCAAATAGGTATTCGTCCTTTAACTACTGCTTGTTATTTACTAAGGTGGCGACCTTAGAGAAGTTGAAGCTATGCATAGCTTCAATTGGTTCTTTGGTTTAAGAATCATGTTTGTCGGTGAAGACAACGCCGAAGGAAATTCTTAGAATGGGTGATTCTAAGTGTTCTACTCTTATGGTGGAGTAGGTATTCTCTATGTTGAGAATGTTGGTTCTTTGGTTTAAGAATCATGTTTATCGGTGAAGACAATGCCGAAGGAAATTCTTAGAATGGGTGATTCTAAGTGTTCTACTCTTATAGTGGAGTAGGTATTCTCTATGTTGAGAATGTTGGTTCTTTGGTTTAAAAATCATGTTTGTCGGTGAAGACAATGTCGAAGGAAATTCTTAGAATGGGTGATTCTAAGTGTTCTACTCTTATGGTGGAGTAGGTATTCTCTATGTTGAGAATGTTGGTTCTTTGGTTTAAGAATCATGTTTGTCGGTGAAGACAATGGAGTTTTCTTTTATTTTATCAAGGTGGAGTTTGTTGGACTTGTGCTAAAATAAAAGGAGTTTTTGTCTTCGTTGGAACTTGAAGATAAGGTCGGCGATGCCAGGTGGATACGGGAGGAGAATCAAGAAGATATGGTTACATAGAGAATTCAGTCTCCGAGTGGGAGATTGTTGGAGTGTGGAGCCTGAATTGATCCTAACGGGCTTGGAGTGTAGGACAAGTTTGATCCTAACGGGCCTGGAGTGGGGAGCAAGTTTTTCCTAATAGGCTTAGGGTTAATTATGGCAAGTTTGTTCGCTTGGAATAGGGAACAAGTCTTTTCCTAATAGGCTTAGGGTTAATTATGGCAAGTTTACTTCTAATGGCTTGGAGTAGGGAACAAGTCTTTTCCTAATAAGCGTTGGGTTAATTATGACAAGTTTTCTATTATAAATAGATGTTCTCTCTTTGTAATCATTGCGCATCCAAAACACATAGTGAAATACCTGGCTTGGCATCGCCCCCAGACGTAGTCGAAAGACGAACTGGGTAAACAAATGTCGTGTTATTTTCTTATCGTCATCGTGTGCGTGTGTTTATTTCCTAACATCACACACGGTTGTTACATATCCCTAGGAAAAGCAGAAAAATTAAAACACAGGGGCACCAAGTCATGTAGATGAAGCAGCTATACACAAGCTAGCCTAGAACTCGCACACCAATAGTGAAAAGAAAAGGAAACTAGATATTCTTTGTATTGTGAGAAAATACTCTAGACCATGGCTCTGAATTCGTCAAAGATTTTCTCGGGCCTTGGTATTAGGAATATAATATTATAAAGATTTGTATCTTTTAATATTATGATTTATCCTTATCTTTTAGAATATTTGATGTAAATATTTATTCATATCTTGTAAATATAGATACATTTTGTATCTATAAATACCTCTCTTGTAAACACTTTAAATTCACTTAATGAAATTATAATTTCCCTATTCATTGTTTCTCTATATGGTATCAACGAGTCAATTGGCTCACGCCCCGATCCATCCTTAGCCGTCGTTCGGTTCCATCACCGAACAAACCCACGGTTCCCAAGAAGCTTTGTCTTCTTCCCCACTCCTCTTCAATCTTTAATCACTCCCTTCCAAATTAATTCCTCCTCCCTTGCTGCACAAATAGGTCAGATGGGCCAAATCCACCACTCTCCTTCTACATGCACCCCCAACTCTGGTAAATACACCCCCATCATCTACGCACTCCCTCTGACACTGCATACTCACTTGCTGTCCAGGTGGGCCAGACCCACTACTCCACTGCAGCATACACTCCCAACTCTGGTAAATACACCCCCTCGCATCTACGCACCCACTTCACTACTACATACACCCCACCCAGTATACACACCCACCCTACTGGTACATACACCTCCTCCGTCCACTCGGTTATATCACATACACATTCCATCCCTTGGATCCTGGACTCCGGTGCATCCCATCATGTCACGGCTGATCTACAAAATCTATCTCTACATTCACCCTATTTCGGTTCTGACACCATAGTTATTGGTGACGGTAACGGATTACATATTTCTCATATCGGTTCTTTATCTTTTCACAATTTTGGTATGTTGAAATTCTCGAATGTATTAGTTGTTCCACAAATGGCAAAGAATTTAATTTCTGTTTCAACCTTATGCCGAGATAATAATGTTGATGTCATTTTTGGTTCGACTTCTTTTCAGGTGCGAGATGGTCGTACGGGGAGCGTTCTCCTCGTGGGGAGTCGCATTGATAATCTTTACGTATGGCCGGCACGAGCATCCAAACCCTCACCTACCACATTCATTTCCGACCGTCTTCCTCTTCCGATTTGGCATTCCCGTTTAGGTCACCCATCTCTCAAAATTTTATCCCATACTTTGTCTAAATTTCGTTTACCTAGTAATCCTGCAAATTTGTTTAGTTGTGATTCTTGTCATTGTATTAAGAGTCACAAACTACCATTTAATGAATCTAGTATCGTTTCACATACACCCCTTGAAATTATCTTTTCCGATGTATGGTCATCTCCGGTCATATCTCATGATGGTTTTAAGTATTATGTCATATTTGTTGACCATTTCAGTAAATACATGTGGATCTACCCCCTAAAACGCAAATCGGATGTCCTATCCACCTTCTCGACCTTTAAATCCATTGTTGAAAATTACTACAACACCAAAATTAAAACTCTTTACACAGATAATGGGGGAGAGTTTATTGCTCTTCGCTCGTTTCTCCAAAACCATGGCATATCCCACCTCACCACCCCACCCCATACTCCCGAGCACAACGGCATGTCTGAACGTCGTCACAGACATGTTGTTGATACAGCCTTAGCCCTACTACACCACGCTTCCATGCCCCTCACATACTGGCCTTATGCGGTTTGTGCAGCTACCTACATCATAAATCGCCTTCCTAAAGTCAACCTAAACATGCTTTCTTCCTTCCAATGTCTTTTAAAACAACCACCTAACCTATCCAAACTTCGAGTTTTTGGGTGCTTATGCTACCCTTGGCTCCGCCCCTACACTGCTCACAAATTAGATCCTCATTCCATGCCATGTGTTTTCATTGGATATTCCATCACTCAAAGTGCCTATCTATGCCTAGATCTTACCACCCACAAAATATATACCTCTCGCCATGTTAAATTTGTTGAACACACCTTTCCCTTTGCCAAAATCAATTCAGTTTCTGACTCACCCACTGTTCTGGTAGATACACCTCCTGCACCCACTGATCTGACAGTTACACCCCCAGAACTGATATATACACCCCCCACTCCTGATACACCCACCGAATTGATAAATGCACCCCCTCCCCCTGTTACACCCACTGTTCCGCTGAACACACCTCCTGTTTCGATAAATACACCCACTGCTCCGACCTAAAATCCCAATGCACCCCCCGAAATGATAAATACACCCCCCATCACCCCAAATACCGAAAACCCACCTCTCGCCCACCCTATCCAGCCTCCAGCTGCTCTTGTGCCGCCAAACGCTCCTCCGCGACCCCCCGCACCACCTTCACCACCTCCGGCCTTGCACAGATCCAGTATGGTCACTCGGTCTCAAAACAAGATCTTCAAGCCCAATTCAAGGTATTGTCTTACATCGGCTTTACCTTCTGATACTGAACCAAGTTGTGTTTCCCAGGCCTTGAAAGATGAACGGTGGAGGGAAGCCATGTCCTCCGAGTTTGATGCTCTTCTCAGGAATGGAACTTGGGATTTGGTTCCCCCTGATGAGACTCAAAATATAGTTGGCTCCAAGTGGGTCTTTCGCATCAAACGCAAGCCTGATGGGTCCCTAGATAAATTTAAAGCACGCCTTGTGGCCAAAGGTTTTCATCAGCGTCCGGGTGTTGATTTCTTTGAAACCTTCAGTCCTGTTGTCAAACCTTCAACTGTTCGAGCTGTTCTCAGTATTGCAGTTACTCGAAATTGGCCCCTTCAATAGTTTGATGTGAATAGTGCTTTTCTTCATGGTACCCTGTCTGACACAGTCTACATGGCACAACCCCCTGGTTTTGTTGATAAAACTTTTCCGTCCTATGTTTGTAAACTGCATAAGTCCATTTATGGTTTAAAACAAGCACCTCGTACTTGGTATTATGCTCTTAGGACGTTCTTGGAAGGGATTGGATTTATTCACACAAAGTCTGATGAGTCTCTTTTTGTGTACAATAAATCTGGTGTTATTGCATATTTCCTTGTGTATGTTGATGATCTGATTCTCACAGGAAATAATATTCCCTTCCTCACTCGAGTGGCTACGGACCTTGGTACAAAATTTTCAGTGAAAGATTTGGGCCCCCTTTCCTACTTCCTAGGTGTGGAAGTTCTTCGTACCAAGAAATCATGCTTTCTTTCCCAACGAAAGTATGTGGTTGATCTCCTTACTCGGTATAACATGATCACCTCCAAACCAGTTCAGACTCCACTATCCACCTCAGCTCATCTCACTCTTTCGGATGGGACACCTCCTGCTGATGCCACTCAATTTCGTCAAGTACTCGGTAGTCTTCAATATCTCCAACTCACCAGACCTAATATTGCATTTGCTGTTCACAAGTTATCTCAGTTTATGCATGCTCCAACCACTACTCATTGGGGTGCAGTTAAACGTCTTCTTCGTTATTTAAATGGGACTCGAGATGTAGGAATAACCTTGAAACCTGAACCTTCCTCATCTCTACATTGTTTTACTGATGCTGATTGGGCCGGCAACAGTGATGATCGTACTTCTACAAGTGCTTACATTGTATTTCTTGGGGCTAATCCTATTTCATGGTCTTCAAAGAAACAAAAATCAGTTGCTCGTTCTTCCACGGAAGCCGAGTATCGTGCCATTGCCTCCGCTGCCTCTGAAGTTCAATGGTTAAAGTCCTTATTTCATGAATTGTGTTTCTCAGTTCCGACTCTTCCTGTTATTTACTGTGATAATATTGGGGCCACTTATCTCTGTTCAAATCCTGTCTTTCACTCTCGAATGAAGCATATTGCAATTGATTTTCATTTTGTTCGAGATTTGATCAAGACATCTCAGCTTAGAGTCTCACATGTTTCGTCTGCAGACCAACTTGCTGATGCTCTCACCAAGCCATTACCTCGTGCTCGACTGCAACTACTTATGACCAAGATTGGACTCTCCTACGGTGCTCCATCTTGAGGGGGCGTATTAGGAATATAATATTATAAAGATTTGTATCTTTTAATATTATGATTTATCCTTCTCTTTTAGAATATTTGATGTAAATATTTATTCATATCTTGTAAATATAGATACATTTTGTATCTATAAATACCTCTCTTGTAAACACTTTAAATTCACTTAATGAAATTATAATTTCCCTATTCATTGTTTCTCTATACTTGGTTCCTCGATTGCAATGACTTTCCCATTTCGTGCTATCCAAATGTAATTAAGGGACAGTGAGTGATTTAATTTGTTGTAGTTGTTGTAGTTCCTTCCATCCAAATTTTTTATTTTTTTTAACAACTTGTTGTAATTGTTTTATTCGATTTTTTAAATGGGAAAATGAGTGAGTGGTGGTCCATTGGGGAAGAAGAAGACCTGCAATTGGATTTTGTAATTAAAACTGAGGGCCGATTATTTCTTTAGGTGGTGTTTAGTTTGGGATTGATTTGGATTGGATTTGGATTGGGATTTGAGTAATCCATGAATAGAAATTGTGTGTAACTTGTGTTTGGTTAAGGATTGAGAAGTAGGGGTAGATTTAACTTTATGTCACATCAAAAGTGATGTTATAATATTTTATTATTGTTAGTAGTGAAAGAAAAGTAAGAAAGAGAAGAAAGTAGTAGAGAGAAAGTAAAAGAGAAAAGAAAGTAGGAGAGAGAATGAGTAATTTGATTGTATAAAATATAGATGTATAAGTGTATTATAGGGGTGGATTGGTATTTGAATTTGTATTTGGATTGAGATGGATTGAGAGAGATTGGATTGGGATTGGGCCAATCCAAATCCGGATTGACCAATCCCAAAACAAACACTGCCTTACTGAAGAGAAAACCCACTCCTTTTAGTTGAATCCCAAATTTAAAAAAAATCAAAAATAAAATGTTATGTGTGTAATAAAAAAAACAGAAAAGAAAAATAAAATGAAACATGGAGTTACCCGTTACGAAACCTGCGGTTATTCTTCAGTTTTGTTCACGTAGCCAGCCTCCCCCGATACCTTTCCAAGCTAGACCCGAATATTTGAAGGGAGTAAACTTGTTCCAGATTCTACGGAGTGCCTCTTGAGATTCTGCATCAATATTCAGTATATAGTTTAGGGCTGAATTGTTCTCCCTAGGCTGATTTGGAAGAGTATCGTCCATTCCTCGAAAGCTTCCATATCCAACGGTCAGAAGTGAATTACTGCAAAGTAATAGTATCCAAGGAGTGTAACAGTTGGACACATACGATATCTTTCCTATCAAACAGTTCACACCTCCATTTTAAGTCCCAGACCCATCTACCATCCACCCAAAAACCCATATCGCTCACCTTAGACTCTTTATTTACACAGATTTGGAATAATCTAGGAAAAGACGCGCTTAAACTCAATTCTCCTAGCCAACATTCTTTTCAAAAAAATGTAAGACTCCCATCCCCCAACTTTTTTCGACGACATATGACTCAAACCAACTTCTTTTGACATATTTGACCTAAACCAGCTTTTTCATACAAATTTAGTTTCATAGTAAATTTTCATCAATTTTAAAATTAAACTCAAATATTAATTTTATTTAGGAAAATATTTTTTTGAATTTTTTAATTATAATTACTGTTTTTTAATGTATTTTGGTCAACTAACGGTTTCCATTAAAAAACTAACGGATAGAACCAAATATGCAATAAACAGGACCATTTTAAAACCTTGGGACCAGAAGTGATTTAAAAAAATTTCTACAAGACTAAAATTGCAATTTTTCCTATATGCATATGATCGATGCGCTTGAGATCTCTATTCCCAATAAATCTTTGCTTTTTTTTTTTGGACAGAAAAATGACTTGTTATTAAGAGAGAAAAAATGTTACATAATGAGGTCGATGATGCAGAACATAAATGAACACACCAAGGCACGGATACTTAATTTTGGCTGTTTACAACATATCCTGGGGTTGCTAATCCAGTCTTGAAAGGAAAATAGATTGGCTCCATGCTAATAGCTCTGATTTCCTCGAAAGTAGTTATCACCGGATTGATTGCCTCTCCAATAAATCTTTGTTAACATGCTAATGACATGATAATTTTAATAAATATATAACATCACTAATTTACAGGTAACATATATCAAAGAAATACAATTCTATTATATTGAAACAAGAGCATATATAAGAAATGCTCAAAATTCATTATAACATACAATCCAAAAACAGCAGTGGCACAACGTACGTACCCAATCTAGCTAACGTTAGGCAAAACTAGAACTCCTGACTACAATACAATCTAGGATTATATGCCAAAGAAATACTACAGTACGTAATTGAAATAAGTTGTTGGGATGCAGATCACATGACAAATATATAGGTGGTAATTAAGGAGTCATGGACGTACGTAGCTAAGAACAGTAAAGACAGTCTGAACAATGGTGAGAGTCAAGAGGAGTAAGGCACCCATGACTGAAATTGTTTTCCATGGAGTTTTCAAATATGTTTGATAGAGACCCTTGAGACACTCATTCGACTCAATCTTATTATAGCATTCTGTTACCGTTGTCAATATTGATCTCGGGGATTAGCAGGTCGCTGGACCAGGCATCCCATTAAATACATGTACGAGGTGACTTCCTTTCTAACGATATATATTATGGTCCTTTCGATTAATTTTTTAAAGTGATAAAGCAAGTGTAAAAAAATAAAATATCATAAAATTAATGTGAGACAGATCAAAAATAAAAATGTGCAAACTAACCTGATAAAGAGGAATTAAATACAATTTTCCGATCCCCTAATTATTACACTCAAAATCATTAAAAATTAGTACATAAATTACAAAGATTACAAGCTGCATGATACCACACTAATTGATTTTCTTTGCAATCATATTATTGTTGGACATTTCTAGCTAACTCATAAACCCAAACAAACGAGAAACTGATGATGAGCTTGAGATCTATCTAGCTAATCCAAATATACAAACCATGCACAATATTATATATCCATTTGAGAAAGACGTAGGTAGGTAGCTATTTGCGATTGTTGTAACTAAGAAGAGCGTAAACCGTCTGAACAAGGGTGAGAATAAAGATGAAGAAGGCGCCGAAGAGAGAGATTACAGCCCATGGACTTTTGAGATATGTCGTGTAGACAACGTTTCTTATCCTCGTCCTTCTCAAGCATGTGCTTTATTACCGGATTATCGTGGCGATCAGGATATACCAGTGTATGAATAACCTCGAGAACAAAGAGGCCGTCGAGAAGCATCATCTGCACGAAGCTGGCATGATCTTGGTGCCACCGTTGGTCCAGAGTATCGTAGGCGCTTTTCAGCTCCTCAGCCACGAATCCACACCTTTATAGTAACGCTCCAACACATTTAATAATGACTCCTCAGAGTGTTCTTTGTTTCTCCGGAGGACGACAGCGAGAGAAGCTTCCTTGGGATTAGGCAATATATAATCCGTCAACCTCGGCCCCAACCCTACCTTTTTCGGCATGTAAACTTGCTTAAACTCTTCTTCTTCCTCTTCGCTCCGCCCACTATTATTAAGTTCCAGCCCGTACATGATCTTTTTCCTCGACGACACCGGCACCATCGTACGTCCAACTCCTTGCTCCTCCCGCGGGTCCAGTAATATATTTTCTAGCTGGCCAGCCCATTCTCCCAATTCAATCCTAGTATGGCTACGCCACTCCATTGATCGACAACAACAACAATTATATATATATTACTAATTAATATTGAAATTGGTTTGGAACAAACTTATATATTAATTCATAGTTCGAGCTAGTGTACTGGTTGATTAATGGTTTATATAGCTTCTCCAAAACTATATATTCGCAAATATATATATATATATATATATATATATATATATATGAATCACAATATTTTACCCCTAGCTTCTTAAAACTTTATAGCAATATGCGGACGATATAATTTTTTTTTAAATACGCGTTCACATTGCGCTCACTAAGTAAATGAGTTAAAATTTAATGTGTCTCACAACATAATAAAATATTTTCCACGTAAAAATATTTTTCAAAGTTTTCAGTTTCATCTCGAAATTTATACTCCCTCCGTCCCACAATAACTTTCACACTTTTCTTTTCGGTACGTCCCACAATAACTTTCACACTTTTCTTTTCGGGACGTCCCACAATAACTTTCACACCCTTAAAATGGAAAACCCTTTATAAACTCCACCCTTAAAATATCCTCAATTTTACACAAATGTCATTACTTTTTCTCCTCACATACACAAAAGTCAACTCATTCTTTACTTTATACATAAAATTTTACAAAATTACCCCTCAAAACTTCACTCATTATTACACTTTCTTAATTTACGTGTCCACCTACCTATGAAAGTTAATACGGGACGGAGGGAGTACTATTTTGGTCCTTTCTTGCCAAATTTCGAACTTTTCATTTTATTACTTTGAAAAAAAATTATTCATTTAAACATAAACAAATATTGTAATCTCGTTTATTGATTGGCCGGAGTTCAAATTCTCTTAGGGCATGTTTGTTTTGGGACTCACCCGTCCGGACGTGGGACGTAACGTCCCACGTCCTTGTTCTACTTCGGGATTTCACATCCGGATTTCTCCATCCAACTACACTCATCCCTAAAAATACCTATACATCCTACTATTACATCCTACTATTACATCCCATCCAACCACTCTTACACAATTTGATTTGATATAAAGTTACATCTCATCCTACTCAAAATCCCAAAACAAACACACACAATTACTATTTATCAGGATTTCCACGTCCAGGATTTCCCCCATCCTACATAATCCCAAAACAAACCTACCCTTAGTTACCAATTAATAGCATTAGCAAGTTTCCCAAATCGAAGGGATTTTCTTTTTTTTTTAACTGAGAAAGCGATATGATTGAGTGGAGTATCATATACTTTGATATACGTGGAAAGAAAGGAATTAATTAATGATTAAAGCACAAAGGTGTATATGTCCCTCTCGAGTTTCAGAATATAAAACGAAACACGTGGTCGATGTTGCTTCTCATATATACTGCTGAAACTGAAAGGAAGGGATATATATGAGAAAATGGGAGTTTTAAAGGTATATATGTCCTTCTCTTGTTTCAGAATATATAAATTGATGTTGCTTCTCATATATACTGCTGAAACTGGAAGGAAGGGATATAATTTGCTTTTGATACCGTCTTACGATGAAACAAAATATAATTTAGATATAAACTTTTTTTTTTTTTTTTTGTGTGTGTTAATTTGAACGGTCTCACCGCAAAAGTCTTTGTCATTATTTAGATTCTAAACCTATTTAAAATTATAGATTAATAATTAATTTTGATCAAATCAAGATATATATTTACTCTATTATATTAACATTCAAATATTAGTTTTTTTACATGGCAATTTGATTATATATATGAAAAATTAATTCTAAACCGCAAGTTGACATAAAGTAGGCAAATTCGAATATGTGGTAGGCCAAAAGGAAAAAACAAAGAAAGATAAAGAAGAAGTGGATAGAGTACTTACCTACTTCGTTCGGTAGCTAATGATGTATTAATGTATTTATTAAACATAGTTAAATATAAAATCAATAACACTTTTATGAACATAATTCACATGAACTCCATCCTATTTTGATTCATTTACAAAATAAATCTAACAAAACTTTGTATATATTCCTTAGGAAGTTTTTTTTCTTTTCTTTTTTTAGAAAGAAAAATGCATTATGAGCAAATTAAACAAGACACGAATTAAGAAGGTTATCCATAAAGTTTGAAGACCCGACCCAAATATGAGGACTCCCATAGTAAATTTCCATCAATTTTAAAATTAAACTCAAATACGGAGTATATTATATTAATTGTATCTAGAAAATATGAATCATTTTTAAATATGTAAATTAAATTTTATAAAACCGAAAATAAAATCGTCTTCCATTATAAACGGATTAAATACAATATCCTTCAATCTCCTCCATAAAATTAAATCTTATATATACCACGTCGTATTAATTAATGACTCATAGACTTTTATATAAGTTCATAAGTCTAACCAAAGGATGGGGTGTCGTCGTTGACAGAGCCAGAAATTTTCGTTAGGGTGGTCCGATTAACATTACTATAAAAATGAAATTATGGGACATAAATTAATCTTCTATTTTTTTGGGACGTTCTTCGAGAAAGGTAAAATTTACGGGATCTAAATATTTTTTTTCTTCAATTTTAGTGCAAAGTTACAGGGCTAATATTTAGAAAATGCAAAGTTTCAGGACTGAAATTGAGCTCTGTTCAAGTTACATGACTAAAATTGATACCATCGGAACTAAAATTGAAAAAGAAAAAAGATACTCCCGGCCCTCTGTCCCACAATAACTTTCACACTTTCCTTTTCGGGACGTCCCACAATAACTTTCACACCCTTAAAATGGAAAACTTTTTATAAACTTCACCCTCACAATATCCTCAATTTTACACAAATGTCATTACTTTTTCTCCACACATACACAAAAGTCAACCCATTTTTTACTTTATACATAAAGTTTTACAAAATTATCCCTCAAAACTCCCCTCATTATTACACTGTCTTAATTTATGTGTCTACCTACCTATGAAAGTTATTCCGGGATGGAAGGAGTACATAACTGAAGTTGGACTCGACCTAAGTTATGGACTAAAATTAATATTTTCTCATTAATAGTATAAGGAGGTTCCCGAGATCGAAGGAATTTTCTTTTTTACTGAAAATGCGATTGAGTGGAGTATCATATACTTTGATATAGTATGTGGAAAGAAAGGAATTAGGGTTGGTCTGCTATGCACTCGAGTGCATGTTATGCACCCTGTCCATGTTGCACTTTTCAATTTTACTGACTTACACTTTTTGGTAAATGGTGTTGCACTTTTTAATTATTAAACTGTATAATAATATTTTTAATAATAATTGAAAAGTGCAACACCATTTACCAAAAGGTGTAAGTCAGTAAAATTGAAAAGTGCAACATGAACTAGGGTGCATAATATGCACTCGAGTGCATACTAGACTTAATGAAGGAATTAATTAATGATTAAAGCACAAAGGTGTATCTGTCTTTTGTATTTTCTAACAATGTAAAGTAAATTATACTAATAACAACACTATGCAAATACTAGGGAAGGATAAATTTTTCCAAATTAATAATTCCAAATGGGCCTTCCAAAAATGGGCTGAATCAATGGGCTGAAAATTAATCATCCACGGGCCATTTTGAAATAATTTGACCGACTCGATATATTACTTCACTATAAATTGGGTAGGTGTTTTTGCTTTCAATTATTAGTTTTTCCTAAAATATAAACAAAACAATTGCAATTAATCAATACTCTCACAGAAATTTAAACACATACTCGGAGTATCATATTAAGATGTTCAATACAAATTTACACACCCCATAAAAAAAATGTCAAGAAATTCCAGTCGATTAGACGTCTCAAACCAAGTAGAATACTTGAAGATATAAGAAATAACTGCTCTAGGATAGTAATTCAAAAAGTAAGCAACGAGACAAACAGCACACAAATAATTTAAGTGGTTCGATCAATGTGATCTACATCCACTGGACCAGACGAGTACTTCTTTGATTGATCAAGAATGTTTACACACTCATTCACTCAAAATATGATATTTCTTCACTTCACTCGTGAACTCACACAACTCAAAGATTACAATCGTACTTGCATCCAAAATCGTACTCTCTAACCTTTACAATGTACACATACAAGAGTATATAAAGACCAAAGGTAGTTGCTGCTGTTAGGAACTGTTTGAGTAGTTATCAACCGTTTGCAACCGCTTGTAACAACCCATGCGCTCTGTTATTGCCCAACTGAAATGGTAGTTATGTCCTCAAGTAGTTGTAACTGTAATACAGTTAGTTAAACTAATTAACTTTCATATCAGAAGACTCGTCCTTAAAGATCAGAAGACTACTTAGTGTTCTGATACTCAACTCTTCTGTTCTGATGATCAAAAGCTAACTCTGCTGATAGACTCCATACTGTGCTGATATACCCTGCTGAAGTACTGAGTTTGGTATACTCTGCTGAAGTACTGTGCTGATCCAGTACTGTGCTGATCTGACCAACTGTGCTGAACTCTAAGCATCACCTCCTCAGCTGATTGAAAACCTTCAACTCATCAGATTTCGGTCTAAGTCATCTTATCTGATCCTATCAGCTCACTACTCACTTAGTGTGCTGACTATGAGATTATGAGATAACACTCACAAAAAAAAATATTTTCTTAACTTCCACCTTCAAAGGCGGACGTAATGAAGGAACATGAGGTACAACTGTACACCAAACTCCAATTTCAACCTATATATGAAAATGATATTTTGCAGCTGATATACTGAAAATCTCCTATTTGTTCTATCTTTCTCCCACGAAATTCTAACATGGGAAGAGTGATTTTATTGACTTTAATATTTTAGCAAATATTCAAGATTGTTAGTTAAATGGTTAAATTTTGAAGATAAAACTCTTTGGATTATATATTTTTTAGTCCATTAAATCTTGAAGCTGCTGCTCTACCCAGCGTCGCCTAGCCACTGGTTCGGAGCCAATCTGACCCGATCGCTGGGGAACGGGAGCCTCACTTCATTCTGGAACGACAGGTGGATAAACGGGTCTAATTTACGTGAGCTCTTCCCTAGACTATTTTCCATTTGCTCTAACAGGGAAGCTAAAATTAGTGATTGTGGGGATTGGAATCATGGCACCTAGGAATGGAATCTTACCTGGAGGAGGGATCTCTTCTCATGGAAGGAAACCCTGCTACTAGTCTCTTCAACTTTCAACTTGCTAGGAACTTTCACCTTGTAGGAACACACTCCCGTTCTGTGGAAATGGAGGCTGTCCAAGGACGGAATCTACACCTCTAAAACAGCATACGGAAGGACAAGAGCTGTCTGCGCCAACTCAAATTCTCCCCTCGGGAACCCTCGAGGCCCTTCAGAGTATCTGGAATAAATTCACCCTACCTAAACACTCGGGGCTGGCTTAGAAAGTTATTCGAGAAAGATTAGCAACCCGGACGGAGCTAAAGAAAAGAAAGATCCTAGGGGACACAGACGAAGTATCCTGCCCTTTTTGCGACTGCAACGAAGAGACTATTCAACACCTCTTCTTCAGTTGCACGTTCTCCAAGAAGCTTTGGCGCATCAGCTGCTCATGGCTCAACATCGACACAGCTTTGCACTCCGCGCCTGCAGCACATTTCCACCAGTTTTGTGGTTTGATCGATTCTAAGAAAAAATCCCCCATCCTCGAAAGCATGTGGTGCATGACTGTTTGGTTCATCTGGAAAGCGAGGAATGACAAGATTTTCTCAAACGAGGATCCCAAGGCTGAAAAGATCTTCGACAGCATCCGAGTAACTCTCCGGAACATCTTCTCACAGCAAAAAGAATGCCCTCCTTCCATGTCCCTAAACGACTGGTGCGCCACCTCTAGTTTGAACACCTTGTAAATTAATTTTATGTTTGGAGCAGGTGTAGAATATGGAAACACACTGTAATATGTAACCACTGAACTTGATGCTCCCCTGAGTACTTCTTGTACTCTATTAATACAACACCCTTTTTCCTTTAAAAAAAAAAAAAAGACAAAATCGTGAGTGCAGTACTCAACTCTTACCCGAAAGAATAAAGAAGTAGTCATTGCTTACATATATACTAAACCTAATTAAAATTACAGATTAATAATTAATTTTGATAAAATCGAGATATTTTAGAAGGCGAACATCATCGGCAAGTTGGACGAGGCATCCCATGAAATGCATGTAGGTGGTGGCTTCATTTTTTGTTGCAATGTCCTTGTGAAGTTGCTCGAAGGCTGTTAATAAATTTTTAAAAAACAATAAGGAGGGTAAATCGACAATTTTTTTTTGTAGTGACGTCAGTTGTAAACATCACTTTTAAGATCTTGAATAGATCAAAATCACAGTCTTTATAATGAGAGTGGACGTATGATAATTTATACGCGAACCACTATAAACATCGTGTGTTGTTTATTTGCTTTGTTGCTTATTTTGATATTGCTTATTATATACTAATATTGTTCATACTGTTTTATTGCATATTGATATTTGTCAAAAGCTAGCGCACAGTGCGTTTTAAACAAGTTCATGACCTTTTGAATCACACGTTTTTTTAGAAAAGAGTCCTTCACATATAACGAGTATAATCTATATTTGAGCCTCTTACATTTCCGCACTCACGATTAGAAGCTAAGGTATCTAGATAACTGTTATACCTAGTCAAAGAAGTCAATTTTTGACAAGTCAATCCTAGTCATCAGTTTACGTGGCGAGGACCAGTCAACAAAGTCTTGCGACGACTAGTCAACAAGACCAAGAAAATGTAATAGAATAGATGTATTTAATATATTTAAGTGCTCGCTCAAAGATGTGGGCGAGCACATGTTTTAGTTAGCTACTCGCCCAAATGTGTGGCGAGCACATATCTATCTTAGCTAGAATAGTCTAAGTACCGAAGCCTTGGGAGACAGCATGGAGCGTGGCGACCACACTCCTCGAAATGGTCCTCCGGCGACCACCGTAGCTCAGCTCCTCGGCATCTCGGCGAGGACGAGCACCAAAGGCGGTTTAGCATTAAATGCGCCATCAAATCACCTTTCCGGGCAGAAGACAGGTCCAATGAGGGCGTGCCACGTGTAAAGGGCGGGCAGCCCCTAGAAACCACTATATAATGCCTAAAAGAGGCTCATTTGTACACATGTTACCCATTCCTACAAATCACTCCCTACCCAAAGCAATAAACTCTCCCAAGCTTCTAAAGCTTTAGCTTCTCCAAGAAGCTAGTTTTGGTGTTCTTCTTTGTTCTTCAATAGATCATCAAAATCATCACATAAATACTCCCTAAACACGTAATAAACCCCCGATCATTATACATGTTTGTCTCGTGCTAACAAATAGTCCACATACGAATCAATCATCAAAAGCACGTACAACATTTGGCGCTAGAAGGAGGGGTCCTTTTACGTGTTCATCACTCTCAGTTTCGACCGATCATCGAGCGATCGGTTTGCAAATTCCGTTTTCAGGTTTTTAATCGGTAGTTCCACCTTTTAAAACTTTGTTTACGTATTTCCGTGTTCTTCGTGTTCTTGAATATTTGCAATATTCAAGACATATTTTGGAGTTTGATCTCCGTGTAATCTTGTTTTTAAGCTTCAGTTGTTGTTACTTTGCTAATAAGTAGTTGTAATAGCACGTTCTTCTGCGTAAGAACTTTAATCTTTCGTTTTTAAGCGTCGAAAGCTTAAAAACAGTCATATCTTTGTAATAATCCCCAGAGACACTCTTTAAACGATGTCTCATCACACTCCTCAAGACGGATTTGTTGCTCCCGGAGGGAACGAGCACCCTCCGGCGCCGGCGGTGAATCCGTTTGCAAACTTGAATATGGGGGACATTCTGAATGATCCCCAGCATCTGAAAGATCTCTGTGACTATCTCATGGAGAAGAAGAGGCAGAATGAGGAGATGGAGAAGGCCAAAGATCAGGCCTTCGACTGAGCTCGCAAAGCCAAGGGGAACGAAGAAGATAACCGTTCCTATCACTCCAACTCTGTTCACCCCCAGGACAGAGGAAAAAACAAAGTCGACGAGCACTCCCACAATAGCCACACGGGGGACTCGCGACACCGAGATTCGGTTTTCAACCGGATGGATGACAAAGATAGAAGGGCTCCTCGCCGAGTACCTTTCAATGTGGATGGCCGACCAGGCAGAGCCGACCACCACCGAGATCACGCTGATAAGAGAGATCAGGGCGATAGAGTCTCAGCTCTTGATAGAGTGGGACCAGGGAAGGGTTCGCGAGCTCCTGCGAAGAGTTATCGCAGCCGCCAGTCTGAGAGACATTCCCCCAGGCGATCACGTCATGATGATCGCCCGGCCGCATCCCAAGGGAGCCGACGCGACGAGGTCGTCGTCCCCTGAGCACAAACTGCCGAGGAGGGGCAAATCGCCCAGTTCCTCGAGACCCAAAAATTAATGAAGCTAGAGATGGACGCTCTGCGAGCAGAGGTGGTCGCCTCGAAGCTAGGGACCACCCCACCAATCACTCTGCCCGCACCTCCACTAAGTGTGGCAATCCTTACCGCCCCCATTCAAAGAAAGATTCAAATGCCCTCCATGCCGGCATACGATGGTGCATCCGACCCCAGAGTACACTTGTCCAAGTACTCCAACTATATGGCCTCAATCGGGGCAACGGACGCCACCCAATGCAGAAATTTCTCCCTAACTTTGGGAGACCGGGCTCATCGTTGGTACACAACGCTGAGTCCCGGATCGGTCACCTCATTCCTTGAGCTGGGACAACTCTTTCTGACCTACTACGGGTCTATTGCTGCTCGCCCAGCCTCAAAGCAACGTTTGGCAAACGTTCGCCAATCTGTAAATGAGTCGGGCAAGGACTTCATCGAGCGCTTCGATAGGCTGGTGATCGATGGGGAGGCCGTGAACGATGAGACGAAGCTGATCTCAGCTGTTTCCGGTCTAAGGATAGGTACCAAGCTTTGGGAATCTATCCATCTTACTTTTCCCAGTTCTTATGCAGACTTCCGCACGAGGGCTGGGAACTTCATTCAAATGGAGGAAATAATGGACGCCGCCAAGGCTAACGAGCAGCCGGAGGCGTCCAAGAGGGTCTGGCCCAAGAAGAATACAAACACAGGGGAGTCATCCCAGCCCAAGAAGGCGACCACTCAAGCTGGCAGTGCTCGCCCAGCCAACTTCAGGCCTTTCGAGGAGTCTCCTGAGATCATCCAGTTTAGGGAATCTCTCTCTGTGGATCCCAGGGGCATTTTCAATGCAGTTAGGGGAAAGAATATGCTCCCCCAGGCCAAGCCAATGCATACAAGTGATGAAAAACTGGATGGTAGCAAATTCTGCGACTACCACAACTCCATTGGCCACCACACCAATGGGTGCCGAGACTTGGTGAGAAACCTTTTCAAGCTATACAATGAGGGCAAGCTCGCCCAGTTCATCAAGCCTCTCGGAAATGGTGACAACAGGGGGAAGAAACGTCGCGACGACGGCGACGACCTGCGCCAACAACTGAATCGTCCCAAGCTGACTCCTCCCATGCCACAACATGCTGGCGGCGACATTGATAATGTGGGAGGAGCTTGTATGGTGATAGAAGGCCCTTTAGGGGGAACTCAGTCTGGGAAAGAACTATCTGTTCGCCGGGCTCAGAGCGAGCAGCGAGCACTGAACAATGTCCATCAGGTGTGCGTCGCTCCGACTGCCGAGAAGCCTCTATCTCACCAAATCCTTTTCTCGGACGACGACCTGAACGGCGTGGTGCACCCAAAAAATGATGCTTTGGTCATCACGGGGAAGATCATGGGAACAAACGTCCATCGCATAATGGTCGACACTGGGGCATACACCAACATCCTCTTCAAGCATACTCTGGATGCTCTAGGTGATTATGCAGCGTACATCGAGCCTTGCGATGATATAATCGTAGGTTTTGGGGATACGCGCAACCTTCCCATTGGGAAAATCAGACTATCCTTGGAGTTGGCATCGTCGAAAGAGCCAGAAATGCACCATGCTAGGCAGCTCGACTTCTTGATCATCGACATGCCATCGTCCTACAACGTTTTCCTCGGCCGACCTTTCTTCAACGAGTTCAAGGCGGCCGTTTCTACTTATTACTACTGTGTAAAATTTCCATCCCCGGCAGGAGTTATAACCGTCAAGGGAGATCAGACGCGGGCGAGGGAGTGTCTCGTCCGTTTTGCAAAGCGTCATTCTAAGGAAAGTACTATGATTGGCCAGTATATTGAGTGTCAAACACAAACAGAGCAAGTGAACTACTTGGAGGGTCTTCCTAGCAAGTACCGAAAGATTGAAATTGGGGAGTGCAGTCATAGTTTCGACGACCACCAAGTGGAGGCGAACGAGCACGCCTCCATGGAAGTGGACGACCACACCCCAATGGATATCGACGAGCAGACAGTCTCGGGCGACCAGCTCCCCGACGACCAGTCGCCAGAAAACTTTCCAGATCTGGAACCTAGGTTAGGCTTTGAGCCGGAGTTCGGAATTGAGGATCCTCGTTGGAAGGAGCCTAAAGAGCGGGCGACTTCGGCAGAGGACCTCGAAACCATTCACTTAAACGAGGCTCGTCCGGAACTCGAGGTATTCATTGGTTCGAATTTTCCAGAACATTTGCGATCGGACATGATCGCATTTTTGAAAGAAAACATCAGTGCATTTGCCTGGTCGCACGAGGATATGGTGGGCATTCCCACGAATCATGCCTGCCACAGATTGAATATTGATCCAGCAAGGAGACCTATCACCCAAAAACGAAGGAAATTTGGGCCTGATAAATATGCGGCTTTGGCGGTCGAAGTCAAGAAATTGATCGACAATAAATTAATCGAGAAAACTGGAACTGATCCCGAGTGGTTGGCCAATCCAGTGCTCGTCAAAAAGACGACCGGGTCGTGGAGATTGTGTATAGACTTCACAGATCTAAACGATGCCTGTCCAAAAGATCACTTTCCGATGCCCCACATTGATCACCTAGTAGACAACACAGCGGGGCACGAGATGTTAACTTTCATGGATGCTTTCGCAGGCTACCATCAGATCGCGATGCATCCCGACGACCAGCGGCATACGGCCTTCATGACGGCCACCGAAATGTACAGCTGGAAGACAATGCCTTTCGGTTTGAAAAACGCGGGGGCAACATACCAAAGACTGGTAAACAAGATGTTTGAGAAACACATCGGCGAGATGGTGGAGGTCTATATCGACGACATCGTTGTCAAAAGCTTGCGAAAAGAGGATCACCTACACCACCTTGCCATGACATTCGATATACTAAAGGAGTACAACATGAAGTTAAATCCGAAGAAGTGCAGCTTTGGAGTTAGCTCAGGAAAATTTCTGGGGCACTTGGTTAGCCAGCGGGGCATCGAGGCGAATCCGAGTAAAATTCAAGCAGTCATTAACATGCAAAGCCCAAGGAACGTGAAAGAAGTACAGAGGTTGACAGGGTGTCTTGCATCGCTGAACAGATTTATTGCACGAACCGGGCGATCGTTGCAAACCTTTTTTCGATGCTTTGAAAAAAGGGAGGTTCGAATGGACCGATGAGTGTGAGAAAGCTTTCGAGAAATTAAAGGAATATCTATCGGATCCGAAGATCCTGTCTAAGCCAGTCCCCGGCGAAATTTTATATCTATACTTGGCGGCCACTGACTGTGCGATCAGTTCAGTGCTCGTCCGAGCTGAGGGGAGCACACATCTGCCTATCTACTACGTAAGTCAAACACTGAGAGATGCGGAGTTGAGATACACTCCAATGGAAAAATTGGCGTACGCACTAGTCATGAGCGTCAGAAAAATTAAGGCAGTACCTGTTCGACCACGAGGTGGTCGTCCTCACCACCTTTCCACTCCGACGAGCACTGCATCGTCCGGATACCACTGGAAGACTTTTGAAATGGTCGGTGGAAATAGGGCAATTTGGGCTCACATATGCACCTAGAACGACAATCAAGGGACAAGTGCTGGCTGAATTCATTGTAGAGCTCACTTTCCCGGAGAAAGTGGACGAGGGAATCGAGCTTCCTTGGACACTATTCGTCGATGGTTCTTCGACGAGCACCAAAGCAGGGGCAGGAATCGTCCTCACCAGCCCAACCGGACAGACGTTTGCTTCGGCGATCGAGTTCGAGTATCGGGCGACCAACAACGAAGCAGAGTACGAGACTCTGGTTGCAGGAATCAAGATGGCTATGGCCGTGGGCGCCAGAAAACTGAAAATTCTGATTCTCAGCTGGTTGTATGTCAAATTACGGGCGACTACGAGGCTCGCGGCGATCAAATGATAAAGTATCAAGACCTAGTGAAAGGATTACTCGAGCAATTTGATCAATTCCACATCGAGCAAATCCCTAGGGAGGACAATACGCAAGCAGATGCGTTAGCTCGACTGGCCACTTCAGAGGGGGAGGCAATATTTTCAGAAGCGACCATCACTAAAATTTCTTCCCCATCGGTGAACAGAGGTCAGATTTTGCAGGTTGAAGCGACCAACGACGAGGACTGGAGATCGCCGATCATCAAGTACATCAAGACCGGCGAGCTCCCGGGAGACAAAGTGAAAGCAACCAGATTGCAGCTCAGGTCCGCAAGGTACACTGTTGTTGGCGACCAGCTGTACAAACGGGGTTTTTCAATGCCTTTATTGAAATGCCTCGGAGAAGACGAGGCGAAGATCGTCATGTACGAAATCCACGAAGGATAATGTGGAAATCATACAGGGGGGCAAGCGCTCGCTTTAAAGATCATGAGGCAAGGCTACTTTTGGCCAACACTGAAGAAGGATGCAATTCATTACGCCCAGGCGTGCAAGAGATGTCAAGCTTTTGCACCAGCTATTCACTCACCTCCAGACGAGCTCATCTCTGTTTACAGCTCTTGGCCCTTCGCGAAGTAGGGCATCGACATCATCGGACCTTTCCCGCATAGCGTCGGGGGGGTAACTTTCGTAGTCGTAGCAGTCGATTACTTCACCAAGTGGACCGAAGCGAAGGCATTGAAGACCATCACAACGGCCCAGATGACAAGCTTCATTTGGAAAAACATAATTTGCAGGTTCGGCCTACCACGAGCAATAGTGATCGACAACGGGCGTCAATTCACAAGTCGAGATATGCTGGATTTCTGCTCAGAATGGAACATCAAGAAAAAAATTTCAACACCCTATCATCCACAATCAAATGGTCAAGTAGAGGCGATCAACAAAATCATCAAACACACCTTGAAAGCTAAGCTAGATGGATTGAAGGGCAAATGGGCGGACGAGCTGCACATGGTTCTGTGGGCATATCGGACGACCACTAGGAATTCTACTGGTGAAACTCCGTTCGCGCTCGCGTTCGGAACCGAAGCTGTCATACCAGCAGAGGGGCAGGTCCCAACTTTTCGAGTAGCAAATTATGACGAGCAGTTGAATAACGATGCACAGCTCTCCGATTTGGACTTCCTAGAAGAGCGAAGGCTAACAGCGGACGAGAAGAACGTGGTGTACAAGCAAAGATCAGAGCGCTATTACAACACCAAAGTACGTGCTCGCCAATTCACTATCGACCAGCTCGTACTTCGGAGGGCGACGGAGCAGTCCATTGGCATACTTGGCCCGACTTGGGAGGGTCCGTACCGAATAACGCGCACACTCTTGAACGGATCGTACGAGCTAGAAGATCTAGAGGGCAAGCCGAGCAAATACCCGTGGAACGCGGTCAAGCTGAAGAAGTATTACCAGTAAGTTTTTAATTTTTTCATATTTATATAATTTGTATCTAGTCATCATTTCAATACAAGTACAAGTTTTAAATTTCCATCAAGTGTTAGATAAGTTTGAATTTTTAGACAAGGCTCTGCGTAGCCATCTAGGAAACAAAGACGAGCACTCTTTTTTAACGATGCTCGCAAGGTAGTGGCGACGACGATCACTACCTACCAAACTAAAAAGAGTTCAACCGACGATTGGTTAACTTTAAAAGACGAGCACTCTTTCTTAAAGATGCTCGCAAAGATAAAAGACGAGCACTCTTTCTTAAAGATGCTCGCAAAGATAAAAGACGAGCACTCTTTCTTAAAGATGCTCGCAAAGATAAAAGACGAGCACTCTTTCTTAAAGGTGCTCGCAAACACAAAAGACGAAGCACTCTTCCGCAAAGATGCTCGCAATAAAAGGAGTTTTCAAAAAGACTAAGTACTTATCAAAAAAAAAATGCTTGCAAAAAATTAATCATAACATAAGTTGGAAAGCAGTAACGAGAACGATCACTCAAAATAACCAAACATCGTATAAGCAAAAAGTTCCATTCAATGAAAAGCCTTAAAAGGCTGAAATTACAAAAAGGCCTTAATGGCTGAGCAGTCCTAAAAACAGAAATAAAATACAAGTAAACTAAGCTACTGGAGCATTCTCCTCGGCTTCCTCTTCATTCACAACCTCCTCGGCAGGAGCATCCTGTTCGCCCTGTTGAGGTGGGGAGTCTTGTGGAGGGTTCGAGAAGAGGACCGGAACACCCAATAGTCGAGGGAACAGGAGTCCCAACTCCATCAAAGGAAGCAGAGGGAGTTCTGTTTCCGGCTGAGGATTCTCCTTCATAAGGAGGTCGTCCAAAAACCCGCCGAGTGGAGTCACATCCACTCCTAGATGAACTTCCAACAACCGATGAATGAGCCCGTGGGCAGTAAGCGCCACCGATAACATGGCCACGCCCCCAGCGAGCTCATTGGTTTCATCTCGCTCCTCCGTCAGGTCGACCAGCTGTTGCCGAAGAGTGGCCAACTCCTCCTCGTCAGTTGCGGATTTATTTTGAAGAGTTCTTACCTCGTCCTCGGCAGTCTTGAGGCGAGCACGGAGACGTTCGATCTCTTGGAGATCTTCCTGATCTTTCTTTCGAATCGTCTCAAGTTGGGCCTCAGAATCGGCCAACTTTGCCTCGACATCGGCCAACTTGGTCTCGAGGTCGACCACCTTCCTCTCGACAACAGCTTTAGCCTTGGCCATTTGGACGAGTTTCGCACTCCTGTCCTCGCTGACTTTGCGGCTTTCGGCGATATGGCTGGCGAGCTTCTCCATCGTATAAGACGCCCGACTCAAGTCTATGGCGACCAATCTCGCATTCTCCAGCGAGTTATGGTTGTCCACCTCGTCGACCAGAGTGGTCGTCAGCGATCGAGGCAGATTCTTCACAGCCCTTAGTGCGATCGGATTCAGGGGCTCTCTGTCGACCGGATCCCGCGACCGGTAGAAGCCGCGGAGGTTCGGATTGAAAGGTTCGACGATCCGGCAGTCGGCAACACTATTAGAGAAAAAAAAATTTAGGAAAAGGTACTTGAAAATATTATAAAAATCTCATTGATAAATAAACTTACTTGGCAACCCTTGCGGCATCCCAGCCGAGAAGGGTGTTGTCTCCTTGAGCCCTCTCCCCGGCCGACGAGCTCGCGGCGATCTCTCGCGACCGAGTATTACGGGGAGGAGGGGATACGACTTGTGTGGGGGGAGGCGAGGGAGATCTCCTCGGCGAGATCCTCTGCTCGGTAGCAGGGGGGCGAGAAGAGCCCCCTCGGGTTGGTTTAGCGATCTTCTTGGGTGGAGCCCCCGAGGTCTTCGCTCCTTTCCTTTTCTTGCCGGAGCCGTCAACTACCTTGCGCTCGCGCAACATTCTCGCTTGTTGCATCATCCTGCTCGACAGTATGCGATCAACTTCGATGGATGGAGGAAGGTAAGTGACAACTCTCTCTGGGACCACTACTAAGAAAGGCGAGGAGTCAGTGTTTACGAAGAGCAAATTCACAAAAAACTTAGAAATATGTTGATACCTGGAGGGAACTCTCGAGTGAAGTGATGAGGAGGTACTCTGAGACCTACTCGCTCACGCATACACTCCCTGTTCAGAAAGCGACAGGACCTCTCCAGGTAGCGACAGGACCTGCTCGCTCACGCAAATATGGTATTGGAAGAGGGGCGTGAGACGGTGCTCGGCGGTCTTCTTGCGAACAATTTCACCTACAAAAACGAGGAGTTAGTCAGTATAGACAAGAACGAGCAGAGATAAAAAAACTTACCACGAATTCTTTGATATTCAGTGTCAAGGGGAATGCGATCCGAGGAGCCATCCGGCCTCACTGGACATTTCCAGTCCCCGGCTACCCACCACCAGTTGGTTTTCCAATCTCTAATTTTGTTGGGAACCCCTTCAACCAACTTGAAATATCACGGCCCCTCACGTAATAGTATCCGTGGCCGACCTTCTCTCCGGCCTCGGCCGCCTAAAGGAGATAGTTAATCTCTTTAGGGCTTAGCCATGTGTTCCGACATCCGTTCTCGGCCGCCACCAGGCCGAACAGTGTAAGAATGCCGATCAGGTTCGACCAACCGTTCGGCAAAATTTGAGAAGGGGCCACTTTTAAGAAATGTAAAAAATTTGAGATACTGGGGTGCAGGGGGAACCTAAGCCCTGCCTCCATCATGCCGATGTTGACGGCGACCATCCCTTCTGGCGGCTGGTCGGCCCTCTCATCCGGGCGAGGAACAAAGAAACAAACGTCGGCCGGCAGCTGATATTTCTTCCTGGAATTTTCTAGCTGTGCCGAGGAGACCTTGCTCGCATATTTGCTCGCTTCATACTCAGTTTGGAAAGCTTCTCGGTGCGGGCGAGGAACCTCTCGAGGAGGGTATTCGCAGAAATATTTATAATAGGCCTCCCTCGAGACCTCGTCGCCATCCAGATTCTCCCTACCACTCAAAATGTCCTTTATGCTCTCTGCATACTGAACAACTTTCTCAAAGTCCTCGCGGAGACTCCTCGTCAAGGTCTCCTCGACTTGGGCAGTTTCTAGCTGTTCGCCCACCCCTCGATTCAAATCCGGATCACGCAGATCAGAGTCGGTCTCCTCGTCAGTCTCCTCGGCATCATTGCCGGCATCCTCCCTGTCGGACTCGTCGACATCGACGACCACTGCCTTTCCAAGATTTCGGACTCCAACATTTATAGGTTCGGGGGAGTGGATCCTAGAGTCCGAAGAGGATGCCCTCTCCATTAGAGCCAAGGCCAAACGGTCTACACCGCCGGAATTCTCAAAACCACCAACCAACGGCGGCGGACCACCGTCGGAACCACCACCGGAGCACCAACTTCCATTTTTTCTATAGAAACGGGGGTGAAAGAAGTTTTAAAGAAGAAAATGCAAGTTGTTTACCTTATTGACGATCGAAAACCACCCAAACACGCCGGAAAAGCTTGAAGTAAAAAGTTTAGAAGAAATCTCGAGAAAGGTTCGAAAGTTACAGAAAAGTGAAAGTTTTCTTATGAAGATGAAGGGCCTATTTATAGGCAAATTTGTGCAGGGACCTATGTGCAAAAAACGGGGTCAAAAACGCAATTTTCCCAAAAATTTGGGTCTTTCCCGAATTCAAGTTCGGCGAGTGGGCCACACGCGCGACCTTTGAGGTCGGCACGCGCCCCACGCGCTAAATTCAAATTTCGGGCGCCGACCACGCGCCTGACACGTGTCAGATCCGTCATCATGAAAAGTTGCTTCGATAATCGTGCTCGGCGCTGGAGACGAGGCGACCGCCTCTTTCTCACGTCATCAAGATCTTAAATTTGATTTTGTTTTGTCAAACAATCTCACCTTCCAAGACGACCATACTGCTCGCCTTACCATTCTGCGAATACGAAGAAAGGCGACCAGGGGGCAAATGTTATACCTAGTCAAAGAAGTCAATCTTTGACAAGTCAATCCTAGTCATCAGTTTACGTGGCGAGGACCAGTCAACAAAGTCTTGCGACGACTAGTCAACAAGACCAAGAAAATGTAATAGAATAGATGTATTTAATATATTTAAGTGCTCGCTCAAAGATGTGGGCGAGCACATGTTTTAGTTAGCTGCTCGCCCAAATGTGTGGCGAGCACATATCTATCTTAGCTAGAATAGTCTAAGTACCGAAGCCTTGGGAGACAGCATGGAGCGTGGCGACCACACTCCTCGAAATGGTCCTCCGGCGACCACCGTAGCTCAGCTCCTCGGCATCTCGGCGAGGACGAGCACCAAAGGCGGTTTAGCATTAAATGCGCCATCAAATCACCTTTTTTCGGGCAGAAGACAGGTCCAATGAGGGCGTGCCACGTGTAAAGGGCGGGCAGCCCCTAGAAACCACTATATAATGCCTAAAAGAGGCTCATTTGTACACAAGTTACCCATTCCTACAAATCACTCCCTACCCAAAGCAATAAACTCTCCCAAGCTTCTAAAGCTTTAGCTTCTCCAAGAAGCTAGTTTTGGTGTTCTTCTTTGTTCTTCAATAGATCATCAAAATCATCACATAAATACTCCCTAAACACGTAATAAACCCCCGATCATTATACATGTTTGTCTCGTGCTAACAAATAGTCCACATACGAATCAACCATCAAAAGCACGTACAACAATAACTAAATCAGTTGAGTAAGCATTTAGTTATTTGGCTATCATCTTATTGTGTATACACTCGCACTATCATACTGACATTGTATTTGCAGAAGACTTGAAAAACACTCAAGTTATATCCAATTACGATTTTGCCAAAAGTTTTAAAGTCGGTTCACTCACTACAAAATTTAATCGAATTCGCGAGGGAACTTACCGAGGGCATTTAATCCCTCGACAATTACCGAGGGACTAGGCGAGGGGGGCAGTTGGTGAGTAAATTGGCGAGGGCGTGTAAAACACTCGCAAATAGGCGAGGGGAATTAATATCCCTCGGCAACTAACGAGGGCCTTAGCGAGGGGCCCATTAATTTAAAGTTAGCGAGGGAATTGCCCTCGGTAAGTGGCCACGTCATTAATTGTTACCGAGGGATTGGTGGCCCTCGGTAAAATCCCTCGTTAACATTAATATAAATACATCTTCTTCTCCCCCAAATCGCAGAAGGTTCTGTAAAAAAAAAAAACAAGGTTTTCGGCCGCCGTCCAGGTGGTTGCCGCCGCTGCGCAACAGATCGAGCCCCTTTTCACGTGATTCTTGTTCTACGCTTCAACGTGGTCATTTCTACGGTAAGTTTTCTCGTTTTAATCGATTAAATAAATTTAAAGTTATATAAAAAATTTAATTTATGTATATATATTGTTATGTAAGTATGTGTGTATATATATATATATAGGTGTTGAAGCATATATATATTATGAATTTAGAGCATGTATTGTTCTGCAAATTGGTAGTTTTTTTTTTTTAAACAATTGTTATGCATGTACCGTAGCATATATATATATATATATATATATATATATATATATATATATATATATATATAGTATAGGTATGTTAATTTTTCTAATTTGTTAATTTTAGATTAATTGTTGATATAATTTAAATTATTGTTAGAAATTACTTGATATATTTTTGTTGTTAGGATGAAATTATTGTTAGCATTGAAATTTTTCTTATAAATATTTATAAATTTATTGTTAGGAAGATTAATTAATGGAGTTGAGGGGATGAGGTGTGGTTAATTGTGTGTTGTAGAATGTGCGTTCTGACTTGATTATATTTTAATCAAGTTGGAAATGGATGCACTAGGATTTTGATTATTTGGAAATATATGTACAATAACATTAGACGAAACTCTGCCGAATTTTTTAGAAAATATTATATTAAATATTAATTTAAAAATGATTAATTAATTCTAAAGTATTTATTAATATTAAACAGATGGATTATTCAAGACGTAGTTGGATGTATGGTCCAAGATCGTTGTATGGAATTATTAACCCTGAATTTCTTAGTGGACTAGATGAGTTTATTGAAAAAGCCACTAGTAATTTGAATTCGATGAGAGAAGGAAAAATTAGGTGTCCTTGCACGAAAGCTAGATGTCGAAATCAGACGTTTAGATATCCTAATGAGGTGAAAGCACATTTATACAACAATGGATTTCACCCCAACTATTATAATTGGATTTTGCACGGTGAGGAGAGTTGGGGTCCACGTCCATTATTTCAAAACCCTGATGGATTTGCATCAACTTCACACGAATTTGAAACAACGGGCCCTACTTCGTACCATGATATGATAGAAGACCTAACCGGTGGAGGTCCAACTTTTGGAAATGTGAGAGATCAACAACAAATCGAAGAACCCCCTAATGAGAATGTTGCGCAGTTTTATGACATGCTTCGTGCAGCGGACGAAGATCTGTATCCTGGTTGTGAATCTCATTCTCAGTTGTCATTCAATGCTCGATTACTTAACATCAAAACTGAAAACAGATTGTCTGAAAGGGGTTACAGTCAGGTCGTTGACTTGATTCGTGAGATTTGTCCTCCAGAAAATAGGGTTCCTAAGAAATTTAACGATACCAAACAACTGATGAGTGGGATGGGTCTTCCGGTGGAGAGGATTGATTGTTGTGCACGTAACTGCATGTTATTTTGGGGGGCAGACAGCGAACTAGATTCTTGTAAGGTTTGTGGAGGACCACGGTATAAGCCGAGTCGTTTTGATGTAGATGGTCGGTTGAAAAAGAAACGCCCGGTTAAGGAGATGTTCTACTTTCCGATAATTTCTCGTTTGCAAAGATTGTATATGTCCAAGACTACTGCAAAGGATATGACATGGAATGCCTCTTGCACTTCAGACGATTCTGGTGTTATGCGTCATCCTGCAGACTCGTTGGCTTGGAAACATTTGGACCGTTCGTATCCTGATTTCGCTTCTGAAATTAGGAATGTTCGGTTGGGCTTGAGCACAGACGGTTTCCAGCCGTTTGGCATGACGGGGAAACAATATTCGTCATGGCCAGTGATACTTACTCCGTACAATCTACCCCCGTGGTTGTGCATGAAGGATCAGTTCATGTTCCTTTCGATTCTTGTGCCAGGGCCTAAAAGTCCAAAGGACAAACTTGATGTGTTTTTACAACCATTGATAGCAGATTTGAGATTTCTATGGGAAAATGGGGTGCAAACGTACGATGTTGCTAGAAAGCAAAACTTTTTGATGCGAGCTGCACTGATCTGGACCATTAGTGACTTCCCAGCATACTCAATGTTGTCTGGATGGAGTACAGCCGGAAGGCTTGCTTGTCCATATTGTGGGGAGTACACTGATGCATTCTCTTTGAAGCTCAGTCGAAAGCAATCGTGGTTCGACAACCATAGAAAGTTCTTACCACTGGATCGTACATGGCGAAAGAACAAGACGGCATTCAGGGCTGGAGTAGCAGTCACAGATGATCCGCCGCCTATCCGAACAGGTGCGAGTCTCCTATACGAAATTGATCATTTGGGACTTAGAAAGGTTACAGAGGAAGGTGCTGAGGCACACAACAAAAAAATTGACGGAGGGTGGAAGAAATAAAGCATTTTCTGGGATTTGCCGTACTGGAGTACCTTGTTGGTTCGACACAATTTGGATATGATGCACATTGAGAAAAATGTGTTTGATAACGTGTTCAACACAGTGATGAATGTGGAGGGGAAAACAAAGGACACATCTAAATCTAGGGATGAATTGAATGAGTATTGTCGTCGTCCCGATCTCCAGAAATGTGTAACTACAGGAAAGTATCCAAAGGCTTGCTATTCACTTGATAAGAATCAAAAAGATGTAATTTGTAAGTGGATAAGTAAGTTGAAGTTTCCCGATAACTATGTGTCTAACATGTCGCGATGCATAGACTGGACGAAGTTGAAGTTGTATGGAATGAAGAGTCATGATTGTCACGTGTTTATGCAGAGACTACTACCAATTGCTTTTCGTAATATTCTACCGACTTCTGTGTGGAAAGCAATCACTGAGCTTAGTCTATTTTTCAAGGACTTAACTTCTACGACCATTACATTTGACAACATGACCCGGTTGGAAACAAATATTCCACTAATCTTGTGCAAGTTGGAACGTATATTTCCACCCAGCTTTTTCAATTCCATGGAACATCTACATGTCCACCTTGCATATGAAGCAAAAATTGCTGGTCCAGTACAATACAGATGGATGTATCCGTACGAAAGGTAACCCATAACTTAAAACTCCATAAGTTATAACTAATTATGTTATATTAACTCACATCCCTTAAATTTCAATTAGGTATCTTCGCACTTTAAAACTCAGCGTAGGTAACAAAGCATGTGTTGAAGCGTCGATTGCAAATGCATATTTAACTAGAGAGGCATCAATGTTTTGTTCTCATTATTTCGAGGATCATGTTCTGACAAGGATACACAATGTACCTCGTAATTATGATGGTCGTGACGGAGAGAAAAAGTACGTGGAGGGTACGTTTTCCATATTTAAGGCACCCGATCGACGACTTGGACAACAGAAAAAGAGATGGATTGTAGATGAGGAGAAAAAAGTAGCTCATACGTATGTGCTACTAAATTGTGACGAGGTGCAACCGTACGTTGGGTAAGTCATATACAACCACATATTTCCATTTTCGATACATTACAGTTAATCACTGTTAAATGTGTTATGTACATTGTAGGATTTTCTTTCAGCAACTTCAGGTTGTTCATCCAAACCTCTCAGCAGTTGAACGGGACAGTAAGCTACAAAATGAATTTGCTTCGTGGTTTAAACAAACTGTAAGTTATCTAGAAATTAATGTGATAGGAGATAACATAACGACTCAGATTAATGTGATAGGAGATGATGATGTTGTCATGTTAACTGATGTCACCGGTGCACTAATGGATGTGGAAGAAGAAGAAGAAGAAGAAGACGAGGAAGATGAAGAAGGCGAGGAAGATGACGAAGAAGAGGAAGATGAAGACGGGGAAGACGAAGAAGAGGAAGATGATTAGATTGATTGATGTTATTATTAAAACTATTGTTAATTGTTACAATGTTGACAATGATGTTCACGTGTTAATGTTTAGTGTTTATTAAATTAAGTGTTATTATAATTAAGTTGCTCACGTTGATTTATTCAGTGTTAAACATATTTATCTTGTTTGTACGTTAATTAATTTATTGCATTGTGATGTTGTTACAGATGAGTGGGTCCGGTAGCCGAGATAAGGGCCGAGATAAGGGTCGAGCTAAGGGTCGTGCTGGAGGAAGTAGTCGACCCACTTCTAGTGCAGCACCAGATATACCAGTACCTGTACCGCAGCTTCAAGGCGTATACTTACCTGATATGTCCATGATCTCATCCACGCAGGGATTTCCCCCATCCACGCAGGGATTTCCCCCACCCACGCAGGGATTTCCCCCACCGATGCAGGGATTCCCAGGTTCGATGCAGGGATACCTATCATCGATGCAGGGATTCCCCTCGTCGATGCAGGGATTCCCCTCATCGATGTAGGCACCGTCTCCCCCATTGATGCAGGCACCGTCTCCCCCATTGATGCAGACACAGTCTCCCCCATTGATGCATACACAATCTCCCCCACTGAGACATGGACCGTCTCCCCCACTGAGGCAGACATCGACTGGCACATCATCTACTGATACGTCGTCTAGCGCGGATGGATTTGACTCCCGCTTGTTTATCTTCATCTATCAAGGAACGTAAGTATAGTATCTTTATTAATTTTTCATTATCAATTATAACACACATATATAAAAATAATTATATTATTAATTATGTGTAACAGATTGATGCCTTCTACTAAAGTTTCCAAGAAAATACGACGTATCATGTATAACAGCATGCAGCCTGGAGCACACACTGGAGCACACACGTTCGCCGATATCCATGACACGACACTTCGACGTTATTGGGAGACGTTCCAGGTATGATTTAATTGTTTTTGACGTATGATTTAATTGTTTTTGTACGTATAATTTAATTGTTTTGACGTATGATGTATTTTTTTGCAGAATGAGACAAGGTGGGATCCGACTGTCACGAACTCCCAACATGTGTACATGCTATTTCGTCAAAGAGTAGCCTCTCGATACACGGATATGTTGAACGGGATTAAGAAAAAATGGTTCATCAGACATGAGCAGCCGACTTGGGATGACGATGTGTGGAACTCGTTAGTTGCTCACTGGAACGATCCAAACACGATCAAAAAAAGTGCGCAGTGCAAGAAGAATAGACTGTCAGAGCCAAGGGGTCCGGGTACGGGTTATTCTTGCCACAAAGGTGGTTCCCGTGGAGCCGCTGAGGTTGCACGACAAATTGTAAGTATTCAACATTTTCATTAGGTTACATTTTTATATATTAAGCAAAATGATTTTTTTAAGTATATATATTATATTTCTTCAAATATAGGAATTGAAAACAGGAAGACCCGCCCAACTGTGGGAGATTGTAGAGTACTATCATCGTTACGGGAATGGGTTGTTCACCTATAACCATATCGCTGATATAATTGTAAGTATAGATTACAATTTACATATATTTGATTAATTGTATTTTTTGTATTTACTAATTTATTATTTTCAAACCCAAACAGAATCAGGTGGAAGGAGAGGCCAGCCAGTTGACCCAACAAGCTCAAGGGGATGCTTCAGGCGAGACAGCGGCTCCCGATATGTCCGAGTTGTACCTCAAAAAGGTTAAAAAATCACATGGACGCATCAAAGGACTTGGTCAATTGGGCAAGAGTAGATACATCTCCGGACCTGGCTCGACTTCAGGTGGTACAGCATTCGGGCGATACACTCAGGAAGAGTTGGATCAACGTGTTGCCCACGAGCGTGAAGAGATCCGAAACCAGTTGCGCCAAGAGATGTTGAACAGGGAGAGCACCTTGAGAGATGACTTCACTAACAAAATAGCTCAACTTCAGCTTTTGGTTCAGGGCCTAAGTGGTGGTAGGTCGGGGTCGGGATCGGGTAACGTTGAGGGTGGACGTGGGAATGATGAGGATGGTGATGAGGATGATGATGATGATGAGGATGACGACGATGATGAGGAGTAGGAGAGTGGTGATAATGATTAGTAGACTTATGTTTTTTTATGTTGTTTAATTTGAATTGAAGATTGAATTGATACACTTATGTTTTTTAATATTGTTTTGTTTGTTTAGGTGGACAAGATGATAATTGATTTTAATTATGTTGAAGACTTGAAATTTAAATTTTCTTGATCGTATATTATTTATATAAAAATTTACAAATATTACGTACAATTAATGTAACAATTTTAATACATTAAACATGATTATTGATATATAACAATTAAACATAATTATTGATAACACATATTTATAATTTTTATTTTTGTTAATTAATATATAACAAAGCATGTGTACACAATTAAACATAATTATTGATAACACATTTTATAATTTTTGTATTGAAAAAAATATAACATGTATGTTAAAATAAACAATCAAATTTAAATTAGGGAAGAATTTTTTTTTTTTCATATATCATATATATATTAGTTGCATTCAGAATATAACGCAAATAGCTCCTAGCCTAATTGGCAACAGGGGCGCCCATAAATCCTTCAGGACCGTTGGGTCCCGAGTTCGACACCCATGATGCGCAAAAAAATAGCAGGTATTAAATGGATATATGTGGCCCAGCGGTGGAGTCGGCTCCATACAACGCGATATGCCTGGGTTCGAATCCCAGGTAATTCAGTTTTTATTTGAATAATATTGGTGAGGGGAAATCCCTCGCTAATTCGCGAGGGCTTGGCGAGGGGTCAGCTGAATATTGTTTTAATTAAAAAATGGGATTTGCGAGGGATCGACCCTCGGTAATTGCCGAGGGAATATTTCCCTCGCTAGTGGGCGACGGAAATTTGCTCGGGAGTGGGCGAGGGAATATTCCCTCGGGAATAGGCGAGCGCGTGTTCCCTCGCAAATCAGCGAGCGTTTCTCAAAATCCCTCGCGTACTCGTTACCGAGGAACATCTTAGCGAGGGAAGGGATCTCTCGCCTACTCCGTCGCTGCTCCAGTTTACGAGGGTTTTTCGAATCCCAGGTAATTCAGTTTTTATTTGAATAATATTGGTGAGGGGAAATCCCTCGCTAATTCGCGAGGGCTTGGCGAGGGGTCAGCTGAATATTGTTTTAATTAAAAAATGGGATTTGCGAGGGATCGACCCTCGGTAATTGCCGAGGGAATATTTCCCTCGCTAGTGGGCGACGGAAATTTGCTCGGGAGTGGGCGAGGGAATATTCCCTCGGGAATAGGCGAGCGCGTGTTCCCTCGCAAATCAGCGAGCGTTTCTCAAAATCCCTCGCGTACTCGTTACCGAGGAACATCTTAGCGAGGGAAGGGATCTCTCGCCTACTCCGTCGCTGCTCCAGACCTCGCAAATCAGCGAGCGTTTCTCAAAATCCCTCGCGTACTCGTTACCGAGGAACATCTTAGCGAGGGAAGGGATCTCTCGCCTACTCCGTCGCTGCTCCAGTTTACGAGGGTTTTTCCCTCGCCTACTTCCTCGCGTTTTGGACCCAATTTTGTGGTGACTATTTCCCTACAGACTTAACTCTGTACTACTAGTTTAGAGGACCTACAATGAAATAATTTCGCCTAATTTAAAGTGGATAATTTAATAAAGGTGAAGTTACTGAAATATCAATAATCATACACATGCATTTTGAAAAGAAAAAAAGGAATTACTGAAAAAACAATTAAATCATTTGCTAGACCGTCTGAATAATGGAGAGAGTGAAGAGGAGAAAGGCAGCGACGAGAGACATTATAGCCCATGGACTTTTGAGATATTTTTGATAGAGATCCTTCCGCCACTCATTCAACATCATATTATAGTGTGCTCTTATCTTCGTTAATGTGTCGATAAACTCCGGGGATTGCCTGTCGTGGGAGACATTCTTAGATATTCTGCGGAACAAATAAGCAACCTCATCAGGTTGAAGTGCAGTCGACACGATTCCACGCGACATTAAGAGGCTAGCATCCTCGGAACTCTGGACGAGGCATCCCATCAAATACATGTACGAGGTGACTTCATTTATAGCAACATTCTTGCGAAGTCGCTCGAAGGCCAAGAAGTTGAGAAACGTTGACTTTGTTGAACCATCGACGAAAATCTCTGGAATAATTAGGGTTGTATGTCGGAGATGGATGTCAAGTAGGCTTGTGCTTTTACTCGTTGTGAATCCGATCCCTATATCAACAAGTTTTGTGGCTGATGGGATTCTTTCACCGTAAAATTTTCTTGTTTTGTTTACTACCCTGATCATGTTTTTCCTCTTCTTGATCATCATCAATTTGTGATGCAAGAGGCTCTTTCGATACACGTCCAGTAAGTGCAACGAACCTTGGAACTCATCACCAATGAACCTATTACGTGTTCCGAACGTGTTCATCGCGCTATCCAGAAACATACAGTAAACGCCCTAACCAAAATTTCGACAATTCTACATTTTCAGAATAATTTTACACAAAATGTCTTTACTTTTAAACCCACACGCATGCACAATTATTGATGTGTTTCTATTAATTTTAATGAATTATTGAAAAAACTCATGGGTGAAACGTGGCCGGGTTTTTTATTAAGTGTTGTAGTTGTAGTCAATATTTGGACCAAAAAAAGTTGAAACTAAAGGGGTAATAGAAGTCAATTTGGTCTTTTTTTTTAAATGGTCCCAAAAGGTTAAATGTTTAATTTAGTCCTATTTTTCTGTAATTTTTTTCTGTTTTGGTCTCAAAAAAGTTAAATGTACTTCTATTTTTTTTTAGCATTTTGTTCTATTTTGGTTCCAAAAAAGTTAAATATATTAGTTTAGTCCCATTTTTTCGCAATTACATTTAACATTTTTGGAATTAAAATAGGACTAATCGCGAAAAATAGGACTAAATTGGTACATTTAACTTTTACAGAACCAAAACAGAACAAATCGCAAAAAATATGATTAAATTGATACATTTGACTTTTGTGGGACCAAAACAGAACTAATCGCAAAAAATAGTATTAAATTGGTACATTTAACTTTTGCGGGATCAAAACAGAACAAATCGCAAAAAATAGGACTAAATTGATACATTTAACTTTTGCGGGACCAAAACAAAACAAATTGCAAAAAAAATGGAGCTAAATTGGTACATTTAACTTTTTTTAAACTATTTAAAAAAAGTAAAAAGTTGTGGAAGTAAATTGACTTTTATGTAAACTAAGGTTGTGTTTGGATAGAGTTATTTCAAATTCAAAGAATTTAAAAATGAATGGATTTACAATTCGTTAAATTTCAAATGACACAGTTTATGAATGGATTTCAAATTCTCATACTTTAACTAAAAATATATAGGTCTTAAGTACCCAGGATTTGAAATTCATTAACTTGTTATTTTGTCCAAATGGTGGATTTAGAATGTGGATTTAAAATCTATGGGCTCAAATCCATCGATCCAAACACAACAATGAATCATTTTTTAAAAAAGGGTAAAAAAGCATATAAGGAAATAAAAAAAAAATTAAGAGGCTAGGGAAGAAAGTGACCGACCTCAAGATCCATATAAAGCCATTGCATATAAACAATATCAAGCAAGGTGCGAAGAAGCAGGAGGGGGAGCTGGTTTTCGAGTAATAAAATGTCGTGCAGATAGCACTTCCTTTCCTCGTCGTTTCCAACTATGTGCCTTATCACAGGATTATACTCGTCAGATTTTATTGAACGCATCAACTCCACAAGAAATGCGCCATCCAACAGCATCATCCGCAGAAACGAATTCGTGTCGTGTCGCCACCTTTGGTCGAGTCCATCGTAGGCGCCTCTCAGCTCGCCAACCACCCTTCGTAAAGCGTCGTAGCACTGCTCGACTCGGATATCGTATTTGTCGAGGAAGTAAAGCAGACACTCTTCCTTCATCTCCTTTGCTGGGTCGTCGTCCAGTTCCGCGAACGTCGGCCCCAATGATATCCTGTACGGCTTGTAAACGTCGTCGAAATCTGGTTCGTTGGCTTCTGTCGCGAGTAGTCCGTACATCGAACGTCTTTCGTTTCCCTTCGTCGGACGAACTGCCTCCGACCGCCTCCGTCGCTCTCGTATCTCGATAACCCATTCCGGAAATTCATTTGTTTCAGCCATTGATTATAGCTAGTGAGATCTCTTGTTGCACACAACTAATAATTGCAATTCAACTACACATTTAAATAAGTAACATTAGTGGTTTTACTAAAAAAAATGCGAAAGTAAGTTAGCCAGCCAGCTCATGATTTGACCACTTTTGATGTCTTGTGTGAAAATAAGTAATTAATCCACTATCTTTTGTTTTTGTAAATGTTATATAGGTTGGGTGGGGAAATATATCGAAATTTCGGCATATCCAGTTTTTTGTACCGAAAAAATATCTAAATTTTCACGTGATGTTATGTATCACTAATTACCACATTAAATTCTCATCCCTAATACAGAGATTATTTCATTTTATCTCCCATCTATCACTTTTCAATTATTAAACTGTATAATAATATTTTTAGTCATAGTGACTTACACTTTTTAGTAATATTGTGTTGTACTTTTCAGTTTAATAACATACACTTTTCTTTAGACTAGGGTGCACAATATGCACTCGAGTTCATACTTAGACTTTACCTAAATTATTTAATTAGCATAAAGCAGGTTTCCGAAATCGAAGGAATTTTCTTTCTTTACTGAGAAAGCGCGATTGAGTGGAGTATCATATACTTTGATAGGAGTACGTGGAAAGAAAAGAATTAATGATTAATTAAAGCAAAAAGTTAAGTGCTTGTCGAGTTTCAGAATATAAAATGATGTTGCTTACTTGCTTCTCATATATACTAGTGCTGAAACTGGAAGGAAGGGATATAAATTAATATAGGGAAAATTGCGATTCACACAACGAAAATCTGTTAAAGTTAACAAAATTTTATTTTAGGACTAATCCCTTGACACAAAAAAAGTGGGCCTAATCCCTTGACACAACAAGTAAACGTGACCTGCACACCAAGTGTTCGACCGATTGCCTAATCCAAGTTGGTGTTTGAACAGAGTAACATTGGAGGCTATATTGAAATTGATCAATTTTCCTTATGTACCAGGCCTAAAGTGTAATCTGATCTTCATATTTGAATTGATTGATGAATGCAATTGTATTATTTAGTTCATGAATCTCAAAAACTACCTGCAGAGCAATTAATATAAATTCCTCTGTTCTGTAGGTATATTTCTTAGTTTCTATGTAAAATTAGTCTTCATTTTAAATGGTACAATATGTTTTGTTTTAACGTTGCAGATAAAGACCAAATTAATCAAAATTACAATATTGAAACTCCAACAACAAACCATTTTGATACATTCTGAGAAAAACAAATTAACAACTATTTGGGACGAACGTAGCTAAGAATAATGGCAGCCACGACAGACATTATAGCCCATGGACTTCTCAGATATGTCTGAAACAGATCCTTTCGCCACTCGTTCGACTTCTTATTAAACTGCGCCCTCAAAATCGTCAACATCTCTTTATACTCCTCTGCTAGAGGATCATCAGGTTCCAGAGATATATTCCTAGACATCCTGCGGAACAGTTTAGTAACTTCGTAAGCAGGCAGTGTAGTAACGATGATGTCGTGCGATTGTAGGAGGCGAGCATCATCCGCAAGTTGGACAAGGCATCCCATGAAATACATGTAGGCGGTGACTTCATTTTTTGTTGCAATGTCCTTGTGAAGTTGCTCGAAGGCTATTAAGTTGAGGAACGTCGACTTGGTTGAACCATCGATGACAATAGTTGGAAGCCTTAGGGTTTTACGGACAAGGGAGATGTCTAGTAGGCTTGTGGTATCACTGGTTGTGAACCTGATCCCAATCTTACTAAGTTCGGTGGCTGATGGGATGTTTGTAATGGTGAATTTTTTCTCTTTGGTGTTTTTCTCTTCTTGAAATAGTGATGTACAAGGACAGTACTTCAGCACTGTGTCTAGTATTGGCGAATTTCGCCTCTTCGTTGTTTTCCCACTCTTGAAGTCGCGATGCACAAGGACCCTTCTGTACACGTCCAATATGTGCATCGAATTTTCGAACTCACCGTCGTTGTACATGCGCTCTATTTTGGGTACACGGTCTACCGGTATGAATGCGTCTGCGATAACCTTTAGAAGCTCAATCCGATCATCCTAAGGAAAGTAGGAAATACTATGAGTAGAGTTGCCCAAATGGTTTTGAATCGGCTATTCACAAGACCGTGAACATGTATTATAAGGTTCGCTTTCGTTTCCACCTAACCCAAAATCGGAACCAACAATTCCATTGCATATATATAAATTATTCAATGATTGTGATTTACTCGGGAATAGTCGTTGCAAAATCAAATGACAAGATTAACTATCTGTTGGAACCAGAATATGTGGTTTCAAACCAAAACCAGCGGTTTAAAAATTGTAATTGTACTTGAAAAATTCACTTTCAATTTATTTTTTGTAGTTAAAAACAATGTCAACAACAACCAACAAGAAATTATTGTGGTTAAAAAAAATTGTGACAAAATGGTGTAACATTTTCTCTTACGTACATTGTTTGGTACATATATCAAACATCCAACACATGCAACAAGTAATGTAACCCCATAACAATGTAATAGAGAAAAGAAAGGATGAAGAGTGAAACTGACCTCAGTAGAATCACTCCCCCAGCCACCAAGCTTGCGTAGACTCTCAAGAAGCTTCAAGGGGATCTGGTTTTCCAGCAATAAAACGTCGTGCAAATAGCTTTTCTTTTCCTCGCGATTCTCAAGAATGCGCGATATTGTAGGATTCGTCAATTTAACATCGCTCATCGTATATATAAACTCGAGAAGGAAGCAGGCATCCAGAAGCATCGTCCACAAAAAGGCTTCGGTTCTGTCTCGCCACCATTGCTCGAGTCCATCGTAAGCGTCCCTCAGCCCCAGCTCATCAACCACCTCTCTAAAAGCCGGTAAGTAGCTTTCAAACGGCTTACCGGATCTCTTGACCAAATGTTGCACACAATCATTCTTTACCTCCTCTTCCTTCTTCAGTTCATCCTTCTTCTTCTCCTCCTCTGCTTTAATCCTCGCGTGTTGCAGTACCACCGATACTGGTCCCAATGATACCTGTTACCGATTAATAAATTGATTTCACATCTCTTTATAAATTTAATTCATAATATAAAAGTCTTTCGCATATTCGTGAGTTCAAATTCCGTGAAAAACAATCACTCCTGTGAAATTATTCTTTTCCCTAAGGTAGATTTGACAATTTGAATCTAGTGACCCAGTATGTCGTTAAAAGCTTTTAGTTAGAAAAACTATAATAACAGAATTTTTGTTACTAAAAATCAATTTTATTATAGTTACCATATAAAAGATGTGTATAGACTATATATAGACTATTGATGAAATATTGTGTATTTTTTAATGATGAAAAGATTGCAATTGACCTGATACATGAAGTATGCTAAAAAAAATATTTAATTGCCTAATCTATATGAGAGATTCAAGGGAAGATCATCTAAATTATTGACATAAAATCAAGATCAAATATATATGTAATTTAATGTTATTATAAAATTATCGATTGTAAATTAAAATAAATAAATAAATTGGTCAGGTTAATCGAGCTGTCCATGACCGGGTCAATGGGTTGGACCAAAAAAACTTTTTCTAAGCCTATATTTTTCGAGTCCAGTCAATACTAACTTTCGGATTGGTTGTGTTAATTCATTAGATCGGGCTCAAATTGTCAGTTATATCCTAAAGGTATGTTTATTTTGAAATTTAAAATTTGAATTTAAAATTTTAAAGTTCAATTCTACCTCGAAATTATAGAATCCTTGTTTTAAAATCATATCCAGGAAATACTTATAAATCGTACAACAAAAGTTAATCATATAAAATCACATAACCTTATAAAAAAAAAAAAAAAAGTTTCAAGGGGATAAAATTCTTGCAATACCTTGTAGGGCTCATAAACGTCGGCGAAGTCTCGATCCATATACCCTTCGGTTCTAGGTATTCGGTACATCCGGCTTGGTCGGATTCTCTGCGGTAGCAATTCTTCTTCTTCGTCTATCTTCACATTAACATATGCCGACATTTTCTACTTGTTGGGGGTATCACACTGAAGCGAACCGGAGAGAGGGTCTAGGAAACAACAGAGCCGGCCGCCTATATTGACTTTGAAATGAGTATAACTTAATCCATTTAGTCCTAGTTTGATTTGCTTGATGAGATTGGATTAAGCTTGATTGACTTTTCATTTCCAACTAATTAAAAGTTTGGTTTGATTGATTATGACTCGGGATTAATACAAGGTCCGATAATTTTGTACTACTTTTTATGCATATGTGAGATTAGAGGTGGCAATTTTCGACACGATAACACGATACGAATCCGACACGAAAATTGTGGGTTAGTGTTTGGCCTTATCGGGTTCGTGTCGTTATCGGGTCGACCTGATAACGACACGAAAATTTCGTGTCGGGTTCGTGTCAACCCGTTAAGCATGATAAAATTAACAGGTAATACCTGTTAACAACCCGTTAACTTGTTATTTACCTGATATGACACGACACGATAATGACACGTATCTGATAATAACACGATAATTTTTTATATTTATATAAATATATTTTTTTATATATTTAAATACAATTTTAAATTGATTTATTTTCTTATCGTGTCGTTATCGTGTTGTTATCGTGTCGTGTCACGTCGACACGAAAATTATCGTGTCGTATCAACACAAAAATTATCGTGTTTGTGTCGTGTCAACACAGATCCTTATCGTGTCGTGTTTGTGTTTGGCCTTATCGTGTCGTGTCACTATCGTGTCGACACGAAACACGACACGATAGCACGATTTGTCAGCCCTATGTGAGTTAATTTATCCCACATTATGTCATCCATCAATCCAAACTAACTAACCCTTATTTTACTACTCCCTCCGTCCCACAGAAATTTGCACACTTTCCATATATGGATGTCTCATACCAATTTGCACACTCCATAAAAGGAAATATCTTCACAACCCTCATAAAAGTTTACAAAACTACCCTCAAAATATCAATCATTACACTTTTTCTTACACATTTTTTAAAATGTGTGCCGGTCAAAGGGTACAAGATTCTCCGAGACGGAGGGAGTATTAAAGATTTAAAGGTGGCCCCCAACCTCAAGGTAGGTATAACATTATTGTTGTACACATCATTAGTGTGATAATTAATTATTTAATTTAAATTGACTAATTGCACCTAGAACACGAGAAATCCAGTGTTTTGATTTGTATAGCTAAAATGAGATTTATTTGGAGTATATTAAGGCTATAATTTAACCACAATCAGTTTCTAACCAAGAAAATGTGCATGTTTGTCGAAGAAAGCTTACCCGATTATCGACCCTATTCAAGATTCCTGCAACACCATCTCTTTTCTCTCTTGCACAATCGCTGCAAAACTCTCAAGCAGCTCTCCCAAATCCATGCCCAAATCACAACCAATGGATTCAACCAAAAAAACTTCATTCTTGTCAAGTTACTGTCCCTGTACACGGCCTTCAGGAATTTCCCAGCTGCCCACCAAGTGTTCGACCAATTGCCTAACCCAAGCTCCCCACTCTGTAACCAAATTATCAGAGGCTATTCGGTGAATGGGAGCCCTCGTAAATCGGTTGAGCTAATTAATAATATGTGTCGTTCTTTAACGCAGCCCGATGCGTATACCTATACTTTTGTCATTAATGGTTGTGCTAAAGGCGATTTGTTGGGAGAGGGGGAGCAGATTCATGGGAAGGTTTTGAAGAGTGGGTTCTTTTCGAATGTTTATATTCTGACCAGTTTGATTGATTTTTATGTAAAATGTGGAGGGGGGGATGCAATTGGGAAGGCAAAGCAGGTGTTTGATGAAATGCCCGAGAGGAATGTTGTCACGTGGAATTCTTTGCTTTTGGGTAGCTTTCGATGTGGAGACATTGATGGCGCGCGGAAAATCTTCGAGGAAATGCCAGAGAGGAGTGTCGTATCGTGGACCACCATGATCAGTGGATGTGCAGAAAATGGGAGGTGTAAAGAAGCTTTGGCCATATTTCGTGAGATGCAGCAAGAAAATATAGAGCTTGATCAAGTGGCTTTAATGGCCGTGCTTGGTGCATGTGCTGAATTGGGTGATTTGGATGTGGGGAAGTGGATTCATTCGTATGTTTACGAGACGTTCACTTTCAGAAGGCAATCTGTTCGTATCGAGTTACAGAATGCACTCATACATATGTACGCTAGCTGTGGTGAAGTCGAGGCTGCATTCTCCGTATTTAGAAGCATGAAACAGAGGACTATTGTTTCCTGGACTAGTGTGATCATAGGTTTTGCCAAACACGGTTATGGAGACAAGGCTATCTCCGTTTTTCAATGGATGGAACGAGAAAATGTGAAGCCCGATGAAATCACATTGTTGGGAATTCTCTGTGCTTGCAGCCACTCTGGCAATGTGAATGATGGGCGTCGTTATTTCAAGAGTATGATCGAGACATGGGGAATTAAGCCTAAGATCAAGCATTTTGGATGCATGGTTGATTTGTTGAGCCGTGCTGGTTTTTTGGACGAAGCACACGAGCTTGTGAAATCTATGCCTATGAAACCGAATGATGCTATCTGGGGTGCACTTCTTGGTGGATGCAAGATACATAAACGGGTTGAGATTGCTTCGGAGGTAGCTGATTGGTTGACCGAGGAAGTCAACCATCACAGATCTGTTGGTTACTTGGTGTTGTTGTCGAATGTTTATGCTGCTGCAAAGAGGTGGGAGGATGTGGTGTCTGTGAGGAAAAAGATGCTCGGGTTGAAAATGAGGAAGCCTCCGGGTCGGAGCTGGATCCAGATTGAAGGAACCATTTACGAATTTATGGCTGGTGATAGGTCTCATGAGAAAGCTTGTTTTATATATGATGTTGTGGATGTGATCACAAGGGAAGCCAGGTTTCAAGACGATTCTGAATGGGTCGGGTTGAGCTCGATGGCTAAATAGATTCGAGAGTAGAGAAGGTCTTGCTAAATCTCGAGCAGTTTCTTGAAAACTCATCTTATTTATGAAAGTTTGAGTATTCGAGATTTTCTACTAGTCTACATTATATTGTGTGATCATGTCACAAGGACAAAACAGTAAATTCATTCAAGAATCCATATATATGGACCATATATTTCCCAACTTTGTCTCTACAGAATTCAAGGGTGGATACAAATGATTGTCTTATCCATTTCCCTCCTACAAGCAATTAAATTAAAGCATTTCACATTTTCAATCTTAAGAAAATTAAGACATGGCTGAAACTCTCACTTCCTTAACACTTGTTAAGCCTCGTATCAAACCTTATTCTCTACAGACAACGAAACCAGAATTCACTTCGTTTTCGAAATCAGTAAGCATGCATTTATATATGTCTCAAACTCTCTATTAATCTAACGAGTTGTTTGTGTTAATTCTTGATTCAGATAAAGCAATGCTCAAGTTCAAGATTTTGCAATGGAAGGCATCAGGTAAATAAACTCATGTCATAGTTTTGTTGTTGGATTTTGTGTGATGAATATATTCCATCTTGCATTTGAAGTTCTTCCATCCTGTATACAACAGAGTAAAGATAGTTATGTATAGTTGTTAGGAAACACAACAATGATGAATAAAAGAAAATTGAAACAACAATAAAGGACACGTACGTAATTGTTTACCCAACTCGTTAAGAATTAACTACGTCTGTGGCGCCAAACCGATATTATTCACTAATTTCAAGTAAGTTTAGGGTTACAAATAAGGGAGTAATTGAGTCAAGTCGAGTATCAAGTTTGAACTCGACTCAATTGAAGATTTTGAAACTTGATACTCTATTGAACTCGAGCTCGACTCAATAGAAAATTTGAAATACTACTCGATAACTTACATAACATTAATTAGAAATTTTTATTTAATTATAATAGGGGTATATTTGTAAATAATTAGTATAATATGGGTAAAATTGTAAAATTATGAGTGCAATTAGCTAGTTCTACTGAGCTCGAACTCAATTAAATTAGACTCAATTTCGAACTTTTTCTGGGTTGAGTACGAGTAGCTTTGAGCTAGCTCAACTCACTTAGACCTTTAGTTACAAGATATGATGGATTATTTATAATAAGGGATGAAGTCCTAATTATCTGTTTTCTACTCACCAGGCTTTAATAAATAGATTGTGGCAAGTTGTACACATAACATAAATCTAAAGAGCTAGTGAACATATATCCTGTTGTTGAATTTGTTGTAGATTGAAGGAGAGAAGAAGACGAGAGCGTCAAGAATTAGGGTGAACGCATTGCCCGATTGGCCATTGATGGCAGTTATGGTTGAACACTTGGACGGACAAAGAGATCTCATCACTCATAAATCAATTTGGCATCTTAGTGATCAAGCCATTAAGAATGTTTGTGAGTTCTTCATTCTCTCCCACCACTTTCTTCAAAATGCATCACTTATCTAATTCTTGCTTTCTTAATAGACACATTTTACATAATGTTCACCGTTTGGGGATGCTGTTTCTTTGGCTCTGTCAAGGTAATCAATTAACATTCTACTCATTATACTTTTTTCGAGTTTTTTTTGTTGAAACACACTAGGTTGAATGATGTTTATGGATTTTGATATGGTTTGTGTGGTTTAGGATCCATACTATGATTCAGAAGCCTATAGAGGAGATGGAGGAGATGGTACTGGACATTGGGTTTATGAAAAGGTAATTACAACCTTTTACCCATCGATTTTCTCTCGATCATATCATCTGTTTCACTCTTCATATATTCACTAAAAACGGGGCTTTTGCGAGTATATTGAGGAATCATCGAGATGAAAATATATATTAAAATAAAATCGACGATTTAATTTACAGCAAGAAGATATTGAGGAATCATCAAGAGCAGAGTTGTGGAGGGAAGAGCTTATTGAAGAGATTGAGCAAAAGGTTGAGGGCTTAAGAGAGTTGGAAGAGGCTGGCAAGAAAGAACAGCTTGTTAAGTAATTTTTACTTTGAATAAGATTATACATAAGTTGTAATATAAGATTGTTCCAAATTGAAGTTGCAAGTTTCAAATAAAAAAAAAAGTTGGAAGTTGTAAAATTTTCTAGGAGTATTATAATTGATTTGTAAATTAATTCATACTCCCTCGGTTTCAGACCAGTTTTCACACTGATTTGAACACGAAAATTAAAAAAAATGATAAAGTAAGAATATTGATATTTTTTTTAATTTTATTAAAGTGATAAAATAAATGTATTGTGCAAAAAATGTACTGTAATTACAAAGATCGATAAATAAGTGAAATTTTGAAGATTAAATTGTGAAAAAAATTCTTTTTAAAATGGAAAAAAAGTACAATAAATTAAAACCTACTTTTAGTCATGGGCCCATGGCCAATGTTTCAAGAAAGTTAAAATCAAATAAGTGCAACAATTTTGCTCACTTTTTTTATATATGTTTTTTTAAAAAATTATATATTTTAATTATAAAAAATATACATAGAATAACGAGTAAAAAATATTATTGATAGATATTCAATCTTATTAATAAAATATAAAAAATATTTAAAAATTAATTATTTAAATATAATAAATATATACTTTGTGGACTAAAAAATAGATATGAGTAAACTTTTAGGGGGAGTATAACATAATAAATATTTTTAATGAATTTGCTTTATAAACTTATAAATATGGCCAAACAGTCTTAACAATACAATTTCTTCCATAAATAGATTGACAGGAGTACTAATAAACAAACATATTTGGACCAATAGCTTTTCGCCACCGAAGGTTCCATATCCAAGATAAGATTTGAAACCAAACAAACTAAAAAAAATTATCACAAAATAAAACATTTTTTTCAATAAAAAAAAAATTAAAACATCATCGTAGGGCGTAGGATCCCATATTGGAGTACAATTTTGTGTTTTATTGTCCTTAATTAACAGGTTGAAACAATTAAACAAACATAAAACATTAAGTTAAAATAATTATAAAAAAAAATCATAAGTGAAAATCTACAAGCACCATTTTTTTTATTGATTTACCTTAAAAAAAACTCAGAAATCAGAGTTCCAAAACTATGGGTCTTGATTGAAGACAAAGGTGTTGTTAAACAATGGGCTCCTCAATACCATTTAATCCAAACTCCCAAAAAATAAAATAAATAAAAAGTCACATGTTACTATGTTAGTACTGATAAATCGGCCAACTTCCATTTTCTTTTATCCACACAACTCTGCTTTTTAGTTGCATTCCCATTCGAGGCTCTTCCACAAAATATCTACCAAATATTATATGGTTGTCAATTTCTTTTTATTATTATTTTGGGGGTGTTGGTGTCGGGGTGAGGGGTAGGGATGAAAATGGGATCGGTTCAATTCAGATTCGGATTGAACCCGTCCCACATGAAATGTGTCTGAATTCGATCAAACGGGTATGAAACGGATCTTGATTTTTGCTGAACCCACCCTTTCAACCCGTCTTCAAATCTGCTATACATCAATATAACAACATTTTATATATGTGTTTTTATAAAATTTATATGCATATTAACGCATATATGGTTGTGGAAAGATATTTTATGTGTAGTTTTTTTTAAAATTAATTGTATATTTTAATATGAATTATTAAAAATATTGTGTTATTAAAATTAATTAAAAAATAAGTGAGACGGGTTCGGCTCGGTGGGTCCTTCCACAGGATTAAAAAAAATATGGATTATCGTACTCTTGTCCTACAATAACTTTCACACTTTCTTTTTCATAACGTTTTATAACAACTTTCACACTTTTAAAATGAAAAATTCTTTATAAACTACATCCTTACAATGTCCTCAATTTTACACTAATGTTTTTTTCTTATGGTAGTCCTGGGATCCCGTGATTACTTTTTCTTCTCACGTACACAAATTTTTTGTCCCTAATTATTATAATAGGGTCATGAATTTTGTTAATAAAAGTAAATAAAAACATTAATAATATGTCATCACTGGTGTAGTGTAAAGGAATAGCTAGCTCCAGATGTTTTGACCGTGTACGACTGGATTTTTTCCTTTCATTAAACTTTAAGTAACGCATCTTAATTGGTTTCGAATTTCTTTATTGTATTTCTTTGTGTAATTTTAAAAAAAATGAAAAAAGAAAGAAATATGAGGTGAATCTCACTGAAATTTACAAAAAATTAAATTTACATAAAATAAATGTTTGAGTTTTGTTTGCTATTTATTCATGCTAAGATGATATCATCAGCATTTATATGTAATATAACAAAATATAAAACTAATTAAATGTGATAATAAGTCTAAAGATTATACTATTGGTGAAAAAAATATGCTCCTCCAAAGAAGTTTTTTGATATTTCAGTGACAAATTCAGACAACGTCTACATTCGTAGTGAGTAGGATATATTACGGAGTATTAATATTTTTATCTATACACATTTTATTCTAAAATATAATCTGTTCTACTATTTAAAGAATGGAGTGTTGTTAAAATTTTGTTCACTACAAAAGTCGTGTTAATTAGCAATGTATTTAGAGTCGTTTTAGCTTAGTGACGAGATTTATATGAATTTTTTATTTTTTTTTAGAAATTAGATGCACACAAATGTTACTCTTTAGGGTTAATTGCAAATAAAATCACCACCTTTTAAGTATTTATCAATTACAACATATTCTTTTTTTCTTTGCAATTCGATGCACCACCTTTTTAAGTTTTGCAATTCAATGCACCGATATATTTTTCGATCAATTTTAATTTGACGTGGCTCCTAAAAATTGCAAATTCGTAATGTTTTACGCGATTATATATTTATATACACATTTTTATTTTTTTTGTAGCATAACATAAGAAAAATGTTTTATTTTTATTTTTTGTGATTAAGAAAAAACAAGTCAATATAATCAAGAAAAAATATTTAAGACAAGGAATAAATATGATTTTAGTTAATGCACAACTTGTGTGATTAGAATTTTTTTTAGCAAAATATGTTAATGGACATCATAGGAATAAATATATATAATTATAAGAATTTTTTTATTTTGCAGAATTTTTTTATTAGATTTTTTTATATATAAAATTATTTAGATATTACATTTCTGTAGTAGATAAGAGAGCTTTGAAATAGAAAACATCAAATCAATATTCATAATATTAAAGCGTAAAGTTGGAGAATTTTGTCAAAAAAATATAAAAATATAGATGAATTCGGTGTGCAATTTATATAAAAAACGTTTTTTTAAATGTGCGTGTGTTTTTCATTAAAAAAAATTATTAGTGATAGTTTATGTGTTGATAACGTGGTGTGTTCGCCGTTTTTCGGCGCCAAGTTAAATTAAAATTGATTGAAAAAATATATTTGTGCATCGAATTGCAAAACTTAAAAAGGTGGTGTATCAAATTGTAAAGAAAAAAAGAATATGTTGTAATTGATAAATACACTAAAGGTGGTGATTTTTTTTGCAATTAACCCTACTCTTTATTTATTTTGGTTTTTACGGCTTAAAAAAAATTGCGCATAAATTCACCGCCTTATCTCAACTTTTAGAATAGAAAACTTCACTTTATTATTATTTTTACAAGCAATTTGAGTTCATGGGTAGAATAAGATGACATCCAATTTGAAAAAAAAAAAAAAAAGTGTTCTGCATAGTAAAATAGATATATTAACCGAATTTAAAGGGAAAATATCACTTTTTGGTCACTGAACTTTATCACTTTTCACATTTGGTCACCCACATTTCATCACTATCAAAATTGGTCACTCACTTATTTTTTTCTATCAATTTTGATGTTGCTGTTAGAGAATCCGTCATTTACTAACGGAGAAAAGGTTTTGAGCGCCCACTTTTATTTTCCCTCTTTTAATTCCTTAACCCTAAACTCCCAAACCACAATAGAGTGATTTTGAGTTTGTAAAAAGAACTGAAGATGTCTAAATAAAAGGAATCAGAATGCTTCTGCACCTCTAAAAGAAACCAGAATGCTTCTGAACCAGAGCGGAGTATGTGGAACTTGGAGTCGTGGAGCCCGAAGAAATACCCATTGGAGAATCTCAGTCAATCGGTGTCCAGCAATCAATACTCAAGTAAAGAAACAAAAATTACCAGTATATACCATATGTATTTCTTATTTCAATTTAATATTTAAGTTTTTTGTATCACTAAATTATTACTCCCTCCGTCCGCCTATAAGCTTTCAATTTTACCATTTTGGTCCGTCCGCCTATAAGCTTCTCATACCTTTTTTGGTAAGTACTTTTTCTTACACTTCACTTTATATCTTACTTTTTCTCTTTATCTTTCTCCTCTCTCCATCACATCACTTGTACTATATATATTATTTAATCACTTTTCTTAATCTATGTGCCAAAAAGTAACGTAACACTTATAGGCGGACGGAGGGAGTATGTTATTATATTTATCTGTTGTAATAGGTCAGAAGGAATTCTCATGCATCTTCTAGAACATTAGGTGATTCATCAACCAATCCTAGCAGCCAAGAATTATCAGTGAGTTGTTAATAATCATGTAACTCAATTATAATTTATTATCATCTCGTTGTTGTTGTTGGTTTACTTTTTATTTTACAGGCTAACCAGGAAATGGGAAACTTAGGAGGGGTAGGAAAAGAAAAAATAACAATGAAGCAAATGTGAGTGTGTTTGGCTTACAATGTCATTTTATAATTATTGTAATGTTACGTGACTAATTTTTTATTTTATAGGTTGTGCTACATGGGAAAGAGTGGCAGTGGTTCATCAAAAGGACCAAACAAGGAAATCGTGGTTGAAAATTATTCAGACTTAATTTTTGTACTCTATTTTTCAGACTTTTTTTTGAATAATATTCGTTTTTATATTGAATTTGTATAATGATTGGAAATAGAAACTTATTTCAAAAAAGTTAATTATTATAATTCATTTCCCAATTTATAATTATTGGGGTTCGATAATCTATTTTTAATCACACACCAGTAATATTAATTGAAGATAAATTCAGTAAAATTAAAAAAAAAAAAAGGGTTAGGGGGTTTAGGGTTAAGGAATTAAAAGAGGTAAAATAAAAGTTGGCGCTCAAAACCTTTTTCTCCGTTAGTAAATGACGGATTCTCTAACAACAGCATCAAAATTGATAGAAAAGAATAAGTGAGTGACCAATTTTGATAGTGATGAAATGTGGGTGACCAAATGTAAAAAGTGGTAAAGTTCAGTGACCAAAAGTGATATTTTCCCGAATTTAAATTTTAGTCAGATTTGTTCAAATAAATTTTAGATCTTTAATTTTTAGGTATTTTTATTTTATTTTAAAAAATTTTAATCCATACCATATTATTTGATTTATTCCACTGTCAATTTTTACATAGAGGTCATGGAATACCTGTCTCATTCTCACTCAAGACTAGCTCAATAAAAAGAGAGAATAGAGAGTTTATCTCTTTAGATTTGCTCCTCCCTTTTTTCATCGATCTCTGTCGTAGAACCGTCGTTCTCGTTGCCGTCATCGTTTTTGACTCCATGCTGCTATGTCTCAGATCTGTTGGCTTTCAGCTTTTCTCCGATCTCTTCTGGTATTTTGGTTTTTCGTTAAATCTAAGTTGTAGATCTGCAAATCTTAGTTGTAGATCTGCAAATTTGTTGTAGTTCTTTTGTGGATCTCTTTTTGTGGTTGGAAACTCAGTTCTGCAGATCTGGTATTGTTTTTTTGTGGGTCTCTTTTTTGTGACTGGGCTCATTGAGATCGATTCGAGAGTCCTTAGGTTCTAGTTCTTGGGATCGGGTACTTGGTACTTGGTTGAACTTTGCCTATCTTTTTGTTTTCTATTCTTGACATGAAATACCTTAGTGTGGGGTTGTCTCATTTAAAAATTGAAGACCTGAACTTTTGTAAAGGCAAAAAAAAACTCGTCTTATTAGATCATATATCCATATAAATAGAAATAAAATATGTTAATATTTTATCCATTGAAAACTTTTGTGATCTCTTTTGGGTTCTCGACTACACATACTAGGGCCTAGGGGAGTAAAAGAGTCGAGTCTAGTAGTACTAAGCTTAAAATTCGACTCGATCGAGCCTAAAATTTTAAAGATCGAGCTCGACTTGATAAGAAACACGATAAACTTGAGTTTGGCTCGATTATCGATATAATTTTTAAAATTAATTGTAAAATATATTTTTTTCTAAAATAAACTCGGGCTCGCTTCAACTCGATTGCTTATATATAAATATAAATGACAAAATAGTAAATATTGTTCAAGTCTGATTAAGCTCGTGAGTCTTTCAAGCCAAATATTTATGAACTCGAACTCAATAACTACTCGAGTAGCTCGAAATCCGACTCAAATCGATTTCGATATTTTAAAAAATCGAATACGGGTAGCTCGCGAGTTGGCTCAATTTACTTACGCCCCTAACCCATACCAGAATTGTGGGATATATTTTATTTTTATTGAGGTGGCATTGCACACGTCAATTACTAATTTTTGCCAAAGTCTTGTATGTACTCAAGTACACCATGTACTTGAGTAGACTTTTACTAGTCAAATGTTGACCGTTGACCATCGTTGACCGGTCAACGGTCAAACTTTGACTTTTTTTTTTAATTTTTTTTTTTTTGGTTTTTTTTTCGATTTTTTTTTTTGAAAAAGTGTATGTTATTATGACTATAAAGTGTATCTTTGTTTTTTTTTAATGAAAAGTGTATGTTACTATATTGAAAAGTGCAACATTGTTTTTAATGAAAAGTGTATGTTATTATAACTGAAAAGTGTATGATATTATAAATGAAAAATGTAAGTTATATATTAATGAAAAGTGTATGTTATTATAACTATATAAAGTGTATGATCTATTAATGAAAAGTGTGTTTATTTAATGAAAATTGTATGTTCTATTAATGAAAAGTGTAAGTTATATATTAATGAAAAGTGTATGGTATTATAATGGAAAAGTGTATGATATTATAATTGAAAAGTGTATGTTAATGATACACCTTTTGTTTATTTGTACTTGCACTTTCATAATCTAGAAAAACTGGTGCTAATTTTTTAATATTACTAGTACTTGCACTTTTTTTATAATGTATAAAAAACCTGTTGCTAATTTTTTTTTAAAATTATTATTAATTTTACAAATTTTATTATTTATTAATTGTACTTTTAATGTATAAAAAAAACTGTTGCTATTATTATTATTAATTTTACAAATTTTATTATTTATTAATTGTACTTTTTAATGTATAAAAAAAACTGTTGCTAGTGAAGGTTAAAACTATTAAAATAAAATAACGAAAATTTTTAGAAGTGGGAATCGAACTAAAATAACTAAATTTTTTGCTTGAAGGGGGAATCGAACCTGGGACAGGTTGTTAAGGAAATCTTAAGACAACCATTAGACTACAACGAGTTTTGTTAAATATTTTATTATTTATCATATATATAATATATATTTTCTATATAGCTGGACTCAAGTACACCGTGTACTTGAGTACACAGCAGCCCTACCCCTAGTTTTTCTATCGTATATTTAAAGAATATAAACATTAAATAAAATTTTCCTTAAGTAAAAAATTTCAAATATGCAATATACAATTTTGTATTGTAGTCCCTCAAGTCAAAATTACTCAACTTTTTTGTTTCGTCTGTTCAAATAAAACTACACGTTCTTTTTTTTTAGTAAACTATTCTCTCTCATATTTCATTATATTATTCTCTCTCAATAACATCGTAAAAAATAAACACGTATTCCCTCAATTTCACTATAAGTTTCTCAATTTCTTTTGTGGAAAAACATGTATTCCCTCCATTCCACTATAAGTTTCTCACTTTCTTTTATGGATATTCAACAGTAAGTTCCCATTTCATTTTTTTTTCCTTTTTTGGTATATTATTTTATCTCTTTCAATCACATCACTTATATTTTAACTATTACTCTCTCCGTCCAATTTCATTATTCCCACTTTCCTTTTTTTATTGTCCAATTTTATTATACTCATACCCTTTTTGGAAATAATACTATTCATACTACTTTATCCCCACCCTCCTAACATCACTTATTTACCTACTTTGTCATTCATTTTATTCATAAACAATTATTTATTTACAAATGAACCCCCAATACCTCCATCATACCCTCAACTTATCTACTTTATGAATAAACTAATCAATATTCATTAAAATCCGTACTTAAAAAAGTGGATATAATAAAATTGGACGGAGGAAGTATTTTATTCTACTTTATCTCATGCTGTATTATTTTTTCTCTCACCAATCACCATACTTTACCTATTAGTAAATAAATAAATTATAGCGGGACTGGAGGAGTATGTACTACTCCGTTTTATGCTTTATACGAGTGGCAGCAGATTTGTACAAAATGAACGGATAAAGTGTACAGAATCCATACATTATCAATTATTTTCGTTTTCAAAATTAAGAAGAAAAAAAAAATGTAAAATTGGAATAAAATTCAGTTAAAAGACATTTGGATAAGGGCAAAATCTTCGGACCCCACCTTCTTCACTTTGCCCTTTTTCTTTCCCATTTTCATCCCACAAACCCATACGTTTCTCCTCTTCTCTTCTCCCATTTCAATTTTCAAACCTTCAACAATACACCACCACAAACCCTTTCTCAATTCTCTCTCAATCACGCAAAAAAACAATTTTTTTCACTAAGATTGAAGATCTTGGTTGAATTATATTCTGGGCTATCTCTTCCTTGTTATTTCTTGATTTAGTACAAGGAAAAAAGTTTTTTGATCCACAAACAGAGGATTACGTTTTCTGAGTTTATGGTTTTCGGGCCTTGCTTTTTTGGTTTTGACGATATTAAGTTTTCGAAATCTTGGCAGCATGTCTTGTTTGAATGCCGCCTTCTCCGTTTCTGGGTCGACAAATTTCATCATCAATCGTAGCGGAAAAGGGGATTTTAGGGTTTGTTCTTCAATTAGGTCTCTGGAATTTAAGGAATCGAATTCGAAACAGATTTGGGGGAAAACCCTTGATTTCTCAGATCAGAGAGGTCTCAGTAATTTGAGCCTTAAAACACCGAATTTGGACCCTGTTCAGGTGATTGTTTATTGCGTAATCTGTTACTGTTCTTCAGTTTTTGATGATTTTTGTTGTTGTTTATTTACTTATTTGTAATTATGTGGAATATTTCAGGCTCAAGCAACAATTTCGTTTCCCAAAACTGCTAAAAAATGGTGGGAAAAATCCCTTCAATCAAACATGGTAGATATTAATTCAGCTCAAGAATTTGTGGATTATTTGTCGAATTCTGGTGATAAATTGGTTATCGTTGACTTCTATTCCCCTGGTTGTGGTGGTTGCAAAGCTTTGCATCCTAAGGTAATATTTTGAGCTTGTTTGATTTCGAATAGTAGTTTGACTCTATCCTTAATGATAAATGATGATTTAGTATGCTATTAATTGCCCTTAATTGTGTTGTGTTTCTTGATTTGGATTGTTATTTATTGCTATGAGATTTTCATTTTTCACACATGGATTGACAGATATGCCAACTTGCTGAATCAAACCCTAATGCCCTTTTCCTCACTGTCAATTATGAACAACATAAGGCCATGTGCTATGCCCTTCATGTTCATGTACTGCCCTTCTTTAGATTCTACAGAGGGGCAGATGGGAGGGTTTGCAGCTTCAGCTGCACCAATGCCACCGTAAGCTCGATTACTTGCTCGATTTTTGGCTAAATCAATCATTTTTAGTATGTCAAAACATTAAAGATCCCATTTTTATGCAGATCAAGAAGTTCAAGGATGCATTGGCGAAACACGGGACGGATAGGTGTAGTCTTGGCCCGGTGAAGGGTTTAGACGAAAAGGAGTTACGCGCATTGGCTGAAATCGATCTCATATCGAAAGATTTGGTACCGAAATCGACTGAAGAAGAGAAGGTTGAAGATTTGGTTCTTCAAGAAACTTCTGGAAACCATGTTTATAGTAGGGAAGGCAATGCTGTGGCTACTGCATTGAGCTAAAGAGTTTGATTCAGTAGCAAGAACAAGAAGGGTGGTTGTTTTTTTTATCATCTTGATTTTATTTTTTTATAGATGTAAATATTTAATGTTTAATGAAATCTGTGTGTGTATTATATTTAGCAGGGCTGTGAGTTTTAGATATAAGCCCTGCATATTTGAATAAGTCATATTATAGAGCTGTTGTATTGTATCTCTCAGATGATCAATGTAATATTTGGGAAAAATGAAATATGGATTATTAGATTATGCATCTCTTTTGGTTGTGAATTGGTGTATTATTTTACTTTGAAATGTGAAATGGATATAATATTGAAAAATTAAAGGAATTAGGTGATGAAGTTTCACAGTTAAAGATTTTGTCTTTACACAATACATACAAGAAAAGTTATTAGAATAGTGATCCTACAACTTGTCTTCTTTTGGCAGTTTTGGGTCTAATTTTTTGGTTGGTTTCTTTGCACGGTAAAGCTTACAAATTCCCAGCTTTATTTATAATTTTATATGATATTATCCGTTTGCATCAATTTTGTATGAATTTATTTTTTGACTTCTTCAAAAGATCTCATATTTAAAAAAAAATACTAGTTCATTCTTATATAATACGACACCGTTAATAATCCTTCCCTTCGAACATAGACCACTAAGTTTCTCCGCTTTGATAGAATAAAACACCCTGAATGGAATGATTTTGAATATCGATTTATTAGTAAAAAACTTTCTCCAACTTTTGAATTGTCCAAGCAAGAACTTTATGTAAGAGTCGAAGCACCAAAAGGAGAATTAGGAATTTTTCTGATAGGAGATCGGAGTGTTTTTCCTTGGAGATGGAAAATAAGACCGCCAGGTTTTATCAACTTGCAAATTATTCCCCAGTTAGTTAAACTTAAACGATTCGCTCTATCTTGTTTCTACTTAAACAATTCGCTCTATCTTGATCATCCCGCCTAATCCACAAAAATCTTGTCATTTCATCAAGGGTAATCGTTCAATATCTTTTACCTTTTGAAATCGGAGACTCCTCAACATCGTTTTGTCTAGGATCGTGACTTTTCATGTTAGAACTTGCAAGAAACTTAGATGAAAGCAATAATAAAATTCAAAGAATACAGAATTTACATGGTTCGAGGAATAATATCATAATCTACTGTAGAAAGTTTACAATTTTAATTTTTTTCTCTCTCGTAAAACCCTAATTCTTCTTTTTTTCGGGACCTTTAGAATTATTAATAATTGGTAAATGAGAATTTTTTTTTTTTTTAAATGAAACCAGCCGACGTGAAATAATTAAGAAATTCCAATACCACACACGAATACTTTTTCTTCTGAAAATATAAATATTTTATTTTTGCCTTTAATTTGAAAGGTTTTGAGAAGGGGTCGAGGGGTGGTCTACTTTTGTCTCTATGGTTTGAAATGAAGCAGGTAGTTGAAGCAAAATTTAATTATCCATATACATCATTTTCCAACTTTTTGTCTTTTTACAAAATAAAATAAATATACTTTAAAAAAGTGGAAATTTTAGAGACTTATGGTCTGAGTCGTGGCATTGTAATACTTCATTCGTTTTCTTGGATAAGAGTCATAAGACAACCTACCAAAATACAAATTGTAAATATACCGACATAAGCTTTTATTTTTATTTTATTTAAAGGCCGACATATGCCTTTTTATATTCAAATATTTGCTCAAAATTAAATTTGTGGCAGAAATTTAAAAAGAGAGTTTATTATATTATATAACCTAGAACCCCAACAAAATGGAAATTGCATGTGCTTAATAAGTTCACTAATTTAAGTTTAACAATTAGGAAAATTTACTAATTTTGGGTCTTAACAATATTTAAAAATCACAATACACAGAATATGTATTTTTTTAAATTGGGGACTAAAACATAGGAATGGTTTTGCGCGGTGTGAATTTTATTGCAACAAAAAAATCATTATGATAAAAAAATAAAATCACAATGACTTCATAGTAATTCGGTGTAAATGAGCCTAGTCGAGTAGTGTCAAATATGAACTCGATTAGAAAACTCGAAACACAAAACTCAACTCGAGTTCGATCGAATTTTTCTTTTAACTCTATCTCAACTCAAGAAAAATACTCAAATTCGACTCGGCTTGATGACTTACATAACACCAATTAAACAGTTGATTTATAATTAAGGTATATCTATAATTAGCATGATATGATCTCAATTAGACTCGCGAGTCTAATAAACTTACTATTGTTGAGCTCGAACTCAAGAACTACTCAAGTAGTTCGAGAACCAACTCGGCTTACTTTTAACAGTTTAACCTCTAGTAATCCTTTGTGCTTTTGTCAAAGCCAGTTCTTTTAAAAACAAATTATGATGTTATAGAAAAAACTATGGCACAAAGCATTATTTGGTTTTCTTCACCTAAACTATTTTTCAAACAAAATCCAAAAACACCCTTGTCATCTTGTGAACAAGGCATGCCAAATATTCCATATATGATTTTCTACTAATTTACAGAATATTATGTGGGTCCCATAGCCTTGAAAAAACTTAAAAAGTGATGAACAATAGAAATTGACCAATTAGTTATTAATCGAATCATATTTTTAGTGATAAATCAAAATCAAGTGATAGCAAATCAAATAAAGCACATACACATGGCTATTTTAGAAGCTAAGTGAAGGACAAAAACTTTGATTCATTTACTTTTTCTCTTAACCTCAATTATTGGATAATCTTTATTTTGTAGAGTAGAATAAATCAAAAAAATTACTAATTCAATAAACATTAGTCTGGTGCTTTGACACGTGTATTTGAAAAAAAAAATCCAATAATTTAAAAATTACACGAAGCCCAACCGTAGTTTATTAAATAAGGTGAATTCTCTCTTTTTTTTTAAGGGTTGAGGTATATACCCCTCCAGCTTTGTTAGATACACGCCCCTCTCACACTTATTAATTAAATATTCATGTAAAATACCTGTTTTACCCTTTTATTAAAATACAAAAAGATAGATACACTCCCTTAAATTTAAACTTAAACTAATCATAATCCTAAACCTAAACCTAATTTGAGGGACTGCCGCCGCCACCCACAAACGGCCGTCGCCGCACCTCCGGCAGCCACTGCCACACAAAATAATTTTAAAAATTTTAAAAATCAAACTTGAAAAAAAAAAAAAAACTTTATTTTCGACGACAAACCAGAGTCGACCACAAACACTCCGGTCGACACTGGTTTGTCGACCAAAAGTAATCCGGTCGACTCTAGTTTGTCGACCAAAAATACTCCGGTGGACTATGTGTTTCGAAAGAATTTTTTTTTTTTTTTTTTTAAGAGAACTGAAATTTTCGACCATTTTGGGTCGGCCATAAACACTCTCATCGACTATCTATTGTCGACGAGAGTGTTTTTAGGCGACCCAATATAGTCGAAAATAAAATTAAAAAAAAAAAAAAAAAACCTGCTTTTTCCGAAGAGGCGGAGGCGGCGACGCTGGGGGAGGGGGCGGAGGCGGCGACGCTGAGGGAGGGGGCGGAGGCGGCAACGCTGGCTGGAATAGTTGCAGAAAATAAAAAAAAAAGGAAAAAAAAGAGTGAAACGTTGCAAGCGGGAGGGCGGTGTCACGACCAGCGAGTGTGGGCGGCGCGACCAACAGCGGTGGGTGGGCGGATGGGGCGGCTCAACGGCGGCGACAGAAAATTAGAAGAGAAAAGGGGGCGCGACGTGACGTGGCCAGCGACGGTGGTGGGCGGCGGCGCTTGGTCGGCGGTGGGTGGAGTGGGGGAGGAAGAAGATGAAGGGGGAAGAAGATGGATAATTAGGGTTTAAGTGTGGGGTAATGTATTTATGGAGATATTTTAGGGACAGGGTATTATAGATAATTTGGGGAAGTGTATGTATAATATATCAATTTTAGGGGGAGTGCGTATATCGGGGGAGTACATTAAACAAGGCTTGAGGGGTATATACCCCAACCCTTTTTTTAATGAGCTAACAAATTACACGAAGCCCATCCCTTTCCCCTTTACTTTTTTTAATATTGCACACTAAATTTTTCATTTACTTTTTTGACAAATTATTTTACCTCTCTAAATTACATCACTTATACTAATCTTTAATCAAAACATAAAAAAAAAATGAAAAACTTATATCAGGACGGGGGTACTTTTTTTCTAAATATTGAAGTTTTGATCCTTAATCTATTGCCAGAAGCATTCTCATACAAGTTTAAATCCATTTTAAGAGTCGAATACTCCTCTATTTTAGCATGGCAAAAGAACATACAATCATCAGTAAATAAATACAAGTGAGATACCGACGATGCCCTCCGACAGACTTCATTAACATGAGACTAAACGAACACACAATTGTGCATCCTTCTAGTAAAGTTTTCATTAAACTCCATACATAGAATAATACTACCAAGATACCTCTGTCAACACAATCAAAAGTCTTGTTTATGTGAATTTTCAAGTCCACAGACAAAATTCAGAAGGTCTCAAAAATCTCCCAAGACATTCTTTAAAAAAAAATATAAACCTTGCATCCCACGATGCCTTGCACAACTATATCACCTAAAATTAAGTACAATTAGCTGGTCAATTTGAGCTAACTTTCGGTGTAGGACAAATCCTTGACATCAAATACGAGCTGTGGTGCAGCTCAAAGTATGTGTCAAATCTTGAATGGAACTGACAAGTATGTTCCTGTCCCTAACATTATTCATTACAATCAATATTATCACAATCATCACATAAGATATTATTTGAATCAACTTGAAGGAATACCAATTGTGAAAAAAATGATTTATCATGCTCATATCATTATTGTATAAAAACACAAGACTTTCTTATCATATTAGTGTCAACTAGGATTTTTACAATTTGAGCCATCCCACCTAGCAAAGCAATGTATAGTCCTCATCTAAGAAGGATTGGATGCACTTGCAATATATACATTCAAATCAAATACTAAACCTAGATGAACAGACAGTCATTCCGACAAGCCGTAAAGACGACAGACCCTGCCTTCATTTAAGCGAGAAAAATTTATTACAGTGATGCCTTTTGGAGCCACAGTGACATAACCAGGCTTCAACAAAGAGCACCTTCAAATCTCCGTTCTTTTTTTGTAATCATCAGGCAACGGAAAAAATAAAATTCCCAATTAACATACGTGCAGATAACAAAAGAATCAATCTGACGAAATACAAGTAGCAGAAACCACCACTTTCCTTCAAAATGGAAAAACAACTAAGAAATAAATCAAATATTTTCAAGACTAACAAATGGAACGTACGACGAACAAGAACATGTAAAATTGTTCAGCATCAACAGCTTGCCTCAGAGGTAGTGACAATTTATGTAATCATCATGTTTAATTCTGATAATACATGCAATAGCAGATACATCACTGGCAAAACAATTGAGCTGCAACGAACTTCCTTTACACAAACACAGTACTTAAAAATAAGTGTTTTAAAGTTTCAGTTTGTGATTAATTCACATGAATAATCAAAAGAAAAACGACTCATAGAGAAAGGAATATAGTGAAAACCATACTTAAATTATGAGAAAACAATTAAACTCTTCATAAATTCAAACAAACACAATAAAACAGAACCCCATTGAGAATAAAAGCATTACTTTTCATAGAAATTGCATCAGAGAGATTCCCATTAGAACAAGTCATCTTTTACCCCTGAAAGGAATTCTGATGTCCCTGTCTTTTTTATCATCATTTGCAGAAGCAAAGTTTCATTGCAAGTATTCAATGAACAAACAAATAATTACCAACAAAAAATAAAACAATGTCATTAAGTAAATGTAAAACAAAAACAAAACAGCATTAGTTTTCATGCATCAGAGAGATTCCCATTAGAACAAGTCATCTTTTACCCCTGAAAGGAGTTCTGATGTCCCTGTCTTTTTTCTCATCATTTGCAGAAGCAAAGTTTCATTGCAATTATTCATTGAACAGACAAACAACTACCAACAAAGTAAAACAAAGCCATTAAGTAAATGTAAAAATAAAACAATACAGCATTAGTTTTCATGCATCAGAGAGATTCCCATTAGAACAAGTCATCTTATACTCCTGAAAGGAATTCTGATGTCCCTGTCTTTTTTAACATCATTTGCAGAAGCAAAGTTTCAATGCAATTATTCAATGAACAGACAAATTAATTACCCACAAAGTGAAACAATGTAACTAAGCATGTAAAAATAAAACAAAGCATTATTTTTTATGCATCAGAGAGATTCCCATTAGAACAAGTCATCCTCACCCCTGAAAGGAATTCTGATGTCCCTGTCTTTTTTATCATCATATGCAGAAGCAGCAAAGTTTAATTGCAATTATTCAATGAACAGACAAATAATTACCAATAAAAAGTGAAACAATGCCATTAGGTAAATGTAAAAATAAAACAAAAAGCATTAATTTTTATGCATCATAGAGATTCCCATTAGAACAAGTCATCCTCACCCCTGAAAGGAATTCTGATGTCCCTGTCTGTTTTATCATCATTTGCATAACAAAGAGTCTCACTACAACAATTCTATGAAAAACAAATAACTACAAACAAGGTGAAACAATAGCATTAAGTAAAGTAAATTGCATAAAATTTCTTAAAAATTGCATCAGAGAGATTCCCATTAGACTAGTCATCTTTTACCCCTATAGGAGCTCTGATGTCCCTGTCTATTTTATCATCATTTGCAAAATCAGAGTTTCATTGCAACTGGCAAGAAAATACAAGAACAGAAAAGGAGAACAAATTGACAGCCAAAAAAACAAACATGAATTGCATCGAAGCCTCAGATGAATATTGTTTTCATAGTGAAGAACTCAAAGTATATTTAACACCATCATAGACCGCGCACATTCTCAAATAACTACAAACAAATCTGCATTAATTTTCTTGTAAAAATAACTACAAACAAATCTGCATTAATTTTCTTAAAACAAAATAACTACAAACAAATCTGCATTAATATTCTTAAAAATTGGATCAGAGAGATTCCCATTAGACTAGTCATCCTTTACCCCTATAGGAGCTCTGATGTCCCTGTCTATTTTATCATCATTTGCAAAATCAGGGCTTCATTTCAACTGGCAAGGAAATTCAAGAACAAAAAAGTAGAAGGCAAATTGACAGCGAAAAAAAAAAAAAAAAACATGAATTGCATCGAAGCCTCAGATGAATATGGTTTTCATAGTGAAGAACTCAAAGTATATTTAACACCATCATAGGCAGCGCACATTCTCAAACAGAGACACACACCAAAAAATGCATAAACAAAATTGAATATAAACTGAAATACATCCTAATTTCCAAAACAACTAAGCCAATTTCATTGCACGAATCAACGCTGAGACATCAATTAAATCCCAGATACGTATAACAAATTTCAAGTGAGCGACATAATCCCAACACCCACCGATAACCTAAACGAGAGTATATTCATGGGAGTGACAAATTAGAGTTTCAGTTCTCAAATAAATATGCAGGGATTGGGCCGTGTCTAGGGTTTAAGAGAATCAGAACAGAGAGATTTGCCCAGAGGTCCCTAGAGAATGATGTAATTGTACTTTGTACTCACGAAATTTATGAGTACACCTACCGGTGGTTTTATTAGAAATTAAGTAATTTATGAAACCTGTTCTAACTTTCTCTCAAATTCAAAAAAAACCTTCTGACAAGTACACTCACATTTGTTTGGACAACCGGGTTGTTCATATAGGAGGAAACCGAGAACAATACCCAATACTAGTATTGGGTGTGGTATTCTTATCCCTTAAAAATCTAAGTATGACACGTGTCCAGTTTTTATCGTCGATTATAAAAAGAGACCTTGATATGTTTTGGATCACAATTTTAAACTCCCTTCTCTCTTCTCCTAATTTTTTTCTCTTCTAAATTGTGTTAATTATCATTTTATCATTTTTAATTTTCTCCAAATTTGAACCAAGTTCCTATCTTTGAACTGCATTTAGTTCGATTTATTTATTTTCAATTGTGTTGTAATTTTTTTGAAGTGTATGATAATTTTTTATTATAGTTATGAATTTTTTAATATTAAATAATTGTATATAGTTTTTAAATATTGTGTAAATATTATAAAAAATTAATAATACATATTATTATTATATTATAAAAGAAATAATTTATTAAATGTTGATTGTGGTGGTTATAGAGAAAGTGTGAAAAAAGAAGAGTTTGGATTGTAGTGTAAAACGAGTAGGTGGAGGAGTGAAAAATGAATTTTATATTTGATGACACGGTCATGATCGGGCATGAATAAACATAGTCTAATAGTCGACCCACCCCAAAAAAAAAGGTTTAAAAAAAAAAAAACTTCTGATAAGTACACTCACATACATTATAGACAAATATTCTTCATCAATTTTGCGTGTAAAGCGCTTAATTATATAAGAGCTGGAATTGAGTTACACTAAATCATCCAGTGTTTTTTGCCAATTGGCAATTTATCATCTCATTTCTCTCATACAATTAAAAAAAACACTGAAAAACAAAAGTGTTGAAGAGCAATTTCAGTAGTTCCTCCTGCCTTCATTTACAGTGGAAGATGTTAATGACATTGTTGCCCTTTGGAGCTAAATCGATAACCAGGCTTCTACGAGTAGCACCGTTCAAATCTCCGCGTTATTTTCTAGTGTAATCAACAGGCCAAGAACCAGGATCAGAACCAATAACCATGGAGTAATATATAGATGGAATATATGTAAAGATGGGATAACATAATTAAGTACTAATGAGCACATAAAATACAACTAAAATGTAGTTTCAACAAAATCGTGCAGATTTCCAGCAGTAACTGTTTGCCTCAGAGGTAGTGACAATTGCATATCATCATGATCATATCTGATAATACATGCAGTAGTGAATAACATCAATGGCAAAACAACTACAGAATCGTTAAAAAAGTTGAATAACATGCATCAACATAGGAAGGACATCTTTTTGGACAAAATGTAGTTTGGACAAAATTGTGCAGATTTCCAGCAGTAATTGTTTGCCTCAGAGGTAGTGACAATCGTGTATCATAAGTATTGCTTAATTTTGAGAGTCAAAAACTGAAAAATAATGGAATTAGATTAATGTTCACAGATAACAAAAAATCATCATGAAATAGCATGCATATATCAGAAAATTAAGCACTTCACAAAATGGCATCAGAGAGGTTCCCATTAGACTAATCATCTTTTCCCCTGAAGGAGTTATGAGTCCCTGTCTATCCTATCATCATTTGCAAAAATCAGTCTACGACACAGTTTTGTTATTAAAAAAAGAAAAAAAAAAACTGAAAACCAAACATAAAGAAGATAAACTGACAGTCAAGAGGAAATATCATTTGCCTTGAAGCCTTGAGATTAATATGCTTTTCAAAGGGAAAATATATTCCAAAACAATTCTTAGAAAACATAAGAATATTAAGCCCTTCACAAAAATGACATCAGAGAGGTTCCCATTAGACTAATCATCTTTTCCCATGAAGGAGTTCTGAGTCCCTGTCTATCCTATCATCATTTGCCAAAATCAGTCTATCGACACAGTTTTGTAATTAAAAAAAGAAAAAAAAAAACTGAAAACCAAACATAAAGAAGATAAACTGACAGTCAAGAGGAAATATCATTTGCCTTGAAGCCTTGAGATTAATATGCTTTTCAAGGGAAAAATATATTCCAAAACAACTCTTAGAAAACATAAGAAAATTAAGCCCTTCACAAAAATGGCATCAGAGAGGTTCCCACTAGACTAATCATCTTTTCCCATGAAGGAGTTCTGAGTCCCTGTCTATCCTATCATCATTTGCCAAAATCAGTCTAACGACACAGTTTTGTAATTAAAAAGAGAAGAAAAAACTGAAAACCAAACAAAAAGAAGATAAACTGGCAATCAAGAGGAAACATCATATGCCTTGGAAGCCTTGAGATTAATATGCTTTTAAAAGGGAAAAATATATTCCAAAACAGTTCTTAGAAAACATAAATAAAGGAAAAAACCAGCTGAATAATAGCTCAAAACAATTCGTGGAACTTTAATTAACTGACAACATAGAAATAGAAACATAGAATCAAAATGAACAATTAAAGAAAATCTCCAATGAGAGTAGAAATGAGTTGAAGCATCACCCAAACAGATGAATGCAAGTAATCAAGAACCAATTTAAGGTAGAACAACTGGCAGCTTCTTTTCATCAAGTAAAAATTGTTCAAATTGTTCTACTCCATACAGGATCATGCCTATTCTGATCATTTGCAAAAAACAGAGTTTCATTGAAATTATTGTAAGAAAAAAAAAATTACCAACAAAACCCATATAACAAATATAAGCATAAAATTTCTTAGAAATTGCATCAGAGAGATTCCCATTAGACTAAGTCATCTTTTACACCTTAAGGAGTTCTGATGTCCCTGTCTACTTTATCATCATTTGCAAATACAGAGTTTCAAAAAAAGAATATCAAGTAGCATCGAAACCTCAGATGAATAAACTTTTCATACTAAATCAGTCAAAGTATATTTAACACCATCATAGGCAGATCACAACACACACCAGTTAGAATTTAAACAGTAACAGATCACGATTTCCTAAGTTAAACCCAGATACATCAAAAGAAAAGCAAGATTACGGCCAAAAGTCGAATTTTACCTAAAAGAGACTAACAAATTTCGAATGTTTGTACCATGATGCCCTTTCAAAAAAAAAAAAAAAACAGAATACCATGATCCTAAACCTCAGGGCTTTCCTACTTCCTACTGCACAGAGAGGGTTGTGTCTAGAGCTCAAGAGAATCAGAATAGAGATATTTGCAAAGGGATTCCTAAAGAATTAGATAATTATACTTTAATTTTTCTAAATTTAACCCATTCCCGTTATTCTGACTCGGGCTGTAAGATAGAAAACATTTGTTAAAACTCAATAATATAATTCACACGAGATTGCAGAATATATAGAGAGGCTAGACTTGCAGAGCCACTCATACTAACAGATTCTAAGGCAAGAATTGGGGAGAAGGATTAGGATAGTACAATGAGATCTTGACTAATCTAATTCTAAAAAGGATACCAGGTGCTAAGGCAAGAATTGAGGAGATCTTAACTAATCTAACCAAAATAACATTGACTAGTTCATATCTGTAACTTGGGAAAATAATCAAAGAAAATATCATCTACGAGCCTATGCAGTGGCTTTATAACCACTTAAAACTATCTTACCAAGAATGTGATAAACAGTATATATTCAGTTGAATTATTTTTTGACACTATTTTGATATTTCATAGTAAATGATATCACAAATCATCATAAATTATTAGCAGTAGCATAAGATAAAATATCACTATCATAGTATCATGGTTCAGGAATCAGTTGCTTTTTATTTATTTTTGAACTTGGACAGCGGTTCCTAGTAAAACCTGAATCACCTGATTGAAAAATTATTTGAAGAAATGTTTTATATTTGTTTTTTATAAATATATAGTATAATTTTATAAATGCCATTTCAACAATAATACAATTTTATTTATGGACAGATTAGTAGCTTACTTTTAGGGCCCACTACAAAATCTTAAAACAGTTTAACATCGAAAGTTTCTTTTATTTGAAAGAAAAAAATAAAGGGATTGTACGTTTTTTACTGAATGGTTTTTATTCTTTATAAAGGACACTTTATACAAGTCTGACTATCGATAAGTATTTTTCTGGGATGTACTACAAATTTGATGCTAATACTAAATGCTCCTATATTATACTCCCTCCGTCCCATAAGTGCACCATAAAATGGGCACACTTTTTAAAAAAAAAAAGTGTAATAAGTGAAGTGTTGAGGAATAATTTTGTAAAGTTATATGAATAAAGTAAAACGGTGATTGGAAAGAAGGTAAAAGTAATGACATTTTGTGTAAATATGTGAATATTGTAAGGGTGGGGTTTATAAAAGAGTTTTCTTTTATGCGTGTGCAAACAATTGTGGGACGGACAAATAAGGCAAGTGTGACATTTGTGGGACGGAGGGAGTAGTAAAAAGGAACACATTTAATTGTGGAAGTAAATTTTCAGAGAAAGTGCAGCAACATTGTACGAAAAACCTTTAAAAAAATCATAAAAAGTTGAAGAGCAATGATCTACTGCCTTCATTTACAGTGGAAGATGTTAATTACATTGACGCCCTTTGGAGCCAAAGTGAAAACCAGGCTTCGACAATGAGCGCCGTTCAAATCTCCGTTCTTTTCTAGTAATCAGGCAAAGGACCAGGAGAAATATACAGATGGAACACTTGTAAAAATGGGATACCGTGGTTAAGTAATATTAATAAGCAACTAAAAGTAGTTTGGACAAAATCGTGCAAATTTTTCAGAAGTAACAGTTTGCCTCAGAGGTAGTGACAATGGTGTATCATCACATTTATATCTGATAATACGTGCAGTTGTGAATACATCACTGGCAAACCAACCACGAAATCGTACAAAAAGATGAATAACATGCATCAGTGTAGGAAAGTGCATCTTTTTAAAAAGAATATTATGAAAACCACAACAGAAGGATAGTCATAGACTAAGTCATGTTTTTCCCAGAAGGAAACTTTAAATGCAGTTTTCTAAATAAGAAGAAAAGAACAAAAAAAAACGAAATCAAAAAAGAAATAAAAGGAAGATAAACTAAAAGTCAAAAATGAAAATCACCTGTCTTGAAGCATAAGATTAATATGCTTTTCAATGCACAACAATCAAAGTATATTTAACACAATCATAAGAAAAAACATATTTAAAAAAAATCATTAGGAAAACATACAAAAGATTCTAATCCTTGACAAAAAAAACTAAACCAAAACAATATCCTTACAAAATTTCAGGTAAAACAAATAAACTCGCTGAATACTTGCCTCAAAACAATTCTGTGGATCAAGACAAACGGGAAAAAAAAATTCTCAAATGAGAGTAGAAATGGGTTGAAGCATAACCAAAACAGCTGAATGCAAGTAACCAAGAACCAATTTAAGGTACAGCATCTAGCAGCTTCTTTTCATCAATAAGAGTATAAACGAAATATCCCTTACAAGAGGCTGTCCAAAATGTTGTACCTCATACTGGATCTCCAAGTGCTGTCTGCAAAAGCTAATAGGACTTGGACCTATCAGATGGAGAAAAGGAATTGCAGATGACCAATAAAATGGTTAATTAATAATGAGCAAGGTTTTTTTTTTCGAACCCTATAATGAGCAAGTTAAATAAAACTAAAAAGCACTTTGGAGAAAATCATGCAAATTTTCGAGAAGTAATTGCTTGCCTCAGAGGTAGTGAAAATGGTGTATCATCATGTTTATGTCTGATAATACGTGCAGTAGTGAATACATCACTGGAAAACCAACCATGGAATTGTACAAAAAGATGAATAGCATCCAACAATGTGAAAAGAATATTTTGAAAACTAAAATTGATAGATACTTCTAGCGATAACTCAAAGCAGAAAACATTGTCAAAATAAATTAAAAGTGAACCTTTATAACATTATATGATAGAAAATGCTTTTAAAGTGTAATCCAATAACGAAAGACTACTTACTCCAAAAAACAAAGTAGCTAGTACTGTACCAGGTCCAGTGGTGAAATGGTTGCAATCAATTTAAGGTGCAACATCTGGCAGCTTCAATTCATCAAGAAGCGTAAAAACGAAATATCTCTAACGAGAAGCTGCTCAGAATTATGATGTACCTCATACTGGATCTTGTCTATTCTGATGAAGAAATTGTTGTGCATGAATTACGAATCAGTATCTGTATCTGAATCCGATTCAGAATCTACATGCAACCGAGACACCAGAGGATTTACTCTATTCATATTTGCTTCCAAGGGTATAAGTCCCTCTTCATCACTAGAAGATTCATCAGAATTATGAGAACTTAAAATCTGCTTCGAGTTTCCATGGGGCAAAGATCTGAAAATCTCCGGCCAGTCCAAGGATTTCTGAAGCACACGAATTTGATCTTGGTAGAGCACTTGTGTAACAATGCCTGCAACTTTTCTACCAGATTCAACCGCCTCTTTTCTCCCACTTTCATCAATTACTACAAAGTTTCCTCGTTTAATCCACATGCTTTTCTGGAATTTTGCTGGAAAAATTGCTAGTAATTTTTCACCTTTTGCGTCCATTACCTTGACACACATAATTGCATGTAGTGAATAACCTTCAATTTCGAGATTTATAGATTCTGAATACTTTAATCGTCAATATTTATGCACACTTACACCAATACGCACAGTATATGTACAAATTCACAATGGAAAATACATAATTGCTAGTAATTTTTCTGCGTCCATTACCTTGACACACATAATTGCATGTAGTGAATAACCTTTAATCTCGAGATTCATAGATGCTAAATACTTTAATCGTCAATATTTATGCACAATTACACCAATACACACAGTATATGTACAAATTCACAATGGATACTACATAATTGCTAGTAATTTTCACCTTTTGCGACAATTACCTTGGCACGCATAATTGCATGTAGTGAATAACCTTCAATTTCGAGATTTATAGATGCTGAATACTTTAATAGTCAATATTTATGCACAATTAAACCAATACGCACAGTATCTGTACAAATTCACAATGGATACTACACCCGATAAATTTCTATACCTCAATAAGATTGGAGCCTCGTAAATCCGCAACTTGCATTATGCTTTGACCTCCTTGAAGAGTCGCCATCTCTTCTTCAACTGCCCTCTTGAGATTCTTCCTTCCTCCTTTCATGTCTTTTCAATTGAAGTTCAAAACTGGGTAGATTTCAGTTACTTAGCTTCGAGAACTCTCTATCTCTCAAAAAGTTCGTGTAGGGTTAACGAATTAGAATAAAGCGAATTGCAAGGATGCCCCTGCAAACCAGCGTAATTATATTGTTGGTGGTTATTTGTTCCCCAGGAAAGTTCTAATTTGTAAAATCATCCACAAATAATCAAATATAATTTTATTTTATATTTTCTCAAATATTATACTCCGTACACTGTATTAATCAATCAAACAATTCATATTGAGGTTGGAATGGATGTTAATATGAGAACTTTAAAAAAATTATCTCTTCACAAAAACTAATTTCATTCCCGTTCAACAACAATAGTCATTGTCATTGCATGTATCTGCCCCTCTATGCAAGTACTCTGGGTCTAATCGTGGCTACTTCTCTTGTGACGAGTATTTGGACTTATAAGACTATTTTGCTCCTTGACGAGAGTTTTTTTAACCCTTTCCCATCTCAAAGGCGACTTGAATTCAAGATTATTGACGCTGATCTCTATATCTCTAACTTGAAAGATTTTTTAGTTTTCCTAAGATGTGAAAGGATTAAAAGGACAAACACGGATAATGTATCGATCAAATAATAGGAATAATCGGTGGTTTGATTTATTTAAAAAAAAAAAAAAAAATCAAACTCAGTGACTCAAAATGACTGAACCGACGATTCGAAAATCGTAACTGGTAAAACTCGGTTCGATTTTGATTTTTCGAAAACCGAAACCGTCGGTTCAAACAAAAAAATCATGCCTACCTAGTGTCACAACATATGAACTTGGAAATCTTTTTAAATTTTTAATACCTAGCAAATCTTTTTTATGCAACTTGGAAATTGAAAAATGGGTCCCCATGATTTTGAGAGGCCAAAAGGCAAAGAATTAGATATATGGATATGCCAACAGAGCTAAAGGATAACAGCCATGGCTTCCCATTGGCTACACCAAAATTCACAATCAAATATCAGCCATATGATCTCTAAATCTTCAAGACAACAATCACTGATCATCTTTGCACCACAACCACAAATCCACCGTTGAAAATAAATACAAATGCACACACACAAGATTGATTTCTAGTTACACTTTTGGTACGGGTTGTAAGATAATGGCCACTGTCACTACACAAGCCGTTTTCCGGCCGTGCGCGTCGAAAACCCGATTTTTCGGATCGTCCGGAAAATTGAACAAAGTGTCTGTTAGACAAGCTGTTTCACCTTACACTTCATTCAAAGTTGAAGCTAAGAAAGGTGAATGGCTGCCTGGATTGCCCTCCCCTGCTTACCTTGATGGCAGGTTTGTCTTTTTACATTTCTTTAATTGAGTTGAACACGAATAGAGACTATAATTAGATATGTTATTTATTAATTGAGAATCACTAAAAAAATGAAGAATGTACTTAATTAGAGTGTGACATATTTATGAAAATGCTAGTATTTTTTATTTAATTGTGTCCGAAATAAAATTCTGGATTCGTCACTATTGTAGACTACCCGGAGACAATGGATTTGATCCATTGGGACTAGCTGAGGATCCAGAGAACTTGAGATGGTTTATCCAGGCCGAGCTCGTGAACGGGCGATGGGCAATGTTGGGTGTCGCGGGAATGCTATTGCCAGAGGTTTTAACGTCGGCAGGGCTCATCAACGTTCCTAAGTGGTACGACGCTGGCAAAGTCGAGTACTTCGCCTCCTCGTCGACCCTTTTCGTGATCGAGTTCATTCTGTTCCACTACGTCGAGATCAGAAGGTGGCAAGACATCAAGAACCCCGGAAGTGTGAATCAAGATCCTATATTCAAGAGCTACAGCTTACCTCCAAATGAGGTTGGGTACCCCGGTGGCATCTTCAATCCCCTCAATTTCGCCCCCACCCCAGAGGCAAAAGATAAAGAGCTCGCCAACGGTAAGAGCAAGGGAGAAATTTTAGGACAGAATACGATAACAGTTAGTGTGACGTGTTGAAAAAACACGTCACACCAACTATTATCGTGCTCCGTCTAGAGAATGTATACTAATAGGCTCATATATGTATATATACTTAAATTTTTTATTTTTTGCAGGGAGATTAGCAATGTTGGCATTCTTGGGATTTATTATCCAGCACAATGTGACAGGAAAAGGGCCTTTTGATAACCTATTGCAGCACCTTTCAGACCCATGGCACAACACAATTATTCAGACATTCAGTGGTTAATTAATTGAGTTAAATGGAATGAAAGTTGATGTTTTTTTATTTATTTTTTTAATGTAATTTTTTATTGGGATTTGAGTTATAAACAAGGGGACCTTTAATGTATAGGCAAATTCATTGTATGTCTCATTCATGTAGTCCGCAATTAATTATTGCATGATTTTTAGGTCATTAGTTTAGCAATTATATATTAATCAATGCTTCACTTAATTTATATGTTTGATATATTAATTAGAAGAAAAAAAAAGGTACTTAATTAATATTATTACTTGATTTTACGAATTCAAGAAAGAATATATTTTCAGTCTTCCCATTGTCATCAACCAATGCATCACGTTTTATGGGACGTGCATTCACATGAAATATAAGCTGTCTTTTGAATTCTAATTTTATACCAATTCTATTTAATTAAATTATCTTTTTCCTTTCCATCATTCTCTCATTTTCTTCTCCAGTAAGATAAATAAAATTTTAAACATACACATTAAAAAAAATTGTATTAAATACGGTGTAATTTTTTCCATAATTCTACGTAGTTTAACAATAAATATAAAGAGAGTCTACATTGCACTAAACTAAACTTGGTGTAGAATGTTCATTGTGTTTGACGTAGACTCTTCCTTACATCATTCGGGTAAGGGTTTGTCGGCATCATTCGGGTAAGGGTTTGTCGGCATAGTTGAATCAGTCATGGTGGCGTGTCTTTCAAATCGGGTATATATATGAAAGATTAGTCTAATATAGACTCGATTTTGACTAAGTCAACTTTCCATTTTTTATTTTTGATAATTTTTTTCCGAAAATGAGTATGTTAAAAAGTGTAAGTCATTATAACTAAAAAGTGCAACACAATATTACTAAAAAGTGTAACACATTTTTTTATTAAAAAGTGTAAGATATTATAATTAAAAGTGCAACAACAACAACACAGTTTTTAATGAAAAGTGAAAGACATTATAACTAAAAGGTGCAAGTCAGTATAACTAAAAAGTGCAACACAATATTATTAAAAAGTGCAAGTCAGTATAACTGAAAAATGCAACACAATATTTAATGAAAAGTGTAAGTTATTATAATTGAAAAGTGCAACATAATATTACTGAAAAGTACACGTCTATATAATATTACCAAAAAGTGTACGTCAATATAACTTAAAATATTATTTGAAAAGTGTAAGTCATTACAATTGAAAAATGTAACAAACAAAAAACAGTTGACTTGGTAAACTCAATTTCTTATAAGAAATCAATTCTATAAGAGACCTACCCATATATCAAAATAATACTCCCTCCGTCCCTGAAAAGTTTGCATTTGATGGAACAAAGTTTAAAGAAAAAATATAGTAATAATTTGAGTTTTGAAGACAATTTTGTATATTTTTATATATAGAGTAAATAAAGTAGTTTGATTGAATGTATGATGGACCAAAAAAAATATTACATGATGGGTAAATAAGAGTATAGCGTGAGAGTGACTGTCCAAACTTTTCATAGTCGAAGGTAGTACTAATTCTTGAAATATCTCCCATGTAACCCACAAATTAGACTTGACGACTTTTCATTGATGTATATATATGTGAATACAATGATAAAATTAAGAGAATATAATTTGAAGTCAAAGTGTTATAAAAGAGAAAACGACTCATTTGCCTGAGCAAATTGTTTCATTGATTCGTAGATGCGATCGACCATCCCATGGGTCTTCCCTAAGCTTGGTTCCAAAGTCTTCGAGACTTTTAAATAATCAAACCTTGTACTTTCAAATTCGGTGGGATTCATTGCAATTTCGGGTATCAAGGGGTAGTTTTACTCACTACTCAAAATTGCAATGAATCTCTACTTAACCCGGAAGTACAAGGTTTGATTCAAAAAATGGTGTAAAATCTTAGGACCAGACTCAGGGAAGACCCACTAATTGATCAGTCGCGTCTACGGATCACTTTCAACACAAATAAAAATAAAATTGAACCCACTATAAGCGATAGAAAATATTTTGTATAGATCTCTCAAATTATATACTTCAAAGTATTACTTTGTAACACACGAAGTATCATTAAAAAACATGACACTTCATTCACTAATTAAACAATGCTGCAAATTTCGCCATAAAACTTCCATCCAAAGTCCAAACTATACTTGACTTGTACTTGATACCACTATTGACTACTACTTTCTCATTAAAAAAATCACTATAAGCTATGAAAATAAAAGTCTCAAATGATACTGATCGTTTGCTAAGAAAAAAATATTGAAACCATTTTTTCCACTTCACGAGGTTTCATTATATTCCATACCAAAAAACTTCAACTCAAGTACTTTTATATTTTGCATACCCATAGCCCATAGGAGGAAAAAAAAAAACAGGGCAAATTACAAACTAGATATTCACAATACTTATTACATCATAATGGAAATTTGCATTAGCAAACCAAAATTTAAAAAAAAAAACCCAATTAGCAACAAATATTTTCCTCAATAAGCTTCACAAATTCACCAAAATCAATCCTTCCATCACCATCATCATCAAACGCCATTATCATTCTTTGGCATTCTTGTTCCGACAACCTCTCCAACCCTAATGAACTCATCACTCTCTTCAACTCCTTTGCATCCACAAAACCATCCTTGTTCTCATCAAACACCCCAAATGCTTCTCTCACTTCATCTAAACTTGCCTCTCTCTCATCAAACATGTTCACAATCTCTTGTGTCATCATCATCAACGGCTCTTGAGCCCCATCATTCTTCAACCCTAGCCTCTCCATCGCTATCTCGACGTCTCCTCGAGTGACATCAATCTTCGGACACGCTTCCGAGGCCAAGGCATCATCATGCACGACGTTGTCAGAGAGCTGACACGAACACGAGACGAAAAGGATGTAAGAGAGGGGACGAAATACGAGACGAAGAAAAGAGTAGAGATCTTGGAGTGTGATGATAAAGCTATAGAAAATGTAGTATATGATGATGAATATGAATGAAGATACATTTATTGTGACGCTAGTGATGATCTCAGATAATGACATTTTTGAATCCATATCGTATGAGTTAAAAAAAAAAATTCTTTAAAATTATTTTGTGATAATAGTGAACTAAGTGGATTAACGTATTTATAGAACCAATATTTTGAATTTTGCGCGAAATTTCCTTGTAAAGTGACAGAAATTAAAGTGTCACTATCTACCTTTATAGTTTTTCCACACACAACTTCGTGGTAGCTTTGGGGGAGAAATCAATAATAATTGTTTATATAGTTGTTATATAAAAATTGAATTAAAGAATAATATTATAGTAAAAAATAAGTAATTTATGTAAAAACTTCCAACCACTGTTGACAGTTGAACCCTTGAAACGCGATTCAAGTGAAGAATTAGTGTGTTATAACATTATAAAAAGTCATAGCCAATTAATAATTGTTTACCAGAGCATGAAAACATGTGAACTAAAGTCATTTATTTGCTTGTGTGTACCAGTTACATGTATATTGTAACTGACTATTTACCCTCCTTTTTTTAATAAATTCACACTCCCCTTTTTTTAGGCACTTCCTTCTTTTTCTTTTAGACACTTATGTGTACAAGTTACATACATGTAACTAAATCCATTTTTTTAATTATTAGTTATTTACATTCTTTTTTATTAATTTCACTCCCAAATTTTTTAAAAGAAAAATACATGTTAAATACTATATTACCATTTTATCAATTAAATTAAAATACAACTCATTAAAATTATAATTATACACTATCGATTCACCAATGAATCACCACGAAGTCAAATATTATTCTATTTTTTAAACTTTTAAAAAATAAATATAAAAACATAACGATTATTAAAAAAAATATGAAACTCAAAAATAAAATTATGAAATAAAATTTCCAATTTTTTTTTTCAAAAAATGACCAAAATTTAGGAAAAAAATACAAAAAAAATTGAAAAAAAAAACTAAACTAAAAAAATTCAATTTTTTTTCTAATTTGGGTATAAATGTATGAATATGACATGCTCACTTTCTAGCTTTAATCTGATTTATAATAACTAAGATTATTTTGTTATGTCTTCATTATTTCTAAAATGATATCTGATTTGTTACAAGTTTTTTAAGGTTGTAGATTATTTTTAAAACTAATTAATAATACAATCTAATTGAAAAATAAAATTTATATTTAGAAACTCAAATGAGTTGAGAATTGGGGAAGAAACCAGCATAATATTGCATCAGCTTTATTATTTTATTTGGGGTCATCGCCATGTTGATGCATTCATATGTTTATTGAGTGTGATCGTATCTATTAATTGAATTGTGTATTCAGTGTGATTCATTCTCACTTTTGTTCTTCTTACTAGTTAGTTAATATCATTTTTTTAATATTGGTGTATTAAAACACGTGTTAAGTTATGTATTTTTTGTTAAATATAAATATTAGTTTAAATACGATATAGTATTAGTACGCCTATGGTATAATACTAGTTAATATATTGTATAGTACTAGAGATTAATGTGGGTATAAAAATATTACGGAGTATTTAATATATGAACTAATACTATACAATATTTGAATTTATATTATACTATATTTGAACTAGTACCATAGAGTATATGAACTAATACTATACAATATCTGAACTAATATTATACTATATTTGAACTATTACCATAAAGTATGTGAACCAAAACTCGAAAAAATTGAAACATGTACCAATATAAACTAATACTCCATTATACTGTATATGAACTAATATGTACAGTACTGCATATTAACTAATAATATATCATAATACTTATCAACGGTTATCATAACACTTATAAACTAAAAATTATATTCATAAAAAATTAAAATAAAGTGATTAAAAAATGAAAGTTCAAATGAAAAAAATAATTAAACAATGTAAAACGAAGTGAAATTTGTAAGGAATGAAGTAAAATTTTAAAAGGATAAGGTGAAAATTATACACCAATTAATTAAAGTAAAATAGTACCAATAAAATTGAACAATTGCCTAAGAGAGGTGGGAGTTTTATTTTTTAAAACAAATTATTATTATACTATTTAATACTTAAAAAAACAATTAATATTATTTTTAAATTTTTTTTATTAGACTTTAAAATTTTAGAATAATTATTTATGAGTACGTTAAAAAAATTATCATTTGAAACACAAATGATAAACAGGAAGAAAAATAAATTTAAAAAATAATATTAAAAAGATAAATATAAATATCAATTGAGTAAAATAAAAAAATAAAAATTTAATGAAGTATTATTTTTTAATGATAAAATTAAAAAAAAATTAATTGAAGTAAAATAAAGGCCCATGAAAAAATGTATGTGTTAAATTGATATAGTAAATGGGTCATGTGTTATTGGATTGGATATAGTAAATGGGTCATGTGTTATTTGTAATGGGTTATTGGATTGGATATAGTAGTTACATATATTGGATTGAATATAGTAGTTACATATTACATACATGTAACTGGTACACAAGAGTGCAACTCTTAATTTGGATATGTCACTGTTGCACTAATTTGGACTATTACATACATGTAACTGGTACACAAGAGTGCAACTCTTAATTTGAATATGTCACTGTTGCACTAAATTTGACTTTCATATATATTCAACTATATACATAAATTACTTCGTATAAAATTAATACGAAGTAATTTATGTATGTCACTGTTGCACTAATTTGGACTTTCATATATATTCACTATATACATAAATTACTACGTATAAAATTAATACGAAGTAATTTATGTATAAAATATATCCCTTGTACAATAACTTTCACACTTTTCTTTTTAAAATGTTATACAATAACTTTCACACCCTTAAATAAATGTCATTATTTTTTCTCTACACATACACAAAAGTCAACTAATTTATTTACTTTATACATAAAGATTTACAAAAATTAGCTCTTAAAACACTCCACTCATTATTATACTTTCTTAATATGTGTGTATCTAGTATCTACCTATGAAAATTAACATGGAACGGAGGGAGTATATTTCATAGATTTCAGTCGATTATTATTTTTTAAATATAAAGTATAATCAAGTAAAAGTATTATTATCAATCCTCAAAGTATCGAGAAAATATCACAAAAGACATACTCTTATTATAATGTATGTGTGTTTTTTAGTCACAGTATTCGGTTCAAAGAACAACTAATTCGGGAAATCAATCTCATTGTTCACTAACAAGGTCTCGTTTAAAGTCAAAGTTAAATTGTGTATGAACCGATCTCTTATAAATAATTTGCACCTTAAATGTTTCAAACATGAGATTTAGAGAGGAGTACGGTATGAAAAATTTCATCCATATCCACCTAAATGCAGATTATCGTACTTTGATGATGTTTACTTTGAACTTTGAATCTTTTTAAAACCGATTTTTTAAAAATTATTTTATTAGGATATATACCTGAATCTTTTTCAAACCTTTATTGTTAGATTGAGTTTGTAACTATTGTGAATGACATCTCTATAGTTTTGAAACATGTATGAGGAATTGTTATATATATAAAAAAATGTGTAATTTCAAATTATATAAATAAAACTCTGCGCAGTATATACCTAATTACTTATAAAAATTGAAATGATTAATGCAGTTGGCTTGTTCTTCTTGAAGAGCAACTTGAGCAAGTGAGGGGTTGACTTGAGAGTTGAGACGACGAAGACTTCAGAATTTAAAAATTTAGAAAATTACTCTTCAACTTCCAATCTTGTCATAGGAGTAGATCATTTTACACGCTCATCTTGTATACAACGATTTTGGGGTGAAAGAACTTTTGAATTGGTGTTTATTTGAATTTGATATTAACATTTATAAAGAATTTATTGATACACCCTCTATTTAACAATATATTACTATAGTTTATGTGGCCCTTCATCATTTCTTCTAATTACTTGCTTATGTTGAAATCCAACTTTTGAAACCCTAATGAATAGTTGTATTTCTTTTTAGTTTTAAATTGAAAGAAAATTTAATTTTATGTCAAGTCAATATATAAAATTTGACATAAAATTAAATGAAATTATAATGATTTGAGTGAGATTATAATAGTTTAACATTCTGTCGAATTTTAACAAGCATGAGTGATTTTTAAAAATTCGAGGTAAAATCCGTGTAAGATTTTAAAATAAAGAACTTGATTTTCTAGCAAAGTAAACATTTTCTTAATGTTAAAGTGTTGCTATCACAAAATGTGAGCAATTGTGTGTTTACACATTTCGGGCAAACGTAGGTATTACTTTATCTTCATCCTCAAATGAAATACTATTCACATTTCGAGCTCCTCTGTTTTTATAATTATCATTTTTTAGAAATGAAATAATGTTCACATTTGCTATTTTATTTTTACTTCATCTTCATTTTCAATTTTTTTATTTTTTTATATAAACAATCATTTTTTTTTTTTTTTTAAAACACGTATTCAACTCAAATAGAAATTATAAAAATAAACGAGAGTATAATAGAACAATACAATTTGTAAAGAAAAATGTAAACTCTTATCTACATCCAATTTTTATTCCACTATTCTAGTAATTTTAGTTCCTAGTCATATAAACTATTTTTAGACAATTAAGTATACTTTTTTTAAAATCAAAACATTTTTAATTTGAAGGATTTTTAAAACCACAATTACCTAGATAGTTAGATGCTATTCTTACAATCCCTCATTCATCACAAACTAAATCACATGTTCCAATTTTACTGTTTTATGTTCCTATGTTATTTATATGATTAATGTACTTAATGTGACATGGTTTTAATGAATTTTAATGAATTTTTTTATATTTTTATTTCAATGAGTTAGAATATTCATAGTAAATGATGTGATAATTCACACTACATTAATATTGTGTTGGTTAATTAAAATCTAGTTCAAAATAAATAGGTGATTAATATTTATTAGGAGTTAAATTTTTATTTTCTTGAATATATATATATTTTTTAAATGTGAATTTTACTCTTTAAATTATTTAAATATATGGTATAATATAAAAATCACTTATTCATATATCCACACCCATATTCTATTGGATACTTGCCACATTCATCCGACCCACCCAAAATGAGCCCAAATTCCCCAACCAGAGAAAACAATCGCAAAAGGAACAAGAAAGGCTTCCCCTCTTCAACCCGGACCCGACCCGGAAGCCCAACTAGGCCGTTATCTCCTCCGCCTTCTGCAACTTCACTCGCCGACGGCGGTTTGTTAACAGAGGAGTTCTCACGACTCGAAATCTCGCCGGGAAACCCAAACCCGAGGAGCTTCCCGTACAGCGTGAAGCAGCAATGTTGGGACAAGGCAGAGAAAATCAAGGGGCGCGACCCGGATAGGTGGCGGCGCGACCCGTTGGGTAACATCGTGTTCAGGAAACTCGTGGGTTGCCCCGGTTGCCTCTGCCATGATTACGACCACATTGTTCCTTATTCCAAGGTGATTCGTGTTGATGCTTTGTTTTCAATATATTTATATGCATGTGTGAGGCTGTGAAGTTGATTTTAGCATTAGGTGTTTGGATTTTGTGTTTGAGAATGCTGAAGGTACAATTGCTGTGATGTTGTAGAATGGAGGGTTTGACAAGTGATAACTTGCTAGTATTATTGATTTTGATGTGAATTCGGCTCAGAGGATTGAAAATTGATTTTCCATTCTGAGTAGAAATGGCTGATCTCTACAGTTATTCTCAATTGGCTTACCGTTTATTTTAGTGTAGGTATTTCGTTTTGAGTGACTAGTTTTATTATCTTCATTCTCAACAGCCTCATGCCATCTACCTAATTTTCGATTTATACTTAACGACGACGATATTGTATGCTAACAACATACTCCACGGTACCTCATCCTGATGTGTTCTGTTAACATTGCTTAAACATGGAATATGATATTCAAGATTGCTGCAGGAATGAACTCCTGGTGACTAGATTCATGGGGCTTTTCTAGACCACAATGTGATTCAGTCCTTATGTAACCATATGGCTTACCTCATCACTTTAATTTTTAAGCATGATTTGAGCTAGTTCAGACTGCTAGATTCCTGTGCAGTAGCATTATTTGTGGATTATCGTTTTTGTATTTTGGGTGAGCCTCTCTAGTTAGGTATTACTATTGCAATAAAAAGTTCCACTGTTGCTTGTTAATGATTAATTTTTTAACCCTTTTTCTTTCAAATTCAGTTTTTAACTTGATGATTGCTGGTTCTCAAACTATTGTTGCATACGTTCTTAACTAGATTTTGCCGACCTTAGCAACTTGGCTGACAGGTTTATTATAGAGTGGGACTTGGTGTAAATGCGGAAGTGGAAACTAGCACCATACTGGTAGATTAACTTTTTGCAGCAAATGTTGGAACATTGTGGTACTAGTAAAACAGCCTTCCATATACTATCTGACAAAATAATGTTACAAAAAAAAAGAAAATTATATTTGAATGCATTAGAGTTCTTAATCATCTTTTCCTTTCTTGCTTGTTCATAGACTTCAAAAACAACATCACGCTTTAAATCTTTCATATCAAAACGGTTCTGTAGTTATGTGAATATAGCTGTGTAGTGATTGATGGATGACATTTTGTCTTACGGATTCTTAAGACTGGTTATCCTTTTGAAATGCGTATGTGAATCAAGATTTATATCTATGCAGGGAGGAAAAAGCACATTAGAGAATTGTCAAGTGTTGCAGGTAAATCTTTTCCTCCATAAATGTTTGGAATATTTAGTGTGTGGAATACATTCCCATTGTCCTTGACCTTGTCCTGTTGCTGTTGTTTCATTATTTTTAAAAACACCTTCTGTTCATTGAGGTTAGAATTTAATGGGAAAAATATGACCATATATAAATTCTAGTGTTGAATATTGAATTACATTATATATTTGGAGAGAGAGAGAGAGAGAGAAAGAAAGAAGAACATGAAATGTAACGTGGTTTGGAATTTAGCCTACATCCTGGAATAAAATGCCAAAGTGCCCATAATAATTATTAACTTGTTTATTTGCATTTTAGGGAAAATGTCCAAGCATGGGATTCAGATTGGTCAAGAAACATTTTTTATTTCTTTTTTAAATTCTTTTAATGTCGAGATAGGCAGTCATGTAAAGTTGATAAATTGGTGGAGGAATTAAGCAATTACTCTTTTTTGTTAATGAACATGGATTTGATGGCACCCTGCTTGCTATGATGAATGAACATCATATCTTTGGTCCTTTCTCTCTGTTAGTGAAATGTGAACTAAATTAAGCAATTACTCTTTTTTCTTAATGAACATGGAATTGATGGTTCTTAATAATTATTGTTTTGCTACAATATACATCTGAATATTGGGGATGCTTAGTTAGCTTATGTCTCATTAGTTGATAATTTCTTGATGCATAATGGCAAATGCTGTTATTTTCCTAATATTTCAGGAATGTTTATCTTTTTGACTGAGTCAGAAGATTGTTTCCTCTAGCAAACTAATTCATTCATTTTCTTGGACGTATTCACTATTCATGGTAATCACTGATTTTATTGTTTCACCTTTTCTAATGATTAGGCAACTGTTAATCGATCCAAGGGAAACCGAACTGAAATGTCCAAAAGTGATCTTATTCAGAAGAGTGCCTACTGTCGGGTGTCAGGTATATTTGGTTCTTCTACATCTGGTTGTTTGGAACATAGTAAGAAAATTATATAAAATAAATTGAAAAAAGGATAATCTCATAAGATGACAGAATCTTGTATAGTCGTATGTATCTTCACGATTGTATATATCTTCTGAAGTTTTCGTCTATGCAATGATTTGTTGTTGAATTTGATTCCTATTTGAATAAAATGCAAGGTTGTAGAAATCGGAAATCGCTAGTCGGGTGTTTTCTGACCGCCTAGCGCCAAGACCGCCTAGGCGATCCGATTTTTTATTTATTTTTTTATATTTTTTTAATTCTTTTTTAAAAAAATACATGAATATCAACACTAAAAAAATAATTTATTTATGTATTATTGATTTGTTTCCCAAATTCATGTTTGTAAATGTAATTAGTAATTTTTGAGTTTTTTTTATTTATTTACGGGAATGAAACGACGTAGTTTCGAATTTTTAAATTAAAAAAAAAAAACCTCCTAGACCGCCTAGGTGACGCCTAGATCGCCTAGGCAGCGCCTAATGAGCCAGCCGCCTAGATGGCCCGATTAGTATAAAATCCCATCGGATACCTCCCGCCTAGGCGCCGCCTAGACCCGATTTCTGCAACCATGATAAAATGGCATTGTACTGACTTATATTTCTGCTTTTTCAATAGAATTATATCATTACATTAATATTTTTATTTGTTAGATAAGATTATGGGCAATCTTGCCATATACCTGTCTAATATATTTCCAAAGTAATAACAAATTTTAAGGAATTAAGGTAATTGAGATTTTGTTGAATTTTCTGAATCTTTTCTAAATAATGAGTCCAGATCCAAACTTTCTTACTCTGATATGCTGAACTCCCAAATGTTTGCTACCTCCGACTTACTGTAACTGACGTTTAAGAATGTTTCACACGAATTAAGGAAGTCATTAGATAACAATATATAGATGTGTAATGTGACATATTTACCCTTTTGTTTGCCTACATAGAGTAAATTTGCTTAGTTGATGCATACTATTACAAAAAATAAGTAGAAGGACAAAATTGAAATATGATATTTAATTCTCTTAGAGGTTATTTGTTTATGGATTTGGAATCCAGTAGGTGGATTCCATAAATACTAAAATGTGTATTTGAATTTTGTACGAGCATATGCTTGGGAGTGTAGATTTTCTAGGATTTGAGAAGGTAGGATTTTGAAAATATAGGTGATAGATGATGGATTATGTATTGAAAAATTGTGTAAACAAACACACCCTTAGATTAGTGCAAAATGGCCATTGTTTTGGTTAAAAGATCTTCTGTAGAAATACAGTTAAAATGGGTTGAGGGAGTAAAAGACACGATAACAAAGCTTAAATTGCTCAGTAATGGAGGCAATTCAATGCCAGATCAGATCATTTTAAATAAAATAACGCAGGACTTAGTTTCTATACCGATTGGTGCAGGTCGTGATATGGATCTTCTTGAGTTGTCAGCCTTCGGTAATGTTCGCCATGGGCAGGATTCCGGTGGATGTAAAATTCAATAATTAGCTTTTCAGCAGCAGTTATAGGGCTTGTTTGGCAGTGATGATGAATTCCCATGCAGATAGTTAATGAAGAAACTAGCTTCAACCGGTGCAAGGTATGCATTCTTTAGACGAAAGTAATCACCGTATGTGGGCCCAAACATTTCTCTGCATGACGATACAGCTGAACTAGTTGACAATGAGATTTCTTGTGTTTGTGAGCAGCTGAACATCAACTTGTTGTCATACTAGTGCTATTTGAAACTATTGAAAGAAATATACACACTATATGTATATAATTATGCTATAGTTATTTAGATACATTTAAACTGGAATTTATTGTACTGTAGATGACTAGATGCTTACTTGCAATTTCAGACTTGGTTCTTGCCATTAATATTTTCAATTACGTTGGAGATAGTTATAATTTCGTGTTTTATTACACCATATAGCCATATAATATGCTAGTAATATCCAATGTTATCTTATATGATAGTCAATTAGTCATAGATGTTTTTTAAAATTTATCTGACATTTTTCAATACTTTATTGATAATAAATTCGATATTGATATTGCGTATCGATAATCACAAAAATTGGATATATGTAGTCTATGTAGATGGCAGGAGTTAGAGATAAAGTTGGAAGCTCATAGCCTCATACAATTCATTATTTCTCAGTAACTTTTTCCTTTACAAGAAGCTACAAATGAAATAGTTAAAAAGCTTAAAAAGATAAACGCATTTAGTAGAAGAGAAAGAAGAAAGTGACAACCTACCGACTTCACTTTCTTCCCTTTGACGTTTAGGAGTTTTAGAAAAAAATGTTAAACGAAAAAACTCACAATTTTGTCCCATCTTTTGCCTAATATCTGCAGATGGTATGTGGCCCTCTTTATTTCAGTTGAATGATATCACAATTCACAAATTATTCATTTGTTACTTTTTCAAATTCTTGAATATACTTTTCAAACAAAACTCTGATACACCACTATATCTACGATGTATTCAATATTCTCGATCATTGATATTTGATATTATGAAGATCTGAAATTTTCACAATAGTTTTAAAAAAACAAACTATTATATGAAACTTGTCCGTCGTATAAAACTGAATTTATATTATATACTATAACATATATTCACCGAAACATTAGCCTTATAAACTAATATCGGGAGTAATATTTTTATACACACATTAAATTGTGTGAATTTATAAGTGTAATAGTATCAATTTTATACTGTGAACAAGTTTTACTACAAAATAACTCTTTGAAAATATCATGCACCCACATTTAGGACAATTTTTGGAGTTGACCCTTGAGTTAGTCAATCTCATATTTTGTTGGAGGAATTCGTCAACCTCATTGAATCGAACTAATTATTCATAAGCCGGATTTACTTTGTTTAAACTACTGATTTAGTTTTGATTAATTAATTTCGACTGTTTCATGAGTAGTGATGATGACCAAAAAAGCCACTAAAACAGGAGGAATAAATGTGGCGAGAAAATTTTTTTCTAGTGGAAAAAATTGACTTATTACAAGTCTTTAATTATGTGACAAATACTTTATGGACATAATAGTATGATCGACATCCTTCTTGTCCATGTCAGGAATAATGCCTCTGGGCTCTATACCAAGACTAAGTGACCCATTATTGGTTCGATTCAGGAATTTTGGTTTAAATCGGATCGACTAATCCGATCGAACTTTAAAATCAGCTATGTTCAATTCAGTTTTATCACATTTCGATTCGATTTCATTTTTTTTAAAAATCAATTATTACGATTCGATTAAAAAATGTTCAAAATCGAATCATCTGAATGTCCACCCAATTATGTGGATATAACATTAGTTTTTTCTTAATTTGTAAATTATAAAAGTTGTTAAAAAAATTTGTTGGAGTTGTTGGGTCTCTTCGTCGCCTCCGTTGAGATACGACAGGCACCGGCTCAAGCACCTGGGATCGGATCGATTGAGATAGGTAGAGAGGGAGACCAAGTTACGTTTGGTAGCACTCTCCTCAAAACTCTCACACTAAACTCTCGATTATACTTCACAGAAAGAAAGAAGAAAGAATCAACTCCAATCATCTTGAGTGAGAGACCGTCTAAGATATAAACAATTAGACCAACATGTTGGCTACGAGTCACTTGTATTAAGACCTTGATCCAAAATACTTGAGTCTAAGTCCAACAGAAGTGTTAGAGAAAAATATTGTATTTTTATAAAAAAAACTATGTGCACGAATTTTAGATCCGTGTAACTCACAACGCCAACACGTTTTCATCTAGTATTCTTTCTTACCAAGACGGACACAATGATGTGCATTAGTTACACATTTCAACTGATGCATAAGAAATCAACCCTTGTACTTGTTGCAAAATATTTATAAGTACTTTTTAATCAGGTAAAATATTTTGAATTATATTAAAATTGCAAAATTTTAACTTTATCTTAAAAAAAAAATATTAGGGGCAAATGTTGCTTAGATATCAAATTAATTATATTGGAAACAAGCGAATACTAACAATTTTATAATAAAACATGACAAATTTTGTATTATATGTAGGTTTATAAATCTACCCGACATATTATAAAATAAATTAAGTGTAAATATTATTAAAGATAAACCTACATAAAGTGTAATACTGTGGTGTGTAATGCTCTACAATTTATACAAATTTTGTTTGATTAAAAAAAACGATAAAATTAATTCCAGATGATTAGTAATCAAATTCTTGTTTGGCATTATAAACACTCTAGAACTAGATATTCCAATTTTCATCTGCATTTTGTATATATTTTTTAAGATTATTTTATTAATTAATCAGAAAAATTGATGCAGTTAAACTTTTTATGCAAGACCGATTCAATTACTCCATATTCTTGTAAAAGTGAGGGGGCAAAAAGGAAAATAAAATGAAAGCTGGAAAAAGCAAAATGAAAAGGCCAAAAAGCATTTATTAGCACTTTCTGAATATTGGAATTTATGGGGGACCCATTAACAACTAATAAAAATATATGTGGTCTACAATTGTCCTTGCCCATTAAAATATCTCATTTTCTGATCCATCAGCTACACATATTTTCATATTTTTTCCGAAAAGTCAAGAACGTATATAGAAATTTATTTAATTTTTATTACATATAAAATGTTATTTTGAGCACCGAAATTAAAAATAAAAATAAAACAATGGTATTGAAATCCTTTCAATTTTATTAAAGTAATAAAATAAGTGTATTGTGTAAAAAAAAAATGACATAGTAAAAAATAAGAGTTATAAACTTTTTTTTTTCTTCATTTTTTAGGTGTGTAAAGATGAACGATTAATTTGGTACACCAAAAAATAAACATGACCGAGCAACACAAATATAGTTGACCTTCGAATAAGAACAATAACAAAAAGTAGGTTATGAAGATAATGAAGTGTTGATTTTTTTAGAATGGTAGATAACGTCGGACAACGCAGAAGTAGAAAATTGAGAAAAATGTGTGAAGAACGTAGCGATTACGAATAGGAAAAAGGTAAAACGAGTAAGAGAAAGGGAATGTACAATTGAGGTCATTTTGAAAACTAATGTGGAATCGATAAAAATAAAAAATGTGAAAAGTGATTTGTATTTGTGAAAATATTATTTTTGGTAAGATAGACATAGGCTATTATGTACATATTACACGAGAGAACTAAACCTTAAACAAGTCAAGTGGCACTACAAAAAAAAAGGTTTTTAGCATCGAATTTTTTTTGATACTAAAAATCAAATATTTGATACCAAAGGGTATTGGTATCAAATTTATTTTCGATGCAACTTCCGATACCTATACTCCCGATCCTAAAGACTGAGTATCAGAAAAAAAAGTCTGATACTAAAGGGCTACCCTTTAGTATCAGAAATGTATAGTATCAATAAATATTTTCTGATACTAAAGGATTGAACTCTTTAGTATCAGAATTGTATTTAGTATCGGATTATTGTATCAATTTGTTTTGATACAACAATGCATTTATAGTATCGTAAACTTTTATCGATACTAAACATATAGTATCAATAAATATTTTTTGATACAAAATGATTGAACCCTTTAGTATCAAAATAATATTTAGTATCGGATTATGGTAGTATCAATAAATATTTTCTGATACTAAAAGGATTTAACTTTTAGTATCAGTAAAATATTTAGTATCGGATAATGGTATCAATTTTTTTTTGATACTACAATGTATTTAGTATCAATTTTTTTTAATGACACTTAATATATAGTATCAATAAATATTTTCTAATACTAAAAAGATTTAACCTTTAGTATCAGAAAAATATTTAGTATGGGATAATGGTATCAATTTTTTTTTAATGCTACACTGTATTTTTAGTATCAATTATTTTTAACGATATTAAATATTTTTAACCTTTAGTATGAAAAAAATATTTTTAGTACCAAATTTTTTTTTTATACTACATTTTATTTAGAGTAATTATATTAATTTTTTGATACAATATTATATTTATTGTATTTAATACAATACCTACCGATTCTAAAATTAATCGTATTATAAAAAAGTTCTAATATTAATTTCTAAATAACAAAAACCATACTAGTTTTATTACACGCATAAAATGCTAATATTCAATATGATTCAAATCTAGCTTTATTTGTCCTCCATAATACTAATTCAAATATTAAAATAGCATTTATTAACAATGAACCACAAGTATATTAGTGTCATATAAAAGAACTAGTATATAAACTCCATTACAAAATATCTAATATCTAACGTGAAGTGTTTTTCAAGAACTAGTATATTAGGTTGGTTCTGTGGAGCATTTCCGAACATGCAAATTGTGGGAAGCCTTGCGGTTGCCATAATCTCCTGCAATTGAGCCACTTTCAGATCTATCATATATTTTCCACAAATGGATCAAACCTTAAAGCACAAATTCATATAAATGAAATTCACATGGCATATAATAATTAATTACACATTGACTATGATGTATGTATTAAAAAAAGCTGGCATGTACCTAACAACAATAAAACTAAAATGGAATTTCTGTATCAAGCATATATAACTTCAAGAAATACGTCGAAGAAAGAACTCATACCTGAAAACGGAACCAAAAGTATGAGACACGTTTGCAAACACTTTCACTTTACCAAACTGCCACTAGCTTGGATTTGGAGAACAATATTTGTCAGCTTGTGAATTTGTTCCTCTAGAGTTTCTCTCTTCATCTTTTCACCTTCCATTGCATCTTCTATTTCCCTTCTCTTTTCTTCCATTGCTTCTTCTAATTCCTTTCTCTTCCCTTTTTGGAGGGCTACCTCATTTTCTAATTCTATTCGCTTTTGTTTCTCTCTTGCAATCTCTTCTTCTAGATCTTTTCTCTTTTGTCTTTCAACTTCAACCATCAATAATGCTTCGGTAGCTCTTTGTTTTGAAGTTCCAGCAGTTTGATTCTTTACTCCGATTCCATAAGTTCTTTTGTATCCACGCTTATCATCTCCAATTGATTGATGAAAGATCCTTTCCCGTTCATCAGTAACATCACAATCTAGTGGAAGATTCAATAATTCATCTTCAATTTCAGCCTATAAAATACATTCATCACATCATTACAAATCAATTAGTGTATAATCATTCAAAATCAAGTAACCCCATTAAACAAAAGCTATTTACTCATACAATTAGTTTGGAAGACTGTGGATCAACAGGTTTCCTTGTCGGTTGTCCATAAGCAATCATAAACAACCCTAGATTATCAAACTCCACTCCATTGTTTGTCTATCATGAACAAAAAATATTGCATAAGTAATACTTTAGGGAAATATAATTTTAATTTGACGAATGATATGCTCTTACATTTTCTTCTCTTAGGCGAGCAAAACTTTTGGTGCCCAAATGGTGTGTCATAAGAGAGCTGTTACGGTTCTTTGCATTTCTCTCACTACAGGCCTACATTGTCATATATCCAACAAATGCTATGTTAATATTATAAATATAAAAAATATTGAGCATAATTATACTCATTATATACCTGTCCTTCTGGTGATTCCCAATAATAAACCATCCTTTTCCATTGATCAGGGTCCACCCTACGATCTGGCTGCTTTAATAGCATTTCAAGTGTTGCATTTTCTTTCTTTGGTATTTTATAGTGTTTTTCCTTAAGTTTTACTCTCCATGATCTTAAGCAATGATCTAACTTATCCATTGCCCATTCCTTTGGGGAAGTTGGGCCTTCAAATGTGAACCTAGTCTTCAAATGATTAACATGCAAAAATAGTAAACTTGAGTACTTTTAAAGAGTAGATGCACATTAGAAAGAGCAGTTTCAGCCTCTTATTTGGTTACTAAAGCACAGTTTCAGAAACTTATTTGGTTATTTGGTTAGTACTATATGTAGAGCAAGATAGGAAAGATAAAAGGTAGAAAAGGTTTTTATTTATCTACAAGTAAGCCCAAAATCATCCATCATAAGAAAATGCCATAAAACAGCTGCTAAAAAGCTGGTTGAACCAAACAACTATAGAGATCCTGAACAACTGTTTAACAATAAAGTAATTTCATAGCCAAAACTCATAGCCAATGATAAACAGTTAAATTGCAATACAAAGAATATCATATGTATTATATATCTTGCTTGAAAGTATAACAAGAAAGTAATTTCATTCTACAAAGAATGAAGAACAACAATCGAAACAATTTACTCTTTGAACAAAGGAACTTCAAAGAGATTAATAAAGGATAAAAACAACAACAGTATATATAATTCTCAAACAAAACATATAGTATATTGAAGATGCTAAGCCACACACAAAATGAACATACACACACAAAATGAACTGATCTGGATATAATTCTTATTTGGTTACTAAACCACTATATACTGAATATACGCACACACAAAACAAACTGATATGGAAGGTAAATTCAATGCACATACGAAATAAAATTTCAAAAGTAAACACTCTTATGAATACGTAAGGTTTTAGAGATAATACCAAAATGATCTTCCAAAGAGTTTCTTTTGTTTGCTCATCCAAGAACTTTCTCCAATCTTTTAAATCAAATGGTATCAATTTTGAATCTCTTGCAAGCAAGCCAAGGTAAGATGACAACTTTCTCCCATTTCTGCATTTTGGTTGTCCATGAACATTTACCTTCACTATTGTCATAGTGTCACCTTGCAAGTTAGCACACTTGTTCGGTTAGTAGCGTACTTTCTAACAGCCTCATTCTCTGCACCATGAACAGTAATAAATACTTCTACAATTGTTGAAAAAAATATGTTAATTAGTTAAAAAAAATGGGTTAATAGCTACTCTACCAGTAGGTGCAGCACTTCTACTACTAGTTGCAGTACTTGTTGTTGCAGTAGTAGTAGATTCGATAGTCGTGTCAGTTGCAATACTTTTAGTCGGTAGCATTTGCTCTCCTTTTTTAAACCTCTTAGAAGGATTTAGCACACCATTGCTCTTGCATTGGACACCATTCATACCTTTGATCATTGTATCCTACATGCAAATCAAGTTGTACTCACAAGTATGGGCAAACACATTTGACAAAACAAGAATGTTTGATACAACATAAAAGTTCAAAAAGATTTAAAAAAATTGCCGAACTCAATAAGTACAACATAAAAGTTCAAAAATATTACCTCGCTCGGCTCGGCTGGGATGAAAGAATGTTTGATACAAAACAAATGCAGCAATGTGAGTGACTGGAAACAATATGAAATCTGCAGAAAAAAAAAAAAAAAAAAACACAACCACATTTTAATTTAAAGCAACATAGACAAGATATATGTGCTTACTCAATTCAATTCTGCATCTCTTAATCGACACTTATCACGGGCTTACGCAAGTAATATGGTGGCTATAATAATAATGGAAAATGTTGTTTTTTCTCAGATTTTCTACTACAAAGTTAGAAAGAGAGAGAAATCCAGAATGAAGAATATCTTGGTATAAGGAGGGAAATTGCACTAAGCATTATAAACTGGAATTTATGTCAAGTAACATGAGAAAATGCAGTTGTACCACGTATATGAATGAGAACACACATGGCCAGCTTTGTACCATATGTAACCTCCTCGATTACTCATAAGTTCATCAAGAAGGTACTAGATATAGTAGATTACTCACAAGTGAAACATAATAATGAAATGTGTATATGCAAGAAGTAAAAACCCCATTCTGATATGGCATGTATCATACAAGATATGATAGAAGTCATATATAATATATTACAATCATATTATTATATTATATTACATATATGAGTGATTTGTATATATTATTGATTTTTGTTAGCAGACATCAAAGAAATGAGAGCCATATATAATATATTACAATCAAGAAGTAAGCGTCCTAATAACATTTATTTTTTCCAGACAACATAGCATATACATGAACAGCACACAGTTTGTAGAATAATCTAGCATGAACATTTTCTAGCATATGATGTTATCCTAATTATTTGGTGCTGTGGCACAATTAGTTCCAAGAAGCAATGCATAAGCATTCCCTCCTTCTCAGCACTAGTTACCAACTCTCCCAAACACCACCTCCTAATCCCTACTTGCTCTGCTGTAGTTCCCAATGCATACAAACCAATAACTAAAGCTGAATGAAATATGTGGAATGATATCCTAATCCAATAACTAAAGGTGAATCTGGAGTGAAGCACATATATAAACTCAATCTTTTTAGCGTATTTTGACAACTTCGAACTTCATCAGAAGCTACTGTAAGATTTTAACTACAATCAGATTGCTCGTTCTTATTAATTAATTCCTCAATCCGCAAATACCATGCCAAAGAGCGCACAATACTTACAATACGAAGAAAACTAAGAATCAATCTTACTTGCAGTACTCCAGATTTCAATTAGCTACTAACTACAACTCATTTTAAAGCATGCATACACAAATATACATGAAAAAATTACCAAAAATTAATGAAAAAAAAGCTTTAGAAAACGAAATAGTTTCAATTCATGCCTTGATTTATTCATTTTTAGCTAGTATGGAGTATTAAATTAATTCTAACAGCATCAAAAATTGTGAATCCAAAATAAAAATAAATTACCTTCTCAGTAATACAATAATAATAGCCTCAATTCATGCCTTGAATTCTCTCTCTCGTTCTCCCTCTCACAGATGGAACAACATCAAGGCAGGCGATATCTCTCTCCTCTCTTGTTATTCTCTCACAGATGGAACACGATCAGTGGAGGAGCGGCGAACACGATCAGTGGAGGAGCGGCGAACACACGATCAGTGGAGGAGCGGCGAACACGATCAGTGGAGGAGCTACGAACGCGATGAGTTAGATTCAGTGGAGGCACAAGGAGGTCGTGTGAATTCAGTCATCGTTCTTAAATCAGATTTTTTAATTTTTGTATATAATACGTATAATATGGGGCATTTGATTTTTTCATTGGGCTTGAATAAATATATAGAAGTTAATGGGCCTGAATAAATATATAGAAGTTAATGGATCTGAATAAATTGGGCCTCAATTTATACTTCAAACTATTACTAAACTAATTAAATAAATATGTTTCCAATTGCTCCCCTGCATATCATTGCTTCTTGAGGTAAATGTGGAAATAAATTAAAATAACAAGTGGAATTAATAATGAAAGATTCATTAGTTGTTATAGCTACATAATATATGTAACGTCTCGATTAATTAAAAAGATAAATTCACAAGATTGTCAATTTCAAAATCCCTTTTCTAAAGAAACACACACCTATGAAGCTTAAACCAGCTCACATTTCTAAATGCTACTTTAACAGAATGAAAAACTCTTAATCAAGAGATGAACTCTTGGCTTACATATACTTGCTGCATCACAATTCTAAATTTCTACACACAATTGTACCAATTACCACCCCTGAATTGTTTTCCTCTCTTCTAATCTACGTCTTAGTAGAACTCACACTCAAGAAATGGCTCTAAATCAAGAGCCGCAATTAACTTTCCTAAACCTTTCCCGTTTTCAGGAAAAGCGTATTAGCATTTGGGAATTTCGTATTAAAAGAGACAATTTAAAAGTTGGTTCATTTGGCCATGAACCAAGATGATCTTAAACTTTGCTGTCTGTTTGGGGACTCCATGCTCCTTGTATGCCAAGTGTCGTCCGTCTCTCACCAATGGAACCACATCGTCGAGGAGGTGGAGGGCAGAAGGCCTGATACGCCCACGCTAAACCTCCGAGCAACACCACTGCTATAATCTTCAAAGACATGGCTGAAAGCAGCAAAATACAGTGTTTTTAAACTCAACCAAATGAGCCAAAATCACATTTTTTCAAAAGCTCAGATTGTTCATGTTGTGCATTTTCTTGGAACATAACTTCTCAATCAAGTCCAGTGTGGAATTTAACATAAATCATCAAATCCCTGTCAACATTGAACTACATGGATCGAAAAATTGGCATATGCCTACGAAAAATGTACTAAAATCGGGTAATGAAGCCTAACTGATTTGCACCACACCATTCTGCAGAGGATATCTATGTCTAAAGTTACTAACTTAATCAGACTAAAATTATTTGTTCTTCAATCAAAAATTTCAACAAACTGAACTGTAAAAGATGCAGGTCATTGGATTGCTTTGGGATAGTAAAGAGGTAATAAAAAGTGGTACAATTTCATCTATTACTCAAAATCCAAAAACTAAAATATCAATCTCATAGTCATAGTGAAGTAATTATGAACAGTAACAAATCAAGAATCAAGGAAAGGAAAACTAAAATGGAATTTCTGCAACTCGAAAGCATGGGACAATCATTTTGAGAGCAGTGCTTGAATTCTAACAAACACCACAAGTAACCAAAACCCACAGTTTCTTCACAACAAAAAGACATCATCAAAAGATCAGCACTAACAAACTTCCAACTCCTTAAAATCTATAAACAAAAAACACATTGATCATCAATCTGCAAACAATCAAAATTTAACAACACATAGCAAAAACAAGATCAACGACAATAAACACAAAGACTTCTGAACTTCAATCACAACACTTATCTCAATATCCCCAAAATAAATGCACAGATGATGAAACTCTCTACTGCCATGAAATAAATTAAGAAAATGTGCATAATTTCCCAGAAAGTAAGGTGCAGATCATATTTTTCTGAAATCTTGAAAATTAATCTGAACAGGCAATCACCATCAGAAGTGAAGCAGTTTATCCTCAGTCTTGATCATATGATCATCAATAATGAAGTTGTCACTGCAGTAAAAAGAATAATACTAGGTCATTTTTACTAAAAAAAGAACTCATAACAAATTAAACTTGTTTTCTTTATCAACATTTATCTAGTGAGGTATTTAAAAGAGGAACTCAGAACAAAACCTGATTGAGAAATCCACCATTATTCAAAGTCGTCTTCATCACTTTCGAATTCTGAACTATTTTCTCCATCAGAATCACTAGTGTCACTTTCAACATCCATGTTGTCATTGTTATCATTGTTACATGCATAAGTTTTATCAGTGTCAATGATGATATTTTCTAAAACATCGGGAGCATGTAACTAAGTATCTGTCTCCACAGAAAGATCTTCATTGCACATAGCATATGCATCTCTAGGCTTTATTCTTGTCACGACACTCCAATCTGTTTCCACAGGATCTGGTGTATAAAAAACTTGAAAAGCTTGAGATGCCAAGACATATGGCTCAGTCGTCTTCCATAGATGCTTGAAATTAACAAGTGTGAAACCTAACAAATCTTCTTTAATGCCTCTTGCCATATCCACCCAATCACACTTAAAGAGAACAACTTTTCTTCCTTCGTAATAGTCCAACACAATAATTTCTCTAAGAACACCATAGTATATCACACCCACTTCTGAATCAACAGCTACACCACTATTCTGAGTTTGAGAATGCAACTCAGCATCTTTTGTTCGAAATTTGAATCCATTATAACTATACTTTTTTACCCTTTTAGCCAAGCTACTAGGACCTTTACCTAGCCAATAAAGATCCTCCTTAATTTGTTGGTCATCCCCACGATCGAGTTCTCCAGCCTAATATAGGTAAAAACATTATTAGTGTAACAAAATAAATACATATAAAACTTAGAAATGAAGAAAGTAAACTTCTTATTTGAAACTCTTCACTTACATTAATCTGCCACCATTTCAAAAAAGAATCTTTATGAAGCTTTTCAAGTTCTACATTGTGAATATGTGGATGTTCTAGGCAAAGCAACCTCTTATGTTCTCTGTATTAGAACATACTCGTTAAACAATACTACAGCTTCTATATAATCAAATGTAATTCACTAAAAAATGATGCTTACTCTATATATTCTGTCACTTGGTCACAATTGAATAAGACATACTCGTGTGCTTGAATCCATTGATGGTGATCCAAATAAATAACTTCTTCACCCTTTAAAACGCGACCAAACCTTGAGAAAATGGATAATCCTTTGTGAATTTCATCACCACCACCATCATAACTCCTATTTGATCTATCTTCTCTAGACTCAACTCCTTCCAAATATCTTGCACAAAAATTCATGCACTCATCAGCAATGTAAGCCTCAGCTATTGAGCCTTCGGGTCGTGCTTTATTTCGCACAAAACTTTTCAGTCTTGACAAATACCTAAATAGTTCAAACATGAAAGTTAAATACTTTTAAAGGTAATTATTTGGGCTAAAATAATTTGAAATCATAACATACCTCTCAATCGGATACATCCATCGATATTGAACTGGGCCAGCAATTGCAGCTTCATATGCCAAATGGATAACCAAATGAACCATGACGTCAAAAAAAGCAGGGAGGAAAATCCTTTCTAAGCGACATAGTGTGAATGTAACTCGAGATTCCAATCTCTCGAAATCCTCAAATGTAGCATCTTTGGAACATAACTCCTTAAAAAAATTGCTGAACTCGATAAGTACAACACTTGTTTCTCTAGATAGTGATTTCCGTATTGCTAAAGGCAACAATTGTTGCATTATAATGTGACAATCATGACTTTTCAATCCAAAAATCTTTTTAGCTCCAACATCAACACAACGTGAAACATTAGAAGCATACCCACCTGGAACTCTCACGGAAGATAACACCTTGCAAAAGGTAGCCTTAGCCTTTTCATCTAGAGAGAATGGAGCTGGTGGTATTATGAACTTTTCACCAGCATCAATAGGATGAAGATGAGGTCTAATATTCATATCCACAAGGTCAAAGCGTGCATTGAGAGAATCTTTGCTTTTCCCTTCAATATCCAGTAAAGTCCCAACTAAGTTATCACATACATTCTTTTCGACATGCATTACATCCAAATTATGTCTTAGCAAATGATGTTTCCAATACGGTAAAGAAAAGAATATACCTTCTTTTTTCCAACCATGACATGGGATTTCTCTTTGTTTTCTACTCTCACCTCTTGCCTTTCTCTTCCTTCCTCCTAACTGTTTCTTCATCTTTCCAAATGCAATTTTTACCCGAGACGCTTGACTGAACAAATCGATACCGGAATACACCTTTGGTGGTGGTCTCTTTTCTAGTGTACCATCAAAAGCAACCTTGTTTTTTCGAAAAGGATGATTCAAGTCCAAGAAACGACGATGCCCCATGTAGCACATTTTTCTACTTCTTTTCAAGTAACGAGAAGTGGTGTCAATATTGCAATGAGGACATGCATACTTACCTTTAGTTGTCCATCCAGATAAGTTACCATAAGCAGGAAAATCATTTATTGTCCACATTAATGCAGCATGCAACACAAATGTATCATTACTACAAGCATCGAATGTCTCTACGCCATTATGCCACAATTCTTTCAATTCCTCAATTAACGGTTGCAAGTAAACATCAATGTCATTACCTGGAGCTTTCGGACCAGAAATAAGAAGTGACATAAGAAACATTCATCCTTGAAATTGCCTTCTGCGTATTGACAAATGAAGTAAGAGTATTAATTTTTCCTCAAAATAAAATAATATCACCAATGGTATCTGTATTAAATATCCGATACCAATTGTTATTACTTAAAAAAATTATAATATTAAATAATAGTTTCAAGATGAGGTGGATACATATAGAGTTAATAGTATCAATTTTTTTTATTTTCGATAATAATTGAGGAGTAGTATCAAAAAAAATTATTTGATGCAAAAAAAAATGGTATCCTTAAATAACTTACTAATACTAAAACAGTAATAGTATCGATAAAGCGATGGATGCTATAAAATTAATGGTATCGAAAATTAAATTTCGATACCAATGATAAGTAGTATCAAAAAAATTATTTGATGCAAAAAATAAGTTGTATCAATAAATAAATTACTAATACTAAAATAATAATAGTATCAAAAATATTTTGGATGCTATCAAAGTTTTCGATACTAATGATAAGTAGTATCAAAAATATTATTTGATACAAAAAATAAGTAGTATCAATAAATAAATTACTAATACAAAAATAGTAATAGTATTGATAAAGTGGTGGATGCTATAAAGTTAATGGCGTCGAAAATCAATTTTTCGATACCAATGATAAGTAGTATCGGAAAAGTATTCGATCCTAAAACTAAATTGTATCAATAAAAATTTTTTTGATGCAAAACAATATTAGTATCACTACATAACAGATGCTATAAATTTAATAGTATCAACAAATATTTTTTTGATACCAAGGATTAATGTAGTATCATAAACTTTTTAGTTGATACCAAAGAATAAGATTTAGTATCAGAAAATGTATCGGATACCAATTTTCCGATACTAAAAACCACTTTTTTTGTAGTGTGGGGAACTCTAAGTTTAGAATACTCAATTTTGTGGATAAGAAGAGAGAATTTAGACACACCACTTTGTTATTTAAAATTATACATCAAAAAAGTCTTTTAGGCCATTTATTTTTTAGGTGGGGTGCCAGATGTGTAATTAACTTCAATTCTCAGTCATATCAAAATCGAAAAATAATTAAATATATAGATAATTAAATATCGAGATAGCATGTGGTAAGAGTTTTCTAAAATTATTTGTTTTAATAATAATAATAATAAATCTTTATCCAACGTCAGAATAAATATTTAATTAAAATAATTTGTTCTTGGGATGAACATAAACGTATTTAACTTCTCAGTCATATCAAAATCGAAAAATAATTAAATATTGAGATAGCATGTGGTAAGAGTTTTCTTAAAATATTTGTTTTAATAATAATAAAAAATCCAACATCAGAATATATATTCAATTAAAATAATTTGTTCTTGTGATGAACATAAACTCACGTGTTTCTAATATTTACATCCAGAATTTATAAAAATATTTAAAAAAATTGTTTTTTTGTCTTATCTTGTTCTGAATGATATCCACCTCTTGTGTTCGAGTATCTGAAACAAAACTGAAATAATTTTAGATGTGGTACAGAGAGTCAGTGTGAATCTTTTATTTATTTTTCATTATATAATATTTTAAAATAATATTTGAATTAGATAGGAGCACCATAAATTGCTAAAATTATATAAAATAAAAGCAACAATATTAGCACTGTATCTTGTTTGAGAGACGAACTGAGACATTGCATTAAAATACATCATCGGAGGGCAAACGAAATGGAAGTAAAACGAATGTAAAAAATAAGTATCAAATGTCAAAATATATTTAAAAGGAATACATAGTATGTACATTACACAATAATTTTTTATTTTGTGAACTATTACGTTCAAAGGAAACAAGAAATTGGAAAAGAGAAGTAAAACACTTATTATTATTATCAAAACATCTACAATTTGTGCAATCTACATTTGAACACCTACAAGCTACAACCCTCTCTTTTACCTTATCTCACTACATTTCTACAAAATTATATACATGAAAAACACACTCATCAAAGGTAAATTACAATTAAAAGTAAAAATAGATTCTTCAAGAATCATCGTCGTTTCCGCACAATTATCTTCAAGAAAATACACGAATGCTTAAAGCAACGCATTTTCTAACGAAGATACATTGCTTTAAGCACTCTCTTGAAAGTTAATTGAACGAGATAAGGCGGCCGGATTAGCATGCAACACCGATGAGACCGAGACCATCCCTTTTTTCTCATCACTCTTCGGTTGCAACGCCTTAAAAAGACCTTCTCTGCTAACGCGATCATGCTTGATCCCGAGTGCTTTCCATATAGAACTCTTCGCGGCCTCCTCAGGATCATCACCCCTCAACGTTTTCGGAACCACAATCGAGCCTTTCAAATTCTTTGGATCCGTATCTTCTTGACCTCCCGATCCACTCGCCCTGATCAATTCCCCGTTTCTTGAATGTTTTCCAAGTGGCGAGTTGGGACCCGACCCATTACCCGATCCCCACGGTACTACATTCCAAGCACTAGGTACACCGCCATTCCAATACGGGTTAGGGTAAAAGGGCATCGGGTAACCGGGCGGGCAAATTACCGGTACATGAAACGGCCAAGTCACACCCGGAAGGCAAGGAACCGGGTATGGAACACCGCTAAAATTAGGCATCACGGCCCGTTGAGGACAATTCTCGTCTCGTTTTGGCACAAAACTCGAAGTTGTGATAGACGATTCGACCGAATTATCATCCATACTCTCCCCCTTTTTGCAAGAAACCGAAACCTCGGGGCCGAACGAGAGGAGACTCCCGTTAGGTTTAAAATCCGGATTAGGATAAAATCCATTCGAAGGGTCAATTCGACCCGATTGAAGGGCTTCAGAGAAATGCGAGGCAGAGTTCTTGTTTTTCCGGCGACCTGCCCCCACCGGGACGTTCCTCATCGTGCCTCCGGCCGTCCAATACCTCTGACAACTCTTGCAAAAGTGACGTGGCTGATTGACATTATAGTTGTTGTAGTAACAGAATTTGGTGTCCATACTATTACAACGAGGGCAGGGGAGGATTTTGTCCGGCTTTTTCAGCTGCTTTTGCTGCCCTTTCGCATCGCTTTGCTCGTTTTCGACATCGTCTTCGTTCGACTCCGACGATACACACGGATTCTGAGATTCATATGCTGCACCTTCAATTTGGTCTTTTTCTTGTGTCTTAATTTCAACTTGATCCTATAATATATTCAACCAAATTTCCAATTAGATTCAAATTTTAGAGAAACCGGCTATACCGTTCACAAATTAGCACAAATTAACATTCGTCCCTGGTCTAATTATACATAACATACAACATCAGATCTTCTATTTCAAAGATGGACACAAAAAGTCATCATGTTCATTTAAAATAAAAAAAATTACTATAAAGAGTTTCTTGATTTTCCACAAATATGGTAGTACTTATAGAAAGAAAAAATCATAAAGAATAATGCAAAAACTGAAATAGAAACTAAACTAAACCAATTTCAATTTCCAAATCAAACCAAACATAATCAGATCATCAAAATCCAGAATTTGCTCAACAAATCACCAATTTTACGCAAAAAAGTTAAAAAGTCAAGCAAACTCATGAATTACCTCTTCATCGGCCGGTAGATGCTTTTCATCATCAGCTACTTCGGCGGCGCCACCACTTCCACCGTCGCTGTCGGCGACCTCTCCGCCGTGATCCGGCATCAGAATCTTCCTTCCGAACAACTTAATCTCCGGCTCCTTCATTCCTCCAGGGGTGAACAGAGTAGCAAAATCTTGAAAATGAATAAATAAATAGAAAAGGAAAGCTTTGTTGGCAAAATGGCTAAGGTTGAATGAAATGATTTTGATCTCTTTCTTTAAAATCTAATAAAAAACGGTCAGGGGTGGGGAGTAATGAGGAGGGTGAAAGAATTCCAATCCACCCACTCCCGTGCTGTGCTGGACTATACTATCGATCGAGTGAACAATTTAATATGAGATAATTTAAATTTATAAAGTTATAAATTAATGAAAAAAACTTCTATGTAATGTTACATATTACATATGCAACATATACATAAAATTATACTTCTTTCGTTTCAATATGACTTGCATCATTTGATTGACACTAAGTAATCACAGAACGAAAGAGAGTTTCTAATTTTTGAGGACCCATAGAGTAAATAATTTTGCAATGGATATTATAAAAAAATCTGAAAGGGAGAAGTATTGATTTCCTAAGAAAGGGGGTTGACACGTCAGCGGGGGCTGAAATTCTGAGCCACAAGTTTTAGTTTAGTGGACCTAACAAAATTTATGCTAGATTCGGGGTTGCACGGGAAGTCCTGTGCTACCTTACTTTTTGGGTGTACCAAAGTTGTACAGTATTACTTTGGTTTGGGAAGCAGTGACGTGGACGTGGAGCACTGTAATTGGGTGAGGTTTTCTGTACTGGAATAAATCCTGCCCAATCATTGTCACCCAGAATTTCACTGCTATGAGATGACTTGATAATGCTTTATGCTCTCTCAATTTAGGGGAGACACTTTTAATCCAAACTTCAAATTCATGAATTAGTAGTATGTTGGTAATTATTTTAGGTAAATTCTGTGATAATTATAAAATAAAAAGGAAAAAATATCAATTTTGGTCATCCACTTTTACCTCTTTTTATATTTGGTCACCCACATTTAGTCACTATCAAAATTGGTCACTCAATTATTATATTCTATCAAAATTGATCACTTTGTTAGTCAATCTGTCATTGACTAACGGAGAAAGAGTTTTGAGCCGTGAAATTTCTCAAAACCTAAGGTTAAAAAATTCTCATGCATTTTCCAGAACTAATGAAACAAATGCAGAAGCAATTCTCATGCATCTTCCAGAACTAATGTAACAAATGCTTCAATTTGCTAGTAAAAAAAATTCAGTAAATTTTTAATAATTATTTAACTCAATTATGAATTTGTTGATTTACTTTTTATTTTACAGGAAATGAGAAACTCAAGAGATAGAATGAAACTTTGTACATAATTTGTGGTGAAGATTAATTGTAAATAATTTTCTAAAATTATTCATTCAAGAAAATTTCATAAACTTATTTTTCATTCTAAATATTTTCCTATTAAGATCGTTATTGCAGATTTCTTGAAAACAATTGGGCATTTGAAATTAATTGAAATAAATTTTTATCTCCTGGGTTTCTCATTTCCTAATTATCTATAAAATAAAAAGTAAACCAGCAACATGGTTGATTGAATCACGTTCTAGAAGATGCAGACCTAATGTAAATATTGGTAATTTTTGCACTGTTTCATTCTTGCTTCTGCTTTTGTTTCATTAGTTTTGGAAGATGAGAATTTTTTAACCTTTTAGGTTTTGAGAAATTTGACGCCTCAAAACTCTTTCTCCGTTAGTCAATGACAGATTGACTAACATAGTGATCAATTTTGATAGAATATAATAATTAAGTGATCAATTTTGATAGTGAAATGTGGGTGACCAAATATGAAAATAGGTAAAACTGGGTGATCAAAATTGATATTTTCCCAATAAAAAGCCTCAAATCATAATAATTCATATTTTAAATTTAAAAATCTATATTTCACAAAGTCTCATATACACTCGAGTGCATATAAACACTTACCTTCCTCCCATCCTTGTTCAACCTGTCTACCCGTCCTGTTCGTCCGATCTGGTAATTTTTTCTTCTCTCCTCTAATTTTGTGTTCATCTATCTATCTTCCAGTTTTTTTTTATCCTTTTTATTAATTTTTTGTTTAATATTTTTTGTTTGAAGTTTCCTCACACCATGTGTGCATTCCCTAGAACATGCAAGCCAAAAATATGGTTTTATCTTGAGGGTAAGGAGTTGGACCGCAGGAATATCTGGTTTAATTAGAGTTTTTTTTATCAGTAAAAATGAAATTTTATTGCATATGAATTTTGGTTATAAGACATAACCAAACTTGGCATCTTCACCCTATTAACAGATTAATCTATTTTTTAAAATTAGAAATATGTAATTAAAAAGTTAAATTTATCAAAATTAAATGTAATTAAATAATGTACCTTAGTGACAATCACAATTAAAAGTTAAATTAAAACTATAACAGATAAAGTTTATCATTCATCAATCATAAAAATATATAAACATAGCCTCCTACATATTAAAAAAAATCATTAATAAACATAAAATTTTGCAAAATAACTCACAAAAATAACATTTTTAATTATTAAAATGTATATTACAAATGTAAATATATTCTATTAAAAAAAAAGGGCGCGGTTATAGACACACACCAATGTATTGAGGACACCCACGTGATAAGGACACCCACGTGAAAAATCCGAAATTGCCCTTAACATTTTCCTCCACTCCAGTTTTCGGTACACCCACCCCTCTATCTCCCCCAATCCCCACTCTTCTCAAATCAAACCCTGCACCAAAGGATTAGATACCCCCACTCAATAGAGCGTGACCAAGGTGACGTGGACGTCGCGTTTTTTTGAGAAGAAGAGGAGGAAGGACACGTTTTTTTTTTAAAAAAAAATAAAAATGGTTAAAGGTTAATTTTTCTTGCTTATATTTAGAATTAGTGTTGTGATAACGCGTGTTTAATTTAGATTTTTGTTGAAACATTGATTTTATTGTTGTAGGGTTTCATGATTTAGGTTTTGTTTTTTGAATTTTGTGTTAATTCATGAATGTGTTGATTAAGATTGATTTTTTGTGTTATAATCGTGTTTATGTGTACAATGTATCAATATTTGATGTGTTAGGATGGAAATAAACCAATGGGCATCTAATTGTCATGGTTTAGGAAGAAATGAAACGTTTTGGACTAATTTTTCGAACATGGAGGAGATGTCCTGAACTAATTTTCGAACATGGCTTGTTTGTTGGGGCCGGGATAAATTTCGAACATGGCTTGTTTATAAATTTCGGATGAGAACACCCATAATTTTTTATGTTATATGGATGAGGACACCCACAATCTACGGGATAAATTTTCGAACAAATGACGAACGTCTGAGAAATATTGCCGAACATTAAATATTTTTCGAACAATTGTAGTATGTTCAGCACAAAATTTCGAACATTGCTATCATGTTGGGAACAAATTTTCGAACATTGAGCATATGTTCGAAAATTTATTCCCAACAGAAGGTTTTGGGTTGGAAATTCGACCAGGTAAAACACGCGGAACTAATTTTCGAACATTGCTATCATGTTGGGAACAAATTTTCGAACATATGCTCAATGTTCAAAAATTTGTTCCCAACAGAGGGTTTTGGGTTGGAAATTCGACCAAGTAAAACACGCGGAACTAAATTTCGAACATTGCTATCATGTTGGGAACAAATTTTCGAACATTGAGCATATGTTCATGTTTTTTTTTTCGGACAAAGAATCGTTGTCCGAAAAAAAAACACGAACATGATCATCTTATTCGCGAAACCAGACGCGAATAAGGGTTTTTTTTATTCAAGCAAATGCTATTCATATATGTCAAAATGTATGTTCTAAATGCAAAAAAAAAACTCATATTATGCAAAAAAAAAAAAAAAAACCACTACACATAAAAAAATTTCCATTTTCAAAACTAAAAAACCTTCAAAACATGTTTAAAAACTTACAAATGAATATTTGACATCCCCCACGAGTCACTTTTGCATCACTATTTTGGAAAGTGTTTTTACAATTTTGGAAAGTTTTGGAATAGGAGAATTTTGATTGACTCTCTTTCTTCCCGCGATGGATACAGGCGTGGGTGTACTCATTCACTGTTTTTTAAAATTTTGCAAGGAGGTGTAAAATTGATAATTTACATACCACTTACTGTATCCTAAAAAAAAATCCCCGTGGGTGTCCTCAATACATTGGGGTGTGTCTTTAACCGCGCCCTTTAAAAAAAATTAAGAAGGGACCAACCCGGTATAGGCTCGCTTATGTTCAGCCCAGCCCACTCTTTAAGTGGAATATAATTTAATGCAAATAGGCTTGGACAGTTATAAATTAGGGTGTGATTATTTACACCTCCATTTTCGTTGGATACACTCTCCCAATTATTTTATTAATTTAATAATCATATTAAAATTTCAAAATACCTTTAAGTAATATTACACTAATAAATGAACCTCCACTACAAATTATACCCCTCGTTCAACTTTTAAACCCTAAAACTAATTTTTGCAGCAACCGTCGCCGCCACCACCATTATTTCTTCTAGTGGCCACCAAACAAAAAATTTAAGAAAAAATTTAAAAAAATCTAAAAAAAAATATTAAAAAAAATCAACAAACTAGTGTTGATCATATACACTCTCATCGACAACAATTTGTCAATGATAGTGTATATGATTGACCTAAAATTGGCGATTTTTTTTTTTAAAAACAAATCGACAATTTAATATCGACCATATACACTCTCGTCGAATCGATGAAAGTGTATATTATCGACATTAAATTGTCGAAAAAAGGTTTCTGCAGAAAACCCTAAAAAAAAAAAAAAAAAAAAAACCCCACGGCCGACGTCTTTACCAGGCGGTGGCGGCCGAATGCACAAACCTGGGGTGGGGTGGCCGGCATCTTGGATTAGGCGGCAGCGGTGGATTTTTTTTTTTGCAGAAATTCGAGGGAGATTGAGGGTGTCACGTTGGTGAAGAGAGAATCGAGGGAGAGGAAGGGGACCGCGTCAGTGAAGAGAGAATCGAGGGAAGGGGCCGCATCGATGAAGAGAGAATCGCGGCCAAGGGAAGGGGCCGATCTGATGAAGAGAAAATGATATTTATGACAATTAGGGGAGGGTGTATCTATCCTGGTCAAATTTGAATGGTGCATCAATTGGGGATGTGCTCTCAACACAAATGGAGGTGCATTTAGTTAGGCCCTATAAATTATTCAGTGTTATCAAATATATGTCCATTAAGTTGGGCTGTTGCCCTGAAATTATAAGGCCACGGTTAAATGCCCCCCACCCCAATTTATTTTTTGATCAATAAGATCAAAAGAAAGTCTATACTACCCTCTAGTGATGAGTTCACTCCACATCTATAAACACAAAAATAAACAGTTTTTGTGTTCTTTCTCCCTCCTAAAACCCTAGAATTTTCGTCCCAAAAAGTTTTTTTTTAAAACCTTGAAGAAATTTGTGGAGGTTGAAGGAACTTCAATAAACACACGTTCTGGGTAGCAATGGTCGGTTTTCGATACACATATGTAAGTGTTTGTTTATATTTTTTAAGTATTGAATAATGTTTATTTATATTTAGTTATTTTTTATTGAGTAATATTTGTTTGTATTTAGTCATATTGTTGCATGATTGTGTAGTTGAAATCAATATATTTTTCATTCTCCCGGTTTATTAAAAAAAAAATTCGAGAATGCAAAAACTCGACACTGGTCGGCCGAGTTTTTGTAAAATTCTCGAAACATTTTTACACAAAAATGTCATTTTTTTGAAATAAAATTCCACAGAATGTGATATTTTTTGGAAAAAAGTTCCACAGAACTTGATATTTTTCGGAAAAATGTTCCATAGAACTTGATATTTTTTCGGAAAAATGTTCCACAGAACTTGATCTTTTTCGGAAAAAAGTTCCACAAAAAGTGACTCCCTCTGTCCACCAAAAGTGTGCTCACTTTTTTTTATACATGTTTTTAAAAAAATCATATTTTAATTATAAAAAATATATGTGAGGCAACGAGTAAAGAATATTGTTGGTAGATACTCAATATAATCTTGCTAATAAAATAGAAAAAATACTCAAAAGTTAACTATTTAAATAGAATAAACACGTATTTTGTGGACTTCAAAAAAAGAAATGAACACACTTTTGATGGACGGAGGGAGATTTCTTTCGAAAAAAGGTTCCACCAACTCTGAATTTTTTTCTTTTCGAAATTGTTTTCCACAAAATGTGTTATTTTTTTGGCGATTTTAGTTGATTTCTTAGTGCCGAATTTCGATATTTTTATTTATTTTGGTTTAACAGAGAGGTTGGTTGATGGGGAAGAAGATTACTTAGAGGAAAAATATGATGAAGATTATAATGACTAGTTAGACAATTCTACGAATGAGGCGATTAATGAAGAACTTTTATCTAACTTCTATAGCTTCCTCTTTTTTGTTACCCAATTACTTCAATGTTGTGAAGTGAGAAGTCTATATACTTCAGTAGCCTTTCATATTTACGCAGTGTTCAACCTTTAAATTAATTTATCCTGATTGTATCTGAATCATATGCTTATAACTTACAATTTTCCTTTGATTAATGTCTTTTGATTTTTTACTAGTGACCTATCCAAGAATCGCTTATCTGGCACTATTCCTCCATATTTTGGGCAACTTAAAGTACTGGATTGAGTGGAATGATTCCTACAGAATTAGGGGGGTTGCATTGCCTTAAAGGCTTGTAAGCAACATTTTCGTTATCATTTTATCTTTTATGCTGCTAAATGCAGTAATTTTTTAAGCTCACTGTTATATGGTCCATTCTACGTTGTTGTGTAATAATAGATTTGAAGGAAGTATTCTTGTGAAGATTGAGAAGCTTCATTTGCTAACTGATTTGCAGTTTGATGGTATCCTCACGACGACTATTGGTAATTCAACTGCAATGGGTTGTGCAAATAGAAATTTTGTTCAATTTAAGTGTTCATACTTGATTGATGAAAATGTTCAATTTGCCATTATTTTGGTGTTCACATTGCAATATAACGAATCTCTTGAACAACATCTGACCTAGTGTTTCAAAAGAACAGAAGAAATCAGATATGTTTCAGTTTGCAAATATAATGATTTTGGTCTGCTTTTGAATATATTAATTTATTTGGGAAATATTATAACATATCTTACAATTTTACCTTTGTTTCAATTGAAATATGCTTATGCTTTGTTTGTAGGGGTGTCTAAGTTGAACCGAGGTGAATTAGAAACTGCATGTGAAGATTTCAACAATATTATTAGAACGGATGATGGTGTGGCCACTTTGTTTGGTCGGGAACTCTATCTAGTGGCGTAGAGATTGCTGTGTCTTCAACTGCCATAGCTTCTGTAAAAGAGTGGTCTAAACGTGCAGAATTAGCATACATGAAAAAGGTTAGACAATAATCATAGATTAACCGTGTTCATCTCCACAATGAAATCATCCTAAAATCGTTCATTTTGCGTAGATTGATAGCTTGTTGAGAGTGAATCACAAGAATTTTGTTAATCTTCTTGGATTCTGCGAAGAAAATGCACCTTTCACTATGATTATGGTTTTCAAGTAGGCTCCAAATGGTACTTTAATTAACTATGACATTTTCAACTGTCACTAGGCTTCTCAATACATGAATGATAAAACGGCCGTAAAAATGTTGGTAGATCCAACTTTGAAGTCTTTCAATGAAGACTAGCTGGCTGCGGTGTGTGAGGCGATACAAAGCTGCACTTAACCAGATGCAAGACGAAGACCTTCAATGAATATTGAGACACAGGATTGATATATCACCAGAGGCACCTTGATTCAACACCATTTCACACAATGTAAGTCCATTATATATATTGCAGCTTCCCACATATGTACACACCAGAAAAGACCTAAAATTGTATATTTCAAGGTAAATAAGATAAGGCGAGAAGGGACCAAGTGAAAGTTTTGTTGCATCAGATCATACAGAAGAAGATGATGACACTGAATAACATCCGATTGATCGAGCGAGCTGCAGGGGTAGCAAACCACACCTTCAATCCAGAAACTTCGATGCAAATAAGTCAAGCTTTTAGCGGTGGATCTTTTCGTTTGACTTGAGTTGTTTATTTATTTTTAAATGTTAGATCTTAATTATTTTAAAATAACATACTTTTCTTTTCCTTTATTTGTTTGTGTTTCACATTTTAAAACTATTCTGCACTATAATCATTTTGATGAAGAGGATTAGCCTAATATATATTCTGTTGTCTATCTCGAATTTAGAATTGAAAAACTCTTCATTATTGAAAGCTAAAATTTTACAAAAGACATGCAAACACACAACATAACATAACTTAATCTGAATCTGAAGCGTACACGTGGCAGCTAAGAACTCTTGCATAGGATTCAGGACCTCCAACACTCCTTTCAACGTTTTCAGACTCACACAATCCCTATTTTCATCCCTCTCTCCATCCCATCCCATCCCATCCACTAACACTAACACTCTGATAGCCACCTCACCAAACCCTCCACTTGGCTCACAGCCGCCGAATCTTTAGCTAAGCTTTGAAGCTGCGTGTCACCATATTTCGATCCGCCATCCTCCACTGCAAAGACGGGACCAAGATTAAAATTTAAAATGAACTAGCCTAAAATAAATATCTTAAAAAAAATTGATTACGTAAGTTACAATAATAAAGTTAATAAAAGACTTGGTGGACTAGAAAATTTTAAAATTGAAAATCACTTCCCCTCTCCCCCTTTTCCTCGTCGGCCTTAATATCCTCGATTTTCCGAGCCCTGGTCCTCTGTCATGGAGGCGAGGCTCGACCCCCCACGCAGATTGCATATAAAGTGGGTATGGAGGGGATATATATAGAGGGACGTGTGATCAGATTAAAATGAATTAAGGTAAAAAAAAGGTGGGGATAACCTTTGGCCATGTGAAGGGGCATGGCAGGCAAGTGCACCATGAATTCCTCTCCGTTCTAATCATATTTTATCGTGTTGAATTTTTAACATGTGTTCTTAATTTCGTATTTTAATACATTTAACCCAAAAAAAATCCCCACATATGAATTTTGACCAAAGAGTCATGTTATATATACGTGTTGCAACGAGAAGAACAAGAGTCATGCATGATATATACGTGTTGTACACGTCTTGTACGGGCAAAACAAAAATTAGGCATGTTATATACGTGTTGCCATTTTAGTTTTAAATTAAATTAAATTAAACTAAATAAATAATGTCTTGTTCAATAACTTTGTTTTTTATTTTATTTTATTTATTTATCAATACAAACTCTCTCATTTAGGTTTTTTGAATTTGTATAATATTGGACATAGAAATTTATTTCAAACTAGATATTTATTTGAATTCATTTTTCTATTTATAATTATTCGAGTATGATTATCTATTAACATTTGGGGTGAAAATTAATCTTAAAGAATTCTCTAAAGTTACCAATTCATATTAAGAATATGTTAGAAACTTATTTTTCTTCTTTCTTTTCTATTCTAGATATTTTTTTTATTAAGATCATTATTCCAGATTTCTTGAAAGATTAGCCAAACAATCACCATTATTCAGATTTATCAAATGATCGGAGTAGATTTATGCTTGTAAGCTCTTTGATAGTAGAACATATAGAAACATGAAAAACAGGTTTTGGGGGATGCTTATAAGAATTCACCTAGGACTAGAGCTGTCAAAATGGGTTGGGTCGGCCCGTCCCCGCCTATTAATATAGTGGATTGGACTAAGTATTTGAAAGGGTCGCGAGTTTTGGCCAGTTGAACCGCGGACGAGGGACGGGTTGGCCCGCGGGCTTTTTTTATTCAATCGTTGATTTGCACTTGCAATTGGTTGTATAATTTTGCATTTACTGGTAAATTATATTACATTTTAAGTCATATTTGTATACTGAGTACACTTTTGATCTTATAGTGATAATATTTTGGTCTTGTAGTAACAATATATATGTCATGCAGTAAACCATGCTGCTTGCGACACGCGAATTTTTTTAAAGATCCAAATTCAGACTTTTAACACGCAATATTTTTTAAAATATCTTAATTAAAATTCATGTGTAAAATATTTCACATAAATGTTGCTGAAAATTAAAAGACTTAAAAATAATATACAAATATTATGCTACTACTTAAATAGTTAAATAAATACGAGTAATTGGGTTTGGTGAGACTGAGAAAGATGGAAAGCCTCGGATAAAAGCCCCCCGTTATGTTTCCACCCCAAATTTGAGTTCACCCCTTTCCATTTTGAGTTAATCCCCCTAAAAAAACCAAAAATACCCTTCCCACTTCTTTTTTTTTTTAACTTCACTCATTTCCCTTTCTTTTTCTATTCTCAATTTGAAAAATTCCGTCATAATCGAATCACCACCGCCGTGTCGTCGCATCGCCTCACAATCCACGGAGAAGGTAAGTTTTAAATTTTTTTATATATACAAATGATAAAACGTCATTTAAAAAAAAAATCATGAATTGTGCATTTTGAGTTTTCATCAAAAACTCGAGAAAAAAAAATCGATTTTTTCAGTTAAACTCGCCACAAAGTTCGGAGTTTTTGACAAAAACTAAAAAATGCACATTTGGTGGAATTTTTTTTAGAAAAAAAAAATTCCAAAAAAATGACGTTTTTGTGGAACTTTTTTCCGAAAAAATGACGATTTTGTGTTAAAAAAAATTGATTTTTTTATAAAACTCAATCAACCAGAGTTTTTTGCATTCGATTTAAAAAAAAAAAAACTCAATAAACAACAAATAAATGTGTATCGAAACTTCGTTTTTCAACCGTTGTAATCCAAAAGGTGTGTATATTCAAGTTCCATGAATTGCTTTAAGGTTTCAATTTTTATATATTTATTTGGATAATTTTTTTGGTTTTTTGGGAAGGAGAAAGAACACATAAACCTTTTATTTTTGTAGATGTGGGGTGAACTCATCACTAGGAATATCTATTACTTAAAAAAAAAAAATAGGGTAGGGGGTGAAAACGTACATAATAAGAGGGGGGTCATTTATCCTGGCCAATTATAATTCTAGTTGAAGCTCAGACATTTGATAAATGAGTTATGATGGGGTGGGTTTAAATTTTAAATGGTTTGATTCTCTTGTTCCATTTATATTTCACTCTATTGAAATTTTAACACGTGTCGCTCACAATATTACATGACGTTGATAATTTTTTAATATAACACATGTCAATCATCTATATAATAGAATAAAATGTGAAACACCAAAATTTGAATATATAATCTCATTCGGGGTTAAATTGAAAGTCACATTAAATTTGGTCAAATGGGTATGAGATAGATTGTGATTTTTTGTAGAAATGTGAACGAAGCGGGTAGAAATTCGGCCCCGGCACGAACTCGAACCGCTTGGAGCGGGTAAAAACCAATCAAACGGGTCTCAGGACATGTTTGTGCTCGGTCAAACGTGTCCCTGTTAAGAGATCACAAAATATAAAGTTTTGTATAATATTGATCTAATGAGTTTTGTGTTTACAGATGATATAAATACAAGTATTTTTTGTAACCGTCATTTAGCTAATCTAACTACTTATGTGTGACGTGGCATGACCTTTCTTGTCATTCAAGTATTTACTCTAACAGTCCCTTTTGACTTTTTGAGTCTAGGACGTCTTGTATATTTTTTTGAATTTTTTATATATTTATAGAATGTGTTATTATTTATATTAATAATATTACAAATATTATATGGAGCTTCAAGTATGAAAATAGTTTGAACGTGCATAATCGAGCAGCGTAACATGTTAAAATTGGGATTTGATATAATTTGAGAATTCATGATATGTTTGATGTTGGGATTGAGTTTAAATATTTGGATTTTAAGATACTAGATTATTCATTTTCAAAGAAGAAAATAAATGTATTCTTTTAATACTATTTTCTTCCGTTCTATAATAACTTTCACTTTTTTTCTTTTTGTCTAAAGCAGTCGATTAAGTGACAAGCCTTTATCTTTAATTCTCTTCATTGATGAACGACATTCAATTAATTGAATTAGGGGAAAGTACAGTAGGCAGTCAGAGCCCGAGGACAAGGGCTTCAATGGTTTTATTGAATTCCATAATGAATCCATGTTGCTGAAAAACACTTTCTAAAGGTCACAAAGAGGACAAAGCTTACTTACTCAATAACACATTCTCATTTCCACAATAAATTTCACATCCTAAAAATGAAAAAAAATCTTTTATAAATTTCACTCTCACAATATCTTTAATTTTACACGAAATGTCATTACTTTTTATCCGTACATACACAAGTCAACTCATTTATTAAACACAGAATTAGTACAATTTAAGGGAAAGAAAAGTACTTACCATATTTAAGTTAACTCATGATCAACTTGTTCTTGTTCCATCATTGACATTTAGTAGCTTGACCAACATATAATTAATACAAGATTACATAACACTCCATGATTTAAACCTAATTAATCAAAGACACATCACATAGTAGTTGTCATCTTCCACTTGCAATTGTGGAACCTCCTTTTGCTCCCATTTTTGACTTAATAAAATCACTATCATTATTTTTTCCACTATTGTGTAAAATCAAATGTCCAAATACACACCTCACCACTTTCCCCAACTCATGCAAAATCCCATTTCCCACATATTTATTGAAATATTTTCCAAGATATCATCAATTTTATTATTAAATCCCATGCTTGTGTTTGTGTAATAAACTTTCACACATGCATGAAACACCTTTTTGACTTATATGTTAGTATACCATTCACCATACAAAGTGCCCTATTGCCAACTTCCCACCTTAACTTCAATTTTTAAATCCACCACTTGATTGCCTTTTAGACAATATCTTTAATTTCCTCTATATATACACTAAGAGAGGGAGATTATTTAGTATGTTTGTATCAATGGCTGCCACTTGCATTAGGCTAACAATGGTGATACTATGTTTCTCTTATCTTATAAGCATCAATGGAGCTATCCCAATTACAAGTAACTTTCAATCTTGAACTAGTGACTATACGATTTTCTTCGTTGTCTTTCGTCGTTTCTGGCATAGTGATTTTTCATATTATTCATCAAGTTGTTTTCATATTGCAGGAAGTTCAAATATGGTGCACAAATCTCAAATTCATCAAGTTGCAAAAACAGTCCTCTTGGTACTTAACCAAATCATTAATTTTTTTTCCAAAAAAATTGCAATTTTTTTCCAGACATGCTAATATTCAAGTAAAATTATAAATGTTCAGGAAAGCAGTGGATTTGTGATGAGAAGAATGGGAATTGAGGTGAACGATTATCCGGGATCGGGGGCGAATAATCGACACACGCCGAGGCCTCAACTTGGAAGAGGCTGCAATGACTGCTGACAAAATCTTGGACATGGTTTTGGTGCTCAATTGGCACAACTGCAGGCTATTTTTACTTATAGGAAATTCATGTAATTTTTTCAAGTTTAATTTTCCAAATTGGGAACTTAATCTGTTAACAAGGTAGCTGATTAATAGGTATACATATGGTTGGATAAATGAAACATATGTATGTCTAGGAGAAAGTCTAATGAATAATATTTCAAGAAATATTAGATTATGAATTTTTTTTATTTTTTTTTGAGTAGTGAATAATATGTATGTCTGGGAATAATATTTCAAGAAATATGAATGTCAATCCTTTAAGGAGGTTGGTTGATCATATATATCTTTGGATACTTAAATTAGATTTTTTTTTCAATTTTTTTTTAGTGGAGAATGGAGTTGATAAGTATTTATCAAAAATAAATCTGGGAATTATGGCCAAATAGTGAACTTGGAATTTTATTTTTAGATCCTTGGACCTAATTGAAACCCGATGAAACTTCAGGGGCAAATCTGTTAAATAGTGAAAACTCTCGACCACGCTCCCACCGTGTACAGCAACTATATCAGCCCAAACATCGGCCCAATAAGTTTGGGCTTTAGATGGGCCGAATAATCATATTGCATTTAAAATTAATTAAATTGTTGAGTAATTAAAAAATAATTATACGTCCCAATATAAATATATTAAGATGTTATAAACAAGATTGCAGAAGTCCCAAATTGGTAGTCGGGCATATTGACACTGTCTAGCGTCTAGACCGCCTAGTCGGGGCCTAGGCGACGCTATTTTATCTTATAATTCTCAAGCAATAAACACAAAACCCTAATAAATAAAAGTAAAAAATTGTAAAGGGATCCCTGAAGAAATTAAAATTTGCAAAAATGATGTCAAAAAAAGAATCACCTCTAAGATGATAGAATTTTACAAAAAAAAAGTTATACATCATAGCAAAACCACTTATTTTGCTCGGAGCGTCGATTCCACTTGAAAAAGTGTGCTTCATCGCTTGAACCGGACTCTGACTATGAAAAGTCCCATTAAAAGAAAAACCTAGTAAAAAATTGCTAGGCGGACGGCAGAATGGAGACTAGCGCCTAGTCGCCGTCTAGTCGGGCCTAGGCACTGACTTTTACAAAGGAGCTTATAAATGATACCATTCCTAAAACTGAGATTTACTGAACTCCTGAAACTTTGATATATCAAATTATAAATTTATCATCACTAACATTTTAAAAGCTCCATAATTTGATGGAGTATTTAGACATTTAACTTATTTTGACAACATATGAAAGAGAAGATGTAAGAGCATCGTTTATCGGTGTATGTCAAATGCAGGTCTTGTTAAAGTGTGGAGCCTGAATTGATCCTAACGGGCTTGGAGTGTAGGACAAGATTGATCCTAACGGGCCTGGAGTGGGGAGCAAGTCTTTTTCTAATAGGCTTAGAGTTAATTATGGTAAGTTTGTTCCTAATGGCTTGGAGTAGGGAACAAGTCTTTTCCTAATAAGCTTAGGGTTAATTATGGCAAGTTTTCTATTATAAATAGATGTTCTCTCATTGTAATCAGTATCCGAAAAACATATTGAAATACCTGGCTTGGCATCGCCCCCAGACGTAGTCGCAAGACGAACTGGGTAAACAAACTGTGTATTATTTTCTTATCGTTATCGTGTGCGTGTGTTTATTTCCTAACAACTGGTATCAGAGCTTCGGGTTCGGAGGGAGCAGTCACGATGAGCGACGAGAAGATTTCAATCAAGCAGTTTGACGGATCGAATTTCGGGTTCTGGAAGATGCAGATCGAGGATTACCTTTGTGGTAAAGATTTGTATGTGCCCCTAGAGGAGAAGGAGAAACCCGAAAAGATGGAACTGAAAGAGTGGAATCTGTTGAACAGAAAGGCGATGAGTGCGATACGTTTATCGCTGTCCATGAACGTAGCCTACCACACGACTAAAGCCAAGTCCGCAAGAGAGATGCTGCAGATCTTGGAGGAGATGTATCAGAAGCCCACAACGGCGAACAAAGTTCACCTGATCAGACGGTTGTTCAACCTCAGAATGTCGGAGAGCACACCCGTGCAACAACACCTGAACGAGTTCAACATGATCATTGGGCAGTTGTGTTCTGTCGAGATCGAATTCAGTGACGAGGTACTTGCTTTAGTTTTGTTATCTTCTTTGCCTGACAGTTGGGCTGCAACAGTAACTGCAGTTAGCGCTTCATCCGCGAAAGATAAACTGAAGCTTGACGAAGTGAGGGATCTGATGATTAGCGAGGAGGTTCGCAGGAAAGAGTCTGGATCCACTTCAGGGTCAGCGCTGAAAACAGAGGAAAGGGGCAGATCGAAGAGTAGGCAGAATCGTGGCAGATCAAAGTCCAGAGGAAAGAGTCAATCCAAGAAAGATAAAGACTCGATCCAGTGCTGGAATTGTGATGAGTTTGGTCACTACAGCAACCAGTGTTCAGCACCCAAGAAAAATAAGAAGGGACAGAACGAGAAGAAGACAGCAAACGCAACCACAGATGATATTGGAGACGCGTTGGTCTTAAGTGTCAGTAGTCCGCTAGAATCGTGGGTGTTGGATTCTGGAGCATCATTCCACTCTTGCAGTGATGCTAAAATAATGGAGAACTATGTGTCTGGCGAATTCGGACAAGTCTACCTTGCTGATGATGAGCCCCTGAAAATCGTGGGAAAAGGAAATGTCCGGATAACCACACCAAACGGATCAACGTTGAAGCTGAATGGTGTGAGGCACATTCCAGGATTGAAAAGAAACTTGCTTTCAATCGGGCAGCTTGATGTAGAAGGATACTCAGTGACTTTCGGCAGCAACAGCTGGAAGATCAGTAGAGGAGCCATGATAGTAGCTCGGGGGAAGAAGTAAGGTACGTTGTATACTACATCTAACCCCAAGGATTGTATTGACCTTGTGGGAGCTACGACCAACGTTGATTTGTGGCACTGTCGGTTGGGTCACATGAGCGAGAAAGGGATGAAGGTAATGTGTTCGAAAGGGAGACTTCCAGGGCTGAAATCTGTTGAAGTTGGCCTATGCGAGGACTGTGTTTTCGGGAAACAAAGAAGGGTGAATTTCTCGAGAGGTGGTAGAGTATTGAAGGCAGAAAAGCTGGAGCTGGTGCATAGCGATCTATGGGGACCAGCGCCCGTGAAGTCCCTTGGTGGTTCGGAGTATTACATGACCTTCATCGATGACTCCACTCGAAAGGTATGGGTTTATTTTTTGAAAAATAAAACGGATGCTTTTGATACCTTCAGGAAGTGGAAAGCTCTTGTAGAGAATGAAACAGGGCTGAAAGTAAAGTGTCTTCGTTCTGACAATGGAGGTGAATATGAACTCCGTGAGTTCAAGGAATATTGTACTGAGAATGGGATTCACATGGAGAAGACTGTGAGAGGAACTCCCCAGTAGAATGGAGTGGCAGAACGAATGAACATAACGTTGAATGAGCGAGCAATATGCATGAGGCTGAAGAGTGGGCTGCCTAAGACGTTTTGGGCAGATGCAGTAAATACAGCAGCATACCTGATTAACAGAGGTCCATCAGTTCCGTTGGAGAACAGAGTACCCGAGGAAGCATGGACGGGAAAAGAGGTAAATCTGTCTTACTTGCGTGTCTTTGGTTGTGTTGCTTATGCTCATGTTAGCTCTGTTGATAGAAGTAAATTAGATGCTAAATCTGTTAAGTGTACGTTCATTGGTTATGGTGGTGATGAGTTCGGTTATAGACTCTGGGATGAGAATAACCGAAAGATTATTCGCAGTAGAGATGTAGTTTTCAATGAATAGGTTATGTACAAGAACAGATTGGAGGCATCAGATTCTGACAAAACCAATACCCAAGAGGTCGAGTTAGACATCTCAAATTCGAGTGGGAGTAAGGAGAGTCAGAATGAAGAAGAGGTTCTTATTGAAGAACCAAGGACCCCACCACCACCGGAGAATCCGCTGCAAAGACCCGTTAGAGAGCGACGTGCACCTAATAGGTATTCGCCCTCTAACTACTACTTGTTACTTACTGATAGTGGTGAACCTGAATGCTATGCAGAGGCAGAGCAGGGTGCAGATAGACGGAAGTGGAGAGTTGCTATGGATGATGAGTTAGCATCTCTTCTGTTGAACGGCACTTGGGAACTTGTTGAGCTCCCAAAGGGTAAGAAGGTCTTGCACTGCAAGTGGGTCTACCGAATCAAGAATGAAGCTGATGGTAGCAAACGTTACAAGGCCCGGCTGGTTGTCAAGGGGTTTGAGCAGCGACATGGTATTGATTATACTGATGTCTTTACTCCTGTTGTGAAACTGACCACTATTAGAATGGCGTTGAGTATGGTAGCTGCAGAAAACTTTTTGTTACATCAGATGGATGTGAAGACAGCATTCCTCCACGGTGACTTGGTGGAGGAGTTGTACATGACACAGCCTGAGGGGTTCGTAGAGAAAGGAAAGGAGGAACTTGTATGCAAGTTAAAGAAGAGCTTGTATGGCCTGAAACAAGCTCCAAAGCAGTGGTACATGAAGTTTGACAGCTTCATGATGGAGATCGACTACCAGAAATGCCACGCAGATCATTGTTGCTACTACAAGAGGTTTGACAAAAGCTTTCTTATTCTCTTGCTATATGTTGATGACATGTTGATCATAGGAGCTGATGCAAGAGAAGTGAATAAGTTGAAGAGGCAATTGTCCGAACGGTTCTCAATGAAGGATCTCGGAGAGGCCAAACAAATTTTGGGTATGAGAATTGAACGTGATAAGGCGACAGGAAGTGTGTATCTTTCGCAGGCGAGTTACATTCAGAAGGTCCTGGAAAGATTCAACATGTCAGAGTCGAAGCCTGTGAGTGTTCCATTGGGCAGTCAGTTCAAGCTTTCAAGAAGGGAGTCCCCCAAGAGCAAGGAGGAGCGTGCCCAGATGTTGAATGTTCCGTATGCCTCAGCGATTGGTAGCATCATGTATGCCATGGTGTGTACGAGACCAGACATTGCTCATGCAGTGGGAGTAGTAAGCCGGTTTATGAGTGATTCGGGCAAGCAACATTGGGAAGCAGTCAAGTGGGTCCTGCGATACTTGAGAGGTACCACAGACAAGACCTTGTGTTTCAAAGGCAAGAGTATGGAGTTGGTGGGTTATGTGGATGCAGACTTGGCATCAAACGACCTTGATGGGAGAAGAAGTACAACCAGATATATCTTTACTTATGGTGGTACTGCTATATCTTGGACTTTCAAGTTGCAGAAGGTTGTTGCACTGTCCACTACTGAGGCAGAATATGTAGCTGTGACAGAGGCAAGTAAGGAGATGGTGTGGTTGCAGAATTTCTTGGGAGAACTTGGGAAAGAGCATGAGAATAGCACTCTTTTCAGTGATAGTCAAAGTGCTATATTTCTTGCAAAGAATCCGGCGTTCCACTCAAGGACAAAGCATGTTGGGTTGAAGTACCACTACATTCGTCACCTTTTAGAGAAGAAGATCTTGCAGCTTGTGAAGATTCTTGGAAGTGAGAATCCAGCAGACATGCTTACTAAGGTAGTGACCTTAGAGAAGTTGAAGCTATGTATAGCTTCAATTGGCCTTGGAACTTGAAGATAAGGCTTGGCGATGCCAAGTGGATACGGGAGGAGAATCAAGAAGATATGGTTACATGGAGAATTCAGTCTCCAAGTGGGAGATTGTTAGAGTGTGGAGCCTGAATTGATCCTAACGGGCTTGGAGTGTAGGACAAGATTGATCCTAACGGGCCTGGAGTGGGGAGCAAGTCTTTTCCTAATAGGCTTAGAGTTAATTATGGTAAGTTTGTTCCTAATGGCTTGCAGTAGGGAACAAGTCTTTTCCTAATAAGCTTAGGGTTAATTATGACAAGTTTTCTATTATAAATAGATGTTCTCTCATTGTAATCAGTATCCGAAAAACATATTGAAATACCTGGCTTGGCATCGCCCCCAGACGTAGTCGCAAGACGAACTGGGTAAACAAACTGTGTGTTATTTTCTTATCGTTATCGTGTGCGTGTGTTTATTTCCTAACAGGTCTATAGTTGTACATGTACGGTGTGTGAAGTTAAAAGACTTGGATTCCTTTAAAAATGCATGGGTACATAAATGTTTGAAGATTTAGTTCAAGAGAAGCATACTAATTCATACTCCGTACCTAGTTTACCCCAATATAATTATTTAAGATTAAAGACTTTTTTGTTTTTTAAACTATGTACTTTCCAAAACGTTCAATCCTTACTTTAAAATGGAATTGAAAACAATCATGAACTCTGTTGTAGTTTTTTTTTTTTATAAAATATGCCATATCTATGCTTAACTTTTTTAGATTAAAAGTTTGAAAGTGAGAGGTTGTTAGGTAAACAACTTTAACTTTAAGGGGTGTTGTAATTTGTAAATATCTGCACCAACATTCCAAAATTGCTTTTTGTTTGAGTGGGGATTAAACAAGTGATTGTGTGCTAGTACACTTTTTTTTATACTATGCAGTATGCACAAATTAAAAAAGTGACAGAAAAATTTGTTATTCGAATTGATTTAAAAGCGGGTCAAATAGATCAGTACAACACACTTGCCCTTACAGTAACACACATTTTTACTTATAGTAACACGTTACACCTACATAAAAAGCATATAAGTGAATTTTGTTAAAAAAATTATCTCACCCTGTTTTTAGCCGAATTTGATCCCCAATTATATTTGTTTATTCTTTAAATAGAAGGATATTGCATGTACAATATTGCACGTAAATTCTTTTCTATGAATGGAGGTAGTATCAATCTCTGAGTAGAACAATAATATTATTTAAAATTACAGTTAAATTGCACAGTGAACCTAATACATACACATTTCAAGAAACCAAATACCACAAACTTGTACAAAATTCCACCCCACCCAAAAAAATCAAGATCACTATATTTTGAACAAATGAAATTGGAGAAAATTGTATATAAGTTGCAATTAGATCTGAATTCTTGCAATTTAAACATTCAAAACACCAAAATCTAATTCCCATCAGCAGATGGAGGGAAAGCAGGTGCAGGAGAAGGTGAATTATCAGATTGATTTACAGGCTTAAATCCAAGCTTCTTGATCATCTCATCAGCAATGAGCTGATTTGCAGCATCAGACGGATGATATTCATCCCAAAATACATACTTGCTCCTGTCTTTGCACAGAATCGAGGCCGGAATACACGTAAGAGCTGGTCGAATCTTCCCGAACGAGCAACATGGCGACTCCGAATCACTGAATCCTACATTTGATTCAAACAAAATATGTCAAATATGACAATTGAGTGCACACAATTGTAACTTGTCAAATAATTTATTGTTATAAAATACTTATGGGACCCGGTGGGTCCTCAGGTGGGACGAGTCCTGGGTCAGGTCAGACACGCCCCGTTGTCATGTCTAAAATTGAGGGTACGAAAAAATTCTCACCGTATTTAGTAGGACTTGAGATCAAATCGTTGACAACATCATATGCATCTCCGAATCTGATGGTTGCATTAGGGAGATAAGTAGATAATTGAGTCACAAGTTTACTAGTTTCTTGATTGAAGCTTAGTGCCAATGTGTTAGTCCTGTCCTGGCATGTCCCGGACGTGCTAAGGACTCGTTGGAGCGGGATGCACCCCATCGGCCCTAACCCGAACACCATCACCTTTCTCGCACCTAATTCGTGCAACAACTATAGATGGATCGATCAATCGAATCACACAAACAAATAATCATTAGTAGTCCTATATTATTCTTGTATATATACAAATTAGAACTTATGTGCAATATTGTACATGTCGAATTCAGGCTGAATTGATTCTGTCACAAAATTCGCGAAGATAGCATAAAAACTCGTTTCCAGGTCTGTGTTACTATAAATGCAAATAAGTGTTACTTTTGATTACAGTAACACATATTTGCTGATACAGTAGCACAGATCTGAGATGAGTTCTTTTTGGACAGATTTGGTTGACCCAATTTTAGCCCTATTCAACCCGTAATTTTTTCTATTACTCGATGATTATGACGTACATTGAGTTGACTTTTGAGTGTGGTCATCAAATATTGGACGAAGGTAGTGTCGGTATAAGTCCAAGAATCGGTATACACAGGCATTAAGTAGTTGTTGATGAAATCATTGCTTCCAAGTGCAACTACATAACGAGCTTCTTGGAAGAACTTTTCAGCTTCTGTTTCTCCAATTTTGGCTCTTATTAAATATTGTGTGCCTTGAAATAACTCTATTTGTTTGTATAATCCAAACCTCTGAACCTGCAAAACAAAGTAAATATTGTGCTTTTTTATAAGCAATGTGAACTAATTTTTGTAAAAGAATCGAAAGTGAGTAGTGCAGCTGATTTTGACCAAATTTTCAAAAGTTTGAAACATTTGCTAAATAATTAATAATCGTTCTTAAATTTACTAACATACCCCTAAAATTTAATTTATATCAAGAGTAAGAAAGAGATGTACTTTCTATCTATTTATTTATAAAAAATTAGAACCTAGTTTTAAGTTAGTTTATTGTTGCTTCTTAGAATCAACTAAAAATTATTTATTTATTTAAATTTATGCTACTATTGTAGAAAAAATATCAATTTTAATCTTGTAACTTAGGCCAGACATCAACTTTGATCATGTGATTTTGCATTTTTTTAATTTTAGTCCTAGCAGTATCAACTTTGTCTTGTAACTTTACACTTTCTCAATTTTAGTCATGTAAATTTATTTATTTTCAATTTTAGTCTTGACGGTATCAATGATAGTGCAAAATTACAGGATTAAAATTGGACTATGCCTAACTAGTTTACACTTTACAAGACTAAGATTGATACTATCAACAATAAAGTTCAAGACTAAAATTGAGAAAGTGCAAAGCTAAAGTATTAAAGTTGATCTCGGCTTAAGTTATAAGACTAAGAATGAAACTATTAGAACTAAAATTGAAAAAGTGAGAAATTAAAGGGGCTAAAGTTGGACTCGACTTATGTTACAAAACTAAAATTGATATTTTATGTATTATTGTATATAAATTTTTGTGATGCACAAGTCAATAAAAGTGCGATAAATTTGAAAATTCAATGAATTCAACTTACAAAGTATGATCCTGTCTCATTCAAAATCCCACCACCTCCAGAGGCGTAATTCACTCCATTTTCAAGTATAACATCTTCATTCAGAGATGGATCCAAGAATGCTGGAGGCCTTGGAAGTCCCATTTTATCTCCTATATAAAAATACACATTTAACAATAAAATGAAATAGAATAAACTTTTATAAATTAAAAATCTAAAAATAAAATAAAAAATCATACCTATAATATCGGCAACTGTTCTGCCATTAGAAAATCTTCCATTAGGCAATCCATTGCCAAAATCGATTCCATACCAAGGCAAACTAGCTCTAGCAAGACTTTTAGCTAAATAATTGTTATTACCAACATCCGAAAGCGAATCTCCGAAGATGAACTGAACAACCTTGCACTTGTGTCCGTGGACATGTAACAATAATACGAAGATCAAAATCGACTCGAATTTTATGCCGATCATTGTCTTGGAGTAAGATTGAGTTTTCTTGGAATGTACTTAGAATGCTTAATTTGGATTTAATAGTGGAACAAGTATGTGACATTGTTTGGTTAAAATAGGAAAGTGTTGAAAATGATGCAAGAGTTGATGAACCAACCGATGAGGTTTTTTCTGACCTAATGCTAACTACCTTTGTTTTCGGATACAACTGCAGAAGCCTAACTAGACCAACTTGTAATAAATTGAGTCCTTTACCAAAATTTAAGGATACATTTAGCTCATTTCGAGATAATTTAAATGGGTGAAGTTGCTTTCACTCGGAATTGAATATAGAACGTGTTGGCATGAACCTTAAAACTATGATATCATGAAAAAAATTGTCTCATTTATAAGTCTGAAATTGTGAAAAGGTGAAACGTTAATTCTTATGTATTAATTTCCTAATATATCTCACCACAATTTTACTTTGAATTTTTTTTTTTTCAATATTGCTAACATTTGGTCAAACTCAAGTTAACACCTAATTTCTCTCGAAGTAAAATTTCAAACGTATTAGACTATATGTAGAATTCCAGCTAAGTCGTGTACATGAACTCTTGTCTAGTCGAGCTTGGGTTGGTTCGATTACAATGCCGAGTAAAAAAACTAGTCTAATGAACATATCGAGTTGCGCCTAATAAGTATAGTGAAATTAAAATAAACATTTTACATATTGAGCTTAACGAGTGGATTGAACTCAAGTCGACTCGTTAATAAATTTAGTATCTAATAAGCTCAACTCGTTTATTTATACTAGCTAGCCTAAGAGCCGAACTCATAAATAACCCGATTCACTTAATAGCACTAATTATACAAGCATAATCTATTTTATGCTTTTTTTCTAGTTATATGAGACACTCACCAAAGTTTCTCTTCTCATATTGTTGGGGGGTCTGACTATATGCAACTCCATTTCGGTTTGATGCACTCCCCTTTTCATTAAATTATTAAAATAATATGGCGAAAAACCCAAAATACCCTTTACACCAATTAAATGCATATTACTACACACACCTCATGTTAAATGCACCCCACATTCTTATTACATTCCCTCCCTCTTCCTCATCCTCTTCAAAAACTGCCTCCCTTCGTCGTGCCCTGCCGCCGCTTCCAACCACCACAAACCAACGCGCTCCCTCACACCGCGAAGTCATGGACTCACATAAAGGTATGTAGTTTAAGGCTTTATGTTATGGTGTGTTGTTAATGGTGGTTTTGTTGTTTTATATTTTTTTGAAAAATTAATTGTAATGTATGTTGTTAATGGTTGTTTCTTATGTATAGAATGGTGATTTTGTAATGCTATTATAACATAATTTGAAGATGGTTTTAGTCATGGTTTGGGTTTTAGATTTTAGGGCTTTTTTATGGATTTGTTGTTTATTTGTTTGATTGTTTGGTTTTTGTTGGTTGTTGTTGTATGATTAATAGAAAATGGGGGGGAAAAGTAGTGTGAAATCAACCAAAAACGTTCGCGTCGGGGTAGGAGTCGTCGACTCTGGTTCGTCGACGAGGCCTTGTTTGGTCGATGTCACGACATCGACGAGTAATAATTCGGTCGATGCGTCAGTGTCGGCCACAATTAACTCTTGTCGACATCGTGACGTCGACCGAATAAGACTTCGTCGATGCATCAGGGTCGACGAGAATAAAATAGGTCAACCACTTGTTGTCGACCACTTTGAAAATTATCCATGTATATGTATAAATGTCTACCATATGGTTTATTGATTTTATTTTTCATTTTATCAGTGTACAACAAGAGAGTAAGGCCAACTGCGTCCAACAGGAAGAAAAATAAGGATGAAACTGTTGAGCCCCCTCAAGAAGTCGCACCTCAACCTCAAGAAGTTGCACCTCAAGATGAAAGTGCACCGACAGAAGAAGTCGCTCCTCCGCAAGCACAACCTGTTGTTTCTTCACAAGTTCAACCTCTCGCTCCTCCACAAATTCAACCTCTCGCTCCTCCGCAAGCACAACCCGCCTCTCCTCAACAACAAATCACATTTACATCTCAAGAATCTGAAGATGAGGAAGTATCTGAAGACATTTTCGACGATGATGATGATGATAGAGATGATGATATACCGGAGGATGTGGAAGCAAACGAAGGTGTTGAGGCGAATCCTCCACTGTTGACCTCTTTCCAAACTCATGTGGCCAAATTTATTTGGAAGGGTGAAGAGCGTCCTGTGCTCAAGTGCCATAGCCATATTAGTAAACTTTTGGCATGGGAATTTCCCGAGGATGTGGACACCCAACAATTTCGACGATGGATGAAGTATTTGAAAAAGTCCAGCCTAGTTCAAATTAGGGATATTTCATACAGGTCCACTAATAAGAACCTCATCGCCGCTTTTGTTGAGAGATGGCATCCCGAGACCAACTCATTTCACTTTCCATTCGGTGAAATTACCATTACACTAGATGATGTCTTCTGCATTACCGGGTTACCAGTTGAAGGTCGGCCAGTACGGTCTTCTCGTGTTCATTTCGTCTCTTCTTCTTCTGATCTTAGTAGATTGTTGGGTGTAGATGCTGTTGTTGCGAAAGGTTTAGTAAGTGGTTCACGGGGGTCTTCGGTCAAGCTAGAATGGTTGAGAGAGAACTTCATGAACAAGTTTAATTCTGAAGACCGTGTTCAGGTGTTGCGTTCTGCCAGGGCCTACACTTTGTATACATTTGGGTGCTCTTTGTTTGCGGATAAAACTGGCACTCGTGTGTCAACGACGTGGCTTCAGTATTTGGATGATATGCAAGGATTGCATGAGTATGCATGGGGAGCGGCCACATTAGCTTATTTATATAGACAGCTTGGTTTGGCGTCGAGAAATAAGACTGCACAAATATCAGGCTATTTGACTCTACTAGAGGTAAAACTCATACTTAACACTCTTCCATTTTATATTATGTTTTGCATTTCAACATTTTGAATGGTTGTTATTTTGTAGGCTTGGATTTACGAACACTTTCCTGTCTTGGTCAAACCTCCCCATCACATGGACTTCGAGACTGGTCAGCCGCTATCAGCGAGGTGGGCCCCACAAGGATATGTCGGGCCGTCGATGCCCCGTGTGCAAGCATCCCGAGAGCGTATGGATGCCCTAGAACCACATGAGGTTTGGAGTTGACTTATCCCCTTTCTCTTGTGTCAATTAATAGTGGGTGCTCAATAATTTACATGTAATGTAGGTTATGTGGAATCCATACGCAAAAATGAGAAAAGATTATCCTTTGTATGAAGTCACGTACTTTCATGGTTGTTTGGTCTGTGGGGATATTGTGGAGCCGTACATGCCAGATAGAGTCCTCCGACAATTCGGGTTTGTCCAGACGATACCAGAGAGGCCTCTTGTTGCACGTGCTGAACGAAGTGCTAAACCTTCAAAAAAGTCCAAGCTTGTGTGGGGGCATTTGTGTGATTATTTTGAGACATGGGACATGCACTTGTGTTCACGGCTAACTCCCACGTGTTTTTGTCTAACCCAGCCACACGTTCGACAGCATCCGATCGAGTACCCATTGCAGATGACGCGTGGCTTATGATAAGCCTCGCTCAAAATATGATGGCTCCGCTGGTTCAGCGATGGAAGGACGGAGATACACCGCCAGCGGAAGAGCTTGCACGGGTTATGGAAGCGGCATGTAGAACACTACAGCCGCCACCTATTGCGTCGGCATCATCGTCAAGGCCACCAAGAGGAAGGGGTAGGGGAGAAAGCCGAAGGAAAAGGGGCAAGGCATAATTTGGATGTTAATTTGTATTTATTTGATGTTTATGTTAATTTGGATGAAGGAAAAGGGGCAAGACAAACTAATTTGATGTTTATGTTTATTTTAGATGTTAAGGTTTATTTTAGATGTTTAGGGTTATTTTAGATGTTTATGTTAGATGTTGTTTAATTGATGTTCGAGTACATTGTTTATGTTTAATTGAATGTTTTGATTTAAGATGTTGTATTGTTTATGACGTATTGTGACAATTAATTGTGACCAAACACAAAGACGGCCATAATATTTTGACTTTGAGACGCCGATCGACTACTAGTGGTCGACCAAATTTTCTTGGGTTTTGTCGGTGGCGACGTTCTCAAGGGAAGGAATGTGAGCGATAAATTATTGGCCAAGGTGACCAAACAAACATTGTACATCGATGCGATGAGGTACCCCATGTACGGCAACTGAAACCAATTTTTCCACGGTGCAGTAACTTCAAAACAATTGAGGGCCTTCAAAATAACATCAAACATCTTATCTTTTTTAAACACTTTCGAGTACAAAGTTACGTGCTGCCCTAACTCCGTCATTGCATTTTGTCGTACTCGGGCCCAATTGACTTCACCCCATCCCATAGCAGAAGCAATCGATCGAAATCCACAGTGTCCATCAGCAAGAACATCAATACAATCCACCACAAATGATTGATATCTAATGGGTAATCGTTCTCTCAACCCTGCGTTTGTAGATGAAGAGCGAGTACGCTTACGAGCGACCACCTACAAACCAAGTAAACCAAATAAACCAAACAACATATAAACAACCAAGCCAAATAACCAAATAACCATAAAACCAAACAACCATAAAACAATTCAAAATAAATCAAACAACATATAAACAACCAAGCCAAATAACCAAATAACCATAAAACAATTCAAAATAAATCAAACATATAAAGAACCAAGCCAAATAACCAAATAACCAAACAACCATAAAACAATTCAAAATAAATCAAATTACCGGCGGACGTTTAGCTGATTTTTTCTTCGTCTTCGACGACGAAGGCTCATCTATCTCAACAACACCGGGGAAACACATGGACTCCTTGTACTCGAAGAAGCTCGGATCCCGTTTTGTCGAAGAAGGATCATTTTTCTTCTTATTTCCTTTTCCTTTCGGTCGACCACGTGTTTTTACCTTCGGCTCAGGTTCAATAAGCGAAGTGGTCCTAGGATTCCGAAGCTCTATGGCTTGCCTCAACATCATCCTCTTCGACGTTGTGGCCTCTTGCTCTTTATATGCAATCATTAAGCTCTGTATGACTTCCTCATATCGAGTGTCGAGATCTTCAGCCACATCGTCCTTCGCTTCGTTCTCGCCTCTCACAACTGGCTCCATGTCAAGCTTTCTCCAAAACCTATCAATAGCTTCTATAGGTATCGGTTTGCCAAGCCGGTGATATTGGTCAAGTTCATGAGTGCATGGCAATCCGCATATTTTTCGTAGATAGTGAATGCATATATCAGGACTGGATTCACCGTGTTCGATACGTGTCATCTCTTTGTATATCTTTTCCAATGCATAGATTGACACCACTCCCAATAACTCCTGATATAACACGAACTTGAACTTGTGTAAGGCAACATTCACACTCTTCTCAAACGAAGCTTTAATGGCATTGTGACTTGCTTGATATAAGGTGTCTGTCCTTGACCAGCAGATCTCAAAATTACCCAAGCTGTTACCAAGAGATCTCTTCAACGCTGCATGGTGACTCTCAGCCCTGAAATGATAATATTTTGATAGATTAATTACACACATAAAAACTACAAAATAACTAATAACACATAGACACATACTTATGAAATATTAAAACGTACCTGTTCGTAGTTGTATTTTCATAGTGCATGTACTCATCCGTCCATGCCGCTACAAACCTCTCCTTGAATGGATTTATCCACTGGTTCATGCAGTAGGAGTATGCCTCACTTTTAGTGTGCACATTTGCATACTCAGATTGAAAAGGCTGAACAAAGGTATTGAATTCATTTTCAGACGATGCATCCATCACTTTCTTCCAAGAATAGAAGAATCTTTCCCAATCTTCCTTGGTCTCAAACTTCTCCTTGCATTTGTCCAAAACATTCCTATCTATGTGCCATCTACATAGGAAATGTTTAGCCTCTGGAAATACGGTGCCGACAGCATTCATGACGGCCAACTCTCGATCGGTAAGAACCACCCTCGGTAGACAACCATCCTCCAATAACTCACGGAGGACACTTAATGCCCAAGTATAGTTTTCCTCCCTCTCATGCTCGAGGAACACTGAAGCTACCGAGAAGGTCATGCCAGTCGACGTAAATCCAACAATCTCTAAGTACGGCAGCTTATACCTATTGGTCTTGTACGTGCAATCCATTATCAACACACTCGGGAATGCACGGTACAATTGAAGTCCAGTTGGGTGTGCAAAGAATACATCTAGTATAGTATTTGATACTGGACAAAATCTATGGCTTTGAAAATAATTATTGTCAATCAACAAAGTCATCAACTGTTGTAGTTGACTCTTTCCAGCAAAACCTGCCATCTTAAACTTGGATCGGACATTGTACACGGTGCGGATCGTAGAATGGTTGTTCGGATTTCTCAACTTAAGTAGTTTCAACACATCCTTTGGTGGAGCGTTACACTTAGACATATCAACAACCAAATTTTCTTCAGCAGGAGTTAGCCTCCCAACGTATGAGTGACCCTCAAGGTAGATTGCTACGGGATGATTGTGAGTCCCACATTTGACCTCCAACATCCATTCATTTGAAGACACTTTAATGCCCCTTAAGAGAAAAGGACATCCACACTTTTTTGACCCCGTTGTCCTTCTTCGTCCCTTATCATCTTCAAAATCATCATCATTTCCTACAACAACAAGTTGGGTTCCAATCTTTGGTTTATTTTTTCGATAAGTTCCACCACGTTCGCACGCCAATAACACTTGTGCCTTCTTCTTCCCACTACCATTATCTGAGCGCTTTACAACGATGACGATGTTGTGTTGTATGGCTACGTCTCGAACCCACCGTTCTAAGGCTTCCCGAGTCTCAAAGTAATTGAAATTTGAGAACACATCGGTGTAGTCCATCATAAGCTCATTGCCTGGAGCATCCTCATTAGCCGAAGCATTCTCATTAATTGGGGCATTCTCCTCATTATCTGGGGCATTCTCCTCATTAGCCGAAGCATCACACGGCCCCGATGGCCCCGCTTCATCCTCCGAATAAAAAAAGAAATCCGGGTCAAATTCTTCGTCATCAGCCAAATTCTGAAAAGAAACCAATACATAAGTTTTTTGGCCAAATTCTGAAAAGAAACAAAATTCAACAACAAAAAATAAAAATCATGTTTCGGTCGACATCGGGGAGTCGACCACTACACATTTGGTCGACACATGGATTAAGACATAAAACCTTCCCCGTCGGCCACCTATTGTAGACCATAAAAGCGCCTGTCGACATCACGATGTCGACCAAACACATTATCATCAACTAACCAGGGTCGACCATAACACACCTAGTCGACGTCGAGTAATCGACCAAAACACATGCGGTCACCTAACCAGGGTCGACGCGTTAACGACAAAAAACGAAAAAAAATTAAACGCGCCAATAGCTTAGTCAACCATTTTCTCTAAACCATATATCATAAACTACTCTAAAACGTACAAGGAACAATATATGAGCATATATGAGGAAAACTAAAAATAAACCCTTGTTTAGCTAGGCAAAAAGCAAAAAAAAAAAAAACTTACATATTTGTAGAATCCATCACGTTTTCTTGTCATTTCTTGATCCTTGAAGCACAAAGAGTGTAAAAATACGATTTCCACGAGTTGTTGACGTGAGATGAGCGAGTGGAGGATTTTGGTGATGAAGTGGCCGATTTTTTTTTCGGTTTGAAGAGAAAGGGAAATGGGGAAGTGAGGGGTTTAGGGGGAATATGAAAGGGGTTTAATTGGGGGGTGCGTACAGTAAGGATGGTGCAGTTAGTGGCATGCAAAAAGTGTAAGGGTATTTTGGGTTTTTCGCCATATTATTTTAATAATTTAATGAAAAGGGGAGTGCATCAAAACGAAATGGAGGTGCATATAGTCAGACCCATTGTTGGGTCGCACGTAAAGGCCCATGTTTGATATGAAAATATTACAACTGAAGGCCCAAATGTGAAACGATTGGATTTCAAATATTGGGCCGCACTTATCACAACAGAAAGCCCATAAATATGGTATTTGTATGATAATATAAGGGTTGGGGTATATACCCCTCCAGCTTTGTTTAATACACTCCCCCTTTAATTTTATTAATTAAACATTGATGTAAAATACCATTTTTACCCTCTTACTAAAATGTTAAGATACATACACTCCCCCAACAATTTAAACATAGCTCTAACCCTAGAATTAGATAGCCGTCGCCGCCACCGTCACGCCGTCGCCGCCAAACAAATTTAGAAATTAAAAATCAAAACTTAGAAATTAAAAAAAAAAAAAAATTATGGTCGACAAACCAGTGTCGACCAAAAACACCCTCGTCAACACTGGTTTATCGATCAAACACCTCCTCGTCGACACTGACATGTCGAAAGAATTTAAAAAATAAAAAATTAAAATTTTCGACAATAGAGGGTTGACTATAAACACGCTCATCGACCCTTTAATGTCGATTAAAGTATTTATGGTCGATCATTTTTGATCGAAAATAAAAAAAAAAGGAAAAAAAGAAAAGAAAAATGGCGTACCTTACCTGTGCGTGAAGAAAACGGGGAAGGAGGGAGAGGGGGTGAGGCGGAGGCGGCGGGATGAGACGGAGGTGGAGAATCGCGGCTGGGGTGGCTGCGGCACGGCGGCGATGTGTGGCCGACCTCCATGGCCGGATTTGCAGAACGAACATAAATTTAAAAAAAAAAAAAACAAAGAAGAAGATGAAGGGGGGAGAAAGAGAGGGATTAGCGCGCAGAGCGGCGGGGTGGCCGCGGCGCCGTGTGGTTGACCTCCATGGCCCTCCCCGTGTGGAGGACTTGCAGATCGGAAAAAAAAAAAAAAACAAAGAAGAAAAGAAGAGGGGAGAAAGAAAGGGAGGAGCGCAGGGCGGCGACGGCTGGAAAGATGTGGGGAAGAAGAAAGGATTTAGGGTTTAAACGAGGAAGAAAGGAGGGGTGTGTATTTATCTACAAAATTTTAAGAGAAGGGTATAATAGGTAATTTGAGGGAAATGCATCTATCGTATGTGTATTTTGGGGGGAGTGCGTGTATCGGGAGCGTGTATTAAACAAAGCTGGACGGGTAAATACCCCAACCCATAATCTAAAGGCCTAAGGCCCAATTTTTATTTGAATATATTACAACCGGAGGCCCATATACAAGAAAGATAACACACCACCCCTTTTACACTGTCACCAATTGGTCAAATAAATCTAATACTGACCGTTGCATTATTAATTAAACATTTATTATTTACACGAATTCTAAGGGAAAATATCACTTTTGGTCACTGAACTTTACCACTTTTCACATTTGGTCACATACATTTTATCACTATCAAATTTGGTCATTCACTTATTCGTCACTATCAAAATTGATCACTCACTTATTATTTCTCTATCAATTTTGATGCTGCTGTTAGAGAATCCGTCATTTACTAACGGAGAAAAGGTTTTGAGCGCCAACTTTTAATTCTTTAATTCCTTAACATTGGGTGATTCATCAACCAACCCTTACCAGAGTAGCCAAGAATTATCAGTAAGTTATTAATAATCATATAACTCAATTATAATTTATTATCATCAATTATAATTTATTATCATCTCATTGTTGTTGTTGGTTTACTTTTCATTTTACAGGGTAACCAGGAAATGGGAAACTCAGGAGGGTGGTAGGAAAAGAAAAAATCACAATGAAGCAAATGTGAGTGTGTCTTGGCTTACAATGTCATTTTATAATTACTGTAATGTTACGTGACTAATTTTTTATTTTATAGGTTGCGCAATCATCAAGAGTACATAATCCAATTATTGTGAAATGAGGAGTGAATTACATCACTATGTCAAATCTAGCTACTTACATAGGAAAGAGTGACAGTGGTTTATCAAAATGACCAAGGAAAATACCCCAAAGGAAAAACAAGTGAGAGTGATTGCAAGTCAAATTAGTCAAATTGTGGTAGTCATGTACTAGTTATGTAATCTGTTTTTATAATTATGGTGTGTAGTTCGATGATTTATAATTATTGTATTTACTATGGTTGAAAATTATTCAGACTTGCTTTTGTACTCTGTTTTTCAGACTTTTTTTAATAATATTTCAATTACTGATTTTTATATTGAATTTGTATAATGATTGGGAATATAAACTTATTTTAAAATAGTTAATTGTTAGAATTCATTTCCCCATTTATACTTATTCGGGTTTGATAATCTATTTTTAATAAAAGTTGGCGCTCAAAACCTTATCTCCGTTAGTAAATGACGGATTCTCTAACAGCAGCATCAAAATTGATAGAGAAAGAATAATTGAGTGACCAATTTTGATAGTGATAAAATGTGGGTGACCAAATGTGAAAAGTGGTAAAGTTCAGTGATCAAAAGTGATATTTTCCCGAATTCTAATGTAAATTTTTTTTATTAATATTAAATGTAATAAAATAACATTTTAGAAGAGATAATATAGATAATTCAATTTTATTTGGAAGATAATATTTTTTTATATGTAAAAATTAATAATATGTCATATAAATAAAAGATATTTGAGTGAGAATTTTATTGGAGTAAATAGCAAATGAATCCAATTTTGATAGTACAACCCAATTCAAAAATGAAGAAATAGAACTAGATTAAATAAAAAAAATCTCAAAAAATACCAGAGGGTGGGCACTTATTAGATGCCGGAGTCAAGGTCTCTAATAAGTTCTACCTACTATTGGATTTGAACCAATGACTCCCGCCGTATGAAAACAATACTCTAACCACTGAGTTAAGTAGGTCATTTATCATCCCAAAGAGAATCAAACGGAACCCACCCCATCGATCGATTATAAAATGTTCAAATAATAATGAGACAGTTAAATTTTCAATTCAATTTTCATGATAACTCATTTAAACTGGTTTATTAATAACCAATTATTCCTTTTCCCTAATAAGAAAAATATTTAAATTTCATTTCTATAAATTTAATAAAATATTAGTAATTTTTAGTTTACATTTAAATTTTGATTAAAAAAAATAGAAATATGTAAAATTCATGCAAATTAAAATTGTTTCACTTTTTATGTATTGTATTTGTATTTTTATTATTTTATGTAATATTTCTCCTTTAGATGTAAATTGTAATCATATTGTTTCAATTTTACGAATAGTATTTTAATTCATACAACACTAATTTTAAAATTAACTATTTTTTTAAAAGTTAATCATAATTTTTATTTTTAATTTAATCCATGAACATTTATTTGTTAATTAATTAGAAAAGATAAACTGAATAGCTGTTCATCTTTAATATAGCAGTTACCACGGAAAACATATGTAAATTAAAAGAAGGAAAAGAAAATATATTTTAGAAAATGTATTAGTATCACTTATCAGGCTTCTTTTGAAAAATGATAGAGAAAGTATATAATCAGGCTTCTTTTGAAAAATAAATAGGTATTACGTCATTGTGCATGAATGGCTCTTACAAGTTTGATTAGTCGAGGTCCTCTTGAGACATTGTCGAGACGCCTTATCACTTAAAAAAAAACTTGCATCCATCCCAAAATAACTTTTACATGTAGATTAATATCCAAATTAAAAAAATACAATACAGTAATAAGTAGAGTTTTAACTTTTAAGGGGTAATTATATAATTTTTTATATAAAAAGTAAAGAAAATTATTGACTTGTGTGTATTACATTTTGTGTAAAATTGGTGAAAGTTATCGTGAAACGTCACGAAAAAAAATGCGAAAGTAATTTTAAAATGAAGGGAGTACTTATTTTTTACTAATCAGTATTTGTATTTTCAGTGAACAAAATTAGTTGATTTTACTGAAAAATACTCCCTCCTTCCGTCTATAAGCTTTCCATTACTTTTAAGCACATAGATTAAAAAAAATGATTAAATTAAAGATATAGTACAAATAATGTGATTGAGAGATTGAAAAAAAAAAAGATATAGGAGTATAAAGTAAAGTAAGAATAAAAATTAAAATATATTTATCAAAAAAATATGAAAAATTTATAAGTGAATAGACCAACATAGCAAAATAAAAAGCTAATAGACAGACGGAAGAATTTTTTATTTCTATTGAAATGTATTAATTGCACCAGTTGTACACAGTTCATCAGATAAATTTTACTCTTAAAAAATGGATTGAATTTCAACACGATCCACTAATTTATTTTAGGTTGTGTTTGGATGAAGAAATTTGTTTTGAGAAGGATATTTCAAATGAAATGATTTAAAAATAGATAAATTTCAAATGACATGCTTTTAGTTCCTTTCCATTTTAACTAAAAAGTGTGTGAACACAAATCTAAGTATTTGAAATTTATTTATAATCCAAATAAGTAAAGTGGATTTAGATTGTGGATTTAAAATCGATGGACAAAATCCCTCCATCCAAATGTAGCCTTACTTTATCTCGTGTTTCACTGTTTTTAATACATAAATATCATCATAAATTCTTATTAATGACACTAATCATGTATTAGTGAATAATTAGATAAGACTAAATTCAATTTAAAGCAACCTTAACAACTCATGTGACGCAGTTGTATTTGTTAGAATTTGCCAAAAATAAAAAAGGAAGAAAATAAGGGGTTGGTTGGAGGCATACATACGTGTTGTAGATTTAATCGACGCCTTGCGACGGAGAAAATAAGATATAACCAAACAAACCCCTTCCATTTTCACCCACTTCCGCGTGTTCCTGTGTGTAAACTTTCTCCTTTTTAACCCAAAACCCCAATCCCCAATTCTCCACACTCCCTCTTTCCTACCTCAAGGTACGCTTTTTCTCTCCTTTGATTCTTCACTTGTTTTAATTCAAAGCTCGTAGATCTGTTGCATTGTAATGGGTTGTGAAATCTTTCTTAGATAATAACGCCCCAGCTTTTAATTACATACTTCTTCGTTTTTGTTTTTGTTTTTAATTATGTGATTGCTGGGTATTTGGAAAATGCAGAAATTTAATTTCTTAGTTCGTTGGATTTTGATTTGTGCTTATTGATGTGAAGTGGGATAAGTAATAGATCTAAAGTTGCTGTTTTTTTTAATGATATATGGGTTTAGTTCTGCTTTTAACAATTGCAATGAGTTTCTTGTTGAAGATTTTAGCTTCAAAGTGTGATCTTTTAATCAATGGAGTACCATTTTTTGTAAATGTTTTTCATCTACTTTTTAGCTGCCTCCCTGTTTCTGTATCTAAAACGTAAATTCATAACCTTTTTTTTCATAATTGCTTCTATATTAGTGAATTTTTTGGGGGCCCCCTATTAGTTCTTGTCCATCTAAGATTTGAAGCCATTTAACACAGAAAAATGGATGAGATCTAAGATTGAAACATTAAAAAACCGAAAGTAGATGTTTGTTTGTAGGTGAAAACTATGTATGCATCAAGTGTCAGTTAGTTGCAGATAGCATCAAAGGCATGCTTTTTCCCTTGTCGTATAGCATATGTTCGTTTGTCGTATTGATTACGTCGAGCGTTTGTTCTTTCTGTATGCGGTCTAGGGTAATTATCCGATGTCCTGTTATCAGCCAATTAGAGATTTTGCCATATTCATGTTCAATATAAGTGACTTCCATATGCTAATTCCCCCTATTATATATACCCTGGTTACATAATTACATCCAGTTATATTTTGGATAAAACTAGCAAACAGAATCTATTAATGTGTTGTGTATATTGAGCATTTTCCTGTTTCTGAGAAGGTTCGATTTTTTGTGTGTGTGTTTGCAGAACGCAACTTCAAGATGGCAGCAACAACAGCATCCAGTTTTTCAATTGGATCAACATCATCGATTGGGCCCAAAATAGCCCCGACACAGTCAAAGGCCTTTAGCCTCAAATTGAACCCAAAGAACTACCTTCGGAGTTTCAGTGGCCTTAAAGCAGCATCATCTATGAGCTGTGAATCAGAATCGTCGTTCTTAGGTAGTGAATCTGCACTTGCCCTTAAACGTTCTTACAATACAAAGGCCCAGAAAAGTATCGAGAGATCTAACAGTTGTATTCAGCCTCAAGCCTCTTACAAAGTGGCTATTCTTGGAGCTTCTGGTGGTATCGGCCAACCACTAGCTCTTCTGGTCAAAATGTCACCGCTCGTTTCTTCACTAAACCTTTACGATATAGCAAATGTGAAGGGAGTTGCTGCTGATCTCAGCCACTGTAACACCCCGTCTCAGGTTGCTGATTTTACGGGGGCGTCTGAGCTGGCAAAGTGTTTGCAAGGTGTTGATGTTGTCGTGATTCCAGCTGGCGTTCCGAGAAAACCGGGCATGACTCGTGATGATCTCTTCAACATTAATGCCAACATCGTGAAAACATTGGTCGAGGCTGTTGCTGATAATTGCCCTGATGCGTTCATTCACATTATTAGCAACCCTGTCAACTCGACGGTCCCTATTGCTGCTGAGGTTTTGAAACAGAAAGGGGTTTACAATCCCAAGAAGCTGTTTGGCGTTACAACTCTCGATGTTGTACGAGCGAATACGTTCGTTGCTCAGAAGAAAAACCTGAAGCTCATCGATGTGGACGTCCCTGTCATTGGGGGGCACGCGGGAATTACTATATTGCCCCTGCTGTCGAAGACGAAGCCGTCTGTAACTTTTACCGATGAAGAAGTGGAACAATTGACGGTGAGGATTCAAAATGCTGGGACGGAGGTAGTCGAGGCTAAAGCAGGAGCAGGGTCCGCCACTCTTTCCATGGCGTATGCTGCTGCACGATTTGTCGAGTCTTCTCTCCGTGCTCTTGACGGGGATACTGATGTCTATGAATGCTCTTACGTTCAGTCTGATTTGACCGACCTACCCTTCTTTGCGTCGAGAGTTAAGCTTGGAAAGAACGGGGTCGAGGCAGTCATTTCGTCTGAGCTGCAAGGGTTAACAGAATATGAACAGAAGGCTCTGGAAGCCCTCAAGGCGGAGCTGAAGTCGAGTATTGAGAAAGGCGTAGCTTTCGTTCAGAAGCAACCGGTTGCTGCTGCGTAAGTTTTCGCTTTGTGTTTGAGATGTAATAAAGTAGTGCGGCTATATTATGGATGATATTCCAGTTTTGTTTGCAACTTACTGAATGTTGTAGAAGCTGTACTGTGCTCAGGTGTTTGTTCTTGATAATAACATTGCACAAGTAGTTGTACTTGTATCTCTTCAAACTGCTGTTTTCTTATATATAAATTCAAAAACATCTCTATTTTTCTGACATATGTGATTTGTTAAACGTGTTGTACAATTCATAACAATTTTCATTAATATTATGCGGTCGTTTTTATCAAATTGCTCGATTAATTAAAAAAAAAGGCAAAACTAAAATAAAATGGGGGACGAATTCAAACGATGTAATTCGACCTTAAAAAAATGTTCACTTATCATCTAAATTGTTGTCATACTCGATAAATAAATGATCATATTTAATATATACAATAATCAATAATATTGTATTGCATTTTTAAGTTACCTTGACTTAAAACTTTTTAGTAATATTGTGTTTCATTTTTCAGTTATATTTACTTACATTAATCAATTATATGGTGTTGCACAATTGCACTTTTCAGTTATAGACACTTACACTTTTTAGTACTCCGTAATATATATTGTGTTGCACTTTTTAGTTATAATGACTTGTACTTTTTAGTAATATATATTGTGTTGCACTTTTCAGTTATAATGACTTACACTTTTCATTAACATTGTGTTATACTTTTCATTTATACGGACTTGCACTTTTTAATAATATCGTGCTGTACTTTTCAATTATACTGACTTGCACTTTTTAGTAATATCGTGTTGTATTTTTTATTAATATGATGATTTATTTTTAGTTATAATGACTTATACTTTTTATTAATATTTTGTTAACACTTTTCACTTATAATGACTTGTACTTTTTAATAATATTGTATTGCACTTTTCAATTATAATAACTTACGCGTTTCAAAATATTATTTTACTTTTTAGTTACACTTTTTAGAAGCCTTTGGAGGGCTTGAGCAAGTAACCCACAACCATAAGATGGTGAAAGTTGGTAAGTCATTCCATAAATAATACTCCCTCCGTCCTGAATTAATTTACTGTATTAATTTTCATACTTACTTTTCTAAAATATTATAATAAATAAAATTTTGAGATATAATTTTATAAAAAAATAAATAAGTGAGTTGACTTATGTATATATATGTATCATAAAAATAATAACATTAAATAATACTCCATATTTTAGATATTGTATGAATGAAATTTATAAAGGATAAAAAAAGTTAGTGTGAAAGTTTATTTGGGACGGAGGGAGTATTTAAAAAAAAAGTTTATATGACAGGCACTCAAATGGATATGAGAGCTGGCCTTAAAATTTAGGTAACACCACAAATTAACTCACCATAACATTATGGTGTTGCCATCTATAAATTGATTAAATTCCATTGCAATTTATTCATAAAACTATTAAGAAAACATTTTGATCAATCAAAATGGCTTTTGCTAACTTTCACTACCTATTATTCTTTTCCGTTTGCTTCGCTGCATTGGTTACTCGTCATCAGTGTAAGTGCCTTTATTTTATTTTAATTTCTTAAGACTAATGTTGTATTCAGATACAACATTAATTTTAAATCACATAATAATGTAATTGAACAATAATTTTAATTTGATTTTAATGTGAACTATTTATTTCAAAAAATAGGCATTGATTTTGGAAGCAGGAGAATGGTAACGGAAATGACAGAAAATTTGGTGAAGAAAAACGAAAGTGAGAAAATAACTCTAGGGTGTATACAATCGTCGTGTTCTGGTAGTAGTTGTTGGTGCTGTGTTAGCACTTGTACAAAATCAAAGCCTCCTTGTTGGCCTGACCTTAAACCTTGTATAGACAATTGTAGATGTTGATCACCAACATTTTAATAATAAATGGTCAGTCCGAATAAAATTTCATTTTACGTCTTGTTCAAATTACATTTTTATTTGTTGAAACTTTTTTGAGTGCCAAAACACACACGTTTGGCCCGCACATTCCGACAATCGCACTAACTCATCCGCTGTTATTTTTAAAAATTTCAAGAAGGGATAAAATAGACCATTTACATACCCCTTTTTCCAAAAAAAACTTCTCGTGGGTGTCCTCAATACAATGATGGGTGTCTTTAACCGCGCCCTTTTGCAATTTAATTTTCTGAAAGGCTAATATGTATTTTGGGCCATGCAAATAAAATCAATCTTTCTCTGGGTTTGACTATATGCACCTCCATTTCAGAGGGGTGCATCCCCTTCAGTATATTAATAAAATAATAAGATAAAAAATTGAAGGGATTATATTTTTTTTAGTCCATCAAGTTACCACGATTTTGAATTTAGTCCATCCGATTACCACTTTTTAAATTTAGTACATTAAGTTCCGATTTATTTTGATTTTGGTCCTGTTACCTGCTATAGCAGGTTTAACCGGTCATTTTTTAAAATACACCACACACCCCACAAAATGTTATATACACCTCAATGTTAAAAATACCACACTAAAATTTAAAAATCATTTTTTATTACTATACACACCCCAATTCTTTTCTATTTAATAAATTTCTAAAAATAATTAAATTTAGAAAGTAAGAATTAAAATTAATATAAAAAATATAAAAAAAATCACCAAAATCTTCAAAAATTAAACAAAGCTAAAAAAAATTAATTAATTTAATTAGTTTTGAAAATTTACTTGATTTTTTTACTATTTTTAAAGATTTTTAATAAATTAAAAAAATCAACTTGAAAAATTATTAAATTAAATAAAAATAATTTTTTTAAAGTATTAAAAAATCAACTAAAATTTTAAAACTAATTAAATTAATTAATTTTTTAGCTTTAGGTATTTTTTATAGGTTTATGAAGATTTAGGTATTTTTTATAGGTTTTATTTATATTTTTTATATTAATTTGAATTCTTAGTTTTTTAATTAAATTATTTTTTACAATTTATTAAATATGTTTATAATTTTATTTAACTATATTTGATTTTTGAATTTTTGTGTTTAACATTTGGAGTGTATATAATATTTATGGAGTGTTAGTAGGTTCATGTAATATAAAAGAAATATTTAAAAGGAAAAAAATTAAAAAAATTAAAACTCCATTGCTTTATTAATGTTTTATTTGTGTTCTAACTTCTATAAAAAAACGTTGAAATTAAGGCTAAATAAAAATTTTAAATAGTACTAAATCTTTAAAGCTAATTAAATTAATTAATTTTTTTAGCTTTGTTTAATTTTTGAAGATTTAGACTATTTTTATCGGTTTATTTATATTTTTCATATTAATTGGAATTCTTAATTTTTTAATTTAAATATTTTTGGCAATTTATTAAATAGGAAAGAATTGGGTGTGTATAGTAATAAAAAATGATTTTTAAATTTTAGTGTGGTGTGTTTATAACATTTGGGGTGTGTATAACATTATATGGGGTGTGTTTTAAAAAATGACCTGTTAAACCTGTTGTAGCAGATAACTGAACCAAAATCAAAATAAATCGAAACTTAATGAACTAAATTCAAAAAATGGTAATCTGATGGACTAAATTCAAAATCGTGGTAACTTAATGGACTAAAAAAAAATATAATCTCTTTATTAATATATAACACAATTTATATATAATGAACATAATATGAAAATTTTATAGCACTATCAACCTCGATGTGAAATAAATTTATAACATTCTTCTAATATTATATTATTATTTTTCACTAGAAATCTTAATTTTATGCTATATCTTTTAAAATATGTGTGGTGTGATATACTACATGCTCTATCATATTGTAAATGTACAATATATTAAAGCACAAATGAAAATGGCTCTACAAAATATCATTGATTGTTATGTATTAAAAATGGTATGATATTAATTTTGTTATTTTCTGTAAATATGTATTAAAAAGGTAATATAGTAAATAATAAAATACAATTAAAAAATGATTTAATTAACTTAATTAAACTTATAAAACAGGTAGCAGATTTGTACAACACATATGACGACATATGGTGCGAGTCGGCACCCTGCCTATGTGTAGGGTGTCGTATAGCCTGCCTACCGTAAGAAAATCTCATCTAAGTACTTAAAATCTATTTATTTACTTTTTAATTCAAATAAGTGGAGTGAATTTGAATTGTGAATTTAAAATTCATAGACCTAAATCCCTCCATCCAAACGGAATCTTATATTCATTTGAGTATGTTAATTAATTTTATAATTATATTTTTTTAATTAGGTAAGTTAATTGACATTTCTAGTAATTAATTGATTTAGTAATAAATTTATTTTATTTTTTTTCATATTATAATTTTTCAATTTTTATGAAAAATTATTTACTATATTAAATATTATTATCAATTTATTTTTCAATTTTTTTAAAATATCATTTAGTATTTAAACTAATATTTATAATTTTTTTAGAATTAATAAATATAAATAAGTGTTTAATTGATATAAAAAATATAAGAAAAATCTATTAAATTTATCTTACCCATATATCTTGAGTCGTCTGATTACCCATTTATCATAATTTATTCTGCTAAATTGGACATAAATCTATTATTCTATTATATTTCTTAATATATTTGACAAAAAGTCGAATTATATAGAGAAAATATTAATTTTAATTCTTTAAATTTAAACTCCAATTTTAATCATTTAAATATAATAAAATCTGAAAACTTTAATAAAATTTGAAAAAAAATACTGATTTTAATGTATATTTTTAAAAAACATCATTAAAACATTTTTTTAAATTAAATAAAAACATCATTAAAATCTGAATTATGCTCAAATTCTACCTAGCCATTTTTCTCTAATTAATTAAAAATATAAAAATTCGAAAATAAAAATATATACTAAAATCTAGAAAATTGAAAGAAAATATAAATATGTTTTAAAAAAAGGGACAACTCCAACTACCCCTGCCATATTCTTTAAATGTAAATTATATGATTCATATAATAAATTGAACGAGATTATAAAAGATTTTATGTATCCGTAGACCTCCCATCAAAGAAATTATTTCCTGAACTAAATTGAACGCAAGTATAATTAAATTTAAACTCTATAAGTAATTACTGTGATAAACATAATATTAAATCATATAAAAACGCATTCCAATTAATTTAATGCACGTTTATTAAGTTTTGAAATTTTTATTTAAGCTTGTTTGATAATTATATGAGTCGAACTCAAACGAGCTTTAAACGAGTCGAGATTAATTTAAACCCTAAATCCCTGTCATATTCCCCAAATGTAAATTATAAATTATTATATAAATCATCATATAAATCATATAATTTACATTTGAAGAATATGATTGGGGTAGTTGGAGTTGTCCCTTTTTTTAATACATATTTATAATTTTCTTTCAAATTTCTAGATTTTAGTATATATTTTTATTTTTGAATTTTTATATTTTTATTTAATTAGAGAAAAATTGCTAGGTAGAATTTGAGCATAATTCAGATTTTAATGATGTTTTTATTTAATTTTAAAAAATATTTTAATGATGTTTTAAAAAATATATACATTAAAATCAATATTTTTTTCAAATTTTATTAAAGATTTCAGATTTTATTATATTTAAATGATTAAAATTGGAGTTTAAACTTAAAGGATTATAATAGATTTTAAAAAAGACTAAAATTAATAGCTTGTAAGATATAAGATGTATTTTGTAAAGTTAAAAACTTAAAGAATTTATTTTGGAATCACTCAAACTTACCGGACTAAAAAAAATATTTCCTCAATTATATAATTAGAATTTAAGGTGGTGTTTGATTTGGGATTGTGGTGAATTTGAATTGGAATTGTGGTGGATTAGATTGAGATTGGGGTAATCCATGAATATTATTGGATTGGTCTTATATAGAATCAATTCCTTATAAAAAAATTGAGTTGACTTGGTCCACCCTAAATTCTAAATATTCAAGAATATTGTCAATAAATTTTTTTGACTTGGTCAATTTTTTTTTTTATTATTACTTTTTTTTTTGTAATTTTTTTTTTTTTCGAAAATGTGTGTTGAAAAGTGTAAGTCAATATTACTAAAAAGTGTAACACAATATTACTAAAAAGTGTAACACATTTTTTAATTAAAAAGTGTAACACTTTTTTTTATTAAAAAGTGTAAGTCACTAAAATTGAAAAGTGCAACACAACTTTTAATGAAAAGTGTAAGTTATTATAACTAGAAAGTGCAAGTGGTATAACTAGAAAGTGCAACACAATATTATTAAAAAGTGCATGTCAATATACTTAAAAAGTGCAACACAATATTTTATTGAAAAGTGTAAGTTATTATAAATGAAAGGTGCAACACATTTTTACTGAAAATTGCAACACATTTTTACTGAAAAATGCATGTATATATAACTAAAAGGTGCAATATAACATTACCAAAAAGCGTATGTCAATATAACTTAAAATATTCTTTTTAAAAGTGTAAGTCACGATAATTGAAAAATGTAACACTAAAAAAAAATATCCGAAAAAAAAAAAATTCTGAAAAAAAAATCTGAAAAAAATCAATTCCGATTTTTTTTTTTTAACCGAATAAAAAAAAGTTGACCAAGTCAATAGTTGACTGTTGATTTGGTCAACTCAATTTCATATATATAATCAATTTCACAGGAGATCTACCCAATAGTTGTGTTTGATTAAGTATTGAGAAGTAGTGGTAGATGTAACTTTATGTCACATCAAGAATGATGTTATAATATTTTATTATTGTCAGTAGAAAAATAATGATTGGATGATAGTGAATGATATACTCCCTCCGTCCCAAAGTTGAAGCCACAAACCAAATTGGCACGGGTTTTAATAAATGAGTTGTTTATTAGTATTGTGTAAGATAAAGTGAGGGTAATAAAGACTTTTCAACTTTATAAATAGTATTCCCTCCGTCTCAGGATTACTTGCACACCTACTTTTTCGGACCTTTAGAAACTTCACCCGTATAATATCTACAATATTACATTTAATGTAATTATTTTTATGGTCCATATATACATATAAGACCATTCACTTACTTATTTTTTTATAAAATTATATCTTAAAATTTTATTTATTGTAATATTTTTTAAAAAGTGAGTGAACAGTAAGTATGCAAGTAATCCTGGGACGGAGGGAGTAATAAAGTTACTTTTTAGTGTAATAAAGTAGTGACATTTGTTGTAATATTGTGATGTTTTAAGGAGAGTGTTTAAAAGTGCTTTTACTATTTTAGGTAATGTGACTTCAAGTATGGGACGCCCAAAATGGTAAAATGTGGCTTCAAGTATGGAACGGAGGGAGTATTATTTTATTATTGTTAATTAGTGAAGTAATGAAGTAATGATTGAATAATACTATATAATTATTAGTATTTTGTTTATAGTGTAAATATATGTATTTAATATTTAATATACTTACATATATTTATATTATTTTTTTATTTGTATTTAATGTACTAATTATTATTTATCTAATTAATATTAAGATTAAATATATTAACGCACATAAATATTATATACGTGCACATTATAAGTAATATCTATATATACTGTATATACATATTATAATATTAATTTTATAATTTTTATATGATTTTGTAAAAATAAGAGTGAAAATAAGTGGATAGAAAAATAATAGGAGAGAGAATGAGTGTACGAAAGAAAAGTAAGAGGGAGAAGAAAGTAGAAGAGAGAATTAGTCATTGAAAAAGAAAATAGTGATTCAATTGTATAAAAATATGTGTATAAGTGTATTATAGGGGTGAATTGTTATTTGAATTTATATTTGGATTGAGATGGATTGAGAGCAATTCCAATCCAAATCCGGATTGGTATCCCAAAACAAAGACCGCCTAAAGGATATAATCTGATTAAAATTAACTTACCATAACATTATGGTGTCGCCATCTATAAATTGATTGAATTCCATTACAATTTATTCACAAAACTATTAAAAAAATTAAACATTTTGTTCAATCAAATGGCGTTTGCTAATTTTCATTACATATTATTCTTTTCCGTTTGCTTCGCTGCTTTAATTACTCGTCATCAGTGTAAGTGTCTTTATTCAGATGTTACATCTATTTTATGTTGAGTTACATATAATGCAATCGAGTAACAATTTTGATTTGATTTTAACGTGAACGATTCATTTTTTAAAATAGGCATCGATTTTGGAAGCAGGATGGTGGAAACGGAAATGAAGAAAAACGAGGGTGAGAAATTAACTATAGGGTGTCAGTTGTCCAAGTGTCCTGGTAACCCTTATTGTTGGTGTTGTATTAACACTTGTACAAAATCGAAGCCTCTCTGTTGGGATGAAATAGATTCTTGTGAGGCCAATTGTAAAGCTTGTTGATCAACAACATTTTAATAATAAATGTTTCGTCTGGATTTAATTTTATTTTACGTCATGTTCAAATTATATTGTTATTCATTAAAAAGTGCTTAAAAATTACACGTTCGGCCTGCACATAAGTTTAGAATTGGAGCTTCGACAATCGATGGATAAAAAAATGTCATGTTAATATATTTCTACATTTTGTATATTTATTATGTAACACATATATAATAATAATAATTTAACTTTACATATATTTTTTGGGTCAATATAAAATTATAAATTGATGAAACATAATATGAAAATTTTATAGCATTATTAATCTCTTTATAATGGGAAATAAAATTATTCGATAAAGATGATTTATCTAGAATCTGGATAGCCAAAATTAATTAAAAAAAATTTAAAAATGTAATTTTATCGCCAAAGTCCAATATGCACTCAAGTATACGGTGTACTTGAGTGGACTGTATGTTAGTATATTGAATAGTGCATCTTTGTTTTTTTAATGAAAAGTGTATGTTACTATATTAAAAAGTGCAACATTGTTTTTAATAAAAAATGTATGTTATTATAACTAAAAAGTGTTTATTATTATAACTTAAAAGTGTATGTTATATTAATGAAAAATGTATGTTATTATAACTGAAAAGTATATGTTATTATAACTGAAAGATGTATGATATTATAGATGAGAAGTGTATGATCTATTAATGAAAAATGTAAGTTATATATTAATGAAAAGTGTATGTTATTATAACTGAAAAGTGTATGATCTATTAATGAAAAGTGTATGTTATTATAACTGAAAAGTGAATGATCTATTAATGAAAAGTGTATGTTCTATTAATGAAAAAGTGTAAGTTATATATTAATGAAAAATGTATATTATTATAACTGAAAAGTCCACAAAAGTACCGTGTACTTGAATGCACAAAAGACTCATACAATTTTATCATAATACCCTCGTTAAAGAAAATATTACTAATATTCCGTCAGGAGTATTTTTAACCTTTTACCAACTTCTAGATATCTAGAATTTGAATGTTTAGCGTCGTCCAAAATTATAAACATGTTTTTAATATTATTTTATTTATTTTTTAATAGAAATTAAATCTTAATTTTATGTTAGGGATTAAAGTTTTTTTAGTCCTTTAAGTTGGACTAATTTTGAATTTGGTCCCGATGGAATACACATTTTGATTTTGGTCCCATAAATTGTATAAATTTTGAATTCAGTCCAATTACCCGTCATTGCAGGTAAATAAACAAGTCAAATCCTTAGCTCGTGTGCAATTCAAATCAATCGTGAATAACCGTGAATTTCCTCATTTGCAGAAAAATGCACGAGTTAAGGATTTGACCGATTCATTTACATGCAATGGTAGGTAATTGGACTGAATTCAAAATTTGGGCCAACTTATAGGACCAAAATCAAAATATGCATTCCATCAGGACCAAATTCAAAATTAATCAAACTTAAAGGACTAAAAAAACTTTAATCCCGAAATACTCCGTATCTTTTGAAATTGGTGTGGTGTGTTATTTATATTTTAAAAAAAAATAGAATGGGTAGCCCTGATGCGTCCGAGTCGCCTAGGCTCGTTCATAGAATGAGAAGGGTCCAGGTATTTAGGTACTCGTTCGGCCCCATTAACATCCCTAAAGAGACTAATGTGACACATGCTCTATTGTATTTTAAATGTACAATATATTAAAGCACAAATGAAAAGTGCTCTACAAGATATCGTTGATTGTTATCTGATCGAGCGCTCTTGCGCCCACTACAAAAAAGAGGTGTTTTACCGACGGTTATGCCGACGGATATTCAGTCGGTATTGGCTCTTGCCGACGGATTTCATCCGTCGTCGATGAATTGGTCGGTATTGGTTACCGACGGAAAATATGCGTCCGTCGGTATATACCGACGGATTCCCGACGGCTTCAAACCAACCCGTTTTCAAACCGGGTCGCTCGTACCGACGAATTCAATTCTGTCGGCAGTCAAGCCAACCCGTTTTCAAACCGGGTCAAGTTTCCGTCGGTAGATCCGTCGGTATATTTTGGACTTAAATTTTATTATTTTAATTTACCGACGGACTTTTCCGTCGGTAGATCCGTCGGTATATTTTGGACTTAAATTTTATTATTTTAATTTACCGACGGAATTTTCCGTCGGTACGTATCAAATTTTTTTTTTTAAAAATGATATTCCGTCGGCTCGCCCGTCGGCATTACCGACGCTAAACCGACGGAATAGTCCGTCGGTAAGTACCAAATTTTAAAAAAAAATTATTTGTGATCGGGATCCGACCCGATCAAAATTGCTTAAATAATTCAATACACAAATCTACATTAGATCCAACAGAATAAACAAAATCGTCGTCCTTTGCTTGAGCAAACAGCAACTTGTTGGTTGATTTTTGAAACATTACTTTCAATATCATCCTTTTGGCTTAGGCGTTGCTTCAGATTTTATTGAGTAGGAGATCAGACAGTTGTTGATTAAACTGTCCTTCGCTGACTCCATCCCTGCCATTTCAAAATCAATTCCAAAGAATCAAGATTTAATTGTCATTTTATATATTTAAACATAAATTAAATTATCATAAAAATTGAACATACCTCAACAGAGATCAAGTAACTTCATTAGGCTCGCATAGTTTCGGTCGGTCTCAGCAAATATTCGATATGCTGGTAGTTCAAAGATAAGAGATTCAGAGTATAAAACACAGTTAAAAACTACATATTCTTAAACGAAAATCAGAAAAAGTACAATACAAAACCTAAAGTACAACATAAAACAAACGTATTCCTACATCTTCTTAAACTAAAATCATCACTTACATAATATTTTCAGAAATTCGAAAAGCCTTCGTTCAAGTCCCAGACTATACACTTACGAACAAGCCATACAAATTTAAACAAAGCCCACATACATAATAGGATTTTCCCTTATTTACAAATCAACATTTGATAACAACTTACTGAATTTCCAGTGTTTACAAAGGCATAGAGAGCTACTAAGATCAAACAACTAAACAATAAACATTAACATACCTAGAATTACACAAACCTAATTTTGTGAAAAAAAAATGAAGTACATCAACCCAAAAAGAAAAGCATAAATAACACCAACAAAAAATAAAAAAACATTATCACAACACACACAATTGCATAGTTGCACAGAACAAACCATCACAAACACATTATCTGTATAGAAGATTTCGAACTTTGCCCCCAACCCACAATTTGATAAATTAAAAAAAAAAAAAAAAAAACAGATTTAGTGCAAATATCCTCATAGGAAAATCCAAAACCCTAATTTTTTTTAGATATGTAAAAACGTACCTTTCAAACGAAGACGGCGACGGCAGAGGAGGCGGTGGGCGACGACTGCAGGTAGGGAGGATGGGCGGCGGCCGCGGCCACGGCAAGGAGGGGATGGGCGGTCGCAGCGAAAGAAGGAGCATGAACGGCCGGAGAAGGGGGTGGCGCCGCTGCGAACGTGGGCAAGGGGCAGCATGTGGCGAAGAAAATAGAGAGACGGTCGGAAAATACGTGGAGTGGGCAAGGAGGAGACGGTCGGAAAATACGTGGAGTGGGCAAGGAGGAGACGGTCGGAAAATACGTGGAGTGGGCAAGGAGGAGACGGTCGGAAAATACGTGGAGTGGGGAAGGGGGAGAGGGAGAGACATAGAGAGAGGGAGGGAAATAAAATACGTGTGAAATGAGAGAAAGTTACATTTATATTCGGAAATGGCGACGGAAATGGTGACGGATATTTCGGTCGGCTTTGGCTCGATGCCGTTAGCGACGGAAATGGCGACGGATATTTCGGTCCGCTTTGGCTCGATGCCGTTAGCGACGGATATTTCGGTCGACTTTGGCTCGATGCCGTTAGCGACGGAAATGGCGACAGATATTTCGGTCAGCTTTGACTCGATGCCGTTAGCGACGGAAATGGCGACGGATATGTTCCGTCGCCATTGGATTTTTATTACCAAATGATAAATAATTAAATTATAAGTTAATAAGTTATTTGTTCAATAACAACATTACCAAATGATAAATAATTAAATTATAAGTTAATAACATAACCAAATGATAAATAATGAAATCTTATAAATTGTACAAAATAAAATAGCTAGGTTACATTAATTTAATATTCATCTTCATCTTCGTCTTCATTTTCATTTTCATTATTTGCCACATCTTCCTCTTCCTCCTCATCTTCTTCATCCTCCCTCTCGTCATGTTCATCCTCCTCATGTCCACTATCGTTTTCAATAACAATCAATTGTGGATTTGCAGCCGTCAAGTCTACCGAAAGATTAAAATCTCCCGCAAACACTTCAGTTTGATTCTCTAGTACTTGTTCCATTTGAAACGGAGGTTCATCTTCATCGTTGTTTTCCTTTTGGGGGACCTCCACCATTGACCTTGCCTTCACTTTGCAAACAGCGTGCCATTCTCTATTACGTTTTCCAGCTCCATATATACGTGCAGTAGTAGACTTGAGATACCTGAGAGGCAAATACTACATGCCGACGGAAATGTCAGTACGTCGGTATATCGCGCGCCTAAATTCCGTCGGTATTGTCAATACCGACGGATAATTTCAGTCGGTACCAACGATTTCAAATGCATGTCAAATCAGTCAGATTCCGTTGAACAAATTTCAGTCGGTATTTACATTGCCGACGGAAATTATCCGTCGGCATTGAACATGTGTCTATACCGACGAAATACCTTTCCGTCGGTAAAAGACGCGTATAAAAAAAATAAAAATTACAGAAGAAAAATATATACACACTCAAAACAACCTACTTCTTAACAAACATCAAAAAACAAAAAAAATACAGAAACTCATGTCTTCATCTTCCACATTCATGAAAATTGTGGTATGCCATTGTGGAAAAGAAGCTCGTGTGTGCATTTCGAAGTAAGAAAAAAGCAGAGGTAGACTATTTTATACTTGCCCAGATTCACTAAGTGGTCTTGGATGCTCCTTTTTTGTTTGGGCCGATGAACACGAAATCCACGGACAAGGAACGTGTTCACACGGAATGTTTCCGGGCATGGTGATGAGAATTGACTCACTTTTGCTTGAAAATCAAGAGCTCAACAACAAGCTGAATAATGCAAAAGTAGTTGGTGAAATCTATAAGGATTCATCTGATCACCTAACATCAGAAGTAGAATTTCAAGCTGGACAAGTTCAAGAGCTAAAGAAGCAGAGGAACTTTCTTATCATGGCCATAATATTATGTGTTCTACCCTATATGTTCAAATTTATAGGCTGGATGTAATCATAAGTTTATGTCTCTAATATGTATTGCTAAATTTATGCCTCTAATATGTATTGTTAAGTTTATGTAATGCTAAGTGTATGCATGTAATGTAACCACAACAACAGCCTTTCTTCAAGGCAATTTTCAATGAAAATGTTGTTTATCTATTACATAGAGTCTCCCATCACATTCACATTCACATAAACACAAACATGAAAAAACAGAGTACATTCAAACATAAATGAAGATCCAATACAGATCACATCCAAAATCACACATAAAACATAACTAAAATTAATATACACATTCTTAACACATAAAACACACATAACTAAAATTAAACAACTAATACTTAAACATAAAAGTAAATATATAGTTCAACAATAATGCAGATAAAAATAAATAGTTCTACAAGACATAAAAGTAAATAGTTCTACGAGACATAAAAATAAAATTGTTCAACAGAAATAAAAAATAAAATTGTTCAGAGACACTCATGGACCAAAGTTCCACAAATCAAGATCAACGTCGGCGCCACCACCGAACTGCTGACCCATGATCTCATCATCCTGCTGCATGGTCGGGACATAGGCTGAGTGGGCTGGGGGGGCTGAGGGGCCTGGGGGAACAGACACGTTCACGTTGGCCGTCGGTGGAGGAGCTTGCATGGTTCTCTGATAAACCTCCTCGATCCTCTCGTCCGACCACCCCATCTCTCGACCCATATTCACATGCATCACATGCATGTAATGGTTGAATTGTGCCATCGTCACATCAGGAGTTGGGGTGTGATTCGGGTGGAATTTACGCGTTTTAGATGCACATGTGAAGTATATTTTGATATGGATTTCATTGATTTATGCATTGATTATGATTGTTTGAGCCAAAATGAGAGAAAGGTTGTGTTTTGTCGATTTTATAGGAAATACGATGGAATTTGGAGCAAAACACCAACCATACTTTACTGGATCAGGAAAAGGAGTGCACCGTTGGATTCGTCTCGAAAAATGGAGTGGAATAAAAAAAAGAATCGAGTCAATCGGAGGTCAGAAGCTCGAGATACGAAGAGACGAAAAAAACATGCCCGGGTCAAAAACGACCCGGGCGGGTCAAAACCACCCGGGCAAGGCTGATTTTTAGGGACATTCGAATTGTGCCCGGGTGAAACCCACCCGGCCGGGTGGTTTCGACCCGGGCAAGGCCCAACATTCAATTGCTTCGACTTTTGGCCGGGTGGCATGCCCGGGTGGGAGCCACCCGGCCGGGTGACATCATTTTCGGGGGTTTTTGGCCATTTTCTCCATTTTTTAGGTACCAACTTGCAATTTTGGCATCCAAACCCTTCCCCAACACTATATAAGGCCTCATTCTTGAAGCCCAAGACACTCTCCCCCAAATCCACACATAGTTACACATATTTGAAGGTGTTTTGGCCATAACTTCTTCATCTCTCCACCAAATCAAGGAAGAAAGGATGCAATAGCTCCCAAATTCCATTCCCTACCACATTCTAGACTAAGCTTTCTCTTTCTTTTCCTTTTTATTTAGTTATTTCATTTGTATTTTGTAATTTGATTATGTTAGTAGTTAGCTAAAAACATTTGTGGTTCTAAGGCATTGTAAGACTTGGATTGATGTTTATGAGTAATTTCTTGCTTTAATTGGTGTTTGTTTCCTATTTGCATGTTTAATTATCCATTGTCAAGCATGTTGTTATTGGCCATGATGATTTGCTTATCTATTGTTAATTGGAGTAAGATCGAGAGATTTATTTCATTTAATCGTATGCAAGCATGCAACCCGATATTATTATGAGCTCGAGAGAGGATTAATTATCGGAGAGGGAATCGAATGGTCTTAGGAGCTATTTTAGGCGGTGTAATGTTTGTGAGGTAGAAATACGAGCCTATGTTACATTGCGCCTTTGGTTAATTAGATCGAGAGATTAATTAATTCTTCTTGTGTGATCACCCTATATGAGATAAACTTAATGGCCATCTAAACGAGATAACATTCATAAACGGACATCTAAGTGTTACAATCGCCTTGGAACCCACCTTTCCTTCTTTGCGTTTTTATCCATTTCTCCTTCGTTTTCTTGATTTGCATGTTGTTTGATCGATTTCGTCATTACTCTTTCGTTGTTTATTTGTGACACATTGTTAGACAATCTTAGGAGTAATTCAACTTTCAAATTATCGATCACGTCTACTTAGAACTCGACTAGCAAACTACCTTTTACGCTTAACCTCCCTGTGGGATCGACCTCGTGCTTATCACGCTACGATAGACACCATACACTTGCGGTTGTTTATTTAGTGTTGCATAACACGTGTATCAAGTTTATGGCGCCGCTGCCGGGGAGGTTTCTAAGAGCTCTAGAGTGTAGGCTAGGAGAGTTTTAGTTTAGACAATTTACTTGCTTTCTTTATTTGCAAAAATCCAAAAATATTTGTTTGTTTTACCTTGATTTCACTTGTGATTCTTACTTTCTTCTGAACTTTTGTCTAGACATGGCATATGATCACCCGAGCTAGGAGAGATCAACAAGAGTTGCTACCTCTAGACCCGGAAATCGAAGCTCGTTGTCGAAGACAAAACGCCGAAAGAAGAAGGATTGAATTGGAAGTCATGAATAGAAGAGAGAATCCAATAGTGGAAGAAGAAAGGAACCAAGAGGATATTGGAGGCATAGTGGAGCCAAATGGGAATGGTGGTAATCGACCACAAGGAGGTATAAGAGATAACCTCAACCGGAGGAATGAAGGGAATGTCAATGTGGAAGGAGATGGAGAGCAACGGGAGGAAAACGGGAATCAAAGAGTCTTGAGAGACCACTTCCGTCCCATCCCTAGACCATATGGAGGAGCGGGTAGGGAACCCATTGACGCTCATAACTTTGAGCTCAAACCGGCGTTGATCATGATGGTCCAAAACAACCAATTCGGAGGGTTGCCGAAGGAGGATCCCAACCTCCATTTATCTCAATTCTTAGAGATAAGTGGGACGGTGAAGATAAACCGAGTTCCTCAAGATTATATTCGTCTCCAATTGTTCCCCTTCTCACTCCGTGATCGTGCAAAACAATGGTACATGTCTCTTGATCTAAGGACGATCGAAAATTGGGCCGACCTTGTAGATGCCTTCCTTATGAAGTACTTTCCTCCAAGTAAGACCATCAAGATACGAGGAGAGATTTCTTCATTTATGCAAGATGATGATGAGTCGTTAGCCGAGGCTTGGGAGCGTTTTAAGGATTTGATAAGGAGTTGCCCTCAACATGGTTTCTCAAGAGACCAATTGATTTGTTACTTCTACAACGGGATGGACCATCGTACGAGAGGGATGGTAGATGCCTCGGCCGGTGGAGGTTCTTTATTGGGAAAGACGACGGATGAGGGTTATGTGCTTTTGGAAGAAATGGCTAAGAATGGTAATCAATGGCCATCCGAACGAAGGCAAAATCGAAGAGTAGCTTCCACTCAAAATTCGGAAGAAAGTGTCAACTTATCCAACAAAGTGGATAAGCTAATCTCTTTGATGACGGCCAAAGCACTTGTGGAGCCCAATAATGATCAATATGAAGAGGCCCATTTCATGAACAACCAACGGGATCGTCATTTTCGAGAGAGAGGTTGGGGAGAAAGACAAACTCATGGGAACTATCACCCCCCTAACCCGAATCATTACCATCCCGGATTGAGGCAACATGAGAATTTCTCCTATGCCAACACAAGGAATGCCATCATCCCACCTCCAAATTTCAATGTGAGAGATGGAGCTATTGTGGAGTCTTCATCAAAGCCATCAATGTAGGATATGTTTGGTGCTTTTATGGGGGAAACCACGAAATTTATGAGAGAAACTAGGGAGAATGCAAACAAGACTTGGCAAAGAATTGATGAGCAAGGAGAAATGATCAAGAATGTGGTAAACAATATGAAAGCCATGGAAAAGCAAATGAGCCATCTTGCTAATGCTATTGGAAAGCAACACGTTCCGGGGCAATTCCCCTCTAACACGGAGCTAAACCCCAAGGAGCAATGCAACTCAATTAAGTTGAGGAGTGGCACAAGCTATGAAGGCCCTATGATGCCAAAGGAAGATGGTGAAGAGGAACAACAAGGAAGGAAAGTTGAAGAGAAAGATGTTGAGAAGGAGAAAACAAGTGAGAAAGAGAATGATGCACATAAGCCTCCAATTCCATACCCTCAACGACTCAAGAAGACGAGTTTGGATGCAAAGTTCATCAAATTTTTGGACATGTTCAAAAAGATACACATCAACATCCCATTTGCGGAGGCCCTTGAGCAAATGCCTCATTATGCCAAGTTTTTTAAGGAGATTATGTCCAACAAGAGAAGGATGGTAGAATTTGAAACCGTGAACCTCACCGAAGAGTGTAGTGCCATCATCCAAGCTAAGCTACCTCCAAAGCTTAGAGATCCCGGTTCATTTACATTTCCTTGTGTGATTGGCAAAGAGGGAACCTATCGTGCTTTGTGTGATCTTGGAGCGAGCATAAACCTCATGCCATTATCACTTTTCAAATCACTTGGCTTGGGAAAATTGACGCCTACTACCATGAATCTTCAATTGGCGGATCGCTCCATAGTTTATCCCTTGGGAACGGTTGAGGATGTGCTTGTCAAAGTTGGGAAATTCATATTTCCGGTTGATTTTGTGGTACTTGATATGGAGGAAGATAGGGCAATCCCCTTGATCTTAGGAAGACCGTTTCTAGCAACGGGTGGAGCCGTCATCAACGTACGAAACGGAGAGCTTGAACTACATGTTGGTGAGGAGAAAGTCTCATTCAACATCTACAAGGCCGTTAGATTTCGTGGTGATGAGGATGAGGAGGAAGAGTATGGGTACTCTAGAGGAGATCACCCTCCAAAGCCAATGAAAGAGAAGGTGGAAGAAGATTTCAAGATAAATATTGTGGAGGAGAACCTCAAGGTGGAAGACAAGGAGTTAGAGATGGGCAAGAAGGCCAAGTTTGGGGGAGTTTTTTCCAAAAACTCCCCCAAATCAAGAAAAGCTACTTGTGCAAGCTTGAGAGTGAATGAGGCATCAACCTCCTATGGCATGATTGAAGAGCCGGATGGAGTGGCTAGTGGATGTTTTGATGGACTTAAGAAAGTTGTATGGGCAAAGAAAGTTAAGAACAAGGGTGACAAGGGGGTGACGTGATATTCCACTCAAGGAGAACCGTCCGGCATAGGACGTTAAAAATAGCGCTTCTTGGGAGGCAACCCAAGGTTTTATTGCTTTCTTGATTTTATTACTTTAGTAGTGTTGATAGCTTGGTTTATTTTGTAGGTATGGATGAAGAGTACTATGGATAGCAAGTCTTGGAGAATGAAGAAGAAGCAAAGCCAACTTTGGAATGGAGGAAGCAAGTGTTGCAATGGTGATCTTTGAAGAAGCATTGGATGTGCAAGGAGGGAGGTAACAACTTGTAACCCCAAACTTAGAATTTATACATAGTAAAATTCTAAGTTTGGGGGAGTTATTTTTCTTTTATTTTTCTACTAGTTGTTACCCTTGCACCGGTTCGTCATTCTACTTATGTCACATTTTGCACCGGCGCACACTTGGCTTTCACATGATTATATTGGTTAAGTTGGTTTTGATAATATGTTGGGTAGTGAATTTTTGGTGAAATGTGAGCATGAATAATCATTGGAATCCATTGTTGAGTGGTTGTGGTGATGTCAATTTTCTTTGAATGTAGGCATGCTTGGTGTTGGATATAGTATCATGATTGTGTTCATATTTGTGATCTTTGATAGCATGGATGCATGATGTGTTGTTGTTTGGGGACATTTGATGAATGTGAGAGTCCTATTGAATAAACCGGTGAGAATTGAGCCTTAAATCGAGCATGTAATCCGGTTTAGTTCATTTGAGAGTGGACTAGGTTATTGCTAGTGATCCTAAAACTTGCCCAAATTCTTGTTTGAAAGCATGATTGTGTGAAACTTTGTGATGTGATATAGGCCATCTTGTTCTAAAAGAGTCACTTAGCCAAAATTTCCCAAAACCGAAGTAATTTTCCGTAGTTAGCCCCTTGAGCCTAATTCCTCATTTTCTTGGCAAACTACAATGTTAACCACTTAGCCTTTTTGAGCTTTTGATACCTACATCTAGTGGAGGATAAAAGACAAAGTGGAAAACATGTGCTTGAATGAATATTTTTGGTGAAAGGAGAAATTGGAGAAGTTGAAAGAAAAAAAAAGAGAAAGATGAAAAGAAAGTCAAGGAAAAGAAAAGAGGGACAAAGAGCCCCAAAAGCTTGAAAAGAAAAAAAAAAAGGTTCAAAAGATGAGGTGATGAATGCTTGAAAAAGAATGAAAAAGAAAAAGTGAGGATGGAGTTTGTAAAGTTTGAAAGTGAAAGCACAAATTGTAAAACAACAAGCTTTGTCCTCCACTAGAAGAGTCACAATTCCCAAATTCATCCTACCTTTTCCAAAGAGCCAATGTTACATCCTTGATTAAGTCCTATTGATCACATTGTTGAGCATTTGAGTGTGTGTAGAGAGTAGAAGTTGGGCAAGCATATGGTGATTGCATAGCATGACTTGGTTGATGAGTGCATTAATATCCTTAATTTGTTTATGTGTTTGAGAGAAACACTCCATCATGTGAGTAGAGAACTTGAGCATTTGGATTATGTTCCCCATTCACAATGTGTTGTGTGTTGATGCATTCTTTGATCCATGAGTGTGAATTGCAATAGTGAGCCTATGACCTTCATTGAGAAATGCACTTTGAGAAAGAGATATCATTACATCCTACTTTGCATGTGTGAATTACATTGAATATTCCATTGTGATCATTCCACCCTCATTGCTTTGAGTGCTTAGTTGTTTGAGGACAAACAACATTTTAAGTTTGGGGGAGTTTGATTCGGGTGGAATTTACGCGTTTTAGATGCACATGTGAAGTATATTTTGATGTGGATTTCATTGATTTATGCATTGATTATGATTGTTTGAGCCAAAATGAGAGAAAGGTTGTGTTTTGTCGATTATATAGGAAATACGATGGAATTTGGAGCAAAACACCAACCATACTTTACTGGATCAGGAAGAGGAGTGCACCGTTGGATTCGTCTCGAAAAATGGAGTGGAATAAAAAAAAGAATCGAGTCAATCGGAGGTCGGAAGCTCGAGATACGAAGAGACGAAAAAAACATGCCCGGGTCAAAAACGACCCGGGCGGGTCAAAACCACCCGGGCAAGGCTGATTTTTAGGGACATTCGAATTGTGCCCGGGTGGTTTCGACCCGGGCAAGGCCCAACATTCAATTGCTTCGACTTTTGGCCGGGTGGCATGCCCGGGTGGGAGCCACCCGGCCGGGTGACATCATTTTCGGGGGGTTTTGGCCATTTTCTCCATTTTTGAGGTACCAACTTGCAATTTTGGCATCCAAACCCTTCCCCAACACTATATAAGGCCTCATTCTTGAAGCCCAAGACAATCTCCCCCAAATCCACACATAGTTACACATATTTGAAGGTGTTTTGGCCATAACTTCTTCATCTCTCCACCAAATCAAGGAAGAAAGGATGCAATAGCTCCCAAATTCCATTCCCTACCACATTCTAGACTAAGCTTTCTCTTTCTTTTCCTTTTTATTTAGTTATTTCATTTGGATTTTGTAATTTGATTATGTTAGTAGTTAGCTAAAAACATTTGTGGTTCTAAGGCATTGTAAGACTTGGATTGATGTTTATGAGTAATTTCTTGCTTTAATTGGTGTTTGTTTCCTATTTGCATGTTTAATTATCCATTGTCAAGCATGTTGTTATTGGCCATGATGATTTGCTTATCTATTGTTAATTGGAGTAAGATCGAGAGATTTATTTCATTTAATCGTATGCAAGCATGCAACCCGATATTATTATGAGCTCGAGAGAGGATTAATTATCGGAGAGGGAATCGAATGGTCTTAGGAGCTATTTTAGGCGGTGTAATGTTTGTGAGGTAGAAATACGAGCCTATGTTACATTGCGCCTTTGGTTAATTAGATCGAGAGATTAATTAATTCTTCTTGTGTGATCACCCTATATGAGATAAACTTAATGGCCATCTAAACGAGATAACATTCATAAACGGACATCTAAGTGTTACAATCGCCTTGGAACCCACCTTTCCTTCTTTGCGTTTTTATCCATTTCTCCTTCGTTTTCTTGATTTGCATGTTGTTTGATCGATTTCGTCATTACTCTTTCGTTGTTTATTTGTGACACATTGTTAGACAATCTTAGGAGTAATTCAACTTTCAAATTATCGATCACGTCTACTTAGAACTCGACTAGCAAACTACCTTTTACGCTTAACCTCCCTGTGGGATCGACCTCGTGCTTATCACGCTACGATAGACACCGTACACTTGAGGTTGTTTATTTAGTGTTGCATAACACGTGTATCAGGGTGGAAGATACGGAACCCTGCGATGCCGTCTGGGACGGACCAGCGCCGGACCTGACATCAGCGCTCATACGACCAAGGCCCAGAACTCGTCCGCGGGTGGTGGGGGCAACTTCCAAATAAGCCCGGTCCACCTCCTCGACTGTAGGGGCACTGCTGGTTCCGGCTTGAGTAGGGTCGACTTGAGTTCCGATCTCGGCCATCCTCCGGTTCATCTCCAACTACATAATTAATAATTTTAAATTAATAGAATAAATTATAAAAAATGTATTTAATTAAACAATTTTATTACTTACGTGGAGGTTAGTTGTGCGCCCGTATGTGGATTGCTGTGTATCAGCATTAAACGGATGAGCAATGCTCATCCGGTCCAAGTGAGTGGGTACACGCCCCGTATCCCGTTCCTAATAATTAAATTTATGTATTATATATATTAAATATATAATTAAATTTATTGAAATTAATTAAAAAATTAATAAACACTTACAATGACCATCGACTGCTCAAGGATGGACCGGGCTCCAGTCCGATGCCTGGACATCCCACCCCCAAAGTCGGATCTCCGGTTGGCCTTAGCAATCTCACACTTCCTGATGTACGCAGGATCCAGCCACTCCCTCGTCAATGAATCCCACAACACAACATCATTATCATCCTTACCCAAGCTCTGCGTCGTCCCATCGCTCCGTCATGCCATTCTCCATTCGTACATTAAATCCTTATACCGCTCTTGCGCCGATTTACAGAAATACTTGAACATAGCCTGGTCTGAGTACATATTCCGATCCCAAGTGGTTTGTTTCTGCACATATAATAAATTGTTTATTATTGAACAAATTAACAAACATTAATTAAATAATTAAGTAATTAATTACTAACTGAAATTCCTCGAAGTACGCCAACTTTTTTTGTTTTGGGACCTTCGACCAGGTAATTGCACCCGCAGAGATCGGTAAAGAGCCAAAAGCAATCGTGCATGCCCTGGAGACCTCGTTACTAGGTAACAATCTGTGACATTAATTAACAAACAAAACACATTATAAATTAAAACGAATGCGAAATTAATTAATTATTAATTATTAAACAATAAAAGTATTTAATTACTTACACTCCTCCACTTGTAACCCAAACGCGCTCCCGGTCATCCCGAGCAGGAACAACAGGATGGTCCCGGACAGACGAATGAGACGACGGCTGATCAGGCGACGGGTGTGGAATGGGTGGCGGAGGCGACGATAATGGTGTTCGTGGCAGTGTAGGCGCCGGCGCCTCGGGTCTAAGTTTGGATCGACTCTTCCTCGATCGGCTACGTGACCCGGAGGCCCCGTGAGATCCCAAGCCACCAGAGGCACCATCACCATTTCCAGTCATTTATTTAATTTAAACATTTAAATTAATAAATTATATATATAATACTAATTAATTAATAATAAATTTCTTAATTTAATAAAAAACAATAATCTAATAAATTAAAATTTAATCCCTAAATAATAACCTATTTTAATCAATAATAACCTATTTTAATAAATAATTTTTTATTCAATCAACAATACCTAATTTAATCAATAATAACCTATTTTAATAAATAATTTTCTATTTTATTCAACAATAACTAATTTCCTATTTTATTCAACAATAACTAATTTATTCAATAATTTCCAATTTTAATTAACAATTTTCTATTTTAATTAACAATCTATAACCTAATAAATTTAGTAACAATTTTTTCTAACTTTAAAATAACAATTTCCTAATATAATTAACAAAGCCCCTAATTTAATCAATAATTTCATAATTAGTAAATCAATAATATTAATCTAGCTAATTATAACGTACAATATCATAATTTAATTATGTAATTAACTCCACTCCAACGTATATGCAAATTAAACAATAATATCAACTATATATATAACATCAATTATGCAAAACATGCAATATCGATCTTAACAAATCACATCAATTTATTATAAATAACTATATACATCAACTAGCTATATATAGGCAATTATCCACTTACAATATCAACTAATTAATTAGATATATCAACTACATACATTCAAAATAATTAACTATATACATCAACTACAAACAATTTCATATTAATCTATATAACAATTTAAATTAACACATGCAATTTAATTCATAATTATAGGCAATACAATATAACTTAAAAATTAATTACTAACAAATTAAAAAAGCGTACCGTATAGATTTTCTAATCGAGTCGAGAGATCACCTCGGCCGAGCCTCTTCTTCGCGCGATGAAGACGGGAGATTAGCACTATGACTCGAAACAGGGAGGAGGGAGGAGGGGGGGGTTTCTTTCTCTCGAAAGAGAAAGAAGTAATTTGTTCTTCAGTTTATATACAAAAAAAAATTGCCTTTACCGACGGAAATTTCCGTCGGTAATGACCAGATTTAATTTTGGGAGTCGATCAAGAGGCGGTTAGTTAATGCGGGTCGGTTACCGACTGAAATTTCCGTCGGTAATGACCACATTTAATTTTGGGAGTCGATCAAGAGGCGGTTAGTTAATGCGGGTCGGTTACCGACGGAATATTTACAATACCGACTGAACAATCCGTCGGCCGGTGACCCAAAAACGACACCGTGTAGAGAGTTCTGAGTGTCCGTCGGCATATCCGTCGGTATCCCGTCGGGAAAGCCGACGGAAATTGAATTCCGTCGGCAGAGTCTTCTGACTTTGAATTCCGTCGGTAATCCGTCGGTACATCCGTCGAAAAAGTAATCCGTCGGTATACGTCCGTCGGCATAAACGAGCGTTTTTGTAGTGGCCGAAGATGAATGGGGCTAAGCGATATGTCGAAATTGTATGATGTAAAAATACATCGGTAGGGGAGCGATCCCTTTCTTTCTAAAATTATAAAAATATTAAAGACAAAGGGAAATGAAAGCATAAACCATTTAAGTTTATAAGGGGATAAACAAATCTAGCCACATCAAGAAACTTTATGCATGTTATCTCCGGTTTCAAAATTGGCTCTCCCTTCTCTCTACTTTCCCTCACTAGAAAAAACCCACCTCCCCTTCGATTGCCGGAAAACTACTCCCTCCCCTCTCCACCTGCTATACCCTTTCCTCCCTAATGTAGATCACCCTCAAACCGACGAGATCGGGGCCCTTGAGGCCACCGCTGCCCAACACCTCCGCCTAGCACCGCCGGCCCATCACCCTTCCTCCCCCCATCCTTTTGTCCTTGCAAACCTTGTATTTAGGTTGAAAAACTTGTAGATCGGTTGTATCCCTCTAGAAATAAGGTAGATCCACCGCCCAACAGTCGCCGGACCACCGCGTCGCCGCTGCCGGAACTGACGGGTACATCTCCCTGACGGAGTACATCTCCCTGACGGAGCCAAGGTGACCGTTGGGGGAGTATTCGTCGATCCCGTTTATTTTTAGTTACTGTTTCTTTAGTTTTATGCTTTTCTTATGTTGATTCTAGTTTCTGCCTTTATTTGTATTGTTATTGATTGCATGTTACTTTTGGTTACTCCCTTTCTGGTGGGATCTGTTGCTTTTCGTCCCCATGGTTCTATGGGTTTTTTCTCCCCGTTTACGGGTTTTTTTCCCCATGATGGGTCGTTGTTGTGCTTGATGAAACTGGTCGTCCTTGGGGCTCTCTTTTATGGTCGAGAGGTTGTAGTGCGTGTCGGAGTGTGCGACAAGTTTGTTCCTTTTTGGAGCAGGTGTGCCTTCTTCTTAGACTGAGGAGTCTTGATGGATGCTGGTATTCTTTCCACTCTCACGATTGAGTTTGGAGAATGACTGTTCTGGTAGAATTTCTATGTTTAGATAGGTGAGCGAGAAATGTATTCAAATATTTCTAGCTGTAATTCTACCCTAAAAAAAAAAAAGAAACTTTATGCATGTTGCCGAGGGAAACAACTGTGTTAATTTTGTGAGGGGACTTCCCTCGGCATTTTGAAAAAAGTCTTAAATAATAGCGAGGGTCCCACTGACCTTGTTATATCCCTCGACAAAATTAGAATATATAAAACCATAACTCTTTCTTTTCCAGCCATTCCTCGCCATTTCAATATTTTATATTTTTAATTAGTCATTCCAGTCATAAATAATCGATCTAGATATATTAATTTGTGATGCATTGTTTCTTTTTAATTTGTGATATTTTTTTAATTTGTACATGATGAATTGTTTATATATTTTGTGATTAAATTAATTGGTTCATGAATTGGAAGTTAATTTATTGTTTAATTTTTCTAAATATTGTTAGATATTTATTTTTTGTGTACCAATTTAATTATAGGAATGAATTTAAATTAATTTAATTATTAATGATGACATATACATATTAAATTATCAATGATCATCGATATACTTATGCTTTTTTATGTTGCTTAATTTAAATTAAAGACGAGAATAATTTTTCTTTCTTATAAGTGGACAAGATGATAATAATTTTTATTTTAATGTTGAAGCTTTAATTTTCTTGAATATTCAAATATAAGTAGACTAACCATCGTTTAATTTCAATATATATATAGATGTGTGGGTAATTAAAAATTTAATTAACAAATGTAATTATTTAAAAACTAATTAATATATATGTATATATATATATATATATATATATGTGGAGAAAAAAATTTAAACATAATTATAAAAATAAACAATTAAATTTAAATTAAATAAATTAAAGAAAAAAAAAACTGAAAATATGATATATATATATATATATTAATTGCATTTAAAGTATAATGAATATAGTTCTTAGCCTAAAAGGTAACCAGGAGTGCCCACATGCATGAGATTCTGGGTTCGGGAAGTTGGATTTTGTATCAAAAAGTCAATAATCACTCTAAAAAACCAAAACACCTACAATTATAACAATATCTAAAACAAGATATTCCATATATCCCATAATAAATAACATTATGATGTTGTCATCTATAAATTGATTAAATTCCTTTACAATTTATTCATAAAACTATTAAAAAAAAAACATTAATTTTGTTCAATCAAATGGCGTTTGCTAACTTTCATTATCTATTATTCTTTTCCGTTTGCTTCGCTGCTTTGATTACTCGCCATCAGTGTAAGTGTCTTTATTCAGATACAACATCTATTTTAAATTGAGTTACATTATAATGCAATCGAGCAACAATTTTGAATTGATTTTAACGTGAACGAATTATTTTAAAAAATAGGCATCGATTTTGGAAGCAGGAGGGTGGAAACGGAAATGAAGAAAAACGAAGGTGAGAAATTAACTATAGGGTGTCAGTTGTCCAAGTGTCCTGGTAACCCTTTTTGTTGGTGTTGTATTAACACTTGTACAAAATTGAAGCCTCTCTGTTGGGATGAAATAGATTCTTGTGAGGCCAATTGTAAATCTTGTTGATCACCAACATTTTAATAATAAATGTTTCGTCTGGATTTAATTTCATTTTACGTCATGTTCAAATTACATTGTTATTCATTGAAAAGTGCTGAAAAACAACACGTTCAGCCCGCACATAAGTTTAGAATTGGAGCTTCGACAATCGATGGATTAAAAAATGTCATGTTAATATATTTCTACATTTTGTATATTTATCACTCATATATATAACACATACTATATAATAAGAAAAATAATTTAACTTTACATATATTTTTTGGGTCAATATAAAATTATAAATTGATAAACATAATATGAAAATTTTATAGCAATATCAATCTCTACATTCGTTAAAGAAAATCAGTTACGGACATTTTCAACATTTTTTATCAGATTCTAGATATTCAAAATCTGGATGTTTAGCGTCATCCAAAATTATAAACATGTTCTAATATTATTTTTTTAATTTTTTATTAAAAATCTTAATTTTATGTTATACGGAGTACTATCTTTTAAAATATGTATGGTGTGTTATTTATATTTAAAAAGAATTAAAATGGGTAGCCTTGATGAATCCGAGTCGCCTAGGCTCGTTCATAGAATGGGACGGGTCCAGATATTTAGGTACCCGTCCTGCTCCATAAACATCTCTAAAGAGATTGATGTGACACGTGTTGTATCGTATTTTAAATGTACAATATATTAAAACACAAATGAAAAGAGTTCTAAAGATATAATTGATTGTTATGTCTAATAGAGGCTCTTGCGCCGAAGATGAACGGGGCTAAGCGATCTACCGAAGCCGTGGTATGTAAAAATACATATGTAGGGGAGTGATCCTTTCCTTTCTAAAATTACTCCGTATAAAAATATTAAAGGCAAAGGGAAATGAAGCATAAACCATTTAAGTTTATAAGGGGCTAAACAAACCTAGCCACATCAAGAAACTCTATGCATGTTACCAATAATTGTTACAAGAACAATGCCCCTCATGAAAATGATGCAGACGATTGCGATCTCTAATAACCACCTTCCTATTGTAAACTGCAGACAAAATCTTACAAAAATTATGACAATCTCTGCAAATCCGAAGGTCTTTTGCAACTCTTATTGTAGTACCGGGTGGTGTAGCAAGAATCCCAAAAGCAATAGCCAATTTCTCACTGTGGATAGACAACGACGACGGATCAATTTTCCCTTCCATATTCTGCAGCTCACAACTTACCTCTGCAACATAACCAGCAATCCTCAGTTGCTGATTGATCTCTCCAAGTATTTCATATATCTCCTTCTTTCTTGGATGTGAAACGTCGTCTGCGAAAAACTCATGCACTCGTCCTTTCATCTCAATCGTGCTTGAAGCTGGTGTTGTCCGAATTCCTTTGTCCTTCATCATTTTTCTCACTTCTATTACCTGTTATAGAAATTTACGCGTAAATAACGTGTAATATCAGACAAGTTAGTTATGAAAATAAGATGCACGTAAATAAATGAATGGAAGAATGGCATGGCCCGTATAGGAGCCATCACGTCACGTTGTCCTAAGCTTGTGCTGACCCAAAGTCCATGCTGTCGACTTCTACTATGAGCAAGATCATAGGACGACTATAGTGCATCAAAAGCGTATAATAAAGACGTAAAACTCACAAACGCGTACTACATTGATTCATAAAGAATACTGTTAAAAAAAAGACTCATGTACCAAATAATGACCATTTTTATGGGTATATAGAAATCTTGAATTGGATTTTGAAGTTAAATCCATCATTACCTTCTCCGTATTCCCAGATGAAGAATAGATATTCGATAACAGGACATAATCCCCTGCCTCTTGAGCCTTGAGTTCAACGAGATGCTCAACAACTCGTTCTCCTAGAGCAACGTAACGATGAATTCTACAAGCCCCAAGCAACGTCCTCCACATTGCTGCATCTGGTTTAATCCTCATTGAACGAACGAGCTCATAAGCCTCGTCTAACAAACCAGCACGCCCTAAGAGATCTACCATACACCCATAATGGTGTATGTTGGGTGTAACTCCATAATCTCTACTCATAGCTTGAAAAAACGTGCGACCTTCATTAACTAGCCCCGAGTGACTACAAGCTGATAGAACCGCGGTGAAAGTCTGATCACCAGGTGAAATTCCTTCTCTTTGCATCAGTTCGAAAGCTTCTATGGCATCTCTGCCATAACCATTACTGGATAAGCCAGAAATCATCGCTGTCCACGAGACGACATTTCTATCATCCATCTGTTTAAACACCTCGTATGCTTTATCAACGCATCCACAGCGTGAATACATGGCTATTAGAGAATTACAGACAGTTTTTGCATTGAGAAGACCATTTTCCACGATATGATTATGAACTTTTTGACCCCAATCCAATGCGTTTAAGCTCCCACAAGCCTGAAGAACAAGCAAACAAGTGACATCATCAGGTAGGCATTCTTTCGAATTCCTCATCGCATCAAACAGCCCCAACACATCCCGGGTCCTTTTATTACGAATATAGCAAGAAATCAACACATTCCAAACAACAGTATCTCTGTGAGACATTTCATCAAACACTTTGGAAGCATCGTTACTCTTCTCTAAACAAGAGTAAAAATCCATCAATGTCGTCAACAAAAGGCTATCAGGCAAATACCCATGTCTCCAAATCTCCGCGTGAATCTGTATCCCATTAGAAAAGGACCTCGTCTTCGTACAACACTTCAAAGCAACAGTCGCAGTCAAAGCGTTCGGCGAAATGCCTGAACGAACTAATTCCTGGTACAACAGAAAGCCTCTGCGAGCTGAATCGCGGTTCAATGAATGCGCTCTGATTATGGTGTTGTATAACGAAACATTGGGTTGAGGAAATTCGGAAAAGATTCTGTCACAGTAGGATAAATCACGCAATGGAGGGAGGGTGAAACGGGAGAGGAACGAGAGGAAAACGGTGGGATTGTAGAAATGGGATGAACGAAGGAGTAAAGAGTGGATTTGAAGCAAAAGGGGCTTTTGGGTGCACGATTTTATGAGGGAAATTATCGTCCTCTCTTGATGGGCGGCGTTCATCGGAGCTCCGGCAGGTTTTTTCTGTTCTATCACAACCAAAATTGGACCGCTGCACACTTTTAGCGCTTAAAAAATAAAAATACAGTTGCTGAGTACTTTATCACAAAAATAACACGATATATATATATATATATTCAATTCGATTTCACAAAAAAAACATATTTTTGGAAAATTCAATTCGATTTCAATATGAATAAGATATATATATTTTTAAAATTAATAAATTATAAATGAATTTATTCTACGTCTTTTTATAAATTTAGACTTTTAAATGGAATGAAATAAATTTTCCTAAATTAATGAATAAATTAATATAATTATATAATACATTAAATATGTTCAAATTATAAAATTTTCCTGATTTTTATATTTTAAATTCACATACATTAAATGTATATACAGTATTTAAATAATATAATTGTACATTAATTTACAAATTCATATAATCTATATATAAAATAAATTAATTACTATTTCATTTTAATTATTCATGATTGCTATGTTCTGCTCCTATTAACTAGGCATTTCTTGTGCCTGAAAGTCTTTTGTAAGCTTTGTGGAATAAATAACTGGAACTTTTGCTTGATCAATCTGATAAATATAAAGTTAGAATGTACATACAAAATAGAAATAAGAGGTCCCTCAAAATAAAAATACATACAAAATAGAGGATCTAGTCCAACAAAATAACAAGCTAGCTATATGGGTATGTTTGAGTTGGGATTATAAATTCATATTTCAAGAATTCACTAAATTCCAAATCAAACATACTCTATAACATGATGCAAAATTAAAGGGTTCAAAATGTAGCTAGAGATCAGATAAAAAGGACATAATTTCTTCATCAAATTCTTCTTCTAACATGGACACACAGTCATGAGTTGGAGTAGTATTTTCATGATTCATTTCCATGAGCTTCCTCTTCTTAAAGTTCGATTTGAAACAAGCTTGTCTTAATCTCTTCGTTTCTCCCTGCAATTCCATGTCTGGAACCTCTTCTAGAACCTTCTTCTCCCTCTCTAAAGCCTCTCTTGTCTTCTCATCTCCCCCATCATTTTCCATTTCCTTCTATAAAACAAACAAAAAGGCACCAAAAACACCTCAATTATAACAATGCCAAAATAAAATATTCCATATATCCCATAATAATTTCCTAAACTTTTACGTATAAAATAAGAGTTAGTTTGGATTGATGGATGAGATAATATTGTTGACCCTCCCCTATAATTAGTAATCTCATATATATGATAAATAGTAAAAATTTGTCGAGCATTAATCCTGAATCACAATCAATCAAATCAAAAGTTTGATTTGTTTGGAATATAAAGTCAATCAAGTCTAATCCAACTTAATCAATCAAATTAACCAAAGAAGACCTAAAGTATATAAATTTAGTTAATATCAAAGCATCATTTCACAATAAATTTTAGATTAGTAATTAGGGTTTTTAATAAAATTATGATTATTTCGATGATGAAATTTAGCGTTTATTTTTTTTTTACATCGTAATATTACCAAACATAAAAAAGAATAAAAAAAAAAAAGAAAAGATACCTTGAGATTGTTGATAAGAGTTTGGAGACTCATCAACTTCCTACGAGGCCATCTCCGAATACCCAATTCTCTACACCTTCTTTTCAAAAGTGTTAAACCCACCTTCATCGCCTTTGCAGCTTCGGTAATAGGCAAGTAAAAATGCTTCGAAATCGTTTCTATCGATAAATCACTTTCGTTTTTCGATCTTTTGTTTGAATAATATTTCATAGCTTTTTTCTCCTCCTCCTCATGCTGATTATGATCACAACTATAACCCTCACTAGAATAGTGGAAAAAGCTCTCTGAAATATTAAAACAACATATATAGTAATTAAACATCAACAAAAACTTATATGAGACCATCGAACACAAATAATTTAACAATATAATAATAATAATAATACCATGAAGGAGGGAGAAGTTTGGTGCATAAGGGTCAGTTAAAACCATGTCTATTAAAGATATTTGATGAAGATCACTAGTTTCTTCAAAGCTCCAATCAGCATAATCGCAACTTGCACTGATTTAATTTGCATAAGAAAAATAAATACTATAAGTGAGTAATATTTTTTCCGAAGAATAAATTAAATAGTATACACAAAATTACCTGGAAGGAGGAAGTTGGTTTGGAAAAGAGGGAAGATGTTGATAAGTGTCTTGAAGTTGAAGTGGCATGGCTCCATAGTTAGGGCACTCCATGTTTTAAAAAGAGAGTTTAATTCCAAATTTGAAGGATAAACATGGAAGAAATAAAGAGAGTTAAATAGCTAATAAGTACTACGGAGAAGTAATAATCATGATGATTTATGCATTGTAGAACGTGCGCCGGCCTCCATGAATTAAACTTCACCATATACACTCGTCTATGTATTTTTATCAGTGTGGATCAATTACATATATGTAATTTGTTCATTTTTAATATAATTTTTTTAATAGATTAATATTACTGAGTTATGGTAAATACGGTATAATATTAATTTAAATACAGTATAGTATTAATTTAAATATAATATAGTATTAACTTACATATTGTATAGTATTAATTAGTTTAAATATTAAATAGGAACAAATTACATATATGTAATTGGTACACAAGAAAACAACTCTTTTTAACACATATCGTTCTCAATATTTATACTCATTGATTAATTTTTAATATAACACATGTCAATTATACATAAAAAAAATTAACACGTGTCGTTCTCAATATTATACACATGAATTATTTTGTAATATAACAAATACCAACTAATAAGATATGGAACCCTAAAATTGGAAAATGAGATTTCATTTCATGTACTATCAAAATTTGTATGTAATAATTACTTTTATACTATACTCCATCCATTCCGTAAGGGTCTTTCACATTTTTCTTTTTGTATGTTCCTCCACACTTTTTACCCCCTTAAAATAAAAGATCTTTCATAAATTTCTCCTTTGACAATATTCACAATTTTACACAAAATATTATTACTTTTATATTAGTGTATACACATAATTTAATTAATTTTTTTATTTTATACATTAATGTTTACTATTATTACCCATCAATATTCAAATAATTGCAACACTGGATATATATCACAAATTAACAGCATTCAATGGATAACGCTGGAGAATGAATTAATTACATACAAAACTAATTATGTGAAATGTAAAGTTGTTTGGATCGGACTTGGAACTTGGAACTTGGATTCTTGAAACTAATTAAAATTTAATGTAAATTTATGTATGGTATATCACGTTTTGGTTGGCTAGATTCATAGTAGTAATATTTTCAACAGTAAAATTTTCATATACAGTATATATGAGGAAACAAATATTACAGTGATTAGAGGAAAAAATATTATCATACAGTATGAGGAAAAATATATTACAGTGATTAGAAAAATAAATCAATATAATACATGCATGTTATATATACTACTCCACATTATATATAAAATCATTATTACTCGTATTATGAATTAAACTAATTAAAACAGATACATGCACTTTGATAGTATACAAAATACATGTATAATAGAATATAAATTAATAATCTTGGGATCACCAAAATTTATTAATTAAAAAAGTTATTAATTTATCTAATTAATAATTATTAATTTATATATTAATTTATAAAATACTCAATTTATAAATATCCTTTTAAACTTTCACCGGTAATTAATTATTGTATATATATATGTCGAATGAAGGGTCTAATTTGAAAAAAATCTTCAATCGTCCACATTACTATGCTTCTTCTTGTGTTCATTGTATCATTTTATGGACATTAAAAAATATTTTTAATATAAATATACAAGATCAAAATATGTTAACACAAATAAAATGATACACGCAACATGACTTCTCATTTTACAGGTGTGAAAAAAATAACAATGACCGACGAGATTCGAAGAACATTATTTCTCACTTGAATAATTTCTTTTTGATCGAGCTATTAGAAAACGATACCAAAAGTTCTTACAATGATAAGGAAAGTTAGAGACGAAATATAAGATGAAATTGATTTAAAAAAAAAAAAAAACAATTGAGTCATTTTTCAAGAAACCTTCTGACATATTCATGGATGAAAACAAAAGTTATTGAATGCTTATAGGTGTATAAATGCTTGTTAAATACATGTATATTTTAAGTTATTTTTATTTTATTGTAAATATATATATATATATATATATATATATATATATATATATGGAATTTTGATATGCGAAATTACATAAAATACTTATATTTGCTAAAAATACGAGTGATTTAGGGTTACACCCACCCACCCCTGCTCATTTGAATTTCTGGCAGCATTGTGATTTGTAAAATGATTGATAGTACGCTAGTCATTCAGGAATTAATTATACTATGACAGTCGAATAAGACCTAAAATACCATAATAAATTTAATAATATACTATAGAATATCCTATTTAAGGAATCCTTATCATTGTACGAGTATTAATTTACTCTATATGCTACCCCTCTCGTTCGGGAAAATGTTTTTTTAATTGTTATTCAAGTTGAGTGCTTTAAGTTTAAATTTGATTCGAATATATATATATATAGTATAATTTTTTGAGCGGCTCAACTCGATAATATTAGGTTGCGTTTGGATGAAGGGATTTTAAATGGAATGATTTAAAAATTGATGGATTTCAAATGATATGATTTTAGTGAGGATTTAAAATCTCCTCAATTTTAACTAAAAAGAGGTACGAAATATTTAAAATCCATTCATTTAATCCAAACAGGTGGAGTAGATTTAGATTATGGATTTAAAATTCACACCTAAATCCCTCCATCCAACAAACACAACCTTAGTGAACTAAAAAAATGAGTTTGACTCAATTTGTCGAGATCAAGCAGAACTAACAAACATATTGATTCGTTTAACAACACTATGAGAGAGACCCAAAATAAGAAAGTAGAGTGATGTCACGAATCATATGGAGTATTTTTTACTTTCAAAAAATATATTTTTGATTTAAATGATTTTTATTTCTCCGTGCAACAAGGTAATCTCATACATTTTGTTTTAAATAGTGTAGTGTCTTCCTAGAGACGAAATATACAAAAACAATTGTGATGATAATTGTGATAATAGCAGTTTTGAAGTTAAATAAAATTTGCTATTATAAGTTAATTTTAAATAGTTCAATTCTGAAAAATAGTTTCTAGTGTAAATCAATAATCACTTTTTGTGGGTTAATTTTTATACTTAGTTAATTTCATTGCTAAGTATAAAAATATTTCGTCACCATTACATATTAATTGTGAAGGCATTTAAATATTAAGGTCTTAACCGGTTTATATTTAACAGTCCTACAATTGTTGAAATCTAATTCTAACTCTAACGGGTCACGGGCTAAATGGGCAATCGATGGACTATACTAATTTTTTTCTTTTAAAATTAAAGGCCTCAATTGACAAGTCCAACATCAGTAATGAAAAAAACAAAAATATGATTTAAACACAATTCTAAAACGTTCTTAATTAATACAATCAAATAAAGTTAAACAAATATCATAATATAATAAAAAAAATTGTAATGATTAATGGTTGATAATGCGGGCTGACACGATTTACGGATTTAGTTCACGGACTAATTGATTCGGGTCAAAAAAATCAAATTTAAACTGCCTACGACTCATAAAATCTAATCCTATTTTTTTTGAGTTAAACGGATCGACACGATTATTTGTGGAGTTCCTTTTACTGAAATAGAAGAAAAATATTCGGATACATAAATGAAGATATAATATATATATATAAATAAATAAAAACAAGATAGTGGATACTTTGGATTATAAAACTGATACTCCATTAATTTTAAAATAATAAAACAAGCCAAGAGAATGAAGTTTGAATATGGAAATCAAATCAAACAGAAAAATCAATAGTCACATCATCAGGCACATTTGACCACCTATAATATATAGCCTTTTTATAGCTGTATTAACCATTTCATACCTAAAATTGAAGCTACCACAAGCTCTCTACCTCAACAAGAGTATACTCCGTATAACATATCTTATCTTTAATTTTATCCAACACAAGTAATGAATTAAAAAATGAGTTTGACTCGATTTGTTAGTGAGTTTATCGAGTTGAATTTAATCTAATGTAATTAAAAAAAATAGATATCGAATTTAAGGAGTCGAGTTGAAGCCGACTTATTAACAATTGAGTATCTAAAGAGTTCGAGTCGAGCTTACGAGCAACTCGGTTCGTTTTACAGCCCTATGAAGGAGAGACACAAAATAAAGTAGAGTAATGCTTAGAAGTTTTGAGATACAAATTTACTTTTTCAATCACAAAATAATGATTTTCAATAAAATATATACTTCTTATTTAATATTAAAATAATAATCATTCATTAAATATTAAATACAAATGTTTTGAACATTTTATACATTTAAAAAAATGGGGGCTATATTTTCGGACAAATAAAAAAGTAAGATGAGATCATCTTCTTGTAACAAAGGGAGTAAATCTTTATACATAAATAAATAAATTAGTTAAATTGTGTGTATATATAAATTAAAAAATAATAAAATTTTATGTAAAATTATGAAAAGAGTTAAATGAGATGTTGTTTATTACGAAATGTCCTAAAAAAATGTGAAAGATTTTGTTAAGGTTGGAAATAAAGACAAAAATTAAATAAATGAATAAAAATGAAATAAAAGGAATCACAGAAAATTTATTTACAACAAATCTTATGTGGATGTCTCGCGAATCACATATTCAAATTCAAATTAAGGCTATATATTAACAATAAAAAGTAGAAAAAAAAATTAGAGTTATAAGTTCTTAAGGTGAAGCAAGTGTAAGGCGTCATTAAAATCTTGTTCGAATTTTTATTTTTTTAGATAAAATTCGAATCAAGAGAAAAATGTACACCCTTCTAAACCAAATTAAAAAGAGCATGAAAATGAACAACATAAAAATCATGGCGGATCAAAGACATCACACCATTGTCCCGTATACAGAACAACCAAACACGTTTCATTGACAAAGAATGATGAAGAATCAACTGGGAAGGCATTCGAATCAATAAATTTTGTTTTAAACGTGTAGTGTCTTCCTAGAGACGAAATATACAAAAAAAATTGTGATGGTTTATAGCTCTAAATCTGATTCTGAGTCTGACGTATCTTCAAAATAAGAAATCATGTTCAAAAATCAGTTTTGAAGTATCATCAAAATAAGAAATAGTTTCTGGAAAAAATCAGTTTATAAGTTAATTTTAAATGATTCTGAAAAATAGTTTCTGTGCATATCAACAATCACTTTTGTAATGTCCACATAGATATTGTCAACATTGATCGTGATATATATATTTTTTTTGTAGATAACAGAATTAAAAATAAATTGGATTGAGTATCTTCTTATATGTAGAGTTCCTTTTTACTGAAATACTGTAGAAGAAAAATATTCAGATACACAAATAAAGATATAAATTATATATATGTATATAATTTTTTTTTTAAAAAACATGATAGTGGATACTTTGGGTTAATAAATACTCCGTAATAAAACTGATACTCCATTAATTTTAAAATAATAAAACAAGCCTAGAGGATGAGGTTTAGATTTGGAAATCAAATCAAACTGAAAAATCAATAGTCACATCATCAGGTACATGACATGATATTGACCACCTACAGTCTATAGCCTTTTTTTAGCTATATCAACCAGAAAAATACTCCATATTTTAATAAACTTAGATTTCATACCAGAAAAATATATTTTAATAAACTTAGATTTTACCAAAATTGACGCTACTATAAGCTCTGCTACACCTCAACAAAGAGTATATAACAGATCTTAACTTTCATTTTCTCCAACACAAGTAATAAGAGTCATAAGTTACCCAAGACAAAAGTAAAAAATATAGTAATAAAATTAATATTTCTTGCCACCTCTGCCACGTCCACGGCCACCACCACGTCCGCGACCGCCTCCTCCTCTTCCACGGAGACCCTTGTTTACATCGTGTTTGATTTGCATGTTTTCAGGCAGGGGAAGAATGTGGTCGACGCACTTTCTGAAGCTGAAGTCCTCGGCGGAATCGTCTTCCCTTATGAGGAAGAAGCAACGGCTTTTATACTGAGGGTGGAAACGGATTTGGAAAGATTTTACGCCTTTCCCGATCTTTCTCTCTGCCTCTAGATGGCCCTGCTTGAGCAGTTCCAGCAACACCATGTGCTCATACTGAAAGTATGCAAAAGATAAATTAGGGAGATTCAAACATTAATGTCAACTGAAAGCTACTTAATCAAATTCACAAAATAAAATTGTTTGTCTGCAGCAATGGAAAGGTTGAGCTATCCCAATGTTAATCGGGAGGTGAGAGAGGCAGAGAGCATAAAAGAAACCATCATCATTCCAGAAACCAAAATTTGAAAAGAAAACAAGTAAATTGAGCAGTCCAAAGAACACGATGTAATATTCCTGCAATCGTCATTCAAATGACCACTTCAGTGAACACATAACAACCATTACCTGCAATTTGTTAGAAATAGTGCATGTTTGCAAAAAAAAAAGTGCTTTTGAGGAATTGATTTAATTCAGTGATTGTGGAAACACTTGCTTAATAGTAAAACTGGCCAGTGTTTACAAAAGCAGTCCAGAAGCTAGCAAATGCATCATACAGCCAACTTCTAGATTAGAGATTTGTTAGATTATTTAGCAATTGATTCTTACACTTCTACCTGCACCCAACCAATGTCTATCCAATTCTTCTTATTTTAAAATGTACTATTAAAACTTTGTTCTGACCTTTTTTTTACAACATTCAGAATATACCCATTACAAATCCAAATAAAATAAGGGTAACTTTTGTAAGGTAACCAAAAAGTGATTTGTTTTGCAAACAATCCAACTTTTAATTGTTTTTTTATTAAAAGTACTTTGTTTTAAAACACTACCCAATTTCACTACAAAAATCGATTTTAATTGCTTTGAAAGAAACACTATTGTTTGAAAATACTTCCTTAATCATTTAGAAGAGAAACAAAGCACTTAAACATGTTTTTGCAAATACCCAAATAACACAAGGTATCCATTTAATCATGAATTAGAATGTCAGAACACATAAAAAAATGCAGCCAAGAAGTAATTCAAAAAATTAGCAACAAATACCAACTTGATGAAGTAAACAGGACAAACATAAACTAACCCAACAGCCAACAAATAAGTTATCCAAAAATGCTTATTGTAATGGAATTCATATATAGCTACCTAATACTTGTCTTAACATTGTTCTTTTCATTGCATTATTACTAACAAATGTGAAGGAAAAGCATTGAAGACCCTCACTTGTAATTTTAACCCACATAAACCAACTAACTAACAGACTAAATTACCTAAATCTTCTAGAGGTAAGTGCAGTTTAGATTTCAAGGGTCAGCCCAAGGAGACTAAAAGACAATATCAACCAAACACGAGTTTACATCTTTGCTACCAGAAAGTGAGTCTTTTTTGAAGGAATAAAATGCCAAAATTAGAATATCAAGGGAGAACGGACTAAAATTTAGAGTAAAGGTTGTCCTAATCCTAATGCTCTTATTTTTCAGGCATGGCAGCAAATTTCACCCCTCCAGAATTAATTTAACATATTAACATCCAATTGCTAATTTATCGCCTTACAATCAAATGGCTCAAATACCATCACAGCAATCTCATTCCAGCAAAATAGTACTACTTCATTTTGTTGTATTCAAATTTATATGCTCACTCAAATCAATGCCTTTCATTAATTAATATAAACCGAATTTAAAAACCTTTCAGCAAATTACACCAATTACTACGAGCAAAAACAGTATAACGTGATTTAAACAATAAAAATGTAACAATCCATACTTCATCATTACCTTATTGAGATTGAGATTTGGAGTCCATTGATGAAGAATCTTGTAAAAATAATCAAACATCTCAACAGCAGAACCGAAAGTCTTCGGGCCAACAGTGGCAGGGCCTGATTCCTTCCCATCCTCCTTTACCCCATTCTTCTGCTCCTCAATTTTCTCCCCTTCATCTTTAGAAGCTTCCTCCACAGCCTCCTCGCCATCAATTTTGGCTCTTTTCTCCTCCTTTTCTACCGGCTCCTCACCGTCCTCTCTGGTGCGCTTCGAGGCACCCTCCACCGATATCGGGTCCTTTGTGATTCCGATTTCAGACTCGACTTCCATTGATGCTGTTGCGTCCGCCATTAGAGAAGTGAAGTACGAAGTAATTCAAAACTAGGGTTTTTAGGGTTTTATAAAATTTTCAAACCGCTCTTTTCTACATGAATTTTACTTAATACCTTTATTCTGCAGTCGTGACTCATGGGCCTTTAGATATATCAGGGCCCATATAATATTTGAGCCCATTTACAACATGAATGAGCCTTAGAAATTAGAACATAACCCTTTTCTTTTTCTTTTTTTTTACCGGATCATAGCCCTAAGGGGCTGTTTGTTTAGGGATGGTGGTGGATGGGATTGGGATGGGGATTGAAAAAAAAGGGATGGGGGTAATCCATGAATAGTAATTGTGTTTAAGTAGTGTTTGGATTGAAATTGAGAAGTAGGGGTGGATGTAGCTTTATGTCAAATCAAGAATGATGTTGTATTATTTTATTATTGTTAGTTAGTTAAGTAATGATTGTAAGAATGATTGAATGATGTTTAATTATTATTTTTTTAAAGTGTAAATATATGTGTTTAATATTAATATATTTATTTATATTAATGTAATATTATTTAAATTTAATGTAATTATTATTATATGTCTATCTACTTAATATTAAATATATTTACGTACATTATAATAGTATATAATTTTATCAAAGTGAAAAATATAAATATATTTAATTTATTATTAAATATATTTACATAGTTGGATAACTCCACATCAAATTAAAAAATTATTAATCGAATAATTTCAATTTTAAAGAATATAATACACACATCAAATTAAAAATTATTAATTGGATAATAATAATTACTCCATGTCCACAAAAAATGTGCTCATTTTTTTTTATCCACAAAAAAACGTGTTTATTCTATTTAAATAGTTAATTTTTTAGTATTTTTCTATTTTATTAACAAGATTGAGTATCCACCAACAATATTATTTACTCGTTACCTCATATATATTTTTTATAATTAAAATATGATTTTTTTTAAAACATGTACAAAAAAAAGTGAGCACACTTTTGGTGGACAAAGAGACTATTTTTTAAGTATTTATTAGTTGGATAATTTTATATGACCGTATAAAAAATAAAAATTATTAATTAGATAATAATAATAATTTTTTAAAGTATTTATTAGTTGAATAATTATATATGATTGTATAAAAATAAGAGTGAGAATAAGGTTAATTGAAGAATAATAAGAAAGAGAAAATGAGTATGTGAAAGAAAAATATGAGAGAGAATGAGTTTGTGAAAAAAGTATGAGAGAGAATGAGTGATTGAAAAGAAAAGGAATGATGTGATTGTATAAAAATAGGTGTGTAGATGTATTATAGGGGTGGATGGGTATTTGGATGGAGAGGGATGGGATGGGGGATGGCCCATCCAAATCCGGATGGGCCAATCCCTAAACAAACACACAAATTAATACTCTTCCGTCGTAAACGAATCAAATAATTTTATCAATTCGTTATTTGTATTCGAATTTTGATATTCATATTCAAAATTTTATTATTTGAATTCGTATACAAATTTTTTTTTTGGTTCGATTAATAAACAAATGCAAATACAAAACTATAATATTCAATTCAATATTTGTAAGTACCCCTTTTTCCCTCCCCATGACTCGAACCCGGATCTAAGGCCTAGGTAGTGGTGCTCTAACCACTTGAGCTATCCCACTTTGTCTGAATTGAATAGTACTGAAAAATAAACTAATACAAATATTCAAATACCTTTTCTATCCCTTCACCTTTTGGAATTCAATTGGAACCAATTGATATATTCGAATATGATCATATCTTAACGTATCTACCAAACGCAATCTAGAATAATGAGTAATTAACGATATTTATATGAAGCGATTTGAAAAGATCTGTTGAATGTATTAAACAAAATAAATATTTAATTTACAGATTATCATAGGTATCTCTCTAATGTTTCAAATCAAATATTACATTCTCATTATTCATTCTCATTTGTAATGATATAATAAGGGTTAATTGCAAAAAAAATCACGACCTTTTGAGTGTTTATCAATTACAACATGTCTTTTTAAAACTTGCAATTTGATACACCAACTAATTAATTTTTACAATTCGATACATGAAGCACCTTTCCGGCGAAACATAAGCTTATTTGACAGCCGGAAATACACGTCTGCAATTTTTACTTTTAAATAACGTATTAAAATTTAAAAAAAATACTTCAAAACGTATGTTAAAATTTTAAATTAAGTTTTACTTAGAGATTCTTTGCCCCTAATTTCCTCTCTGAAAATTGCACAAGAATACACAATGCAGATCATCAACATCAGAATTCCAGACCGAAAATATGCAAATCCCTAGTAAAACTCAAAATATCAAACCCAAAATCAGAAACGATCCTCACCAATCCCTTTTTAAATTTCTATTATTTGTTGTCCTAATACTAATATCAAGAGGATATGGCCATGTCAAACATTCTCCAATTCAAATAAACATAGAGTATTTAATAACATTAAATCCTTAAATTCAAACCAATTAACCAATCTATATTGGTTAACCAATGCAACCAAATATGATTAAATCTGTGATGCTGCGCGCTCGAATTCCAGAGAGGTGTAGCGATTTGGGTTGCAATGTTGTGGATGCAATTTGGGGGCAAATATTAGTTGCGTGATATGATTTCGATCTTTTTAAAGTATTTAGTTTTCTGGACGTTAAACCTTTTTTGGAAGAAAAAAAATGCAGATGTTGCGCGTGACGTGTACTACGGTGGCCAAATAAGCTTAAATTTCGCCGGAAAGTTGCCTTGCATCGAATTGCAAAAATTAATTAGTTGGTGTATCAAATTGTAAGTTTTAAAAAGACGTGTTGTAATTGATAAACATCACGTGATTTTTTTTGCAATTAACCCATATAATAATGATATTTCATGTATTAATTGGCATGTAATGTATAATTTAAATAATAAATAAAATTAAAAACTCTTGAATTAGTAACAAAATGCTTGCTTCTCGATGTTTGGATGAGGTACTATCTTTGTAACATAATGAAACACATATATGGTTATACTTAAATGTCTCAACTAAACTAGATTAAATACTAGTAGTAAATAATGTATTTTAGATCATTTTATACGTACGCAATTGAGTGTATTTTTACGTTTTAAGTAAAAAAAAAGTTTAATTAGACATTTATTTTAGAGATGATTACTTGTATGTTTTAAACTAATTTACCTCTAGAAACTGAACTAGAAACTTAGGAGAGGAGAATTTGAAAGAAAAAGAAAAGCATAAAGGAAATCCATTAAGCACAAGAAACCAAGACTCTTTGTTATTTATTGTTGTTGTTGCATAGAGAGAAGAGATTGGAAGTTGCACTTCTTAAGGCATAGTTTTGCATAAAGCAAATTCTTGGTATTTTTGGGAAGTGATTTTTGTATACTATCCATCTTGTCCCAATATTTAACTTTATCTAGCTTTCTTGCAACTACAGTTATTAATCTCATCTTTGACTGCTTTTTTAAAATTTTAATCTCAATTATAGCACCAACCCACTATTACATTAGTATGCTCTTCTCTAAATTGAATTCGAATGATGTCGTCGATGAAATATTCCGTCGATTTCATGTCTCGACGAGGCCAGATTCGAACGATGTAATTAAGAGATACGATGGGAGGGAACCAATGCAAAGATTCTTGGCTTCTCAACTTTCGAGGTTGTTCTGGTGTAGCAGACTTGAAACTTAGAAGTATGCTCTTTTTTAAATCTAAGGTTCAAAACCATGCAAGCAAACAATCTTTAAGGGATCAATCTATACAGAATTTTGCTCTGTCTTTAATTGGGGGTCATACAGTAGTCAGTGGAATTGGACTCCAAATTAGTCGATCCTTGGTCGGGGTAACGAGATTGTTAAAAAACATATTCTTGGCTTCTCAAGATTGATATTTTACCACCAGCCTTTTGATTCAAACCTAGTCAGAGTCTTCTAAAACAGCCTTATATTGCTTCTTTGGCAGGCTTATGATTGAAGTGAATCTAGCTAGCTTCTCTAGATGCTTTAACTCCCTTTTCCACTTTATGCTTTAATCCCACAAGTACAAATGAACCTATTTTGCAATGCTTATTTTCAGACAAACAATCCCCTCTCTCATCATTCTCTTCGATCCCATTCTGTTTTCCTGTCTAAACATGTGCTCTTTAACCCGCCGTGCAATCGTCATCCTCGTAGTAATTTGTATCGGGCTTTTCTCGATCCAACCGGAGAGCGTTTCAGCAACGAGGAGATTAAGATCCCGTGTTCTAAATGCTGTTGCCTTGGACGAAACGAACATGGCAATAGACATCACGCCTTCACCTGCAACAACGTTTGATCCAACTCAATCGGAGAAGAGACCCATAAAGGGCGGATCCGACCCTATTCATAACCGATGCTACGGGTGCTAAATATACTTCTTGAAGCCAGTCTTGATGCAGATTACTCTTCTGTGAAGAAATTTTGCTGCATCTAAAGGTTCCTAATCTATAGTTTATTTTGCTATGATTTTCTTTTATTTGAACCACTGTTTTACCTTTTCATTTAAAAGGGCTTAGATATGCAAAAACTATGAAAGAGTAAACACAATATAACAATGATCATATATATTCTTGGGTGTAGGTAACAATTCGTGTTTTCGTGTCGTGTTTCAAGTCAAAACGACAATTGACACAATATTGGGAATTGTTACCCCAATTGGGACTTTTGAATCAAGAATCATGTATAAACATGTCAAAATAGTGTTTCCATATTCTACATTACTTGCATCTAAGTGAACATAACAAAAAAAACATTGATTAAGAAGTCACATTATGCAACTATAACTCGACAAGTAATTAAAGATATTGCGATCTGTCGTACCTATTCTTGCGGTGGAGATTCAGCCATGTAGACGTTTTCTTACGGTAAATGCTCTGCCAAATCATATCAACGGCATCATTAGGCTGAGACGGGTACTGATACTCAAAGTGTCGAGTGATCTCCTTTAATCTTTCCCACATTTTGGTCCATTTATCGGGCTCGATGCCTCTGAGAAGATTCAGCACGTAGCCGTTTTTCACAGCATCTGATGCGCGGATAAATACACTGAATTCTGAATAGTCAAGAACGTCTTCAAACGGTAGCTCAATATCATCACTAATAATCACAGGGACACAATGGCTAGCAATAGCATCGAACAGACGATTGGATGAAGGAGTGTCGCCAGCGATGTTTAAGCAAAACTTGGATGAGGCCATACCCTTTCCTGCGTTGCTAACTCCGTGTGCTTGAACACTTCCAAACGTGAAGTGTACGTCTTTTTCGTCTTTAAGAAGGTAGTATAGTTCTTGGCGAATCGCTCCACCCTGAACATCCAACAAACTAATATTCACAAAACAATCCTTGCAAAAAAGAGTAAATTGCAAAATTGGTGGTCATATTCAGTCTCATTTAACTTTCATACAACAATTTTTTTGTCTTATATCAACATTCAACAATGTTGCCAGATTTTTTTCACGTGGCTTAATGGGAGTGTCGAAAACCCAGTGCTGTGTTTTCGAAAGCATCAAGGAATTCCAGCAGCTCACGTGCAAAAATCCGGCAACATTATAAACCAGCTGAAACGGGACCAATTTTACAGATTACAATTCTAGTATTCTACTCTCCATTTTACAAAGTTGGAGAATTTAGGATGACCAGTTTTCAACGTGATAGTAACTTAAACGACACCTAAAAACAAGTTGAACGAACGAGCACACATTACATACTTGCTTGCTGTATAAGGTGTCTATAAACAACTGATGGAAAAACCGGATTGCAATACTTAGATTTAGCATACAAATTGTGATTTTTTTTTCTAAAGAAATTTCTATCAATATTAATTCAATTTGGCCTGATCTTGAGAATGAGACAAAGCTTAAACGACCATTATTGATTATGCATCGCCAGTTCAATCAGTGAATCAAACTACACGAAATTCAGATCAACAAACGCAACTAAAAGTGAATTGATCAACTAAAAAATTTCGATTATTAACAATACCACCAAGAAAAATAACATACAAGAAACAAATGGATATAGAACTTACGTCTTTCCTATAAATTGCTCCTTGGAAATAAACCAATGTTGGCCTTTCATCGAACGGGGCAGAATTCTCAGCTGCAATTGTCCTCACCATATGTTTGTACGGAGCAATTAAATCCTTCTCAATATTAGCTATTTCAATCGGGTATCTCCCAAAGTCTGCAAACACAAACATAGCAGAACCGAGCTTTTCCCTAGCAAATAACATGCTATTTGGATGATGAGCAATAATCAAATGATTTCTCCCACCCGATTTCTTCCATTCGTCCTGTTTTTTCAGTAACTTCACCAATTGTTCTTGCAAAAGCCTATCGACACTAAATTTTTGCTTCCCCACAAGCTTTGAATGGCGGTTATAACTCAACGACGAAAAAAAGGGTACAAAAACTACATCCGCTTCACTCGAGTTCTTCACTCTAATTGCACTACATGGCCTAACTACATTTTCATTATTTGATGCAAGTAGATCAAGAGTAAGCCAAAACTCAACACTATGCTGTAAATTTAAACCACCAGGATGAGACGGGATTTTATCACGGTCATCAACACTCGGCCAAATTTGGTTTTCGTTTCCTTTCCAACCTAATAACCCAAAATGAAATACAGGAGGCAAGTCATACATATATACTCTAATAAGAGCATTGCTTTCATCACAATTTCCTCCCCTATATCTTTCTGATTCCTCAACTACCCTTTTGGGATCGGAATTTTGCAATTCAATGTCCTCAATCGAAGCTTTTTCAACTTCGAAAACGGGTTTTTTCTCTATATCATCTGATCTAGAGTTAACCAATGCACTATCTGAATCCATAAACTCAAGAACTGATTCAGGTGGTACAGAATCATCACTAAACTCTATTAGGGACAATGAAGTCGAAATCAAGAGAAATATCGAAAAGACGATTAGGCAAGAAAGGAATTTCCATGGCATTCTCTTCTCAGAAGCTGAATACATGCTGAATATCTAAACTAACTTATCAAATTCAATTCAGCAGCAATCTACTTATCAATACATTAAGATGAATTGAAGGCCAAAATCCCATTTCACCCCAATAATTGGTCACAAAACACAGATTTCAGCAACATCAAAGGTGGTACCTTTATGAAGAAAGGGCCTTAAAGGTGGTACCTTTATGAAAATGGTTTCTTTTAGAGGCTATAAAGGTTGTACCTTGATCAATCATGATAAAAGGGGCATAAATCAAGAAAATTAAAAACCAACCTCCTTCAACAGAGCAAACCACTCAAACTTAACCTAGAACTCATGCATTTCCTTTGGCCACAACAGAATTTTCCCCATGAAAATAGCACAACAAATGTGCCTCAAAACCAACCTGCATGTCACACACACAAAACTTATGAGTAGGCTTTTAAGAAAACAAAAAAATGGAAAAAATCCTCACAAAGAATCGTTTTTTCTCATCTGGGGTTTTCAAGATTGTATTTTTTTTTCAAATATAGATATAAATGCAGAGGAAATTTTATTTTTTTGACAGCTAATGCAGAGGAAAATAAGAAATAAAACCTGGTTTCTGCTGTAGGGGGGGAGTATCCTCACACAAAATAGCTTTTCTCCTTCTACGTGCTTCCCGATTCTTGAAATTTCTACCTAATTTCTGTTCAAAACTATGATTGATATCTACTTATTCCCTAATTATAAATTATAATTTCACATACACACACACACACAAAAAAAAAAAAAAAATATCTCATTTTAGTAGGTGCAATTGAACCTATGAATTTTAGTCTTACATTCCTATTACATCTTTATTTAATGCTAATAATAAATTATATCTGTATTTAATGCTAATAATGAATACTACTAATTATTAATTACAACAATCATTAAATAAATGTATTTTAGAAATAAAAGAAAAGTAAAGACAAACAAAAAAATTAATAATTTTTTTTTTACACAAATAAAGTACTACAGAGTATACTCTTTGATTAATGTTAATGAAAGCAAATACTCCATCTGTTCAAAAAAAAATATATGTTTATACTATTGAGCATCGATTTTAAGAAAAAATAGATAAAGTAAAATTATTGTGAAGTAAAAATAAAGTAAGGTCATATTTAATAGTAAAAACTAATTAGAATAAATTATGATGATATCTAAACTATTTAGATATTAAAGCATAATCTATCATTAATCTAAATTATCAAACCAATTATAAAGTTAAGATGGAGTTAATCTAGATATAACTTAAGAAAATTAGCATACTTTTAGTGATTGACAAATAGAGAAAATTAGCATAATTTTAGTGGATGTTGTGATTAGGAAGTAAACAATTTTTTTTAATCAATGTGCAAAAGCAAATGAAGGGTGGAATAATGATTTGTTTAATCATGTATAAATTATCAAAACTTTCCCTACAATATGTTCAAATTAATTTTTTTTTAAAATGGAGATTTGATTTGAATAAATATGAATATCTTTAAGAAAATACGTTTATTCAAATTATAATGTTTGTTTTTACTAATTTGAATAAATTTTGGCAATTTAATTCAATTTGGGTGGGCTTGAAAAGAGGACAAATAGTAGAATTAAAGAGTCTGGAGAGTTGTCTTGTTCATACTGTTCATCTGAACGTGATTATTCACTTTTTCCCATGGATTTTGGTTTGAAAGTCAAGCTATGAATATGATAGGGATTTTTTATTTTTTTAAGATAATTGCGTGGAAAAAATAAGAATTACAGACTATATTTTATTTTATTTATTAATTATTTTGATAGAAACAACATATGGGATCGGTGTTTACTAGGGTGGCACTATTGTCGGAATATTGATCGACATTGACCTTTTCATTTGATTTTTTTAAAATTAGGTTTAATATATTCAAAGAATATGAGCAACACGTTTATAGACAAACTTCAGTGCGTACCATGTATTAGGCTACGACCGTTTTGGTTGGTATCGAGATATATATATATATGTGTCCAAAAAAAAAGTACAGGGGGTTAAATCATCATTTAGGGCTCGTTTGCTGAGTTAGGTATGTAAACTCACTAAACAAACCAATTCTTAGAGATGGGATGTTAGTTAAGTCCTTTGGAACGTTCCTCATACTTTTAGTTAAAATCGGAAAATTACGAAGTACGTGGTTGGTAATGAAGTCTTTTATTGGATTGTTGAGGATAGAAGTTCATAAGTATGTTCACAAATAATTACAACAAGATTCAGAATCTTTAATCAAAGAAAGTTGTAAATATAGTTTACCATCTATTTTAGAAAAAATTAAGATAAAATATGTGATTAATGGTCAAAGAGTGAGTATCATTACTGATACTTTGACATCCATTCAAAAAACATTTTTATGGTCATCATAATTCATTTTTTTAAATAATACAATGAAATTGCATAAAATGATTAAATTTACAAAAATCATTAATCATGTTTGGAAGAAATTGAGGTTTGTTTAAAAGAATGAAGGATAGAAAACATTTTATTTGATTCCCAACTTGGCGTACTCATCCTGCACTGCGAGACAGAAAATAATACTTCCTCTGTTTCACTATAACTATAAGTTTCTCACTTTCCTTTTTTTAATATTCCACCATAAGTTTCTCATTCTATTTTTGACAAATTATTTTTTCTCTTTCAATCACATCACTTACACTTTATCTATTATGTTATCATACTTAATCTCATACTAATCTACTCCCTCCGTCCCGGTATAAGTTTCCCCTTTCTTTTGGGTGTTTTGATTAAGAAATATGATAAAATAATAGATGTAGTACAAGTGATGTGATGGTGAGAGAGAAAATAATATATTAGTATGAGATGAAGTATGATAAAATAATAGATAAAGTATAAGTGATGTGATTGGGAGAGAGAAAATAATTTACCAAAAATGGAATGGGAAACTTATAGTGGGACGTCCAAAAAAGGAAAGTGAGAAACTTATAGGGGGACGGAGGGATATTATTTTCTCTCTCACAATCACATCAATTGTACTACACCTATTATTTTATTATATTCTTTAATCAAAATATCCAAAAGAAAGGGAAAATTTATTTCGAGATGAGGGAGTAGATGATTGTAAAAATATTTGTATAGTCCATGTCCCCACTAAGCCGATTTAGCCCTACCCAATAACTTGATAGTTTGGGCCTCTTGTAGCCCTACATAAATGGTCTGGAAACTGGACTAATTAAGTGACGTCTGAGTTGCAACTTGCAAGGTTTATTTTTTGCCCAATTCATATTTTAATTTTATTATAGACTAGAATGTTGTTTAAAAAATATTATATTAAATATTTATTTAATTTTAATGGACTGTCAAAATCGTTTCCTTGAATGAAAAAATGACGGAGATGATTTGATTGGTAAAAATTAACGGTTACCTTAATTGCATTAAATTTGTTGATTTAAGTATGAAATAAAGATTAAATTTTATATTAAATAGTTTAAATATTTGTTTGATTTAAGTGAATTAATGACCAAGATCGTTTTCTTTCAAAAAATCATGGGTGAAATTATTTGATTAACCAAAAGTTAATGTGTTCCCTACAAGTGCAATAAACTTGTTGATTTAATTCGGGTCAATTGAGACCTATTTCACGAAATAACATTAATCAGTGAGACGGTTTCACACGGTGACACATGACTCAAGACCAGCTTCAACTTCAATTTTGAAGATCAATTATAATTAAAGTAAGCAGGTTACTAAAAAAATTATATCAATACATCTGTTTTACTTGATTTTGCATTCTAGTTAACGGAATCGACATGATCCAACGAGGTAGAACATTAAATAAAATACAAAAAGTGAATAGATGAATCGAGCTGGTCTTTAACCCGTGTCATTTTGATTATTATATATCAAATTAATGTGAAACATAAAAACAGATTAAAACTGATCGATGAGACAATTGAAAGCATGTGGATTAATTAGTGTGTATAAGGGTCAAGGTTCTCTACTGTGCACACGTGTTAAAAAACGTGTTTGCTATTTTAGTGAAAAAGTAGGACTTTGTGTAATAGACCATAAAACAATTTTTGGTCGACAGCATCAAATAATAGAATAATTTTATTCATAATAAAACACGGCACATGCACAAATAACACACAAAAATAGTATATTTTGCATTATAAAAAAACACTAACACATGCACAAAATTAATAATGATAGTTTCCAAAAACTGCATTACACGAAAATGACCAAATTACCTAAGTTGATCGAGTCATTTTCAACTCGATCAAAGTTGGCTAAATAGTCGGTGTGCATTGAGATCACTTGTTCCACTATATGAATGATTGATTTATATTATATTAAAAAATAATCAATGTTTTATAATATTAAGGATAACACGTGTTAAAAATTCAGCAGAATAGAATACTCAAAACACGAAAAGTGGAACATGAGAATCGAATCGGTTTTAGAAGGGGTTCATTTATTTTACCGTCTTACTTATGGATAGTACTATTATGTTGTATTGTATAGTACGTACTTGAATATTTTCTTTTAATTAGTATTAATGTAATACTAGTACTGTAAATAGTTCCATGTGAATCCCTTTGCATGCAAATTTTAGTGATCCTAGATCAATGAAGTTATTACTGGCTCGAGTGAATTATCGGATCAAATATTAATTTTCATATTTCGTTGTATGTTCATAAGAAAGAACTTTATGTGTATTCTCTACTTAAAGAATAGGTAGAAAAGCTTACGTATCGAAATCGGATTAAATAGAAAAACTCAGTAGTAACACATATTTTATCTTATAGTAACACATATTTGGAGACAGACTTTTTTGTTTGCTTTTGCGCAATTTGGTGAGAATAGTTTCGATATGTATTATAAAGTAGATAAAGTAAGGGTATTATAAGGTATTGTGGGGTCCATTGTAAATAAAGTTGATGACAAATTGAGTAATTAAGTGATGATTGAAGGGTGATGGTTTTCATAAAGTGTATGAGACTACATTTGATGGACGAATAATATAAGACAAATGTGACAACATTTCGTGGACGGAGAGAGTATAAGTTTTTTTCATGTTTCACTTTCGGGAGTTTTAACACATGTTGTCACCATTATTATTGGACACTGATTATTTTTTTTAAAAAAATTATATATCAATAATGTAGATAGTCTAACACAATGTGGAATACTAAAAATGAAACATGATCCAAAAAAAATTCAAATGGGATCACTTGTTCTTAATTTGGTGATGCATATCTTATTTCACTATTTGGGCTCATATAACTGTACATTAGACATTTTGTACGTTTTTAAGAGTTAGAACATTTTATAAGGGCAACATAGTCATTTCATGCATGAGTGTGTTTAGAACACTATGGGGTATGATTAGTGAGACCTTATTACAAGCAAATATAAGAGAAGAATTGAAATATGGAGTAACATTTAAATCTTCTAAATTAGTAAAAAATGAAAATTATTTAGGAACAAAATTCATTCTTCAAAGACAAACAAAACGAGGCAGAGTAATAAAGATTAATTGGTAGGTGCACAAAATAAATTTAATTTACATTTTTCTATTACAATTTGTTTCACACCACACATTCTCATGTCTATTATTTATAATATATATATATTTCGTGAATCACACATGAAAATTATTAGTACTAATAATAACTCACTTATTCTTACAAACGTGTGACAATTAAATCATATTGTATCATATCATATATGATCAACAAAAAAAAAAAAAAAAAGTATACATCTTGTTATTACTTGGAGCAATCAGATACCATCTTAGTCTCAACTCCGATTCTCCAACCGGTGAAAATTCCGGTGGCAACCGCAGGCGGCGCAGTTGAGCTCGCCTCGTGCGGCGATGAACTCCCGACAACCATCAACGGTGTATCCACCAATATTAACGGCTTGGTTCTTCATGCATTCACCATATCGAACTCTTTCATTACTACTTGAAGAATTTCTTTGGGAGGATTCCACTTTTCTAAGAACCACAAGTTTTTTTGTCATAATTCTTGCCAATTTTGGTCTCCTAACCCTAGCTAGCTAATAATGATTTTGTATCATGATCATTCCGACAAGAGTGTATATATATACAAGAATGAAGTGGATGGTATTAAATTGTCAAGAACAACGAAGAGTTGTGTAATGGTTATAGCTAGTGACAAGACCTTAACCTAACCCTAGTTGGTATATTTATATCATGAAAATTGAAACTAGTTTCCCACTTTGAAAAGGTGAAAAAATATTTTAATGGGGTGTGTGTCGGTTGTGGGATTGGTCCCCTGTTTTTATGTGTTATTTTATCTTGAATTATGTATTGTTTAACTTTATACAGCTTTTTTCGTTCCTTCGAAAATTGTTCATTGACTTTCTGCACGTTGATTGATTAAGGTATATAATATTATTGTATATGTGTAGTGAGTTGTTGATGTAGAGATAGATAAAAAAAAAAAAAAAATAGAAAGAGGTAGAAAAGAGAAAATGTGCAGAATTACAGTGAGTACGGTCAAAAATAGCAAAATGAACAACTTTCGAAGAGAAGTATATGATGAATTAGCCTAAAATAAATTGTTGAGATATTTGGATCTGATCAACGTGATAATTTAACATATCTACCAAAATCAGCCTTCAAATTATTATATGTACCCACAACTCGGTCAAATTTACTAAAACAAATCAATTAAAAAGTACCTTTCAAACGATTTTATGTCTCTAAAATCCATATCTTTCATTTATGCTCTTAGAATATATATATAATGAGTACCTTTATTGAACATAATTTGCCCATTTAATCAAGTGGATGTAAATAGTTCCATTTTATTTTCAAATACAAAATGAAACTGAATTGAAATAATATATAATTTAAATTATGATTCAGCATCTTTCTTTTGTTGACTTGGAAAATCAAGCTAGAGTGGGTGCACCGTGCACATAGTTCAATCAAGGGAAAGTATACTTGAAATTAAGTTTTGTTTTTTTCTTCCTTTCATTTCAAGAGAGTTTAATTTTGAATTGACTTGATAGGTCTACACGTTACATTCGGTGCACGGTATCAAGTTTAAGATATACACTCCGTTCGATTTATTAGATTGTGCATTTTTCATTTTGGTATATCATTTATTAGATTGAATTACTTTAGTATTTTTAATAATCGCATCAAACATTTTAAAATTACACTACTGCATACAAATTAATTATGTAATTTATGTTTGTTTAAGGAGAAATTAATAAAGAATAATTAAATAATCATATTTTCATCATACTTTTGTTAGCCATAACAAACATACATACATTTAGGAAGGTGTTTATGTGATTTTTAGAGAGAAACTAGAGCTTGGTTTTTAGAAAGAGAAGTAAATTGCTTATTAAGAGTTGAATTTTATTGATTTTGAGTTTAAAAAATCTAGCATGCACTATCTTTACTTTAATATTACATTTAATAAAACTTTAAATGTTGTCATGTGTCCTATTAGATATTGTTCCATTAGTTAATTTTAGCTAATTAGACCACTACGTCCTTCTCTAGCTTGGTGACCCGCTCGAGACTAGTTGTGAGCTTCCTTCAGGTCGAGGTGGGACCTCAACCTATACACATTTCATAAAGGCTTTCGAGTGTACTTGCTCGCTAACCTGGCCGATCAGGCGTGTTCAACCAAGTGACTGGTGACTAAGGCGGCATAACGAGACAATTCAACATAGTCGAACATGTGCGAGGTCGTTGACTCTTTTCCGATCTACTCTAAGTTTAAGAAACTGTCTTCACTATATTCGTTGGTCATTCAGACAACTTAACGAGGTTATACACTTTGACTCCTTGAATCATTATTATACTATATCACACAATTATCACCATATTATAAAACTAGTTAAATGTAGAATTTTTCTTTTTAAATGTATTTACGGGTTAGGCATCCCTTTTAACGGATGTAAAAATAGTCATAGATTAACTAACCTCCATAATAATGAGATATCATATCATTAATGTTTAAAAGTAGTACTACATCTAACCCGTACTAATTAGATTTTATTGATATCATTAAATAAATCTAATACAGAATAAAATTAATTAATAAATCTCATCCAACTCATTTTTTTTTTTAAATATTGTACTATATCTTTTAATATGCCACATGCAGAGATTTGTTTGGCGAATAGTGAAATACGGCGTATATTAAATTAAATATCAATTATTTAATTGTTAAATTCTCACGTAGTGTCATTTCATTTGATTAAATACAATCAATTTACTAGTACACTTTTTGTATTAAAATAATGTAAATTATAATCTAAATATATTAGTAAAATGGATATATAGAGTCTTGTATGATACAATTTCATACATTCATACATGAAACAAGCCTCCAATTTTGTATATGAGACTTATTTAACTTTAAAATGTAAGTGATTGATATATAGTTCCATTTAACTCTAAGACTTATTACCCAGCTCAAACTAGCTGATATTTACCTCCTTTTTTTTATACGTACATTAAAATGAGAGAGAATCGATTATATTAAAAAATGTACTAGTAAATTTATATAATTGTATTTAATCAAATCAAGTGACACTATGTGAGAATTTAAAGTATTAAAAATTAAATTAAATAATTGATATTTAATATACGCCGTATTTCACTGTGCACCAAACAATTCTCTGCATGTGGCATATTAAATGATATATAGTACTGTATTTAAAATAAATGAGCTGGAGTCTCCATTGGTCCACACATCCAATTGAAGAAACTCAACCCTTTGATGAGTAATATATACGACTAGTTCATTTAATTTTTTTTCCAATTGAAGAGACTCGACCATATCCAAGAGGCATCTTCCCGTTGTTTCCGCGATCATTTTCCGTATATTAAGAAAGGAAAAGACGAAGTTAGAATGTGAGATAACTTAAATGGTTAGAGTATCACTATTTAAGTCTAAAGTTCTGAATTCGAGTCATGAAAAAAAAAAAAAAAAACATAATAAAAAAAAAATGCAAAAACGTACAATTTATATACTCTGAGTTGTAGATAATTTTTGTAATCTGCAAGAGATATATATGTTCTAAGTTTTAATATAAGCTTTGACAATTTTTGCAATTCGAGTTCACGAGCAGAATACCGCTTGATTGTGAATGATGTTGCATCCTACCTAACAAAAATTTACATCATCTATACGGCCGAAACAACGACGTTCCACCCCTGATTAAAGTGAATTGTTAGAACCCTACTTTTCCAAACAAAATTTCTCAAGTCTTTAGGTCTTAATACACACCCGTAATGTATTCTGTATGCAATTATTGACTATAATCGTTCACAACATGGAACAACATTATTTTGATTTTAATGTAACAAAAGTTTTTTAATGTATAAACACAAAACATCAATTAATTTTTTTTAGGTGGGATGCCACATCATTAATTCATTGTCAGTAGGTATTATTGCCATGACCTCAAATTGCAAAAATGTGTTGAAGTGAGATTTTTTTATTTCCCAAAATTATTAGATTGCAATTCGAATAATGATGGCCTATGATTTTACCTGTAATTAAGTCCTATATTTTGTATATTTTAAGATATTTAACCATGAATATTGATATATTAACATTACTTTTGAGGTATGTAAATAGCGAAATAATTTCAAATCTTTATAATTAATAAAAGTTTAATTTTACGCATTACCAATAACTAACACGCCAAAAAAAAAAATTAAAAAAAAAACACGATTTTGTTTTCAGTACAAAAGTGATGACAGAAAAACCGAAGAGTATGTTTCTTGCCAATTGAGTTCACTTTGTAAAAAAAATCTAAAATTAATCCACGCTCCTTATACAATGTTATTGAGGTTAATTCACAGATGATCAGGTAACTTTGAGTCTACAAAATTTATATAATTTTTTCTTTTTCAATTTTTAGTCATTTTAATCTCAATTTTATTTCTTTTAGTATCAATTTTAATAATTTCAGTGTCGACTGTGTATGTCAATTTTGGTCCCCTTGTTGATTTGGAGGGATCACATACACAAAACATGCTTACATTTGCCACATTGTATTTGTTATTAAATGTAAATTATTACATTATTTTAATATTTATTCATTTACACATATTTGGAAACACGGTTTATCTATAATTTTGACAATTAGACCATTTGATCTCCATTCTGATTGGCCCAAATGCTTAGCCAGCTCATTTTACATCCTAGTAATTTATATACATGTATTCTATACTCATATTTATTCTATAAGAATCCTGTAAAAAAATTAGAAAATATAAAGAATACTAGTAGGAGTAGTATTTATGGTGATAAAGAACCAACAATTGGGCTTATATCAAAATCATATACATATGATATGGAGTATATAATTGGATATAGCTCAGGAGAATATTTACCACTTTAATTAGATTCAGAATAATAAATAAATATTTATTTTTATGGTTTGAAGTTGAAGGTATGTCACATCTTACAATTTGAGCATGGACTCAAGCAGGTACCTCCTTCAGTTGTAACTCAAAAAAAAAAAAAAAATACTCACTCCGTTTCAAAATTATTTGCACCACTTTATGGGCACATAAATTAAAAAAAAAGTAGTAATGAGTGATGTGTTGAGAGGTAATTTTATAAATTTTTATGAATAAAATAAAGTGAATAATTAAATTGAGGGTAAAAGTAATGACATTTTATGTAAATATTTGAATATTGTGAGGGTAGATTTATGAAAAAGTTTCTTTTTTAGAATGTGCAAATAATTTTGTGACAGACGAATAAGGAAACAATGCAAACAATTGTGCATTAGAGTAGAGTGAGTAAAAAACTTGGATTAAAATAAAGATTAAAGAATAATAAATTCCAGCCTAGAACTAGAAAGCCCATTTATTCTGGGCCTGGGCCGGGGCATTATGATTGTAGTAAAAGTGTAACATTGCACATTTCCACTTGCAAATATTAGATGCACCCTTTAAGTACAAAAGAAAATTAAATTCAATTTCAAAAAGAGGGATTATTTAATAATTTATAATTTCTTTCATAATATTTTTTCTTCTTTTTATTAACTTGAAAAAGAAAAGAAAAACTAGAGGTCGGAACCCATTTACATTATCTTCATTTTAGCTGTTTAAGCAAAATGCATGTCAACCAAACCTAGTTATAGAAGGAGAACAGGTTTTTTTTTTTTTTTTTTAAAGGAGTTGGTTTTCCGTGTATGTATTCCCTCCGTCCATGAATTGTAGTTTCATTTACCTCATATTCTTTGTCTATCAAATATAGTCCCATACACTTTATGGAAACTATCAGCCTTCAATTCATCACTTAATTAATCAATCTGCCATCAACTTTATTCACAAACAATCACTTTATTCACAATGGACCCCACAACACCCTATAATACTCTTACTTTATCTACATTTTTCTTAAAACTTGTGTCTCATCCCAATGAGACTACATTTGGTGGATAGAGGGAGTATAATATATATACTCCTCTATTTAATTTATATTTATTTCACTAACCGATACAGATTAAATGAACTCTGTTACTAATTTTTTTTTACCTTTATACGGAGTAGCAGTTATTTAATGTTATTGTTCGAAAAATTTCACTCCTCTTAGGGCAAAATTAGCTATAGATTCATTCTTATGTGAATTAATATAATGTTCGATAAACGTTTAATGTAATTCCACGGTTTATTAATATTATATCAATAATAATAAATGACTTAATTGTAAATAATTAAAATCACCACGGTTTGCATAATTGCAATCCAATTCAGGCAATTGAAATATGGCAAATTAATCACAAATTTGAAATGATTTTGCAATTTAGGTTATTTTAGATTGTAATTAAATTGAAAATGGTAATTTTATTTTAATTTTGATATTCTTTTCAATGATTATATAGGAAAATAAGAAGGTATATAAAGCATAGGCCCCAAGTTGGGTTCAAAATCAAAATCAAAATCACACTTCTCTCTCTGTACTATTTCACAAGTCACATGAATAATACAAATAATCAAACTTTAAATAGAAAATGCACATGATTTTTTCAAATGAGGCTGTAATAAAAAGACAAACAATGGATGAATATTGGCCAAGAAATTGAAAGTTTTTTTCAAAGAATTTGAGGATATCCTTTCATTTTAAAATTATATTAAACACTTTATTTCCTTAAAAGGCATGTTATATTGATTGCATTCATACATTTTTGTCTATCATCCATAAATTATTTTTCAAAAGTAATTAACCAGTTTTGGAATAATGTTTTACTTTAGGCCACTCACCAAAAGGTTTGAGTTGATGATTTATGTAGTCGAACCAAAATCAACATGTTTTTATATTCAAATAAGGCCTAGAAGAACATTATGATTTTAGGAAACACTTATATGAATTATTTCACGTGAAATATTAGTATATTTAACAAAGAGTGAAAAATTCGTGGATTTGTAGCAGGTCTGACTGATCAAAAGGATTTTTCCAAAAAAATCACAGAGAAAGCTAACAGAAAAAACGGGGTTCAGATCTGTGTTACTATAAATGTAATTACTCCGTATATGTTAATGTAAGGACAATTTTTTTTTTTTTTTGAACGGTAAATGTATTCTCATACGCCTCGAGTACATGGGGTACTCAACCCATATTTTTACAAGTAGTTAATGTTACGTATACGAGCGATGCTCTCAGCCTCCTAAACCTATATGTCTTACTCAACAATACATAGTAAAGGATTACTAAACCAAACTCCTATTGACGCGTTTTGTATTAATAGCTTCTGTCCTCCTAACCATTCCCAGAGGTTCAGTTTGATGCTCTCTATCGTCCTCTTGTGCTCCTGGTTTATCCCCTCAAATCTTTTGCGGTTTCGGCTCCTCCAAATTTCCCATGTGACGCACGCCCAGAGGCTGTCCATAAGTTTTTTCTTTACCTTGCCGCTTCCGAGTGCTTCCCTGTGTTGCAGAAAATGCACTGCTAGATCATTGTGCGGGACCATCATCACGTTCAACCATGAGTAGCATTCCTGCCACAATGCGGTAGCGACACCGCATGTAAGGACAACTATGTGTTACTATAAGTGTAAATAACACATAAATTAACTTTTCACATGAATTATTAATACAATTAATTTAAGGAAGGATAAAAAAAAACTCGAGATTTTTTGCAAGTCATACCAAATCAAACGTATCTTTAAAAAAAAAAAATTACCAAATAGAAAAAAATAAAAACTTGTTCTTAATCTGTGTTACTTTAAATACAAGTAACACACATATATTGATTGAAAATTGTGTTACTATATAAACACAAGTGTATTACTTTGTAGAGAAAGATGTGTTACTATATAAATAAGACGTCATTATTGAGAGGGAATGAGATATCCACATTAAACACAATCATGTTGAATAGTTTATCGATCCATACAATTACAAAAACATAATTATCAACAATTAATTGGAATAAATTTGTATGTGGTATTATTGTTGATTTTTTCTCATTCATTCAAAAAACGAATAATGATTTCTCTACCTTGTTTCGTGATTAGCAGATCGAAAATCTGAACAGTAGAATTGATAGGGAACAAATTTTCTAAAGTTTTTATTTATGAAAACCTGCAGATTTCGCGCAGATCGAAGAGAAGAAGGCGACGTTGAAGATAATTATTTTTTTTTTTTTTTGAAGTTTGCAGATTTCGCGCAAAAAAAGAAGAAGAGAGCGCTGAAAAAGAAGAAGGAGATCGGATACTGGGTATGGGTGGAGGAATGTGTCAAATTTCACACGTACGTGAAATATTCTATATTAAATTTTTGGTATGATTTTAATGTATTATATTTATAATATATTTCCTCCGTGCACTAAAATTGTGCTCATTTCTTTTTTTGGATCCATAAAATACGTGTTTATTCTATTTAAATAGTTAAATTTTAAATCTTTTTTCTATTTTATTAACAAGATTGAGTATCTACTAAATATATTTTTTACTCATTATATTATTTATAATTAAAATATGATTTTTTTAAAAATATATATAAAAAAAAGTAAGCACACTTTTTAGTGAACAGATAATTAGTTTATAAGTTGTATAGTACTAATTCATTAGGCTCGAATCAGTAATTCAACTAGTTGGGCCTATAAGCATCTACATAAATAATGCTATGGCCCAATTAGCCTAATTACTCTAGGATAAAAATTTCTATCAAAGATATGTATGTTTCACCATAAAATTAAATTGCATTTTGTGCATATTTTTTAAATGATAGGAGTATTAGTTATTTTGTTAGAAAATATTATTAATTGTTTTATTACGAATTGTTTTACTACACATATTGTAAGTTATAAAACAAGTTTTTTATAAAACTAACTTAAATAAAACGTTTTTTTAATCACACGTCATATGTTAAACTGTATTCCATTACTTTTTATACTAAATAATTATTTTAAAAAAAAAGAGAGAATTATTGTAAATTTGATTCACTAGAGAACTTTTTTTTTTTTTTTTTTTAAATCTATGCATATCCATTAAGGTAATTAAGCCATAGTTTAATTCTACTATTATAGTGCTAACATTATAATATGCTTTAATTATATGGAACTCAAGCTACATACGGAGTATAAATCATTGTCGATCACATGATTAAATCGACAGTGTAATTGTCATTGCTCACCAATCACCATGAAGTTGGCATTTGTGCTTAAAACAAAACATTATAATCTGGTGTTGGAGATCATGAAAGTATAAGTCCACGTTTGATAAATATATTGTGAAATCTATGATCACATATTTCGATCATTTTATATGTATAAAATTGAATGTATTTTTGTGTGTTAGAAATAAAATTTATTTTACATTTATTTTGAATCTGATATACTCATCATCTATATTAACTAATTTACCCTCCCAAATTAAAATTGACATTTTGGTTTGTTATTTGATGATGATGTTATTATTCATGAGGGACTTTATGCCTTTACAGATTTTAATTTATTAATGTGGTGAAAATTAAATTAAAATTTTCTTACATACACGAGTAGCACGACGGGTATGTTTTAGTTGGAATTTGAAATTTTGATATCGTGTATCATACTTTGTTTCAAATCCAAGCTGGATTCAATGCATTTCACAATATTATTACACCTTCTATTTAATTCTTCTTGTTATTCCAATCATTGAATAATTTCATATATACATTATTCATTAGCTGCTTGTTTTTTTAAATCAGTAAAAACAAGATATATTTTATTAATTGTTTTAATTAGCACTTTGTATCATCACATATTCACACCCCGTTGTAAAGTGGGTGTATTGAACAAATATCAAATTATGAGGGAGAATGAGTTGAGTCAAGTCGGGCTTCACGTTAAAAAGGCATGTTATTGTTAGACTCAAATATAATATGTTAATTTGTTAATGCTCATTGGACGAGCTGACTCAACCAACCTACTGATACATAGAATGGGATGACTTATGTGAAAGATCTTTTTAGTCGAGGTGGTAATTCGTCTCAAGTGGACGCCCATGTATATAGCTGGCTCGCTGACTAGCTTGAACGAGTAGAGTGTTGATTTGGTATTGACGAACATACCCTGATCCCTTCATCACTCACTATTGACGGTTATACAACGATTTTCAAATTGCTTTCATCTCATTTAAGTGGTCAACCTCTTTGATTTTGACTTAAGTGATGAAGATCGAGAATAAAAATTTAATTCTTTGTACCTGATTGAGATTTATTTTGCATTATTTGATGCATACTTGATCGTGAATTTTTTTTTTCATCAGTTGACGGTTCTAATCTGTCTATGCACAATCATTGAATAATTTCATACATTATTCATTAGCTGCTTGTTTTTTTAAATCAGTAAAAATAAGTTTTTATTAATTGTTTTACAACTTTTTATCATCACATACATTGTAAAGTGAGTGTACTGTACAAACATCAAATTAGGAGTAGAAATGGATTGAGCCGAGCCAGGCTTTTCACATTGAAAAGTTTGGGCATGTGAAATGTCTTATGTGAAAGGTCTTCTTAGCCGAGGTGGTTGTTCGTCTCAAGTGGGAGCCCATGTATAGCTGACTCGCTAGTTAGCTTGAACGAGTAGAGTGTTGATTTGGTATTGACGAACATACTTTGATCCCTTCATCACTATTGATTGTTTTACAACGATTTTCAAATTGCTTTCATCTCATTTAAGTGGTCAACCTCTTTGATTTTGACTTAAGTGATGAAGATCGAGAATAAAAATTTAATTCTTTGTATCTGATTGAGATTTATTTTGCATTATTTGATGCATACTTGATCGTGAATTTTTTTTTTTCATCAATCGACGGTTCTAATCTATCTATGCACAATTTGGTAGACATGCATCAATCGATCTATTAATTATAGTACTTTGTATTAATTAAATTTTTATTAGCCGCCATAAAAATCCTAGAAACTTTTAAAATGTTGACAAAGTCAAGAAACCTTCACATGTTCTGCATTTAAGCACCGATTGTTTTCGTAATAAAATAAAATTTAAATCAAATGTGTACTACCGTAATTTAAAAAATATTAATTTCGTATTATACTCTTAAATCTTAATAAATATTCGTATTTCTCATTGTTGGTCCCGTAATTTTCCCAACACTCTTCAAAAAAAAGAAAATCGCACGCCTCTAATTTTGGTCTTTTTTTTTTTAGACGCAAAGAAAGTATCAAAATCAATCAATGTGATGTAAAGTAAATTGCGTGAAATCCTTAATCCATGTTGGGAAGACGTGGAGAGACGACAACTATTTGTGCTCGCTTGTAAACTAATCCATTTAAATCTCTTGACGTGTGTCAGATCTCCCACTTTGTGATGTTTATCAAGTGGCTGAATATATCAGAGATGACAAAATTTTCAGGGCCTGAAAAATTTCTTCACTCCAGAATGACTTTGATTGCCTATTTGGAATCATAGCAAATGCACGAAAAAATCACTTGTAAATCTTTACATTTTTCAATGTCAATTGCGATTGCTACTAGTTCAGCTGCAAGGATAGAGGTAGCCAGGATTATCGACAGCCTTAAAACTCGCAAGTGATGCCTTATCCACATTGGACCATTCAACATAACCTACGACATAAACGTGTATTTCCTCATTAAAAGTTGCATCAATCAAAAGGAACCACTCGATATATATCTTTCCTAGCTGAAATTCAACTTTTGCAAATCGTCAGTTAATTCCACTGTATATATGAATGATTGACATGTGTCATATTAAAAAATAATCAACGTTCTATAATATTGAGAGCGACATGTGTTAAAAATTCAGTAGGGTGGAATACCAATAAAACATGAAATGTGGAACAGAGAAATCGAACCGATTAGGCCTCGTGTTAGTAGTAAATTAAATACTTCAATGAGCATCCAATGCGTATTAAAATTCAAGTAGGAAAATTGAGTTGCATATATGTAGCACATAAATTTTAGAAAAGGTGCCATACATATATAATACGAAATCTCATTTACACATATATTATAGAAAGTTTGTACCTACATTATTGGCCTCAATAAAGCTATAACCGATCAATAGTAGAATTTAAACCATTAATCATATGCAAATACACATTATAAAAACAGATGTTTTTCAGTTTCAACAAAAAGGGCACAAAGTATTTCCAAAGTTCATGCTTCTTTTAGTCAAATTTGTCTTTGTTATTACTCATTAATTATTCCATTTAATTTCTTAAATAGTCCCGTGCACAATATTATTATTTTTTTGAAAAAGGAAAATTTTATTGCTAACGAGTACACGGGGTACTCAATCCGTACTGTTACACTCTAGATTCCTAATTTTCTCGAGAACACTTCCTTAGTATCTACAGTTACCTTTGCTCAATCATACAAATTAAATAAATGGATCACAACACCAAACTTGAAATAGATGAGTTTGGAGCAATTAAGTTCTCCCCTCCAAACCATGTCTACAGGTTCATTTTGACGTTCACCATAGCCTTTTTCACATTATTAAAATAAAGAATTAGAAATGGCCAAAGTGTTGAGTCTCATTAATTAATATAGGGAGTGTGTTTTACTAGGTAGATTGGAAATATCAAATTAGAGAATCCTTTTAGAAAAATGATATTCTAACTAAATTTAATTAAATACCAATATTTTCAAGAATTTGGGTATTTCCAAAGCTAGTCTGTGCCGCCAAACACATAATAATGTATCTGTAATTTCCAAAAAGCATCAAAAGTCAAACCCTAATTCTCATTACACATATCAAATGTACAACAAATGTTGCACATGGTACAAACAGCTTAGTTCTAGAAGGATCAGAGAGAAAGGGTATTATTCCTATCTTGCCTATAGAGTCTCTAACTACTAATTAAAGTTGTAATTAAATTTACACTTTTTTTTGCTCATCTTCAGGCAACATAGATATTCATGGACTAAATTAAAAACCTAATTTAAAACCTTAAATATATAAAAAACATTAAAATTAAAGAACCTAACAACTGCTAAGTTGTTATGAAGAATCACATTTTCTTCAGAACAAATCAGCAGTTATGTCCATGAAATCCCCATCCTGCCCTTGTGCAACTGCATCCTCCAAGAGCCACTTCTCCAACAAACTGAGGGGCATTTGTGTCTCCACATTAGACTTCTTCTCAAATTTGTTGCCTTCTTGAATAATATCCCCCTCGGAGCCCTCCGAATTCGACCCGAAAAAAGTCGGGCTAATTGTCCCCTCACTCGGGCACGAACTAAGCCCGAACGAGAGGGCATTAGCAGTACTCTGGGTGCTTTCAGACGAGGCTCCCAGAGACGATTTCGGAGGCTTTTTCGCCCAGTTTTCGAGCAAACGAGCGATGTTTTCAGCACTCGATGCGTATGTACATGGCGGAATCGGAAAGTGCTTCGATTCGGGCGATGAATCGTTCTTTTCGGATTTATCCAAAGAGAGGGCTTCACATAGGGCCTGTCTGGCAGTGTGGATATCAGTTTGAAGCCTTCTTTCCCACTTTCCCTTTGAAATTGTTTGAGAAATATCTGAAGAGCTACCATTTTCACTCTTGTCATCATGATTCCCTTGAGTCTTTATTCCCAATTTCTTTTTCAAGTGAGTGTTCCAATAGTTCTTGATGTCATTGTCGGTTCTTTGAGGAAGATATGAAGCTATAGCAGCCCATCTGCAAATCAAACGAACATTTGGTCTCTCAAATTAGTCCGTCTTTTTGTCGAATAACAAGACTTAAAAAAAAAAAATTGAAAATGTCACAAATTGAAAAAAATTACCAGGTTAATTTAGACACATAAGTAATCACCAGATATGTAGCATCTATAAATTAAACATTGAATTTATTTTACAATTTTCACATATAGATATAATTCACAAGATATAGGCTCTATTAAATTAACATCAACACAGCTCAAACAGCTCAAATGGTTAGAACACTATTTTTTTATTTATAAATTACTCTTCCTCATAAATTCATCTGTGATCGAAAAAACATTATTTTTCATCCCAATCTAATCTAGAAACGTCAGATTTGGGCACACAAAAAATTACCAAGAAGTCTAAATTCATGACTTATTTGTAATTATTCAAAAGTTTAAATTAAATTGCAATTAAATAAAAGATGGTCGGTGATTTAAAAAAAAAAATTCTAACCCTAGTTAAACAGATCTTGCATGCTCCCACATATAGTGTGAGCTTAATTTTGTTGTTAAATTTCACTACAAAAAAAAAAATACGGAGATTTGCGACGGCCATACGTACCGGTTTCCGAGAAGAGCTTGGAGGTGAATAATCATCTTCTCCTCCTGCTCGGAGAAGTTGCCGCGCTTGATTCCCGGCCGGAGATAATTAGTCCACCGGAGCCGACAACTCTTACTGCATCGAAGCAAACCTGCACAGATCCATCCGAGACAAATTAACATTCAATTCAAAATTCAAACTAGTAACAAAAATTTATTACACCTCTTAAATGATTGCACCTAACCTAAAAAAAATAAAAAATAAAAGGGACATATATAACACATAAGTTTGATTTTTTTTTTTTAAATAAAAAAAAACTTGCCTGTATTAGAAGGAACAGCCCTCCAATTTCCAGGGCCATGTTCTTGAATGTAAGTAACAAGAATTATGTCTTCTTCAGGAGTCCATGGCCCTTTCTTGATTCCAATTTTGTCACAACATGGTGGTCTCCCCATTTTTGAAATTGAAAAAGGGTTTTTTTTTTGGAATTCAATTTTTGTGAGGTGAATTAATAATTTGGGAGGGTTTTCATGGTTGAGTTTTAGGAGTGGGGAGAAATGGGAGAGACAGGAGTCTAACTGAGGGATAGGGATTTGTCTGAAGGGAATATATAGAGGGAGAAATTAAAGTGTTAGATAATTTAATAATTAAATAAAAGGGATTTTGTTATTATCTTCATGATCATCAAAAGAGTCAAAAGAGGCCAGCAAACTGCATTTACTCATTTCCTATCAAAAGTCAGCTTCTCTCTCTCTCTCTCTCTCTCTCATATTAAGACACAACGAGTGAGTGGTAATCAATTAAATTATTAATTAATTAATGTTTTAACATTTTGATGTATATACTTGACATGTGAAATTATATAATTTGAATTGGTTGCCCAATAAATAATTCAGCTTTTTGCACCACCCCTAAATGCATGATTGAATTGATTGATTATATATATTAATCATGTGTATATGATGGAATTTTAATTTCTAGCTTTTGTTTAATTTCACATACATAAATTACTAAAGGAAATAGGTACGTATATGTTCTGAAATTTCTTCTCTTGATGTTAAATTTTGTTTTGATAAAAGAGTGTAATATTGGCTTAGCGCGCTAGGTTTAATTTGCAGGGGAAATCTTAAATGGTGAGGAATTTTTTAGTAAAATTGTTAATATGAACATGTAGATAAGTTTGAATACGTTAAAGTAAGATTGCGAAAAGTAGATGATCGATAGTGTAAATATTATATTGTATGTTGTATTTACGTAACACGATTTTATAAATAAACGATTTCACACAGGGTAATAAAGCTAGTCAACGTGAGAATTTAATATTTCCGCAAATCACTCATTTTGTTGTCGTGTGTCGGTAATTAGGGGTCATAACGAGTTAGACTATTCAATAGGGGCCTATGACTCATTCTACTTAAGTTTGATCCGGCCCTTTTTTAAAAAATAAGACAATTCTAAATCTTTTTAAAAGTTTTTTTTTTTTATCAGGCCAAATTCATGTTCCACTGGTATTCCATCCTACTGAATTTTTAACACGTGTCTAATTTATTTAAAAAAAAAAAAGCCAGACATTTACATTTTTACACACTTTAGTCTACCAACTATATATATATCATATCCAAAATTTTCGAATTGAAGCCTGTCTAATTAGCTCACCCATGCATGATCGGACCAATGAGCTATTGGCAATTTGCTTCCATGGAAATATACGTGAATTAATTGATCCTTAATTTGGCAGAAAATAGAGCTAGGATCATGAGGTGTTTGTTTCATCATATTTGAATATAGGGTAGGTTTCCTGTAAATTCAACTTAGTGATTTTTTTTTCAAGTGTCACTCTTGTACCTTTGCATACAAAATGCATGTCACTGTTTAAAAATTGTTCAGTTGTAATTCTAGAATATTAGATGAAATATTATTTAGAACCCGACATTTCAAATTAAATAGGAAAATCATTAGTCTTATAAGAACTGCCATCATGGAAAGATATATAGATTATGGGTCAAAATCAAAATTATATTGTGAATTAATTAAATGTTAGCTCCAAATCAACTTCAGGGAGTAATTAATTAATTATATAATGATAGCTAATTAACAGTGACAAAAAATAACAGAATGATGCGTAAGTAGCATGAAAGCTAGGGTGATGGGTTTTTTTTTTTCGTGGAGTATTGAACTTTTATTTGTTGACATGGAATATTCACTCTCCCTCATGTTGTAAACATGTCTATATAAAATTAAAATCGACCTATTTTGAACCACTGATTATTGAACTGTCGATTTCGATTAAAAAGTTAAACTTGATCGAAATCGTTAAAATAAGGTTCGATTTCAAAAAGATCAAAACGGCTTGTTACAGTTAAACCACCAATTCTGGTTAAAATCGGTCGAGTCGACGATTTTGACCCTTTTATATATAAATAAATAAGTGAGAATTTAAGTTGTACGGAGTAATGTTTTGTAATGTATCTAAGTTGTAATTTTTCCCATGTTTTCCCTTCAATTTATTCAAAATCCAAAATTTCAATCTAGTATAATTTTTTTTCTCAAAACATTCTTATATTGATTCAAATTTCAAAACATTCCCCAGTATCCCCTCCATTTTTAATTTTGTTTTAAAATCTAATCTGTTGTAATTTATTTTATTAAGTTTGTATAATTAATTTATTAATTTGTTGTAATTAATTTTATAAGTTTGTATAATTAATTTTCTGTAATAATTTATTTTATAAGTTGGGTAAAACTTTGCAATTTGTAATTAGTTAAGTGTAAATTTAAGTTGTGTAATATTAATTCAAATTTTATATAGTACTTTATTTTCTAAAAAATGAGTGAAACACTAATAAAAAATGAGTGAAATTAAATGTAGTACACTAATTTTTTTTTATTATGAATTACTGATATTTTTTAATACTCTAACACATATTAATATATTAAATAGTAAAGTGAAACGTTAAAACTAATCCAAATAATCTCATTTCATTGTATATATGTGCAATTATTCATGGTTAACCTATTGTATAATAATTACACTATTGAGAAGGGTAAAATAGAGATATTTAAAGAAAAATACATAGAGGGGTATTATAAAAATTGTGAAACACTTAAAAAGTCATGTAATAATAAAATAAAATTGAGGAATTATCAAGGATGAAAATATCTGTATCGGTGGAAATATCGAGATCTTAAATTTATAGAAATATCGATGGATATATCGATATCGGTAAATTTTAAAAATTGTAAAAATTTAATATCAAGCCTTTAGTACATAAAATCAACAAAATAATTTGAATACATTTTATATCAGTGATAAATTTATATAAAATATAATATACAATGTTATTTCGTATGACATTTATCGATATTTTTCAAAATTTATCGACATTTTCTCGATATTTTCCGATATTTTCTCGATATTTTACCGATATTAGGCTCGATATTGTTATTGTCTACTGATATTTATCGATATTTTCAATTTTTTTACAAATATCGTGGAAATATCGATTCTTCCCAATATCGATATCGATGACCCCAAAAAATGGATATATCGAGGATATATCGAGAATATTTCCGGATATTTTCATTCTTAGGAATTATTAATTACTAGGATTATTTTTATTTTTGTCTTCACTGAAGAGTGATAACAGTCACTACCTATCCACGTGGCAATAATAAACAAATTCAAATTTATTGCAGATTTGACAAAATTGAAAGGTGGAAAGTGAGCTTCGTATACGGTATTGCCGAATCGGGTATTCAATCACATGTATATATTTTTTTAATACTGCATTTATATTTGATATATATTAAAAAAAAAAACTGCATTTATGTAAAAATCTAAAATATTATTTGATAAAAATAATTATATTCCTTATGTAAATTTAATTAATTATGGAGTATATAGTAATCTTTAAGTATGTTATTAAAATAAGATAAAGATCTGAGTGAGTCAATTTTACGGCTATGTGTTCATAAATTAGTATAGTACTCCATACAAATTAATATTAATCCCTTCTAAAGTGTTATATTTAAAGTATGTTACATTCTACTGTGAAACCTAAGATATTTGTAGTGTAATTATTATACAATAGTTTAAATTATGATGATATATAACAATAAAAATTGAAAGATGCCCAATCTTAGACTATAACAATTTTACTTTGTAGGTTAGTAGGGGAATTGACGATTGAAAGCTAATTAAACTATGGTGGGCCTGTTTAGATAAGGCCGAACATACCCAAAAAGAATGGGAGCATATCAGTCCTATACACAATGTTTAGGTTTAAAATATATCGTTTAATCTAAAAATTCAAACTTTAATATTAATTTTTTAATATTCTTAATTTGTGAATTAGAAGATTTATTGAGTGAACAATTTAAATGGATATAGTTACTTTCAGCAGAATCGAACTCAGAACTTTTGAACATGAGTTTTAAGACTTTAATACCATGAAAAAAAATTATTTCATCAAAAAGTTCGAGCAGATTAATTTCCTAATAATATTCAATTTAAAGTGGGGTCGTTTAGCTCTTCTTCCATTTTTTATTTTTTTTCAAAAAGTATTTAGACAATCTCTATTTAAAAAAAAATCAACTTGGTATATCACACTTTTTTTTTTTTTTTAGACAACTTGGTATATCACACATTCACACTAAACAAAGCTTTCAACACGTACACCAATAGTTAGAAAATGAAAAGAAGGAAAGTAATAATGCAATAAAAAAAAAAAAATTAAACGATGCCTCTTTAATGGGAAAGTATATTTAATTTTACATGGCAAGAATTGTCTTAGTGATCACTTAACTACTAATTAATGCTCGTAGTATAAGGTTTGGTAATTTAACATAATTAAAATTGTAAAGTATAATGGTTGGTTTTTCTTCATCCGCACGTAAAGTTGTTATTCGAGTCGAATTGAGCCGAGTACTTGAAGTTCAGTTCGTCTCGATAACATAAATGAGCTAAAAAACGAGTCTAGCTCGATTCATTAACGAGTCGAACGAAATTAAAAGAAAAAAATAGACATCGAGCCTAACAAGTCAAGCTTGAGACGATTCGTTAGTAAATCGAGTATTTAACGAGCTCAACTGACTATGCTACACGAGTCGAGACGAGTCTCGTTAAGGCTCGGTCGAATAACAACACTATCCACACGCTTATAATAGTGAATCGATGTCATAGCGAGGCAAATGCTAGACCCTTAACTCAATTTAGAATTTTTGCTTCATCCTAATCTGAGGTCGGAGACTTTTTAGCAAATTGTGCTAGCTTATGAACCGCACCGCACGGTCCGCACCGCACCGTTCCTAGATTTAAAAATAAACGCAACGTCACACAATACGACATCGTTGACCAACTTCCAAAACTCCTCCAAAAGAAGGCCTTCCTGATCCGACAATTCCCGTTTCTTCTTAATTGCTTAGATTTTATCCATGGATCGAGTCGGTTTCCAAACTGAAATCCATAATTCTAATAGATCTACAATATTCCTTCCAAGTTTCAACGCCACTCTTAGTTTCGTTATAGCATTTAAATATTTTTTTTTTAATTGAAAAAGTGAAACTCACACCCGAATAGATTTATTTTTCGTCACGTAACTTACACGTTTTATAAACGTTAAAAAAGAAAAAATTTAATTTACGTTCAATTTTTGCCAGAGACTACCCCATACATCTACTTGAGAAATCGATAGTGTGTAAGAAATAAATAAAAATATTTTTTGTAAGTTCCCTAAAAATCATGAAGAATTGAAGTTTTTTGTGGTACGCTATATATAATATAGCGTACGGCCGCAAAAGTTAATTTTAAGTGTTTTTTGCTTTAAATTGCAGTTATTTATCATTTATGTGGATAATAATTCAGAAATCTATTATTAGCTTTAATTAACCACGCGATTACTTCACATAGTGTTTTCTACATATGTTATGGAAATAATTAACCTTTTAAAATATAAACTTTTAAGGCACCTACCTATGAATATCACTCCATTATTAATATAGGAAAATTAAATCGAACCTAAATGATTTTACGAATCATTTAGGATGAAGATATTTGTTCAGTGTACTTTCACAGATAATTCAAATAATAATAATTTGGCAAAATATTTTTTATTCTCTGTAAGCCTGTCGACTCTTTTTAAAATACACCATTTTTCTAAAAATTAAATTTGTCATGTTAATTTTTAAAATTCAACAATATTTTAGTCCTTTAATTTGTTACAGTCGATTAGAAGTCAATTTTGTGCTGACGAGTTTTTTTTTTTTCAATTTTCTTTCAGTTAACTTTTAAAATTGATTACTAACTCCATGTTGCTAGTCCAAAGACAAAAATTAAGATAAAAGTAGTTTTGTCTGGAATCTCTCGATCATGTGTCACTTTGTCTAGCCATTTATATTATGTATACTCCAATTATTACAAATGCGAAATGGATATTTTTCATTCAAGTAATTTTGGATTTCTATTGTAATATCCTTTTAGAATCTTTTTATTAAATTCGTGTTACAAATCTGTGTTTTGGAACTCATATGAATATATGATTGCTACTGCTATCACTCACATCATATTTTTATGAAAAAATTGGACCATTCCTTTTGAGTGGCACACGTTAATTGAAAATGATAGTACAAGAAAGTTAGAACATACGAGTATTTGTTTTGAGATTATATATGTTTGTTTTAAGATTTTGAGTTAAATATGGTGCAATTTTATATTAAATCAATTCTATAATAGTGGGATTTGTAGGTGTTTTTACTTTGTAGTAGTGGATGTAGTTGAATGATGAAATTCGAATTTTAAAATAAGACGGGTGATGTAATATTTCACGTCCATTCGGGTGAATCCCTAAACAAATTACACTCTTTCATATTTCATTTTAGTTTTCTCTCTTTCAATCACATCACCTCTAATATATCTACTTATCATATTTTTTAACTTCCGTAATCAACGTTCATGAGTAGCTTTAATCGGGACGGCGAGAGTATAATGTTAGGTAGCAAATAAAAAAAAAAAAATCATAAAAATGTAGGCCCATTGGGCCTGCCCCCCATGCTACATAATCTCCTTCCACCCGACCCGGGCTTAGATGTACCACATGTGAGGCGTATAGTACACCACGTGGCAATACATTGAATTTTGGTTGGTACGTATACAAGATTATTGACATGATTAGGGTACTATTGATTGAGCCCACTATCTAAAAGGCATTTTTTAATTCCTTTCACATACGGGCCCAGCCCCAATCTCCTATTTTTGCTCTCATTGTCAGTAGCTAGCTAGAGGTATACAAATGGTTAAAATCGTCGGTTTCTAATTTCGAAAGTGTAGAATCGAAATTGAATCGACTAAAATTGAGTAAGGTGCCTTTTTTATGTTTGCACCTTGAATTTCAAACACAAAATTCATTTAAAGAGGAGCATACTTTTAAATTTTAGCTCTCAAGTTTACACTTTACACCACTTCTGGGTCTCTAAAGTCTATACTATCAGACCAACTTCAAGAGTGGGGGTTAATGAGACTGTCTAACTATTATGTACGAGACACTCTTATATATATATACTCCATATTTTAAAATAATAATATTGAACATCACAAAAATCTTATATTCTCTCCAATCAATTTCATTATTCTCACTTTTTATTTTGGTTGTTTAATTTCATTATGCTCATTTCTTTTTGAAAATAATACTACAGTATTCATAATATTTTTATTTTCATCCTCCAACCATCACTTATTTACTTAAATTTCCATTCATTTCATTTATAAATTAACAATCACTCTATTTATAGGCGGACCACATGGTACATATCATATCAACTAATCAATATTTTGAACGAAAAAAGTACTACCTCCGTCCCAGAAAAACTTTCATACCTACTGTTCACTCACTTTTTTAAAAATATTATAATAAATAAAATCTTAAGATATAATTTTATTAAAAAATAAGTAAGTGAATGGGGACTTATATGTATATATGTACCATAAAAATAATTACATTAAATATAATATTATAGATATTGTACGGATGGAGTTTCTAAAGGACCGAAAAAGTAGGTGTGAAAGTTAAGGTGGGACAGAGGGAGTATATTTTAATAAATTTAACTATTACAAAAAAAAACTTGTAAAAATACCCCTTCTCCTACATGAAATCAACGTTACATACAAATTAAATTTTTGTATATGGTTTATAAGTCCGAATTGATTGAGTTCCTATTCATTGTTAACTCAAACTGAATGTCAGATAAATTGATTTATTTAGTAACCCTACATCTTTTAATATTATTGTTTCAATTTTTCGGTAGTGATAACGAGGACACGTACTATACCTAAGATAGTAGGCTACTATACTATCCTCCAATTTAAGTCGTGTGTAATTGTTCTAGGTTTTCTCTAATAAAAAAAATTAAAAAAAAAATGTTCTAGTGTGGGTTCTATTCTGCTTTTTTTCTTTTTAAATTGATCGATTGCTGTAATGAATTAGATAATCAAATTCGGTGGGATTGAATCTTGAATTCCTCTAAATTAAGTTGTGCAATTAACGAGATATGGAGTGTTCTAATTGCAGAGTCATACCTCTCGAGCTTATTACAGTATGGCCAGTGCTATAAGCTAAGTTGTTCACATTGTAGACGTAGAAGATATAGAAAGTGTGTCGCGCGACAAGTGATTTTTCGGTTCGATTCTCATATTTCACAACTAAAATTTTAATACGTGTCACCCTAAATATTATAGGATGTTGATTATATTTTTTAAAAGATGTGTCAATTATTCATATAGTCACTACAAAAAAAGCTTAATTTTGATACCGAAATTTTGAGACGGACACCTAATCCGTCTCTAAAAGATACGGATTTGTTAAAAAATCGAGATTTGAAACTACAACTTTTAGTTTCGAAAGTTTTAGATACGGATTAGATACGTGACTTTCAGTTTCGAGAGTTTTAGATACGGATTAGATACATATACCACCGTCTCTAAACAGTCATTTTTTTCTCCCCGATATAAAACGGGACAAGGTGGTACACGAAATTTGGAAATTTGCGATACGGAATCTAACCATCTCTAATCTGCATCGAATTAGTCAAATGATAAAATAAAATAAAATAAAAATAAATAAATCAAAACCTTTTTAATTTAATTATTATTTACTATTTAATACTCCCTTCGTCCCAGAGGAATTTGCACCTCTGGGATGACACACATTTTAATAAATGTGTAAGAAAAAGTGTAATGAGTGATGTTTTGAGGGGTAGTTTTGTAAACTTTTATGAATAAAGTAAAGTAAAAGGTAGATTGAGTGTGAAAAAGTAATGGCATATGGGTAAATATGTATATATTTTGAGGGTGAGGGTTATTACAATATTTCCTTTTATGGAGTGTGCAAATTGGTATGGGTCTATGGGACATTCATATATGAAAAGTGTGCAAATTTCTATGGGACAGAGGGAGTAATATAATTATTATTTAATCGGTATCTAATTAGTCAAATGAAAAAGGGAAAGGTTGACGGCACGACAGGAGGAGACGACACGACACGAGGAGGTATCCTGTGTACACGAGGATCCTCAATCGGAGGTCTGAGTGAACAACTTCCTCGTAAGTTACTAGCGGACGCCACACACGAGGAGTATTTTCTTCTTCGCTCATTTGTATTAAACATACATTAAAATATTTAGAAATCAAGAATTATTAGATTACCTTGAAACCCAAACAGATTACCTTGAAACCGACACTAAGAGAGTGGATTCTTTTTTTAGAGGTAATTTGGGAGATGAAATCCTTATACGTATAGAGAATTGAGAATGAGAATATGGAGGGAGTAGTTTCTAAATAGGAACGAAATTATAGACAGGTTTTTTACCCGGATGTAAAACGGGTCGTTTATCGTTTAGATACGGATTTAGAAACGAGAAAATGTCGTTGTTAAATAGAAACGACATTTGAAACAGAATTTTGACCCGAATATAAAACGGGTCGTTCATCGTTTAGATACGGGAATATACGGTGTCAAATTTCGTCTCTCATTATAAATCGAAAAAAACGGTCTCAAATCTGTTCCTGAAATTAGATACCTTGTGATTAGGAATAGATAGAAAATGGTTCCAAAATCCGTTTCTAACCTGTTTAGAGACAATATTTATGGTATCTAATCCGTCTCTAAATCTTAATTTTTTTGTAGTGAGTAAAATGAGATGTGAAACGTCAAAATTAAAACTGGTGATCTTCTATATTATTAATTGATAACTTAATTGACTAGAAATTGTTTAGTAACATAAATTTCAAATGTAAGACTCTAATTCTCTAACGTGTACGCTTTGGAGTAGAACTGTTATTCTTGTCGAGTCAAATCAAGTACTTCAATATTCAAGCTTGACTTGAACTCTTGTCGAGCTAAGTTCGATTCAGCTAGATTGCATTAACGAATACTGAAAAAACGAGTTCGACCTGACTTGTTAATTAACGAGTCTAACATACTTAAAGTGTCTATCAAATTGAAAGAAAAAATCTCAAATATCGAGTCTAACGAATTGAGACAACCCGTTAATAAATCGAGTATCCAACAAGTTCAAACTCAATGTTTATCTATACAGACAAATTCGAAACTTAACGAACCAAGCTCAAGCTCACGAGCAGTTCGATTGACTTAGCAACTCTACTTTAGAGTAACCCTTATACAAGAATGCACATGCAATGGACACGTGTGGTGGGGACATACGAGCCGATCGACGTTGAATGAATGCATGTACGATTATGAACATACGTGGCTGTAGTATTGACTTTTGAGCATATTATATCTATAAAATAATTTTATTACAACATAAAATAATATTAATATTGATTATGGGACAATGACATGGAGTGATGATGAGGTCATTATTTAAGTACTAAATGTCAAACCGTTAGCACTGCTGTATCTGTGTGGGCCGTTTGTTTATTATGGATATGGCCTGCTCGTAAGTGGGCCCATTAGCGTCCAATGAAAGCCCAACACGTTTTGGGTTATGGATAATGTGTTCGCATCAAGATTAAATGTGTTCGCATTAATTTCACTTACATGTTAAAATAGAAATATTTCAATTTTTATTTGAAGGAAATAAGTTGTTATGTTCAATTATTGTATTAATTGAGAATTGTTAACGTATGATTTATTAGGAAATTGTATTTATTACTCTGTATGATGCTCTTTTATTTTTTCCAAAATTAATAAAACGTCATTTATTATACTTTAAATTTTATTTACTCCTAAGGATATAAATGAGTCGAGTCCAGACTCGATTGCTATACTTGAATAGCTCAAAACTCGACTTGATAAATTTAAGTTGATTTCGATCTTTTTTCGAATTAAGCACAAGTAGCTCGTGAGTTGACTCGACTCACTTACACCCCTACTTACTACCTCCATCCCAAAATTAATAAATTATGCTCTAATTTTATTTTTTACACAAACCAATAAAACATAATTTATTGTGCATAAGATTCTAATTTTTTAATTGTGGATTTTCAAATATATCCTTATGTAAATGAACTTGGAATTTGAAAACTCTCTTTTAATTTCTTCCACACATTAAATTAATTTAAATATTCATATATAAATATATTTGACATTATACACACTTCTTTAAAAAAAAATGAGACTATATTTTAGAAGAATAAAAAAGAAATAAGGGACTATAATTTGGGATGAGGGTGTATAAACTTTTCAAATATACTCTTATTTATTGAATGTTAAAATAATAATCATTTATTTAACAATATTTTACATAATTTCATAATGAAAAGAGACTACTTTTTGATATCGGAGGGGTAGTAGTATAAAAATGGCTGGTGGTGATTACATTAAACATTGATTTAAATATGGATTGAGAGATTTGATTTGATGAAATGATTTAAAATGACTTTAATGAAGAATTGAATTTTAAGCGGTGGAATTGCTTAAGAAGTGACTATACAATAAAAGGCCTAATTTAAATTTGTACTATCATTAATTTATTGATAGGAGGGGTGATAATAAAATCTGAATTAGGTGATATTGCATTTCCAATTTTTTTGACATAAAATAAAATTTCATAAACAATTGACATCAATCAAACTGATTGACAAATGAAATTTAAATTTTATCAATCAAGATCGTATATTTCATTTAATTTTTAACTTATATTTCATTACATTTAATACATGACAGTTGTTATTAATAATCCTATTAACTACACTGATTGAGCGTTCTTGCGCTGAATATGAATGGGGCTAAGCATCTGCCGATCCCGGTAGGAGAGCGTTCCGCCTTAGAGCGAAGCCTCCATGTGAACAGGGGTGGACGAAACGGAAGCGAGAATGTCGGCTTTAGTAATGCAAACATTGGTAATAATTTAATATCTCGAAAATCTAATGTGGTGTTTACTTTTAATTTTAAAAACATGTTTTGAATTTTAAGATCCTACACCTGTTTTACTTCATAATTTAAAAATCGATTTTCAAAATCCACTCAAAATTCCCTTTCAAATATATTGAATATTTAACATAAAGTTATATCTATATATAGTAATATAGTTCAAATCATTATAATTTTTCTCAACAATAATATAATACATTAAATCATTACACAATCAACTAATTATTATAATTTCACTCAACAATAATATAATGGTCAAATTATCAATTTTAGTCCATACTTTACTTTTTTTTTTTTTATCAAATCTAGCACATATTTTTCTTTTTAATCAAATTATACCTATACTTTTAATTTTTCCTCAATTCTAGCACATACTTTTTTCTTAACCAAATTATACTCATAGTATTTTTCTTTTTTTTTTATTAAATTTAGCACCTACTTTTTTTACACTTATCCAATTTATACTTATACTTTTTATAAATATTGTTAAATTAATTAATAAATATATCTTACTTTATAAAAAATTCTAAAATTATACTCCCTCTATCTAATTATATAATTCTCACTTTTCTTTTTTGTTTGTTCGAACCTTGAACCTTAGTTCTAAATAATAGTCCGCTAACCACTTGAGCTATCCAACTTTGTCTATAAAAAACAATTAAGTTGATGCATGTAGCATGTAAATGAAAGTAAATTATGTTAAATTATTTGTACATACAAAAATAATGTTTATACTGTATTAATACGTACGAGTTTGAAAATAAGATTATTTGTGAATAAACATTGTTGTAAATTTGTTTATATTAATGAAAGTTGAGCTAATCTCATAACTGTAATTTATTTACAAACTGCAATATTATACGTTACTCACTCCATCCACCAAATGTAGTCTCATGGAGGGTGGACACATGTTTTAAGAAAAAAGTAGATACAGTAGAATAGTAGATAAAGTAAGGGTATTATAGGGTATTGTGAGATCCATTGTGAATAAAGTGATTGTTTATGAATAAAGTTGATGACAATTTGAGTAATTAAGTGATGGTTTCCATAAAATATATGGGACTACATTTGGTGGACAAAGAATATGAGGCAAATGGGACTACATTTCATGGACGGATGGAGTATTTTTTATAAGTTAATTAACATCATGTATATGGTAATAAAAAATTTTGTTATAATGAATTAATTGTTGAATATATATGTATATAATTGTAGTTTATAATATATTATACAATTAATAATTATAATATTTCTATTTAATTTTGTTCTTAATTAATAATTACGGTAATTCTTGATATTTATTTCTATTATATATATATATATATATATATATTATTGTCATTTTGTATGTTTCTTAATTAATTTAATAAATATTTTTATAAATTGGTGTCCATTTCAAATGGAAATTATTAAATTGGACGGAGGGAGTAATATTTTTAATCTAGAAAATATAAAAAAAAAAATTAAAATTATTTAAAGAATCTTAAAGCATTATTTATAAAAAAAAATTATATTCCCTCCGTCACCAAAATTATGTTCATACTTTTGGTAGATGGAGGAGAGAGTTCATTTTATTTCAATTATTGTATTTATATATATATATATATTTTGTAAATCTCTTTTTAACTCAATGTTTTAGATCATTTCAATTCTCAATTATTTTTAAATTTATAGATTTTAAATTGAATTTTTTAATTTAAACATATTTAAGATATATTTCTTTCTTTTTAATTATTAGATAATTTTTACTTTTATTTTTTTGTATTTTAAATTAATGGATAAAAACATGTGCTAAAATTGGTAAAACATAAAAATTATGCGCTACATTTAATTAAAAATGAAAAGTATGGGTATGAAAGAAAAAATTTGTGCTAAATTTGATAACAAAATGTAAAGTATGATATAATTTGGTTAAAAAGAAAAGTATGCGCTAGATTTAATAAAAAGTGAAAATTATAGGTTAAAATTGATTATTTGGCCTAATATAAGTACAATTTTATTTAATCTCACACATAAATTCTACTATTTCAAAACTCAAAAGAAACACATATATTACTATTAATCGGAATTAAAAAAAATCTAGAATTTCAAAAACCGATTTTTAAAACCAAAAGTAAACATCACCTAAGGCCTAAGGGTTCCTCTGCAAATTTGGTCCAAAGGTAAAATGCATTCATTCAAACATACACAAATAATCATGGATAAAAAAAAAAAAAAGTCATTAATTTGACAGAGAGTGTCAAGATTGATGATTAAAATAAACAAATTTAATCAATATAGTTTTGACAACTCTGAAACATTATGTTTTATTTTTGGATTATACATGAAAAATAAGCTGCAAAGTCGGACTTTTTAAAACTCCAATTTTCAACGATATATTTATGATTGTTGGAGGAAAACATACCAAGTTGAAAGGGGCCATATTATTTTCATTTCTATTCTTACATCGAATTTCAATTTCATACGTTAAGGTAGAATTAGGTCAATTATAAGATCCAAAAAAACACACATCGAAATCAAGAACAATAATTGGAGACATAAAAAATGCATCCTAAATTCGATACGGTATACAAAAAAAACATCAGATCATATCGTATATCGTATCGAAATTTCGGTATTGTCATTTCATACTGCATATTTCATGATACCTATAAATTCGGTATAATAAGTGCCATATGCTGAAATTTTCGGTATTTTTTCCACACCCGTAATCCCCACGAATAAAACGACGCGAAAGAGATAAACAAGACTCTTGTCTAATCTACAATTAGTGGAGACAAAAGAGTCAATTCTCACATGTGTATGTAGGTATCCACTAACTGTAAGTATTAGGACATAAGAGTCAACAATAAACAAAGCCCCTTAACTGCATCCACATATGAAGTAGCAACACAGAAACCCTTCTCACAGGCAATTTATGGAACACTTACCATTCAATATAATCTCTGCTTCACCAACAAGCATCACTCTCAGTTTATATTGCAATAGTACCTGTCATTTTCGATACATTGAAAGTACGAAAGCTATCAGCATTAAGTTTGCCGGCTCTGTATCACCGCAGATTCGTTTGCCAGCAGCGCTAAATTTCTCCGGAGACATTAGGTAGATGTTAGTTATAAGGTAAGGGTAGATATCAAGAAATGGTCACATCTACATTAAAAACATAAAGTAGCTTTAATCAAGTCACAAATGCATCAAAGGAAGTTCAACTATTGCAGCTTCTCTAAGCATTAGCTTAATTATCATGATCAGGCTTCGATGATTCAATCTACTTGTACTTAAAAACTAAATAATTGTTGATTAATAAAGATAATATATACACAGGTGTTCAGGGATAATATCATCAAGCTAGAGTTTCATAGGATTAGAATCTCATAATGATAAACTGGAGGATATTGAGATTGTTTAACATCATTAATTTGTACCAAGTACATAGCACGAGAATTCTGTGGTTGGCTATTCAAAATCAACATGGTTGGTTAAAGCACGTCGAATGAAACTCGCATAGCAACAAATTAACAGCAAGTATGAGAGATGCATCTCACCTGTGGACTTACAGGCCGTCTCTTTGCCTATCACAGATGGCCAGAAGAATTAATCCATGGATACACGAAGACATCTGATGAGTGTTCCAAATTACTAGTTAGATAGACTTGGTCGAGAATTCCCGGTTGTCCATGTAGGACAGAAATCTTGGAAAGTTAATATCAAGAATCGTCCTGTAACTTAGGCCGTGTCCAATTTTAGTTCTGTATTTTGCTACTTTTTCAATTATGGTCCAAAAAACATACATGACTAAAATTGGACCCCAACAAGGACTATAAATGACTAAAATTGGACCTGACCTAAGTTACAGTAAGATTCATGATATTAACCCAATCTTGGAACATATGGTCGACCAGAACATAAATAACAGTAAACCTGCAACTCTGTTCATGTTAGAACTTATAATACAAATAATACAATAGTTCCTTTCTCATGTTCGACTATATTAAGGCTGGGACTGGATTCCTCTCCGTGTGAGGAGTGATTCACATTTGGAGAAAAGTATTACGATGAGTTTGATAAGTAGCTATAAAGTTAACAAAAGGATCTACTATAATTTACGATTACAATGAAGAAACGAGCACAGCAATTAAAAAAAGTGTATTTGCAGTACATGCTAACATTATGCTTTATGGAGAATACAATTAGCGTTTTATCACAAATTTGATTAAACTTTTGACTAACGCCTCTTATGAAATTTGATCGAGCAATTCATATTTCCTTTGATCCTAACATCAGTGCATTCACATGACTTATGTCGGGAACATACATAATGGATAAACATGTAGATGATTAGCCTTCACAAATGTAAGCCAGAAGAAAAATGAAGAGATGGACTAGAGACCATAGGAGGGGTGCAACACAACTGAAAAAGAAATATTACCAGATCACTAAAAACAGGTCAAATGAGATTTGAATACAACCAAAAATGTTCAGAATGACTGAATATCAATTACTATAGTGTGATTATACAAAGTGGGAAGCATACATACCATAACTTTAAGTATAGAAGACATTTACCTATGCTCTCCACCATTTTGCATGTGTGAATAATTTTTCAAGCCTTCAATTCAAAATTCTCCACCAAAAATCTATACAGCTCTTCTGCAACAACTTTAGGATATTCCTCTTGAGGAAGCAGAGCACCCGGGACTTCCACAAATTTGCTCACACCTTTTGCTCCCCTGAGAGCTTCCATTTCAGCTTTCGACCTCTTGGGTGCACCAGAAGCTGACATAACAAGAACAGGCATACTGCCTTCTAGTCCTGAAAATAATTCAACAAACTCCTCCCTCGAATTTACTGGATCAAGCAATCCAGTCAAGAAAGCAGCAGGTACATAACGGGCACCTTTCTTTTTGGTAAGTGCATATCGACTCTCAACAATACTAGGAGTCACGTTTTCAGGGTCTGCGTATACATGGGATTTGTATTGTGACTGGATTGCCTTCTCATTGCTGACAAGTACATTGTACATCATCCAACCAAGTGCGGGTGCCCTCAAGGTCCCTCTTAGAAGGCCATATCTGTAATTCCAAAAGGTCAACCATTGTGATTGTTCTGGCTTGAAAATTACAGTTTTGTAATAATACAGTGGTGATGATTTTTATGACCCAAGGTATGCTATTTTTTACCATATAATGTTGTGAGATCATTACGCCAGGGAAAAATAGTTTAAAAAAATTGTGATGCCCCAAATTAAAGTAGGCTTAATTGCCGCAAATATCACGACTGTGACTTAATTGCATTTATTTTTACCAAACTTTTGGATAATTGCACAAAAAAATCATGACTTTAACATCTCAATTGCAATTGACACCGGGCAGTTTGGGCCCTGCCCAATATACAAACGATGCCATTAAATTCGTGATTTTTGTTGCAATTATCCAAGAGTTTGATTAAAAATTCAATCAAGTCAAAATTCATTAGTAGTATTATTTTTTTGCACAAGTCAGCAAGCCAAAACGACGCCGTTTGTATATCGGTCAGGGCCCAAACTGCCCGGTGTCTCAATGGCAATTGAGGTGTTAAGATCACGATTTTTATTTTTATTTGCATAAAAATGCAATTAAGTCAAAGGAAGTGATTTTTGCTGCAATTACCCCAATAAAGAACTTTAAGCATGAGTACGTATGAATCATTGAGCATGTTGAAGGTGTATCAGTCAGTCTTTACCTAGTCTCCATATTGGAATCTTTACCAAACACAATAGGAAGGGGACCAGCCCAGGTTGGTGCAACAGCAGCAATGGCCTTTGGCTTCAACAAACCATTTTTTGTAGCCCGTACTGCTAAGGTTGCAGCATGCCCTCCTCCAAAAACCACATACTCATTATCTGTGTTAAGAAGCAATGTATCAGCAGGAGTTGATTTATACAGATTTGGTCAAAGAGGCTACGAAGAAGAGATGGCTTTTGCATCGAAAACTATACCTATTCAAGGTATATAAACACACACAAATACCAGATTAATTGCACGAAATCCCCTCGTGGTTTGGAAATTGCACGAAATCCCTTGGGGTCATTAAATTAAGTTAGCACTCCCTTTTTTTATTAGGAATTTGGATTAGCTTGACTTGGAAATTGAATTAGGAATTCATATTTATTTTCTACTTAATCATACACTTAAAACCAATGTCAATTCACAGAATCATCAATGAAGAAATTAAATTGGAGTAGCCTATTCCTCTCAGCTGACAAAATAGGTCCAGATATGATCCCTAACAAGTAACAATCTTTTAAATCTTTGGCCATGATTCTTCACCTTAGACCGCTTGATCCTAGATACCCACCATAATTTATTAAAGATAGAAAAAAGAGCCAGTATTGAACCCACAGTTCAGTTTTACACCTACCACAAATTTGACAGTTGTTTTTGGTACAATTGCTACACTAATCTGATTCTAAAGTCTTTGCCAAACACTTGCAGTGAATTTGGGATGTAACCATTTGAATCAAAAGGTTCGAGCATTTAAGCCCTCCGCCAAAAAAGAAAAGGCAAGATTGGAGATTCAACTGTGAGGCCTTCAAAAAAAAAAGGCATATATTGTATAGCATAACAGAAGAAGAAAAATAATAACAAGAGGCATGTGATACAAAGCCTAATCTATCAGTGACTTAAGTGTGGAAGAGACTCCAAACATAACTTTAATTAGATTGAGAGATGGAATATTGGTTGGTTGCTCTGTTTAGAAGAAGATAATAGAGTTGCAACGCCATAAATCTAAATCGCATTATCAACCTCACACTCGTGTTAACTCAACAAGGTGCATTCTTTTCTAGTCAATAATCCGACCTTCAGTTATTTATTGCCAAGTAGATTCATAAGATGTTTTTTCCCTCAAGCAACTAATCCCTTGATTTAAGTTCACTGATCGAGCACTATATTAACTTCTCGTCTACTTTAACAAAAAAAAAAATCGATTAAGGAGCTTCCCATAAACTTAACAGAGTGAATTTCCAGCAACATTGATCCCTTCATAAATTTATTCTCTCCAATCTCCAAATTCACAACCAAACAAGCCCAAAGAAACCTATTCAGATGCAGAACTATATTCCAAACTAAAGAAATTATAAATAATGCAAACACAAACAAATGAACAACAAGATTCATAACAGGGAGAAATTAAAACAGATAAATAAATGATTAGAATTAGAAAGAGAGAAAAATCCCATAACAGTACCTGCAACAAAGTTGGAAATAGGACTATCAGGTGCCCTAACAAAATCCACCAGAAATCTCTCCATCACATCAGCATTATAGTCGAGTTTGGGGCGATCCGAATACCCCAAACCGGGCCAATCCACAATGGTCGCACTCCAATTGATGCCGCCATTCTTTGCAACGATTTCTTCAGCTACGATTCTCCACTCCTCAACTGTACTAACATCGGAAATCGTAGGTACCAATAAAATGTTCTTTCGCGGCTGATCAGCAGCGCCGTCTTTCTCGAGCCTCTCGAAATTGATATTCACGGAATTGCCATCAATTTTCCATTTCCAGCTCCCGGGTTTGCTCTTGGAAACGGAAGGCGATTTTGATGGGGCGGAGTAGTCGATTGACGTTGAGGCTTTCACTGTAAAACTTAGGTTTTTGGAAACGGAAATTAGTTGTGGAGAGAAGGATCGGATTGATTTGCACGGGAAGGCAAAAGATGATGATGGAAGTCGAAGAAATGCTGCGGATGCCATTGATGGAGTAGGAATTGAAGTTCGTTCCCCGGGAGTTTCGCAGAGTTTTGGGGTTTATGGTGTTGAAGGTAGGTAGGTGGTTGATTTTTCTGCACACAGATTTTTATTAAGGAATAATTACAATTAGGTACAATATTAACTACAATATTGCAATTTAAACCATTAATTATTTACTTTTTGTGTGTTACTTTCATCGTTTTTTTATTTTTCTTTTACATTGATAATCTTTTTTTCTCTATGAACTTTAGTAGGAAAATCTCTATGACAAAGACTTATGTTATGACCAATCTCAATTGTTTAAGTACAATAACAGATTTTGAGAGACGACGATGGGAATTCATGGTTGTACAATCGATTGTGTTCCCCGGTTGCATCGAAGTGGCAATAGAGAAAGCTATGAGATTTTTGGAAGCACTAATGTGGGTGTGTAATTTGAATATTGATAATATTGTAATTGAAGGTGATGCAAAGCAAGTGATGGGTGATATCGGCTCTTCAACTCTAGACGATTCTTCATTTGGAGATTTCATAAAAAAATGTACTTATAGATATTCTAACGAATTGTTTGATTTCTTTTGTGAAACAAAGTGCTAACACATATGCTTACATTATTAATAGGACTTTCCGCTCTTTTGAGAGCCCTCATTGTTGAGACAATTCATCAGAATTTGTGGGTGGACTTCCCCCAAATATTTGTTCATGCAATGAAAAAAAAGTACAATAGCAAGTGGAAGTTTAATTGTCTTGCGAAACAACTAATTAGTGTTAAAGAAATTGATACACTGCATTTACAAACTAATTAGTTATAAATTCCCTTTTGATTTAGGGAAACAATGCCTAAAAAAGTTGAATCAACTTTAAGCTTACATAAATCTGGCTATGTTCCTAATCCACAAAATAAACCTTCCTCTATTCAATCTTGAGGAAATTGAAAATTAACGGCTAGTCTAGTCATTTTGTAAATTTCACTATTACAATTTTTAAAAATATAATATACGTCACGCACTATCTTTTGATTTAGGAAAACAATGCCTAAAAAAGTTGAATCAACTTTAAGCTTACATAAATCTGGCTATGTTCCTAATCCACAAAATAAACCTTCCTCTATTCAATCTTGAGGAGATTGAAAATTAACGGCTAGTCTAGTCATTTTGTAAATTTCACTATTACAATTTCTAAAAATATAATATACGTCACGCACTATTATTATTTTTATTGTTTTTCGTACTCTTTTCAGCACCCGCCCTTTCAGTTCGAAAGTTGATTCCTCATTGTTGATTGTTGTAATGGTGTTAAGAGAATCCAATCGTACTCTAATATGTGTAAGTCATAAATTCTTCCATTTTTTTTTATTTTTTTTTTTGAACCAAAGTAAATTTAGATTCTATTATTGCAAACGCACGACGGGGTAGATAACCCTACCACAGAGTTCGGTGGGTTTATCCAATTGTAATTATTGCCAAAAATACGAGAGTCTCTAGCAAGCGTGTGCGCTATAATATTCGCACTTCTACAAACAAAAGAAACCTTAACATTTGTAAGTTGAGCTAGCAACGCTCGACAAGCTGAAACGTAATTAGTAATAAAAACTATTTCAAAGTTTCCAAAGTTTAATGCTCAATTGTGTGATTATGTTACTTTTTTGCCAGTTTATGATTTGAGGTTTGCATATCTTTCACTAAGCTGTTTTTATCATTTTTTTTAACATAATATTGAAAAAAAAAAAAAAAAGACTATAATTGAATAAAATTGTGTGATTATGTTACTTTTTTGCTAGTTTATGATTTGAGGTTTTAAAAATATAAATTGTCAAGAGTGGGATTTGAACCCACGCCCTTTCGGACCAGTACCTGAAACTGGCGCCTTAGACCGCTCGGCCATCTTGACTTAATGTTCAATGTTTTTCTTTTCATTTATTCAACATATTCCCCGTTGTAACTTGGTAAGTGAATGAAACTAGGAATAAGTATGCTTTGTTTAGTGGTGCAAGAATGGAAATATTCTAAATAAACTTTAATTCCCTCCAAACTCCAAATATAGAGCCATAGAGGGACATAGTCACATAGATCACTATTAAATATATTATATATGTATCCACACTCTCCACATTGAAAATTTCCTTGGGATAATTAAATTTAGTTATAGTATTTTATGTAAAATTGTTGTTGAAAAGTGTAAAAAAAAATAATAAGAAAGTAGTGAGAGACAGAAAAAGTGAGTGACGATTGGTGTAATTTTAGAAAAAAGTGGAAACAATTGTTAATAAATGTGAAACCACAACTAGTAAAAAAAAAAAAAGTAAAATTTTAAAAGGAAAACTCAAAATGACAAAATGTAAAGCTCACGGCTTCATCATGAAAAATCATTTCAAAACTCATCTCGTTAGTATCCTCGAAAAATATTTATGAACGTTAACTTTGACATACCCGGTTGTGAAACCACAACTAGTCAAAAAAAATAAGTAAAATTTTAAAAGAAACACTCAAAATGACAAAATGTAAAGCTCACGGCTTCATCATGAAAAATCATTTCAAAACTCATCTCTATCCTCGAAAAATATTTATGAACGTTAACTTTGACATACCCGGTTAGCGGTTTATGTCATGCCTTACATTCAATCGCTTCATCATGAAAAATCATTTCAAAACTCATCTCTATCCTCGAAAAATATTTATGAACGTTAACTTTGACATACCCGGTTAGCGGTTTATGTCATGCCTTACATTCAATCGTCACATGTGTGCGACTTTCACCCATCCATATCTCCTGCCAATCCTGGAGTAGTGATGAAGAAATAGTTGGGATCAGACCACGTTAAAAACAAAAAATGTGAAGGGTAAAAAAGTAAATTTAAAATATATGTCAAGAGTGGGATTTGAACCCACGCCCTTTCGGACCAGTACCTGAAACTGGCGCCTTAGACCGCTCGGCCATCTTGACTGTTTGAGAAATTTTGTATTTCAACTTATATAATTGCATCACGTATTTTCATAGATGTATAAAATGATTACGAGTTGTATGTAGTAATGAACATGGCAGAGCATTTCTGCTTCTCGATCTTGAGCAGCTGCAAAACCCTCAAATCCTTCCAAAAACTACAATCGTTTGTCATCAAAACCGGTTCCGATTCCGACCCATTTGTTGCCGGAAAGCTACTCCTCCACTGCGCCGTTAACCTCTCCGACGCTCTCGACTATGCCGGCCACCTCCTCCGCTACACCCCGAATCCCGATTCCTTCATGTACAATGCCATTATTCGTGGATTTTCCGATTCAGAAACGCCCCAGAATTCAATCTCCACGTTTTCTCTCATGCTCAGGGATTTGGGTTCGCCTGATAGTTTCTCCTTGGCCTTTTCGCTGAAATCCGCGGCGAATATGAAGTGTTTACGAACTGGGTTTCAGCTCCATTGCCAGTCTCTGACGCGTGGGCTTGATACTCATCTATTTGTGGGAACTACATTGATCAGTATGTATGCGGAGTGTGGGTGCGTTGAGTTTGCGGAGAAAGTGTTTGATGAAATTCCTCAACCAAATATCGTGACTTGGAATGCGCTTTTGACGGCTTTCTTCAGACGTGGTGACGTAAAAGGCGCAGAGCGGGTGTTTAATTTGATGCCTGCGAAGAGCTTGGCCTCTTACAATTTGATGCTCGCTGGGTACTCGAAACTGGGGGAATTCGTGTTGGCGAGGAGGGTGTTTGATGAAATGCCGATGAGAGATGGTATATCTTGGAGTACGTTAATTGTGGGGTTGGCGCAACACGGATACTTTGATGAGGCGCTTGGGTATTTTAGGAGCTTACATATGGTGGGAATGAGGCCTAATGAAGTAAGTTTAACAGGGGCTTTATCAGCTTGTGCACATGCTGGTGCACTAGAGTTTGCGAAAATCTTACATGGTTATATTGAGAAACTAGGGCTAATTTGGATTACTCCGATAAACAATGCGCTTATGGATACTTATTCCAAGTGTGGGAATGTCGATATGGCTCGTTTGGTGTTTCAAACAATGCCCGGGAAGAAAAGTATCGTTTCTTGGACATCAATGATCACAGGGTTGGCAATGCAGGGGCATGGTGAAGAAGCACTAGCTCTTTTTCAAGAAATGGAAGATTCTGGAATAATCCCAGATGGGATTACATTCATTTCAATTCTTTATGCATGTAGTCATGCTGGTTTGATCAAACAAGGATGTGATGTGTTCGATAGAATGACCAAAGTATACGGGATTACGCCTGCAATCGAGCACTATGGATGTATGGTTGATTTATACAGTCGAGCAGGCGAGCTATTGAAAGCGTACGACTTTGTCAATCAAATGCCAATTCCACCCACTGATATTATCTGGAGAACACTTCTTGGTGCTTGTAGCTTTCATGGAAACGTGAAATTAGCCGAGCAAGTGAAGAAACATCTCTCGGAGATGGATCCCAACAATTCCGGTGATCATGTTCTGTTATCGAACATCTATGCTGTTGCAGGGCAATGGAAGGACGTTGCAATTGTGAGACGATCAATGGACGAGCTTAAGATGAAGAAAAGTCCGGGTTGGAGTATGATTGAAGTGGATAAGATAAGGTATACTTTTATAGCAGGTGTGAAGGAAGATAGTGTGACGAAAGAGGCGTACGAGAAGCTGAAGGAGATAATGTTGAGGCTTCGACTTGAAGGAGGGTATGTCCCGGAAGTTGTGAATGTTCTGCACGATATCGAAGAGGAAGAAAAGGAAGATGCAGTGGTTGCACATAGTGAGAAGCTGGCTGTTGCTTTTGGGATGGCAAGATTGGGTGAGAAGAGTAGGATGGTGAGAATTGTGAAGAACTTGAGAGTTTGCAAAGATTGTCATAATGTAATGAAATTGATTTCTAAAGTATATAAGTTGGAGATTATGCTGAGAGATAGAAGTCGATTCCATTCTTTCAAGAATGGCAGCTGCTCATGCAGAGATTACTGGTGAAAGTCTGTCTTTATTGGTCATGATATTTAATTACCTTTTTTTGTGTTGATCATAGAAGAAAACAATCGAAAAATATTAATCTGTACGATGAAAAGTATCCGTTCAACCTAACAAAACAAAATGCATTTCAAATGCAGACAATGTAAACAGTAAAGATAGAAATCCAACTATATACACAGCTTAAGTGTAAAATAGCATCCCGCAAGCCCAGATATAAGTCGTCCCATATCCAGAAGTCGAGGAATCCCAAATTTCGTAGTAGATATCTCACTTAGAGCAACTCCTGAAAGAAGTAGACAATCTAATCTTAGGATTTGTTTGCTTCTCATAAGATCAAGAATCGAGCTCCTCGTTCCAAAGACTAGTTTTCTGCACAAACTGATAGTCTTGAATTTGAAAGTCCATGCTTTTCGAAATCAACGGCCTGGTCTTCACTCTTCAACATGTAAGGGCGAAATAAAGATCCATACCTAAGACATTGCAGATTATGAAGAGACAAAATTAGCCATCACTAACCAGATTATTACAAAGCTTAAATACTTCGTAGCGGATTAGTGGGCACAGAAAGCACCAGAGTTCCTACTCCCTATGTCCTACATACATTTCTAACTAAATCCTTTCCGGGACGTTTCAACCACTGTATACATGGAATTTGCCAAAAGTATAATCATGCTATGCTACCAAACATCAATGCCTTTAGGATAGAATTCTCATCATTTCTAAAACGTGATCCAAGCCAAAGGGGACCTTAAATATTAGGACATGTGGGTAATCTTTGGGTGCTTTTGTTTAAATGAGGCTTCGTACAATGTAACTGGAACTCAGGACCAAAATCTCGGAACTGTCTTTTTCCAAATTACTAAATATGAAGATACATTTCATAATCTTGTAGTAAAAGTGGCTTTTGTTGACTAGCCCTACATGGAACGAGAAAGCATGTTTTTTTTTTAAAAAAAAATTGCAAGGAGATCAAGAGAATAGTCATAGCTGCCACCAATTAACCGAATAATCACATAATTTGTCATACATCTGAAAACATGAAGCAATCAAAGCATTATCAGAAACTGGGGAAGATATTACCGAATAAACAAACATATTGCCAAGAGTTCAATGGAATTTTTACTTACCATTAAGCAGGAAATTTAACTCTGACATTGCCCGTCCAAACTAAAAGCTGTAAGCTGTTTATCTGTACAATACGTCGATACCTATGATCCAATTAAAACTTTTCACCTTTGAGGGCCATAGTACAATTTCAGAAGCAAAGTTGTTTGGATCCATAAGCTCTTTTATAAAATAAGTAATTAATAGGATCTTATCAGAAAGTAACATAACTTTTTCCTGCTGCTTTAGAAGCTTTCTGAACAACCATGCTGTTTCTACGAGATATAACATCAAGCCATCGTCCAGCTTCAGCATATATATTGGACGAAATTACAAAATCGTCCGAGTCACAAGAAGTGTTCGACTCTTTTATGCCAGCAACTAACTCCAATCCAATATCAACGTACCCATGAACCCTACATGCATTTATCAACATTCTCCAAACAAGTGCATTCGGTTTCATGCCCGTCTTCTTAATAAACAATCGAGCATCATCTATTTTTCCAGCTCTAGCAAGCATGTCAACCACACAACCATAATGCACAGTCTCCGGTTTAATATTGTACACATCGCACATTATATTGTACATTTTCATCCCTTCATCAACAAAACCAGCATGGTCACACGCTAACAGAACTCCAATAAACGTGACAGAATTAGGATCAATTTTTTCATAACACATTTGTTTAAACATAGCAAGGGATTCACCTCCTTCGCCGTTTATAGCATGGCCTACTATCATCGACGTCCAAGAAACAGCGTCTTTCTTGGGCATACTATCGAAAACACATCTAGCATTTTCCATGCTCCCACATTTTGCATACATATCAATGAGAGCATTTCCCAAAACCACACTTCGTTTAAAGAGATCATTATTCTCCACAATGGAATGGACAAGAATACCTTCATTAAGTTCCCCTGCATCACGACAAGCCATAAGTAATCCCAGAATTGTAACTTCATCTACTTGTAATTCTCTAAACTTGACTTGTTCGAACAGCCCTAAAGCCTCCCTAGCAAGCCCGTTGTTAACATACGAATGTATCATAGCATTCCAATATTCAATATTTTTCTTCGGTAGTTCATCGAAAAGTTTCCTTGCAGATTCAAGGTTTCTGCATTTAGCGTACATGTCGATCAGCCCCGTCCCAACAGAAACATCAAACTCTAGCCCCGTGGCTTTAACATGAGCATGGATCATCGTCCCTAATCGAAGATCTCTGCAACGTGCACAAGCTGATAACAAGCAACTAAAAGATGCTCTATCAACTCCTACACCCTCAATCCTCATCATTCTAAAAAACGAAAATGCTTGTGCACAATCACCACTATTAGCATACCCCCAAATCATCGAATTCCATGAAATCAAACCCTTTTCCGGCATGTCTCTAAATACACTTGCAGCATCAAGGATACACCCAAATTTAGCATAAAAATCAATAAGAGCATTGCAAATTTCGGTATTTCCATCCAATCCTATCTTACAACAACAGCTATGAAGAGAATTCCCAGTCCTATATCCACCAAATTCTACACAACCGGATATCAAAATCACAAAACTAACATAATTAGGCTTCACATTTGCACCAAAACAACCACTCAACATTCTAACAAACAACCTCATACCCACATCAAAATTCCCTCTACTAACATTCCCAGATATCATACAATTAACACTAACAACACTTTTCTCCGAAACCGAATCAAACAACACGGAAGCATAACTCATCAAATTCGCAGAACCCATGTAAAAACTAACTAAACTATTCATCACATTCACATTGTAATCCAATCCAAGCCTAGTCACACGACAGTGTATCGACTTACCTTCCCGAAAAGCACGAACTCTGTTACACGATTTAACCAAAGAAGCATAAATAAAAGGGTCATTGCCATTGGTGGTTCGATTATCATACCGCATATCTTTCTGCATTTCTTGGAACATAGAGAGCGCCTTTAAAGGGTCGGTAGCTGAGGCATGCCTTATTATGATATTCCATTTACTGGGTTCTTGAATTTGGGGAAAAAGATTGTTTGCGTGGGAGATAGTGGAGGGGTTGGAGAGATAAAGCTTGAGGAGAGAGAGGAGAATGGGGGGATGCTGAGATTGGAGGCCTGTGGTGACTACTAGAGAGTGGAGCTGGAAAATTCGAAGAGGGGGGAGGAGATTAAAGGGTGTTTCTTGAAGAAGGAATTGAGCTAATCGAATTTGAAGAGCGTAATTCATGAAATTTTTGGTAGACTGTGAACCAAGAACAAGAAGCACATGAGGCTAATTCTTATTCAATGAGGTTCTGTATTTTTGTTAACATAAATTTGGAAAAGTTTGTTTAATTTTACTTGTTTACTCATTATTATTATTATTATTATTTTTTCGAAGTTAGGAAGGATTAGCTTTCGTTATTGCATTGACAAGACGGAGATGATAGCTCAATCACAAACGTCGGTGGGTCTACCCATGTAAAAACATTGTTAAAATGACGAGAGTTCCGAGCAAAGGTGTGTGTCATCACATTGACATCCCTTTCGACGCATGTAACCAACACATTAGCGAAACTTGTTAACAATCTACGACACTAAAAAACGAAGTCTCCAAACGTTGAGACTATGATCTCCGAACAATTAATATCATCCACTACTCTTTTGGCATCTCCCTCAACAATACAATTATTCATGCCTCAAGAAAGAGCCTCGAAGAATCCCATAATTTCGTCTATCTCCATTATTATTCTTTTTTATGTTACATTAATTTTTATTTTCTTTTCAAAACCACAAGAAAGCAACAAGTTGACAGAGTTCTTAACCAGAACGGAAATTCAACTTCAAACCAATCTTGTGGATATGATCGGGTTTACTTTACCAATTCATGAGCCAGCATGTTTTCGGTTCTAGGGATATAAAAAATGTCGCACACTACGTCTTTCCTCAAAAAATTAAGGATTTTTTTCAGGGTCACTCCTCCTGGGGCCAAAATTGTCTCTCTCCATTTGATGTCTCGAACCGAATTCATTGAGTCCGAGAAAATCCTGGTTAGAGCTATGTCCCTCTATTTGCAAAATTCGTATGTTGCACTAGTCTTATAATTTCGTTTTCAACATAAACAAGGTGAATTGTTGCAATTGAATTTGGCTTCGATTCTGACGTGAACAATTAAAAATATATTCAAATTGTTTAAAATTCAATTACATACAAGAATTTGTCTATACAGTCATCAAATCCTTAAAAAAATACATACACATAATTACTATTCACTCAATCTTTGAAGTTCATAATTTCTCCAATCGTATTTTCTCCGACTAATTTGAAGAGTTATTAGTATTTGTATAGTCGAATATATCCATTTCCAGCTGAACTATCTATCTTTTTCAGTTAGTAATCATACCAGTGAAATACTCAGAGCATAAAAGATTTGGAGATTAAAATAATTTAATTTTATTTATTATGAAATGGACTCTTGACCCTACTTTATGGGCTCATTTTGGTTAATGAATGGAGGCCTTTCAATCTTGTTTTTCAGCCACCAATCTCAATCTTCTAATTAAATGTACATTCTTCATTCTTGATCTGAAAAGTATACAAATTAATGTAAATCATATTCAATTCTAGTGACAACTATAACGACCCTTTTACCTATTCTTCAATCCCCATCTTTAAATTTTACCCAATAAAATGATTCCACGGAGAGACGTACAGTGTGTATTTGAATAGTAGACGAAACAGTATTACGATAGGAAAGTAACAAAAAATGATCGAATTTTCGTTGTCCGATTTAATTTACATAGGCCTAACCTAAACTAGACAAAACGATGCTATTCATACATAAAATGACATGAACAACATCAAAATCTTTAACCCTCCAACCATGAGAGGAACATATGAACAATTATGGGACCAAAAAAATGTTACAAATTCTTAAAGTGAAAACTGAAATATACTAAACCACAAGCATGTAGGACCCACAATTATGTTATGTGCCCCCTTTCATTACTACTTAAGAAGAACTTTCCCATGAAACCAGATCAAAACAAAGCCTTTCTTCATCAAAACTTCCTCCCATAATCTTCTTCTCTGCATCTGATCATGGAGCTCGACGATCACAACACGAGCCTTCGCGTCGCTTCGTTCGCGTGCTACTTAGACTCGGCGAAAGACAACATGGTAAAAAGAGTTTCATCTCAAGAAACCAACACCCCACCTTTAAAACCACCTTTTGGCATCAAGTTTTCAAAACCAAAGGAGAACCAAATTCAAGATCTCCGAGTCGACTCGTTTTCGTATCTCAACACCACGGGTGACTACAACTCCGCCCCTATTCAAGATCCCACCTCAGCATTCACTTTCTCTCATGACATCCCAAAAGATGGTGATGAGATTGGTGTGTTCAATGCTGATAAGTACTTTAACATGAAGTTAGAGTACAAAACAGAGCAAAATTCGAAGAAAATCGAGCATATCAAGGCGAATACGCCTAGTTTATGCTCTGAATCAACTTGGAATAGCCAAACTACTCTTCTACCTAACAACCTCCATAGAAGTGAGTCTCTTGCGAAGAAAAAGGCGAACGGGCGAAGAATTTTCATGGGGTTTGGATGCAGGGGACCCTGTTTCGACAAGAAGTCAGTTCATACAATCGGGCCACGAAGAATCGAGCTTCGTGACCATCAAGATGCTTCAAGGCCTTCCATTGAAGTGTTTGGAAGTAGCAATTCATCAAAGGGGGGAATAGCAACAAACATGGAGAGGAAACTTTCCATGTTGACATGGGATGCTATACCTAAAGAAAGAACACTTCAATCTTGTAAAACTGCAAGCACAAGTATATGTGATGACATAGCAAGTGAAGCAAGCTCCGATTTGTTCGAAATCGAGAACATTTCGGGGTCAGTTTATCCATTAGGGCAAGGTGATGAGTTGTCTAGTTGCATGAGCCCTGCATCTATTTATGCACCAAGTGAAGCTAGCATTCAATGGAGTGTTGTCACGGCTAGCGCAGCGGATTACTCGGTTATTTTGGATTGCAACGACGAGGGGAGCGTGAGCGTTGCGGGTGAGGTGATGGCGAGGAGGGTGACGAATGATAGGACCTCGAAAACGAAGAAAGGCGGGATTTTGGGGTGCAAGAACCTTAAAGCAGTGGATGTTGCGGAGAATGTGTGTGTCAAAAGTAATGATAAAGCGAAGAAAATCACAAGCTAGAACAAGAAAAGTTTTATTTTTTAATCCATTTGCATGTATGAACATTGTGTATAGATTTTGGTTTATGATGTTTGGTATGTATTTGCATGTTTTCTTGCAAAAGTATTCTTGTATGAGAGTAAAGTTATCATTTTGTGTTCAGTAACGGCGTAACATCTTCTGTTACATCAGCCAGATAAACGTCACACAATATAAGAAAAAAAGAATGAAATATCACAATATTTAGGTAAATACAAAGCCTATATATTTTCATCAATATTGTATGTGTTTATGTCATGTAAAGGCACTACAAGTGCAATTGTTAAAGTTTATGTGTATCTCAAAACCCTACTAAGGTTGTGTTATCTTCATAAAAAGTGGCCATTGTTGTCTGAAAAAAAGCTTATAAGTTTGATAGTTTAATGGCTTGAGTTTGTCTAGAGTTGTTGATTTTGTAGTTTGAGGTGGCCACCCTGTGTTGTTGTATAGTAGTTTCATAATTCAGAGTTGTTGATTTTGCAACAATGTATGCTTTTTAGGCATAGACAATATTTGTATGATTAAGAAACAATAATCTTTTTTTTCCCATGTTGCCATGCATTTATGTCTGAAAAGTTGAAGGTCCTACTGCTACATACACAGATTATTTTAATTTCTTGTTTTGGAAAATGTTTGAGTAATACAATACTCCCTCCATTTTATAAATTTTCAGTTTTTATCTGTTTAATTATATAATTCTTATTTCTAAAAATGAAATACTATTCACATACACAATTTTATCTCCATCCTCAGATTTACATTTTTTTATATAAACGATCATTTTTTCTTAAAACTCGTACCCAACTTAAATTATAAAAATGTTCTGGTGTATATATTACTACTAGTTAAGAATGAATGCAAGTCTTTCATGTTTGATATATGTGATGGGGAGCCAGATTAACTAGGAAAAAATGAGGAAGAAGTTGGTGGCAAAAGCCCTATATAATTAGATTTATTCATCATGGTATCAACTCAACTTTACATATTAGTTCAAGATAAATGTGACGTAATCAGACTTAAGATATATGTTTAATCATGTGAGGAGTATAAAATAAAATTTATATCCAACATGCATGTAAAAATACTTTCAATTTTATGCATATTAAATGATCGAAAGATACATCATTTGTGATTCAATTTGGATCAGTTGAGATATTTTAGTCTGACCATACTCCATACATATATCTCAGCATATCTATCAAACGAGAGTGTCATACGTATTTAACGATATAAAACTGATTTATCGATGACCAAAATTTATCCCAAACTTTAATAAATTGTTACTACTAATATTACATATAGCTAGAGCTTTCTTTCCTTTAATAAATCATTTTAAATTCTTGTGTGAGACCCATAGTATAAATTAAGTGTATATATCGATTGATTAATTATCCAAATAGCCCGATTAATTATCTGATTTTTTATTTTTTTTTAATACTTGTAGTTGGTTTGCACAATCAATTAATCCTCATCTGCCATGACAAGGAAAGTGGGAGCCAATTTTCTTTATCAAATTCGTTGAAGTTGGGCCAATTATTTGCATGTTGATATTTAATTTTTTTTTTTTTCCTAATGAGATATAAAATTTGTGATGTAACTAAGACAGCTCATAAATGGATCTATTTTTTCAAACAAGATGCCAATTGGTGATATTCATGTAATCATGTTGTAGATCGAGTGTGTAATGAATGGAAATATTATAAATTTATTTAAAATCTATAAATTAATGAATAAAGTCCATAATTTGTTTATGATAATAATTAAATCTCGAAAATCAGTTTAAAAAGATATATCCAAAATATTTAATTTCAAAATTAAGTACTTCTCTGAATCAATATGCATGGTTTATCAATGCAATTTCATTTCGAAGATATTAGGAGTGCTATTTTTCTTGATCATGATATGTTTAATTAGATCATTTACTTATATATAGAACTAGAAGTAGTATTTAAAGCAAGAGGTCCCCGAAATGAGAATGTTTTTTTTCCTATCTAAAAGGGACCAATTTTAGGTTGTATATCAATTTCATAGTGAAGTATGTAGGGTTCAAGAAAATGAAGATATACTCCCTCCTTCTTCCATTTTCATAATGTTCGTTTTAATGACACGTGTTTTAATGAATATTATTTAGTTTATGTATAAAGTAAGGGGTGGTTGTAAACTCTACAAACTGCTTCCATAATCACTTTTTTTAAAGCTGTCTTTTCACAGTTTTTACTTTTGAAAAGTGTTTTAAGCTGTTTATAGAGTTTGTAAACATCCTCTAAATATATTGAGATATTTAAATTATTATGGAGTTAATTTTTAATTTATAAGTACAGTAAATGACAAAAAATATTAAAAGTTAAATAAGAGATTATAATTTATATATATGATGATGTCCTAAATAGGACCACGTTGGGTTAATTAGTCTACGTGGAGTTGAACATGCGCGTTAGAAATCTTGTGGTTGTCTTAAAAATTACTCTCTTTCTTTCAACAATTGTTTATATTAGATTTTTAACGTACAAATTAAGAAAATTTTTGTAATGAATGAGTGTTAAGGGGTAATTTTATAAACTTTTACGAATGAAGTAAAAAAAATTGATTAGACTGAGTGTAAAAATAATGACTTTTTTTTTTTAAATATGTATGATGTGGACAAAATGTGTCGTCCTAGAGATAATGACACATGCAATATACTAGTAAAGTTATTTTATGTTACTTATCTATCTATTTCGTTAATTATACTTAAAATGTATAATTGGGCCTCCATTATGATAACATGGGCCAATATTGGCTTATGTATGTGTACGGGCTGAATACATGCGGGGTCCTTCTCTGGGCCTCGAGGCCCAAGGGAGTTACGTAGAAGTCCATCAACGAGTTGTTTATCATCGGTGGCCTGATGTCAATTTGTCGTCAAAACCCGACACATCATTGTAAATAATGTGAGAGTGAAGTTTATAAAATAGTTTTAATTTTAAATATGTAAATAATTGTGAGATAAATGAATAAAACAATTGTGCAAAATAATCGTGGAATGAATGAAGTACATACTACATAAAATTACCCACCTCAAATTGTTAGAAAAAATATATATCCACTTCTTTTACCCACCTCATTATTTAAAAAAAAATGTAACTTAAGTGCGTGGGCCAGAGTTCTGGCCTTCTGGGCTTATTGGGGGCCTCTCTTGACTATCTATACCACTTCGGGCTTAAGGTTTGGGCTTAGTATCTTATCTGAATTCTGGATTGGGTCTGACTATTTACACCGCCATTTCGGAGAGATGCACTCCCCCTAATACTTTATTAATTTAATAATAGTGTAAAAACCCCAAAATACCCTTTGAGTAATATTACACTACTAAATGAATCCCACTACAAACCGCACCCCCACTTCCATCTATAAATCCTAAACCTAATTTATGTCGTCGCCGCCGTCGTTTCCGGTGGCCACCAAACAAAAAAAAAATTAGAAATTCTCAAAATCTTTTTTTAAAATTTTCGACAAACCAGTGTCGACCAAATACACTCTCGTCGACAACCGTTAGAGTGTATTTGGTCGACCTAATAAGGTTGAAAAAAAAAACGACACTGTAATGTCGACCAAATACACTCTCGTCGACAACCGTTTGTCAACGAAAGTTTAATTGGTCGACATTACAGTGTCGAAAATATTTAAAAAAAATTAGGGTCTTCTTCAAATGCAAAAAACCCTAAAAAAGTGTCCAAAAAATCGGAGGTCATACCTGATGCCCAAAAATCGGAGGCCGGTGGTTGGGAAGGGGGGCGGCCAAACGGGGACGGGGGCAGGGTGAATAATAAAACGTAGAAGAAAAAAAAACAGGGGAGGGGAGGACGGGGACGCGACGGCGGGGGTGGGGAGTGGGGGTCGCGGCGGCGGGAGCAGCCGCTGGCAAGCGGCGAGGGTGCACGTGGGGGAGGGGGCGGCCGATGAACGGGGCGGCCGCAAAACTTCCTTTTTTTTTTTACGGAAAGGAGGGAGGGAGGGGGCGGCCACAAAATCTGCATTTTTTTTTTCTTCAGAAAACTGGAGGGGAGGGGCCGGCCGCCGTCGACGGGGGTGGTGGTGAGGAGGGGGGTGGATTGGGGGAAATGGGAGGAGAAAGATGGAGGAGGAAGATGATTCAGATGAAGATGAATTTAGTGTTTGGAGGTGTGAATAGTAATGGGAATTTTATGAAGGGAGGGGTATTTATGACAATTAAGGGTGAGAGTGTGCCAATTTTGTAGGAGTGTATAAATCGGGGGAGTGCATCTCTCCGAAATGAAAGTGCATATAGTCAAACCCTTCTGGATTAGCTCTTTTAGTTTTTATGGGTTAATTGCAAATTAATTTAGACTTTGGTTGACATTACACCCCTTAATAAAATAATATTATTTTTATAATTCGATCTAATTATGACACATTCTTGATGAAATAACATTATTTTTATAATTCTAAAACATCTGATTCAGACTAAAATGAAAGGAGGCTGTCGATAAGTCTAATTTGTATAAATATTTAAAGTTGATAATTTATTTATAATTATTTAAAAATTTAGATTATATTATAAATGAGTGAAAGGTGCAATTAACCCTTATTTAATTTTGTGCGCAAAATTATTAAAAGACAGTAATAAACTTTAGAGATTAGGTTGGGAAAAAATAATATCCATTATTTTACATTAAATATTTATTTAATTCTATTCAATTTAATTATAGTCTTGTTATTTTAATACTTATATATATGCAATTTATATTCTCCCAAACTTATTTATATATATATATTTTAAATATGATATATTTCCAAGTTCCAGGATATTGAATAAATTAAATAGGAAAATATTTGATACAATAAATGATTCATTTTTAATTTTCACACTGAAAAAAAAAAGTAAGGATAATGAAGTCCTTTTAATTTTATTAAAGGTATTGTGTAAAAAAAATGTAATGATATAAAGCTTATATAAGTGAAATTTGAGGTCAAGAGTTGTGAACTTCCATTTTTAAGTGTGAAAATTAATGTAAAATATATATATATATATATATATATATAAAATATTATTTTTATATATTACACAAAAGTCATCATTAATTTGCTTGAATTATAAAGTTCTTACTTCTTACAGTAATTTAGTTTGTAAAATAAAAGTACAAACATCAAAACTCGATTGTCTTGGTCAACGCATCGGTTTTCACCTGAAACCTAATAATTAAAAAGGTACTACTCCCTCGGATTACTTGCACACCTACTTTTTCGGACCTTTAGAAACTTCAAAAGTGAGTGAACAGTAAATATGCAAGTAATCCTGGGACGGAGGGAGTATCATTTTTACCTTCAAAATGGTCACCCTCAAAACTTTATCATTTTTTTTGTTATATAAAATACAGTATGTTATTTTTATGGTTACACATTTGAACTAAAATAATACGAGTACTAGCTCACTTTTGGTTTCACTATTACTTGCCCACTTGAAAATTGAAATAAAATAGAAGTAAATCATAGAGTGCTTTTTAGGATAAAATTGTGTTACAACAAAACAATACTCCCCCATCTAAAGTTAATAAAATTTTAGAGGGTTACTTTTAAACCATATTAAAAAAATATTAATTATTTATATATAAAGTAGACGTAAATGATGCATTAGTGTATTAGAAAAATAAATATGGAGTATCATTTATAAAAATGTTATTAAATTTGAATAGACAGAAAGGAAAATTAAACCTATTAAAATTGTACAGGAGGGAATAAAATAAAACACAAAATGCATTTTTTAGCGCATAAATTTTGGGACAAATGAAGTATCATATATAATATTACTTAAACATTATCATATTTGCATAATATATATCACATTCATGTATAATATAAAATATAGATGAATTCTTCTATGTAATTAAGTGTACACACTTGAACTTTAATACTTAATTTACACAATTTAATTTTTAACTCAACATTTGACCATAATTAATTAAATCTTAATTTTAATTGTATAGATGCAAACTCAAGTATTACTCTAAAATATACTTACCTTTTATCTATTATGCTCTTAATTATGTAACTGAATAATAAAATTATCCTTGACTAAAAACATTACAAAATGTTTCTAATATCTAATGGATGAGATTCTCAATAAATGAGAAAAGAATGAACGATATTTTATAGTAATAATAAATTAATAATGGATGACTCTGGTTAATTTGAATGGGGGCACAAAATAAGTTTGAACCATGTATATGAAAATATTTGGTAATATTTTCGATATATTTGATAATATTTGGAAATATTTTCGATATATCAATTTTCTGTGGTCATCAATATTAATATAGATAAAAATCGATATTTTCACAACACTTGTAAAAAAATTGATAAAAATTTTAAAAAATATTATATGAAATAACATTATATTTTATATAAATTTATTACCAATGTAAAATGTATCCAAATTATTTTATTAATTTTATGCGTTAAAAGTTTGTTAATTTATGATCTCGATATTTCACTGACACCGATATTTTCAACCTTGGTTTAAACAAGGTTTATATAGTAATTACTTGTAAGAAAGTTGAAACCACGCTTCTTTGTGATCTCCATAACCCTAACCCCCTTTGTATAATTGTAACTCATGTGCTTTATATATATAAACTCTCTCTCTAGCAGTTCTACTCTCTCCCTCTCTCTGGGTTTATTTAGGGTTTAAGGGAAGCGCTCCACAATCGGACGAAAAATCCAATAAAGCTTCCTTTTTCCGCAATAAATTCATACGATTTCGAAGAAAATGGGAGCTGACACAGGGAAGAAGCAGAAATTGGGAGAGGTGGAGCAAGGGAATAATGGGTCTGACCTAATTGACGAGAAGCTCGTTCTTTCAATCGAAAAGCTTCAAGAAATTCAGGATGAGCTCGAAAAGGTGAATCTATTTCTATCCTTTTTTCGTTTAAATTGATGGAATTCTAGGGTTAATTTTCGAGGACAGCACAGATTTCATCGTTCATGTTTCTTATTATTTGTTTTTAATTTTGCTGAGTCAGTGAAGAGACTGTATATATGAATGATGGGTGAATTTCGAAAATAGAGTTATGTATTTATTTTTTGTATATAAAGGAAGGTTTGTATTGTGTTATTAGGCTCTTAAGCTTTGCATGTGATTCTTTGTAAATTGAATTCCTCTTTTTCACTGTGTTTTAGTGGTCACCTCACTTTATGTTTATGCTGTGAGGTCTATGTTTGCGAACATCAATTAATTAAGTGTCAATATGGAAGAGAACATATTTATGTTTTTTCTTGCTATGGGAAGGAGATATAGAGTTTTAAAACAAGACATAAGTCATAAAAGCATAGCGCTGGAGATATGATTCACAACCAAAAAAAAAGGAAAACAGCCTAGCAAACAGGGCGTGCAGAGGCTAATTAGTTTGTCAGGTTTCTCCGTTTGTCGTATAACGGAAAAATCATGCCACTTGTCGATAGATGGAAAGGCTAATTAACAAGTGGAGTTTGGATAGACAAACTTAGCAATTTTAAGGTAGACAACACTATTAGCATGTCAAGCAACGGTACTTAAGTTTATTCTTAGGGCTGTTTGGTTGCTTACATATGTAATAGATAAAAATTAACTCATATAGTTATTGATTTTTGTCATTTCTATGAGTCCACTATTTAATGTTAGTATGTTACTCGTATTATTTAGGGTGTAAGTGTATCCTTTATTTATGAGAATATTGCTATGAATTAGGACTGGAAGACATCCCGTCGCGTATCACACGAAAGATCAAAACTTGCTCTTTCCTGGATTTAGGTGTACTTTATAGGTTTCAGAGGAACCCTGGTGTTTGTTATATAAAGATGATATATTTTTCTCAAATTTTTCTGTGTATATGGTGTTATTTTCTGCGGTACTTGTTTTGTTTTCTTGAGATCATTTGAAATTATTCTTTGCTTGCATATATGTTCGTCTGATGTAGTAAGAGACATAATTATCACTCCATAATTACAATTTTTTTTCTGTTTCATATGTGCATTTCAGATCAATGAACAAGCAAGTGAAGAAGTCGTACTTCTCGAACAGAAGTACAATGAAGTACGAAAGCCCGTGTATGATAAGAGAAATGAGCTCATCAAATTCATTCCTGATTTCTGGTTGACCGCGGTGAGTTTTTTTGTTCGTATTTAATTCTTTAGAAAGAAATATGACTTCATGTTAACAAGTCATTCCACTAACGAAAAATTTCTCTTCTCCTCTAATTGGCATGTCTGTTCTCTTTCAGTTTATGAGCCATCCTGCTCTCAGTGAACTTTTGACTGAAGAAGATCAGAAGGTTTCATCTTTAGAAAGTTTATTTTTACTTATTTAATATTTTGGATACTTTAATCTGCCAATATTAAACTTTCTCTTTTCGCGTGATAGATTTTCAAGTATTTAACTAACCTTGAAGTGGAGGAGAACAAGGACGTGAAATCTGGTTACTCCATCACATTTGTGAGTCTGCAACGCTTCCCTACTTTGGATTTTTTTTTAATGTGAATAATGCTATTCTTATATCTTAAATTCCCAATCTGTGAAATTTTGAAGTTGTTAAGATTGTCTCTATCTTATTTCCCTTCAGCACTTTAAGTCCAATCCTCATTTCGAAAATACAACACTCACAAAGACCTTTAGCTTCCCCGAGGAGGGTACCAATAAAATCACTGCAACATCAATAAAGTGGAAAGAAGGCATGGTAAGTTTTACATCTTCAGTTAATCAGTTCGAAAATTTTCACGTTTCTTCTTATGGTTTTCCTAATGTATTGTGTGTGGCATTTGAAGGGTTTACCTAATGGAGTTGCTGAAGAGATTCAAGAGAAGAAAGGAAATAAACGAACTCATGCTGAAGAAAGGTTACTCGTTTCTCCTTTTTCTTTTGTCTTTCCCCTCCATTTCTCATGTGTGGTTAAGTGTGATGATTGGTATTCACTTCACATGGTTTAAAAGATCTTATTAAGTGTGTGTGTGCAATTGATTAATGAAAATTCTTCTCTTGGAGTTGAACTGAATCTAGACATCCCTTTTTAGAGTCTGTTTGGCTAAGCTTAATTTTATCATCTTATAATTTGTTTCAAGAGCTTATAAGATGTAAATATTTAAGTAGCTTATAAGCTGTTAAAGGGTTTGCCTAATAAAACTTATAAGTTCTTTGATAATTTGAGAGATATATTTTCTTAACATACTATGTTTGATGTTGAGATGGGTGTAGGTGGGGTGAGTTTTTTTTTGTTGTTGTTGAAGTATATAATATATTTTTTAGATCTATTATTTAAGTATGGCTCAAAAGATTCTAGAAAAACAAGTTGGGGTGTTGGTACTTATTTTTTTTGGAGCTTATAAGCTGTAAAGAACTTATTTTAAGATCTTATAAGCTTCTAAATATCTTGAGTTGGTCTTGTGTAAACCAGTTTTACCATGCACTTGTTTTACAACTAATACCTTATAATAAAACAGCTAATACCTTTTAATGAAGCAAGTAATACTATCAAACTAACTTTTGATGAAACAACTAATACCAATAGAAAATACACACAAAATGCATATGGTGTATAATCTCAATTTGAATGTATATGGTATAATCTGAATACATACAAAAAAATTCTACTGTGACACTGGTTTCTCACTTCAATTACGCTGCAAAATCCAGCTTCTTTTCCTGGTTCAACGACACCGAGCATAATGGATTGGATGAGATTCAGGATGAGGTAAAATTCTGCCACAAAAACAGATTGAATTTATTTTTAAATCAATGCTTCAGCTGATTCTTTTTTTACTATTAACACAACTGTACTTTATTTTTATAGCAGGTTGCTGAAATAATCAAGGACGATTTATGGCCAAATCCCTTAACTTATTTTAACAATGTACGCTTTTCTCCTTGTCCATGGAAACTCAATGGATCCCAACATAAAATCTTAATAACAGGTTGTTTTTCTAGTCTCTTACTGGTTGAAATTTCCTTTCTATAGGACGCTGATGAAGAGGAATTTGAAGTTGAAGATGACGACGATGATGATGAGGTAACATAAAAATTCTCTGTAATTACTACTATCCACTTTTGCATTGGCTGATTTGAAAATAGTTTATTTTCTTGCTTTTGACTATTCTGAAAATGATAGTGAATGTCCTTTGTCTAGGCATGCATTTTTTTGTTCTCTGTGCTGCTGATACAATTCATTTATTGTCTTATTACTATAGATACGGACTTCTAAATTCAAGTCAAATAAACAGCACGCGGGCTTCTAAGTTGGTTATACATTGGGTCGTTTTATGTCATAAGGCCATCTAGATTCTAGAGGGACAATAGATTTTTGGAAACGTTGCTTGGGCAGGATTAAATCCTGTAAAATCTTTTATTATATTTTTAGTGTTTTCTTCTGGAAATATGATGATCGGTATGAGAAACGCAATACTAGAAATATTCGCAGTAGAATGAGTAACAAGTCAATTACTTGGCCATAGAGACTTGATTTAAGTTTTAGCCACTGAAATCATTTGAAACTTAAATTTAATTCAAAATTTGTGGAATAACTATTTTCCACCCACCATTTCTGAAATTCTTGATGGTTTTTTTCTTTTTTTGGTTATTTGATTTTATATGGAGTTAAAGTTTGTATACTCCAACATTTTGGAGCATGAAAAGCATCAATTAAAGCAAAATGTATTATGTGCAGGAGAAGGACAGTGATGGCTCCGATGATGACGAAGAAGAAGATGATGAAGATGGAGTCGAAGATTAAACCCGAGAGGAAAGGCTTCTGATTAATTTCATCGTTTTTCTCAAATATCAACGTTATGTAAACAGGTCTAGAGGTTCCCGTAAAAAACGAGCGAATGTTATCGACTTTTGTTTAAATCTTTATTCAGTCTGGACTTTTGCATACATACTGGAAATCATAATATTGTCTTATTTTCTGTGGGGTTGTTGATATGAGATGCACTGCCCTATATGAATGCTACTATTACCCAATTGATCATACGGCCTACTAATTATATACTTTAAAACTTGCTTTAATTGTGTTCTAGATATGATTATGAAGAATTTGTGTTCACTTTAACCTATTTTGTGTATTTCGTTCGTAATGATTTTTAAACAGTAACATTTCATATGAATAATTGTGTTATTTTGAGATTTTATAATACAACATTTCACATTCTTACAACACAATTGATTTGATATAAAACAACATTATCTTATTTTACTCTCATTTTTTACATAATGATTTATATTATGCTTTCTGGAAACAATATTTAATTGAGATGTAGTTTCCAGTCCATTAATTTGGCCCAACTAATTGTAAAACTTTAGGATTGGGCTCAATTCCAATTGTTGTTCTTCCATTGGGCTAATTTTGCTTCCAAGAATAATGAGACTAAATTAAAAACTCTATATTGTCGACTTTTTAATTGTTGTATATTTTTCTTAATAAAAAATTAAATTGCAGGGATTGCATTGCATTTACTAAAATAAGCTGGCTACATTAAAACATAAGGTACACAAAGTTGGTTGGAGTTGCATTAACAAACATACCAAATTCTGTAATGTACAATTGTGCATAAAGATATATAGAAAAAAATGAGGTACTGGATGAGATCGTTTCACTATGAAAACAGAGTATAATTTATGCATGACGTTTTAATACTTTGTAAAGATGAGTGTTAATACCGTAAAATCGTTTTATATATGTCTTTGTCATTGAAAAATGTGCATAAAGACTAACAAATTATGTTCCTTTAATGCCCTCTTCTGATTTATTCCTTGCTTATCTGTAACCATTTAATTGGAGTTCTTTAGATTTGAATGGGTAAGATGTAGATTGGCCATTTTGGCTTCATTATTAGCGACAATGAGTTAAAGCCAATGACTCCATCAAAAAAAAAAAAAGAGTTAAAGCCAATGAAAATGACTTTCTCCATTTGCAGTTTTGCACTCTAATTTGGAATTTGGATGTGTTTATACACTCATATATTCAATTTTGAGAAAAAAATACCAAGTAGTTTTTCCCCCCTTTTCGCAGATTAAATAAAATATGATAAAAAGATTAATTTGTATACTAATTGTATATTATGAAAATGTTATACAATGTTCGTGAGATATACAAGTTCGATATACAATGTTATATAATGAAAATTCGGTACAGGAATAAATGAATTGAACGAATTTCAGTTCTTATATGGATCAAATATAGATGTTTCTTACGGAATAAGATTAGTGAAACGATCATTACAATCATTGACATAAACAACTAGTCCAACCCTATATAATACTTGTGATTTATTTAATTTTATTTTACAATCTTGCAATAGAAAAAAAAAAGTGGTTGCACAACCCCACTATGATCCTGAAATCAGGGCTACAATTGTAATAATTGTGTATAGCCGTGGGAGTTCCAAAACACAGGGATTGATGGATGAAGTGAATAATTATATGTAAGAAAGGAAAAATGATAGTGATATTACTGTTTTTGTTTTTAGATTGAAATTTAAAGTTAGGTTTGATGTGACTCCAAATTATTTAATTTTGCTGTCTCTCTGTATGCACATACATATATATACTAATATGATATGGAATCAGACGAAAATTATCAGTTTTCACACTTTCCTTTTTAATATGTTCAATCATACTTTTTACGAACCCTTACCCTTAAAATCTGGACTTATTTATCACTTTAATAAAGTTAAAATGACTTAAATATCGTTACTTTATCACTATTTTTTTATTTTCGTGTTTAAATCGATGTGAAAACTGATTCGAAAAGGAAGAAATATAAACATATAGTATATATGAATAAAGAGATGATGTATAATTGATGAGATGTCGTCAGCTGCTTTCTCTTCCACTCAAAGCCCAAAGATTCCAACTGTCTCACTTTTCATATCATCAAGTAACATCACCTATTATATACCCACCATCCATGTTTCTTTATATTACTATTTATATCTAAATTATATATGTAGTATAATAATAAAAAAAAAACTGAATAAAATATTCCCCCCTTCATATTGTTGATAATTTTTGGTTGACTCAAATTACTTAATTCTATATGCTTAAATAAAGAATGCCGTTTTTAAATAAATGAACTGATAATTTAAGGAGTTGGAAATGGGTAAAAACTAAAATCATCACTCACATCACACTAGGACAATGGAACAAAATTGTGTTACAAAGAATTATGCACTGTGTGTGAAAAAAGACAGATTATAACATGTATGTTAATACTCCTAAAGGGGTGTTCAGTCTTTATTTCAGGTAAAAATAATCTATATTTACGGTTAAAAGAACTAAAGCATCAAGTTTTGTAAACTTGAATGACTAACTTTAGAGTCAAAAAATTTAGGACGAAAATTAAATCTGGTACAACGTAAAGCTAGCACCAAAAAATCCATCAGAAAAAAAATCAGAAATCTAAGTAAAATAAATGATATATATATATTTTTTGTGTAATTTTCCAAAATGCAGTATATTATGAAAATACCCAAATGTAGCGCCTTCTAATTAATTTCGTGATACAATTTGTTTTTTTTTTTTGTGATGCAATAATTATTTCATTATAGTCTCAAATCATCAACTATTCTTTTATACCGACATTTTTTGTTTGGATTATACCGACGTAGACTTAAAATCAGATGCATTTTTAGTACACTATAATTCTTACCAATATTGAAATATGGATTATCCATAATTTCAACCCGATATATATCATCACTAATTATTTGCCATAAAATTAAAATAAGTTTTTTTTTTTTTACAATTTCACCTGATCTTCCAAATAAAAAGGGATAAATTAGGACTATCAAAAAGTTTGGGTAAACTGTACCAAACAAGCTTCGAGAAAAAAATGTCACGAACTTCGTAATCTGAGTAACCTTTTGATAGGTTGAATAAAAATCATTGAAATTTTGTAAATTCAGGTCTTATAGTAAAATTAACAATTAGAGGTTTAAAAATAAGAAGCTATAGGAAGCTAGTAATTATTAACGTACTCATTTATAATATTGTTTTTACTTTTTTTTTTCTCACCCAAGTAGAATAATTAAATGTGATTAATTTATAATATTATTGTTGGATAATTATACATATTTTTTAATTAGTGCAATTAGATCACAATTTTAACTTAGTATTAATGTGACAGATAAAAAAATTCAAACAAAAATTTACCTAAATTATATGACGTTGAAACATGGTTTTAGCACATATGAGTTCTAAATTTATAGTTTCTATTTTTTAGGTCAATTTTTTTATTATTTATACGTACCCTGAAATGATCGAAAATATCTTTCACACTCTTAATTTGATAATTTTACTATTTTTCAAATAATCCTAAATAGTACTCCCAAAATCATTTGATTATTAAAAATTACATAATTGTAATTTATGAGTAATATTAAGGAGAGTAAAAACGTGGAATGAGATCACCTATTTTAATTTTGGTGTTCCACATTGATGCAGGCGGAAGTACGATACACACGTAAATCCGTTGATTCTACGAATACCCGGAATATACGTAAACGAGATTAAAAGTGATAATCCATTGATTCAAAATGAATACCGGAAGAACACAAATAAAACACGTCAAAAGGGATAAAACCCAATATTTTTCTATTCAATCAACTCCCCTTACAATGTTCTTGAGACTCGTATTTATAATAGGTAAACTAGGGTTTTAGGCGTGTAAGCCCTAAAAGCCCGACCCACTAATAATTAATAAAAACCTAAACAAAGCTCTAACACAATATAAAATATAAATAATACTAAATAATTAAAATACAATCTTATCTCCATCATTCTCTCCCTCTTCGAAAAGATTCGTCCTCGAATCTGCATGAATCTTATCTCCAACAGTATGAAAAACAAAAACCACGACGGGATCATCTTCAGAGAAAGCAAAATTAATTAACGCCTCAGGGAATATGACGTCAAAAATATCTGCAGTTCGTACGTTGCCCAAGGTCTTGAGACTATAAGCAAATGTTGGCTTAAAAGAAATGCCAAAATAACTATCATTAGTAATAAAAAAATAATTATTACTAACTCTAGGTCCACTATTTCCCTCATAAAATACAGGCCCAAATTCTCCCAAAATATTAGTTGGCCCAACTTGGTTAACATCTTCCACGGGCTGAACATGTACGATGAAAGTCATCGATTGAATCCGTTGGTTGTGTAGAGATGTGAAACTGGTGGAATGAGTTTCTGGAACGGGGGGCGGCACTGTGGCGGCAGCGACAAGGGCTGCCAAAACTGGAGATCGTGGTGGCGCTGGCGTTTCCAGTGCGGCAAGTTCGTCTCGTTGGCTGTAGCTGTTGAAAATTCCAACGACGGTGGCGGCCAATTGAGACCAGAGAAAATCAAATTTCTCCTCCGTATCGTAATTTTGCTTTGATAAACGATAAACCCCACGGAATCGTTATGGCTCTGATTACCAACTGATGCAGGCGGAAGTACGATACACACGTAAATCCGTTGATTCTACGAATACTCGGAATATACGTAAACGAGATTAAAAGTGATAATCCATTGATTCAAAATGAATACTGGAAGAACACAAATAAAACACGTCAAAAGGGATAAAACCCAATATTTTTCTATTCAATTAACTCCCCTTACAATGTTCTTGAGACTCGTATTTATAATAGGTAAACTAGGGTTTTAGGCGTGTAAGCCCTAAAAGCCCGGCCCACTAATAATTAATAAAAACCTAAACAAAGCTCTAACAAAATATAAAATATAAATAATACTAAATAATTAAAATACAATCTTATCTCCATCACACATCTTATTTCAGTATATGGATGATCGATTGACACGTATCATATTAAAATATAATCAAACGTTCTATAATATTGAGGGTGACATGTGTTAAAAATTTAAGAGGATAGAACACCAGTACTAGAACAAGAAATCCGAACAGAAAAAATGCATGCATATATGATATGAAATCACGTACCGGTGCTACTTTAGAGTTCCACTATTTAATTTATTGAAATGTGTCATGTAAAAAAATAAATCAACGTCAACAACCTGTATTAAAGATTTAGAAGGTGAAACATAAAAAATAGAGGAGAGTAATATATAATAAAAATGTGAAAGTAAGAAATGTCGTATTCAGAGCGTCAGTTGGTGGTCTGAAAAGAAGGATGCAACAATGGCGATTGGTCCACAAAAGCCCTTCACATGGCAACACAACACTGAAACCCTCGCCTGGATATCGATATATATATATATATATTTTTTTTTCGAAGGATTGGTGCACCTTAGTCCATGTTGCATTTTTCAGTTTTACTGACTTACACTTTTTGGTAAATGGTGTTAGTGACTTACACTTTTTAGTAATATTGTATTGTACTTTTCAGTTTAATAACATACATTTTTCTTTAGACTAGAATGTACAACATGCACTCGAGTGCATACTAGACTTTACCTTTTTCGAAACAGTATATCGATATTTTCATCACCTATATATCTGCTAAATATTATTTAGCTGGCAATCCTACGGTTACAATTGCTTTGATTAGACAATCAACTTATCATGTGTCTTAGTGTTGCTCATTTTTCGGCACACTTATTTTGTTCGGTTCCGTTCGATTGTGACATTTTTTATGTTTCACTATCTAATTATTGTCGAGTATAATACGGAGTATTTTTTACTTTACACATGTTAATATTAATGTAGAAAATGAAATATAACAAGTTATACATGTAACACTATTCATCAAGTTCTTCTAAACTCAAGCTTGATTTCAAAGAATTGTTTGATGTTAAACCGGTCTGTACATTTAACTATGAAAAACGCAGGGTTAGGGTTGAACATCGGTGGCTCGTTTAAAATCGGGACATCTTGTAATAAATTAATAAGGTAAATATACAAAATACAATCCGTATCAGAGTCCAAAAATACTAGGATTTTCATCATCTCACCTGAAAATTGGTGAAAGTATTGTCTTTATAGAAAATTGTTACTGTAAAAGTATTGCCTTGTTAATTGATGTAGTGCTTCTGGCTTATATTTGACCTTTTAAAGTTAAAATTATGTCTAGCCTTGTGGTGTTTCTGCCTTAGTTTTAAATGTTTTTTTTTTCTTAAATTCTGTAACCCGTTAATGGCAGTTAAAAATCCTAATTCTATTTATGATTTATGAAACAAGTTACTCAAAATATTTTTTATATATACTTACGATTTTGGTATGCAATATCGCAATATGCACATATTATCTCCAAAATACATGAAATAAAAATCTTTTGGGTAAAAAATTGGTTGGTCAAAATTGAGTCTGATTGGGTCATAAAGAGTACTGTATTTTTTGTTTACCCTGACAATATTATTTGTTTGTTTATAAAGTATTCCATTAATCAGTAATACATGAAATATAAGATATGATATATTAAACTATTATTGTTCATGTAATATTTCTGTACGTATATCTTCCAAACTTATTTCCCTACACTTGATGATATAATTCATTGGGTGGCGCTGTCAATTGCTTTGAATAGTCTAGTTTTTGATTGGTAGCAATTAATTTTGAGTGTGATTTATATGAATTGAATAATACTATATGTATAGTCTTGATTCTTTTATTTATATTTCTCATAGCTGGAATTTCGGTGTTACATTAAAGAACATGAACACATGTCTGGTAAAACATAAGCTATTGCACTACTCATTTTGTGTTGGATTTTTGTGACTTTTTTTTAATGTAAAATATGCATGTACTTTAAATTTCAATATTATGTAGTACGAGTATTAATTTGGTTCTATAAAAAAGAAGTATTAATTTGAGAATACAAATATTTCAATTTGTCACATATCATTGGAATATTATAAATTAAGTGGAATATGAACAAATTAACACTAAAACTTATATAAAATATTGCACGTATGGGTAATTTTACCCGCTTTTAATTCACTCGGATCTCTTCTTTTTTTCCGCACATACATAATGATTTTTTCTTTCTATTCCTTGCGATCTTTTATGACAGGTTCTTTTCATCCTCGTTTTCCTATATTTCTCTTACAAATACATGACGGTTTCATATAGTGCGTTACTCCATGAACAAAAGCGTGTTACTAGTTCATATCGTAACATTTTTTGTTCTTGTAGTAACACTCTTTCGTTCATATTGTAACACATAAATCTGACCCGATTGACTCGCAATATTTTTTCTGCGCCAAGTTTTGTTAAATTTGTCTTCGCGACCCATCGCTCATATTCTGGCTCGATTGACCCGTGAAATTTTGTTATCTTCCCTAATATAGTAGAAATTTCACATACAATATTTTACGAAGTCTTCTCTTGAACGCAAATCAATCTTTGAAATTCTGAATTGAAAATTTGGATAATAATAAAAATGTGTGTTCAATTATATTGGAATTTCTAAATTAGAACGCTAGAAAATTCGGTATGTTAATTGAGTCGGTTGACAATTGACATCCAATAAAATGCTAGAAAATTCAGTATGTTAAAAAAAAAAAAAAAACTAATTTTCTCTATCATCTAAAGCATGAGGACCCCTGTGCAGCCCACCCCACCCAAAATGCGACAACTTGGAAGAACAACAAAAATATATACTATAAGAGATATATAAAAAATAAAATTTGAAACAATTTGTCAGGGGTTAAGGGGAAATTAAAGGCAGTAAAGGTGAGGGGCTTGGAATGGTGGGTGACGAACAGTCCTCTGTGGTAGGGGCTTTGAGGCAGAGAAGTTTTGTAACAACAAACAAATAATCCTAAGTTTGACGTGCACTTGGTGCTTGAATTTTAGATCTGTACATTTGCATTGTTTTAGTTAAAGTTAATGTCACGTTTCTTTATTCAAGAAATATTTTTCCTTAATACAATATACAAAATTAAAGTTTTCAAAATTATCGGTAAAATTATAGAGGTGCACATAGTGCTGTTATTCGAACCGAGCCTTAACGAGACTCGGCTCGACTCGACTCGTTAAGGCTTGATAAGGCTCGACTCGTTTAGCTTAATGAGCCGAGCTCGAGCTCGACTTGTTACGCTCGATAACTATTTTTTTGTAAAAAAATCCATTAGGCTCGTTAGGCTCGGCTCGACTCGATAGGCTCGTTAACGAGTCGAGCCGAGCTCAATTTTTAACTCGGCAATGTTATCGAGCCGAGCTCGAACCTCAAATACTCGGCTCGACTCGGCTCGGCTCGAATAACAGCTCTAGGTGCACACCATAAGATCCACGGCCTGTTGTTGTTTCTGTATGATTTGAATTGAAAAAATAAAATAAATCATCGAACCTTGAACTGAGGAAAAGGCTAAATATTACTTTCTCTGTTTATTTTTATAATTTTCATTTGAGTTGAATATGTATTTTAAGAAAATTGACATTTTATGTAAAAAGTGGAAGTTTGAGAAAGATGATAAAGTAAAAATAAAGTAGTGTGCGCCAATATTTCCTTCTTAGGAAATGAGAATTATAAATCTTGCATTGTTTTTTTTTTCTTTCTAAATTAGGACTCAAGGAGATATTCGTTCTACTTAGTAATTGATCATCTCTTGAAAATAATTTCATTAGATATTTGTCTTAAAGAGGCCCATAGCCCAATCACTTTAATCAACTTTTTAATAGCAAGTTGTTGCATGTTTCCCCTTGCAAAAAAAACAATAAGTTGCTAGTACTTTTTTAAATGAATCTTTGAAATACTTGTCACCCCATTAAAGGCAATTTTTTTTTATATATTTTTTTTTACATTACAACTTGTTCATTTGAATTATTAATATGAATCCACATATATATGAATGTAATTGAATTACGGGTAAGAATTATTTAATATATCAAATACAAGTTACATAATACCGGAGAACAACTAAATTATTTTAAGGAGAAAAATACCCTAATATATTAGTACTACTATTTTTTTCATCCATCAATAATTGAAAAAGGCTTTCATTTTGCTTTGGAAAAAAAATTCAGTTGTTCCATTATAAGAGACTATACAATGTCAACAGATTGCTAAAATATTAATTGAGGATTATTTTTATATATATATATATATATATATATATAATAAAAAAATCAATTTCATTTAGTTTCCTTTAATTGAAATAACATATTTTAAAATAAAATATTAAGACATTCATCGTCCGATTCATAATATACCAAATTAATTACGTTTTTTTTTTACTCCGTATCTGAGTGGGTGTTCTTAGATTTAGTTTCTTATATATCATCGTACAACTCAAAATGATTTTTTTTAATGAAATAAAAATATAAACATATTAAACCCAACAAGTCTACCTTAGAAACAACAATTTTAAACAACACCGAATCATATTAAATCGCTCTTCATTTTTTATTCTGAAAATTATGATTAATTACAACTTTCCTTATTAATCGAGTCGAAGTTTTAGTATTGTTTTAGTGTGAAATTATATTTTAAAAAATCGTCCAAACCACACCGTAATCACCCATAAATTTGATGTACGTACACGGTCTTTCATAGAGCCAAATACGTGCTAAACACTGTTACCAAAATATATTATATCCGTCACTCGTTAAGTTACTCATTTTATCATTGTGGACGTTTCTTGTTAAGTTACTCATCATTTTCATTTTTGTTAACATTACCTCACTTCTCTACTTTTTCTTACCATGATCCTGAAATCAAGACCCACATTATTGACTCGCATTAGTAGTTAATTTATTTACAAATGATAAGCTTTAGTATACAAATGATTTATATAATATTTTTTAATTTTTATATAAGATATAAGATATTCTTCAAAATAATAAATAATAGAAGTAAGCACATTAGGTTTGAAGCTGGGTGATGAAGCCCCTACCTGCAATTCATAAAATTGAATATGTGCCAGTCTTGCAGCCATACCATTTCTTATCCTAAATAACACCCAAAAAAAGGTGTGTCAAATAAAAAAATATGTCATTTAAGAATTGCCCACAATGTGTAATTATGATGTTAAATTTTCTTTTATTTTTCCTTTTTGGTAAATTTAATTTATGGGCAGATTTTGGACTGCAAACACAGGCTGCACGAGTACTCATGGACATGGAGACACCCCAAAATTGAGTTACCTAATTTATTGCTATATATATATTTCCAATATTGGTATAAAAGGTCAATTAATATTATATTGACATGGAGTACTAAATATTGCTCACTCTATTTTTATAATACTCGATATTTTAAATTAATGCATAGTGCTTATTAAGAAATATTTTTTCGAAGTACTTAATATATATATATATAATTAATACTCCTACATAAATATCTACTACTCGTATTTATCATGAATATATATTTGTTGCTATAAATTTGTCGCTAGGCTAGTAATAAACTACTCCTAATAATCACATGTTAGAAACTTAATTTGGATGACTAATTCTATTTATCTCTTCTTTTGTAATGTTTTGAATTATTACTATGAATTTGAAAACGGTTCCAAAAAATTGGAGTATTTTTAATTAAGTTTTGTGAATATCGATCACGTTAATCGCTCTCCTCCTTCGCTCCACTTTCGTAGTAGTGCGTAACAGCCATCATTTTCGGGTGGCAGTTGGATGACGGCAGATAAAGAGTCACCACTACGGGTCTAGTTGCCGTTCTCTTCCCTATCAGCCATCGTCGTCTCAAATCCTAACCTAGCCGCTAATGTGGTATTGTATTATTTTCTTATCAAAATATATGTCAACCATGCAAGCAGTCACGACATGACACATCTTGCGGGATCAGGAGAAAATCGTTGCATATGATTCTATATCCCTTGCAATCTGGTGACTTTGATTGTGTTCGTCAAGAAATTTGAAGATTGTAAGCTATATTAGTTTTTTATGTCAGACGTATATGCAGTTACACAGTGACACGTTTAATTAGCGTGATTAGTTGGACATTGAGCTACCGCATAGTTATTCCTGAAAGGACATAATCCACTTTTAAATTTAGAGGAGTTAATTAAATGTGAACAAATTTTTTTTTTTTTCAATTTTTTGTTCCCTTAGTTGTGAAAGCCCCCTAAAAAAAATCAAGGTTTGACCCCAACAATAAGATTTCTTAAAAACTGACTTCATGGTATTGTAATATTCAGTTGATACAATTCTATTGAATATAGTACATATAAATATCATAATTTCTAGCTAACCTATATTTGTAGCATTTAAAAAGCACATGCATTCACTTGATTTGATAATTCTCTCTATAATAAAAAAGCCCAATGTGCACTTAATTCGTTATTCACATGCACTTTTTGGAATAACTGAAAAGAAAACGGAATCGTGCAGTAAAAAAAATGAAGAGTAAGACCAAACAAGACACATGCGCTGACTTTATGATGATTTATGTATATGCAACGCAACAGATCCAACACAATTAACTAATTATTTAATTAGAATTAGTTATTTTGTAAGTAGCACTCTTTATTAAGTTTTATTTAGAAAATTAATTTAAATGAAAAGCAAGTTTAGAAATTTTGGCAACTCAATATATACAATTTAATCTAGATAAATTTAATTAATCAAAGATTATTTATTGTTTATTTAAAATATAAATATAAAAAAATCCCTTTTATCTTTTTTGACAAAAGCACTAGTAACCAGCATCACACATGGTAAACTCTGCTATGGTGCAATAAACTCCAAACCATACAAAAGATGTAAAATGTAAGTTATACTAGACAAAAATGACCATAAATAAAAATTCAGTTAAAATAATTATGATCAGATCCAAATATCTCTATTGATCAGATTGGATCGCAATGTGTGTTTAGCTTTCGATTATTTGATATGCATGCACAATTTAATGTATTTTTTCATGTTAAATAATTTATTTTAGATCTGATTATATTTTCGATTAATCCACCCTATCAAACTGATCAAAAATGGTTTAATTAGACATGCAATTCAAACATAGTTCTTGAAACTTTTTAATTAAGCAACACTAATAGTTCCAACTCCAAGTGACATATTATAATATTGGATATTTTTGGTGAAATAATTTGAAGATTTTTAAATTGTGATTCTCCATAACTTTTTTCTAACATTATGAAACAACATCATTTGCAAACCTAAAAGATTGAAGTGCCAGCAACATAATTTAAGTATTTTGTAGCAATCAAAGAGTGTTTAATTTAATTAATAGAAAACATTGATTAAGGGTGTAATTAATTAAGAAAAAGCAAAGGCGCAAATTCCAGCAGGAATCCCGAAGTAGCCTCACAAAGGCAAAGGGCCAAAGGCAAATTGAAATCATTACATACCCCCCTACCCCATACCACCCACCCCCCAATTCTTTCATTAAAATCTTTTTCTTTTTCTAAATTTTTTGACTTGAGATTGGGTCCCACAATGGCCACCATTGTCTTTATGGATTGAATGATAAAAAGAGCACCTCACGTGGAGTCTGAACCAAAGCCTCTGTCCAACCACAATAAAAAGAAAACACACATAACAAATTATAAATAATTAAAGAAATTTCATAAACACTCTCTAACTAAAAAAAAAAAAAAAAAAAAATCACTAAATTTCATTACACTTCTTTTTGAACAAAGGGATTTTTGTCTAAAGGATTAATTTAAAAAAAAAAGAGCCCAACAAAAGCACATAATTTCCTTTTTCCCTTTGCAATTTATTTTTTTCCTTTTTAAAGCTCACCCCTTATAATTCCCACTCATTATCTTTGTTGCTTAAAGCTTGTCCTCCTCTCTCTCTTATCTTCTCTCTCTCTCTCTTCCATTGTTGAAGCAAAAACACATAGAATGTGAAGGGAATTACAGGGCACCATTCCAAAAAGAGGTGGAATTAAGCATTCTTTTTTTCTCCTTTCATAAAAAAACACATTTAATTAACTTCTACTTCCATAAATTCAATTTTTTTTTCATAATATAAATATAAAGGAGGGGGTACGTTTTTTAAGAAGTGGGGTTTGTAACATATTTTTCCAAATTTTGTACTATATCACTAATGTGATCATGGAAGGAGGAGATGATCATCTCCACCACCATCACCACCACCAACACCAACACCAAAGCCGCCCCAATTTCCCCTTCCAATTACTCGAAAAGAAAGAAGACGAGTCAACGAGCTCGCCCGCCTACCCGTCCCTCGCCATCTCCTCCGACGCCCCTTCTAACCCTAGTTCGGGCGCCCAGTCCAGCCTGGTCGCCCTGGTCGCCCCAGGGGGCGACCAGTCTAAAAAACCGCCGCCCAAACGTACGTCGACTAAAGATCGCCACACAAAAGTCGACGGACGAGGGCGGCGGATCCGCATGCCGGCCCTTTGCGCGGCTAGGGTTTTCCAACTGACCCGAGAGCTCGGCCACAAGTCCGACGGCGAAACCATCGAGTGGCTACTACAACAAGCGGAGCCGGCCGTCATCGCCGCCACGGGCACCGGCACAATCCCGGCGAACTTCACGTCGCTTAATATATCTCTACGTAGCTCCGGCTCGAGCATGTCGGTCCCGTCGCAGTTAAGATCTACGTACTTTAATCCGAATTATACGATGCCGGGGAGACGGGGTCTTTTCCCCGGCATCGGATTGTCGTCGGAGAATTCTCCGACGACGTTGTTGAATTTTCAAGGGGGGAACTTAAACCCTAATTTGATGCCGGCGAAGCAAGAATTTAGAGAGAATAATAATAATTCGATGGATTTAACGGAATCGGAGGAGGGTTTAGGGCGGAAGAGACGGGCGGAGCAGGAGCTTCCGCCGCCGCAGCACCACCAGTTAAGTAACTACTTACTGCAGTCAACCACCGGAGCTATGCCGACGACGCACGCCTCCGTGCCGGCGAATTTTTGGATGACGGGGGATCCGATATGGACGTTTCCGTCGGTTAATATCAATAACAGCTCCGCCGCGGCGGCGGCGGCGTTGTATAGAGGAAGTATGTCGAGTGGGTTGCATTTCATGAACTTTCCGGCGCCGATGGCGTTGCTGCCGAGTCAGGGCGGCGGCGGGAATGGGATGGGAGAAGGGCAATTGGGGATGTTGGCCGGGTTGAATCAATATCGGGGCGGAGGAGGCGGGTCGGATTCGCAAGCGAGTGGGTCGCACGGCGGAGGCGGCGGCGGCGACGCCGATAGCCACCATTCTTGAATGGTGGCGTTTGTTGTGGAAAAAACACACGTGAGGTTTGATTAATTTGTGTTAAAATTGAGTTTTTTTTTTTGCTTTGTTTTTTTTTTTTTTTTTTTTTTATTTCCATCTTTTTTGGATGTGTACTAATTCTTTTGTGTGTGGTTAATATGGAGGATTTGGGGTGTGGGGAAAGATATATTTTAACAATTGAGAGATTATTTGGCTGATTTTGTGATAAAATTAGCATTTCAGTTCAGTTTTGTCTCAGTATTATTTGATGTGTCGAATTTATTTATACTCCATATATTCAAAATAACAGAAGATATAAAATCCGTGTTCATTATCTTGATGCATTCTTCATTTTCTTCCTTCTCCTTTGATTACATATATTCACTCTCAATCTTGTTGGGTAGATTAGACCAAAATAGTCAGGTAATCAAATTCAACATCGATGTTTAATTAAATAATCGAAAAATACACAATTTACGATTCAGTTTGGACTTATACAATATTCAAATTTGATCATAAATAATTCAGCATATTTACCAAACAGAAGCCTCAGTGTTTCATTGCTTTTCTTTTTTAAGAATTCAGTCTTACTTGCCTATAACACATCTATAGATGAATGGATCATGTTGCTATAATATTAGTTTTACAAAATAATAATATTAATTAATGTTGTATTTATATATATAAAGGTTACATAATACATTCGCCTTCATTGATTCTGCATTATACAATATTAAAATAAACACTTTTCAATAGCTAGTAGGTATATTACCCTAAATTCATCAATGTTTTTTGTTGAATTTGGTAGGACGCATTGAACATATAACCACACTACGTACTTACGATACACGATCAATAAATGTATAACTTAAGAATATTCAACTTCTATTTAATTATGATAAAAACAAATTGTACTCGATCAATAACCCTATTCTAAAAGATAAAACGCAACTATTTAGAGCTCTTATTTGAGGTAACAAGCCCATCGATTCATCTAACGAGTCACATCGAGCTGAGTTCACGAGCAACTTGATTCGTTTAAGAGCAGTCGACACAAATGAAGTTTGAGTAAGTGATCATATTCTATATATGGCCTGTAATGGCCTGTGTGTGTTATTTCACTGTTGTAGTGTAGGGCATGTAACATGATAGGATCACTAATATAGTAAAACAAAATCAAGAATCAAAAATTGAAAAAAAATAAAAAATTCCTATATGATGCAACAGAGAAGCAGTATGTAAGAGTTAAGGGAAATGAAACAGTGACATTACAACGTAGGTCCATCCATCCTAAGCATAGGAAACCTGTTTCAAAGTCTTGTAATTTTTCTCTTGTGTCCCTTTCTCTTTTCTTTTTTTATTTTTTATTTTTACTGCGGTTATATACGTTGAAGAGGTATGGGCCGGGTAATTGGGCTGCGTGGGGGCCCATACCTTATCAGCTTCCAGGTATTGGCTCAGGTGGCGGGCCCGCGTGCTGGAAAAACGCATAGCTGGCGCCATGAAGATCGGTGGTGGGTTTAATTGGGCCCACAACGTATGTGTGACTTCACTGGGGCCCATCTATCAATGGGCTCACTGAATGATTAGATTACCCTTCACTTATCACAAATATTAAGCCTTCCTTTATTTTCCCACATGTTCTTACCATTTCTCACATCTAAATTGTTTCAATTCGAATTTTTTTCGTGTTTCATTGGTATTCCACTGAATTTTTAACACATTTCGATTCTAATATTGTAAAATAAGATATGGAACACTAAAATTGAAACATGTAATCTCATTTGTAACTAATGTTTGCCCTATTTAATTTTGATCTAAAAGGATAACTACAATATGAGATCACATGTGTCAGTTTTTTAGTGTTTTATTTTGTGTTTTACTATATGTTTCAGTAGAAGTGACACATGTTAAAAATCCAATAAGGTGAAAAACCTAGTGGAATGAACAGATGCATTAATCTAGATAATTATAGTTAGATCAATTCATCTGTTCTACTTTTCGTGTTTAACTCTATTGGATATTTAACACGCGTTGGTCCCTATTATTATAAGGTGTTGATCATTTTTTAACATGACACATGTCAATTGTCATTCCTCACCTCAAAGAGCCAAAAATAGTCTATAATAGTGGTTGAGATCTATCCGACCAATAACCCATGCATCTCATCTCAATCCATAGAGATAGAACATCATCGTATGGGGAGTATGAACGAATTGCTTGTAGAGATGAATCACATTCCTCAATCCGGAGCTATCGAAGGAACCAACCTATTTTATTTACTAGCTTACTTCTTTTGAGTAAGGATGATTTATCGCTCATCTGAAAAAGTGAGGAAGGACTATGAATCAAATAGTAAAACACTAAAATTTACCCATATGATCTCGTAACTAGTTTAGATCAATTCATTTGTTCCCATTGATGTAAGCTAATCCCATGGCTAATAAATATTTCATGAATAATTCACCTAATTTATTTTGTCGACTTGAAGATATGTGATGTAGTATAAAAGATATGGATAAAGGATATATATAATTAAATGGTTTATAAATTAAGCTCCTAGTACTTATCTTATTAGGATATATGATTGCATTGCTCTCAAGAGAAATAATAGTATTTGTTTTTTCTCCCATTCCCATTGCTTTCTTTATTTAATGAATATATCTCCAGCAAAATAATCTCTGTCCATTTCAAGGGTGGGCCATTAGAATGAGAAAAGACTCAAACATACATGCAAAGGAAAAGTTATTTATGGACCACAAAGTTGAAGTCTAACTATTACTTCAAACTACATTTTATACTATTGCAGTAATATTTAAATCAGACATCTTCATACTAGAATAACTAAATCCCACTAGTATCTACGTACGTACATGTCCACACATCATCAAAAAAAAAAAAAAAAAATATATATATATATATATATATATATAAACTATGTGTCTAAAATTCTCCGTAAACTTTTCTGAAACGTACGGAAGTATATTTTATTTTACAAGCCCTTTTTTTGGCACTCTGTCATGATCGGGTATTTTATGTAGAGATGTTAAACGAACAAGCCTAATAGACCAACCCTACAAGACCTTATTTGCACACTCTTAACTGTCCACTAATAGTTAAGACCTAACTCTAATCCTTACGAATTGCGGGCCAAACGGACCACTAATTAACGAGTATGTTACAACATAAAAAAAAAAAAAAAAATTAAAATATCTATAATATAAGTATGATGTAATTTAAAATCACCAAATTAAATAAAATTAAAAGATACATAATAATATAATTAATGTGTTGTTGATTAAATTCAATCCCATCAATCAAATATAAATAAACCAAGCATTATTGTAGAGATAACAATTATATAACTCTCAATCTCTACCCGTCAATATTTGTATTCATATTTAAACAAAATGTTGTCTTCTGATTTATTTAATTTAAACTATTGTTTACAATAATAAAATATTAGTGCATATATCATATAACTATATTAAAATTAAATTATAAAACATCAAACGTGCCTAGTATCCGGACTTACCCTAACTCTACCGATCTTCAAGCTAAACGATTTATATCAAAACAAACCTAATTTAAAAACGGACAAGGAAAAATTAGTTATAACCCTTATTTTTTTTCACTTTAAGAGGTCCAGTCGTTGACCCCTAACCCATTCTCACCCCTAGCTAATTTTGACCGTCGAGTAATGAAAAAGTAATTAGAGTCTCTAGGTTTTTTGTTATATATATAAACAAGTGGTGCAACATCCAAGAAAAGCAGTTGGGTATTTTTGATGTTGGGTTTGGGATTGGGATTGGGATTTATTAAAGAGTCCATCAATTTCACCAGCTAGCCTTTTGATTGTGCATTTTAATTGGGATAATAATATTGACATAGAATTTTGTCATATGGTCGTACAAAAATGTCACATGGGTTGGGACCAAATTTGTACATAAAATTGGTCCCATTGAATTAATGAGATCTTGTAAGATGAATAAATAGTGTTATGAGATTTTTTGTCGTCTTTTTGGAAGCTAAAACTAACTAGTTTGGCACATCTCTTAAGTAGGTGGTACAAGTACATTATTTCCTAATTTTGGCCTTCTAAACGGTCCATTAATCCCATTTTTCATGTCCTAATGATTTTGGTCGTGCCCTTTTATTAGGGTTTTGTATGTTATTAGGTCCACTGATGATTGTGATGTTGACCATCTTATTTTGTCTAATTACAAGTATCAAATCCAGGGATTAATTGAGAAAATCCCCATTGTCCTTTGTGACCCCTTATTCTTGGTGTTAGTATTTGAAAGAATAATTTTATTTCATGTAAAAGTTGAAACTCGAATACACCCCCTAAGTGTGCTGGATTATCAATATACTTTGGAAATGAAGCCCAATGAGTAGATACTTTAAATATGGACGAAGTTGCTTTCAACGAGATTTAAAACCAGAACGTGAACGTGAGTCAAATGCTTTGATACCATTAAGTAATTTCATCTCATTTTAAACTCCAAACTTGTAAAAATGTGTGAAATTAAATTATTTATATTAATTAATTATGTAATGCTCCACGGGGAGATGTTTTGATGTAACGATTCTACACTCTACGGTAGAGAGGTGTGTTAATTCATTCATACATTATTAATTATTTTCTAATACTTTCCCTCATTCGTAGGCTAGTAAAATTTACTTTAGCGGAATTTGTGCACATGCAAGTTGTTCAGATTTCGTTCATGACGTAATTACACAACAAGATATGTATGCATATGTACCCTAAAGTGAGGCCATGTTCGAAGTGAGCATCAAGAATCATCTTCTTGTGTGTAATTTTAATTTTGTAAGTTTTTACTTTTAAAATTTGCATTTTCGGTGTAAATTATGGTCCTTTAAATGTTAATTTTGGTTCCGTATGTTTATACATTTTTTGTGTTAATTTTGATTCTTTTGTAAATGATTATAGTAAGGTAAGGTATGTTTTTTGTGTTAATTTTGATTCTTTTGTATTTGATTATAGTAAGGTAAGGTATGTTTTTACTATATTTTTTTTTCAATTTTAGTGTCAATTTTAATCTAAAACAACTAATTAAATTGAAAAAGTAAAAATAGCCAAAGACCAAAATTCAACACGCCCTATATATTAAAATTATAGAACAATTCTTGATATTAACTTGCCAGGATCTTTTGAATTGTAATTTTATTAAGAAAATATATTGGTGTCAATTCTTTTGAATATTTGCCTAATACATCCTACATACATCACATTATAAAAATTATCTCAAAATATTTCCCCCATTAAACATTCTCATACATACCAAACAGACTTTCTATATAGAAGTGGCAACAAGACGGGGTCGGTTTATGCCTTCTCCGGTCCCTGCGGAGAATTTCCGTACTCGAATTCGCCCCAAATCTCGATGGGGATTTTTTTTAAATTCTCATTCCCTCCCCAATCAGTATCTAGTATTTCTGACCCCAACTCAAAAATTGAATTATTTATTTAATTGTTATTTTCTACTTTAATATTTATTATATCTCCCTAAAAAGAATATTACATCATTAAAATGATTTATTTAAAAATAATTTAAAAAACAAAGCATAAATAATCAAAACAGTATTTGAATATATAGAGAGATATATATAAATACAAATGTATAAAAAATATGCACATATTATATTTTGGGCGGGTTCGAGGGCATATAAATACCGTCCTCGATTTAACATTTTTTTATTTTTTTATTGAAGTCGAACTGAAACCGAAAAATAGGCAAAAAAATTGTCATGACCAAGACGGAGCGGAACGAATCACCACGAGTTTGATATAAATTTCCATCTTACTTCTATATCACTTTTGGAATGTCATTTAGAAAAAAGCTAAATTATTATAGGAGTCATTTTCAAAAAAATGAAATAATTACTAATTAGAGTACTTGACAAGGCAACAACAACATCATAAATTCATAATAAATAATTTGTAACAACTTCAAGAGTGAACGAATTTTCAAACTATAAAGGAGGGGCCTTACCCCACCCCCCCCCACCCACCCCTATAGCCTCCACGTATATTCATTCAATTTCCTTAACATTAATTATCATAATTTCCCTCAATAAATTTGAATTTTCAAATCATTATTTAATTCATGTGTGGGTCTTATAATTCATTTCTACTATATGACTATCGCAGTAGAGTTAATGAGAGAGTGGAAAAAAAAGCCCTCTAAATTACAAAAATAAAATATAGTATATTCTCCCTCAATCCATTCTTAGAATTTTCATTTGAGCTGAACCCTATTCTTTTTTTAAAAACTATATATATTTTTTTTATGTAAAATGTGAAAGTTAAGGGGTGGATATTAGTAATATTTTATTTTTAGAAAACGGGAATTATAAACACACTACAAAAACATTAACTTTTAATGACAAAAATTATGTCATTATAGCTTCTGTAATTAAAAGTTTTTAATAACGAAAATTGACTTTTAGTGACCGATCATGTAAATTAATTCTCCATTTCCAGTCATTTAAAAAAATAATAATGAGAGTATTTTGTTACTAAAAATCAATTTTCTTGTAGTGAAAAAAACCTAACATTTTTTACACAACATCTCCTAATTTTACCCTTTTTTAGCTTTAAAGATACTTATAATTTCTTAGGTACATTAACTAATGTTTTATGGAAAGCTAAAATAATGAAATGTCATAAGTGGATTATACATTAATTAAAAATAAACTTGTCAATATATAAATATCTCTATTTAATTTTTCTAAAAAGGAGAAAAAAATATTTATTTATAAAATGGGAGCATTAATAGTATAGAAATGCAGATACTGATCGAACGGTTTCTATTAATTGTCTTTATTTTTTATTTAAAAAATGGATAGTCGACGGGTCTAGGTTTTATGCTCAATAAACTCACATGCAGATTAAAGTTTTCTACCAATCATTACAACACTCAATTTAATTCATTAAAACTTCATATTAATTATATTTTTTTTCAAAAAAAAAATCCCACCATAAATACTTCAATTAACTTCAAAATTGACTCAACTCAATCCATAATATTAACACATCGCGAATTCAATGTATCTTAAATTCCTAATAGCTCTAAGTTGACCTAATTATTAACTCATGACTGGAGGTTGCTAATTCACCCTCTCAAAATATGTATAGAGTATGCGATTATTTTGTTCCAGCGTAATCGTCATGTTAATTCCGTGATACACATAATTGCTAGGACTTCTCATTTTTTTTAAAATAAATAATCATACTGACAAATTGATACTTCGTGTGTTTTAATGAAATCACTAACAATGTTTAAAAATGAACACATTATGCAAACCAACTTATTTACATAAAAAAACGTATCATTTTGTCAGTATGATTAATTAGTTAATCATATCATTAAAACTAACATACTGAATTCGTGTAACCACAACCACTCCACGAGTAATCTATCCAGGCTATTAATTAGTACGACTAAAACTCATCACCCACAACCACTTTCACATTTAATCTATCTAGCAGACCATTAATTAGCTCGACTGAAACTCATCACTACTCGATTCGACTCTAAAGATTCAATAGACAATAGCAATACACGTATGCATGATTAATAGTGTATGATATACATATGGAGGTGATGAGCCCCCACGTTATAGTACTGCTCTCGTGATGAGTTGTCCCTATTTCAATGCGTCCTATTTTAATTGAGAGTACTTTGTAACTCGTTTTAATAAATTACATGTTGGTGAATTTTGTTGATTATTCAATCCATCTACTATTCATCTACTCTCCATAGTACATTCATCTTAAATTTAATTTTTTTCGTATGTTCATGGGCCATGCACTCTTCTCTTCTTTCAATTTCAACTCATTAATTAAAACAATGTGCTTTATTTAATTTGAATTAAAGGTCAATCACACACACATAAACATGAGGGGGAAAAAAGTTTCATGTTTTCTTAGAACGATTATTTTTCTTTATGGTATCGAAAATTCAATTAATACAAATGATGTAAGAAAAGTAGCCCAACCCAAAGTAAAACAGGCCATTGTTTGGGAGTCAGGCCCAATCACAAGTTACACGGACAAGCCTTATTCTTTGCCCATAATAGAAAAATGATACTGCTCGATTAGTGCTCTTAAACGAACCGAGTTGCTCGTGAGCTCGATTCGAATTGACTCGTTCGTTAAACGATCCAAGCTCGAACTCATTAAATATTTGATTTACTAATGAATCAGCCCGAACTCGTTAGATACTCAATTTACTAACGAGTCAACCTTGAACTTCAAATACTCGACTCGAATAACAACTCTATGTTCGAGTCACACTTAAGTGCAAGTGATTGAACAACAATCTTAATTTAATTATAATGTGGAAGATATGTATATATATATATATTTTAAAGATATATCTAAATCACTTAAATCACATTTTTAATTCAAAAACGCATTAAGTCAAAAATTCAATTGAAGATAGAAAAAATATCAATTTAAAATTTGTAATTTAGGGTTTTAATTTTTGTCAATTTTAGTGCAAAATTACATAATTAAAATAAAATCCAACCTAAATTATAAAACTAAAATTGAGAAAATGGAAAGTTAAAAGAGTTATATTATCGTACTATATACTCAATTACGTACAACAATTTTTAATGAGGTAATTTCCAACATACTGAAGTATAAACTCGTTGAACTTTTTCTATTTAATCTAATAAAGTAAAAATGCTCGTAAAAACTCGATTTCTCCAATAATAATAACACGAATATTTGTCGTGCTTGCCTTGCCTTGCCTTCATGTCAATTCAGCTGGAAATCGCTCAATTTACGCTAAAATAATCCAATAACAACAGTTTAGAGTAGAGAAATTTCAAGGTTTGTGATGGTTACATATCATCAGTAAATGCAAGGTTTTAGCAATTCCTTTATATGATGGGTAAAGGGACAATCAACACGCGGTGGACACGCTCCGTGAAGATTGCCGTAATCTGGTCTATTTCTGCCCTTACTTTTTTCTGTTTATTCAGGATGCTTCTTCGTAATCCACCCACAAATTCAGGTAATCTACTATGTTATTTAATGCCAAACGCTTGATTGAATGAAGTTAGAAATTAGTAAATTGGTGAAAGGGTTTAATAAATTGGCTTTGTTTTATATTGTTCTGTTTTTCTGCTCTTGGGGTTTATTAAAGTGTTTCCACAAATGGTAATTAGGATTGCAGAAAATTTGTGATTGAATTTGTGGTTTCTGGATGGCATAACAGATACTCCGATGAGATTAAGAAATATGATAGAATAAGTAATGTACAGGGAGGTGTGATTGAAAAAGAGAAGAATATAATGCAACCGTGAGGGAGGGTAGTTTACAAAAAGAGAATGAGTAGCTCATTGGGACAGACGGACGGAAAAGGAAAGTTAGAAACGGAAAGGGAAATTGCTTTTTTTGGGGGGAGCTTTGTTGGGATATTTTGATGGAGGTTCAATAGCAGTGGATGATGATGCTATTTTAATCTTAATGATCAATCTGCATTCCAACGTTTTCTGATTTGGAGCAGGTTCTTCAATTTCAAATGCTGAGCAAAGATCTATACTATATGGAAAAATGGCAAAGGATTTAGATGAGAATGGGGCTTCTTTTCTTAAACAAGGAGAAACATCTCAGTCTTTATCCCTATCTGATCTTTTTACTCTAAACGATGGAACTGTGATGCCTGTGCTTAGGGTAAGTTTTATAACGGACTATATTTTCTGTTCAATACTTTAGTACTTCTCAAATTGGTTGGCAAACTATTTCCTTTTATGCAGGCTGTTGATCCTCCTGTTCGAGCAAATGTGTTGCATTTAAGTACTCAATTCTCTGTTCCAATATCGTAAGTTGGTATACTTTATGCAATTGACAATCAATGGACCCATTTTTCTTCGTGAAAAGAAGACAGAATATGGAAAAAAAATGCTTAGATGGATGCGAAATTAATAATGAATGCATACATAGAACACGGAGTTGCCCCAATAGATGCAAAAACGAGAGAAATATTCTTAAGTGGAGAACAAAGAATATTAGCTCATAAGGGGAAGGGGACGATGTCAAAAGCATTGGAATGAAACTATTAAAAAAGATATGTTATACTCGAACAATATAAAATTTGAGATCTTGTCAAAAAAATTGCTGCCGTGAAGTGATCATGGGAAAATATATTGATATTCATTGTTTGCTTATCAAACATAGTCTTACTCTTTAAACCTCTTTTCTTAATTGCTTGTTATACATGCAGGGACAATGTGAAGAACATTTTCTTGCCATACTTTGGGGAATGTAAGATGTTTGTTTCAGCTGTATTGCATGAAAATATGGCTTTTTCAGCATATAACCTTTTAATTAGAAGATAATGCTAAATAAATATGTATTGTGTGTGTATATATATATATATATATATAATAAGGATACTGATAAGAATTTTGGTTAGCAATCTGGTTACAGAACTCTAGTATGTACCACTTTAGCATGTTCCATGCTTCACATCACATAACTCCTGTTCCAGCCAAAGAATCAGAGGTACTTAAATTTTTGGCCTTAAATCTGTGAACTGGTGTCCTTTTTTTTCGAATTATATCTCATTGCATTTGGAAACCTCTGAATTATCAGATTGAAGCTGAAGCTAGAGCTGTAAAAGCTGTTTCAGACTCCATCTGTCCGTTGCATATTGTACTAGATGAGGTGGTCTTGACCTCAACTGGTGTATTACTAGGCTGTTGGCAGGTATTCTTTTGATTTCTTTTCTTATATTTCTGTGTTTCTGACCATTTATCGGAGAGGGTTAACTTTTAATGTCTGATACAACTGTTTTTGTGTTTTTTGGTAAAGTATGTGATAGAATCGGAATAGAGAACTGGCATAAAGAACTGTAATTCTCAAGGTAAAAAAGTGTTTTAGATGGAGGATTTTTAAATATAGACCATTTTATAGGGCCTTTGTATGGATTTTTCATCTTAGTCATTTACTAGTTTGTTCCTTCTTCCATATAGACCATTATATAGGGGCTGTTGTATAGATAATTTTACCAAAACAGTGTTCTCTCTATATTTCATTATGCACTTCCAATTTTTAAAATCTTACGTGTTGTTACAACTAATATTCTAATCTATGCGATGGCTTTATAGTCTTACATATTTATTAATTACTCATTTACCTGAAATGTTTGCTTTCTTTATCCTATTTCTAAAGTTTCCAAAAGCAAATTAGATATATCTCAGATGCTCCAATAATTGCTTATTCCATATACTAACCAGTGTTTTCTACCCATGCTTTAATTCTCAGGTGGTCTCTGGTCCAGATCCAGTAACTATTCGTGCTAAATTAAAAGCTGTTCTTCCACGTGCTCCAAAAAAGCAAGTTGTAAGGATCAAATTAATGCTTTTCGGCACACTTTCAAAGTATTGTGAATCTAGAAAATAAAATTTCAAATAAAGTATAGTAGACAAAATATTTTATCTTAAAGTTGGCTTCTTGGATTTGTGATGTGTCGAGTTTCTGAGGTTGTGATTTATTTGAAACATGATGTTTTTTCCAATTGTCTTTGAGCTCTATAAAACGTTATACTCCGTACTACCTGAATCTGTTAAATGAATTTTGCCTTTGATTTAGACAGAACCTTAGCTTTTACTGTTCTACTCGCTTTCATTGAGGTTTCCTCTATTCTCACATTCTTTGATATACTTTGGCTTCCGCTATTTACACCCACAAAATTGCTGAATACTGGATATCCACCAAAATCAATCATGCAAAAATTAACCAATCAATCTAGTCCTATTATTAACTACTAGTAGTATTGATAGCTTTCAACTTTTTTGTTAGAATTTCAAGATAAATAGTATTTTCTAAAGCCCTTTGAACTTCTGTGACAGTATAACGAGGCAATGCTTCATACATCCTTCGCAAGGCTTTTGGGCCACCCTAAAAGATTGTCGGAGGTATGACCTATGATATTTTTCTTGTTAGATCCCACATACTGTATGTCGATAGATTAGTTAGTGGTTACCTAATCTACATTTCTCATATATCCATTTTAAAATCTCGATCATGTTATGACCTCCGTACTCTCATCTTATTTCTTATTGCATTCTTTTTTGTCCATTATTTGCTGAACAGGAGGAAAATAAAATGTCAGAACTCCGAATTTTTCATGATCTCGTAAATAGGCTTAACAGCAAGATTCGTGGACTGAAGGTAGGTATCTCTATCTCTTAAGTGATTAGTAGATAGCTCTTCTGGCCTAATTATAGTGAAATATTTATCATTACAAGTTTACAAATATCTCTGTTATTTAAAGCTCTACATGCTATATCTAATATTTTCACTTTTACCATACATCTTTCCTATGGTAGAATCATGGGTCCTCTGCTTCTGATTGTTCAGATTATTGACTTCCTTTGATTTCCCTTTTTTCGTAATGTTTTTCCTATTGAGGATCGTGTCTCACAACATCACCATTTAAAAAATAAAAAATATGGATTTTTTCTGATTACAGCATCTCGGGTTCATTTACACACACGAGTGTGTAAAAAGACCATAGATCTGGGGTTCCATCAGGTGTGAAATAGAATAAACTACAACGAACGTATAAAATTGATATTTTTTCCTGTCTTGATTGTTGTTGCAGGCCACTGTTTCAGAACTCTGGTATGTGGAAGAGTATGATTTGCTTGCACTTGCATTGAATGGCAGGACGAAGATTCGCTCATTCAAATTCGGTTGTTCGCAAGCTTAAATGTCGCCCGAGGTTCGTCTAAACGGATTAAATCACACGAGTGTTGTCTGTGTTTTACACATACGTACATGAGAGAGTACAGTACTGTATCACTATGTAGAAAATAAACTGGATTTATTCAGCGCAATTAATAAATTCCCAACACAATATTGGTGTTTGTTTTTCTTTTGTTGTTGTAAATCAGACATTTTATCCAAACATTATAGGCAAATGAGCACTTTGAAATATGTTTTGCATTTTCCTCAACTTGACCACAGTGTACGCAATTTAAAACTTGAAGCAAAATGATTTTAATTGAGTTTTATACTGAATCATTTCATTTTCTTCTGTAAATCCAACTATTATAATTAAGTTAAGTTAAAGTTGCATGGGCCATGCTGTTCTCATCGATTTTTACTATGAACAAATGATTAGTGGTGACATGGAAGGACACAACAGCTGAAGGCACGTGGAACAACCGCAGCCTGCACACGTACTAAACGACAAAAAGACACATCCGACGTGGCACCCATGTCGATGTGTCCTATGCCAACAACTCCACCCCCTTAATATTATCTTCTCTGTCAAATTTCATCTTCTGTAACACACACATATTTGACTTTCCAGGAAGTTACACATAATGTAAGTTGTTAGTTCGTTTGCTACATGGAATTCTGTCAGCTCATGTGAACGACGCGTGCAAAAAACCCGCAACCTTGTCCATATTTGTGGATTGAATTGCATAAAAAGGCTGTGTTTTTCTTTCAGGGATCATTCTAGCAAGAAGAAGATTGCTAAAAGGATCAACAAGTCGGAGAGAGCGAAGACGAAGCGTCATAATTTGAATGAGCTGTTTCTTGCTTTAGCAACTTGTGTAGGTAATGAAAATGTCCTAATGTTTCTATTTTCAAGTTTGGTTCAATGATTTTAATTGTTGTTGCAGAAGTCTCTGGTCGGAAGAACAAAGGTAAGGCCTCTGTATTGATTGAAGCCACTCGAATGGTGAAGGACATGCTTGCTCAAACCGGTTGTCTGAAACAAGAAAACGAGGCCCTGTTGTCCGAGTTCCAATACGTAAGTCAATCGACAACGTTCTTGTTTAACTCGCCTCTAGATGACATGTAGCTTACGGTGTTTGTGATTATGATGAAGGTAATGGTTGAGAAAAACGAGCTAAGAGACGAAAACTCGTCTCTAGAGGCAGAAATAGGTGGACTGCAGAGAGAGATGAGGTCGAAAGTCGACTCTGGGTTGCAACTCGACCTCAATATAAGCCCTCCCGAGGCTTTACATAACGAGGCCAACCTTATGTTGCCTCGGGAGGGACAGATTGGACGTCCTCTACGTCTATGCTCCAACATTCAAGGTTGGGACGGGGTTTAGGCACGTGAGCTAACCACGTGCTCGGTATTCTACGCCAGCTAATAGGAATAATGATTTAGTCCATAATTGATTTAGTCAAAAATCTTTAGTCAACGAGTGTCCATAAGTGAATCGCCATTCAATCTCATGGAATTTCATTTTTCTCGAGATGTACAAACATTTATAAAAAGAACAAATAAGAAAAATGGCATCAAATATTATATTGTGCAAGTAAGGTTTTTCACGAGGGTGAGGTAATAAAAAAATCATCTTTTATTCAATCCCATCTTGGACACCAAATTAATATTCATTATTTTCTACTTAAGCTCACTGAATACTACCAAAATACTCCTACATAATTAAATATTTAGATCATATACAAATGCAAGCTCAATTTATCAGATAGCTTCAATAGAGAGATTCTTCTTCTTCTTTGCTTTATTACATTTGTTGCTTTTGCTGCTACTTTTATTCCATAAGACAACACCGCCCATGAATCTGCTTTCCTCTCTTATTCCCTTCCATCCAACTTTTACCACTACATTAAATCTTGAATAAAATTCACATTCAAACATTAAAGATCACATTTTTTTTCAAGATCTTGTGTCTTAAATCCAAATATGAGGGGGGGCTCTGCTTCCGAAAGCTTCTTCAGATTGCTCGGAGAAAATCTCGACATTATTGCTGGGTATACATTTTCTTTGTTTCCTACATTTGTTATACACACTTTAGTGTGTGTTTCTTGAATGAGTTTTAGTTATGAAATTAGGTTGCCACTGTTGTTTCAGTTAATATTTCCAGCTGGGGTTTTGATCTTTAGGGTGAAAATGTGCGTATATTGTGTGAAATGATAATGGGGTGTGATTTTTTAACATTGCAGGCCTGTGGTTGCTCTGGTTTATCCTCTGTAAGTCTTGCTGTTTCTTTTAAGTTCTAATTTTGTGTTGGGAGAAGTTTTCAGCTAGAATTTATGGTTCTGATTGCTTATATTTAGGCTAATGGTGGTGGATTTTTCGTTAGGTATGCTTCGATTAAGGCGATCGAAACGAAATCAGTAGTTGATGATCAGCAATGGCTTACTTATTGGGTTCTTTACTCTATGATCACTCTTTTTGAACTTACCTTTGCAAAGCTTATAGAGTGGTACGTTCTTTCTCTCACGACTCGCCTTTGTAGAATTCGTATACTATAAATCGAATGAAAACCAGTACAGGAGTAGAATTTATACAGACAGCAAGATCTTTGGCAATCTTGATCTTGCTTTGAATCGAACCTTAAAAGCTTATGAAGTCGTGTTGTCGTGCTGTAGGCTTCCTTTCTGGTCGTACGCGAGGCTGATATTCACATGCTGGTTAGTGATACCATACTTCAGTGGAGCAGCTTATGTTTATCAGCACTTTGTTAGGCCCTACTTGGTCACTCGACAAAAGAAAGTTAACGTATGGTTCGTTCCACACCAGAAGGACGTCTTCAGCAAGCCAGACGACATTATAACCGCTGCTGAAAAGTACATGGAAGCAAATGGGACTGAAGCTTTTGAGAAGATGATTCTAAGGGTACTTATATCTTCTCTACAAGATATTACATGATTCTTTACCTGGTTTGTGTCTAATTTGATGAATTTTTTGATGCAGACTAATAAAGAGACGGCGCCAAGTGTAAATGACTACACTAACAATCACGCGTTGTATGATGATGACTATAGATACGAAGATGAGCACAGGTACTGATCGTGGTTTCGTTAAACGTCGTTATTTCGCCTTCGCCATCGCCTCGTTCCTAGGCTCCCCATGGAGAGTTTAGAAATGAGAATGCATATATGTTGAATTCAGACAGTATTTGGGGCAATTTGCGTTGTTATGTAATTGCAAGTTGCTGTTGTAACAATAAGATGCATTACACTATGTTGTGTTTGATATGCTTGTTTAAGTTTACTCCATATATCAATTAGACTATTAGAAGCATTCTCCAGTTCGATTCATTTGTTCCACTTTTTCTATTCGTTATCTCAATTTGGGGTTGTTCGATAGGGTATATCGATACTGTATTGAAATTTCTGCGTACAGGATTTTTTAACGCTCGTTTATTGTCGTCTCTATTCGAAATAGCCCTGGTTGTGCTCTACGGAAGATAATGTCGATTCAGCCAATTGAGGAAATAAGAATTCTTCACAACATATAAGGTGGAAAGAAGCAACCTTATAAGAGACTAAAATACAAAGAAATTGTAGATGTAACAACATAGCATAAAACAAGACGATCTCAATTCAAAGTTAGAACAATCAAAATTGAGTCGGGAGATACGAAAAAGTTTGCATTTGTATTATTCTAAAATTATTGCGACGAGAAGTTTATGCATAAAGGCTACGAGAAACAGAAATCAACAACAGCAAACTTGGTTTAAGAAACCTCTATGCAACAGCAACTGTCATGAATAAAGATCCTGGCCCTGTCTTTCGAAATTTATGCTCTTTGCTCAACATAAGAACCAGATAGTCCAGAAGTTCCAAGGACAGTAACCTGCATTTACATATTTTTCAAACATACATAAATAATAAATCGAAAAGGAAAAGGAAAAAGAATGGGTACAATCACTAAGCAGACGCATAAGAACACGGCTATATAAGTCAATGTATTTTGATTCTTGTTCTAGTTAATTACATTGATTCCTATATGATATTCCTCTAATTCGTGATTTTAAACTTCTGTCTGATTATTCACTTATGTATTATTTCGAGAGATCTTAAGAAAACATACAAGTGGTATGTTAAGCTGATGCATATCATGTCATAGAAAGAAACTCTAATTTTAATACGCATCCTTTTATAAAGAAAAAAAAAAGATGTACCTTTCCCCAGTCAGCATTAAGTCCACCACACCTCATTTTCAAGAAAATCATCTTTGTTCCCAACTCCATTTCCACTTTCTTCTTCAAATAGGTCTCTTCTGTCCCAAATGCCGCCAAATATGCAGCATACCTATCGAAGATTGTCTGCAATGCCGTCTTATACTCTTCTGGCAGTTGCTTCACGTCCTGCCCATAAAAAATTATACATTAATTATCTGATGCAACCAAACAACGCTGTCAAAAAAAAAAAAAAACAGCAGAATGGAAAAAGGTAAACGTTGAGCACATCAAATTTTATGTTACCTCACCACTAAGCCCAATAGAGTCATCCATTGCCATTTTCAGTTGCATTGTAATACCTGAAAACTCCTCAACAGCCTCTGCTGCTCGGAAGACATTTTTCAGGGCCTCCTGGGCAGCCGTGTCCTCAGTACTCTTGGACAATGCATTCATTACATCACGGATGACTGATATAGGGAGGTTATCCCAGTTTGTTGCCAATAAGTCCTTAAAAGCACGTTCAATCTGTTGGTCTTTGATATCAGGAACATGGGAAACATCTTCACTGAAAGAACGAGTATCCCCAAGGCTCCTTGCATAAGGATGCTGATGCTGGAAATCTACAGGACAGAAATATTAGAACATGACGAATCATAAAACAAAGAATCTCAAGGCATGAAAACAGATTACGAAGATATAGCACAAGGGAAGTAGGCAAACAAATAGGTCAAGTAACCAACAACTAAATTTCAACTCGAACTTGTTAAGCAGTTGGCAGGGACAATCAGAAAAAAATCATTGTTTTAATTAAATACTGCCCTTATCAAACCATATGTATAATCAGTGTGTACGGTGAACCCTGTAATTACGGCAGAAATTTTAGTTTCACTACACACTAGATCTATCCACAAATCCTAAATCAAATGGATGTGTAAGCTACCAGGCAACTAAGGATGGAAGTACAACAAACATAACTTTTCTTGCAGTTTCTACCCATTCCGAGATAAAACATTAATGACAAACATGTAAACATATCAAAACAGAGGATTTATGCCTCATGTGAATTTCATCAGAATGCAACAGAACTATGAAAGTAATAATTAAATATGGTTATAATTTCATCCCTTTTCATATCATTCAGTTAAGAGTTGATCCAACTCCAACTCCATCTCCATCTCCAATCCAAATCATCATACACAAAGATATACCAAAATAAAAAAAGAAGCTTTATAAAGCTTTCTCACTATATCAATCTATAGAAGATCATAAAAAAGGGAACATAACCACCAAAGCAGTCATTTAACATATGTAGTTTTACTTATGGTATACCCGTTTTTCCCTTTTCCTTTTACTGGATAGGCTCATATGAGATACAGGTTAAGTGCCCAACCATTCTCTGAAATTCCAATCAATTTAAGCTTTCATGGACCTAGATTTAAACTCATCACTCGAAATCGAAAACACCCCATCGTATCTTATTGGCATTTACCCTTCATACCTCAAAGTCTCACTTTAGTTGCCACAAAAATTGGGGCAATTCCACTAAAACAAAATTCCAAAAAACATAAAAATAAAGAAGAAATCAATAAAAGCAAGCAATATCCACAGCTCATACATATCAAGATTGAGCTACTACTTTACCCATAACAAAAATCTTTCACAAAAAAAATGAATATATATATATAAAAAAAAAAGTACTTTGAGGAGAAGCGGCGGCGATTGAAGGAGACGAAAAATGGAGGTGGCGGATGTGGTGGTTGACGGCGGTGCTGGCGGCTGCGGCAGGGGATGAAAAAACTTGAGATCTGCGGAAGATTGAACGGCTTAACGATCTCATCAGCATCATTTTCTCCATTTTTTCCGATAATTTGTGCTCAACAATTGACTAGTATAAAATTGAGCGAGCCCTCAAATTGGATTGATTTTAATATTCTCGAATCGAGAAACCTGCTTTCTAGTGTTTTTTATGTCTCTTTTTTCAATATTTTACCTTGTTGAAATTCTAGTTTAAACCCTTCAAAAACTAAATATTTGCATTTGCTACCTAAACTTTACAGGTTGTGTGTGTGTGTGTTTTTTTTAACATTTCGTTGTTTAATTATTTTACTCAGACATTTTACTATTTTTTTTATCGTCATTACTAAAATTTAATTATGACAATATTCATTAGTCCTTCCTATTTATAATGTTTGTTATTTTTGATATTTTATATAGAATTAAACTGACATATTTTTTCTACATATTTATCCTTCTCCATTATTATGAAGGAGCAAGATGAACTAGGGATACATAAAATATACGTAAAATGAGAAATTTTAGGGAGAAACATTAAAAAAAAACATCTAAAGCGGTCAACATTTTTTAAAATAAAATTTAAGATAAAAGTAACAAACAATATTTAAAAAGTGAGTAAGAAAAAGGCACTTGTGTAATTCGACTCATAAATTAGCCTAAATTAGTATTAACCATTTTCAAAGTGTTTCATCGATGGCCTCACACGGTAAGAAAAAATGTACTGTAAATTTTTTTTGTTCGTTTGATGTGATTTTGAAATATATATGCTCATATGAAAGCCTCAAATCGAGATGCATAAATACGTGCCATCAAGCAATGAGAGGCAAAACAAGTCTGAGCACAACTCAAATAAGTCAAAGCAATACAACTGGGAGGATAATGGAATTGACCAAAATAAAGAAAACCATGAACAAAAAGGTACACAAGTTTTCACCCCTTGGCATCTAAAAATGTTTGAATTAAGAGAATTGTCATCATTTCCTCTATGGCATCAGTGGATGCTAATTTGAGTTAGTCTTGAGAGATGATCGGGATAAAAGTCAATTTACTCGGCGGCATTGATGGATTGAGCTAAGATCTCTTGAGCTTCTGCAAGGACATCCTCTTTCTCATCCGCAGCATATAGTATCTTCTTTATCGCTGTAGACATCTGCAAGAAATTCAGAGATAAGATTACGGGTTTTATAATTCTATCTTGGATACCACGAACAGAGGATATCGTTTTCACAATGCTGGTTTTAGACATTTAAGGTAAGATAAAAACTTCTATGAACTTGGTTCACGAAAGTGTATGTTGAACTCGGTAATATGGTATAGCAAACGAAGTCTTATCATGGTTTATTTATTTTGCACAAAATCAGGCATATGTTAAAACGTGATACTTTGTAAGTGGAACAGTATTAAGTCTTATACTACTAAACATTATAACTTCGTAAAAGATAGGAGTAGTTCACATGATTTGGTTCACAGGAAATCTACTCATAAGATAATTGACATACTACACTACAACAAGTCGACAAGCAGGATTTTCATGCCACTGGAAAGATTGAGAAAAACACTAATAATTAAAGAAACCAAGCTACTTACGCATAAGGCACTAAGGCAGATGGGGTGTTTAAAAAATTAAGCTCTAGAGAAAGTGATTTAATTTAGTAATTGTGAGAAAAAAAAATGCTTAATAGTAAAAGTGTTTGCAATTTTTTTAAAAAGTAGAAGTTGAGTGTTTGATAAAAGGTACTACCTCCGTCCCAGAGCACATTGTGCCAACTTTTGGGCACACACGTTAAGAAAAAACTGTAATGAGTAGAGTGTTGAAGGGTAATATTGTAAACATTTATGTATGAAAAGAAATTGGTTGGATTGGGTGTATGTGTGGACTCCAAAAGTAATGACATATTGTGTAAATATGTGAGCATTGTGAGTGTGGAGTTTATGGAAGAATTTCTTTTTTGGGTATGCAAAGTGTTTTGAGACATCCCAACAAAGAAAGTGATATATACAATGTGTTAAGTGACGGAGGGAGTAATATATTAGAGGAAAAACAGAATCAGCTAGAAGCATACCATTCTCAAGATTATAGATTTTAGAATCTAGGTGATTAATTTAAGCAAAAGCATCCACTTTGAAAACACCCAAATCACATTTTTAAATGGTTAGAACTTAGAACTAAAAATGAAGTAATGAACAAAGACACGCTATAGCTTTTGGAGCTATAGCTAGCAACAGTTCATACACTGATGGTGATGAGAAATTCTTACCGGAATATTTTCTAATTCTGGAGTTTGACATAGAACTTCTACATCGCGTAATTTGGCAAAGTAAAAGTCTCTTTCTTTTTCCAATAGCTCAACGGAAACCTTAAGATCTGAAACCTGGATATTATTATGTGATCTCATCAAAAACAAGCCCTTTATATTTAAGACATAAACTGAAGCTTTTAAAGGCAACGACATTTAATTAAATGAAACTTGGCAAAAAGCCTAGCAGTACTACCTCCTTTTTCAAAGTTTGAATCTCCGCGGAGGAATTGGCCTCAGACTTCCCTACGTGGGCGCCTGAAGATCAAGAAATATATTGAACAAGAATGATATAATGAAGTTATAAATAAAACGGGAAGAAGAAGAATAAAAGAATTACTCATAGTTCTTCGAAGAGCCCCAGTATCCTCATCACATGAGCCAGAGTTGACAGTGTTGTTCATTTGTAATGACTTAGAGCTTCTCTGAGAACCCCTCATACTCCCCGATCTTCCACCTTTAGTCCTACGTTCCACGGGATTGTAATTCCTGAGAAACACATAACAGTTCAAAACACAGGAAATTTGGTAACTGAGTTAAGGGGAAAGTTAAAATGAGCAGATAAAGGAGTTGTTACTCGTTCATCAGGCCACCATTTACAGAATCACAATAGCGTTTCAGCCATTGCAGAAACTCTAAGTTGTCTAATGTTCTTCCTTTGACAAGTCGGTTAACCTCAATATGCTGCAACAGTTAAGAAAACGTCATAAGATTTTTGCATTTTTGATATAGTAAATAGTACTCCAGTATACCAATATCTTTAAAAGTCACTACAAAAGGTTTCCTTGAAATTGCTTGAGTAGGATATCCAATCTAGAATTAAGACACAATAAAATGAATTAAGAATAGGGATATAGAGAGGAAAGAATTACCTTGTCGATTTTGAGTTTGTTGAAAACATCCTGAAGTACCTTGTAATTCTGGATGTAATCATATTCAGTCTTACCATCAAAATTCACCTACAACAAAAAGATGTAAGTATTGCCACAATACTAAAACGACGATAAAAAAGAAAAATTAAAACAACGAACTTTTCACCTTGTGCATGGGAACAACCCCTGGAAAAGTCATGTCCATCATCTGACATTGCACAGCTCCAGATGCAGCCTATCAATGTTTTTAGAGAGAATGTAGTACAATATCAACCATCCAATTGGTTCTTCTCAACAATAAAAGAGAAAAAGCACTCAAAATCTCACAAGACAATATACATGTATGTCAACCAACCATCAGAGAAGCCAAAAAATTAAAAAGCCTTCAAGATGTGAGAAGTTATTTTTCTTAGAGTACACATATAATTAGTTTCATATGAACTTCAGCAAAAGTGAGCAATTTGGGTTTAATCTTCAGTTTAGTTATCAAACAGGATCTTCGTAAGAATGGATAGTGATGCTAAATGCCAACCATAGAGAATGTTCAAGAATATATCAAAGTATCCGTGGCTAAGGCGCATAGCAATATGCTCACGAACAAAATACAATGTTTAATTAAAAGAAACCTGCAGTTGAATAGATTACTCAGACATAATAAACTACTACACCATCTACATCTTGCCATTTGAAAAACATATTTTCAGTTAATATGTCTAAAAAAAAAAGCAGGTGCGACAAATCTAAGCAAGCAATAGAAGATATTTTCTTTTATTATCAATGTGTTCAGTTCAGAAATCTCTTTGATAATGTAGTTGCAATTGATCAAAATCCTTTTTTAACAATACAGTCGGAAAAACATCACAAATCCAACATATGTGATTGTAATGTATAAGTTGTGTGTAACAAAAACCAAATTGGAAAAAGTTATAAGCAAATGTAGCACTCACAACTTAATTAACCATGGCAGAAGTATATCTCATAATTCGACACTGTAAATCAAGATTGGTGTCATAATGGAGAAATTTAAGGTGATTAAATGGTCAGACAGGGCTTGCTTCTGCCCCTATTTTAACATTCCCCTCATCCCAGTCTTAGGGGGGAGACGAATAGGCAAACTAAAATCGCAACAATGTTGAACTATATGTGGAAAAGTGAAAAAAACTCCTACCATTGTTAACATATGCTGAAAACATATGAGGTTAGTGAGTAGCGCAAAAGAAGTTTGGGTGATACTTAGTGCAACTTAGACTAAGAAGATTGGTGTTAATTTCCTTATCCTTCTTCGATTCTGCATCTATTAAACTGAATATCAAATCAATCATGGTTTTTTCATACTTAATCTCTTAGATAACAAAATCTCGTAACTAATTCAAAAATAACATAAGAAACTTCAGCAATTGCACACATTTTTTTGTGGAGAAAGGGGTACTTTGTTACCAAATCAGAATAATGGCGAACAGAAGCCAGATTTCGACCAGCAAACTCAAACACAAAAATGTAACATTATACCGAGGGCTATTAACAATGCCGTTTTCAAATTTCAAATTTGAAACACAAAATCCAAATTCCCCAAAGGGCAAATGGGTTTTATACATTCTATGCTAATTACCTCTTCAATGCGAGAGAGATTAAGCTGAAGCCTGTCATTGATCCATCCAAGAATCTCATTCCTTCCCACAAAGTATGCGCTATCCATAATCCCTATATTCGCCGCCATTGTTAAACACAACAAAAACAAGAGCAATAAGGAGACAAATGAACCACCGTTTTGAATCTGCAAACAACTAATTCAAGATTTGTACATGCAAATGCGTATATATTCCTGGTTAATTTTGAAATTTGGGGGAGAGAGAGGAACTGAAACTCTTGGTTTGTAATTCAAAAACAAATGTGGTTTGAAGAAGTTCGAATTTTGGTTTAAATAAAATAGAGTTGATGAATGAAGGGAATGGGGCGGAACTGCAAATGTGAGTTTGTTTTGGGGCTTTTCTGCAATAAATGAGTAAATAATCGTAGTTGCGGGCCAACACGATTATCTAAAATTTAAAATTAAAAAATTGATTGTTCCCTCATTTCCTCCGATTCCCATCAACCACCCCACCACAGGAGACAATATTACCATAAAACGCCTGTATTTTAGATTATTTTTAAAAAAAAATATATCATATTTAATAATTAAATGTTAGTACTTGTTAGTGGAAAATGAAAATGAAAATTTAAATTAAAAAGTAAAAAATGCTATAAGAAAATTAGAAAAACGTAATTATATTGAATTTGAGACAAGAGAAAGTAGGAAGATTCAAAATTAGTAGTATAAGAGGAGATTTTATTGTTAATGGTAGGAATAATTGTTAGACAGGTACACGAGTATCAATAATAAAATTTGTTTCACTCTTCGTATTTCACGTTGTTGGATTTTTAATACGTGTAGCCTTTAATATTATAAAATGTTAATTATTTTTTAATACAACATATATCAATTATTTGTATAATAGAATAAAATGTGAAACATCAAAATTGAAACATTGATTTAGGGATAAAAAAATCAATTAATCTTAAAAGGAATTTAAAACGAGTGATATTATTTCCAACGGATACAAATGCCCTATTTATTGTCCTTCCTAAATACTAGATGAAAAAAAAAGAGAAGAAAATGAAAAGAACACGTTGAGAAATATCAAATAAGAGGGAAATGTGATTTTTATCTAATTAGACTAATTTTAATGGAAGGGCATTTTAGTCAACATGCATCTAATTATATTCAAATTTTAGTGGGATTGGTTTCATAAAAAAATTGAATCTCCGGCATTCATTTTGGACAAATTGCAAACATAACAATTATATTTACCACTAATTGCATTTAAGTATCGAACTTTCGATTTTTATCTTGCACAAAAAGGGCATTGGACAAATTACTGCCAAAAATAAGTCTTATTTTTTAAATTTATCCTAGTTTTCTTTGGTTAATTACTTTGTTGGTGTGTAATTTTTTTTATTTATTTAAACCAACATTAACTATTTAACACTTGCAACGTATAAAAGATGAAGGTACGAGTAACATACTAATTAGTTGATTATGAGAATACTCGAAAAGTGACAAGAATTCAAATTCGTTGATTTAAGAAGAATATGGTAATTGTAAATAAAAAAAAAAGTCTGCTCTTTTTTTCTTTATTCAAAAACTTAATCCTCGATCTACATGTCAAAACCTCATGTATATAGGAGCTGACTACATAGACAAATTGATTCTCTCGACAATCTATCAAAATAAAAAAAACATGCAATAAGAAAAATTAGAAAAAAGAGAAAAATGCAATTAAGTTTTCGATCTTTAATTCTTTAATCACGGTCTTTCTTCTTAATTTCATCCTCATTTTTTCCTTTTTTTCCATAAACATTGAAGGCTCTACCTACCAATTGAGGGCTTGAAATTGTCCTAGCTTCTCTAGTCAAAATGGTGGACCTTTTATTCAATATAGCATTGTGTAAATTCTCTGTTACACAAAATAGCATTGTGTGAGTTTACGTTTGCTTTTTATTCAATATTCAAACACATACGCATCAAATATAAAAACAAAAGATGGAGAAAATTTGTTTCGTTCAAGGACTTAATCACTTGAAAAATTGATTTTGCAAAAATAAATAAAAATGAAGTCCTTTTTTTTAATCAATTTAAAAGTTTGGTATCTGACCGGTGATTTTTGTAGTTAATTCTTTATTTTTATTTTTTATGAATTCAATATAAACTTAATATATGAAAAAACAAATTACACAACAATGATGACATGTGTAATACTCAATCAAGTACTACCTAGATTCAAATCAGTTTTTCTCATTAGTTTTCACACTTTAAAAAAAATCTCACAATTATTACCCTCAAAATCATAGTATCATCCGGGGGAACTGATTGGCATGAAAACATCATTTTGTCCATTTCCTCCATTTCTAATGAAACCCCATACTCTAAGGCATATTTGTTTTGAGACTCACATCTCTACTTTGGGATTTCTCATTCGAATTTCTCCATTCAATTACATTCATTCCTAAAAATATCTATACATACTATTATTACATCTCATCTAACTACTCTTACCCAATTTGATTTGACATAAAGTTACATCTCATCCTACTCAAAATCCCAAAATAAACACACACAATTACTATTTATCAGAATTTCCCCATCCAAAATTTTCCCATCCAGGATTTCCCCCATCCTACATAATTCCAAAACAAACATCCCTTAAAGCATCTCATCCACATAATTCCATAATATTGAGTCGTAGACTTTTTAAAAATCACTCTTGTGCTTCCTTCAGAAGAGTACACTATATAGGTTTTAAATTAAAATAGAGAATTCAAATGTTGAAAATCACTCGTTTAATCTGCATTTGAAATGCTCTCAAGTCAAACTTTAATAATAAATACAGTAATATTCTTCTATTTAAATTTTGATGGATCGAAACTGAGTTAAGGAAATTTTTTCTAAAAAAAAAAATTATGCAGGACAAACAAAGAAACTAGCTCATACATCTATGTTATTGTAAAGATAAATTCTATTGCATACAGCGAAATGAATTTTTCTATTTGTCTTGAGTTTAAGATAATCCTTTTGACCAGCTTTAGACTTGATTTTTTTTTTTTCTACTTTTTGAGATGACATTGCATTTGCAAGCACATAAGCTTGCGTGTCAACTTGAATCACCTCATTTTTCCAAAGTCAAGTCACCATTGACTTTTATAGTCTACTTACAAGTATTCAAACCAATGAACTCATTTCTATCCTCAAATAATTAAAAAAAAAATATACTCCCTCCGTCCATCGAACGAAAGTGTGCTCATTTCTTTTTTTAGGTTCACAAAAAACGTGCTTATTCTATTTAAATAGTTAACTTTTAAATATTTTTTCTACTTTACTAACAATATTGAGTATCTACCAAATATATTTTTTACTCATTATATTAAATATATTCTTTATAATTAAAATATGATTTTTTTAAAAACATATATAAAAAAAAGTGAGCACACTTTTGGTGGATTGAGGAAGTACATAAACTCCCAATCAAACACCACACAGAGTCTCAATCCATGTCTGAAAATCCAGAACAAGCCATCCCCGTCGCATGCACTTTCACAAGGTATATACAAGAATTAATTTTCCACCTCTCTACAAGTTTGAACCTTTAGATGAGACGAAATTATTTCATGGTATCAGAGCCCAGACAAACTATCTGGGTTCGATTCTTGCTGAAAGCAACTTCACTCATTTAAATTGTCCACTCGGAATTCTTTCAGGTACTACTTCCACTGCATGGAGTCCCTCTCGTCGCTCCACGCCCCACTGCCAAAAATCCACGCCTCCGACATCTTTCGTCTCTCAATCCAAGCACCTTTCCGCAGACTCGCCGCCATCCCTCCGCAACTCGCCTCCAAAATGGGCTGTCGGGACCTGTTGAGTGACTCACTGAGTCGACTCAACAGGTCCATGATCATCATGATCAGCCAGAATCGGGCCGGCCCGGATGTTGAAATCTTGGATTTTGATGATGGGGTGATTGGGGAATTGAGGGATTTGGTGGATGGGGCGAGGAGGGAGGTTGGGAGGTGTTTGGAGGAGAGAGAGAGTGTGAGTGTGATGAGAGAGGAAATTATGGAGATTGAGATAGATATGTTGATTAGTTTAGATATTCTGGAGAAGAAAGATTTGATTCGGGAGGTGTTTGATCCGAGTTTGCAGAGTGTTTTGGCTTCTTTTATGTTGAGTGAAAACTATGTGGTGAGTATAGGTGTGTTGTGCTCACAGTATGTGTTCTTGGCGTTCTTGATTTGCTCCCTTGTCAGGGCTTTTAAATGATGATGATTTTGATCATTAATCTTCTTTTTGAATTGTTTGTATATATTAGAAATCAAGAATTTTGCTCAATACACAACTAAGAAGGTAGGTGTAATGAGAAAAAAAAAACAGAGGGATTATAGTCAAATCCTTACATTTACTCTGTTTTTTAGTGTTTAGTATGAAAATAGGTGTAATATAAAGGTAAAGTCGAGAGAACCGAATTGATGAAAGTGATTCATCCGTCGAAAGACAAAGTCTTCCTCTCTTCGATAACCTACGACGAAAACGCTCTAACAGGGGAGACTGTACTTCCTTTCTTTATGCAGTTAGTCAACGGACTACCAATCACCGAGATAGACATTGAAGCCGATCGAAGATAACATATAATCCATTTTTTCCATTTTCAATGAAACCTCCCATACAAGCATGATCTCATCCACGTACTCCTATAAATTGAATCGTAAGCCTTTTCAAAATCCGCTTTGAACCATTAGCCCCTCCCTCTTTTCATTTTTTTAAAAATCACCTGATTCATTAAGGATAATGATGCAATTCAGTATATGTTTCTACCCGATAAAAGCACTTTGGGTTTACAAAATAACGTGATGGATCACCTTGGATAATCTGTTAGCAAGAATTTTCGCTGGTACAAGCATCATGTTTCTTCGAGATAAGATACACAAGGCACGAATTGCCCTATTTAGCAATTTTCCCGAATTGTTGAAATCCCTCCAAAAAAAACACATGAAACTCCATATTGAGTCGTAGAATTTTTCGAAATCAGCTTTAAAATAAAGCCTTTTATTGTTCTCGCTACTCAAGAAATCACTCTGATTCATTCAAAGTGAGTATACTATCTAGGTTCTAAATTAAAATAGAGAATTCAAATGTTGAAAATTCAATCAGACAATAAAATGGTTTATGGATTAAAAAAAAAAAGATAAAAGCCATAAGTTCACAAGCCGAAACCAGAGGTCGGATTACCATCGAAAAATGATACACCCCTAAATATGACCTATCAATAAAAGCGATAATAAATTCTGAAAAAACTATTCAATCTAGGAATCTAGAATCAAGTGAAGGACTATGGAGGGTCAAACGCATCGCCCCTACTACCCTTGAACTTGGAGACGCGGGTGAAATCGTTATCAAGCCATGTTAGTTGGCTGATAGTGTAGTTCGTACAGGTTCTGGCCTCGAATTCATTGAATAGGCTCACCCCAGGCATCCTGGGGCTACTACGTTTCTTCGTGGAACGGGTCGAGGCTGCTCGAGTAGGGGATGGAACGTCGTTGGCAGAAGCCTCCAAGTTCGGACTGTTGTTGGTCGCTGCATCCAAGGGATCCTCTGAGGGTTCATCCATGCTATGACTGGAGAAAGAGTTGCTCACTGGGACCGGATCGACTTTAGTATCCGAGGAGGGGCGCTCAGGGATGGAGGTCTGAGGGAGAAGGCCTCGACCATCTTCTATGTCGGGTCCTACCACGGGAATCGTCGCGAGGAGGCAGCGGGGCCTGTCCCATAGCGCAACGAGCAGACACGTGTCCAACTACCTTACAGTGGTTGTAGAACTCCGAAAGCTGCTCATAAAGAACCTCCACTGTCACCGAACAATCCTCACATTCAAGGACCAGACGCTCCAAAAAAGGTTGTTTCATATCCACCTCGACCAAGATTCTAGCATATTGATCCATTGTCTTGGCTGTTGTGTGACCGTCCATATTAATGAGTTTGCCAACCGCCGAAGCCGCAGCCGAGAGAAATGTGGACTGCCAAAGTTCAATCGGGAGGCCGAGGAGGCATACCCAAACTTGAGCCGTCGAGGTCGGCACCTGATTCAGATTGAAACCCGGAGACCATTTTTTAAGGCGGATGGAACCTGGGCCCAGTTGCCAATCTCGTCTTCTAAAAATACGGTCGCGCTCTTCCAAAAGGTGAAACTTGAACAAAGAGGCTCCCATGGAGGGACCAAGACTCAACGAGCCTCTTCGACAGCTCAACATACGGTATCGGGGCTTTTCCACGAGGGGTGATTAAGCGACCAATCAATGCATCCTTGAATTCGTTCATTCCAGCCTGTAACGTGGCATTATCAATCGAGATCGTGAAGTAATCCCCCTTCTTACATGGGCACATGTGATCAGGAAAAACGACTGGGCTCGTGGAGGAGATGCCAACGGGCAAGGTGGGCATCTCGGAAGAGGGCGGGGCCGAGGTGCTCTGTCCGACCAAGGCGGACACAAACGAGGTGGGAGACGGCAGTGCAAGTAAAAGGCCAACGAACGGTTCGAGAAACTCAGTAAACCCAGGAAAGTTCTCCTCCAAGGAAGGGAGGTGGACACTAATGGGAACGGACTGATTAAGAGATTTCAAAAAGGCGCCTAGTCCCGGGAACCGAGGTATAAGCAGCTTAGCCAGAGCAATTTCACCAGGGGAGAAATTGGCTAAGGACGAAGGAGATGGAGCTTGCTCGTGTAAGGGTTGCGTGCTGTCAGGCGGCACTGGATGAGCCTCTTACTCCCGCAAGGGCGACGACGGAGGCCTGCCAGGGGAGGGGAAAGGCGGCGGGGGACTGCCAGGGGCGGTGGAGGGCGTCCAGGGGTGGCGTGGTGCGGCCGAGGAGGGCGGGGAGTCGTGGCACGAAACTGCGACACTTTATCGTGGGGAGGGACGACCATTCCGGGCCGAGACGATCGACGTCGATCGCCGTAGGGGGCGACCGAGGAGGCTGTGGGGGAGAGCTTACCGGCGAAGCGCAGTCGAACTCTGGGGCGTCGGCCATGGGAGCATATGGAGGTCCTAGATGGACGCCATAAACAGATGAGAGCAAAGTGGTGCGGGATGGCGGGGCAGGCAGCAGCCTGGTAACTGGCGGAGGAGGAGAGAGGGGGGTGGAGGGCGGCGAGGACGAGGCTGGGGAATTTGGGGGGGTGGTCGGAGGTGGGGGTGGTGGTCGGCGGGACGCGACTTATGGGGGATGGCCGGTAGTGGAGGAGGAGAGAGGGGGGTGGTGGGCGACGGGGCACGGCTGGAGGTATGGGAGGTGGCCGGTGGAAGAGAAAGGAGGGGGATGGAGGCGTCGGGTACACTCCTCCACTGTGTGTAAATTGCACACAGTGAGAGGTTTTTGGGTGTGTATTTAAAATGCTCCCAACTCAAAGTTTAATGATAAATAATATTCTTTTATTTTAAAAAGAAAAATTGATGTGTCAAAATTAGATTAAATGAATTCTCAAAAATAAAATGTCTTAAGACAAATAAAAAAAAAATAGCTCACACATCTATGTTAACGTAAAGACAAAATAATACCAACATACATGCGTATAAATTTTTCTATTTGTCTTGTTCGAAATTAAAAAAAAAAAAAACGTTCGACTCGTTTTAACTCGTGAAATTTTCTAATTTTTGTGATAACATTGCATTTGCAACCGCATAAGTTTGCGTGTCAACTTGAATCACCTCATTTTTCCAAAGTTAAGTCACCATTGACTTATAGTCTACTAACAAATATTCAGACCAATGAATTCATTTCTATCCACAAATGATGAACAAAAAAATATACATAAACTCCCAATAGTCGCAAGAATTTTCTGGCAACTAAACATAATGGATCATCAACTCGTGGAAAACCAATCTTCTTCTTCTTCCACCCACAAAAGAAAATTATTCTTCATCATTTTCTTCTTCACCATCTTCTTCACACTCAATCTGTGTGCAATAATCTTCGTCTTCACACTCGTCAAACACCACACAGAGGCCCAATCCATGTCTAAAAATCCACCACACTTCCACTGCACTTCCACTGCACGGTGTTTGAAGAGTGTTTTGGCTTCTTTTATGTTATATAGGGAAAACTTTGTGGTGATATGTGTGTTGGGCTCACAGTATGTGTTCTTGGTTTTCTTGATTTGCTCCCTTATATATTACTAATCAGTCTAGCTGCTCATGAGCTCGGCTCAGCTTGATAAGGCTCGAGTTTGGCTCGACTCGTTCGTTAAATGAACCTAGATACTCGATTTACTAACGAGTCAGTTCGAACTCGAATAACAACCCCTGTGCATTAGAAACAGAGGGTTTATAGTTAAATCCTTACATTTAATCATGTTTTTTTTAATACTATGGTTAATTATCTTATTGGTGGGTAAATTTCTTTTTTTAAATCAGCACTATCTATTTATCACTTGCAAGATATCACTTGCAAGTTTCACTCGATAGTCTTTCACAAACGTTGAAGGCTCTACTCAATATTGAGGACTCGAAAATGTTCTAACTTCTCTAATCAAACGGTGCTCCTTTTATTCCATAAGGCAGTGATCTCAGACCCTTTTACGAACATAATTTTTCCAACGGACTTTCATTGACCAAAACTGACATAGACACCGAGCTCAAACATCCATTTTTTTAATTTTCTCCATTTCTAATTAATTTAAATGTTAACCCATTCAGTCTAGTATGTGATTAAGAGTTAAACTTGTGTACACTCAATGCAAATTGATGTAAATAAATTATAATTCAATTGAGTTTTTTTATGACATATCAAAATCACTTCAAATTCCTATACAAAAATTTGTCTTTAATCAATATTAATGGTTATTTGAATAAAAGGACTGATATACCATCTTACAAGTTTATTGAATTATTATCATTTATAAGAAATAGGCAAAATTCGGAACAAAACATTTAATATCTACTAAAAAAAACAAAAGGTAGAGATATTTTTGAATATTCTCTCTATTCATCATAAATTTTTCATTTTATCATTTTGATTCATTTCGCCTATAAACTTTTAATACCAATTTTTATAGATACTTTTAATTTTTTATTCTTACATTTCACTTTATCACTTTATTATGTGAGTTTTTGCAAACTATATTATGTGCTTAAAAACTTTTTTTTTTTTAAATAGAAACACTTTTGGAGTGTTTGTAAACACACTTAAGTGATTACGTTAATTTATTAAAAGTGATTTTGGTAAAGCGCCCCTCCACCTACTTTTTATAGCTTCTATGTGCTTCTCATCATTATAATAATCAATTTTAGAATTTCGCCCTCACAATTTAAATAATATTTCATCTTTACTCATTACTTATCCAAATGTAACAAGGGTGTTTTTTGTAAAATTGTAAAAAAAGTGATTTATTTTACAAACACTACAATATATACAAAATTGATTAAAAGTGTTTAATTTTAAAATACGATTCACTTTCAATTTTATTGTAAAAATTAATTTTAATTACTTTGAATCAATCACAATTAGGGGTGGAAATAGGCCAGACCTTGGTAGGCTTTAAGAAAAAAAGTCTGGCCTGTTATATATTTCTTAGGCCCGACCCTGGCCCATGACCTGTCATAGGCTTTTTTTAAAGGCTCAAGCCTAGCCTTTTTAATAAATAGGCCTGGCCCGAAAGCCTTCTAGAGGCCTCTTAATCTTATTAGCGTATTTTTTTAAAAAAAAAATCTACAACAATATTATTATCAAATTATAAAAATTAACTCTTTAAATCTCAAAATGAAGAAATGGAAGTAATAAAATGTTCCAAAAAAAAAATATTCAAATATTTTTTTCAACTATTACAAAGAAAAATATAACTAGTGTTACTAAATTTTCTTATTTATTTATTTAAAAATCACATATTATATAAGTATATATTTATAATATATATATATATATATATATATATATATATATATATATATATATATGTGTGTGTGTGAAGTTATATAGGTCGGTCTGTTGGGCTTAAAAGGCTTACGAAAAAGCTTGAGCCCGGCCTATTTAGCTAAATAGGCTTTTAAAAAAGCTTGAGCCCGGCTTGTTTATTAAACGAGCCGAGCCGAGCCGAACTTTAATAGGCCGAGCCGTAGGCCCCTGTCGGGATAGCCTGACCCATTCCCACCCCTAATCACAATGGTTTGCAAACACACCATATATCTATTATTTGATCACTTTTCTAATTTATGTGCCAAAAAATAAAGGAAAGGGAGTAATTACTATCTCAAAAACTAAACGATACGGAGTAGCAACTTATGCACCTTAAGTGGGTGTTTGGAAACACTAGAAGATGCTTAAAATCACTTTTTTTTCAAATATAATCACTTTTGTAGTGTTTTTAAACATAATCAAGTGATTAAGTTAATTTGTTAAAAGTGATTTTGGTGAAGCAACCATCCACCTACTTCTAATAGCTTCTATGTGTTTTTCATCATTATAATAATTAATTTTACAATTTTGCCCTCATAATTGAAATGAGGGTGTTTCATCTTTACACATTACCTATCTAAATGTAATAAGTGTGTTTTTTGTAAATTTATATAAAAAAAAAAGTGGTTTATTTTGTAAACACCACAGCATATACACAATTGATTTAAAGTGCTTAATTTTAAAACACTATCAACTATCAATTTTATTGTAAAAATCAATTTTAATAACTTTAAATCAATCCATATGAATTGCAAACACACCCTAACTCCTTAAGGCTCCATTTAGAGGGAGGAATTTGATCTATGTATTTTAAATCCACCGTCCAAATTCATTAGATTATGAAAATTTCCTCACTAAAATATGTCACTTAAAATCCATCTATTTTTAAATCATTTCATTCTCATAAACAAATCCCTCATCCAAACACTGCCTAAATGTTAATTATAAATAAAATATGATACTGAACCCACATAACTGTAGTTAAACATCCATAAAATTCAAACTTCCTCTGTAAACGCAAGACTTTGACAGTGGACTTCAATTTCCATGGCCATGGATTCTTCAACCCTAATCCTCCGTCAAGACGCCCATCTCTCATCAATTCGCACAAGGAACAAGATCCTAATCCTCACTTTCTTCTCCTTTATCTTCGTATTAGCGCTAATCACCGGTGGGGTAATCATCTCCTTCGTCCAAAAACTCAACTCCGACGCACTCAAATCAAATCGAGCTCTTCGACAATTTTGCCCACCATTTGAGGAATTTCAATCCAACTCATGTATAACCCTCTTAGCCTCCGAAATCAAAATCCCATCCAACACAAACCCTAACCACATTTTCATGCTCTCGTTACAAATCTCGCTCAAAAAGCTATCCACAATCATTTCAATTTTGTCCGATTCGGAAGGGAACTGCTCGAGCTCGTTGATCCACGCGACGGGTCAACTCAGGAAAATATTAGACATAGTACGGGTTGACCAGGATGTGGAGACTTACCAGCGGCGGGGGAATATGATTGCGTGGATCGCCGCGGCGGGGAACGATCTGACGGCGTGTGTGAGAGATCTATCGACGGCGGCGGCGGAGGAGGAGGATGTGAGAGTTAGGACGATGGTGGATGAGGCGAGGGCGGTGGTGATGTACGGTAGAGACTTTCTTCGTAACAGCGAATTTGTGAATAATTATTTTGTTTATGGAGGCGAGAGGAATCCATGGGAGGAGATGGTGGAAAATTTGTTCACGGTGAGTTTGTTCGGGTCGCAGTATTTTGTTTTGGTGCTTTTGTTTTGCTTGCTTTTGCGATTTAATTATAATAAAGTTTAGAATGAAATGAATTTTCGACTTCAATTAACGTGTGTAACTGTCTATTTTAATTCTTAATGAATTTAAAAGTTTATATCAAAAAAAAAAAAAAGAATTTAAATGTTAACCCATTCAATGCAAATTGTGTAAATAAATTATAATTCAATTGTGTACACTCAATGCAAATTGATGTAAATAAATTATAATTCAATTGAGTTTTTTTATAACATATCAAAATCACTTCAAATTCCTATACAAAAAATTGTCTTTAATCAATATTAATTGTTATTTGAATAAAAGGACTAATATACCATCTTACAAGTTTATTGAATTATTATCATTTATAAGAAATAGGCAAAATTGGGAACAAAACATTTAATATCTACTTAAAAAAACAGAAGGTAGAGATATTAAAGGTAGATATATTTTTTAATATTTCCTCAATTCGTCTATAAACTTTTCATTTTATCATTTTGATTTGGTAAAGTCTAGTATGCACTCGAGTGCATGCTGTGCACCCTAGTCCATGTGCACTTTTCAGTTACTGACTTACACTTTTTGGTAAATGGTGTTGCACTTTTCAATTATTAAATGTGTAACACCATTTACCAAAAAGTGTAAGTCAGTAACTGAAAAGTGCACATGGACTAGGGTGCACAACATGCACTCGAGTCTATAGCAGACCAACCCTTTTGATTTATTTGCATATAAATTTTTCATACCATTTTTTATAAATATTTTTAATTTTTAAATTTCACTTTATCACTTTTTTTTTTTTTTTGACACGAAAACGTAAATGATTTCATTGATATCAATTAGGCAACAGCCTTACATCATTTTGAATTCCAACAGCACAACAAGCTGGGATATCCTCAATCCAACAAAACTCAGAATTTTCAATCTTACAGAAATGAGCTAAATCATGTGCTACAGTGTTTGCTTCTCTCAAAACAAATTGGAAGTCAACTGTTCCTGCTTCTTTTACTAGAGCCCAGATATCTTCGACAATGAGCATGACATATGGTTCCGCTTGAGATTCGTTTCGCAGGGCCCTTGCAAGAGTGTCCGAGTCGGTTTCAAGGATAACGTGAAAGAAGCCACAATCAATAGCATGTCTGAGGGCAAAACGAGTCGCCATAGCCTCTAAAACTGTTCAGCTACCAGATCCTGAACATCTCTTTGAACCCGACATCATCACCTCCCCATTATCGTTTCTAATCACGAAACCAAAACCAACCTGACCTTGACCGAAATCTGCTGCATCCGTGTTAATCTTGTATCTTCCGTGGGGAGGAGCTGACCACTTAATGTTTTTCCGAGGATCTTCTTTAGTTGGTTTGACTGTGGTATTTTCTTTTCTGGCATCCTGGAATAAACGGAGTGAGGCCTGGATCACATCTTGGGGGCTGCAAGAAAAATTCTCGAACACAAGGGAATTTCGAGCTTTCCAGATATACCATAGAATGATGGCAAAGAGGGAACCACCTTCTTTCGGGAGTTGGTCAAGCACATGAGCGCAAAGTTCTCGAAAAGGAGATTGGCTAGCAAAAGGGATTTGGCGTATGGGGCTTCGACCCCAGATATGAACAGCAGCAGGGCAGCGGAAGAAAATGTGGGAGGCGGATTCTCCCTCAAGACCGCGGCAAGGACAGAGTGGCTCCACATCCATTTTTCGTTTTCGCATGTTCTCCCGGGTTGGAAGCGACTCCATACAAGCGCGCCAAACAAAGTGGCGGATAGAGGGGGGAGTTTGGAGGAGCCAAATCTTTTTCCACAGTTTATTTGGAGAGCTCGGCGATGGCAAATTCACCCCGCAATCTGAAAACTTTTGAGTTGCAATGTGATAAGCTGATTTTACGGTGAAGTTGCCGTCCTTTGAGCCTTTCCAGAAAAGACGATCAGGAGGAAGTCGGTCACTAATGGGCATTTGGAGAATGTTCTTTGCATCCATCTCACAGAAACTTTGGGTGATCATTTCCTTTTGCCAGGATCGCAAGTTCGGGTCTATAAGATCTGAGACTCGCTGGGGAATGTCACGTCTTGTGCAGGCTAGGCAAGGCCTAGAGGGCACACCGGTCCCAATCCAAGCTTCTGTGGAGCAGCTGATAGTCTTACCATTTCCCACCCTCCATGCTGCCCCTTCGCAGATAAGAGCCCTGGCTCTCAAGAGGCTTCTCCAAAGGTGGCTCGGTTGATAGCCCACTTGGGCCTCGTTGATATCTGTGCGAGGGAAATACCGCGCCTTTAGAATTTTGTGAACAAGGGATCGTGGGTTGGTTAAGAGTCTCCAATACTGTTTTGCCACCATTGCTAAGTTAAAAAAGAACATTTCTCGGAACCCAAGTCCGCCATGAGCCTTTGGGCGAGAGATTTTTTCCCAACTGGCCCAATGAGTCTTACGTTCCTCCCCTCGAACCCCCCAGTAAAAACGAGCAGCAGCCCTCTCTATCTCTTCGCATAGTGATTTCGGGAAGATGAAGCAACTCATGGTATATGTTGGAATAGCCTGAATCACACTCTTGATAAGGACCTCCCTACCAGCTTTTGAAAGAGATTTCTCCTTCCAACTCTTGAGCCTCCTTAACATACGGTCAATAACCACCTGGAATATCTGCTTCTTTGAACGTCCAATCAATGTGGGGAGACCGAGATATCTAGAGAAATGCCCCACCGTACGGGCCCCAAGCTGGCCACCTATGTCATTTCGGGATGCGTCTGAAATGTTACCACTTGAAAACAACTCAGATTTTTCCAGGTTTATACGTTGGCCGGAGGCTGCCTCGTAATCTGCAATTATTTCCTTCACCTTGTTGATCTCAGATGGGCTGGATCGGAAGAAGAGAACACTATCGTCCGCAAAAAATAGATGTGAGATCGGGGGCGCCTGTCTTGCCACTTTGATGCCCGTGATCTCACCTCTATTCTCCGCCTGGTGGATAAGGGAGGAGAAACCTTCTGCACACAAAAGAAAAAGGTAAGGAGAGATGGGGTCTCCTTGACGGAGACCCCTATGGGGTGTGAACGACTCAATTTTCCTTCCATTTAAAAGGATAGAGTATGACACGGTTGTTAAACATCTAAGAACCAAATCCACCCAATCATTACAAAACCCCAATTTTAGACACATTTGGCGAAGGAAATTCCACTCAACTCTATCATATGCTTTACTCATATCAAGTTTAAGGGCCAGAAAACTCTTTTTCCCCCTTTTCTTTTTTCTCATGAAGTGGAATGTTTCAAAAGCAATCATGGCATTATCAGTAATGAGACGATGGGGAATAAAGGCACTTTGGGTTGGGGAGATGATTTTATCAAGTATCAGTTTGAGTCGGTTTGCGATAACCTTTGTAATAACACGGAAAATGACATTACAGAGACTAATCGGCCTGAACTCTTTCGGGGATTCAGGGGATTTAACTTTGGGGATAAGCACAATAAAGGTATGGTTTAGGGGCGTAGGGTCGGCACTGTTGTTTAGGATATCAAGACATGTATCAACAAAGGAAAATTCAACAATAGGCCAAAATTTTTGAAAGAAGAGAGGAGGCATACCATCGGGTCCCGGAGACTTCGTTGGGTGCATCTGCTTGAGGGCCTTTTGAATTTCCTCAGTTGTGTATGGTCTTGTGAGCATCTCGTTCATCTCCTCTGTGACTCTAGACTCGACTGACCCTAAGACTCGGTGGGTGTCACATGAATTATCGGATGAGAAAAGATCAATAAAGTAGTCCCGAAGAACCTGCCCGATTTCTGATTCTTTTGAGCTCCATTCGCCGTCAATCTTTCTCAACCGCTTAATGGAATTTTTGTCCCTTCTTTGAGCCGCCCTCTAATGGAAAAATGATGTATTGCGGTCGCCGTCCCTTATCCAGAAGTATTTTGCCCGTTGGTACCAGAAAGTTTCTTCCAATTTCAGTAGATTTTCAATGGAGATTGTGAGCTGCTTTGCTTCCTGAATAATTTCCTCCGACTGATTGGCTTGAAGGAATTCCAGCCTCTTTTTTGCTTCAGAAATCTTCTTCCTCGTATTTCCGAATTCCGATTGACTCCATGTGAGAAGAGAGGAGTTGCATCCCTTGGTCCTTTCCATGAACGTGCCTCTCTGGTTGTTACTACCCCATCCTTTTTGAACTATTTCAGTGCATTTCTCACTTTCAAGCCAAATCTTCTCGAATCGAAATTTTTTCTCCTTGTTCTGCTTTTTACTTGGGTCTTGCGATTCCGTGGAACTACTAAAATCAATTGTGATTGGAGCGTGATCAGAAAGGATTCGAACCTTGTGGAAGACTGTATGAATTGGGAAGAGGGATCGCCATTGGGCAGTAGCAAAGGCACGATCAAGGCGAACCTGGATGTTGTTGTCTCCACTTCTACCGTTTGTCCAAGTGAATTTGTAGCCCCTGTAACCTAGATCCTAAAGCCCGATTTTGGATGTAGTTGATCGGAAATCCTCCATACTTGCGGTTCTCCTCGGCTGCCCACCCATCTTCTCAAAAGACCACATGACCTCATTAAAATCGCCTACACATAGCCACGGTGTATTTGCTTCAGGGCGTATTCGGGAGAGGAGACTCCAAGTTTTATGTCTTTTTGCGTGATCCGGCCAACCGTAAATTCCGGTGAAGCACCATATTCCTTCATCTTCGAGATCAACTTCCACAGATATGTGGTTGTGGGAGAAGTTTTTCAGAGAGACTGTGATGTTGTCTTTCCACAGGAGGCATAGGCCCCCGCTACGAGAATTTCCATCCCCTTTGCAGTCTACTGGGAGACAGCCTTCAAAGTGCAGGGTACACATATTGAGTGTTGTCATTTGAGTACAAAACAATTTTGTTTCCATGAGGAAAACTATACTCGGATTTTCCTCACGTAGGAGCTTTCTCAATACTCGAAACGTCGCTTGGTTCCCAAGCCCGCGACAGTTCCAGCTTAGGGCGATCATTGTGATCGGCGGTGACTGCAGGGTATTACTATGTGGGTGTTTGCAAGCACTAGTATATGCTTAAAAATATTTTTTTTAAAAAATATAATCACTTTTGGAGTGTTTGGCAACACAACTAAGTGATTAAATTAAGTAGTTTAAAGTGATTTTGGTGAAGCAGCCCTCCACCTACTTTTAATAGCTTCTATGTGCTTCTCATCATTGTAGTAATCAATTTTACATTTTTTCCCTCACAATTTAAATAATATTTTATGTTTACTCATTACTTATTCAAATGTAATAAGGGTATTTTTGTAAAATTATAAAGAAACTATTTGTTTTGCAAACATCACAACATATACAAAATTGATTAAAAGTGCTTAATTTTAAAACATTCTCCACTTTCAAATTTATTTCAAAAATCAATTTTAATCACTTTGAATCAATCACCATTGTTTGAAAACACACCCTATATATATTATTTAATCACTTTTCTTAATTTATGTGCAAAGGAATAATTACTTTTTCAAAAAACTACATTTGCACCTTAAGCTCCATTTGGATAGAGAGATTTGATTTATGAATTTTAAATTCACCATCCAAATTCACTCTACTTGTTTGGATTATAAATAGATTTCATATACTTTGATTTTTTATTACATAATTTTTAGTTAAAATTGGAAGAATTTTCTCACTAAACATATCATCCATCTATTTTTAGTGGGGGTTTGGAAACACTAGAAGTAGCTTAAAAACATTTTTTTTTTTCAAATAGAATCACTTTTGGAGTGTTTGCAAACACAAACAAGTGATTAAGTTAATTTGTTAAAAGTGATTTTGGTGAAGCACCCCTCCACCTACTTCTAATAGCTTCTATGTGTTTCTCATCGTTATAGTAATAATCAATTTTACAATTTTACTCTCACAATTTAAATAATATTTCATCTTTACACATTATCTATCTAAATGTAATAAGGGTTTTTTTGTAAATTTATAAAAAAAGTGGTTTGTTTTGTAAACACCACAACATATACACAATTGTTTTAGGGGTGTGTTTAACATTTTTTAAAAGATTTAAAAGGACATTTTAGTAAATGCAATTGTGTCTATTTTTGTCCAAATTTTTTTGGAGTGAGAATAACCCTATTTGGGGTGTTGATAGCCCCACACTAAATAAAATATGATACACTGAACCCACATAACTGTAGTTAAACTTAAACATCCATAAAATTCAAACTTCCTCTGTAAACGCAAGACTTTGACAGTGGACTTCAATTTCCATGGCCATGGATTCTTCAACCCTAATCCTCCGTCAAGACGCCCATCTCTCATCAATTCGCACAAGGAACAAGATCCTAATCCTCACTTTCTTCTCCTTTATCTTCGTATTAGCGCTAATCACCGGTGGGATAATCATCTCCTTCGTCCAAAAACTCAACTCCGACGCACTCAAATCAAATCGAGCTCTTCAACAATTTTGCTCACCATTTGGGGAATTTCAATCCGAATCATGTTTAACCCTCTTAGCCTCCGAAATCAAAATCCCATCCAACACAAACCTTAACCACATTTTCATGATCTCGTTACAAATCTCGCTCAAAAAGCTATCCACAATCATTTCAATTTTGTCAGATTCGGAAGGGATCTGCTCGAGCTCGTTGATCCACGCGACGGGTCAACTCAGGAAAACGTTAGAGATAGTACGGGTTGACCAGGATGTGGAGATTTACCAGCGGCGGGGGAATATGATTGCGTGGATCGCCGCGGCGGGGAACGATCTGATGGCGTGTGAGAGAGATCTATCGACGGCGGCGGCGGAGGAGGTGAGAGCTAAGACGATGGTGCATGAGGCGATGGCGGTGGTGCTTCTCGGTAGAGACTTTCTTCGTAACAGCGAATTTGTGAATAATTATTTTGTTTATGGAGACGAGAGGAATCCATGGGAGGAAGTGGTGGAAAATTTGTTGACGGTGAGTTTGTTTGGATCGCAGTATTTTGTTTTGGTGCTTTTGTTTTGCTTGCTTTTTCGATTTAATTATAATAAAGTTTAGAATGAAATGAATTTTCGACTTCAATTACGGGTATTTTTCCCCATGGTGGGTCGCTATTGTGCTTGATGGAACTGATCGTCCTCGGGGCAGTGCTCTTATGGTTTGGGAGGTTGTAGCGCGAGTTCGTAGTGTGCCACAGTTTGTTCCTTGTGGAGCAGATTTGTTATTTTCTTAGATCGAGAGTCTCGATGGATGCTGGTATGCCTATGTTTCTTTCCACTCTCACGATTGAGTTTGGAGAATGACTCTTCTGGTATAATTTCCTCTGTATAGATAGGTGAGCGAGAAATGTATTTAAATATTTCTATCTGTAATTCTACTCTCAAAAAAAAAAAAAAAACGTGTAACTGTCTATTTTGAGTGATATTTAGTGCAATTAAAATTGTACTGATAGTATATAATGATTTTTTTTATCAGCTAATTGCGTTTAAATACAATGATGGTAAAATGTGGTGATTTTTTTGGGTTTTATGAAATATAGGAAAATGACTGCGGCCCCGCGTTCTTTACAAACTTTTTAAAATGCTGCGTCCCCACACGTAGGTCTGTTATTCGAGTCAAGTTGAGTATTTGAAGTTCGAGCTCGACTCAAACTCTTATTGACGATTGACAAGTAAAAAATTGAGCCCGACTCGACTCGTTAACAAGTCTATCGAACCGAGCTTAATGAAATTTTCTATAAAAAATTAGATATCGAGTCTAACAAGTCGAGTTCGAACTCGGCTCATTTAGTTAAACGAGTCAAGCCTTAACGAGTCGAGCCAAATCTAGTTAAGACTCGATTCGAATAACAACCTACCAACGTGTTAGTGACGTACACCACCCAAAATGCACATCCTCCCATTGTGCAATTTTAGAACTTATAGGAAAAAATTATTTATAACTTTCACCTATTTAAAAAAAAAAGTCCCAAAAAAATAAGAACTTAATTTACGTTCCATTTAATTTCGTAAATTATTTAATTCATGTTTCATAATTTTATAAATTGATTAATTTACCTTTCAAAAAAATAAAAATTTAATTTACTTCTTCATAATACAAATTATAAATAGTGACTTGTAATTTTTTTTAATTCACACGATTTTTATTTTTCCACACTATACAAATCTAATTTTATCACCTTACAATTTCTGTTAATTTTTCATAATTCTTATGCGTATTTTAGAAAAATGTAAGTAAAACGAGGCTGTTTTGGTGTAACAAAATTGAACTTAAAAAAAGTTGAAAGTTAAAGTTACGTCAATAATTTTTTTCTTCTGCAACTTCGCATGCCATGAACACATTGCCAAACATTAAAAAAAAATTATGGGATAACGCTCCCGGGCCTAGCGTTCCCCTTTTTTGCTGTGTGTATGCTAGTAGTGAGAGAGAGAGTTTTAATCAAATTGCATGATTAAAATTAGGCGTGGGTTATATGCCCCTTCAGGTATGTTAGATACACACTCCCTTCATTTTTTAAAATTAAATATTCATGTAAAATACTCCCTCTGTTCCAGGATTACTGGTACAATTTGATCGACATGTTGTTTAAGAAAAGTGAATTTAGTGGTTGGTGATGTAAGATAAAAGAGAGGTATTTTAGGTTGTTTGGTGAGGTGTAAAGTGGATATGATGAAGTGTAAAGTGGATATACATGTAAAAAGGTGGTGACAATTTTAAAAATAAAATGATGTTGAGAGGGTATTAATTTGTAGGGTATTTCCATATTAAGAGTGTGCAAGTAATTTTGGGACGTCCAAATAAGAAAAGTGTGCAAGTAATCACGGGACGAAGGGAGTACTATTTTTGCTCTTTTACTAAAACATGTTAAGATACATACACTCCCTCTATAATTTAAACATAACCTTAAGCTTAGAATTAGGTAGCATTTGTAAATTTTGAGTTTTTCAAAAAAAAAACTTGGAAATTAAAAAAAAAAATGGACAAAGTAGTGTCGATCGACATTGATTTGTCGGCCATAGAGTGTATATTTGACTATAGTTTGTCGACGAAAAACACCGTTATTGATTCGGGTGGAATTTACACACTTTAAATGCACATGTGAAGCTCATTTTGATGTTGATTTCATTGATTTATGGGTTGATTATCATTGTTTTAGTCAAAATAAGAGAAAGGTAGTGTTTTGTCGATTTTGTAGGTAAAACGATGGAATTTGGGAGCAAAACACCTACCACAAGTCACTGGACCGAAAAGAGGAGTGAACCATTGGATCCGGCTCGAAAAAATGGAGTGGAATAGCAAAAAGAATCGAGTCGATCGGAGGTCGGAAGCTCAAGATACGGAGGGACGAAGTTGGAGGACGAAAACGAAGTATTCGCCTGGCCCGGCCCGGCAGGACGGCCGAGGCCAGATTTTCACTCATTTACGAAGTATTGGCCCGGCCGGGCGGCATCACTCGCCCGACCGGGCGGCCGAATGCCCCAAATTACACCTCCATTTACGAAACTTTGGCCCGGCGGGGCGACCACCCCCTGTTTTCATCAAATTTTGACTAACACTCCCAACTGGCCGGACCACCTCATTTTCGGTGCCAAACTTGTATTTTCTTCATTTTCAAGGGACCTACTTGCAATTCTTACACCCAAACCCTACCCCAACACTATAAATACCTCCATTCTTAAATTCAAACCATCTTACCCCTCTCTCAAGAAGTCTTACACACAATCACACACACTTGGAGATTTTCATCATCTTCTTCATCAATTCTCCACCAAATCAAGCAAGGAGGCCATAAATAGCTTGGGAATTTCATTCCTCACCATACAATAGTCTAAGCTTTCTTTTCCTTTCACTTTTTATTGCTTTTGCCTTTGTTTTATATGTAATTGAATTATGTTGTAGATTGGCTAGAACACTTTTGGTTCTAGGGCCTTGTAAATACTTTTGATGAAGTTTATGAATTAATGTTTTGCTTATTTGGTGTTTGTGTGGCTTAATTTTATTTGAATGCTTGATTTCCATTGCAAAATATGTCATTAGTGTACAATAGTGATATGTTACTCTTAGTTAATTGAAATTGGGTTGAGAAATCTCTTTTGATTGATTGATAACAAGCATTTAATCTAATTTTATTGTGAGATTGAAAGATGATCAATGATTAGGAAGACGTGTGATGATCTTAGGAGCTTGATTGGATTTTATGATGCAATTTAGGTAGAGATACTAGATTGGATTGTATTATTATTGAGTTATTTGGATTGAAAAGACTTTTAACTCACTATTGTGTGATAAATTTTATAGACAAAGCATAAACACCACTTGAGTAGATAGTTAATCATAGATGGATTCACTAGTAGTGCATGTGCCTTGGAACCTACCTTCTCTTAATTGAGTTTTACCCGTATTTCTCTCGTTTTGTGATTTGCATGAGCACTTGTTGATCGATTTCTTTATTACTCTTTTTATTGTTTATTCGTGACACTTGGGTAGATAATTAGGGGTAATTTCATCACTTAAACTTTTCGATCATCGTCTATTTAGAACTTACGTCAACAAACTACGCTTTTACACTACACCTCTCCGTGGGATCGACCTCGTACTTATCACGCTACAATATACACCGTATACTTGCGGTTGTGTATTTTGGTGTTGCATAATACGTGAATTTTATTGATATTTTTTTTAAATATGAATTTTTCGACAAGAAATTGTTGATCGTAAACATTATGGTCGACAACAATAAAAAAAACCAAACATGTTTCGTCGGCGACTTGGGTGGGAATGGCGGCCGGCTTGGGTGGGGTTCATGGCAGCGGCGATGGGCGAGGGGATGGCGCCGCTACTGCTTGTGAAGAAAAAAAAAAGGAAGGAGGATGTAGGCTTGGGTGGGGCAGGATGGCGGATACGTTTGGAGCGAAGGGAAGAGCTTGGGCGGTGGGCGGCAGTTGGCAGGAGGCGACTTAGGTGAGCGACGGCTGGGATGATGGTTGGGAAAGAAGAAAAGTGTTTAGGGTTTAAATGAGAAAGAAGAAGGTTGGAGAAGAAGAAAATTAGAATTTTTGGGACGTGTATTTATCATGTAGAATTTAAAAAAAAAAAGGTATAATAGGCAATTTGAGGTGAGTACATCTATGATCTACAGTATCTTATGTGTATTTTGAGAGTGATACATGCATGGGGAGTGCATCTAACATACTTGGGGGCATATAACCCACGCCTTAAAATTAACCCAAAAAAGTGATAATTACATAGAAAACAGTGTAATAAAAGTCATTTTATCGAGACACAAACTAACTCAACTTTAAGATAATTCTATATCAATGTACACTTCATGCAATAGAAAGTACAGCCCTACATGGGAAAAAAAAAAAAAAAAAGGAAATCAAGTGTTATGTGAGCTACTATTAGTAGGAAGATTATTCATGGGCCTCTCCTCCACGGGTATGTCCTTGGTGTCGCTAGGACCTGCAAATTATACAATAAAACCATTTAGTACAATTTTAATTTATTTCCCACTTCATTTCACAAGGTATTAACTTTTGACAAATTTCCTAACATAGTATAGAAGTATCTTAGAAGAGAAAATTCAATACTTCGATTTTTTACATGCTATATATTATATTTTATAATTCTTTTCACAAAAGTTATGAACATAGTCAATTAATACATTATCTAAATATTAGCTGGCCAGAAGCACAAATTCGAGTCATTCAAAAAATTTGTGGTCACAAGCATATGGTTTAATACAAGACTAAAATAAGCTACTAGAAGGCTGAAATATACTGCAAAGATAGTAACACTACACTCTTAATTTTTTTTTTTTGTTGGTGAAGTAACACTACACTCTTAATTTTTTTTTTTTGTTGGTGAATTCACGTGTCCAAAAATATTATGCTACTGTAAGACCAAAATATGTTACAATGTATAAGACTAAAAATATGTTAATACATGAGCAATTTATGCTATTGTAAATTTTTTAATCGTCAATTTGCCTAAAAATCTACTCTCTCCCATCTATTTTTATAATTTTCATTTGAATTTGACATGAGTTTTAAGGAAAATTGATTGTTTATGTAAAAAATGAAAGTTCGGGGATATAGATAAAAAAAAAAAATGAAGTAGTGAGTGTGAATATTATTTTTTTATTAAAAAATGAGAATTATAAAATTGAAGATAAAAATATATGAGTAGAGTAGAATAAAGGGAAAAAAAAAAAGAGAGGATGAAAATAATTAAGAGATTATATAACCTTGTTTGGATGCTTGGGCAATGGCAGCTACTTTAGCTTTAGCTTTATTACGGCGATATACCATAAAAATCCCGAAAGCAATGCAGAAAATAAACAACAACGGAATGCAGGTTCCCAGTATTATAGCCAATTTCTTATTCTTCTTATTCTTTTTTGTCTTTCATCTTCGTCTTCTTCGTCTTTGTCTTCTTTATCGTCGTCCTCGATCCTCCTGCCTTTGCTGGAGCTGAGGAGCTTGTAGTATCGGTGTTTGTGTTGGCCGGTGGAGATGGGGCCTTAGTCCACAACCCCGCACATTTGTCGGACACTCTTAAGTCGGTGTATGTCTCAACACTTCAATTCAAACAGTTCCACAAAGTTAGAGGTTGTTGATGATGATGACATGACTCATAATTATATATAAATGAAATCATATGTTTCGTATTTGGTGTTTAATTTTGTATTACATAATATGGATGAATGACATAGAAAGATTGAAAATAATAATTAATAGACTATAAATACCATATCCATATGTGTTAATAATTTAGTAGTATGGAACAAAAAAATTAGAACGGAGGGGTACGAAGTTTAATTTGGTAGCTTACATTATATTTAGGTCCTTGTTGCATGCTAATGGGTCTGGTATTAATCCACTGAAACCATTACCGGTTAAGTTCCTGCCAGAATGAAAAGAATAAAGTGATACTTGGATGCAATTAATTACCTAAAATTTAAATGTATCTATACACTCAATTGGCGTAAAAGAAATTTATGAATTTTTATGAGATGTAATGGAGGATTGTGTCCTTTATTGAAGAGAACTACTTGCAAAATATATTTTTCAATTAAAAAGAGAAATGTCATTGTTGACATACAGTTGTTTTAGATGTGGAAATTGACCAAGGAATGAGGGAATGGGTCCAGTAAGCATGTTTATAGATACATCTCTGCACGCATTTAAATTAAAGTTAAAAATGTCAAATTAATTGAATTTTTTTAAAATAAAATATAAAGAAATAAATAAAATATTACATTGTCTGAAGAGCATCCATAGAACTGAAGTCAGGAAGTATGCCCATGACACCCTTGCTACTCAGATCCCTGTTTTTATTTTCCTTTTAATTAGTATAACATTTTAAAATTAACAAATAATATATATATATATATATATATATGTTTTTATCATATATTTAACAATTTTACTGAATTAATAAAATACTACATGGGTTCAATTTTATAATTCTTGGTTTTTTTTTTTAAAAAAAATTATTTACATACACTACTTTATTTTCACTTTATCTCCTTCCAAACTTTCACTTTTAACATAAACAATTAGTTTTTTTTTTTTAAATTCATGTCCAATTCAAATAAAAATTATAAAAATGGAGGGAAGAAGTATGAAATTCTTACAGCGCGATTACACGTGGACTAGGATTAGAATTACATTCTATCCAAGTCCATTTTGGAGGAAGGCAAGGATCAGTATTAGCCTCTTCTAGCCATGTAGTTTGTGAGATCCATGCATACAACCCTAATACTGAATCATAATATATATGGAGTATTAATTCAGATTAAAATTGGAATCATATATATATAATAATTTACGTGAGTATATTCGTGCTAACCATCACTGTAATTCGTTTTTCCTCTGTAGGTAGTAGCAAAGGAGAAAGCGTGTGAAACATCCACGCTTTTACCCGTGTAGTTCGTTTGCAAAGTCCTCCCTAATGAAAAACAACTTCATATTATATATATAATTAAACATGAAATTAAATCAACAAATTAATATATGTAAGAATATATAGAAGTATATATATATATACCATGAGCAGAAACTATGAAAATGAGGAGAGAGAAGAAGAGAGAGCGGGTTTTGGAGGCCATGGATATGGATACGAAGCTTCAATTGTATCTGCATAAAAATCCAAACATGTTGAAGATTTATATAGTGTGTGTTTTGTTGAGCAAGTCTAATTAAACAGTTTTGCTCTTTGACCATTTTTTTTGTTTCCAATTATTCTATTTAATTGACTTGGAGGAGTAGACTTTGACTTTGTTTACACATCTGTATTTTTGCTTAATTTCAATATTATTTCATGTATTGATAAAATAAATTAAAACATTTTGAGAGATGCGTGTGTGACGATCTTATATTATACACGAGAGTTCAACTTTAAATTTGAATCATATTTAAAAAAATATATAATTGAATCGGGTAATTTCATAGGGTAAATGAGATTCTGTCACATTTTATGCGTACTTTACAATGAATTGATAGTTTTTCTATACTATTGACGAATTGAAGTAAATTTAAAATTTAATCACGATATATGAAATAAATGAATTTCATTTACAGGATAAATTAAAATAAAATAAATTCCAATTAGTTCTTCGCATGTCTATATATATATTCCAATTAGTTCTTTGCATGTCTATATATTTTAGTTAAGTAAATGATATGCATGGTCGCCTTAGTATATGTATATATACCAACTTGTATTTGAAAATAACTTTTTTTTTTTCTTAATTTTCGTTTGACTATATATTTTTTACTATTTCCCTTGTATATTGTTTGACACCCTTCGTCTTTTCTTTCTAAATTACCCCTGCACATTTCTACAATTTTTCCTTTTAATTGAAAATTATATTTTATGTATAACTACAAATTTACATTTATTTTAAATTGTAGTTCCTTGAGACAATACTATTACTAAAAAATGTAGCACTATATTATTTAGTGCATGCAATACAATATTTGTTGAAAAGTACAATATTAAAAAGTGTTATGATTTAGTGACTCAAACTACCCTAACTAGTATTCTAAAAGGAGAAGGGAGAGCTTCTCTCTCTAGAGAGTTGCTCCTCCCCTTCTTCGCCGTCCTTCTCCGCCGTCGATCCGTCTCCGGTCCGTCGTCTCCATCCCTGCCTCCGTCATCGTCCCTATTGCCGTCCATATCTCCGTCCCTATCTCCGTCATTGTTCTATTCCGCCGAGTAGCTGATTCGCCGCCGCCGTCAGCCTAGTCTCCGATTTCATCTTTTTTTGGTTTTTCTTGCAAGATCTAAGAGCAGATCTTCAGATCTACGCTTTTCTTGGCCGGACGCCGCCGTCGTCGCCGCTCCGCCGCCGCCACCGGCGATTTGGTTGTTCCAGTTTTTTCTTTCTTTTATGTAGATATTTGCTTTGTTTCTTGTGAGGGATCAACACAGAAAATACTCTAACGGAGCCACGGTGACCGTTCGGGTATTTCTGTGTTGATCTCGTTTACTGTTTTTTAGGTTTTTTTGTGTTTGATTAGTATAGTGTTTTAGTTATTGCTTGTTGTTTCTGCAGCGCCTTGTGCGTCTCGTTCTTTCAGTTTTCGTTATGGGTCTTTGTTGGAGTTGTGGGACTACCTTTTTGATGGTTGGGCTCTTCGAGATGGTTTCGAGAGCCCTGGTATTCTGATTCGAATTCTAGGGATACAGTACTTGGTGGAACTTTGCTTGTTTTTTCTGTTTTCTATTCTTGACATGAGAACACCTTAGTGTGGGGTTGTCTCGTTGAAAGATTGAAGACCTGGGCACCATTTTAGAAGGCAAAGGGAAACTCGTCTTTCCTCTTCTCATGATAGGAGTGGACGGCGATACTAAGGTTTGAAGATCAAGAGCTTGAGTCAGGGATTTGTAATCTTATTATTGAATGATCTTGTAAACCCCCCATCAAAAAAAAAAAAAGTGTTATGATTTATAACTGATGTCTAGTTTAATTTATACATGTGTTGTTTAGCATAAAAAAAGTCCTTTTAAGTTAAAAAAATAGGTGATAAAATATATAGTTGAGACTTGAACCACAAACCTAAATGTTAAAAGGAAAAGTTGTTTCACTTTAGCTGATAGGTAGTATATAGTGTGTAGTTATAACTATTTTAACTCTAATCCTTACATAATTTTATTTTATTAATTCATGTATTTTCTTATTATCTATTTTTAACTAATTTTCATAAGTAATTAAAAAATAATAAGAAAAATAGAAAAGAAAAAAAAAGCTAAAGATAATTTTTGTTGGGGAGAAAAATATAATTCTATAATGTAGTTACAAGCTTCCCAATGAGAACGTTTTGAAGTATTATAAACCCCAATAATTTGAGCTTTTCTTCTTAAATTTTATTTTAAAAAGTTTATCGTCATAGCTATTTTGACCACGTTTCTTCCTAAATTACTCATATGTAAATACCTACAATTTCTCATTTGATTTACTTTTTTTTTTCATCTCTCTTTCTTGATAATTGAAGCAAGTTATTAATAATTTTTTTTTATTTTTCTTCATTTTATATCTCCATCTTTAATGATAAAGAATGATAAATTTATAATAAAATTATATTCCTTAATTTTATATAATATATAATAATTAAATTAAACAACAGGGTAAAAAATGCATTTTCTTGAGATAAAAGACTATCACATCTTTAATTAAGATAATTTTTTATCAACGTACACTTGATGAAATATAAAGTACAATCCTTGAAGGGAAGGACAAAAAGAAATCAAGTATTATGTGGGCTCATATTATTAGGAAGATCATTCATGGGCCTCTCCTCCCCGGGTATATTGCCCTTGGTGTCGCTAGTACCTGCAAATTATACAATTTTAATTGAAGTACTATTTTACAAATATATGAGTAAAGTTAAATAAAAAAAATATGAGTAACACTTCTAAGATATGGGTTGGTCTGTTATGCACCCTAGTTCATGTTGCACTTTTCAGTTTTACTGACTTACACTTTTTGGTAAATGATGTTGCACTTTTCAATTATTAAACTGTATAATAATATTTTTAATAATAATTGAAAAGTGCAACACCATTTACTAAAAGTGTAAGTCAGTAAAACTGAAAAATGCAACATGGACTAGAGTGCATAACATGCACTCGAGTGCATACTAGACTTAATGCTAAAATATTATATACATTAATAAGACATTTGAAAAAAAATACTCCAAGTTATTATAAACACAAATTCAAATCGCAAACAAATGATTTACTACAACACCAAAATAACGTACCTATCGCAATGATAAATTAATAATATCAAAATATTAGTTTTAATTTTAAGCGAATTCGTGGGTTGTGCAACCAAATATATTATACTACTATAAGATTAATATATGTTACAAAATTAAAAATTTGTGTTACTATATGCGAGGATGAAAAATAATTAAGAAATTAACCTTGGTTGGAAGCTTGGGCAATGGCAGCTGCCGTTTTAGCTTTATGGCGATATGCCATGAAAACTCCGAAAGCAATCCACAAAGCAGAGAACAATGGAATGGTGGTCCCCAGTATTGCTGGCAGATTACTCTTCTTCTTTTTCTTGTTTGTCCTCGATGTTCCTGTAGCTGCCGGAATTGAGAAGCCTCCGGTAGTATCGGGATTTGTGTTACCGGGGTCTATGTCTGCCGGCGGTGGAGATGGGATATTATTCTGCAACGCCTTACATTTTTCGGATTGGTATAAACCGGTGTATAAATCAACACTTCCATTCAAACAGTTCCACAAAGTTAACGTTGTTGTTGATCGATGATATAATGGTAATTATATATAAGAGGGATCCGGAACCCCTCCTGTATAGAAGGATTCTGTACAAAAGGAAGCTTTTGAATCACACATCAATACAAATGTGTAATTGAAGGACTCCGTTGCACAGGACCCTTTGTACAGGAGGCCGGGAGCCTCCTCTAAAAAAGTGGAGTTTAATTTGCAAGCTTACGTTATATTTAAGTTCTTGTTGCATGCTAGTGAGTCTGGTAATTATAATAATCCACTGAAATAATTATTCGCCAAGTTCCTGTGAGAATTAAAGGGATATATAAAAAAAATATGTTAATTTAATATTCGATGCGACAATCTTGTGTGTTATGCACGACAAGAACAAAACATTTTCTTGCGCTTTAGAATCGGTGCACGCTCCATTCACTAATAAAATTGATTTGTATTCAACATAAATTTTATCGCTATAACTTCTCTACTTAATTAAAGTATGACTTTAACAATAAAAGATTAATTTTTAATGACAAGTTTCTAGCTAGAGAATATGTAGTAACAAGATTCCATAATTAAAAGGCCATTGGTAATGATTAGAAGGTTACGTCCTTTTTTTTTTTTTTTTTTTGGGGGGGGGTGGGGGAGGTTACGTCCTTTTATTGGTGCATTCAAGTGCACTAGAGGTCTACTAAAATGCAAAATTAAAAGATAAATTTTAGGTATACATGATTGGGTAATTAATTTAGGGAGAAGTGTTTGAAAATATCCAAAACAAAAATTAAGCTCATCCCACCAATATGAATGGGAGGGAGTATATTTACCCACGTATCATATTATATATATATATATATATATATTTCAATATTCAAAATGGTATTTAGAACGGAGTGATACTCAAATCCATCCCGTTCTATTGTAAAATTAGGTAAAAAATACACTCTAGTTCTATTGTAAAATATGGTAAAAAATACACTATGGTTGCACGTTGCATAAGAGATCTCAAAACATAGCAACATCCGGTTTCATCTTCTTAATTAGAAAATTCTCCGTACTAAATATAAATAAAGTTGACTTTGTTAAGTTGACTTACAGTTCTTTTAGATCTGGAAATGTACCAAGGAATGAGGGAATGGATCCAGTAAGAATGTTATTAGATAAATCTCTGCGAGCATTTAAATCAAGGTTAATTAATTAAACAATGTCAAATTAATTGGAAAAAATTTAAATATATAAAGAAATAAATAAAATTTCTGTATAAAAATATATGTACATTGTCTGAAGAGCATCCATAGAACTGAAGTCAGGAATTACGCCAATCATAAGCTGGTTACGGAGATTCCTGTTTTAATTTTCTTTTTAATTAGTAGTATAACATTTAACATTATATATGCGAAATATATTTACTTAAAAAAAAAAAAAAAAACGTCAATCCTGTCAAAATAAATAGATTTAATATCATGCATAATATTAATATCAAGTTTGTGGTATTTACCGGACCCAATAAATATTAAGACCCCAATAAATATTCACAACATCTTTTTAGCACAAAGATTAAAAAATTACTATATATTAATAAAAATCTGACCTTATAAATTAATGAATTATTTTATAATCCAATTGAAAATTAAAATTTCAATAAAGTTAAAAGGACATCAATACCCTTACTTTACCACATTTTTTTAGTTTTCGTACTCAATTATCAATATGAAGATAAATTTGAAACTAAAGAAGCATGAAATTCTTACAGAGCGATTACACGTGGACTCGGATCAGAATTACATTCTATCCAAGCCCACGTTGGAGGAAGGCAAGGATCGGAATTCGCCTCTTCTAGCCCTGGAGTTTGTGCCACCCATGCATACAAACCTAATACTGAATCATAATATGGAGTATTAATTCATCAGACCAAAATGTAATTGATCTGAAAAATTGATCTGTAACGATCTATTGTGTTCTAATGTCGTGTTTTGTCACATTACATTCATGCATTTGATTATTTGAACACACATTATTATTGAATTACAATTAAGATAAAAATTAATGTAATAAATTAATCGGTGGTAACTGACCATCACTGTAATTCGTTTTGCCTTTGTAGGTAGTAGCTAAGGAGAAAGCGTGCGAAACATTCACGCTTTTACTAGTGTAGTTCGTCTGCAAAGTTCTCCCTGATGAAAAACGTACAACTTTATATTATATATATATAAACATGAAATTAAATTAACAAATACATGTAAGAAAAGAAATACCATGAGTAGAAATGATGAAGGGGAGGAGAGAGAAGAAGAGAGAGAGTGCTCTTGAAGCCATGGATATGGAGCTTCAATTTCTACCTTGCATAAAAATGCAAACATGTTGAAGATTTATAAAGTGTGTATAAAGTGTGTATTTTGTTGACCAAGTCTAATTAATTAAACAGCTTGATTGACAGATTTTGCTATTGACTTTCTGTTATCAATTATTAGTATTTGACTTGGAGAGGTAGACTTTTACCCATGTGTAATATTTTTGGTTAACGCCGACAATATTATTGCGTGTATTGATAAAATAAATTAAAATATTTTGAGTGAGATCTTTGTATGTGATACTCTGCTCAATTTTATTACGGAGTATTAAATATGATTAATAAGATTCATATCATACAAATTATATATTGCAAAATATTGGGATATTAAATGCCCTCGTTAATTAGCGAGGGTTTTAACATCCGTCGCTAATACCCTCGTTTCGTTAAATTGTTCACTATTTAGTCAGGGATTTACAGCTCTAGTTAAATTCCCTCTTCAATTTGACTGTTTTATGTAGAGTACGTTTATTAAAGTATTTTAAAAGCTAATTTTATAAAAAAAATTAATTAATAAATTATACATTTTGAAAACAATGAGTATATGGAATGAAATTAAAAATTATTATTCATATATAATTGAGCCCTATATATGCTTAGTCATATATGGGATCTATACTCGTGATGTATGTTGACAAAGTAAATTTAAAATGGAATCATAATATAAGAAACAGTTAAATTTGTATATATAGGATTAAATATAAAAAATTCCAATCAGTTCTTTGCATGTTTATATATATATATATATATATGAATATATCCACACAGCTGGGTGAGGAAGATTTGATCATATGGAAAGGAGTGCGATTAAGTCGTTATATTTTAGTAAAGTAAATGCTATGATGATTAATGAGTAGCATGTGTCATTCCACGTCATTAATTACTCAGTTATTTAATTATATTAAAATACAGATTTTTCAAATTTTTATGAGAATAAAACTATAGATATAGAAAATATATAATTTAATAAGAGACTTAATTCAATAATAATCATTGTTTGAAAACAATTTTCAAATTAAAATGCAAGGATGACAATCATAATTTTTCATCCTTGACTTTTATTGTGTTTATACATCGACTCAAGTTTGATACATAATCGTTTGAAAATTAAAGTTCAACTTTTGAATCCACTTATATACAATGCCTGTTATCGGGGCTTATCAAGTGTATGTGTAGTAAGCCTTGAGACATTTTACTGTGTGCGCACCTATTTTTCTTTTTTTTAACGTTTTACAGCAATAAAAAATATTCAGCTCCTTTCGAAACTTTGGAGTATTTTTTTGTGTCTTGCCTTCTGTGTTCATTAATTATTATATGAAATACGTCCTTCTAGATGTAAATCACATTCAAATTGTGTCGAATTACAAGTGAACTCAGTACAGAAAGTATTAAAAAAATAAAGATAAATCGGTATTGGGGAGAAAAAAAATCTATGATGCAGGGACAAAGCTTCCCAATGAGAATACTATTTTCAAGTATTTATTGACCCAGAATTTGATACTAATAACTAAAACAACAGGGTAAAAAATACATTTTCTTGAGATACAAACACGTACTATCACATCTTTAATTAAGATAATTTTGATACTTTTGTATCAATGTACACTTCATGAAACAAAAAGTACAATCGAAGATGGGAAGAACGACAAAAGGAAATCAAGTATTATGTGAGCTTACATTAAGGTACACGGTGTTCATTCAATTTCATGATGCAATTGAGTTAATTGACTCGTTAAAAAATTAAATAAATAATTTAAAATATATTTAAATCACTTAAAATAAATTATATGTATACATTTAATTGTATATAAAAATTTGCTCATATTATTAAAAAATCATATATTCATTGGCTTCTCCTTCACGGGTATATTGTCGTTGGAGTTGCTAGGACCTGCAATTTATACAAACCATATAAAGTTTTAATTTTATTTCCTACTTCCTTTTACAAGGTATATATAACTTTTGACAAATTTCCTAACATAGTGGAGTATAATTACTATTTTAGGAGAGAAAATTCAATAGTTGCTTTAAATCAAATGTGTACATACTATTCAATTTATATATAATTATTTTTTAGTCTATAATTCATTTCACACAAATATAGGAGTAAAATCAAAATATATTGTAACGACAGTAATATATACTTAATTTTTAGGGTGAATTCACAAGTTGCAAGATAAAAAATATTATGCTACTACGAGTTTTTTTTTTTTTTTGACCTTTTGTAGTAGTACCCCTCAGTCCCATAACTATTTGCAAGCAATTAGTGGCATAAATTTTAAAAATAAAGTGATTTATACTTTACAAATCATACAAACACAAACGAGGGGAAAAGAAGTCAATTCCATAAAGTTAACAAATGTGAATTGACTTTTAAGAGTGAGAAAAGAAAATATTGACATGTAAATAAATGTGTATTGTGAGAGTAAGAGATTTGACTAAGATCTTCTTATTTGTGTTTGTATGAGACGTTTAAAAGAGAAAATCTGCAAATAATAGTGGAACGAAGGGAGTAGTTATATTAATATATTTTAGTCTTATGTAGTTGGGAGCAGAAAAATATATTTCAACTAAGTTTGACCCGTTAATTTTATCTTAATTAACTATATTTCTATTTATAAAATATTTCATATGAGAGTAAATTGTCGAATAAATTAAAGAAAGAGAAGAGAAGATGCAAATAATTAAGAAATAAATTACCTTGGTTGGATGCTTGGGCAATGGCAGCTTATTAAGTATATCACACGCGTACCCAATAGGAGGAACAGTATCATGCATATACTAACCCTAGCAGTTAGTTGTTATATTTAAACAAGAATTAGTTAGATAGAATAGTCTAGAATCTCAAACTCTCTATATAATGTACATAACAATTCATTCTTCATAAGCTGAAAGAAAAACGGTTGAACGAGCATGCTACTGTTCAATTCCTCCTATTAGGTACGCGTGTGATATACTTAATACAGCTGCCTGTTGAGCTTTATGGCGATATACCATAAAAATCCCGAAAGAAATCCAGACACTACAAAAAACGCGCGCTATAGGGACGGACAAATGCCGACGGATTATAGTCCGTCGGCATTTCCGACGGAAATGCTGACGGAATGCCGACGGATTGAAAAGTCAACATCAATGCTGACGGATTTCCTTTCCGTCAGCATTTACCGAGGGAAATGCTGACGGATTTCCGTTCCGTCAGTATTTACCGAGGGAAAATGCTGACGGAAGTTTTGAAATATGTATGCCGACGGATAATCCGTCGGCAAATCACACGTTGAATTCGCACCGCCTCGTTTTCCAATAAGGTAACCGTTGGCATTAAAGTCGGCGGTTACCGAGGGAAATGCCAACGGAATATCCGTCGGCAAAAATATTATTTTTTTTTATATATAAGGGCCTTCAGATTGAGAATTCGTTTTAGAAAAAAAAAAAAAGGGGCGTGCGTGAGTGAGGATTCGGTGGGGAAGACGAAGACGAGGACGAGGCTATTGAAGCAAATTTCTCCGATTATATTGATACGGTACGTTTTCTTAATTAGTTCTATTACTTAATTTTAATACTTATATATGTTTATGCATGGATATATGTAAATATGAATAATTTAATGTTGATTTGCATGTTATATTGATTTAGTTAGTTGTTAAAATATTATGATCATGTTAGTACGTACGTTAGTTAATTTAATTTGTTGATTAAGAATAATTTTGATAGATCGAGTAGTTTTTTAAGGTTAATTAATTAATTGTTATATGTATACATTAATTAATTGTTATATAGTTAATTACTAGTTTAATTTAATGGTGTAATTTTGATATAGAATATTTTTAATGTAGGTAGTGCATGTTTCAATCAATTGTTTAAATTAGTTTAGATATAGTGGTTCGACCGTTGGATCACGTTGTAATTAGGAATATGTTGATTAAATTAGGAATACGCTATATTATTAAAAAATTTAAATTAGGAATATGTTCATTAAATTGATAATTATTGACCCAATTAGAAAATTATTATTTTAATTAGTTTTAGGTTTGTTAATTTAGGAATATATATGTTCAATTTTTTATTATTGATTAAGTTAGGTAGAAAAATAATAATTAGAAAAATAATAATTAAATTAGGTTATTGTTGATTAAATTAGGAATATGTTGATTAATTAAATTAGGAATATGCTATATTAGTAAAAAATTTAAATTAGGAATATGTTCATTAAATTGATAATTAGAAAACTCCAATTAGAAAAGTATTATTTTAATTATGTTTAGATTTGTTAATTTAGAAATATGTTAATTTAGAAATATTTTTAATGTAGGTGATGCATGTTTCAATCAATTGTTTAAATTATTAGTTAATTAGATGGTTCGACGGTGGTATCACGTTGTAATTAGGTTATATATATATATTGTTTTGATTTAAATTAGGAATATGTTGATTAAATTAGGAATTGATTAAATTAGGAATATGCTATATTAGTAAAAAATTTAAATTAGCAATATGTTCATTAAATTGATAATTAGTAAAATTATGTATTTTTTATTGATTGAAACAGATGAGTGAACAAGTACCGAATCAGGGTTCTGGTTCGCGTAGGTCGTCATTTTTTTCACGTCGTTCAAGGAGGTCTCGGGATGAATCAGTACCTGAGATGGCTCCTCCTCCTCCTCATGTGGCAGTGTCGCCGCCGCCGCCGACTACGATGTCGGTTGGTTCGTCATTCTCTTCTCGTCAGCATCCTGTTCGAGACAAAAGGAAACCCATTGAAATCGTTTCAGGAGCGTAAGTCAATAATTCTAATGTTTAATAGTATTCAATAACGATTAACTTTATTTATTTATTTATTTATAATGTGTTAGTTTATAAATTTGTTAATAATTTTACAGGTTGGTGCCCGGTAATGAGGTGTCCAGGATCTGCACAAAATCCTTTAAGAATTGCAAGATTTCTAAGGGTGCTATCACTTGGTTTTCGGTGCCACAATCTAAAAAGGATGAATATTTCGAGGAGTTCCAGGTATATAATTACAATAATTAAAGTTTATTAAATAACTAATTATTCATATTATTTGATAAATATGTTGAATATTTATTTGTATAGAAAAAGGCCCGTTGGGATACGGCGATCTACTCGGACGCCGATATTTACGAGAAGTGGTACGGTGTTTGTTCTAGTCGGTACACGAACATGATGTACGACTGGAGAACGGCCTGGCGTGATAAAGACGTAAATCTTGTTCTGGGGGTAGAGGATGGTGTTGACCTGTGGGAGTCGTTGGTTGAGAAGTGGTCGGACCCGGCTTACCAAGAGAAGTGTGACAAAGCTCGGGCCAACCGCAGAACCGACGTTGGAGGCGGGATGGCAGTGCATCGGGGGGGAGCTCGGTCCGTCCTCGAGCAATCACTTGCTATCGTAAGTTTTCATTAATTTTTAAAAATTAAATAATTATAGTTAATTATTTTATATTAGTTATCTAAATTAATTTGTATATGTTTATTTGATACGTAATAGGAGCGGGAGACTGGACGTCCACACACCCACTTGGATCGGATGAGTCTTCTTCATCCGTTTAATGCCGATACACAGACGTCCACCTACGGGCGCACTACTGACCTCCACGTAAGTTTAATTAAATTTATGTATTAATTACATTATATATATATATATATATAGATAATTAAATTAATTTTAATTTTTTAATTATGTAGTTGAGCGTCCGACAGAGGATTGAAGAGGCCAAGACGCAAGCCACCGCCACGACTACTGCTGAATCCGGAAGCAGCGGTACCCCTCCGGCTGTTGACGTGGACCAGTGTTACCTTGACGTTGCCCCGACCTCCAAGGGAAGGGTCCTTGGCCTTGGTGGGATGAGCAACGCCGTGAGGACACCAAGTGGTCGGTCGGCCCGGAGTGCATCGCAGCCGTCCGTATCCTCCACTCCCGTCCCGGATCCGAACGTCATGGCAACGTTCGAGAACTACTTCCGTCTCTGGAGTACCAATGCGGGTCGGACGTTGGGGATGTCTGCTGAGCAGATCGAGGCCATCTATCAACAGACGATGGGGCAACCACCGCCAGCTCCAGCTCCAGATCAAGCTGCAGGTCAAGATGCAGGTCAGGCCGACGGTGCCGACGTCAACTTGAATGAGGATGTGGAACAATTTTTTAACTTTCCGGGCACTGGCAACTATCCTGGCAACTATCCTGGTTGAACAATTTGAACAATTTAATTTTGTGTTGAACTAATTTATTTTTCCGTTGAACTTATTTAATTTTCTGTTGAACTTATTTAATTTTCTGTTGAACTTATTTATCTTTATGTATATATTTATGTTTATGTTGAAAAATATGTTGAACTATATATTGCAGTTTATTTGTGTAGTTTATTGGTGTATAGATGAAAATAGGGTGCATTCTAGATATAGATTTAAACCACTTGAAGGTGGAAGTGAATTTTAGTACAAATTAAAATAGCCTCATATAGAGTGCATTATACATATATTTAACCAAACCACTTGAAGGTGGTAGATGCAACCATGACAACTAGCACAATCAAAATGATTTTGTTCACTTTGATTAAATCCTTGATTTCTTCAGCCAAATTTTTGATTTCTGTAACCAATTTCTTCATCTCTTGAGTCATTTTCTTCATGTCTTCAGTTTCTTGGTCACTTTGATAAGATCCTTGATTCTTGTCAACACCACAGTTTTCTAGAGTATCAGCCCATACAAAGAAACCACATCCACCATCACTTAGGGAGTCAGGACAATTATGAAATATCCTCCCTTTACTTCTAGGTTGTTTAGAAGCATATGTACGACATGCCTTTCCACAATAACAAACAAGGCCTTGCTGAAATCGAATAGAAGAGGAAGAAGACATGATATTTCTTTACTGACGGCAATTTGGGCGGTAAAATGCCGACGGAATATCCGTCGGCATTTATCTTTACTGACGGCAATTTGGGCGGTGAAATGCCGACGAAATTAACTTTCCGTCGGAATTCACCATTTGATAAATGCCGACGGATAATCCGTCGGCATTTATCTTGACCGACGGAAATTTGGGCGGGTGAAATGCCGACGGAAAGATAAGTCCGTCGGCATTTCCATCGGGAAATGTTTCCCTAAAACTTTCTTTTTTTCCACTTCACTTTCGTATTGCAAATTTACACCAAAACTTTCTTCTGCCTAATTTTTTATGCTCATGCTCGGGTATTCAGAAACATCAAATTACGGTACATTTTCTACCATTTTTAATTTACTCTATATATAAAATTCAATATAATGTAATTACATGTTTTATATATATCATAAGTTTTGTTTGAATTTATTATAAGTTTAGTTCAGTAATGTGTTGCTCCACTTAAATGTTTAGCAGATGGATTTGCCTGATCGTCGTTGGATGTATTGTACTCCTAGAATGATTAGAGGAAATGTGAATGTGGAATTTTATAATGAACTCGTGTTATTTGTTGAATTTGCAAAAAGCCAGCCACATTACATGAGTGGAAATTGCATTTGGATGTGATGCACATTGAAAAGAATGTGTTTGACAATGTGTTCCACACAATCATGAACACCGAAGGCAAGACGAAAGACACTCCAAAGTCTCGGGAGGATTTGGACACTCTTTGTCGCCGTCCAGAGTTGAAAAATGATGAGCGTACAGGTAAATTTCCAAAGGCTAGCTACACACTGGATAAGCCACAAAAACAAATATTGTGTAGGTGGATAAAGGAGTTGAACTTTTCGGATGGCTACGTGTCGAACTTGAGTCGATGCGTAGACACAACAACGGGTAAGGTTGCAAGGATGAAGAGTCATGATTGTCATGTATTTATGCAACGCTTGATACCGATTGCGTTCAAGGAACTTCTTCCTCTCAATGTGTGGAGGGCTATCACTGAATTAAGTCTATTTTTTAGAGATTTAACGGCTACAACGATCACGATCGATGATATGATTCGTTTAGATGAAGACATTCCAGTGATTTTGTGTAAGTTGGAACAAATTTTTCCACCTCGCTTCTTTAACTCGATGGAACACTTACCCGTTCACTTAGCGTATGAAGCGAGAATTTGTGGTCCGGTGCAATACAGGTGGATGTACCCATTTGAAAGGTAAAATCTTACTTTTTTTTATTTCATTACAATTACACATGCATTCTTATAAGTTTTATATATATATATATATATATGTGTGTGTATATCAGGTATCTCTACAACTTGAAACGTAATGCTAAACAAAAGGCAAACGTTGAAGCATCGATTGTGAATGCTTATTTGAATGAAGAGGTTGGCATGTTTTGTTTTTATTACTTTGAAGACCACGTCAACACAAAGTTAAGAAGTCCTCCACGTAACTTCGGTGGTACATCCGCTGACGATATTAGTGAAGAGGTCGATGGAATGCTCTCCATATTCAAGTCTAAGGGACGGCCAATAGGAAAACCCATTGAACGATTTTGGGAGACGAACTCGGAGGCGGAAATAGCACAAACGTATGTGTTATTGAATTGTGATGAAGTTCAGCCATACATTGAGTAAGTATTTCATATATAAATCGTCTATTTAACTACCACTTCATTTATGTCATTTAATATTAACCAAGTTTTTGAATGTTGTGAATTAGGATGTACACTCAAGAACTACGACGAGCAGAACCAAACATCTCAGATGCATATATAGATGCTCGTATTCAACGTGAATTTTCCCGATGGTTCGAACGTTATGTGAGTATCATTTAATTAATTATGTTTTATGTAAATAAATTAATATTTATTTTAATTAATTTTTAATTGAGCCGTATAGGGACGGGATAACGCTCTAGACAGTCGATTCTTACGAGATCTCAGCAAGGGACCACTACGTCGTGTAAAGACTTACAACGGTTATATTGTGAAGGGCTACAGATTTCATACGTCTGGGTATGCATCGACAAAGGGGACTACCAACAGTGGCGTCTGCGTTAGCAGTGCGAATTACAATGCAGATGCAAGTGATTACTTTGGGGTGTTACGGGAAGTCGTCGAAGTAGAATATCCAGGATATCCAGCAAAGACTGTAGTGTTGTTCAAGTGTCATTGGTTTGATTCAGGCCATCTAGGAACAAGAATTCACCCGGAGTACAAGCTCGTTGATGTTAGTTCGAAAAGGACGTATGTTGGGGATGATCCATTTGTATTTTCCCATCAAGTATCTCAAGTATACTACTGCACATATCCGGGAGCTCCACGTGGTTATGAATGGCACGCTGTTTGCAAAGTAAAGGCAAGGTCAATGGTAGAAGTCTCTAAAAAGGACATAAATACTGATGATGAATCTCCATTTCAAACAGAACAAATAGAGACTCCAACTGAAGTCTTTACGGGAGATTTCAATCTTTCTGTACCCTTGACGGCTGCAAATCCCCAATTAATCGAAATTGAAGGTGAAGAGGAGGGGGATGAAGAAGAGGATGAAGAGGAGAATGAAGATGAGGATGAAGAGGAGAATGAAGAAGATGAGGATGAGGAGGAGGATGAGGATGAGGAAGATGATGATGAGGAGGAGGAGGATAAGGACGAAGAGGAGGATGAAGACGATGAAGATGAAAATTAATTCAATTAATGTAATGTATTTATTTCTTATTTTATAAAAGTTAATTAATTATTTATCATTTAGGTACAAATTATAAAAATTAAATTTACTATAAATATAAGTCACAACCAATATATATATTAATATATGTGGAAGAAATGAATTTTATGATTTTTTTAAAAAATATTTTGGTAATTTAGTAAGTATATAGAAAAAATTGAATTATTTAAAAAAAAAATAAAAAAAATCGCCAAAATGCTGACGGAATTAGTTTTCCGTCCGTGTTTACCTTTTGAAAAATACCGACGGATTATCCGTCGGTATTTATATATGTCCGTCGACATTCACCATTTGATAAATACCGACGGAATATCCGTCGGTATTTGTACATGCCGACGGAAAATAAGCCCTTATATAAAACCTCAACCTAGGGTTTTCTTTCACTCTTTCCAAACTTTCCTCTTCTCCACCACTCTTCGGCCCTACTCTTCGGCCCCATTCCCCCCCACCTCGCATCCCTCCACCACCTCAAAATCCTCAGAATCGGCGACAACTACCTCACCGGCCCTATTCCCGCCACCCTCGGCACCGATTTCTCTCCACCGTGAAGCATGGCCGCCGCCCAATCTGTGCTCCTCCGGCGTTTTAATAAGTGGTCCGACTCCGACGTAAGTGATTTTGAGTTTAGATTGAAAAATTTTGAACTTCAACATCGATTTTTTTTTTTAATTTTTTGGTTGTTTCCTTGAAGAATTTTCTGGCAAGAATAGGCTCCAAATCAACTTTTATAAAATTTATATTAAAATACTACATCAAGTTATGAACCACTTATATTTATTTCATGATTTATTGATTATTATAAATAATTTTATAAAATCCTTTTCCAAAACTGCTCAAGCTGAAATTAAAAGCTACCTACTGTGATTTTCAAAAATGAACCAAAACAATATTTTCTGGCACCCAAATTGTATGATACAAAATTTTTATGTGTTCTATACTTCAAGATGTACCAACCTTTTAAAATTCATAATTTTCTAACATGTTTTAGTATTTTATAAAAATGCTCAAAGTTAGTTGACTCTATGACTCATTTACATAAACTGCACTGCACTGTTTTAAAAACGAGTCCTTCGACTACCAAAACTTGTTACACAAATTTTATACACTTTAAAAACTTCAAGGAGCTCTTACAGTTTCAATTTCATAATTTTTCAAGGAGTTTTGATATTTTAAATTAATTCTAGAAGTTTGAGGTGTATAACCATCTTACAAATTGCATACATTAGTTTTTATGAATCTTATATTTGTGTATTTTTCAAGGAATGTGATTGTACTACTGGTGCAGGTGTATGAATTGAAGAATACTTTTTAACCATGAGGATATGTAATAAAAAAAATGCCAATTTCTTCACATTCCCAACATAATATTTCATGTAATATTATTGTTTCATTACATAATATTTTAATTTTTACATAATGACATTTTTTACGAAATTTCTTCACATTCCCAACCTCTCGGAAAATGTAATTCTGGTCGGAAAATAAAATTCTGGTCGGAAAATAAAATTCTGGTCGGGGCCTCCCCGGCCACCCATATTTTTTTTATTAATATTTTGTTTTACTGACGGATATTCCCTCGGTAAATTGCCGACGGATATTCCGTCGGTCAAATGCCGACGGATATTCCGTCGATATGTGAATTTCGAAATCATATTTTTTTATTATTCATATTTTATTTTACTGACGGATATTCCGTCGGTAAAATGGCGACGGATATTCCATCGGTCAAATGCCGACGGATATTTCGTCGATATATGAATTTCGAAATCAATATTTATTCAAAAATTAATTTCTTTTATAATTATTTTAATTCATTCTAATTTGTTTTATAATTATTTTAATTCATTCTTTCCGACGGAATTACCGACGGAATGTTGACCCGGTTTGTTAAACGGGTTGTCCGAAATACCGACGGAATTTCCCTCGGTATTTCCCTCGACAAATCCGACGGAAAATCCGTCGGCAAAAAAAGCTGACGCCGAAAAAGGGGACGACCGACTTTCCGTCGGTAAATCCGTCGGTAACCTCTGCGGCCGACGGAAAATCCGTCGGTAAATCCGTCTCTAAAACGCCCTTTTTTTGTAGTGAGAAAATCAAGAACAACGGAATGATAATTCCCAGTATTACTTGCAGATTACTCTTCTTTTTCTTGTTTGTCCTCGATGCGGCTGTCGGAGTTGAGAAGCCTCCGGCAGTATCGGCCTTACATTTGTCGGATACGTATAAGCCGGTGTATAGATCAACACTTCAATTCAAAGTTAAGGTTGATGAACAGGCAAGTTAATTATAATGGTAATGAAGGACAAGGGTTTTAATTTTGCAAGCTTACGTTGACTTTAAGTTCTTGTTGCATGCTAGTGAGTCTGGTATTAATCCATAAAAATTATTATTGGTCAAGTACCTATAAGAATTTAAAGGATATAAGATATGTTGATTTAATATTCTTGTGTTGTGTGCACGACAAAAATTACACTAACAAGCTCATATATAATATATTAATTATCATAAACAAACTCCACGAGGGATAGGCTCCACAAAGGGCCTCCACGAAGGGACAGCATAATCCACAAAGGGACAGGAAAAAAAGACGCAAAATGCGCCCATAAAAGCAGAAAATAAAATAACTAACCTAAGAAAGCAGGAAAAAAAACGAAATGCAAAAATAAACTAAACAACCTATTCTAAGAAATCAGAAATAGCAAACAGAAAAATAAACGGGATCAATGGATCGCTCGCCCGATTGGCCACCGTAGCGCCATCAGGGAGGGAAGACCCATTGATCCCACTAAAAGCCGAAACAATTAACTCTAAGATCCAAATAAATCTGAAAAACAATGGTAGAAAAGGGAGTAAAGGAGCTCAACAAGCGGCGCAGCGGCGCTACAAACGGTGCGGCGGTGCAATAAACAGTGCGGCTGCTTTCTTCTTACCCTATTTTTATTGAATCAATAGTTTAAAAGCTAATTAATTTGATCATTTTTTTTTTTAAATAAACAAGTCATATGTTTCGATAATACTTAAATGTGAGAAATCGAAATTATTATTCATAATTGACCACGTACTATGCTTAGTTTCTGGCACCGTCACTATTGATAGCTTTTCTATACTCGTGATGTAAATATGTTGGACAAAGTAATTAAACTCAAAATTGAATCATGATATAAGAAATAAATAAAAATCTATATATAGGATTAAATATAAAAAATCGAATAAGTCCTTTGCATGTCTATATATCCCACATGCAGCTAGCTGGGTTAGGAAAATTTCATATGGAAAGGAAAAGAGAGTGGAATTAAGTTGTTCTATTTAAGTCAAGTAAATGGTATGATGATTAACGAGTAGCTAGCTGGCCATGCATATATATGGTCGTCTTAGTATATGTATACCAACTTCAACTTGTATTTAATTTTTTAAAATAAATTTTTTTCTTTTTAATTTTTCGTTTGACTAATTTTTATTCCTTCATATCTCTTATATTGTTTGTTGCTCTTCGTCTTAAATTTTATTTTATAACATTTTTTCTCACATTTCCTTTTAAATTATCAGTGCACATTTCTACAATTTTACATTTTAATTGAATATTATATTTTATGTATACCGCTTTCATCTTTCTTTTATTATAATGAAGGTAAGTTGACCTTTTTTTTCTTCAAAGCAACGAAAATTGTGAAAAGTGAAGGAATACAAGAATTAAGGAATGTAAGTAATGTTTGTCATTTTTGTTGTATTTTATAGAATTAAGGATTTTTTTTAAAAAAAAAAAATTTACCCTCCATTATCATAAAAAATAGAGATAAAAATGAGAGAAAATAAATAAAAAATTGAAAAAAAATAAGAGAATGGGTAGTTAATAACTTGTTTCAATTATCAAGAAAGATAAATAAAAAAAAAAAGGAGAAACGGTAAATTTTTACGTATGAGTAATTTAAGGAGAAGCGGTAAATTTTTACATAGGAGTAGAGAAGAGTGAGGGAGGAGGAAGCGGCCGCGCGACCGCTGTAGAACTTTTTTTTTTTAATACAGGTTTGGTTTGGAGCGGCGGCGCGGCCGAGGGAGGGGCTGCTCCGGTGATGAGATGAAGAGAAGTGGCACGCCATTTTTTTTTTTTTTTGCAGAAACGTAGAGGGGCGAAGGGTGGGGGCGAGCGAGAATGTCGTCGACGGCATAATTTTTTCTTTTTTAGCAGAAACGTGTTTCTGCGGAGGGCGAAGGGTGGTGGCGAGGGCGGTGAGGGCGACGAAGGCTGCGAGGGTGGGGGTGAGGGAGGGTGCCACCGGCGACGGGAGCTGGTGGAGTGGTGGGGGTGAGGAAGAGAAGAAGAAGGAGAAATTAGGGTTTGAGAGGGGTGTGGGTAATAATATGAATTTTATGAGAGAAGGGTATTTTGGACAATTTCAGAAGAGGGTGTATTTATTTAGACAAATTTTGGGGATGCATCTATCGGGGGCGTGCATCTCTCCGAAATGGAGGTGCATATAGTCAACGTCAAAATCTATCTATGATAATAGACCAGACTTAGCCTAGTATTTATAAACTAGACCTAGACCTTTTCATGTAAAATCTAGTCCAGCCCAGTTTATTTCCAACCTGGCCTACTTCCTGAGAACGTTTTGAAGTATTATTAACCCAATAATTTGAGTTTTTTCTCTTAAATTTTGTTTTAAAAAGTTTTTATTTTACCACGTTTCAAAATTACTCCAATGTAAATATTTACAATTTCTAATTTGATTAATTTTTTTTCATTTCTGTTTCTTGATAGTTGAAGCAAGCTGTTAACACTAAGGACCCGTTTGATAGCCTACATAAGAGGAAAAAATGGCCAGTATAACAACATTGTTGCTGTTTGATAGCCTAAATAGGCAAATATAGCAGCCCGGTATAGTGAAAAAAGCTATGTATTAAAAAGTGCTTTTTTGGGCCTTATACAGGCTTTTCACTATTCCCTTTTGAAGAAATAATACCACCTCCTAGTATTATTTTATACAGATTTGGCCTGTATAAACAGATTACGATTTTGCCCTTCCATATATTTGCTAACACTCTAAACCCTAATTCATTTTTTCAAAAATTCAATCGACTCTTCATTCTCATTCTTGTTCGGCGATTTCATTCTCTCTCCCAAACCAACGACGGCACATTCCGCCATGGACGTTGTGCCGTCGCCTACAGAGGCGGAGCCCTATCGCGGTGAGCCCTTCGTGTGCTGTGACCGAGCCACCGCCGTCGCGGCACAGATCCGACCGCCTCTGTGTTCCGTTCAGCCTGATGTGCCGCCGCCGCCTCTGTAAGCGGAACCCTAGCGCGAGAACCAGATTCGAGTGTCAATGCCGCCGTCGTGGCACAAATCCACCCTCCGTCGCTCAAGCCAATTTAAACCATAAATCCTCGAAGCTAGAGCTCTTGACTCCGTCGCTCAAGCCAATTTGTAAGTACCTTTGCTTTCACCTCTTAATAATTCTGTTTTCTGTTTTTTTTTTAATCGTGTAGTATGGATAATAATAACTTTTCAAGAGCTTTTTCTTGACTCCTCTGCTTTTGAACATCCCTCTGATTGTGTTTTTTTGCCGGATTTTTTGTCTATACGCTTATCAACTTGGCCCTAGTGTTATCGTCTGTATATATCATTACACAATTTGCGCCAGCAGCTGCGGGATCAGGAATACCTGAAATTAAGGGTTATTTAAATGGTAAGTGTAATTTATAAATCCTCGTGTTGATCACTGCTGGGTAATTTGATTGTTTTCTTTTTGAAGCTCATGCAAATGTCCTAATGTGTAGGAATTGATACACATGGAATACTTCTGTTCAGGACTCTAATAGGAAAGGTCTGTGCATTTTCTCTGCTTAGTTCTCTGATTATAATAAATTCTTATGTGAATGTTTACAATTTTTCCATTTTATAGATTTTTGGCAGCATAGGGTCTGTCGGAGGTGGTTTAGCACTTGATATAGATAGCTAATACTCTCTACTGTGATCTCGTGTGTGTGTGATAGTTCTTTGTTCTTCTTTTCCGAAAAAAAAAAATCTGAATAGGGGCTTAATTGTTAATAAAGTTACTGTCTTGAAAAGTTTAGAGTAAAGTATTGAATTTTTGTTTAGTTGATGATTGACAAAGGGAAAAAATAGCATTAGTGCATGTGTTCTTAGGTGATTTAAGGTGTAAAAAAGGGAAACTTGTGAAGAATTTATTCCAAATACAAGGAAAGGGGTTCTCAAAAGGCTTTACTTTTGGTGCAAAGTTTTGTAATTGTAGCACCATACAACACAGGAATATTTGAGTTTATTCTCCCAAGTTACGGCAAGGGGGATTTCTTCCATGTGGGAATTTCTATATTGTTCATATCTTTAGGTTTACAATCCCCCATTAACTAAACCCCTTTTGTAAGTTTGAGTCTTTCTCCAATTCTTGTCTTCTTTAATTGCAGTAAAGGAAGGGAATGGTCTTTAATTCTTTATTTTTTTAGTTACTACTAATTTTTTGAGTCTTTAATTTTCTGGGAAGTTATAGGAATAATTGTGGGGTTATTGATTGTAATAATCCTCTTTTTGTTGACATTTTATTTAACTTCAAGAAAGAAATTAAGAAGAAGAGATCAAGACAAGTTTCCCCAAAGCCAAATCCCAACAGTTTCTAAGGAAATAAAAGAAGTACGAGTAGAGCAAATATCAACAGAGGAATTCGTTCCTCGTGATGGGATTCTTCTCACCATTCATAACAAATCAAGTTGTTTGGTGTGTAGTTTTTTGGGCATGTTGCTAAGTTCAGATTGGTGAAAACGACCTATCATAAGAAACATGGGGCTGACCGGATATGCTTCACTCACCGCCCTAGTTCCGTTATATGCTCTTCGTTGTACGATTTGGATGCTAATGGAGGTTAAATAGTTCGCTACAGTTTAATGTCTTTTATCTTTTTACATACAAACAATTCTGATATGTTTCTCTTCTTTTTGTGGCCAGAATCTTTGAGGTATCTGTCTTTGTACGATAATCGGCTGCACATATAGTGAGAGGTGTTCAGAGCAAAGAGACATTATTTCAATAAGCATGTTCTTATGTGAAAGAAGCTTAGAAGTATATGTTGTCACTCCTTATGGAGATGTATCTCTTTCATTCAATTGATATGCTTTTGAATTGTATACAGAATTGTGTCACTGTGCATGTCATCACTCAACGACAGATTCATGGCTGCTGTTTGCTATTTTTTGGGCAGATGGTGAGCAGATTTGTGGCTCTTGTTTGCAGTTTTTCATGGACTGATATTGACCAGATTTGTGAGCTGATGCAGCTGGAATGGGCCTGCTGTTAGGAGTCTATTATAGGTTGCTGCTTGTAGTTTTGTGGACTGATATTGAAGTTGTTTCGTGTGCTTGTGAATGTGAATTTTACATGTTTTGTTTTTGGCAGCCTGTTTTGCCAATTTGGTAATGGAATACTCCCTGTTCTCAATTTTCCTTCATTTTTATCTGAATCATACTCTATTAACCTGATTTTTTCTAGTTTAGGTTACTACTTGAATGCGTATTTTGGCTGATATGATCAATTCAGTTTACTTTAACTTTAATCCTGTGAATCTGTGTTTCTTAAGGCTCCAACAAAATTCAAATTAGCTTTCAGTTTTGGAAGAAATTGCTCTAATTTTGTCATTCCATTATTGCACAAAAAATAAGTTATGTTTCTTCTGGTACGAAGTATATGAATTTTCAGAATAGACGACTAAAATCAATGGCATTTTGATTCTCAAATTTATTCATGAAAATTTTATCAACCATTCAAAACGTTTAAAGAATGAGTGTTGAGTTGAAATGTTGATCGGTCGATCATTTTAAATAGGAGTGAAAATTCAAGTGTACCTTCACTTTGCATCGAGCTCCTGAGTTGAAACTGTTGGTCGGTCGATCGTTTGTTTTAAAAAGGAGTGAAAATTCAAGTGTACCTTCACTTTGGAAGAGTGGTTGTAGAAGAAGTTTTTCGAACCAATGTAATTGATCAAATTTTGTAAAAAAGAATGTAATACATAGAAATTTTAAGGGAATGAAGTAAAAAAGAAAAAAAAAATGTAATACAAGTTAAAGTAATGAAGAATCATACAAATAATCAAATTTTAATGTGCACCAATGCAATTGATCAAATTTTGTGAGATAAATTTTAAATTTAATTGAATATATGATAACTTTTTAAATTTTATTGAATTGTTTGATTTTATCCACACATATGCCCACTATTGTTCCCACATTTTTCAAGAGTAAAAAGTGTACCAATTTTATTAAGGTGGAATATGGTGTACATATTTTTATAGCCAATCAAACAAAGTACAACAGTTTGAAAAATAAGGAAAATAAGGGCAATTATGTCTTTTTATCATTTATATGGTGGGGTATGCATTCTATCAAACAAAAAATAATTTTATACACTGGTTAATACACTCTATCACACAAGAATTAACATAATATATGATTTTTAGTACAACTTTTTGTGCTTTCTATCAAACAAGAATTTGACTTTATACACCACTTATACACCCTATCCTATATTAAATTATGCTGCGGGCCTCTTATATGCCCTTTTCCTGCATAAATTTATTTCGTGTATCAAACGCACCCTAAATTTTTTTTCCTTGATTTTTTATCTCCATCTTTAATGATAATGAATAATAAATTTATAACAAAATTATATTCCTTAATTCTATACCATACAACAAAAACGGCAACATTATAAAATGAAAGGAATAATAAATAAAACAACAGGGTAATAAAGGCATTTTCTTGAGATACAAACACTATCACATCTTTGATTAAGATAATTTTGTATCAACGTACACTTGATGAAGCATAAAGTACAATCCTATATGGGAAGGACAAAAAGAAATGAAGAAGTATTAGTTATGTGGGCTCATATTATTAGGAAGATCATTCATAGGCTTCTCCTCCGCGGGTGTGTCGCTAGGACCTGCAAATTATACAATTTTAAGTTATTTCCTACTTCATTGCATGTTACAAACTCAGATTTGAGTCGCAAGTAAATGATTTACTACAACACCAAAACAAGCTACTAAAATAATGTCAAAGTATATTATAAGGACAATAACACACTTCATTTTTTGAGTGAATTCGTGAGTCGTACAACCAACAATATTATACTACTATAAGACAAAAATATGTTACTACAAGATTAAAAAATGTTAATACAAGAGAAATTTGTGTTACTATATTAGCCAAAAAACTAAATTATTGTTACTATATCTACAATATTTTTTGAGTGTATAGTAACATATTTTGGTAATAGACTAGTATATCTGAGAGCGATCGTGTTTGATTCGCGAAATTTTGTCCCATTAGTTATATTTTAATTTGAAATATTTTGTGAAAAATATATGAGTAAAGAAAAAGAGAGGATGAAAATATTTAAAGAAACCTTGGTTGGAAGCTTGGGCAATGGCAGCTGCAACTTTAGCTTTATGGCGACGTGCCATGAAAACTCCGAAAGCAATCCACAAAGCAGAGAACAATGGAATGGTAGTCCCTAGTATTGCTGGCAAACTACTCTTCTTCTTCTTCTTGTTTGTCCTCGATGTTCCTGCAGTTGCCGGAATTGAGAAGCCTCCTGTAGTATCGGGGGTTGTGTCGATCGATGGAGATGGGTTATCGGGGACGACTACGTCGGCCGGCGGCGGAGATAGTAACGCCGCACATTTTTTGGATATTAATAACTCGCTGTATGTACCATAACTTCCATTCAAACAGTTCCACAAAGTTAACGTTGTTGTTGATGGATGGTATAATGGTAATTATAAGAGGGATTCGAATCCCCTCTTGTACAGGAAGGTTATGTACAAAAGAGAGTTTTTGAATTACACACCAATACAAATGTGTGTGTAATTCAAAGACTCCACTGCACAGGACCCTTCGTACAGGAGGTCGGGAGCCTCCTCCAAAAAAAGTGGGGTTTAATTTGCATGCTTACATTATATTTAAGTTCTTGTTACATGCTAGTGAGTCGGGTACTACTCCAGTGAAATAAGTACCGGCCAAGTTCCTGTAAGAATTAAAGGGACATATAAGAAATGTTAATATAATATTATTCGTTGTGACAATATTGTGTTGTTGTGCACGCTCCTCCATTCACTATAACAAAATTGATTTTTATTCGACAAAAAAATTGTCACTATAACTTCTCTGGTTAAAATCTTTAATGATAAAAACTTGACTTTTAATAACAAGTTCGTCATTAAAGATTTCTAACTAGAGAATCTGTAGTAACAAGATTGCATCACTAAAAAATCATTTTTCTTGTAATGATTAATTAGATTGTTACAATACTTAATAATTAATTGAATTTTTTGATATATAAAAGAAGGATGAGTCCCATTTTTGTGCACTCAGTGACTCAAGTTCACTAAAGGCCTACTAAAATGCAAAATATGATACAACGTGAAAAACCTTACCAGCTCCGTCAGTATATCTTTTTAATTGCGCACAAGTTTTAAAAATAATGTATAAAATAGATATGTGGAATAAAGAGTAAAATGTATTGTGATAGATTCATTAATTTATTAATAAAATAGAAAAAGTACTTAAAAAATATTCGTTTAAATAAAATGAACATATTTTTTTGTGGACGAAAAAATACTACAGATATATAAAGTTGACTTTGCTAACTAGTTGACTTACAATTCTTTTAGATCTGGAAATGTACCAAGGAATGGGGGAATGGATCCAGTAATAAGGTTATTAGATACATCTCTGCGCACATTTAAATCAGGGTTAATTAAAAAAATGTCAAATTAATTGGAAAAAATTAAAATCTATATAAAGAAATAAATAAATTTTCTGTATAAATATATAAATGTACATTGTTTGAAGAGCATCCATAGTACTGAAGTCAGGAAGTTCGCCAAGCGTAAGCTGTTTACTGAGATCCCTGTTTTTATTTTCCTTTTAATTAGTAGTATAACATTTAACATATATTATGCGAAATATATTTACTTAAAAAACATCAAACCTGTCAAAAGAAATATATATATATATATGATGTAAATTAATTTAATCCAACAATATCATGCATACTATTAATAAATATTAAGGCACAAAATATTCCTTGACATGTAGTATTCACAACATCTTTTAGCATGCATAGAGATTAAAAAATTATAATTTGATGCAATTGTAAATCAAAATTTCAATATAATTTGATTGAAACGGAGAAAGTAATAATAATATATATATATATATATATATTGATTGAAAATTGAATTTTCTATATAATTGACAATCACCTACGTTATTGATCATTGTATTTTGTAAACGATAAAATCTATGCACTAGAAAGCAATATTAAAATAAAAATTATATGAATTTCATTATTTAAAATGCATCATCATTCATAGGTAACGAAGAAAGAAAGTATGAAATTCTTACAAAGCGATTACACGTGGATTGGGATAAGAATTACATTCTATCCAAGTCCACACCGGAGGAAGGCAAGGATCGAGATTGGCCTGTTCTAGCTCTGGAAATTGTGACACCCATGCATTCAACCCTAATACTAAATCATAATATATATAATATTAATTCATCAGACCAAAATGTAATTAATCTGAAAAATCGATCTATTGTGTTCTAAACCCGTGTTTTATCAAATTACATTCATGCGTTTGAACACACATTATTATGATTAGTATTGAATTACATGGCTAAGATAAAAATTAATGTAATAAAATGATAAATTAACTAGATTAATTAATAAAGTGGTGGTAACTGACCATCACTATAATTCGTTTTTCCTTTATACGTAGTAGCAAAGGAGAAAGCGTGCGAGACATCCACGCTTTTACCCGTCTGCAAAGTCCTCCCTGATGAATAACAACTCCATATTATAAAAACATGAAATTAAACTAACAATTTATAGGTATGAAGAATAGAAATATATACCATGAGCAGAAATGATGAAGAGGAGGAGAGAGAAGAAGAGAGAGAATGCTTTGGAGGCCATGGATATAGAGCTTCAATTTTACCTCTGCATAAAAATGCAAACATGTTGAAGATTTATAAAAAGTGTATTTTGTTGAACAAGTCTAATTAAACAGCTTGATTGACAGATTTTGCAATTGACTTTTTGTTCCCAATTATTAGTATTTAACTTGGAGAAATAGACTTTTATCCATATGTAATATTTTTGCTTAACGCCGACAATATTATTGCGTGTGTATTGATAAAATAAATTTAAATATTTTGAGTGAGATCTTTGTATGTGATACTCTGCTCAATTTTATTATTAAATATGATTAATAAGATTCATATCATACAAATTATATATTGCATAATATTGGGATATTAAATGCCCTCGTTAATTAGCGAGGTTTATTAAAGTATTTTAAAAGCTAATTAATTTAATAAAAAAATTAATTAATAAATTATACATTTTGAAAACAATTATATGGAATGAAATTAAAAATTATGATTCATATATAATTGAACCCTATATATATGTGCTTAGTCATATATGGGGTCTATACTCGTGATGTATGTTGACAAAGTAAATTTAAAATTGAATCATGATATAAGAAACAATTAAATTTGTATATATAGGATTAAATATAAAAAATTCCAATCAGTTCTTTGCATGTTTATATATATATATATATATATGAATATATCCACACAGCTGGGTGAGGAAGATTTGATCATATGGAAAGGAGTGCGATTAAGTCGTTATATTTTAGAAAAGTAAATGCTATGATGATTAATGAGTAGCTGGACATGCATGCATGTGTCATACCACGTCATTAATTACTCAGTTATTTAATTATATTAAAATACAGATTTTTCAAATTTTTATGAGAACAAACTATAGATATGAAAAAAATATACTAATTGAATTAACTTTTTCTGAAATTCAAAATCCGGACTTGATTGTTGTGGATGTTAAATATTAAAAAGACACTTAATTCAATAATAATCATCTACACATTGTTTGAAAGCAATTTTCAAAATGCAATAGGTGTATAGGTGACAATCATAATTCTTCATTCCAGCTACAAGCCTACAACCTTGCCTTTTGTTGTGTTTATGCATAGACAAGGACGGAGCCACATAGGGCCTCGCGGAGGCAATGACCCCCACTAAAATTTTTTTTATGTATATTTCTTTTATTTTATAATTATTTGTATACTTTCTTTTATTTGAGACATTTTAAGATTATTTGTACAAATTTACAAAATTAATATTCTTACTACATCATTTTATTTTTAAAATTGTCACTAATTTTAATCTACATTATTTCCTACATCTCACTAAATTCTTTTTAACACCTCAATAAATTCTTTTTATACCTCACTAAATCACCGAAAATACTCCTCATTTATTTGACATCACACCTCACTAAATTTATATTTTTTAAAAAGTGAACTTGTCAACGTATGCAAATCATTACGGGACGGAGGGAATATATTTTTTAAGTTATACATTTGTCTAATAATGACTAATATCTTAGTGGAATTGCACGTTAAATTTTAACACCGTTTCACCTATTATGAGTCGAAACAATCAAAATTAATTTTCTTCGAAACATAATAAAAATCGTTAAATTTAAATTAATGAAATAAGATATTATAAAATTTATAATGAATTGAATATAATATTATTTTGTCTTTATAGTAATATAAATCGGGTCTTCCATTCTAAAATTTTTGGCCCCGTCACTGCGCATCGACTCAAATTTGATACATAATTATTCGAAAAGTTCAACTCTAATTAAATCCACCTATACAATGGCTGTTACCGGGGTTTATCAAGTGTATGTGTAGACGAAGTTGGATAGCTCAAGTGGTTAGAGCACAACTACCTAGGTTTTAGATCCTGGGTTCGAGTCATGGGGAGGGGAAAAAAGGGATGGGTATTTAATGTAATTCAAAAAGAAAAAAAAAAGTGTATGTGTAGTAAGCATTGAGACATTTTACTGTGTGCGCATCTTTTGTTTTTTATTTAAACTTTTTACAGCAATAAAAAATATTCAGCTCCTCTCGAAACTTTGGAGTATTTTTTTTGTGTCTAGATCTACATCACATTCAAATTGTTTCGAATTAAAAGTGAACTCAGTACAGAAAGTATTAAAAAAAAAAACTAAAGATAAATCGGTGTTGGGGAGAAAAAAATCTATGATGCAGGGACAAGCTTCCCAATGAGAATATTGTCAAGTATTTATTGACCCAGAATTTGATATTAATAACTAAAACAACCGGGTAAAAAAGGCATTTTCTTGAGATACAAACACTATCACATCTTTAATTAAGATAATTTTATATCAATGTACACTTCATGAAACAAAAAGTACAATCCAAGATGGGAAGAACGACAAAAGGAAATCAAGTGTATTATATGAGCTTATTTATATTTGTGTGCACTCTATTTCATGATTTAATTGGTGTAATTAAGTTACAATTGACGTGTTAAAAATTTATTTAAACCACTTAAAATTTAATTATATGTATACATTTAATTGCATACAATTTTTTTTATATATTATTAAAAGAAAAGCAACACTTATGTAAAATATTTCACACATGAAATATGTCTAATTGAAATAGTTTTTAAATATTCATTGGCTTCTCCTTCGCGGGTATATTGTCGTTGGAGTCGCTAGGACCTGCAATTTATACAAACCATATAAAATTTTAATTTTATTTCCTACTTCCTTTTACAAGGTATAACTTTTGACAAATTTCCTAACATAGTGGAGTATAATTACTATTTTAGGAGAGAAAAATCAATAGTAGCTTTGATCAAATGTGTACATACTATTCAATTTATATATAATTAATTGTTAGTCTATAATTCATTTCACACAAATATATGAGTAAAATCAAAATATATTGTAAGGACAGTAATGTACACTTAATTTTTTTGTGTGAATTCACGAGTCACAGGACCAAAAATATTATGTTACTGTGAATTTTTTTACTGTTTTGCAATACTTTTTTACCTTTTGTAGTACCCCTCGGTCCGATAACTATTTACAAGTAAATAGCGACACAAATTTTAAAATTAAAGTGATATATACTTTATAAATCATACAAACACAAACGAGGGGAAAAGTAGTCAATTCCATAAAGTTAATAAATGTGAATTGACTTTTAAGAGTGAAAAAATATTGACATGTAAATAAATGTGGATTGTGAGGTAAGAGATTTAACTAAGATCTCCTTATTTGTGTTTGCATGAGACGTTTAAAAGAGAAAATCTGCAAATAATAGTGGAACGAAGGGAGTAGTATATTTTGGTCTTATATTAACATATTTTAGTCTTATGTAGTTGGGAGCAGAAAAATATATTTCAACTAAGTTTGACCCGTTAATTTTATCTTAATTAACTATATTTCTATTTATAAAATATTTCATATGAGAGTAAATTGTCGAATAAATTAAAGAAATAGAAGAGAAGATGCAAATAATTAAGAAATAAACCTTGGTTGGATGCTTGGGCAATGGCAGCTGCCTGTTGAGCTTTATGGCGATATACCATAAAAATTCCAAAACCAATCCAGAAAACCAAGAACAATGGAATGATAATCCCTAGTATTACGGGCAGATTACTCTTCTTTTTCTTGTTTGTCCTCGATGCTGCTGTCGGAGTTGAGAAGCGACGATGGAGATGGAATATTATTATTCAGCACCGCCTTACATTTGTCGGATACGTATAAGCCGGTGTATAGATCAACACTTTCATTCAAAGTTAAGGTTGATGAACACGCAAGTTAATTATAATGGTAATGAAGGACAAGGGTTTTAATTTTGCAAGCTTACGTTGACTTTAAGTTCTTGTTACACGCTAGTGAATCTGGTATTAATCCATAGAAATTATTATTGGCCAAGTACCTATAAGAATTTAAAGGATATAAGATATGTTGATTTAATATTCTTGTTTTGTGTGCACGACAAAAATTACACTAACAAGCTCATATATAATATATTAATTATCATAAAATTTTCAAAATAAACTTAACAATTAGAACGTTTTACTGTCACAAAAATTATCTATAAGTGAATGAGATACTTCCATATTGGTGGTCGTAATTGTGGATCACGCTCTAATGATTGAATATTAAATATCTTATTGATTTTAACTCTCAAAGATTTTACAAAATAACTTTCATCATTATTTAGAACGATAAACATTTAAAATAAAAATTAAGATCAAAAGCAATAAACAATATTATATGAATCATATTAAAAATGAGATACAAAACAGATAAGTGATACCTGCAACCCACCCCACCCATTGTGGAGCACAGTTAAAAAAATTCGCTCTAGTTGCACAAGACATACACCATCAAAACATATAACAATTGCTTTCAAATAGATGTCCAACTTCTTATTTAGCTTAATTAGAAATTACTACTCAACACGTTCTATAATAATTTTTACGTTAATTTTCTTTTCGGGACTTTCGCAATAATTTTCATATCTTTCAAATGTAAAACTCTTTATAAATTTTATCTTCACAATATTCATAATTTTACACAAAATGCCACTACTTTTAGACCCACACATACAATAAGTCAAATAATTTATTTACCACCTCTCAAAATTCTAATCATTATTACAATCTTTTAATATATGTGTCCACGTATCTATAAAACTTATAAATAGTATTGGAGTTTGGTAAGTTGACTTACAGTTCTTTTAGATCTGGAAATGTACCAAGAAATGAGGGAATGTATCCAGAAAGAACGTTTACAGATACATCTCTGCGCGCGTTTAAATTAAGTTAATTAAAAAATGTCAAATAAATTGGAAAAAATTAAATATAAATAAATAAATGTTGTATAAACTATAAATGTACATTGTCTGAAGAGCAACCATAGAACTGAAGTCAGGAAGTCCGCCAATCAGAAGCCTGCTACGGAGATTCCTGTTTTTATTTTCCTTTTAATTAGTATATACTCCAACATTTAAACTATGCTATATAAATATATAATAACTTAAAAAAACATCAATATTCTCAAAATAAAAAAAAATATGTAAATTAATTTAATCCAACAATATCGTATTAATATCAAGTTTGTGTTATTTATCGGGACCCAATAAAAGGGAATGAGTAATATTAACTCACTTCAATTATATATTAAGAAAAAAAGATGAAAAAAATAATTCAAGGAAAAAAAAAGACAAACAATATAAAACGGTAAAGTGAAACAAATTACAACAAAATGTCTAACATCATTTTGATGTGCGATAAAAATTAGTGTTTTGATTAGAAGTTTAAAATAATAAAATATTGAAAAATATTACTGTATAAAGAAAAATATGTTACTGCTCCATGAACAAAAATCAGTATTAGCTACAAAACAGAGAAAACAAATTATTTAAAAAAATTGAAGAATAGAATAAGAAAACACAGGGAAGAAACTCAAAAAAGGGTCATAGATATGCGTGACGAAGGAAGATTCGGGTAAGAGAAAAGGTGGAATTGAATAAAGCGAAAACAAACTGTTTAATTTATAAGATTGAGACGTATTGCATAGATTTCGATATGTGCAATGTTAAACATAAATTCCGACTGATTAGAGTACGTTATTTAATAATTTTACGAAATAAAATATGAAATTCTTACAGAGCGGTTACACGTTGAGCAGAATTGTTGGGTCCGGTTTACGCCGTGTAAACTGCAATATCAAAAATATCAGAATAAACAGAAAAACACAGAATACCTCAAATAAGTCGAGTCAAGGGAATCTCTTTTCCCGCAGAACAGAATACGCCCAGGATAGTGCTCGACTGTTACGGCGTTCCGTTCCCAAAGGTAAAACGACTTTCACTTAATACACAGTAGCACCACTGTGTAAGAAGTATCGGCGAACGTACTTAGTTACGAACTGAACACTCTTCGGATATTAATCCGTCACAAGAAATAACAGTGTAAGGCTTTCGGTAGCTCAGTACACTGCGTAGGGTCGAGAGGAGAGTAGAAAGGTTGAGGGGCGAATTTCAGCGTCAGGATGTATGAGGGAAGAGTCTGATATTTATAGGCAGAAGAAACCCTTGGAGGGAGAGGGAAACACGCGTGGGCCCAGGCCCGATTTATGGGAATATATCGCGAAAATATCAAAGCGGTTGAGATAATATCTCGTACGTGGATAAGTCTTGAAGACTGAATCTTGAAGACCAAGTTTGAGACTTCCAGATTATTCTGGAACATTCTTGAAGTAGTTCGAATGGGCCGAGCCCATTCCCCACATTCTCAAACTTCCAAGTTGAAACTCTTCAACTTCAACAATTAATTTCTCACTCACCTTAACTCGGTTTTGAGATATTAAATATACCACGTTCATCTACTCCGCGAGTAGATCGACTATGTCACGTTCAATTATTTCTTAATTAACGTTTAGTCCGTCTAATTAATTAAATTAGATAAGGGTGTCAAAACCCAATTAATTCCCATTAATTCCAACAATCCCCCACATGAGTGAAAATCGTATCTATACAACATCAGACTCAGTGTTCAGTTCGAGTGAGATCTCCGTGCGTCCGGATAAGTGGTTTTTGGCCTTGAACTTTCCGTAGCCAAACACTATCGGATATACCGGCGGCTTAGTGGACGCGATGCCTTGAACTATTCCTCCATAGTGTATACCTAGACAACAGTGTCAGCACACTTTGATCTCGTCTTCGTAACGTTCTCACGTTTTTGTCCGTTTTGGCAATGGACGTCCTTTGTACTTTCATAAATGTTTGGTCGAAGCGGCCCTCACTTCTCATTTATATAGGTAACTTCCTTTCGAGTATCCCGTTATACTCTAGGAATTATTAAGAGTCCAAGACTCAGCCTTTACCACATCTTACGGGTCGTTAACACTTGAGATAGTGCTGTCCGGAATAGTCATATTTTTCAAGTGTTTTCTCACTAACCTCCACAGCTTCGTTTTCCCATTGAACCAAGTTCTTGGGATCTCCAGTCATCATGGTTGGGTTACCACTGCTTTGGTTTTTATTGTGGGTTTTAGACCAATTCCTTCTACCAGCTTGTACAATTGATCTCGATTTATGCTCCTTGTGAGCGGATCCGCTATATTGTCCTTCGTATTGACATAGTCAATGGACATTACTCCAGTGGAGATCAATTCTCTAACGGAGTTGTGTCGACGACGTATGTGTCTCGACTTTCCGTTGTACATGACATTCGAAGCTCTCCCAATGGCAGCTTGACTGTCACAGTGTACCGTCACAACAGGTACCGGCTTCTTCCAACAAGGAATGTCTTCCAGAAAATTACGCAACCATTCAGCCTCTGCAGCGGCTAGGTCTAACGCTATAAATTCTGATTCCATTGTGGAACGAGCAATACATGTTTGTTTCTTGGACCTCCACGACACTGCTGCTCCTCCAATAGTGAATACATATCCACTGGTGGACAGCGAGTCTTTCGTGTCTGATATCCAATTTGCATCACTGTATCCTTCGACTACAGCTGGATGTCTTGTGTAGTGAAGCCCATAATCAATGGTGTACTTCAAGTATCGTAATACCCTTTTCAACGCTTTCCAATGCTCATGACTTGGATTGTTCGTGTATTGACTCAACTTGTTTACCGAACACGCAAGATCAGGGCGTGTACAGTTCGTGATGTACATCACACTTCAAATATGAAATTCTTACAGAGCGGTTACACGTTGAGCAGAATTACATTTTATCCAAGTCCACGTTGGAGGAAGGCAAGGATCAGGATTCAACTCTTCTAGCCCTGGATACAGTGTGATCCATGCAGACAACCCTAATGCTGAATCATAATATATTAATTCAGACAAAATGTAATCTGAAAAAAATTTGTATCGTAACTAGGCCATGTGAGACCAGTTTCATATCGAACAACCTATTGTGTTCTAATGTCGTGTCACATGCATGCATTCATGTTTCTTGAGATATAATCTTTTTTCGTTTCACTACTTTTCTCCCTTTATAAATATAGTTTTAAAAAATGTACAAATCTGATTACAATTATTTTTTACATGTATTAAATTCGTTCCAAAGTTGTTGAAAAATTCTCATAACAACGTCATTTTTTGTCATGTTTTCGGTCGATTTCGACAAAGTTGTTGACTAAAAACGACATTGTTCTGAGAATTTCGTTAACTTTGGATTAAAATTAGTATATATAAAAGATAATTGAAACTAGATTCATATATTTATATTTTTTAGACTATTTAAAAAAAAATGGAATGGATAAAGTGTTTGATAATGTTCAGGAGGCAAGCTAGCTCTAATTCGTGCAAATAGTTTTTTTTTTTGAACTGTCAAATAAATTTGTTTATTACAAAACTGAGTATAAGGGTACTCAATCCGTAATATATATACAACTGAAGTTTGGTAACATATAAATAAACTTTCACGAATCATCTATAAATTAGTAATTAATAAAGTCGTGCTAACCATCATCGTAATTCGTTTTTAAGTTGTAGGTAGCAAAGGACGTAGCGTGTGAAAAATCGAAGTTTTCAACCGTGTAGTTCTTCTCCAAAGACCTCCCTGCAGAATTTCATCAAGTATGCATGTTAAGGAATTACAACTTCATATATATAAACATGAAAGTAAATATTAGACAAAGTAAGTGTGGTGAAGTATATTTAAAAAAAAAAAAATACTATATATGCGAACAATTCAAAAAGAAAATTAAGAACACTTTATATGGACGAGAAAATATATGTTGAAAGTATATACCATGAGCAGAAACGATGAAAAAGACGAGAGAGAAGAAGAGAGAGCGCGATTTGGAGGCCATGGATATGGAGCTTCAATTGTACCTGCATAAAAATGCAAACATGTTGAAGATTTTATAAAGTGTGTATTTTGTTGAGCAAGTCTAATTAAACAGTTTTGCTCTTGACCATTTTTTTTGTTTCCAATTATTCTATTTGACTTGGAGGAGTAGACTTTGACTTTGTTTACACGTCTGTATTTTTGCTTAATTTCAATATTATTGCACGTATTGATAAAATAAATTAAGACATTTTAAGAAAGACTTCTTATACATGAGAATTAAAATATGATTGAATTAGTGTTCCATAGAGTAAAGAAAATTCGTCTTATACAAAATTTGGTTTAATATTTTTTGTGTACTTTTTCAGGTAATGAATTGATAATTTATCTAAATAATGATATGAAATAATTAAATTTCTATATATAGGTTTAAATATAAAAAAAATCGAATAAGTTCTTTGCATGTCTATATATCCACAGCTGGGCTAGGAAAATTTCATAGGGTGCAAGTCGTTATATTTTAGTTAAGTAAATGCTATGATGATTAATAACTTGCTCGTCTTAGTATATGTATACCAACTTGTATTTGAAAAATAATACTTTTAATTTTTGTTTGATAAATTTTTATGTACTTTCTTCGTTTTTTAAATTTTATTTTAAAATGTTTGTTAATTTAGTTTTTTTTTTTCTTTCGTTTCTCCCTAAATTATTCATGTATATTTCTAAAATTTCTATTTTAATTGAAAATTAATACTCTTTCGATTGCTTTTTTTTTTTTTGTCTCATTTTATCCTTTAACACAAATCAATTTTCTTATTTATTAAGATATCAAAAGATACTTAATTATATCGTTATTCATTAATACCAATAAATAAAGCTTATAATTATAAGATGTGATTAGTACTAGAGGCATTGTTGGAAGAAATATGATAAAAAAAAATATATATTCCATTTTGGATAAAATGGGATAATTATAAAGTAATGGAGTGAGTATATTTTATGTATACTTCCATTTCATATTATTTGTCTTGTTTATCATAAATTTTGTTTTAAAAAAAATTACCGTCCTACCTATTTTTACCATATTTTTTCCTAAATTACTATCATGTAAATACTTACAATTTTTCATTTGATTTACTTTGTTCATCCCTATATTTTAATAATTGAAGCAAGTTATTATTAATTAATTTTCTTTTAATGATAATAAAGAATAAAATTGTAATAAATTATATTTTTAATTCTATATAAAACAACAAATATGATAAACATTATGAAACAAATGGAAAAGGAGTAATAATTAAAACAACAGGGTAAAAAAGGCATTTTCTCTGAGATACAAAGACTATCACATCTTTGATTAAAATAGTTTTGTATCAATGTACACTTAACGAAAAATAAAGTACAATCCTATTTGGGAAGGACAAAAAGAAATCAAGTGTATTCATTAGGAAATAGGGAGATCGTTCATAGGCCTCTCCTCCGTGGGTATATTGCCATTGGTGTCGCTAGGACCTGCAAATTATACAATTTTAATTGGTTTTCGGTTCGATTCCCTATGCTGAATGTTTAACACGTGTCATTCCTAATATTATAGAACGTTGATTATTTTTTAATATGACACATATTAATTATCCATATTGTAAAATAACACGTAAAACATCAAAATTGAAATGGGTCATTTCACAAGTTATTACTTTTGACAAATTTCCTAACATAGTAAAAAGTATTTTAGGAGAAACAAAATTTCAGTACTTCGATTTTGTACATAGTATTCTATTTTTATTTTATATAATTCATTTCACAAATATATGAGTAAAGTCAAATAAAAAATATGAGGAAATATATGCATAAATAAGACATTAAATTGCAGGTTATAAACTTAGATTCATGTTGTAAGCAAATGATATACTACAACACCAAAACAATCTACTGCAATGCTAAAATAATATCAAAATATATTACAAAGAGAATAACACACTTAGTTTTTTTTTTTTAGTGAATTCGTGGATCGCACAATAATAAATATTATGTTACTACAAGATAAAAAAAATATGTTAATACAAAGGATAATTTGTGTTATATTTTAACCAATTAATGTATGAAATATTTTGTGAAAAAATATATGCGTATAGTAGAATAAAGAAAGAGATGAGGAAAATAATTACTAAGGGTAAAGTCTAGTATGCACTCGAGTGCATGTTGTGCAAACTAGTCAATGTGCACTTTTCAGTTTACTGACTTACACTTTTTGGTAAATGGTGTTGCACTTTTCAATTATTATTTATACAGTTTAATAATTGAAAAGTGCAACACCATTTACCAAAAAGTGTAAGTCAGTAACTGAAAAGTGCAACACCATTTACCAAAAAGTGTAAGTCAGTAACTGAAAAGTGTAACATGGACTAGGGTGCACAACATGCACTCGAGTCCATAACACACCAACCCATTACTAAGAAATTAACCTTGGTTGGAAGCTTGGGCAATGGCAGCTGCCGTTTTAGCTTTATGGCGATGTATCATGAAAACTCCGAAAGCAATCCAAAATACAGAGAACAACGGAATGGTGGTCCCCAGTATTACTGGCAGATTACTCTTCTTTTTGTTTGTCCTCGATGTTCCTGCAGTTGCTGGAATTGAGATGCCTCCTGTAGTATCGGGGTTTATGTTAGCCGATGGAGATGGGTTATCGGGGTTTATGTCGACCGACGAAGATGTGTTAGCGGGGTTTTTGTCGACCGATGGAGATGGATTATCGGGTTTTATGTCAGCCGGCGGCGGAGATGGGATATCAGTCCACAACGACGCACATTTGTTGGATACGTATAAGCCGGTGTTTGCATCAACACTTCCATTCAAACAGTTCCACAAAGTTAACATTGTTGTTGATCGATGATAAAATGGTAATTATAAGAGGGATCTGAATTTCCTCATGTACAGAAGGATCCTGTACAAAAGGGGCTTTTGAATCACACACCAATACAAATGTGTTTGTGTGTAATTCAAGGACTCCATTGCACAGGACCCTTCGTACAGCCTCCTCTAAAAAAATGTGGGGTTTAATTTGCACATACGTTATATTTAAGTTCTTGTTGCATGCTAGTGAGTCTGGTATTAATCCAGTGAAAAAATTATCGGCCAAACTCCTGCGAGAATTAAAGTGATATATAAGAAATGTTAATTTAATATTCGTTGTGACAATCTTGTGTTGTGTGCACGCTCCATTCACTAACAAAATTGATTTTTATTCACTATAACTTCTCTTGTTAAAGTCTTTAACAATAAAAAAATTGACTTTTAATGACACGTTTGATCATTAAAGATTTCTAGTTGGAGAATCTATAGTAACATGATTATATTCCTGACTTTAAAAAGTCATTTTACTTGTAATGATTAGACTGCCACCATACTTAGTACCTAAATTTTTGAGATATATAAAAAATGTGTCCCTTTATTGGTTTATTGGTGCACTCAAAGAGCCCGGCCTACTAAAATACAAAATTAAAAGATAAATTTTAGATATACATGTATGGGTAATTAATTTAGGGAGAAGTGTTTGAAAATATCTAAAACAAAAATTAAGCTCAAAAGTAACAACCAATAATATATATATATATATATATATATATATCAATTTTCAAAAGGTATTTGGAACCAGAGTGATACCTAGACCCACTCCATTCTATTATAGAATACGGTTAAAAAATACACTCTAGTTGCACGTTATAGAAAGATTTCAAATAGATGGTCAACTTCTTAATTACTAAAAAATATTTCATCCGTCCCGCAATTACTTTTAATTACACTTTCTTTTCGAAACGTCTCACAATAACTTTCACACTATTAAAATGAAAATTATTTATAAACTTCACCCTCAGAATATCCTCAATTTTACACAAATGTAATTACTTTTTCTCGACACATACATAAAAGTCAACTCATTTATTTACTTTATACATAAAAATTTACAAAATTACTCCTCAAAACTTCACTCATTAATACATTTTTTTAATACGCGTGTTCATCTACATATGAAAGTAATTTTGAAACGAGTAACTACGTACTACATATAAAGTTGAGTTAAAGTACGTTGACTTACAGTACTTGTAGATTTGGAAATGTACCAAGGAATAAGGGAATGGATCCCGTAAGAATGTTATCAGATACATCTCTGCGCCCATTTAAATCAAGGTTAATTAAAAAATGACAAATTAATTGAAAAAAAAATACTCATATATAAAAAAAAAAAAAAAACTGTATAAAAATATATGTACATTGTCTGAAGAGCATCCATAGAACTGAAGTCAGGAATTTCGCCAATCAAACCCTGGTTACTGAGATCCCTGTTTTTATTTTCTTTTTAATTAGTAGCATAACATTTAACAATATACGTACGAAATATAATATTTATTTAAAAACATCAATACTGTCAAAAAAAAAAATAGATATGATGTAAATTAATTTAACCCTACAATATTAAGGCTACAAAATATTGTGATGTCAATCATGTCATTTATGTTACAATTGACATGTATTCACGACATCTTTTATACTACCCCATCTCTTTTAAAGATTTATCTAAACATTTAGCATATATAGTAATTAAAAATATATATATTAATAAATCTGCCTTTAATTAATAATAATTATTTTACCATATCCCATAATTTTTTAATCTTGAATCCTTGATGCAATTGAAAATTGAATTTTCAATATAATTTGATTGAAAACGGAGAAAGTGATTTATTCACGAACGAAGAGAGTAATAATAGTTTTATATACACTATAATATATATATATATATATATATATATATATATATATATTTGATCGAAAATCGAATTCTCAATATAATTGACATGTAATTGGCAATCACCTACGTTATTAATCTTTGTACTCCATTTTGTAAACGATAAAATCTATGCACTAGAAAGCAATATTAAAACAAAAATTATATGAAATTTATTATTTAAAAAGCATCATCATTTAATAATAATATATACATGGGTAAGATAATTTATGTATAGTTACTTATAATAACTTCGTCTCATTATTAAGTGAACATTTACTGTTTGTACGAGTTTTAATATAATACACTCAAATGTTCAGATTAATTATATTTAGAACAGAGAAAATATAAAATTCTTACATAGCGATTACACGTGGACTGACATCAGAATTACATTGTATCCAAGTCCATGTTGGAGGAAGGCAAGGATCAGGATTGTCCTCTTCTAAATATGAAGATATTGACACCCATGCATATAACCCTAAAACTGAATCATATTATAATATTAATTCATCAGACCAAAATGTAACTAATCTGTTAGCACCAAAAAAAAAAAAAAAAATCCGAAAAATCGATCTGTAATGATCTATTGTGTTTTAATGTCGCGTTTTATCACATTACATTCATGCATTTGAACACACACATTATTTATCATTGGTCATTGATAGAATTAATTTTTTTCTAACCATAACTTTTTACCTTTTTTAAAATGGTAAAAAAAATATAAATGTACTAATATAGTTATAATTAAATTTTATATATATGCATCAAATTCATTTCAAAGTTGTCGGAAAATTCTTAAAACGATATCGTTTTGATCATGTTCTTAGTCGATCTCAGCGAAGTTTGTTAATAAAAAAATAATGTCGTTTCCAGCATTCTGACAATTTTAAGATGAAATTGGTACATATAATAAATAATTGAGACTAGCTAGATTCGTGCGTTTATCTTTTTTTTGAAATCAATCATTTTTAAAAAAGTGAAAAAATTAGGGAACGAAGAAAAATTTATCCCTGATTTTATCGATCTAATAAAGGGTTCGATAAATTAGTTGAGAAGGTGCATATAGTAAAACTCAACTAATTAAAATTCATGAATTATGATTTAATAAAGTGGTGCTAGCTAACCATCACTGTAATTCGTTTTTCCTTTGTATGTAGTAGCAAAGGAGAAAGCGTGTGAAATATCCACGCTTTTATCCGTGTAATTCGTCTGTAAAGTTCTTCCTGATAAAAAAAATTCATATTATATATAAACATGAAATTAAACTAACAAATATATGTAAGAATATATATATATATACCATGAGCAGAAACGATGAAAAGGAGGAGAGCGAAGAAGAGAGAGAATGCTTTGGAAGTCATGGATATGGAGCTTCAATTGTACCTGCATAAAAATGCAAACATGTTGAAGATTTATAAAGCGGGTATTTTGTTGATCAAGTCTAATTAAACAGTTTGATTGACAGTTTTTTTGCTGGTGACTTTTTGTTTCTTTCCATTATTCTATTTGACTAGGAGGACTACTGGAGTAGGCTTTACCTTTTTATTTATGCTTGATGTATTATTGCGCGTTTGATAAAATAAATTAAAACATTTGGGTGATATTTAGGGGTGACAAATTTTCGACACGACACGATAGCACGATACGAATTCGACACTAAAATTACGGGTTAGTGTTTGACCTTATCGGGTTCGTGTCGTTATCGGGTCGACCTGATAACGACACGAAAATTTCGTGTCGGGTTCGTGTCAACCCGTTAAACACGATAAAATTAACAGGCAACCCATTAACCTGTTAACAACCCGTTAACCTGATAAATATTTATATAAATATAATATTTTTATATATTTAATACAATTTTAAATTGATTTATTTTCTTATCGTGTTACGTGTCGTTATCGTGTCGTGTCACGTCGACACAAAAATTATCGTGTCGTTATCGTGTCGTGTCGACACGAAAATTATCATATTCGTGTCGTGTCGACACAGATCCTTATCATGTCGTGTTCGTGTTTGGCCTTATCGTGTCGTGTCACTATCGTGTCGACACGAAACACGACACGATAGCACGATTTGCCAGCCCTAGTGATATTTACACTTTTAAAAGCAGGTTTTGGATTTTAAAATCTTAAACTCGTTTTATTTTGAGATTTAAAAATCGTTTTCCAAAATCCACTTAAAATCTCTCTTATCAAACATATTGATTTGATATAAAATTATACTCCCTGCGTCCCAACTTAATTTTCATCCTCTTTTAAAAAAATATTATAATAAATAGAATTTTAAAACAAAATTTTATAAAAAAATAAATAAGTGAGTTGACTTGTGTTTACATATGTACCATAAAAATAATAACATTAAATATAATATTTCAGATATTGTAGGACCAAAAAAATAGGTATGAAAGTTAAGCTGAGACGGAGGAAGTATCTATATAATATCACTCAAATCATTATAATTTTTCTCAACAATAATATAATACATTCGACAAAGTGGGATAGCTCAAGTGGTTAGAGCACCATTACCTAGGCCTTAGATCCTGGGTTCGAGTCATGGGGAGGGGAAAAGGGATGGGTGTTTAATGTAATTGAAAAAAAATAATATAATACATTCAATCAATACACAATAAACTAATTATTATAATCTCACTCAACAATAATATAATAATATAATTTCATTCAATTTTACGCATTAATTTGACATAAAATTAAAATCTTATACTATTCTAAAAACTCAAACGAAACACACATATTACTATTTATTATGATTTTAAAAATCGATTTTTAAAACCAATCAAAACCCAAAATAAACATTGCTTTGAAGGTGTTTTGTGTGTGATGAAAGAGCCCAACTTTAAAATTTAAATATTTTTTTCTTTTTTTTTAAGTTGCGTGTAAAGTGCAAAATTTTGCTTAATATTTATGAATTGATGGTTTTTCTATGCGGTTGACGAAGTAAATTTAAAATTGAATCATTATATTATAAATAATTAAATTTGTATATATAGGATTAAATATAAAAAAATCGAATTAGTTCTTTGCATGTCTATATTATCCACAGCTGGGTTAGGAAAATTTCATATGCAATGAAGTCGTTATATTTTAGTTAAGTAAATGCTGTGATGATTAATGAGTAGCTCGTCTTAATATATGTATACCAACTTGTATTTGATTTTTTTTTTTTTTTCATTTTGATTAATATTTTTTCTCACGTATCATATTATTTATCTTTTTTCATATTTTATTTTATTTCAAAATATTTATCATTTCAGCTGTTTGTTTTACATTTCTCCCTAATTAAATTGTTCATGTATATTTTTATAATAATTTTTTATTTAAATTTAAAATTATATTTTATGTATAACCCTTTCATGATTTTTTTTTTTATCAATATCTCTCTCTTACATGATAATGGGAATGTTGGCAATTTTTTTTTTCTTATTAATGGAAAGATAAATTGGTAAAAAAATATATACCTTAATTTTTCATTCAAAACAGTAAAAAATGAAAAATATACATGAAACGAAAGTAGCACTCTCTTGGTCTATGTACAGTGTGTTTGTTTATTTTTACATATATTTTAATGAATATTATTTGTTTAAATATATAAATAGATAAAATAGACATTTAAGTAGAGATGAGATAAAATAAGTGTAGTTAATTAAGTTTATTCTCAAAAAAAAAAAAAAAAAAAAGGAACATGCATACTATTTTATGAACAATTTGGAAAAAAAATGCACACACTTTATGTGATATGGACGATCGATAATAATTAATGATCTTCTTTTCTTTTCAATACTGTGATAAAACTAGTACTACGTCTTTTGATTGTTGAGGGAGATTTGATTATATATTAATAATTAATGAGAGTAACACTCACAATGCATTGATATTATTTCTACACTTGTGACATTGACCAAGTAATATTTGATATTGGATTATGATATTAGAAAAAAAAAATGAAATTTCTATGTAAATGTTGCACACTATCAATCCTCGTTTCCACTCGAGTTAATTAGTGCTATCTTGTAAAAAGAAAAAAAGAAGAACATTAGCTCGAACGAGGTGAAATAGCTCAAATGGTTAGAGCACTAATGTCTAAAAAAACCTAAAGATAATTGATGTTGGGGGAGAAAAAAAAATCTATGATACAGTGACAAACTTTCCAAGGTGAATATTTTTAAGTATTTATAAAGCCAAAAATTTGATACTAATTTAAACAATGGGGTAAAAAATAACATTTTTCTTGAGATACAAACAGTACTATCACATATTTAATTAAGATAATTTTGTATCAATGTACACATCGTGAAACAGAGAGTACAATCCTAGCTAAATGGAAAGGAGAAAAGGAAATCAAGTATTATGTGGGCTCATATTATTAGGAAGATCATTCATTGGCCTCTCCTCCGCGGGTATATTGTCCTTGGTGTCGCTAGGACCTGCAAATTATACAATAAAACCATTTAGTACAATTTTACTTTATTTCTTACGTATTAGTTTTGACAAATTTCCAAACAAAGTGGAGTATAAGAGTTGATTGTACATAGTACATACTATTCAATTTTTATATATACTTTTTATTTTATAATTAATATATTTCACAATTATATGAGTAAAGTGACATAAACAATATTTTAAGGATGAAATATGCATAATTAAGAAATTTTTTACGCATCATAAATCCTAAATGGTTTAACTACAAGATCAAGATAATACTTCCTCCGTCCGCCTATAAGTTTTCCATTTTACCATTTTAGTCCGTACGCCTATAAGCTTCTCATACCCTTTTTGGTAAGTATTTTTTCTTACACTTCACTTTATATTTTACTTTTTCTAGCTCTCTATCTCTCTCCTTCTTCCAATCACATCACTTGTACTATATCTATTATTTAATCACTTTTCTTAATCTATGTGCCAAAAAGTAGCGGAAAGCTTATAGGCGGACGGAGGGAGTATACCGCAAGAACAATAACACCCATAATTTTTTGGGCGAATTAGCAAATAGCACAATCAAAAACATTATGCTACTATAAGTCTGCAAGATTCAAAATATGTTAACACAAGGGCAATTTGTGATACTGTAAGTACTTTAATCGCGAATTTGCCCAAAAAATTAAGTTTTTATTACTGTTGATCTGTAATACTTTATGATCTTATAGTAATATATTTTGGTCATATAGTAAGACAATATCTGAAACAATTTCTTTTTTTTATTTCAATTAAGTTTGATATATAAAATTAAGTAAAATAAGAGAGGATGGAAATAATTAAGAAATTAACCTTGGTTGGAAGCCTGTGCAATGGCAGCTGCCGTTTTAGCTTTGTGGCGATATGCCATGAAAACTCCAAAAGCAATCCAGAAAGCAGAGAACAACGGAATGGTGGTTCCCAGTATTGCTGGCAAATTACTCTTCTTCTTTGTCCTCGATCCTCCGGCCGTTGCCGGAGTTGAAAAGCCTGTAGTACCGCTATTTGTGTTGGCTGATGGAGATGCGATATTTGTCCACAACGCCGCACATTTGTTGGATACCGTTAAGCCGGTGTATGCCTCAACACTTCCATTCAAACAGTCCCACCAAGTTAAGGATATGACTGGTAATTATAATTAGAGAAGAACTTACGTGTAATATTGCACGTACAATATCTTTTTATTTAAGGAAGTGACAGAAAAATTTACGGGGTGAATTCAGGTCGCATTCGGGTCAAATTGATTTTCTTACAAAATTCGCGTAATGCAAACTCAAAAACTGGTTATCAAGTTTGTGTTACTATAACGAAAAATGTGTTACTATAAGGACAAAAATCTTACAATAACACATAATTTGTCCTTATAGTAACATATACCTAAGAGCGAATATTTTCATTTGTTCTTCGCGAATTTTTTGAATAAATTTATTTGACCTGCAAATATTTTTGTAACTTTCTTAATTTATGCCAATATTGCATGTGCAATATTTATGTAAGTTTTTGTTTTATAATTTAATGATATATATGAAAGTGATTAATGAAAATAAGAGGGGTAGGATGTTTAATTTGGTAGCTTACGTTATATTTAAGTCCTTGTTGCATGCTAATGAGTCGGGTATTAATCCACTGAAATAATTACCGGCCAAGTTCCTGTGAGAATTAATAAAGGGATATATAAAAAATGTTAATTTACTATTAGTTGGCCTTGGACAAAATTTGAACATAGTATAACAGAATAACGTACGTAGAACAAAAAATAAAGGAGTGAACTATTTCATTAAATTAAAAAATGTAAACCTTTATACAATTAAAAATGGTGTATTAGTTAATTAGTGTAGTAAAAAGAAAAATAAAAAGGAACCATTATAAAAAAAATTACACGAATTACTTTTTTAGTAATAATTAAAATTTAATTGTAGAATTAGATAACTAAAAAATTACCATTAAATTTCAAGACTATGACTACTAAGCAATACAAAAAATATAAAACGAAGACTATGATTATCACATTGTTAAAAAAAATTGTAAACTACTTTTAAAAGAAGAAAAAATGTAAAGGTGCAAGAAAATTGGAAATAATTTGAAATGTGGGCTTTGTCCTTAATTTAGAAAGTGTACGTGCACGGCTCATTATACCATGCATATACAGTCGTTAATTGAATTTTTGTGGTATATATAAAAAAAGATTGCGTCCCTTTATTGCACAGAAAATGAAAATCTACTACACATGCAAAATATATTTTTCAATTTAAAAGAGAAAATTTATAGATATATACGTTGAATTTGTTAAGATGACTTACAGTACTTTTAGATCTGGAAATGTACCAAGGAACGAGGGAATGGATCCAGTAAGAATGTTTATAGATAAATCTCTGCGGGCATTTAAAGGTCAAAAATGTCAAATTAATTGGAAAAAATAAAATATAAATAAATAAATTGTGTGTATATATAATTATATATGTATGTACATTGTCTGAAGAGCATCCATAGAACTGAAGTCAGGAATTACGCCCATCAGAAGCTTGCCACTGAGATCCCTGTTGTTATTTTCATTTAATTTAATTAGTAGTATAACATATTAAAATTAAGAATTTTACTGAATTAACAAATAAAATACGAAATTAATTCTTACAGAGCAATTACACGTGGACTAGCATCAGAATTACATTCTATCCATGTCCATGTTGGAGGAAGACAAGGGTCAGCATTCGCCTCTTCTAGATCTGGAGTTTGTGCAACCCATGCATTCAACCCTAATACTGAATAGTAATATATAAATTGATTTTTTTTTTTTTTTTTACCAAAAACGTAAATTTTATCGACGTAATAAAGGGTTTGATAAAGTTGAATAATGCATGGATTAATAAAGTGGTGCTAGCTAACCATCACTGTAATTCGTTTTTCCTTTGTAAGTAGTAGCAAAGGAGAAAGCGTGTGAAACGTCGACGCTTTTATCGGTGTAGTTCGTCTGCAAAGTCCTTCCTATATAAAAATCAACTTCATATTATAATTTATATATAAACATGAAATTAAACTAACAAATTAATATATATGTACGTATGAATAGAAATATATACCATGAGCAGAAATGATGAAAAGGAGAAGAGAGAAGAAGCTAAGAGAGAGTGCTTTGGAGGCCATGGATATGGATATGGAGCTAATTCAATTTTACCTCTGCATAAAAATGCAAACACGTTGAAGAATTATAAAGTGTGTATTTTGTTGACCAAGTCTAATTAAACAGCTTGATTGACTTTTTTTGTTTCCAATTATTCTATTTGACTTTGAGGAGTAGACTTTGACCTTATTTACACATCTGTATTTTTGCTTAATGCCAATATTACTGCGTAGGTGGTACCTGATATATATTGACAAGTCTTTGATACTTGTGTATGATGGTCTCTTACACGAGACTAGAGAGTTTAATTTTTTATAATCATAACATTAAAATTATAACCTTTTAACACGTCTTTCTTTCATTTCGTAAAAATTATCTATAAGCGAATTTATGTCGAACATTTCCACAATTTCCTTTTCAATATAAGCCAACAAATAGTCTATAAAAAATTTATCTTCCACCCTTTTGTAGAGGTATTTTGACTATGTTTATAATTAAAAAAAATAAAATTAATTTGTAGTTACAGTGAAAGACACAATAATTTTCAAATTCAAACTACCACCAGCAACTAGTTATATAATTTTTGTTTATTTTTTATCTACCAAATAAATTCTAAAAATACATCAATTATATTAATTTTAAATTAAAAGTATAATCAATATAATAAATTAACAAAATAAAATGTAGTACTATAATATATTAATGGGCTGGGCCTCATTAAGTTTATTAACCAAAGACTTTGGGCCCACAAACAATAAAATAAATAAATCTAACAGCTCTCCCCTTTAACTTCGGTCCGCCCCTACATATACCTGTGAATTGATAGTTTTTATATACTTTTGACTAATGATATAAGAAATAATTAGTTTTTATTTTTTTGAAAGCGAAATAAATAAATTTGTATATATTATATATAGGATTTAATATAAAAAAAATTCGAATAAGTTCTTTGCATGTCTGTACGTATATCCACAGCTGGGTTTGGAAGATTTCGTATGGAAATGAAAGGAGAGTGCATGGTCGTCTTAGTATATATGTATACCAACTTGGCAACTTGTATTCGATTTTTTTTTAAATTTTCGTTTGACTAATTTTTACTCCTCTTTCTCATATGAATCACTCGGGTGTATCCAGTGACGGTATAGTGAACAAATTTTTTTAGGGACAAACAAAAGAAAATATATGAAGTAGAAGGAAAATATTAGTATATATAAATAACAGTTCAGAAATTGAGTGGGGCCCAATGCCACACCCACTGTGGTGGGTCCGTACCTGTGTGTATCCAATTGCAATTGATGAAATTGAACCATAATTTTGATTTGATTTTAATGTGATGATTAAAATTTAATTGCATATATACACTCAATTGTATACAAGAATTTAACTTCTCAACAAATTCTCTCGTGCAATTGGTGTATAAATACACTTGAATTTTAATCTTCTATAGCCTTGTTTGTCTCAACAAATATATATTATCCGCTCAATAATTAAAGATGATCGTGAGGATTTTTTTTTTTTACCTATTTCTCAATAAATTGAATATCCGCATGCGCTGTCTGAGGTTTGCTTAAAATAAGCAACGGTGGCGGATTTGTGAAGTTTGAGTCGAATGAGACCATTTATTTTAATTTTACGGTTTAACATCTTATTTCATTATATGAATGACTGACATGTATATATTTAAAAATAATCAACGTCCTATAAGAATGGAGACGATACATGTTAAAAATTTAGCAAGATGAAATATTAGTAAAACAGAAAAATCGAACTGCATCTTAGTTTAGGAATACGAAATATAATTAATACATTTTGAAAATTACTTTTTTTTATTAATATGGTACACAATTATTTTATATACTCCTATAGTAAAAATAAAATATTGTAGGGGTCTAGATTAGATCCTAACGCTCTGCGATAGCAAATTTTTTCATTTGTGTTTTTTTTTTTAAAGAGAAGTGGTCAATTACATAATTTTACTAAATAAAAAACCAGAAAATCATCTATATGTTTTTTTTAAACCATATAAAATCAAATATATTGGAAAATATAAAAGTAATTATTAATTTTGACATTGTTGGGCTGTGTCCAATCCAATGAAGTAGTGGTCCAAAGTTGATTGGAATAAGATGGAGCCCATCTCACATTCCCAATCCATTAATTTTCCTTGTACAAATGCCAATTTCTTTAATTGGCTGCAACAAATAGACATTATTACCAAGCCATTTGGGCACCTCAACATCATCAATATGCATCACATATATAATATCTACATCAATGTCTTTGTAAATTAAATTTGTTGGGTACAAGAAATTAAATTTGGAATTAAGATGATAAGGACTTAGTGAAAGTTAGACATGAAAGGAATTAGATGAGATGTTATTACGGATAAAATGATATTCGATGAGAATGTGCTTCATAGGAAATGAAAAAAAAAAAAAAAGATTCACACACAAATACTTAATAACAAGATTGTCGTAAAAAGAGTAAGAAACAATGAAATAGAGACACGATCGAGTATAATAAATTAGAAGAACTTCGTCTCCAGGTGACGTGCCAAAAGTATATAACTCATCAACAATGGCTTTGATTTTGAAAAGAAATTGGGAGACGACTCAGACGAACAATGTGCTACAAAGAGATTAAGGACAACTTGTCCTACAAGTGGATAATATGAGACTACGATTTTTCAAAAATACGCGATCTACTATGTGCCACAAGATGTGGAAGCTGTTCTAATAAATGGAATTATGATTTCGAATAGAGAAGCTAACATGACATTGAGGATAAATATAGTGGTGAAGAAAATTAATCATGCATTGAAAAATTCAATTGTATAGATGCAACCAATTGCACCAAGTACCACCCTAATTAAAGTATCCAATGCAAAATAAATTAATTAATGTGTATCAAATATTAAGTTGTAATTTCTATTTTTTTTAATTATTTAATTAATAAATTATGATAGTGGGCCAAGGAGGCAAAATTTAAGTAAGAAATTAATTAACATAAGACATAGCATTAATTTGGATAGGAGGGTGATGGGGACGGGTGAGGTGTTTGATGCATCTTCTACACTGTACACAAGGACATCGATAACTGGGCAGGGGAGTGTGGACGACGACTGAAGAGAAGACGAAAAAAAATGTTCGTTAAAGGCTGGACTAACACGATACCATAAACTAGAAAATATTTGAACTGCTCATAGGTGAGACTGTCTCACGTTTCTCATTATATGAGACGAGTCTTCCTTGACCCCGTATAAAAAAATAGGTTTAGTTATAAGTGCTTAATTTTTTTTTTAGAGCTTTTAAGTTGTAAAGTACTTCTAGATGTTCCCTTATTTAAAATTTAAACAAACAAAAAAACATCAAAAATAGACCGTATTGTCTTATGTCAAGAAGATATTGTGCATACATATCCACGGAGGGATCCACCAAATTTATTATTCCAATTTGAAATATCTGGAGAAAAATATATATATTTTACGTTATCATATATTTTGTGGCAGCCCTTTTTACCAAGGTTTGAGAAAAAAAAAAAAAAAACTCTCAAATAATTAATTCACCTGTATTTATTTTTGGTTCACGGGGGAACTATGTAGGTTTTTAGGTGAAAAATTCTTCAATAATAATTTTATAGGATTTTTTTAAGGTAAATTTTTGTTTGCAATTTTCTGTTAGTATTTGAATATATTTAAAATTATTTAATTTAATTTTTAATCTCAAAATCAAATCAACATTATAATTTATAACCCTATTGCATTCTAGTTAATCATTTTCAGGAATTTATAATTAAAATAGTACCCCAACAGGGATGGAGGTACATTGGGCCCGGGCCCACTGAGAATTTCTTTTTTTTTTTTTTACTCCATACACTGTATTTTTCAATATCATCTATTAAGTGATGTTGACAATTTTATAATATATTTTTTGTAGTTATAAAATATTATTATATTTTTATAGTAATATTATCCGAGCTTCAAACCAAAAAAAGCTTGTTCCATCTCACATTCTCACTGCCCTGAGTCTGACCCTTAGTAACACCAGCAATACCAATAGTAATGTGAAAAATAAAAGAAAATGGAACAAAACAATAACACAAGCAGTAATAACAGTAATGTCGAAAAATAAAAGAAGTGGAACAAAATAGTAACACCAACAATACCAACAGTAATGTTTAAAAAAAAAAAGGAACAAAATAGTAACATTGGCGGTACCAACAGTAATGTCGAAAAAGGAACAAAATAGTAACACCGGCGATACCAACAGTAATGTCGAAAAATAAAAGAAAATTGAACAAAATTGAAACATATATTATCACATACATACCATAAATAGGCTCCATATACCTATCACATCAACTATATAGATTTTTACAAGCATTACTTCCACTGTATCCACCTAATAAGTGATGTTAAGTGAGACCGGGAAAAACAAAAACAAAATCATAATCAAACCTTAATTAGAAAACTTAATACTACTTATCAACACATACAATTCATTCTCAATTTGGAACTGCATCATCTCATATTACACATGCTTTACGTGTGATATGAGACGTAACACCAAAATTAGAATAGATGATCAGGAGTTCACTGTCGCAGAAGTGACCGAATAGCGTTGGCATCAATTCTTCCGGAAGCCACAAGCTCGGACAGTTTTTCACTTAGATCATCCACCTCTTTATGAAGTTTCTTGAGGTAATTGCATGTCTCCTTCAAAATCTTTGATGATGATACCTATTTATTAATATCCACATAAATAAATAAATCATACTAAAATCTTAATTGATACTAGTTAGTTGGAGCAATTAGTGGAAAATTTAACTACAATTAACACCATGCATTATGCAATATTAATTTATTGCAACTACTTTTTCTGGTGAAATAGTAACTAGCTAGGCTTTGAAATTGGACTAATGATTCCTTCATTTGCATATCTTTTTTCATTTAAAAATGCGTAGAAATAATTGGGTTCTTGTTCATTGTATGAATCTCCAAAGTGTCACTTTCTACACATATATATCAAATTTTATGGATTATTTAAGCATACTAATGACAATAATTTAGAAATATATATGACCAAAGTCTAGGATCTACTATTTTGTAATTTAATCACTACCCGTGAAACAAAAAAAATAATATATAATGACAGAATTTCTGTCATTATGAAAAAATGACATGTAGTTATGCATAATAATTACAGGATTCCTGTTATCATAAGTCAATTTTCTTGTAGTGTGAATTTAATCGTGAATTTGAAGAACTTACTTTTGAGCTACTAGAACTTGAATCCGACAACAATGGCTGCAGCTTCAAGATAAGATCATTGATCTCATCTTCAGTTATTCTTGAAATTCTTCCTCTTCTACTTGACATTTTCAACTGAAAAAAAAAACACAGAAACTAGAAGAACACTCTTTTATTATCAAGAATGAGTGGGAGGAAGCTGAAAGGAGAGCAAATGAGTCTCTTAAAAAGGAAATAAAATAATTGGGGTTAGTTAGAAAAGGCCATGGGCAAAAACAGTTGCATGAGAATTTAATGTCAATGGGGGCCCACTTCTAGGCCCAAACAGTTGAGCACAATAGTATAATTGGGCCCACAAACTTTTGCCCCTGGTTAAATCAGTTTTCGGTCTGTTCCACCTTGTCGAATTTTTAACACGTGAGTATCGTCCTCATTATCATAAAGCATTGATCATTTTTTGACTAGACATGTGTCAATAAACCGAATAGTGAAATACTAAAACTGGTACAAGTGATCTCATTCCCAACTCCGGTGGATTGGGCACGCGTCGACAGATGATTGGGAAGACAGGGCTATTAACAGAGATGTATACATCCTACCCGAAAAGATGCCTTTGTTTCTCATTTCCTTAGCATTGAGCAGTTGGAGATGGGTTTTCTTGTCTTTTTGGTTCACATGTGCATTTATAAGGCTTGTAAAGTTGTGAATATTTTCTTGTTTATTTGGGAATAAAAAGTTGTGAAGGTGAGTTGATACACTGTCACTAGGGGATGATTCTAACCATTAGATTATGTTAAGGTTTCCGTCAGTCTATCAAAATATCTTTTAATCTGATGTTGTTGTTTTCAATTTGATGTTTTATAGTATTTATATTACACAAAAAAATAGAAAAATGACATGTAAAAATACAATAAAGATGATTGTTCAGATTCTGAATATTAAAAATGTTGTGTAATAACTATTTAACCCTCAATAAATTTTAAAATTTATTTCTTTGTTAGGGATATTTTAGGCATTTTAAATAAAAATATTACAATTTCCCTATTTTCTGGATATTCAGTTTTCGAATATTCAGATTTTGAACCGTTAATATCACTCATTTTTATAGTAATAATCTTCAAACTTAATATTATAAGATTTAAATTAACCATAAACCGACACAATAATTAATTTAACCACAAATCACTATTAGAATATCGGGGTGATATTGACATTTGTAGACAAGCACATTAAGAATTCATTTTAAAGTTATCAGTATGAGAGCATGATTATGGGATGTTAAGTAATATTTAAAGAAATTCGCATTTTTGGTTCTATTCACCAACCAAGAAGTTTTTGCACTAATTTTTCTTTTTAATTAAAAGCTCAATCTCTTTAACAAATAGAGGTAATTAGAATTAGGAAGATGAATAATATATATTAGGATGACCAACAGGACGGGTTTGAGACGGTTTAGCCTAGTGTTGTTAAACGAATTGAACCGCTCGTGAACTTGGTTTGACTCGAGTTCGTTCGTTAAATGAGTCGAGTTCAAGTTCATTAGGCTCGACTCGTTAACGAATCGAGTCAAGCTCATTTTTTAGCTCGTCAATATATGTTATCGAGTCGAGCTCGAGTCGAACTTCAATTACTCGACTCAAATAACAACTCTGTAACCCTATCACATTCACAAGATATGACACAACCCAGACAAGGACGTACTTGCTCTGTCACCACTAATTTTTTAATTATTTTTAAATTAATTTAATATACAAAATATCTATATTTTAACATTATATAATTAAAAAATATTATATAAATAATTATTTAAAATAACATTTTATATAAATATGCATACATATACATAAAAATATTTCTACTATATTTATGTATAACGGGTTGGGGCGGATTCAACAAAACTACGATTCATACAATCAATACTGGACCCGTGAAGGTCCAGATTTGAACCCGCCCCATTGTCATCCATATATAGTATATCTTGATATTGTATTGCTTCACATTTTCAAACTTGTATAGAACATAGCTACCTTATACTAATTATAAATAAGAACTAGTATTATGTTTGGAATTAATCAACGTGTTACAGATATAAATCTTTGTATTCATTGAACATGTAGTAAATTTGTTTTCTAAACACGTTTTATATTACGTACTAGGCCAAACTAATGAACTGCAGTATATGTATACAACAAGTGTCGTATACGTCTATTAATTATAAGGATGTCTGAATTGATGAATGTGATTACCAAAGGCACAAGTTTAAATCACTAGATTTGTTTTTAAAAACTTGATTATTGTAAAATGAATGCAATTCAAATAAAAAATTGTGTTTATTGAAATTAAAAATATTCACAATGGATAATACAACTTGATTTTCATCTACTCGGACAAAATAAAGAGATTTTGGATTAAAAGAAAGAAAGAAAAGATAAAGGTCATAAGTTCACAAGCCGAACCAGAGGTCGGAGTGCAATCGAAAAATGGTACACCCCTAAATACGACCTAGCAATAAAAACGATAAAAAAAAATCCAAAAAAACTTATCAATCTAGGAATCTGAAATCTAGTGAAGGACTATGGAGGGTTAAATGCATTACCCCAAATGCCCTTTGAACTTGAAGACACGGGTGAAATCATTATCAAGTCTTGTCGATTGATTGATAGTGTAGTTCGTGCAGACTTTATCTTCGAATTCATTGACAACATTGTCTCATATTTGATGATGGGATATGAGCCTTTGTGAAACCTGAAAAAAATATATTGAAAGTGGTGTTCGATAACAAATCTCCAATCAATATCAAACCTCAAAGAATATCATTATTGGGTTTTCTTTCTTGATATCTCTTAAAAGTTGCAAAAAATGCTATTAGCAATTTCGAATACGACCCATATATAAATTGTAGGTTAGTATTAGGGTTATTGTGTTTATGTCATTATCATATTAACACGATATGATAAAGACATATTTTTTGTGTATTGTTCTTGTTAACGTCTATTTGTAAAATGAAAAACAAAATTGCATTCCCCCAAATCCATATATGCATATTGTTAAACTTGGAAAAAACGTTTTGATTATACATATATATGTCTTGATATTTTGTAGGAGTATTTTATTAGAGATTTGTTTTTAGGGTCATATTGTTTAATGTGTAAATTTAGTTAGGTATGGGATAATTTGGTTCGAAATCATTTATATTAATTCTCTAATTCTAATAAATTAATGCAAAATATATTTTAATGAAATAACTTTTAAAAATACGCAAAAAAAAATAAAAAAATGCAAATCAATTATACGGTAATACTCATTTATATAAGAAATTGTAAAATTACACAACTAAAATTGTAATTTTGTAGCATATTATTGGTGAGGCCCAAAGATTTATTAGGATCTCATCTTCTGACCCACAATGTACCTCTATATATACATCTCCTGTCTCAATGTGTTTCATTTCAATTCGATCTAACTATTCTAAATAATTATTAATTACTGTATTTCATTTGAATTTAGGAAAATTATTTATATCATATATTTCCAGCCATTAAATAAACCAAAAGAGAATTAGAGCACGCCCACATATTTATTTCGTTGTAAGCTTCTTAATTATCAATTTTAAATATCTCATCGTAAGTTTTTTAATTTTTAAAATTAAAAAATTCACTATAACTCTACATTTTCTATTTCTTCGCCTAAATCACCTTTTCCGGATTGAATTTTTTTCCACTTATTTTTTAAAATTGCATTTTTTTTAATTCCAACTCCGTTTTCAATTTATAACATATTAAATTAAAGATTCTTGTACGATTTTTAATTTCGAATACCTATTGCATAGTATGTAATAACATTAGAATATGAATCTCAAGGAGTTGATCTAATAGTACAAGATTGAGACTTAGGAGTGTTCGATTTGATTTGAATGTGTATTCGGGTTTTCAACGTTTTAAATTTAATTTCTAGTGATATGTAGATGTGACAAGATATGAGATATGGAGCCTGTGTAAAAGTTTGGTGGTCCAACAATTGAGCAGGCTAATAGGCGTAGATCTTGGGCCATAATTTGGGCTTGTCTATTGCATGATTTGCATCCACAAAAAGTAGTACTAACAATTAAGCATATGGTCCCTTTTAGCACATTACACATTTTGTTTTACTTGTGTATTATTTATATACTATGTCATTTTTAGAAGTAAATAACCATTCATAATAATGGAGTAACACGTGTTAACGATTTCGTAAAATGAAACATCAACTAAACTACAAAAAATGTAACAGATGAACTAAATTGCTTTTTTACGTTGTTCGTTTAGTTAGTAGGAGAGTGGAACAGAAAAGTATGATATGAAAGATAATTAATTTATACTTTCTCTTGTTCTATAAAAAGTGATTTTTTTTTTTTTTTGGAATTAATGGGGTGTATGTATTGATAAGTTTGTCCTTAATTAATAAATTAGATCCCAAATCACATTCTCTAATTTTAGAAATTAAGAAATTTTTCAAAGATAAAATGAGGGTATAATAAAAAAAAAATAGTGTAAAAAAAGGTAAAGCATCATTCAAGTGCGTATAAGAAAAAAAAAAACTAAAATATCACTTATTCTAGAACAAATGAGTATTTCTTAATTTGTAATTATCAATATATTTATTTATTTATTTTATTCTACAAGATTAGTATTGTGATTTGATTTTGATTTTACCATTAGATTTAGGATTTGTTTTTTAGTTTCTTATTCAATAAGCCATACTCTGAATTATAAATAAATGTTATTATTATTGTAGGGGTTGAATTATTATATCAAAATATTGATTTTTTTTCTTTTTATTGCTTAATTAATTAGTATTTTGTTGAATCAATGAGTTTCACTGTGAATATTAGTATGTTTCTTCAGTGTTGGGCTATATAAAAAAAAAAAATGAATGATTTAACTCAGGATATTAGTCAATTTAGATCTATAACTTTCAATATTTTTTAAAATAATCCCAAAAAAGTTAAATGTATCAAGTTAGTCTCAATTTTTCACAATTAAATTTAATTTTTTTGGGACCAAAACAAAACAAATTACAATAAAACGAGACTAAATTAATACATTTAACTTTTTTGGGAACATTTAAAAAAAAGTAGAAAGTTATAAGACTAAATTTGTTTATATCCCATTTAACTCATCTCACATTGTTAGAGCGTTTAGGTATTTTTTCAAACTCTCATAATTGGGTCGAGCCTCTAACAGCTGCGAGTGATCCTTTCAATAACGCTTTTAAATTTATGCAATATGCAATTAAAAAATACACCCAGCCCTTCAAGTCAAGTAAGAAACTTGTGGATGCATCTGAACCCAAAAAAAATCGTATACAGCATCACATAGCTAGCCATTCTTTAATTCTTACAGCCAAAACCCTGCAGTACTTAACACTTAATTAATCTGTTTTAAGACAAAATAATAGATTTTAATTGATTTTGTTTTTCATCCAGTTGCATTAATAATTTCAGCAAAAATATTGGCTGTATTAGCTAGCTGTTAAATTTAATTAATTAATGTTAATGATGAAATTAAGAGTGAATGTTTCCACGTATGAAACAGTTCCCAGTTGATGGTATTTAAATTCTACAAAACCTGTTTCAAGATTAATGGCTACCAATCCCTTTCTAGAATTAATGTCAGAAACCAATCTGTTTCTCAACTTGCAATTGCTTTATTTATTTTAATTTAATTGCAACTTGATTAACAACTATGATTGTAATTTATACTCTACTTAATTCTAATTAATATAATTTTTAGTGAAAAGGGAAAGTAAGTAGTTCTTCAATATCATTACAACTTTTATCAATTCAGGTCCCAAAGGTAAACAATTTTCAATGTAAGGTCTAACTAAATACCCTCAAAATTTCACGTACTTACCCTTTATAATATTATTTTTTTATTTTAATAAAGTTAAAAAGACTATAATACTCTGATTTTATCATTTATTCTTAATTTTTGTGCTCAAAATTTGAGACGGATGGAGTAGTAATTAGAAAATTATGAATTACAAAATGTCAACTATGCCCTTAAATTTGTGGGCCTTCAATTGACACTCTTTCCGTTCACAGTTGTTTGTACAGTTATCTTATTCATCCGTCTATCAATTGTTTTCATATCCCTAAAAATGAAACTTCTCCATAAACTTTACTCACAATATTCACAAAAAATGTCATTAATTACTTTTACATTCAATTCAAGCAACTTCTTTATTCGATACATAAACATTAATATAATCACTTCTTATCATCACTTCAGTCATTACACATTTATCTTAGTTTGTGTCTCAAAAAATTGGTGCAAACAATTGTAGAACGAAGGGTGTATACACTACAATAAAATTGATTTTTAGTGACAACATCCTCTCATTATTGCTTCTCTAGCTAAAAGTTTTTAGTGACGGGAATTTGAGCATTAATGACAGGACCTCTCACTAAAAACTTTTAGCTAGAGAAGTTATAATGACATGAATTCTGTCACTAAAAGTCATTTTTCATGTAGTGATATTTTATCTTTGAAGTTTTAAATTAATGTTTTAATCTTCAGTCCCCAAATAGCTCTTTAATCTTTCTGGTTCAAAATTGGCAAAATTCTTTTATTAATTTACAGTATATTTTAATATTATCCCACACATAAAAAGAGAGCTTACAAAAGTCTTTTTTTTTTTTTAAATGAAGCAGTATAAAATAAAATGGCGTGGCATAGTGTAGAGTGTCTGAGCGCACATAGAAACTTGTGAATTCATATTGTCTCAAAATAAAATAATTGAATTGAGAAAGCATACAAAAAAACTCTGCAAAAAAACGATTGGCTAGTTGAGTCTTGGAAAGATCTCAGAGAAGATGCTTAATTAAACTCATGCACATGCACCATCACTTGTTTTTTCAACTCTTGTCGCTAAACAAGTACTCCATTATTTTCTTGTACTAAACCTTTCTGGGTTTATGCATTATTTTTAACTCCCTTGAATTCTTCCAAAATTTAAATATTTTTTCCAAAACACATAATATATATTACTACAGTATCATTTATCATAATTTAGAAAGGGTACGCACATGACACAGGTTCGGTAGCCTTGAATTCCATCGTGACAAGGTACAATATATACATACATACATATATATACTCCCTCGTCACCAAATTAATTTGTTCCCATCAAAATGGACAATTTTATTTTAATTTTTAAAAATAGACAAAGTAGGTGTACGGTGGAGTTTTGTAGAGTTTATTATGAATAAAATGATTATTTGTAAGTAAAATTGAATGACAATTTAAATAGAATTACATGATGGTTAATTGGAAGGTAAAAAAAATGATTGAGACATGAACGGTATACGAACAAATTTAATAGACGAGCAAATAAGAAAAGTGAGAACAAAGGAAGTGTTATATTGGTATCCTGTAAACCATATTTATGTAAACTCTATCTTTTAAAGTGAGAACAAGAAATGATCTATGACACTTACTACTTTTGTTCAAAATAAAGTAATTACGGTCACATTTTAATTAACTAATATCTCCTCATCTATAATCCACAAAAATAATCCTTCCCTCCAATATATCCGGAAGTATTTTGAGAAAAAAATAAAATTTTATTTCAATTTCTATTGGGTATAAAGAGTGATTATCTCTCCTATGGACTATGGTTTAAGTGTAATTGCGCAAAAACAATTTATGTGGTGTGTAGAAAATACAATTGTATATGATGCTTACTAATAATTGATAGTATAAAATAATATGTCGACTAGCGGCAAACTCATCAAAATATTCAGCCGTATATGCTTTACCACATATTTGTGTTCATGTATTTAAAATATTTTTGAATTAGCTAGATCCTCATATATATTAATTGTAAACATTATAAATTTAATTTATATTTTACTTTTGTTGACTTGGGTCTTTGTGCCTTCAATTGCGACTATAATTTTATACTACTACATAAGAATATATTTGAATTTGGTCAATGTAGGTATAATTTTTTTATGAGCTAAATCAACAAATTTGCTATTTATTTTTATCCCTATTGATCCACCAAAAAATATGTCCAATTACTTTATTTGTCCATCCACAAAAAATATGTTCACATTTTTTATGAAAACATTAATTTATCTTCACCCTTCAATCACTATTTAATTACTCGATTTTTTTCTTTTATCATAAATAAATCCATAATATTCTACGATATTCTACTTTAAAAATTTATGTCTAAAAGTATAAATATACTTTTGATGGGTGAAAATAGTATTATTGGGTCGACGACTTGAGGGTAATTAATTTATATAAGCTACATCTAATTAAATGGGAAAGGGGTCAACCAAACCCAATCTTATAGATGAGGATCAAATAAGCCCTTCATTTTTTATTTTACATTTAAGCCATTTTTTTTAATTGAGATCAATTAGGTAAGATGGGGGGCTTAATTGACAATTTCCTTAATTAAATCAGTGCCTAGATAAATATATTCTACCCTTGCAAGGTTTTTTAATTGTACCGCATGTGGTCGGTAATGACGGTTTAACAATAACAGTTAAACTCTTGTTTATTCTCGCATTCCTAGGAATTTTACCCATTTCACCGACTAAATAAACATAAACCTATAATATAATATTGAATCAAATTAAATATTAAAATGTCAGACTAAGGTACAAGTAAAATAAGTAATCACTGTCATAAAACAAATCAATTTGTCCTAACGAATAAAAAAATGTGATTAACCAGTACAAAGCATATGCTTATAATGAGATTATCAACTATACCATTGGAACCCCCGAATATTAAAGCTATCAAACTTTCATTTTTCAAATGTTCAAAAATGAATTTTTTTTTAGTAAATAACTCTCTTTTTCATTTCTTTATATTTTTTTTTCTCTTAACCACATCACCACTAATACATCTATTTATTGGAGTATATTATATTTTTAACATTCGTATTCAAAATTCATGAACAACTTTCACCGGAATGAAGAGAGTATCTCTCTTGGAGTCTTAAAACCTCTTTTAAAAGAAAATCAATAAATATTTAATGAAAAATAAAGAAATTAGGGTTCCTCATTACCTCGAATGGAGTCTTGGCTGGCCATTGGATCCAAGTCATGTGCCCCGGGATGCACGCTGAAACTATCTCTAATTTTTCTGTATATTTTATTATTTATATTACGAAATTTAAATGTATACATTAGAGAATTAATACAAATGAATTAACTCTATATCACTTGTTCGAACTTTTAGATGAGATAAAATTCTTTCAAAATGATCAGATTATCTATATACTAACTCTCTCCATCACGGGAGAAGTTTCTCACATCTTTTGAACACATAGATTAAAAAATATAATAAAATAAATAAATGTATTAAAATTTATATGATTGAGAGAGATAATAATATAATAAAATGTGATAGAGAGAATTGTATAATGAAATGTGAGAGAAAGAAGTTTAGTAGAAAATTTTATTGTTGAGACGAATTAAAAAAAAAAGTTGAGAAGCTTCTGCTAGGACGGAGGGAGTATAATACATGAAAAATTCTTGTATGCAATTTAATGCACACCGTGCAATTGAATTTTAATTGATTTGAATTTATCTTTAATTGTTCAATTGTAGTTTATACCCATCACATTAAAATTAAATTAAAATTATGACTCAATTGCACTGTACAGTTAATCGAATACTAGTGTAACTATATGCTGTATATATAAGAGGAAATATTTGTTTTAGTCCTGTAACTTTGAGTTATTCCAAAATAAATCCTTTAAGTTTTTAACTTTACAAAATACATCCTATATCTTACAAGCTATTAATTTTTATCCTTTTTTAAAACTATTTTAGTCCTTTAAGTTTAAACTCCAATTTTAATCATTTAAATATAATAAAATCTAAAAATTTAATAAAATTAAAAAAAAATACTGATTTTAATGTATAATTTTTTTAAAACATTATTAAAATATACTCCCTCCGTCCCAGGATTTTATGCACACTTTCCTTAACGGGCGTCCCAACATTTTTTGCACACTCCAAAAAAGGAAATAATAATACCAATAATACCCCTCCTTTATTTTACCTTTAATCAAATTTCTTTCACTTTAATCAATGAATTACCAATAATACCCTTCCTTTATTTACCTTACACATCACTTTATTCCATTTTCTTAATCTCCGTGCCGGTCAAAGTGTGCATAAAATCCTGGGACGGAGGGAGTATATTTTTTAAAATTAAATAAAACCATCATTAAAATATTAATTATGTTCAAATTCTACCTAGCCATTTTTTCCTAATTAATAAAAAATATAAAAATTTGAAAATAAAAATAAAAATAGATACTAAAATCTAGAAAATTGAAAGAAAATTATAAATATGTTAAAAAAAATGGACAACTCCAACTACCCTGTCATATTCCCCAAATGTAAATTATAGTATGATTTATATAATAAATTGAACGAGATTTTATGTATCCGTAGACCTCCCATCCAAGAAATTATTTCCCGAACTAAATTGAACACAAGTATAATTAAATCTAAACTCTATAAGTAATTACTGTGATAAACATAATATTAAATCATATAAAAACGCATTCCAATTAATTTAATGCACATTTATTAAGTTTTGAAATTCTTATTTAAGTTTGTTTGATAATTATAAGAGTAGAACTCAAACGAGCTTTAATCGAGTCGAAATTAATTTAAACCCTAAACCCGTGTCATATTCCCTAAATGTAAATTATAAATTATTATATAAATCAAATAATTTACATTTGGAGAATATGACCGGAGTAGTTGGAATTGTCCCTTTTTTTAATACATATTTATAATTTTCTTTCAAATTTCTAGATTTTAGTATATATATATATATATATATATATATATTCGGATTTTTATATTTTTAATTAATTAGGAAAAAATGACTAGGTAGAATTTGAGCATAATTAAGATTTTGATGATGTTTTTATTTAATTTTAAAAAATATATATTTTAATGATGTTTTAAAAAAAATATACTTTAAAATCAGTATTTTTTTCTTCAGATTTTATTATATTTAAATGATTAAAATTGGATTTTAAACTTAAAGGACTAAAATAGATTAAAAAAAGGACAAAAATTAATAGCTTGTAAGATATAGGATGTATTTTGTAAAGTTAAAAAGTTAAAGGATTTATTTTGGAATAACTCAAAGTTACAGGACTAAAACAAATATTTCCTCTATATATAACTTCCACCTTAAATCACTACAAGAAACTTTTAGTGACAACATTCTTTCATTGTCGCTTCTCTAGCTAAAAGTCTTTGGTGACAGAAATTTGAAAATTAATGACAGAATCTCTCAATAAAAGTCAATTACCAACACTAAAAACTTTTAAGCTAGAAAAGCTATAATGACAAAAATTTTGTTATTGGAAGTCTTTTTTTTTTTTTTATTGTAAATAACTTTGAATTTTCCTCCTTTAGTTTGGCTCTGTCGTTACAACTTGCGGTGTGCTCACATTCATCCAATATGCTAGGTTGAAGCCTTGAGGGATGTTTGTTTTGGGACTCACTCGTCCGGACGTGAGACGTTTACTTTGAGATTTCACATTCGAATTTCTCCATCCAATTACATCCATCCCTAAAAATATCTATACATTCTACTATTACATCTCATCCAACTACTCTTACACAATTTGATTTAACATAAAGTTACATCTCATCCTAGCTACTCAAAATCCCAAAACAAACACACACAATTACTATTTATCAGGATTTCTCCATCCAGAATTTCCCCCCTCCTACATAATCCCAAAACAAACATCCCTGAAGGATTCTTGAATTATATATATGTATATATTATTTTGTTTAGGCGAGTGTGAAATAGAAAAAGAAGTGTATAAATGATATAAGATCACTCGTATCCGTCTTAGTGTTCTATTATTGAATTTATTGACATGTGTCATGGTAAAAAATTATCTACACCTTATAATAATGGTGATGTAGCGTGCGTGATCAAAACGAACAAAAATCAAAATTCGTTCAATAAAAAAATATTCGAATTTCGATAAAATGAAGAACACGTCTTTAATAATATAAAATCTTCAAGACTGTCTTCCACAAAGTTTGGAAAATGTTTAAATATGAAATCCTAAAGTTACAAAAACCGAAAATTACACAAAAACCCCTAAATAAATTGAAAAGTGTAAAAATAACATCAAAAAACAATACAATTCAATTTTGACCCCTCAAACTATGGAATTTGGCCAAAAAGCGTTGAAGATCACATTAAAGTTGTGTGTTTTATTCAGAGCATCGTTTCCACCTGAAAAAATGTGTTCACTTGCAAAAATCGAATTTCAACTCTTAAAACTTTAAATTTCGATTTAAGTTTTTGAGTGTTCACATTTTTTAAAATTTTGCATTGTTACTCATGCTGCATTAAATGAGAATGACACGTGTTAAATGATTCAACTTATGGAATACAAAAATTGAACATAAGATTGATCTATGTATAGATGCCCTTGTTTTTTTTTTTTCCTTTTCTTTTAAGGATCAATTGCGAAGGTTGATTTAACCTTTTACTAGACATCAATTCTTCATTTTTTGTTTGGTTCAACTTATTCAGTTACATTTAACACATTTTTTGCCTAGTGATACTAGAACATTGCAATGGATTTCAATTTAAACTTAAAGGTTGGGGGTTCGATTCATGAGGGCTAAGTTCAAAAAAACTCGTAAATTGACTGGTCGCGTTTACGGATCACGATCACGGTCACAATTAACTTCTTGATAAAATCGATTAAGATATTGGGATTTGAACACAATTTAAAAACCTATCAGGTAATTTTGACCAATGAGATGGATTTTTGAATGATCTTTCAATTATTGGAATCTCATATCCTCCAACCATTGGATGCTCTCCATGCACGTGTTTATGCAAGTCGTCCAAGATCTTAATTCTGCCAAAAATATTAATTAATTATTAAGAAAAAATAGTACCTCATAAAAAAATCAAACAAACATAAATAGTACATTTATTTAGAAACACACCATGTTAATATGCCAACTAATTAGAAATTACTTCATTAATTTTAAGTGATAAATCATATTAAAATATATTTTATGCAAATAAATCCAGGTGAGATTTGAAAAAAAAATGCAGATATATGATAATCAATTAATTAATTGATGATTGGGATTTCTCCTAGTCTCTTCCTATTGATCATTTGATGATAGTATATATTACCAGGGAGCCAGAAGTCGAATCTTGATAACAGTCCTATTTTTGGCTTCATCATGACATTATAATTCTATTTTTGACACTTTATAATCATTGATGAACTAGTAAAATTATTGGGGGAGAGAGCTTCATATATGAATATACCTCAATTTTACAATTTACGTTTTATATGATTTCCAGGTAAGATAATAAGCACACTAATTATATAAAATATATGTGACAAAAATTTGTTTCATGTATAAGACTGCATATACATTTTTTTTTCATGTTTTGAACTATTAAGGTTAATAATTTCAAAGATAATAAATATAATGACAAATACTTTTATATATATATATATATATATATATATATACCATACAACTTAAATATATTTTTAAATGATACTATTAATTAATTTGTATTAGTTATTCTCACTGAACATTATTATTTTCTTCGTTCCAAAATAATGATTCCCTCTCATTTTTTACACAGACCAACAAAATATTTTTTATTGTGTCTAAAATTATGAATTTTATATATAAACAATTCTAAATATACCCCTATTTATTCATTAAATATGAGTGTTTTTAACTTTTTACATATTTCAAAAAAGAAATATAACTATATTTTGGGATAAACAGTACACATTTAAAAAAAAAATAATAGTACTATATTTTGGGACCAATAAAAACAGAGTGATGGGAGAATACCAATTGCATGCTAATCTTTTCGGACGTCACGGCACGGTTCGGGATCTACTGATTGTTAGGGCTCTTGGTGTTTCGAGCAGACACAGGTCAATAAGACACGGTTCATCTGTAATTTGACTCCCGCCTGATCCGGGTTGGTACAAAATTAACACGGACGGTAATGTTTCTTAATACTTCCCCGAGTAGTTTGCATGCGGGGGCGGTCTTCAGGACTTTCAGGGGATTTTTCGTGGCTGCGGTCGCCACTAAGGTGGGTTGGGGCCTCCCTCTTGAGTTTGAGTTGGCAGCGGTACTTTTGGCCATCAAATATGCACATGATTAGGAATGACACTTCTTTTGGATTGAGTCGGACTCGACACTCATGATTGACACTTTTATGAGTACCAATATATCCCTCTATTCCTTAGCGTCATCAAGGCCTTTGGAGCCAGATCCACCCTCCTACACAAGACATGCATATCAGATACTCACACGTCTTCAGAGAGGCCAACCAGGCGGCGGATGTTGTGGTCAAGACTGGCCTTGATTGTGTCTGGAGAGGCTACCCCTGACTTTTTACTCTCATTTCTGCATAATGATTTATATGCGCGCTGCTTTCTATAGACATTAACTTTTAGAGGAGTGTACCTTTTTCCTTAACTTGAGTTTTATCCCTGAGGAGGATTTTTTCAAGCAAGGTTTTAATGGCACTCCTACCTCTGACTCGACCTGTAAGCTTATGATCATAAGTTTCTTTTCTTTTATATGATCTATCTTTTATTGTCCAATTATACGCTAATCGGCTCATGTATTACTCTAAACTATATACATAACAAAATGTTCTACGAAAATTAGAATGCAATTTTATAAACAAATCATTATTACTAAAAATAAATTAATCCTAAGCCTTCTTAGCTCAGTTTTAATCCTAAGCCTTCTCATACCCATAGTATGTATTTACAAATTAAAGAATATTTGTGATGAAGGATTAAATGAATTAAAACAAATAATAGTTCCGGGTTATGATTAAAATAAATAATAATAAAAAAAAACTAATCTTAGTACGTAGGGTTGTTATTCGAACCGAGCTTTAACGAGACTCGGTTCGACTCGTTAAGGCTCGACTCGACTAGCTAAACGAGCCGAGTTCGAGCTCGTTAGATACTCGATTTAATAACAAGTCGGTTCGAGCTCGACTTGTTAGGCTCGATATCTAATTTTTTTTAGAAAATTTCATTAGACTCGTTAGGCTCGACTCAACCCGATAGACTAGTTAAGCTCGTTAGACTCGTTAATGAGTCGAGCCAAACTCGATTTTTGACTCGTCAATGTTATCGAGTCGAGCCGAAGAGCTCGAGTCGAGCTCGAACTTTAAATACTCGGCTCGACTCATCTCGAATAACAGCTCTATAATAGTACGTGCAGTTCACATGTGAATCAGTTATGATTAAATGACCTATACTCATAATTTATATATACTCTAATCATACTTAAGATCACTCTTAATTTACAGGTAACCTAACTAGTATTAACACAAACAATTAAGAAATAAGGACATTGCAATTCTGTCAAAGACAATTCTGTCATAAAGAGATAAGGTATATATTCAGTCCCAATATTAACTGATCATCATCAGTGACATCATTTTTGTAATATAAAACTGAAATATTACACCCAATTACATGTTACATAAATCTTTAAATTTGATGTTATGTTACAAAGCTTGCTTCAATTCTACGTGTCAATATTTGCACATTCCTTTTTCAAGAAAATATCATGTTAATTATTGCATCAATATATGGTTCTTACTATATATAGAATATCTTTGACTGGTCTTGAATCTGAAATGGATCGTGTATAATAAAACCAAAAATGATAAAGATCAAGATACTATCGACACACAAGTTGCACTCAGTAGTGTAGAGAATCGAACTCGATTCGATTAGAAAATTTAAAATTCTATTCAAACTTATTTAAAATCAACTTATTTTAAATTTAAGAGTTCAATTCGATAGAAAACTCGTTAAACTCGAGCTCTACTAGACTCAATCGATAATTTGCATTACATTAATTAGTGTTTTTCATTTTATTTAAAGTTAAGGTATAACTGAAATGAGTAACAACAATAAAAAGGTAAAATAGTAAAATTACATAAGTTTGGCTGAACCTGCAAGCCTATTGGGCGAATATTATTGAATTTAAGCTTGAAATCGAACACAACTCGACTAAATTTGAGTAAATAAGTTCTAATAATTTCTTTGAATCGAGCACGAGTAACTGATTAAGTCGGCTCCATTCGCTTACACTTCATTATCTGTTTTCCATCTTTTTGTTTCTTAGTATTAAAAGCTCAATATATAATCAAACGGATATGATACGAATTATAAATATTTTTATTAATAGTTTGCCACAATACTAGTGTAAGTGATACTCTTTAACACTTGTAGTGCATATTGATGGTGTTAAAATGAGTTAATTAAGAACATGTATCAATTATCATAATACTCTAGTTTTATAATTCGAAATAGCAAAGAAGTGCGTACAAACCCCGTTTGTGAAAGCACAAAGATCAGCAACAAATTAATTTAATTATATTCTAGACCTTTTAATTGTCACTATATATACATTGCATACATATTATTGATAAAATGAAGCAAAATAAACTAAAACACCTTGAATTAAACAAAAAGATCCGAAATTAATTCATTATCTCTAGCTAGAAGTTGACATTCAAATAATAAAAATACAATCTACGCTCTGTACTTATCTTTAGGACACGTGTTAAAAATTCACTGAAATATAATAATATGGAACATAATTAAAAGTTAAAAAATTAATTTAAATTAATTGAATTCACACCTTTTTATATATGCAATTAAATGCTTTGATGATATTAGAATATATGATGTATTAAGAAATTAATATAAATAAATTGATTTCACATTCTTCTATAATTAGTTAAAAGTTCATATTCTTTGATGATATTACAATATCTAAAGTATTAAAAATTTAATATAAATAAATTAATTTCACATCCTTTTATAAGTTCGAACTTTTAAATTTGATTTTTCTATTTTGAAATCAAACTATTAGCACTAGGTGAACTTTGATTATTCACTCCCTCCACCTACCTACCCACCCACCCACCCTCCCTCCCTCCACATAACCCCACAAATTGAACCTTATATAAAGCCTTGACTTCCTATTCTTCCACACTCTCATGTATTAGCCTTTCTACTTAACTAGAAACCTAGTACTGTGTTTTATTTTTTCCCTCTCATCTTCTCTTTTTTCAGACACAACTTTCACAAAATCTAGCTACAACTCTTTTGTCCTTTCTCTCCACCATACTCACATCATATATATCTTAGCAACATAACAACCATCTTTACCGTATCTTTAATCGTGTTTCATTACATTAATACATAAAATGTCTAGCCGAAGATCAAGATCAAGGCAGTCGGGATCTTCAAGAATCACCGACGATCAAATCAACGAACTCGTCTCTAAGCTGCAGCAGCTTCTTCCCGAGATGAATAATAGGCGCTCCGATAAGGTACATTTTAATTAGTAATTATATGTTATTTTTTGTCTACATGACACTAGCTCACTAATATTAATTTAAACGGTGATGCACAATATTAGTTAAATGCCTTGTTTTAATTTTTTAAAAATATGTAAGTAAAATAAAACCCAAATATGCCACGAAATACTTTACTCTTCTATGTGTGCGGAGTTTGAAATTTAATGTAGATTTATTGGAACTATATCCAAGAAAATCAGATTCATTTTTATATGATCAGATTTCAAGAAATATTGATAGTTTATGTAAAAATTAAATGTGTGAAAATGCATTGAAGAAATAAATGTTTCTACTTATAGAAATTTACATATAAAGTGTGAAAGAGAAAAATAAATTTATTGGAGGGATGAATTACCCAATGCGTACTAACCAAGTGTGAGAATAATTCACACCAACTTTTTGTGAGTTTACCCACCCCCACCACACATTATAATTAGTTTTTAGAACTATCACAATCCCCAATGTTTATTTAAAATTTTATATTAGGGTTCAGAGGATAACCTTGGAGTTGTACATGCTGTGTAATCCTAATTTAAAATTAATTAATCTTTATTAAAAATCACACCAATGTAAACATGAAAAGTATCCACCCCACCCCCCTCATGTGCATGTTCTTTTGAGCTTTTAAAATAATATTCGACCATGCCGGGGTATACTCAATGCATGTGCAAAAAATTTAAAATTAATATTTGTTAAAACAAACAAACAAAATAGCAAATTTATTTTATAATAATAAAAAAAAATTGGACTGATAAATTATTGTAAACAATTGCAGAAATCATCAGCTAAGGTGTTGCAGGAGACATGCAATTACATAAGAAGCTTGCACAGAGAAGTTGATGATTTAAGTGAGAGGCTGTCTGAATTGTTGGAAAACACTGATACCAACCAAGCAGCTCTTATCAGAAGTTTGATTATGCAATAGATCTCTGCATAATCTAGATTCGTGTTTTTTTTTTTTTTGGAGTTTTTTTTTTTTTTTTTTGAAGTTTGAGTATCCGGTTCGAGGACCGACTAATCCGATGAACCAATCCGACCGTCCACTAGTGACTTTTACTTTTTTAATTTCATGTTGTAACTGCGGTTAATTCTCCTGTATTTCTTTCTTGAGTTATCATCTGTAGACGAGCACTTAATGTAATAAGATGGGTTTCAAGAATATTAATTTTCACAATTGGCTACTGCATTTTTACTTTCGTTAATTTGTGCTATATAACGAAGTGGAATAATTTGAGTGGAATAATCGATCGAGAGGGATGTGTTTACTATTTAATTTGATCTATGAAAATTTACTTTATAATTTGTACATGCCATCGAGCAATATTGATAATGCATCATAACTATTTTGATAAAACACACAAATAGAGTAATGATAATGTATCCAACATCTTATTAAGAAAATAATTTACTCCATTACTTATAATTATTTGTACAAAATAACTAATATACCCTCCTCAATAAATAAAAATTTGATTCTAGTATCTCAATAAAGTAAGATATAAAAAATTATGAAAATGAGACCCCTTTACTGAACGCACTCCACTCTCCCCACTTTCTGTAGAAAGTGATCGAAAAAAAATTGCCAACCACCATCACTACTTTCGACATCCAACATCATCCAATCAAAAAAAAAAAATCTGAAACTATGATTTTTTTTTAATTTTCGACACATCAGGGTCCACTACAAAAAATGCTTAAATTAGAGACCAAAGTTTTGAGACCGTCATAAAACGGTCTCAAATAAAGACAGATTTGAGACCATTTTGAAAAAAATACGAATTTCGAGACCGATTTCGTTTCAGTCTTTAATTTTATGTATTCAGGCCGTTTAGAGACTGTATTGGCGGTCTCTAACCCGAAATTAAATTTCTGATTTTAAATTTTGTTTTGAGACCGCATTAGCGGTCTTTAATTGGTATTAAGAATTCCAATTCCCAAATTTTATTTTGACCGCCATTTTTGCCCACTCATTTAGAGACCGTTTTGTGAATACGGTCTGTAACCCGTGTATAAATCCGTTTGTAACCCGTCTATAAACCCTAGTTCATTTGTACCGCCTCTTTCACTTTCACCCTATGCAATTTCTCACGGCCCTCGCGATTCTCTCTTGCTCAAAATAAATAATTCACAAGTTTAAATTTCAAAGTCAAAATAAAATAAAAACACAATAATATTTAAATATAAAATACTTTACTTATTTTAATTATCTATTTGTTTAAAGAAAAAATATTGATCGGACCAAACGGGCTGTCCATGGGCCAGCGGGTCAAATTCAGCCTAGCCCATTAGGCCCACCGGTTCCATCGGGTCAGGCCAAATAGGCCCAGTTCTATATGGGCCTCTAATTTTAGATCCCAACCCATACTATGTTTTGGGTTGACCGAGCCAGCCCATCGGATCGGGCCCAAATTGCAGGCTCTAGCCGCGATGAATCCAACTCCGTCCCTGTTCTTAAGAAGATATCGCTGATGCCGCCTCTTCGCCGCCGCCTGTTGGTTATCAATCGTCTCCACCGAATTTAAGTTAAGGTAATTTTTGGGTTTTTCTATTTTGAGATTCCGTTTGAAAGAGAATTGATACTAGAATATTAAAAGATGAGAGAAATAAATTGATAAGAAAAAATATTAGATGGGTATGAGATTAAATATAATAAAATTAAAAATAAAATATAAGTGATGTGATTGAGAAAGGAAAGGAGAAGAGAAAAAATAATATGAAAAAAAAATTGAATGAGAAACTTATTGTGGAATTTATAATGGGATGGAGAGAGTATATAATAAAGAAATTAATTAATATATATATAATTAATTTTAAAAATTACACAAGACAATTACTTGTCAAACTGGTGGGTGCCCATCATCCACCCGGGATCAATTCCCACCAAGACCAAATAAATTGTCATTTAAATAAAGTGGGTATGGGTGTCGGGTCGGGGGTGGGTTCAGGTCGGGTGGGTCGGGTCAGGTCGAGTGTGGGTTCGGGTCGGGTGGGTCGGGTCAGGTAGGTCAGGGCGGGTGTGGGTTCGATTCGGGTCAGGTTTGGGTTTAGTTCGGTCGCGTGAGTCAGGGTTCGATACTGGATGTGGCGGTCTCTAAATTAAGGTAAAGTCTAGTATGCACTCAAGTGCATGTTATGCACCCTAGTCCATGTTGACTGACTTACACTTTTTGGTAAATGGTGTTGCACTTTTCAATTATTACTAAAAATATTATTATACAGTTTAATAATTGAAAAGTGCAACACCATTTATCAAAAAGTGTAAGTCAATAAATTGAAAAGTGCAACATGGACTAGGGTGCATAACATGCACTCGAGTGCACAACAGACTAACCCCTAAATTAAAGACCGCTTTGAGACCGTCTCAGGACCCGAAAAAAGTTCGGGCCGACCAATTGTTTAAGACTGTTTGTAGACCGCTACAATTTAGAGACCTAAAAAAATCGGTCTATAATTTGAGACCGATACATGAAAACGGTCTCAAAATATTTAAAACGAACCTAATAGTGACCAACTAAAAACGGTCTCTGATGCGTTTAGAGACCATTTTTACGGTCTCTAATTGGTTGTTAATTGAGGTGTTTTTTGTAGTGGTCGACCATATACACTCTTGTCGACGAGATCTTATATGGTCAACTTTGGTGTGTCGAAAAAAAATAATTAAAAAAAAAATCGACAATTTATGATCAACCATATACACTATCGTCGACAAAAGTGTATGTGATCGATCACAAATGATCTAAAATAAAATAAAACAAAATAGAAAAATGAAGAACAGAAAAAATGCAGAGAAAAAATGAAGAACAAAAAGCCAAAAAAAAAAAACCCAAACCTAAAATACAAACCTGGGGTAGGGTGGCGACCGTCTTGAATCGAGGTGGGACGACCGTCGGTGGCGAGTACGTATGGGGAGGGGGTCAGCCGCAGCTAAGAGAACGTAGACGGACGAAAAAAATGGAGAAAGAGAGGGAGGGGGCAGCGGTCGGCGTCTTGAATCAAGGTGGGGCGGCGAGTGAGTGTGTGGGTGGGGGGCCGGGGGCGACGACATCTGGGAAAGAAAAAATGGGGCGGGGAAGGGGAATGAGAATAGAAAGGGAGGAAGACGAGAAATTAGGATTTTTTGGATGGGGTGTGTTTAATAATTAATTTTTTGAGATAAAAAAGTATCTAGGACAATTCGAGAGTGTATATATTCTGACAAATTTTGGAAGGTGCATCATTTAGGGGTGTTCTCAACGTAAATGGAGGTGTAAATAGTCAAACCCATTATTTATTTTGTTAAAATCATGGATTAATACAGTTTTTTTTTTTTAAAGGGTTGAGGTATATACCCCTTCAACTTTGTTAGATACACTCCCCTTTCCATTTTATTAATTAAATATGTATGTAAAATACCATATTTGTCCTTTTAGTAAAATTTGTAAAATGTCATGGATTCATGCACCTCCTTACTTAAAACACTAAACCTAATTTTATACAAAACCCTAACCCTAATTTTGCAGACGCCGCCGCAACTTCCGACAGCCTCCACCTCCGCTGCCGTCACAACCTCTAGCGTCACACATCCAAAATATATTCAGAAAATTTAAAAATAAAATAGTTTTTTTCGACCAACCAGTGTCGATCGACACTGGTTGGTCGACCGTAGAATATATCATCGACTAATTATAGTCGACGAAAAACACCCTCGTCGATAACATTGTCTCGAAAAAATTTTAAAAAAAATAATTTTGGACAAGAAATATCGATCAAAAAAATTTTGGTCGACAGATTGTTGTCGACCAAATTTGTTTTGATCGATATTTCTTGTCCAAAATAAAATTTAAAAAAAAAAAGAGAAAGAAAGAAAGTTGCAGAGAAAGAAAAGGAAAAAAAATTACCGGAGGCTTACGGTGGGGAAGGCCATCGGGGAGAGAAGAGGGCAGTGGGGAGGAAGCGGCGCCGCCGCCGCTTGCAGAAATGAAAATAAAATAAAAAACCTACTTGTTTCAGGGCGGCGACGCGGCGACTGAGGGAGAAAGGAAGGAGGCGGCGACGGCGCTGGGCGAGGGAGGCGCCGTCGCTGCTGGTTGCAGAAATGGAAAAGAAAGGAGGCGGGCGGCACTGGAGGATAGGGGTGTAAACGAGCCGAGTCGAGCCGAGCAGTGCTGAACTCGAAACTCGACTCGATTTTTATACTCGAAGCTCGAAACTCGATTCGACTCGGTCGAGCCTAAAATTTTAAAGATCGAGCTCGACTCGATAAGAAACTCGAGCTCGGCTCGACTCGACTCGATTACCTATATAATTTTCAAAATTAATTTTAAAACACATTTTTTTCTAAAATAAACTCGGGCTCGACTCGATTACTCGTATATAAATATAAATTATATATTAATGGCAAAATAGTAAATATTGTTCAAGCTCGATTAGGCTCGCGAGTCTTTCGAGCCAAATATTTATGAGCTCGAACTCGAACTCGGTAGCTACTCGAGTATCTCGAAACTCGACTTGACTCGATTAACTTCGAGTCGATTTCGATCATTTTTCGAGTCGAGCACGAGTAGCTCGCGAGTAGGCTCGACTCACTTACACCCCTACTGGAGGAGGTGGCTTGGGCGACGGTGGCTTGAAGAAATGAGGGGGAAGGAGGGAAGGAAGGAGGATTGGGGAAGAAATGAGAAAATTAGTGTTTTATAGGGGGTGTGCATTTATCATACCAATTTTTAAGATAAAGGGATATAATAGACAATTTGGGGGAAGTGCATCTATCTCAGATGTACTTTAAGGGGAGTATATGTATTGGGGGAGTGTATCTAACAAATCTGGAGAGGTATATACCCCAACCCAAAAAAAAAAATTGCTCCAATTTTATTAAGCAGGCCCAAAAAACATTGGGCTTCTCCTATAAAAAGGGAAAATGGGCCTACTTAAACCCAATGAGCAATAATTTCAGAAGAAAAAAAAAGCTGAAGAAAATAAACTATTATATACAGTATACACACTGTTATTCAATTTTCACATTCTTTCACAATATTCTTCTCATTCTATTTTTTAAAAGCTAATGACCTCACTCCATCAATCATCTCTACACCCCCACTTTATTACCTCTCCTTAATGAAATCAATTGTACTAAATTTAATTTTATATTAATACTTAGATTCCGTAAAATCATTCACAATGAAAAGCTTATCGTGAACGAAGATAGTAGTATTAGTTAGTTAGCCAAAAAAAATACCACACAGGATTTAAAAAAGGGTTGGGGTATATACCCCTCCAGCTTGGTTCAATACACTCCCCCGATACGTGTATCCCCTTAAAATACGCTTAAGATAGATACACTCCCCCTAAATTACCTATTATACCCCTTTCTCTTAAAATTCTATAAGATAAATACACCCTCTTGAAACTCTAATTTTCATTCTTCTTCCCCACCATTTTCTTCTTCCTCATTTAAAACCCTAATTCCTCATTCTCTTTCTCCAAACATAATTCCAGCCCTTCCTCCCCAGCCGCCCCCACCGTACGTAGGCGTCCGCCCGTAACCACACGCCCAGCGTCCGCCGACGTCCTCCATCTTCTGCAACAAGAGCGGCGACATCCTCCTCCGTCTTTTTTTTTTTTAATTCGACAACAAGAGCGGCGGTGCTGCCCCCTTCTTCAGTGACACCGCCTCCGCCTCTACTCCAGCCTTCCGCCGCCGGGAATACCATCCAAGCCAGCCAACCGCCGTTCTCCAAGTCGCCGACGAAGAAAGAAGAAACAGGTTTGGTTTTTTTTTTTATTATTATTTTTTTCCGACCATTATGGGTCGCCCAAAAAGACTTTCGTCGACAATAGGTTGTCGATGAAAGTGTTTTTGGGCGACCCATAATGGTCGAAAATTTTTTTTTTTTTTTTTAAATTTTCTTTCGAAACACCATAGTCGATCGGAGTATCTTTGGTCGACAAACCAGAGTCGATCGGAGTATCTTTGGTTGACAAACCAGAGTCGATCGGAGTATCTTTGGTCAACAAACCACAGTCGATCGGAGTATCTTTGGTCGATAAACTAGGGTAGATCGGAGTATCTTTGGTCGACAAACCAGGGTCGATCTGAGTATCTTTGGTCGACAGACCAGTGCCGATATTCTGGTTTGTTAATTTCTAAGTTCGTTTTTTAATTTCTAAATTTTTTATTTGAGGTGGTGATGGTGGCTGCCGGAGGTGTAGCGGCGGCGTGAGGGGTGGCGGCAGTTAGAGGGGCAGCAACGACGGCTGGAGGGGTAGGGTATTAGAATTAGGATTAGTGTGTCTTATAAATTAAGGTTAGTGTTAGAATTAGGTTAGGATTAGTTTAAATTTTGGAGGAGTGTATGTATCCTTTGTATTTTATTATAAGGGTAAAATAGGTATTTGTATGAATATTTAATTAATAAAAGTGGAGGGGGAGTGTATTAAACAAAGCTGGAGGGGTATATACCCCAACCCTTTAAAAAACATAGAGGTTTATCCGAATGATCATGGGCTTTGGTGGACTATACTAGTTGGGCTTCGCTAATACATTAGGACTGAATGTATAAGCATTTAAACAATAATTAAATACAAAACAAAATATAAAAATATTTAAACAAGATTTAACAAACTGACAATACATTACAATATTTTGAAGTATTATTTAGTTATTACACAAAAGCTAAAATTAGTTCCTTTCCTCAATCCTCACCGGAAAACCACCCTTCATTTTTGCTGTCAAATCCGCTATGTACACCGGCTCGTCTCCGTCCACCACCACCGGCACCACCTTGAACCGCCGCACGACGGCCGCAACCACCCTTTTCATTTGCAAGAAAGCCATCTCTTTTCCTAGACAAATTCTGGGCCCAGCCTGAAACACCGGATAAGTAAACGCATCTCTGTTTACAAAACTCCACTTTTCACCGCCTTCCGCCCTCTCCAACCACCGTGAGGGGCGGAACTCCGCCCAATCCTCGCCCCACACCTTCTCCACTCTTCCCATTGCATAGACATGATAACTCACTCTCATCCCCTTCTTCACTATCGTTCCATCGGGCAAAACGTCGTCGTTCAGAGCTCCTTTGCTGTCCATCGGAACTGGTGGATACAGCCTCATGCTTTCACATAGTGATGCATGTGTGTAAACCATGTCTTTCACTTCATCGTAAGCTGATAATGACTCTGTTCTTGTTCTCTCTTCGATTTCGACAAGAATTTCGTTTTCGACTTCTGAATGATTCGAAAGCAGCCAGAAAAACCAAGTTAAAGCAGCAGAGGTTGTGTCTTTACCTGCATTGGACGAATCAGGACTCAGGGTTAGGCTAGCTAATTTTGATACAAAACACTAACATAAGTATAATTATGGAGTAATATTTATGTATATTATATTTACTGATACGTTAATATATTAGAAATGATACTAACTAGCATACTTAAATATATATAGCCACTATTGATAAATGAAAATATATAGTATTGTTATTGTATTATTATTTTGTGTTGCGTAGGTTTACACGTTAATAGACACCTGCAAAATTGAAATTGAAACTGGACGAATCGGCCGGTTTCGATTTGAAAATCAAACAAGTTTTGAACTACAACGATTTTACTTTTTTTTTTTTTTTTCTATAAATATTTAAATTTCAATTCATTTTTTCACAACAACATCTTTCATCTATTATACACTAGTTTATTTTCTTTAAAAAAAATGCAGAAAACGAACAAAAAAACGAACGAATAAAAGCCATAAACCGGTTAGGTTTTGACCGGTCGATCCATTTCGATTTTGGTTTGTAAAATGACTAAATCGAAACCGTTGCTTTTAAAAGTATGAACCTGTTTACCTGCCAATATGAAACTTATGACTATATCAGTCACGAAATCTTCGTCGGAATGCCCTGAGCTCAGAAATCTCGATAGAAGATCATCCACTGATTCAAGCGACGATCTCTCCTGCTTTTTCTTCATGATTATTTCCTTCGCGAATTCACGAACTTCCTTCACAGCAATCCCTAGCTGCTTCTCCGATTCGAAATTTAGGGCTTTTTTAATTTTCCAGAAATTGGGGATAAACGTTCTGAATCTCTCCGTGGAGAGCAGCACCGCCTTCTCGAACGCCACCACGAACTTCTCCTCCGGCAGCGACGGCGACAGGTACGCCGGATCATACCCGAACGCGATCTTACAAATATTATCGTACGCGAATCGCTGAAGAATGTCCTGAAAATCGATTACAGTTTTATCAGCTGCGACGCTCTGCAGGAGCGGAATCAGGCGGTCGGAGAGCTCGGAATCGACGACGGTTTCGGTGAATTTCCGAAGCGATTTGGTGTTGAATTCGTGGCTGGAGACCTGTCTCTGGAACTTCCAATTCTCGCCGTCGGTGTTGAATATGCCGTCGCCGAGAAAGTCTTTTAAATGAGCTTTGAAGAAATCGCCCTTTTCGTAATTGGCGAAGTTGGATTTGAGAATGTGCTGCACGTTGGCGGGATTGGCAGTGATGACGATGGTGCGGCCGAAGGTGTGGCGGAGGGGGAAAGTTAGAGTGGGGGTGGATTTCACAATCTCCGATGACCATTGCGAGAAATTTTCTCTGTTTTCGTAGATTGCGAAGGATGAACCGATTATTGGGTATGATTTTGGTAGATTGCTGGGGAGTGTGGGTTTGGATTTGGATTTTGAATTTGATTTGAGTATGATGATGAAGATTAACAGAGGGAGAATTGTGCAGAAGATTATTGAAGTTGAGAAATGGAAGTCCATGGTTTTTTGTATGCTTGTGAGGATTCTAGTTTACAAATTGATACTCTGGGTTGGTATTTATTTAAAAAAAGGGGAGTATCTAGTAGTGTAAGCTTTTATTTAATTATAAAAAGCCGTCATTTGTTAGACAAAAAGTACCCATCTTACAATTTTATAAAGTAATTGTGTATAGAGTTGTTAAACGAATTGAGCTGCTCGTGAGCTCTGCTCGATATGACTCGAGCTCGACTGAACGAATTCATTAAATGAGTCGAGTTTGAGTTCGTTAGATACTCAATTAACTAACGAGCCGACTCGAGCTCGACTCGTTAGACTCAATATCTATTTTTTTTTCTTTTAATTTTTTTAGGCTCGTTAGACTTGACTCGACTCGATATGCTCGTTAGAGATGTTAACGAGTCGAGCATCGAGGCGATTTGGAATGACAAGAAAGAAGTCGTAGTGTGCGATTTTGTACAAATCATGCTAGTGAACAATGACACAACACATAAATTAACAAAACTAGCCGTGAACTCTTCTACTTCTCAAGATTGGAGTGAAGTAGAGATCTTGGAACATTGACAAAAGTAAAAAAAAAAAAAAAACTAGAGTTGGTGAGTATTAAATTCATGGATGATGGATGTATAATGAAAAAGAGAATTAAAAATTTGTGTTTAATCTTACTTAACGAGCAATTACTTTGACTTTAACATATATTGGGACTCATTCGCGAATGAACTATGCTCTAGTTGGGATTTTACTATATTATTTACTATGATTGTGATTGTATGTTTATGTTTGTTGTATAGTGTGCTAAGTAATGGGGGTGGGTCAAACACAAAATGGTTAAATTAATTGATGTACGTGCCTCAATTATTTAACAAATTTTCATCTCTTTGAATGCTTCTACAAATTATATGTAAAGAGTGATGAATGGCAAAGTGGAATATTGTTTCGTTAATTTTTGTATTGAGACTTACAAATGGACACTTATGTATGGAAAAAACAAATGGTTGATAGGTTCTTGTTAGTAGAATGTTTCGTTAGTTTTTGAATTGAGAATTACAAATGGACTTTTATAGATTATAAAATAAATTGTTGATAGATTCTTGTTGGAGAATAAAAGGAGTATATATCAAATACATACAAGAATTTACTTTAAAAAGAAAAAAAAGTGGTAGATTTGAAGAGGAAAATGACTCGTCCCTCCTCTCATCTACTTTTCATGTTGTTTAAATTTTCTTGGCTAATTTTTTGTGATTTCACCTATACATACTTCTTTGTACCTGTCTAAATTGTGAAAAAGAAAATCACATTTTTTAATTTTTCGCAATTTTCTTTCTCTATAAATTTAGTTTTTTTGGTGTCTTTAACGCAATTTTTAAATTATAAAATATTAAAGATTCACTTATTATGAAAAATATGGATGATTTGACGAGTTTAGAAGAAGTCTGGAGTTGTCTCTCCTTAATTAAGGGGAAGAAGGTTATGGCAATTGTGAAAAACTAAAATTCGACGGAGAGAAATTCCTACGTCGTTGGGAGGCGTTTCTCCTCGACTAAGGAGAAAAAGGTTGGTAGAAGAGAGTTGTATTTAGGGTTGGCAACGGGGCGGTAATGGCCTGTCCCAGGACCTGCCCGCCAAAAAAAATTATATACGTTACCCGCCCCGCCTCGCCATCACTTTAAAAAAAAAAAAAACTGTTATTTAAATAAAATAGCACATTTAAAATCGGCTCTTATAATCACAATAAAACATCAATTCCAATATCAAATAAAACATAAAATCTTAAAAAAACATACATATTGTTCAATGCAAAATTATCCTAATAAAATCAAATGCATAACACAATTAATATCTCAATTCTCAACACTCGTTGATAGATAATTCTTCATGTACGTCTTCTTCCTTGAATTAGAAAGGTAGAAAACATATGTGCGTGTGTATTTTATGTTACTGTGTAAACCCTAAAATTAGAATTTATAAAGTTTTTTTAATATATACTCCGTATTTATTATATTAATATATATATTATATATATTTTTTAATTATTATATATATGCGGGTCGGGTATATACAATCCCATTACCCGTCCCATACCCGATGGGTATTCGTTGACCGGGTATTTATCCGTCCCGAAACTCGTTTGATCGGATATTTACCCGTCCTGTGCGGGCCGATTTCATGCGGGTTCGAATTTTTACCCGTCCCATTAACAACCCTAGTTGTATGGAAGTGATAGAGGAGTAATTCACACATGCTTTTTTGTTATATTTGTGTTAGCCCACACAATTCAGAGCATGAGACCCGCTTTAATACCATCCACATATTGAAGTGCACCAAATGAGTGGAAGCTAGTCACGTTCCTAGTGAAATTCTATCTTAAAACCAATTGATAATGGGAGGAGTAACTTACTAGATTTATATGTTAGTCTCATTTTTTTCCATATTTCGATATAAGACAACTCTTACGCGATATTTATTATTCATCAAATATATTCAAGAGTTAATCACCTAAAATAACAACTTTTGATAGCCGGAATAAATTAGAACTGATTGATGGATATACATGAAATACACTTTATATCGTGTGCTAAATTTTATTGACATGATTCATTCTGTTTCCTTCTACATTTATTTTTTAGATATAAATTAAGAAATATAATATTAAATGCATAGGGAGTATTTAAAGTTGCGATGGAATTTATCTTTTCATTTTATAATTTTCATGAAATTGTAGAATGATTAAATTTTGAATGAATAGTTATGAAAAGTGAAAGTGTGGTTGGATGTGAAAATTTATAATTGATGTGATATGTCGTTTAAAATGAAAAGGTGTAATTAATTGGTTGTTTTTTTTTTTTAAAGGAATAATTTGTACTCCAGTATGTTGAAATTGAATTTATATTCCGTCAAAAAAAAAAAATTGAATTTATATTGAATAGTTTGTAGATGAAATTGAATTGTAGTTTCATTATGTAACTCTAATTATAGGCATCTCATACGATGTATTGATGTACTACCTTCTTAAAACTAAAATAAATGGGTAATGAATAGAGTGTTCGGGATAATTTTATAGTTTTATAATTTTTTATAAATAAAGTAAAGTAAATGATTGAATTGAGGGTAAAAATTATACTTTCTTCTTTCAAGTTAGATTGTGCATTTATTAAAAATAGATGTCACAATTTAAATTGTGCATTTCCCTATTTGACAATAAAACAAAATTTCATTTTAAATCATATTCTTCAAACATCTCAAAATTACATCACAAGAACTCTACTTTATTATTCCCAATGTTTTATTATTTACTTTATTACTTAAAAGACTTTCAGATTGTGTTTGGATGAAGGGATTTAAGTATGAATTTTAAATCTATAATCTACATACACCCCACTTGTTTGGATTAAAAAGTAAATTAATGGATTTAAAAAATACTTAGCATCTTTTTTTAGTTAAAATTGAGAGAATTTTAAATCCTTACAAAAACCATGTCATTTGATCCATCTATTTTTAAATCCTTTCATTTGAAATAACTCCTCAAATCAAATCCGTCTATGCAAACACAACCTTATATTTTCTATCTTATCTCTTTAATAGTATTAATAAACAACTCTCACATTAAACTACGCCATAAATACTAACTTTGACACTTTCCGAAACTTTCACACCCTTAAAATAAAAACCCTTTTATAAACTTCACCCTTACTATATCCTCAATTTTATACAAATGTCATTACTTTTTCTTCACACTTACACAAAAAATCAACTCATTTCTTTACTTTATACTTACTCCTCAAAATCTCCACTAAATTTTTGTGTGTCACTTCACATGTGAAAGTAATCACCGGACTAAGAGAATAATAAACAACTCTCAAATAAAATTACCATAAATAATAAATGCACAATGTAACTTGAAATTGGAAAGACTAATATTTTATTTAAATACATAAATATTGTGAGAATGTACCTACAATGGAAGGACCATAAGAGTAACATAAATACAACTTAACTAATAATGGATAGCATTAAGGTACATAACACTCCAATAAATCACATAAGATAAATCTTGATTAAACCCTCTCCTCAATCCTCACCGGAAACCCACCCTTCATTTTTGCCGTCAATTCCGTTATAAACACAGGCTCCTCCCCTTTCACCACCACCGGCACCACCTTAAACCGCCGCACGACGGCCGCAACCACCCTCTTCATCTGCAAGAAAGCCATCTCTTTCCCAAGACAAATCCTTGGCCCAGCCTGAAACACAGGGTAAGTAAACGAATCCCTGTTCACAAAACTCCATTTCTCACCCCCTTCCGCCTTCTCCAACCACCGCGAGGGGCGGAACTCCGCCCAATCTTTCCCCCAAACCTTCTCAACTCTTCCCATGGCGTACGGATGATAACTCACCCTCATCCCCTTCTTCACTACCGTTCCATCCGGCAAAACGTCGTCGTTCACCGCTGCTTTTCCGTCAATCGGAACCGGCGGATACAGCCGCATACTTTCACATAATGACGCGTGAGTGTAAATCATGTGTTTCACTTCATCATAACCTGATGATAATGACTCCGATTTCGATTTCTCCTCGATTTCGAGGAGAATTTCGTTTTCGACTTCCGGATGATTCGAAAGCAACCAGAAAAACCAAGTTAAAGCAGCGGAGGTTGTGTCTTTACCTGCTAATATGAAGCTTATCACTATATCAATCACGAAATCTTCATCGGAATGGCCGGAGATTAGGAATCTGGAGAGAAGATCTGATTCAACCGATGATTTCCCCTGTTTTTTGTTCCTGATTAATTCCTTCCCGAATTCCCGAATTTCCTTCACCGCAAACCCTAGCTGCTTCTCCGATTCGAAATTTAGGGCTTTTTTAATTCTCCAGGAATTGGGGATAACAGATCTAAGCCTATTCGTGGAGAGCTTCACCGCCTTCTCGAAAGCCACCGCGAACTTCTCCTCCGGCAGAGACGGCGAGAGGTACTCCGGATCATACCCGAACGCGATTTTACAAACATTATCGAACGCGAATCGCTGAAGAATGTCTTGAAAATCGAGCACGGTTTTTTCAGCTGCGGCGTTTTGTAAGATTGGAATCAGGCGATCGGAGAGCTCGGTATCGACGGCGGTTTCGATGAATTTCTTAAGCGACTTGGTGTTGAATTCGTGGCTGGAAACTTGGCGCTGGAATTTCCATTTCTCGCCGTCGGTGTTGAATATACCGTCGCCGAGAAAGTCTCGTAAATTGGTTTTGAAGAAATCGCCCTTGTCGTAGTTGCTAAAGTTGGATTTGAGAATGTGCTCCACGTTGGCGGCGTTGGCCGTGATGACGATTCGCCGGCCGAAGTTCCGGTGGAGAGTGAAGGTGAGATTGGGGGTGGATGTTACAATTTCCGATGACCATTGCACGAATCTGTGCTGGTTTTTCAAAATTGAGGGGAGTGAGCCGATTATTGGGTATGATTTTGGTAGATTTGAATGGGAAATGGGCTTGGATTTGGATTTGACTTTGGTAAAGATGAATAGAAACAGAGGAACAATAATGCAGAAGAGAAGTGAATATGAAAAGTGGAGATCCATTAGAGAACAGAAAATGTTGGATATTTTATGATTTTGTGACATATTTGGTGAAAAGAGGTATTTATAAAGGATAGTTAGACATAGTGTGTAAAGAAAGAGACGTACACATAACACACACTTTCTCTCTTCCGTTTTAAATTAATACTGTTTGACCTTGAAGTTTGATGTGCTAGTAGTTCATACGGTAAGGGTATGTTTGTTTTGGGATTATGTAGGATGAGGGAGATGAAGATGGAGAAATCTTAAATGGAGAAATCTTGATAAATAGTAATTGTGTGTGTTTGTTTTGGGATGTTAAGTAGAATAGAATGTAGCTTTATGTCAAATCAATTGTGTAAGAGTGTGATGTTGTATTAATATAATATAATACTCCCTCCCTCCGTCCCACTATAAGTTTTCCTATGATAAAATAATAAGAGAAAATTTATAAAAAGGGTCATTTAGACACCTAGCTTCTTAATAAATGACAACTACTATAATCTTTTTTAAAAAGGACAAAAACGCATGTTAATAACCCATTATACCCTTATATTTAAATATGGAAATTAATTTATTAATTTAATAATTAAATAACAAGTCTTCATCTTCCTTATTTGTCCCATAGATTCAACCACATACTTCTTCAATTGATTATCAACATTGGCAAATGTTACCTGATCCAGGCGCTCATCATCATCATTCTCAAAGTTTCTGCTGCGTAAGGTAACGTTAGTTTATTGCATCGTCTTCTTCACAACGAAATCGTCTATTGCCTCAACGAACCCTTCCTTTTGATAATTAATTGCACTCTCAGAATCCAAATCAATGTTTAGATTTCCTGCACAGTCAGATTCTTCGATCGGCTGCTTGTTGCTTTTAGGGATTGGAATCGAGATTAGGGCTTCACGATCGGCAGGGTGATGCTTAGAGGCTTGTTCCTCTCTTTCAACGACGGCCATGGCTATAAGGTCTCGTCTCCTTTGCTCTTCCATAATTGTTTCCTCGATCTGTTCTTTCGACTGCACATGATCAAGAGACTTTCCACGCGATCTTTTCTTTATATTCCTAGGGGATTCAAACTTCACCAATTTCTTCATTATGGATGACGGACGCGAAGCCGCCGGAGATACAGTAGTCTTCCCCACGCCGGAGGTGGGCCTTTGACGACGATTTTATCGCATAGGAGTGGGGCGACGCAGCGTATGGTCCACATGGGAACCATTAATCCGGTCAGATGAAGAGTTTTGCCAAGGGTATGATTTTTAATTCCACACGTACACACATAATTTGCAAAGAATTTATGATTTTTTGAGATGATTTTAATTTAGGTTCAATTTTGCTCTGTTTTCGTGTAATTGTGATGATTTACGTGAGCGTTGCTGAAATGTAGTTCATGATTATTTGTTATTGGTTTGGTCAAGGGATAATGCAGATCTTATTTTGCATATGTATACGTATTTTTGCATAATCACATTCTAATATGAAGACACCGTACTATTTTTTCTGCATTATTCATTTTATTATCCAGTTTTAGATTTCATTGTTCTGCATTATTCATTTTATTATGCAGTTTTAGATTTCATTGTTCTGCATTATTCATTTTATTATGCAGATTTGGATTTTATATTAATTTTTCAACCATGGTCTAGGGAGCAAAATGTTCTTCTCACTTCTCACTTCGTCTTCTTCCGTACTTCACAGTTTCCTTTCTTCACAAATTGAAAAACCCCAAAATTATGCACAAAATTAAGGACTTCTGTCCGGTGTTGTTGAGGAAGTTTAATTTTTGGAAGGTTTTAATTAATTGCGTAATTCGGGGGATTTAATAAGCTGATAGACACGTTTTTAAATTTCAAACATTTAAAGATTTTCTCCATATTAATTTCCGAAATTAGATATTAAGGGCATGATGGTACATTTATGTTCCATTTTGTCCTTATTCTGAAACTATTTTGAATCATGTCTTTATTTAAAAAAACACTAGGTGAAATGACTTTTTATGTGAAATCCTCATAAAATAATAGATAAAGTGTAAGTGATGTGATTGAGAGAGAGAAAATCATATGTCAAAAATGGAAAAAAATGAAATGAGAAACTTATTGTGGGACATCCATAAGGAAAGTGGGAAACTTATAGGGGGGCGGAGGGAGTATAATTTTATGTCAAATCAATTAATAAGAGTGAATGATGTTGTATTATTATAATAGTAGAATATATAGGAGTGGATGGAAATGGATGTTGAAATCCGGATGTGAAATCCCGAACTAGAACAAGACGGTAGACGTTACGTCCCACGTCCGGACGTGTGAGTTTCAAAACAAACATGCCCTTAGTGTTTTTTTTATAAGCAAAAAGGATTACTCCTTACTTTTTTTTTTTTTTTTTGCACTGATGTTAAGAAAAATGATTAAATAAATTGATGTGATTGAGATAGAGAGAAAAATTAAGATATAAAGTAAGGTGTAATAATAAAAAATAAAAAATATTTACAAAAATAGTATGAAAAACTTATAGGCGAAATTACCAAAATGGTAAAATGAAAAACTTATAGACGAACGAAGGGAGTAGTTTTATTATTGCACGAACAAATCGAGTTTGGTAATCCCTCGTCGTGCAATCTCTGCACAACCGCCAAAGGAAATCCCTCACTCGAGGCGGTACATGTAGCTTCCAAATTTGATTCCAATTCCCTCTACCCGGAAACTGGGGTCGAAATCCAAAGAGGTGGCCAATTGGTAGGCCGATTTCATTGTGTAAACTTCCTTGCTCGAGGGATCCCATGTAACTCTGTCTACTGCTCCAACAGGGTGAAGCGGCATTTTAGTGATTCTTTGGACATCCTCCGGGAGTACATGTTGCAAGAGATCAATGCCCATTCTCGTGATTCTGGATCAAATAAAGCGGACACGTGGAGGTCCTCCAACCTTTCCGACCGCACAAAAAAATATCATGTCTCCGCTACCCAAGGGTCGTCCCAGATATTGATAGACTCCCCCGACCTGATTTTCCTTCGCAGCCCGGCTCGAATTAGGTCCCTACTCGCATGGACGCTAGCCCATGTATAGCTTAGATTCCAGCCCAAAGCAGAATTCTAGAAATCACCTCTATTGAAATATCGTGCCTTAAGCACCCGACAGACCAAAGCTTTAGGATCATTAACCAACCACCATCCCATCTTGCTCAACATTGCAAGATTGAATTTGTGCAGGTCTCGAAAACCCCTTCCTCCCTCCATTTTATTCACACATAAGCTGTCCCATCGCAGTCTATTTATACCTTTTGATGCGTCCGTCGAATTTCCCTACCAAAACTTATTTATCATAATATGTAGTTCATTTGTGTTAAAAGAAGATAAAAATAAATATTCTTTCGTTTCGTTATTAGTTGAACATTTACTATTTATACAGATTTTAATATAAGAATTGTTTATTAGTATTAAAGGTGATAAAATGACTTTTTAAGAGGAATATAATGGCTAATTAAACTTTATTGGAGATGAAATCTTTAGTTAGCATGTGAAAAATAATGACATGTGGTGTAAATAAGAGATGTTTGAGTGAGTTTTTTTTTCGAGTCCAGTGATTTTTTTTTTTAAAGGAGTAAAAAATTACTCCCTCCGTCCCGGTATAAATTTTCCACTTCTTTTGGGTGTTTTGATTAAGGAATATGATAAAATAATAGATGTAGGACAAGTGATGTGATGGTGAGAGAGAAAATAATAGATTAGTATGAAATGAAGTATGATAAAATAATAGATAAAGTGTAAGTAATGTGATTGAGAGAGAGAAAATAATTTACCAAAAATGGAATGAGAAACTTATAGTGGGACATTAAAAAAAGGAAAGTGGGAAACTTATAGTGAAACAGATGTAGTACTATTTTTTCCAAATAAGAAAATGTTCAATTAATAATGAGACAAATGTTCAAGTAATAATTGGATGGAGTGTATTCCATAATAAGTTTCATAGGTAAGTGTAGAGTAGATGGACAAAATAAGTTTTATAGGTAGATGGATTTACATATTAAAAAAGTTTAAGGGGTAATTTTATAAACTTTTATGTATCAAGTAAATGAATGAGTTAACTTTTGTGTGTATATATAGAAAAAAAATAATAACATTTAATTAAAATTGATGATAGTGTAAGAATTAAATTTATAAATAATTTTCTTTTTAAAAAACGTGAATGTATTTGTGGAATGGGTGGAGCAACGTAAGTCATGAGTCATAAGGGAAGTTTCATTTGAGTGAGACGTTTATTACCTGCATAAGATTTGACCAAGAGCTTCTAGATCCATTTATGGAAGAAGAAAACTCAAAATTGGTCAACTGCTTGTTTTGGTTTCACACATCCGTGGTCCACAAGGCATGAATACGAATCTAATTTGGATCTAGGTTTTGGACTACAAAAACACATTATTATTATTATTTAAAAAAAAATAGACATAAATACCAAATTTTTTTAATTTATTCATAAAAATTTACAAAACTATCATTTAAAACTCTGCTCACTACTCATTTTTTTTTAAATGGTGCACACTTAGATAATGTTTGATTAGAAATTACCACATTGGAACTGAAAAAAATGGATGTAACTTTATGTCAAATAAAAAATAATGTTATAATATTTTATTTGTGTAAATTTATTATAATGAATGGTAAAGTCTAGTATGCACTCGAGTGCATGTTATGCACCCTAGTCATGTTGCACTTTTCAGTTTTACTGACTTACACTTTTGGTAAATGGTGTTGAACTTTTCAATTATTACTAAAAATATTATTATACAGTTTAATAATTGAAAAGTGCAACACCATTTACCAAAAAGTGTAAGTCAGTAAAACTGAAAAGTGCAACATGGACTAGGGTGCATAGCATGCACTCGAGTGCATAGCAGACCAACCCATAATGAATTGATATTTTAATTTAAAAAAGATTGGATTGAATACAATCAATTTAAATTCAAAATTGATTAATCTCAAACTAAATACGTCTTTTAGAGGTGTGAATTGCTCGGAGACCGACTGTCCGAGGGGGAGTATTATGTTCATGCTATATTTGTTTCTAGATTCTCAAGTGAATTATTAGACTTCAATTCTAAATCTTTGTTTATTTGGATTTTTTGGTCTATCCAACTCAAGACTCTCTACCTTCAAAAAAAAAAAAAAAAACAAAACTCAAGACTCTCTCTCCGCCTACCATCTACTCCCTCTGAAAATAAGTTTTTCATTTTCTTTTTTTATGTTTAGATTAAAAAATATAATAAAATAATAGATGTAATACAAGTGATGTCATGATGAGAGAAAAAATAATACTCCAGATTAATATGAGATAGAAATATGATAAAATAGATAAAGTATAAGTGATGTTGATTGAGAGTGAAAAAATATTAATCTATTAAAAATAAAATGAAGAACTTATTGTGAAACATCTAAAAAAAATGAAAATGAAAATGAAAAACTTATTATAATGGGATGGAGGGAGGATATTTTATTAACACAATTTTGAATACACTATTAATTATCTATAATCTATCACATTATTATTATTATAATCTAACTCAATACTTCGTCTCTCGTCCCATCATCTAGTTTTACAATATAATAAGTCAAATACATCTTTTATTTTAAAATCTTATAAAATTCAACTATACATTTTACTTTATTTCAAATTGATGTGACCTCATCAAATTCACATGAATGAATGAGAGAGAACACATTCAAAAAGATATTTAAAATGAGAAATACCTAAATGAGATCCTTGAAATTCTTTGAGTGATTGATAAGGATGGAGGAGGACGATGGTTGTTGGGACCTGCACGAAAACCGGGCCGGAGGGGTGTCCGGCGACGGACCTTCGACGCTCAAGTCAGTAATGAAGATGATGAATAATAGAGAGAGAAAGTCTCTTCTTATGAGAGTGAGCTTAAGAATGTAACAATGAGAGAGATGGTTTATATACTTTTGTACCTGAGGGGTAGAATGGTAATTATACTTTCTAGGTTTTTTTTACAAATAGTGTCACGTCATAGTACGGCTCTGACACACTTTGATTATTTTAAGTAGTGTGCACACATTTGCAAAGATATTCTGACATGCCAAGATTGCGTGCTCTTTAGCTTGGCTCATAAGCTTTGATGCTAACATCCTCAATCAGAGCCTCGTCTCAGGTCCTGGCTCCAGGTCCTCGCCTCAAATCAGAGGACCAATTTTGTTCCCTGGAAACTTATTCAGTTCAGATCCTGAGATGATCTGAACTCAATATCTGGACCACGTCTTGGGTCTGACAGTGAACTCTACTAAGATAAGTTGGTCTAGTTTTAGCCCAATTTTGCCACAGTGCATTATCAAATAGAGGGGTTCTCTATATCAGTTCTTAATTTGGGATCAGATCATAACATATTTTTTACTGGAGGTGAAACCTCTTTAGATCCTGATCCTAAGTGGAAGAGGTCGTCATCTACCTTGGTTCCTAATCTTTAACTCTCCTCTTGAACTCAGTTCCTATGGAATCTTCTATAAGGATCAGACCTGGTGCCGAAAACCTTTTGGGACGAGCTATTACTGTTCCTGTTCTGGGGAGTCGGAGGAGCCAAACTCACGGGCCCTTCTCTCAGACCAATGCAAGGAAGAGGTTTTTGATTTATCAGATCCCTTGTTGAGATATGACATCATTATGTCATATCATCCACCCCCCATATTCTGGGCCATTATATGCTCTTATAAATGGTTCAGAATAATTTCTTTCAAGTGCTAAGTTCTTTTCTCAAGAAAAGATTTTGGGGTTTTGATCACGAATCTCTTTACTTCACAATATTTTCTCTTGAAAATATTTAATGATTAGGAACCACATCTGGGGTTCTGATCCTGATCACGGATCTCTTTACTTCACAATATTTTATTTTGAAAATATTTAACGCTTAGAATCCACATCTTGAATTCTGATCCTGATCAAGGATCTCTTTACTTCACAATATTTTCTCTTGAAAATATTTAATGCTTAGGATCGAACTACATCCGGGGTTCTGATCCTAATCACGGATCTCTTTACTTCACAATATTTTCTTTTGAAAATATTTAATCGCTTAGGACCCACATCTTGGGTTCTGATCCTGATCAAGGATCTCTTTACTTCACAATATTTTCTCTTGAAAATATTTAATGCTTAAGACCCACATCTTGAGTTCTGATCTTGATCACAGATCTCTTTACTTCACAATATTTTCTCTTGAAAATATTTTGACATCTTGAACCCACATCTTGGGTTCTGATCCTGATCACGGATCGTTTATCTTCACAATATTTTCTCTTGAAAATATTTTTAACGTCTTGAACCCACATCTTGGGTTCTGATCCTGATCACGGATCCTTTAGCTTCTCAATATTTTCTCTTGAAAATATCTTGACAACTTGTACCCACATCTTAGGTTCTGATCCTGATCACGAATCTCTTTACTTCACAATATTTTCTCTTGAAAATATTTAACGCTTAGGACCCACATCTTGGGTTCTGATCCTGATTAAGGATCACCACTTCTAAAATGTTTCGGCCTCTCATCTTGGGTTCTGATCCTGATCACGGATCTCTTTACTTCACAATATTTTCTCTTGAAAATATTTAATGCTTAAGACCCATATCTTGGGTTCTGATCCTGATCACAGATCTCTTTACTTCACAATATTTTCTCTTGAAAATATTTTGACATCTTGAACCCACATCTTGGGTTCTGATCCTGATCACGGATCGTTTATCTTCACAATGTTTTATCTTGAAAATATTTTTAACGTCTTGAACCCACATCTTGGGTTCTGATCCTGATCACGGATCCTTTAGCTTCTCAATATTTTCCCTTGAAAATATATTGACAACTTGTACCCACATCTTAGGTTCTGATCCTGATCACTGATCTCTTTACTTCACAATATTTTCTCTTGAAAATATTTAACGCTTAGGACCCACATCTTGGGTTCTGATCCTGATTAAGGATCAGCACTTCTAAAATGTTTCGGCCTCTCATCCTGATCACGAATCATTTATCTTCACAATATTTTCTGAGTAAACAATTTTTCAGATCCTGAACTCAAATCTTGAGTTCTCTTCTCAATCTCAAAAATTGAAAAAATTTCTGAGTGCATAATTTTTCGGATCCCGAAGTCAGATCTTGAGTTCTCTTCTCATCCTCAGAAAATTGAAAAATTTTCTGAGTGCATAATTTTTCAGATCCTGAACTCAGATCTTGAGTTCTCTTCTCATCCTCAAAAAATTGAAAAAATTTCTGAGTGAACAATTTTTCAGATCTTGAGTTCTCTTCTCATCCTCAATTTTTTTTTCTTTTCTGAGTGAACAATTTTTCAGATCCCGAACTCAGATCTTGAGTTCTCTTCTCCTCCTAAAAAAATTGAAAAAATTTCTGAGTGATCAATTTTTTAGATCCCGAACTCAGATCTTGAATTCTCTTCTCATCCTCAGAAAATTGAAAAATTTTAAGAGTGAACAATTTTTCAGATCCTGAACTCAGATCTTGAGTTCTCCTCTCAATCTCAAAAAATTGAAAACTTTTCTAAGTGCATAATTTTTCAGATCCTGAAATCAGATCTTGAGTTCTCCTCTCAATCTCAAAAAATTGAAAAATTTTCTAAGTGCATACTTTTTCAGATCTTGAGTTCTCCTCTCAATCTCAAAAAATTGAAAAATTTTCTGAGTGCATACTTTTTCAGATCCTGAACTCAGATCTTGAGTTCTCTTCTCATCCTCAAAAATTTGAAATTTTTTTCTGAGTGAACAATTTTTCAGATCCTGAACTCAGATCTTGAGTTCTTTTCTCATCCTCAAAAAATTGAATATTTTTCTAAGTGCATAATTTTTCAGATCCTGAACTCAGATCTTGAGTTCTCTTCTCAATCTAAAAAAATTGAAAAATTTTCTGAGTGCATACTTTTTCAGATCCTGAACTCAGATCTTGAGTTCTCCTCTCAATCTCAAAAAATTGAAAAATTTTCTGAGTGCATACTTTTTCAGATCCTGAACTCAGATCTTGAGTTCTCCTCTCAATCTCAAAAAATTGAAAAATTTTCTGAGCGCATACTTTTTCAGATCCTGAACTCAGATCTCGAGTTCTCTTCTCATCCTCAAAAAATTGAATTTTTTTTATGAGTGAACAATTTTTCAGATCCTGAACTCAGATCTTGAGTTCTTTTCTCAATCTCAAAAAATTGAAAAATTTTCTGAGTGAACAATTTTTCAGATCCCAAACTCAGATCTTGAATTCTCTTCTCATCTTCAGAAAATTGAAAATTTTTCTGAGTGAACAATTTTTCAGATCCTGAACCCAGATCTTGAGTTCTGATCCGGGTCTCCACTTCTCAATATTTTCTCTTGAAAATATTTAATGTTTTAGACCCACATCTTGGGTTCTGATCCCGGTTAAGGGATCTCTGCTTCTCAATATTTTCTCTTGAAAATATTTAAGTGTTTCAAACCCGGCCACATCTTGGGTTCTGATCCCGGTTAAGGGATCTCTGCTTCTCAATATTTTCTCTTGAAAATATTTAAGTGTTCAGACCCACATCTTGGGTTCTGATCCCGGTTAGGGATCTCTTCTTCTCAATATTTTCTCTTGAAAATATTTAAGTGTTCCAGACCCACATCTTGGGTTTTTATCCCGGTTAAGGGATCTCTGCTTCTCAATATTTCTCTTGAAAATATTTAAATGTTCAGACCCACATCTTGGGTTCTGATCCCAGTTAAGGGATCTCTGCTTCTCAATATTTTTCCTTGAAAATATTTAAGTGTTCAGACCCACATCTTGGTTTCTGATCCCGGTTAAGGGATCTCTGCTTCTCAATATTTTTCCTTGAAAATATTTAAGTGTTCAGACCCACATCTTGGTTTCTGATCCCGGTTAAGGGATCTCTGCTTCTCAATATTTTCTCTTGAAAATATTTAAGTGTTTCAGACCCACATCTTGGGTTCTGATCCCGGTTAAGGGATCTCTGCTTCTCAATATTTTCTCTTGAAAATATTTAAGTGTTCAGACCCACATCTTGGGTTCTGATCCCGGTTAGGGATCTCTTCTTCTCAATATTTTCTCTTGAAAATATTTAAGTGTTCCAGACACACATCTTGGGTTCTGATCCCGGTTAAGGGATCTCTGCTTCTCAATATTTCTCTTGAAAATATTTAAATGTTCAGACCCACATCTTGGGTTCTGATCCTGGTTAGGGATCTCTTCTTCTCAATATTTTCTCTTGAAAATATTTAAGGTTTCAGACCCACATCTTGGGTTCTGATCCCGGTTAGGGATTTCCTTTTCTCAATATTTTCTCTTGAAAATAATTATGGTTTCAGACCCACATCTTGGGTTCTGATCCCAGTTAAGGAATCTATGCTTCTCAATATTTTCTCTTGAAAATATTTAATGTTTTAGACCCACATCTTGGGTTCTGATCCCGGTTAGGGATCTCTTCTTCTCAATATTTTCTCTTGAAAATATTTAAGTGTTCCAGACCCACATCTTGGGTTTTTATCCCGGTTAAGGGATCTCTGCTTCTCAATATTTCTTTTGAAAATATTTAAATGTTCAGACCCACATCTTGGGTTCTGATCCCAGTTAAGGGATCTCTGCTTCTCAATATTTTTCCTTGAAAATATTTAAGTGTTCAGACCCACATCTTGGTTTCTGATCCCGGTTAAGGGATCTCTGCTTCTCAATATTTTTCCTTGAAAATATTTAAGTGTTCAGACCCACATCTTGGTTTCTGATCCCGGTTAAGGGATCTCTGCTTCTCAATATTTTCTCTTGAAAATATTTAAGTGTTTCAGACCCACATCTGGGGTATGATCCCGGTTAAGGGATCTCTGCTTCTCAATATTTTCTCTTGAAAATATTTAAGTGTTCAGACCCACATCTTGGGTTCTGATCCCGGTTAGGGATCTCTTCTTCTCAATATTTTCTCTTGAAAATATTTAAGTGTTCCAGACACACATCTTGGGTTCTGATCCCGGTTAAGGGATCTCTGCTTCTCAATATTTCTCTTGAAAATATTTAAATGTTCAGACCCACATCTTGGATTCTGATCCTGGTTAGGGATCTCTTCTTCTCAATATTTTCTCTTGAAAATATTTAAGGTTTCAGACCCACATCTTGGGTTCTGATCCCGGTTAGGGATCTCCTTTTCTCAATATTTTCTCTTGAAAATAATTATGGTTTCAGACCCACATCTTGGGTTCTGATCCCAGTTAAGGAATCTATGCTTCTCAATATTTTCTCTTGAAAATATTTAATGTTTTAGACCCACATCTTGGGTTCTGATCCCAGTTAAGGGATCTCTGCTTCTCAATATTTTCCCTTGAAAATATTTAAGTGTTCAGACCCACATCTTGGGTTTTGATCCCGGTTAAGGGATCTCTGCTTCTCAATATTTTCCCTTGAAAATATTTAAGTGTTCAGACCCACATCTTGGGTTCTGATCCCGGTTAAGGGATCTCTGCTTCTCAATATTTTCTCTTAAAAATATTTAAGTGTTTCAGACCCACATCTTGGGTTCTGATCCCGATTAAGGGATCTCTGCTTCTCAATATTTTCTCTTGAAAATATTTAAGGTTTCAGACCCACATCTTGGGTTCTGATCCCGGTTAGGGATCTCTTCTTCTCAATATTTTCTCTTGAAAATATTTAAGTGTTCCAGACCCACATCTTGGGTTATGATCCCGGTTAAGGGATCTCTGCTTCTCAATATTTCTCTTGAAAATATTTAAATGTTCAGACCCACATCTTGGGTTCTGATCCCGGTTAGGGATCTCTTCTTCTCTGATTAGTTTTCTTTGTAACTCCCCTCTCTCTTCTTCATCTAGACTTTGCAAAGTATTTATACTCCTCGGGGAGTTGTTTATACTCTGAAGCGAGCAGATCTTGCTTTTTCAGAGTTAGATTTTATACTCTTCACTAAGTTATTTATACTCCTCGGGGAGTTATTTATACTCCGAATATAAGGAGCAGTACTTGCTCATTCAGAGTTAGATTTTATACTCTTCACTGAGTTGTTTATACTCCTCGGGGAGTTATTTATACTCCGAATATAAGGAGCGGCACTTGCTCATTCAGAGTCAGATTTTATACTCTTCACTGAGTTGTTTATACTCCTCGGGGAGTTTACTCATTTTTGTATAAGTTGCTCTGAAGTAGTGGTAAGGAAAAGCTGCTTTCATCAGTTCCCTGTCTCATTGAGATCTCCAAAATACAAACTATTACAAGATTAAAAATAACTAAAAACAATATTTTGAATAAGCAAATGAAATTTCAATGCTGAGACTTGCCTAATATCCTCTAACAATGATATGCTTAGCTTACTTACAATCGAGAGACGAGTCACTTCTTTGTCGCCTTTCTTCATTATCTTGTACATTCCTCTCAGTTTCCCTCCTCGTCTCTTCTTCTACCATTCTTTTCTTATTTCTTGGGAACTTCTCCTCGGAATCGGGGTTCCTCTCCTTCCCATTTCTCACGTCAGATCCCGGGTCCTTGCATTAACACTTTCGCGAACATGAGGTTGAACATACTCTTCTTTCGAGTTATATTTTCCTTCTTCTTCTAGCAGGGGCACAAATTTCTCTTCTATTCTCTCAGGACCTCTCTTCGCTGGCCTCTGAACCATTAACCCTTGTTTGGATTCTTTTAGATTAGCTAATTTCGTGACAGATATGTGATACACGCGTTATGCAACACTAAATAAACAACCGCAAGTGTACGGTGTCTATTGTAGCATGATAAGCACAAGGTCGATCCCACGAGAAGGTTAAGCGTAAAAGGGTAGTTTGCTAGTCGAGTTCTAAATAGACGTGATCGATAAATTGAGTGGTGTGAATTACTCTAAAATTACCTAACTATGTGTCACCAATAAGTAATGAAGAGTAAATACAAAATCGATCAATTAACATGCAAAGTAAGAAAACGAAGGTAAAATGGATAAAAACTCAAAGAGAAAAGGTGGGTTCCAAGGCAATTGTAGTATTTAGACGTCCGTTTATGAGAGTTATCTCGTTTAAAGGGCCATTAAGGTTATCTCATATAAGGTGGTCGCAAAAGAAGAACTAATCGATCTCTCGATACAAATTAATCCAAAGATGCAATGTAATATAAGCTCGTATGTCTACATCACAAACATTACACCATCTAAAAATAGCTCCTAAGACCATTCGATTCCCTCTCCGATAATTAATCCTCTCTCGAGATCATAATAATACCGGGTTGCACATTCGCATACGATTAAATGGAATAAATCTCTCGATACTACCCCAATTAACAATGGATCAAGCAAATCATTATGGCCACTAACAACATGCTTTGCAATGGATAATTGAATATGCAAATAAGAAATAAACACCAATTAAAGCAAGAAATTACTCATAAACATCAATCCAAATCTCTACAATGCCTTAGAACCACAAGTTTTTAGCTAACTACAAACATAATCAAATTACAAATTCCAAATGAAATAACTAAATAAAAAGGGAAAGAAAGAGAAAGCTTAGTCTAAGATGTGGTAGGGAATTAAATTCCCAACCTAATGCATCCTCTCTTGCTTGATTTGATGAAGAATTGAGGAAGATATGGCCAAAACACCTCCAAGTATGTGTAACTATGTGTGGATTGGGGGAAGGTGTCTTGGGTTTCAAGAATGAGGCCTTATATAGTGTTGGGGAAGGGTTTGGATGCCAAAATTGCAAGTTGGTACCTCAAAAATGGAGAAAATGGCCAAAATACCCCGAAGTTGATGCGACCCGGCCGGGTGGCTCCCACCCGGGCATGCCACCCGGCCAAAATACGAAGCAACATCAATTTTGGCCTTGCCCGGGTCGAAACCACCCGGCCGGGTGGATTTCACCCGGTCCAAATACGAACTTCCCCAAATTCTGCCCTTGCCCGGGTCGAAATGACCCGCCCGGGTCGTTTTTTACCTGCCCGGGTCGATTCTACCCGGGCATGTTTTTTCGTCCCTTCGTATCTCGAGCTTCCGACCTCCGATTGACTCGATTCTTTTTTTCATTCCACTCCGTTTTTAGAGACGAATCCAACGGTGTACTCCTCTTTCTGATCCAGTCACTTGTGGTATGTGTTTTGCTCCAAATTCCATCGTTTTACCTATAAAATCGACAAAACAATACATTTCTCTCATTTTGACTAAAACAATCATATTCCATGCATAATTCAATGAAATCCACATCAAAATATACTTCACATGTGCATCTAAAACGCGTAAATTCCACCCGAATTAAACTCCCCCAAACTTAAAATGTTGTTTGTCCTCAAACAACTAAGCACTTAAAGCAATGAGGGTGGAATGATCACAATGGAATATTCAATGTAATTCACACATGCAAAGTAGGATGTAATGATATCTCTTTCTCAAAGTGCATTTCTCAATGAAGGTCATAGGCTCACTATTGCAATTCACACTCATGGATCAAAGAATGCATCAACACACAACACATTGTGAATGGGAAACATAATCCAAATGCTCAAGTCCTCTACTCACATGATGGGGTATTTCTCTCAAACACACAAACAAATTAAGGATATTAATGCACTCATCAACCAAATCATGCTATGCAATCACCATATGCTTGCCCAACTTCTACTTTTCTACACACACTCAAATGCTCAACAATGTGATCAATAGGACTTAATCAAGGATGTAACATTGGCTCTTTGGACAAGGTAGGATGAATTTGGGAATTGTGACTCTTCTAGTGGAGGACAAAGCTTGTTGTTTTACAATTTGTGCTTTCACTTTCAAACTTTACAAACTCCATCCTCACTTTTCATTCTTCTTTCTTTCTTTTTCAAGCATTCATCACCTCATCTTTTGAACCATTTTTCTTTTCAAACTTTTGGGGTTCTTTGTCCCTCTTTTCTTTTCCTTGACTTTCTTTTCATCTTTCTCTTTTTTTTTTCTTTCAACTTCTCCAATTTCTCCTTTCACCAAAAATATTCATTCAAGCACATGTTTTCCACTTTGTCTTTTATCCTACACTAGATGTAGGTATCAAAAGCTCAAAAAGGCTAAGTGGTTAACATTGTAGTTTGCCAAGAAAATGAGGAATTAAGCTCAAGGGGCTAACTACGGAAAATTACTTCGGTTTTGGGAAATTTTGGCTAAGTGACTCTTTTAGAACAAGATGGCCTATATCACATCACAAAGTTTCACACAATCATGCTTTCAAACAAGAATTTGGGCAAGTTCTAGGATCACTAGCAACAACATAGTCCACTCTCAAATGAACTAAACCGGATTACATGCTCGATTCAAGGCTCAATTCTCACCGGTTTATTCAATAGGACCCTCACATTCATCAAATGTTCCCAAACAACAACACATCATGCATCCATGCTATCAAAGATCACAAATATGAACACAATCATGATACTATATCCAACATCAATCATGTTTACATTCAAAGCAAATAGACATCACCACAACTACTCAACAGTGGATCCCAATGACTATTCATGCTCACATTTCACCAAGGCTTAACTACCCAATATATGATCAAAACCAACTTAAACAATATAATCATGTGAAGGCCAAATGTGCGCCGGTGCAAAATGTGACACAAGTAGAATGACGAACCGGTGCAAGGGTAACAACTAGTAGAAAAATAAAAGAAAAATAACTCCCCCAAACTTAGAATTTTACTATGTAAAAATTCTAAGTTTGGGGCTACAAGTTGTTACCTCCCTCCTTGCACATCCAATGCTTCTTCAAAGATCACCATTGCAACACTTGCTTCCCTTCTCCAAAGTTGGTTTTGCTTTCTTCTCCATTCTTCAAGATGTGCTATCCATAGTGCTCTTCATCCATACCTACAAAATAGACCAAGCTATCAACACTACTAAAGCAATAAAAACATGAAAGCAATAAAACCTTGGGTTGCCTCCCAAGAAGCGCTATTTTTAACGTCCTATGCCGGACGGTTCTCCTTGAGGGGAATATTAAGTCACCCCATCATCCTCCTTATTCTTGACTTTCTTAGTCCATGCAACCTTCTTAAAACCTTTAAAGCATCCAAAAGCCACTCCATCCGGCTCTTCAATCATGTCATATGAGGTTGATGCCTCATCCATCCCCAAACTTGCACAAGTAGCTTTTCTTGATTTGGGGGAGTTTTTTCCAAAAACTCCCCCAAACTTGGCCTTCTTGCCCATCTCTAATTCCTTATCCTTCTCCTTGGGGTTCTCCTCTACAATATTCATCTTGGGCTCTTCTTCCACCTCCTTTCTCATGGGTATTGGAGGATACTCTCCCTTGGGAAACCCATACTCTCCAGTCTCATCATTTCGGAGTTTGATAGCTCTAAACATGTCAATCGTAACTATCTCTTGGTTCATTCGAAGCTCCAACTCTCCATTCCTCATATCAAGAATAACCCCTCCGGTTGCCAAAAATGGCCTTCCCAAAATCAATGGAATGTTTTTGTCTTCCTCCATATCCAAAACCACAAAGTCTACCGGAAAAAGAAGCTTGTCAATTTTGACCAATACATCTTCCGCTATACCCAAAGGGTATGTCATAGACCTATCCGCCAATTGGAGGCTCATTGTGGTTGGTGTGAGCTCTCCTAAACCAAGTGACTTGAAGAGTGACAATGACATGAGGTTGATGCTTGCTCCCGAATCACATAGAGCTCTTAATGTACCTCCATCTCCAATAGTGCATGGTAAAGTGAAGGATCCGGGATCCCTAAGCTTTGGAGGTATCTTAGCTTGAATTACGGAGCTACAATGTTCGGCTAAGTGCACCGTCTCATATGCCTCCATTTCCCTCTTGTGTGACATTATCTCCTTCAAGAATTTGAAGTAATGTGGTATTTGTTCAAGAGCTTCGGCGAAGGGAATGTTGATATGGAGTTTCTTGAACATCTCCGCAAACTTGACAAACTTGCTATCCAAGTTCTTCTTCTTCATCCTTTGAGGATATGGGATGGGCATTACATTTTTACTAAACAAAGGAGGGATTGCCTCCCCACTCTTCTTCTCCCCTTCTTTCTCTTTCACTAAGCCATCTTCTTTGTTAACACCCTCGGGTGCCATTACCACTTCCTCCTCTAACGGCATCTTGGGCCCTTCGTAGCTTGTCCCACTTCTTAACCTTATGGCTTTGCATTGCTCCTTGGGATTTAGCTCCGTGTTAGAGGGGAATTGCCCCGGAACGTGTTGCTTTCCAATGGCATTAGCAAGTTGACCTATTTGCTTTTCTATGGCCTTCACATTGTTGGCCACATTTTTGATCATCTCACCATGCTCATCAATTCTTTGCCAAGTCTTGTTTGCATTCTCTCTAGTCTCTCTCATGAATTTCGTGGTTTCCCCCATAAAAGCACCAAACATATCCTCCATTGATGGCTTTGATGAAGACTCCACAATAGCTCCATCTCTCACATTGAAATTTGGAGGTGGGATGATGGCATTCCTTGTGTTGGCATAAGAAAAGTTCTCATGGTGCCTCAAATTCGGATGATATTGGTTGGGATTGGAGGGACTTTCATAGGCTTGCCTATCGTTCCAACCTCTCTCTCTAAATTGCCTATCCCTTTGATTGTTCATGTAGTGGGCTTCTTCATATTGCTCGTCACGTGGCCCCACTAAAGCTTTAGCCGTCATAAGGGATATCAATTTATCCACCTTGTTGGAGAGTTTAGCATTCTCATCTAAGTCTTGGGTTGAAACAACTTTCCGGGCTTGCCTTCTCTCGGATGGCCATTGGTTTCCGTTCTTTGCCATCTCCTCTAGGAGCACATAACCCTCATCCGTCGTCTTTCCTAGCAAAGAACCTCCACCGGTCGAGGCATCCACCATCCCTCTCGTTCGATGGTCCATCCCGTTGTAGAAGTAACAAATCAATTGGTCTCTTGAGAACCCGTGTTGAGGACAACTCCGTATAAGATCCTTAAAACGCTCCCAAGCCTCGGCTAAAGACTCATCATCGTCTTGCATGAAGGACGAAATTTCTCCTCTTATCTTGATGGTCTTGCTTGGAGGAAAGTACTTCATGAGAAAAGCGTCTACAAGATCGGCCCAATTTTCGATTGTCCTTAGATCAAGGGACATGTACCATTTCTTAGCACGATCACGGAGTGAAAATGGGAACAATTGCAAGCGGATGTAGTCTTGGGGAACACGGTTGATCTTAACCGTTCCACTTATCTCTAAGAATTGAGATAAATGGAGGTTAGGATCCTCCTTCGACAACCCTCCGAATTGGTTGTTTTGAACCATCATGATTAGTGCCGGTTTGAGCTCAAAGTTATGAGCATCAACGGGTTCCCGACCCGCTCCTCCATAGGGCCTTGGAATAGGACGGAAGTGGTCTCTCAAGACTCTTTGTGGCTCCTCATCCTCCCTTCGTCTACCATCTCTTTCCATACCAATATTCTCTTCAACTCTTCGACGAAAGTTGTCCCTTAGCACCCCTTGAGGTCGGTTACCTCCATTCCCGTTAGGTTCCTCGACTCCTTCGACCCCGTGATTCTCAAGTTCCTCCTCTTCTTCAACCGGATTCTCCCTTCGGTTCATTCTTTCCAACTCTAGTCTTCTCCTTTCGGCGTTCCTTCTTCGACAATTGGCCTCAATCTCCGGATCTAAAGGTAGCACTTCTTGGTGGTTCCTTCTAGATCATGTGATCATAAACCATGTCTATCAAAAGAGCAAACGAGAGTGAGAAATACAAATAAGCTCAAAGTAACAAACACAAATATTTTTTTTGGGTTTTTGCAAATAAAGAAAGCAAATAAAGTGCCTAAACTAAAACTCTTCTAGCCTACACTCTAGAGCTTATCAAAACCTCCCCGGCAACGGCACCATAAACTTGATACACGCGTTATGCAACACTAAATAAACAACCGCAAGTGTACGGTGTCTATTGTAGCGTGATAAGCACGAGGTCGATCCCACGAGATGGTTAAGCGTAAAAGGGTAGTTTGCTAGTCGAGTTCTAAATAGACGTGATCGATAAATTGAGTGGTGTGAATTACTCTAAAATTACCTAACTATGTGTCACCAATAAGTAATGAAGAGTAAATACAAAATCGATCAATTAACATGCAAAGTAAGAAAACGAAGGTAAAATGGATAAAAACTCAAAGAGAAAAGGTGGGTTCCAAGGCAATTGTAGTATTTAGACGTCCGTTTATGAGAGTTATCTCGTTTAAAGGGCCATTAAGGTTATCTCATATAAGGTGGTCGCAAAAGAAGAACTAATCGATCTCTCGATACAAATTAATCCAAAGATGCAATGTAATATAAGCTCGTATGTCTACATCACAAACATTACACCATCTAAAAATAGCTCCTAAGACCATTCGATTCCCTCTCCGATAATTAATCCTCTCTCGAGATCATAATAATACCGGGTTGCACATTCGCATACGATTAAATGGAATAAATCTCTCGATACTACCCCAATTAACAATGGATCAAGCAAATCATTATGGCCACTAACAACATGCTTTGTAATGGATAATTGAATATGCAAATAAGAAATAAACACCAATTAAAGCAAGAAATTACTCATAAACATCAATCCAAATCTCTACAATGCCTTAGAACCACAAGTTTTTAGCTAACTACAAACATAATCAAATTACAAATTCCAAATGAAATAACTAAATAAAAAGGGAAAGAAAGAGAAAGCTTAGTCTAAGATGTGGTAGGGAATGAAATTCCCAAGCTAATGCATCCTCTCTTGCTTGATTTGATGAAGAATTGAGGAAGATATGGCCAAAACACCTCCAAGTATGTGTAACTATGTGTGGATTGGGGGAAGGTGTCTTGGGTTTCAAGAATGAGGCCTTATATAGTGTTGGGGAAGGGTTTGGATGCCAAAATTGCAAGTTGGTACCTCAAAAATGGAGAAAATGGCCAAAATACCCCGAAGTTGATGCGACCCGGCCGGGTGGCTCCCACCCGGGCATGCCACCCGGCCAAAATACGAAGCAACATCAATTTTGGCCTTGCCCGGGTCGAAACCACCCGGCCGGGTGGGTTTCACCCGGGACAAATACGAACTTCCCCAAATTCTGCCCTTGCCCGGGTCGAAATGACCCGCCCGGGTCGTTTTTTACCTGCCCGGGTCGTTTTTGACCCGCCCGGGTCGATTCTACCCGGGCATGTTTTTTCGTCCCTTCGTATCTCGAGCTTCCGACCTCCGATTGACTCGATTCTTTTTTTCATTCCACTCCGTTTTTCGAGACGAATCCAACGGTGCACTCCTCTTTATGATCCAGTCACTTGTGGTATGTGTTTTGCTCCAAATTCCATCGTTTTACCTATAAAATCGATAAAACAATACATTTCTCTCATTTTGACTAAAACAATCATATTCCATGCATAATTCAATGAAATCCACATCAAAATATACTTCACATGTGCATCTAAAACGCGTAAATTCCACCCGAATCAATATGAGGGTCACTTCCTCTGGAACAGATAGTTCTTCGTGCACCTTTACAGATGGTGGGGTTATTGGATCTCCTCTAGAGATTAGAGCTCGATTTATTGTTGAATTAACCAGTTCCTTCAATACCTCTATAGAAAGAGTGATCGCTGGTCCAGAGGAGGAGGGTTGAGTAAGAGCACCCACTTCCTTACCTGGAGCCGAAGCAGTGGCAGAAGCCACATTTTCCAGCACCTCATTCGAGTTTCTGGGTGTTTGATTCTCCATAACCCAATGATTCAAATCACAACAAATACCCCACTTCAACTCTCAATGAACCAATAGCGACAAATTTATAAAAAAGCTCATTCCCATATACTTTGGGAAGAACACATGTGAATAGAAAAAATCTCACGTCTCAGCTCAGATTTTTCCACAGACGGCGCCATTTAATGTGACCTCATCAAATTCACAGGAGTGAATGAGAGAGAACACATTCAAAAATATATTTAAAATGAGAAATACCTAAATGAGATCCTTGAAATTCTTTGAGTGATTGATAAGGATGGAGGAGGACGATAGTTGCTGGGACCTACACGAAAACCGGGCCGGAGGGGTGTCCGGCGACGGACCTCCGACGCTCAAGTCAGTAATGAAGATGATGAATAATAGAGAGAGAAAGTCTCTTCTTATGAGAGTGAGCTTAAGAATGTAACAATGAGAGAGATGGTTTATATACTTTTGTACCTGAGGGGTAGAATGGTAATTATACTTTCTAGGGTTTTTTTACAAATAGTGCCACGTCATAGTACGGCTCTGACACACTCTGATTATTTTAAGTAGTGTGCACACATTTGCAGAGATATTCTGACATACCAAGATTGCGTGCTCTTTAGCTTGGCTCATAAGCTTTGATGCTAACATCTTCAATCAGAGCCTCGTCTCAGGTCCTGGCTCCAGGTCCTCGCCTCAGATCAGAGGACCAATTTTGTTCCCTGGAAACTTATTCAGTTCAGATCCTGAGATGATCTGAACTCAATATCTGGACCACGTCCTGGGTCTGACAGTGAACTCTACTAAGATAAGTTGGTCTAGTTTTAGCCCAATTCGCCACAGTGCATTATCAAATAGATGGGGTTCTCTATATCAGTTCTTAATTTGGGATATGGCATGATTATGTCACATCATCCGACAAGTCTGTTCAGATCCCAAAGGGATCAGATCATAACATGTTTTTTACTGGGGGTGAAACCTCTTCAGATCCTGATCCTAAGTGGAAGAGGTTGTCACCTACCTTGGTTCCTAATCTTTAACTCTCCTCTTGAACTCAGTTCCTATGGAATTTTCTATCAGGATCAGACCTGGTGCCGAAAACCTTTTGGGACGAGCTAGTACTGTTCCTGTTCTGGGGAGTCGGAGGAGCCAAACTCAAGGGCCCTTCTCTTAGACCAATGCAAAGAAGAGGTTTTTGATGTATCAAATCCCTTGTTGAGATATGACATCATTATGTCATATCACAAATGGAAATTTTCTCAAATCCATATACAAACATACCAAATGAAATATCCACCGGAAATGTTGAGGTGCATGAACTTTTTTTTTTTTTTTACGTCCTGTAAACTCTCAAAATTAACTAAAAAAAATTCTTCCCAACTTTTTTTTAATCAAAAGCAACATCATGAACTGCTCATACATGCCAAAGTCTTATTTGTACTCAAGTACACCATATACTTGAGTAGACTTTTGACTGGTCAACTGTTGGCCAGTTAATAGTCAAACTTTGATTTTTTTTTTTTAAAAATATTCTTAATTTTTTTTTCGATTTTTTTTTTGAAAAAGTGTATTTTAGTATATTGAAAAGTGCATCTTTGTTTTTTAATGAAAAATGTATGTTACTATATTGAAAAGTGCAACATTGTTTTTAATGAAAAATGTATGTTACTATATTGAAAAGTGTAACATTGTTTTTAATGAAAAATGTATGTTCTTATAACTGAAAAATCTATGATATTATAAGTTAAAAATGTATGTTATATTTAAAGTCCATAGACTAATTGGATGAATCGTTCAAATTTCTAAGATAAGTTTAAATTTATAATGTTACATGCTAATTACTTCAATTTAAAAAAAAAATCTCGTGTAGTCTATTAAGCTCAAAATTCACCAAAACTGGCCTGAAATTTGCTACAACACTCATGTAACAGCCCGACATACACACCAAAATCAACCTAATTCGTCATTCCTAAGTTACATCACACAATAATTTCTGCAGTTCTATTAACGAAACGAGCAAGCGAGCAACATAAAATGCACTGTAATTCAAAGCACGTCGCTATGTAAAATTGTACCGAACAATACATTCATTACAATTCAAACACATAAAATCACAATTTACATGAAACAAATGCAACAGTCTTGCAAGATATGTTATTTTATAGGGTGAACACAACACAAAGACAACTTAAAGAAACATACCAACATAGAAAATCTAAGGTGCAAATTTTAGTCGGAGTTTAGGGGGATTCAAATGCTTCCATAGATTTACCAGCCAATGGTGGGTACAGTTAATCGGCTGTCCAGCTCTGCTCAAGGGCGGAACCAGGATTATAATATAGGGTGGGCTAAGCTAAAAAAAAAAATTACTTATATTTTAATTAAAACTTTAAGGCTCTATTTGTTTCGAATTTGAAATTTTAAAATCTAATCATAGTTCTATTTTGAAATTTCTAGAATCCAAATTATAAAAATATATGATATGATATATCCTATAAAAATTAATTTTATAAATATCTAGATATTATAAAATCTAGTGAAATTTAAATTCTAATATTTGTAATAGTATGAATTTATTTTGAAATTTAAGGAGGTTATGATTTAATTTAATTTTATGTCAAAATCTTCAAAATTTTCAAAACAAATATACCTAAGGTTGTTCTTCTTAATTTAATAGGTATTTTAATTAGTTTAAATGATTATTTTAAATTTATTTTTGTTAAATTTATACATTTGATCATGTTACGTGGACATAGTGGGTTAATGCATATGCAACTTTCAGATCTATTTTAGAGCAGAATTATTAGGTGGTCAAATAAATATATATATATATATATATTTTTTTTTTTTTCTAATACGAGTAAAGGAAAAAAAGGAAAACATAAATGGCTGGGCGGGCTACAGCCCGTCCCAGCCATTGAATAGATCCGCCCTTGGCTCTGCTCCACAATCTCCCTCACTCTGCGATTGTATTCACACTTATTTTCGCTGAACATGATTTTTTTTATTAACTTGTACTACTTGATTATTATTTTTATAACATGATTATTTTTATTAACTTGTACTCGATTTCAGTTCTTGCTTTTTCCGAGTTGTTTTCAAATTCCTTTAAATTATAATTCGTTCTATAAAATACTTATGTTAGGGAGCATGCATGATATATCGAGTAATATTTTTTTAAATACTTATAAAACCTATATTCCTATACTATAAAGTTAAATCCTACCCTACATAAATCTCAAAACAAACACAAAACATAAAAAAATATTAGGATTTTGAAATTCACTAGATTTTGAAATTCGGATTTCAAAATCCTCAAAATCCCAAAACAAACATGCCCTAAAAACTCTCATAATTTGTAAGAGGAAGGGATAATTTCATTTACAACTTAGATCAATCTCAGTTCAAAGTCCTAAGTATTCACATTTTCAATATGGGTTATTTGTTGGTCTTGAAAAGAGTATGACACAAGTGTTGGGGGAGGAATAATGCACTTCTGTATTCAAATTTTTTTCTTTTTAATCAAATAAGGCTATCATGAGAGTTGTCTGAACAATTGCTCTGAGTATGTATAGCTTTGTTCAGATAACTAAACCACTGAGAACTATGAAGTAATCAGTTGAATAACTATCTAAGTAAGTTATAAGTGTGGAATTATGGTTGGCCCTTTATATTTAAACTCCTTTTAATTCTGAAAACTTTCTTTACACTTTAATAGGTTTCAGGGGACTTGTCCCAAATCTGTTTTGCACAGCTTGTGTTGAGTATCATTTGAAGATCAGTTTGTGTGCAGTGTATGAATGTGTTACTTGTATGAAATGACTTGAATGTAAATAACAAAAGAGTTTATAGTGGTTCAGAGACTCAAACTCCTACATTCACGTTCCCTGATTTAACAGGATAATTCCTTCACTTGGAATTAACTTGTTTTATAGTGCCAAGGTGCACTGATCAACCACACTACTCCTTAGTGCCTTAATCCCTAGAAATTCTGAGTCCTAGTGCTCACTCAACTTTGAACTAAACTGTTCTTCACTTGACAGTTCTAGTTCTCACACTTCTACAACAACACTCCTAAGTTTCCTTGAAAGGTGGGTTGATGTTGGTTCCAACTAGGGTGAGATATCCTTTACAATGAAATACTGTATAAGAATAGGATATCTCTCTAAGCTTGATTGATATACAATATGGTTTAGCTTAGGTGTGAACTGGAAATGCTTGGAAACTAAGGAATGAAGTATTCTTTGAGAGCTTGAAGGCTTGTGCTTTGAAAACTTGTAGTTTTCTTGACTAGTTGAATTTCTTGAATGGTTTCCAAACTCCAGTATTTATAGAGCAAAGTGAGGATATGTCCGTTGGAGAGACAACCTCAAATTGTCTATATTTGTCTTCCTTGAACTTATATAACATCTTGAAGACAAATTCTTGAAAGTGACATGTCTTGACTTGTATGCACTTTTCTCAATGTCAGACTTTGTAGATTCAGCACAGTTGTCTCTTGACTTGAACTATTCTGATTTAGTGTGTTGATCAACTCTGCTTAACATCTCTTCTGATCTTAAGTGTATTCATGTAAGTAGACTTAGTCCAATTGATGTGTTCTTCTAATATATATTTGACCATCAGAGAAGTTGTCTTTTCTTACTATGCTGATTCTACTATCAGCATAGTTGTCTCTTCTGAATTTGTCTAGCAGCAGGGTTGAGATCTTCTGATCTTGAGCCTTGAGGAACTTGATTAATCTTGTAATCTTCTAAGCTTGTGTTCTCCCTCAACTTATGCATCTAACATCTATAAGCTGTCTAACATTTCAGCTGTTCAACTAGTCTGATCTATATGTTCCAACATTCCTGAAACATATTTATTGAGATTTGACTTATCTTACACGGCATGTCTTAAGAGGTTTTGGTATTTTAATCAAAATCTCATTTTATTCCCAACATTATTCAATTTACATCTTTTTTTTTCCCTTCCAACTCCATTCGAAAAATCTCGTGGGACCTAAAGCTTTACAAAGCTCGAGCAAAGCTCTAATGGCCGACGAATCAGAATCATGTGAGATTTTTAATGAGATATTAAAATATTATTATTATTATTCTTATTAGACTTTTAGAATTTTTTATTTTTAATTTACATTTTCGGATTTTTAATGAACTATTTAGTTTTTATAAAAAAAAAAATTAAACATTTCATATTTTTAAAATTGTAGAATTTTAATTTTCTGAATTTTTAGATTTTTTTTGAAATTTTGAGAACATAAAGGACGTAAATTGGACATTTCGCCAAAATTTTCAATTTATTCCACACATGTGATTGACACAGTCACATTTCCGACGAATTTTAATTTTTAATGTGACTTTTAGAAAATTTTAATTATTAATTTTTAAATATAAATGACTTAAATTGAACTATTTGGCCGAAATCCCAATTTATTCCACACATGTGTGCCACATATTCACATTTTTGGTAAGCTTAAGCAAAATTCGACAAAAATGATGTAAATAGGAAAAAAATATATAATTTGAACACATATATTGAAAATGTGAAAATTTTAAGATTATAAATTGAATTAAGTCTAAGTTACGAAAAATAATAGGGAATGCTTAGTATATAGACTAAAGTCGGGAAATTAATTAGAAAAATTATAAGCACATGCAACATTAAAAGGGAAAAAGATACATGACTGTGAATAAGTTAAATGACTTTCATTTTTTTTTTTAGAGGTTTATAAGATCATAACAAAAATTGTCAAAAAAATAAATAAATAAGATCATAACAAAATAAAATACAACTTTACGTTTAAAATCTTGATCTTTGAATCAATGCTGACCACCACACTATATATCGTTGTCCTCTCCAATCATAAAATGAGTAAAAACGAGTGTTCCTTAAAAGACGTGCAAGTCTCCAACCTTTAATCGAGATAACTCCACACTAATGTGTTCTCATGTCAAGAATAGGAAGACGTTTTAGTTCTACACTGGTAGTTGGTTTGATTTTAAGCTAGATTTTACTTGCTTCTAGTGTTATCTTTGTATCACTGCTTCTCTTTCTTGTCATTTCTCCAAGTGAAGAAGGTCAAGCCGTTTTGAAGATATGAGTGATTGAAGAGTGTTGTAAAGTCGAGTTCATGGAGGAATTGCCCAAACTTGATGCTAAGTGCCTTGAGATGAGTGATTCGGGTGGAATTTACACGTTTTAGAGGCACATGTGAAACATATTTTGATGTGGATTTCATTGATTTATGCATTGAATATGATTGTTTAAGCCGAAATGAGAGAAAGGTTGTGTTTTGTCGATTTTATAGGAAATACGATGGAATTTGGAACAAAACACCAACCATACTTTACTGGATCAGGAAGAGGAGTGCACCGTTGGATTCGTCTCGAAAAACGGAGTGGAATAGCCAAAAGAATCAAGTCAATACGACACCCGAGGCGAAAGATATGCACGAAACGAGAAGGGATGAAGTCGAGCAAGAGCACGGCCGAGCTCATGGCTTGGCCGAGCCAATTTCCAAGCCAAAACAAGGCCACAACCGTGCACTGTGCTCGAGCAAGTGCACCTAGAGACTGAGACATTTTGGCCATTTTTTAGGGACCAACTTGCAATTTTGCCATCCAAACCCTACCCCAACACTATATAAACCCTATTTCTTGAAATCCAAGACATTCTCCCCCAATTCTTCAATTCCCACACATAGTAGCACATACTTGGAGGTGTTTTGGCCATATCTTCTTCATTTCTTCATCAAATTATGCAAGAGAGGAGTCAATAGCTTGGAAATTCCATTCTCTACCACATTCTAGACTAAGCTTTTATCTTTCTCTTTCTCTTTCTTTTTATTTAGTTATTTCATTTGGATTTTGTAATTTGATTATGTTAGTTAGTGGCTAAACATTTTGTGGTTCTAAGGCTTTGTAAATATTTGGATTGAAGTTTATGAACTAATTTCTTGCTTTAATTGGTGTTTGTCTCTTATTTGTATGCTTAATTCTTCTTTGAAAGCATGTTATTATTGGTCATGATGATTTGCTTAATTCATTGTTAATTGGGGTAATATCGAGAGATTTATTCCATTAATCGTATGCAAGCATGCAACCCGGTATTATTATGATCTCGAGAGAGGATTAGTTATCGGAGAGGGAATTGAATGATCTTTGGGGCTATTTTAGGTGGTGTGATGTTTGTAATGTAGAAATACGAACTTATGTTGCATGCTCCTTTGGATTAGTTGTATCGAGAGATTGATTAATTCTTCTTTTGTGATCAACCCTATATGAAGACAACCTTAATGGCCATTTGAACGAGTTACAATTCATAAACGGATATCTAAGTGTTGCAAATGCCTTGGAAAACCCACCCTCTCATATTTGAGTTTTCATTCGTTTTACTGTCGTTTTCTTGATTTGCATGTTAGTTGATCGATTCTACATTACTCTTTATTGCTTATTTGTGACAATTTGGTAGGCAGTCTTAGGGTAATTCACCACATTCACCTTAATCGATCGCGTCTAAATATAATTTCGTTAACAAAATACACTTTTACGCTATACCTTCTCGTGGGATCGACCTCGTACTTACTTCTCTACGATAGACACCGTATACTTGCGGTCGTTTATTCTAGTGTTGTAGAATACGTGAATGAATGAGCAAAAGAGCCAAGTTTGGGGGAGTTTTCTTTGAAAACGCCCCCAATTACTTCAAAATTTCCGACTTGGGTGGTGAAACGGGCAAGATAAGATTTCACGATGAGAGTAAGTGCCCCAATGGAGTAGCCCTACATTATTCCGCTGGACCCATGGATAGGATTAGATTCAAGAAATATCGGATAAGGGGCAAAGTGGTGTGACTTGAAGTGTCATCAAGCGTGCCTTATTCTTCACGCTGAGACACTTCTTAAGGGCATAGCTCCAAGAAACGTAGTTGGTGCCGTTGAGAGGTTCGAGGACAATGAAAACCGCCGGATTATCATTCTGGTGGAGGGCCAATGGAGAGAAGAGGTTTTTGGCTGGGTCAAGGGAATCGAGGTCGGTGACGGTAGGCGCCATGGCTGCAAGGAGGAGCAACGAACAGAACAAAGGCGATGGCGATCGAAGAAATGGCGGAATCAATCCGAAAAACCCTTCAAATGAAAAGGGGAAAAATAAAACGAAGGAAATAATCGATGTGAGAAGCGACAGGATCGAATGGTGTTTCAATATCCACACAATACTGATACCTAATCACCTCAATAACTGCTAATCTAACTAACTAACCAACTAACAACTAATTAAGTTAAATTTAGATACAAAACAAGGGTGTATCTATAAATACAAAGAGTATATTAATCAACCCCTATACTATTAATTATCTATAATCTATCACATTATTATTATCGATTAAACTCAATACTTTGTCTATCAAGTGTCATCCCATCGTCTAGTTTTACAATATAATAATTCAAATACATCTTTTATTTTATATCTTATAAAATTCAACTATACATTTTACTTTATTTCAAATGGAAATCTTCTCAAATCCATAATACGAACCTACCAAATGAAATGTCCACTGGAAATTTTGAGGTGCAGGAACGTTTTTTTTTTTTTTTTTTGAAATTACGTCCCGTAAACTCTCAAAAATCAACTAAAAAAACTTCTTCCCAATTATTTTTTAAACAAAAGCAACATCATGAACAACTAATACATATATTTGACTGGTATATATGTTAGAGATTGTGATAAATTCAAAGTTCATAGAGTACTTGAAAATTATGAACAGTTCAAATTTCTAAGATAAGTTTAAATTTATAATGTTACATGCTAATTACTTCAATTTAAAAAAAAAAATCTCGTGTAGTCTATTAAGCTCAAAATTCACCAAAACTGGCCTGAAATTTGCTACAACACTCATGTAACAGCCCGACATACACACCAAAATCAACCTAATTCGTCATTCCTAAGTTACATCACACAATAATTTCTGCAGTTCTATTAACGAAACGAGCAAGCGAGCAACATAAAATGCACTGTAATTCAAAGCACGTCGCTATGTAAAATTGTACCGAACAATACATTCATTACAATTCAAACACATAAAATCACAATTTACATGAAACAAATGCAACAGTCTTGCAAGATATGTTATTTTATAGGGTGAACACAACACAAAGACAACTTAAAGAAACATACCAACATAGAAAATCTAAGGTGCAAATTTTAGTCGGAGTTTAGGGGGATTCAAATGCTTCCATAGATTTACCAGCCAATGGTGGGTACAGTTAATCGGCTGTCCAGCTCTGCTCAAGGGCGGAACCAGGATTATAATATAGGGTGGGCTAAGCTAAAAAAAAAAATTACTTATATTTTAATTAAAACTTTAAGGCTCTATTTGTTTCGAATTTGAAATTTTAAAATCTAATCATAGTTCTATTTTGAAATTTCTAGAATCCAAATTATAAAAATATATGATATGATATATCCTATAAAAATTAATTTTATAAATATCTAGATATTATAAAATCTAGTGAAATTTAAATTCTAATATTTGTAATAGTATGAATTTATTTTGAAATTTAAGGAGGTTATGATTTAATTTAATTTTATGTCAAAATCTTCAAAATTTTCAAAACAAATATACCTAAGGTTGTTCTTCTTAATTTAATAGGTATTTTAATTAGTTTAAATGATTATTTTAAATTTATTTTTGTTAAATTTATACATTTGATCATGTTACGTGGACATAGTGGGTTAATGCATATGCAACTTTCAGATCTATTTTAGAGCAGAATTATTAGGTGGTCAAATAAATATATATATATATATATATATTTTTTTTTTTCTAATACGAGTAAAGGAAAAAAAGGAAAACATAAATGGCTGGGCGGGCTACAGCCCGTCCCAGCCATTGAATAGATCCGCCCTTGGCTCTGCTCCACAATCTCCCTCACTCTGCGATTGTATTCACACTTATTTTCGCTGAACATGATTTTTTTTATTAACTTGTACTACTTGATTATTATTTTTATAACATGATTATTTTTATTAACTTGTACTCGATTTCAGTTCTTGCTTTTTCCGAGTTGTTTTCAAATTCCTTTAAATTATAATTCGTTCTATAAAATACTTATGTTAGGGAGCATGCATGATATATCGAGTAATATTTTTTTAAATACTTATAAAACCTATATTCCTATACTATAAAGTTAAATCCTACCCTACATAAATCTCAAAACAAACACAAAACATAAAAAAATATTAGGATTTTGAAATTCACTAGATTTTGAAATTCGGATGTCAAAATCCTCAAAATCCTCAAAATCCCAAAACAAACATGCCCTAAAAACTCTCATAATTTGTAAGAGGAAGGGATAATTTCATTTACAACTTAGATCAATCTCAGTTCAAAGTCCTAAGTATTCACATTTTCAATATGGGTTATTTGTTGGTCTTGAAAAGAGTATGACACAAGTGTTGGGGGAGGAATAATGCACTTCTGTATTCAAATTTTTTTCTTTTTAATCAAATAAGGCTATCATGAGAGTTGTCTGAACAATTGCTCTGAGTATGTATAGCTTTGTTCAGATAACTAAACCACTGAGAACTATGAAGTAATCAGTTGAATAACTATCTAAGTAAGTTATAAGTGTGGAATTATGGTTGGCCCTTTATATTTAAACTCCTTTTAATTCTGAAAACTTTCTTTACACTTTAATAGGTTTCAGGGGACTTGTCCCAAATCTGTTTTGCACAGCTTGTGTTGAGTATCATTTGAAGATCAGTTTGTGTGCAGTGTATGAATGTGTTACTTGTATGAAATGACTTGAATGTAAATAACAAAAGAGTTTATAGTGGTTCAGAGACTCAAGCTCCTACATTCACGTTCCCTGATTTAACAGGATAATTCCTTCACTTGGAATTAACTTGTTTTATAGTGCCAAGGTGCACTGATCAACCACACTACTCCTTAGTGCCTTAATCCCTAGAAATTCTGAGTCCTAGTGCTCACTCAACTTTGAACTAAACTGTTCTTCACTTGACAGTTCTAGTTCTCACACTTCTACAACAACACTCATAAGTTTCCTTGAAAGGTGGGTTGATGTTGGTTCCAACTAGGGTGAGATATCCTTTACAATGAAATACTGTATAAGAATAGGATATCTCTCTAAGCTTGATTGATATACAATATGGTTTAGCTTAGGTGTGAACTGGAAATGCTTGGAAACTAAGGAATGAAGTATTCTTTGAGAGCTTGAAGGCTTGTGCTTTGAAAACTTGTAGTTTTCTTGACTAGTTGAATTTCTTGAATGGTTTCCAAACTCCAGTATTTATAGAGCAAAGTGAGGATATGTCCGTTGGAGAGACAACCTCAAATTTTCTATATTTGTCTTCCTTACTCCCTTCAAAATACATTTAAGATAGATGCACTCCCCTCAAATTACCTATTATACCCCTTTCTCTTAGAATTTTATAGATAAATACACACCCCTTCTTTCTTCTCCATTCAACCCTGATTCGGGTGGAATTTACACACTTTAAAGACACATGTGAAGCATATTTTGATGTGGATTTCATTAAATTATAGATTGATTATGATGATTTGAGCCAAAATGAGGGAAAGGTTGTGTTTTGTCGATTTTGTAGGAAATACAATGGAATTTGGAGCAAAACACCAACCATACTTTACTGGATCAGGAAGAGGAGTGCACCGTTGGGTTCGTCTCGAAAAATGGAGTGGAATAGACAAAAGAATCAAGTCAATCGGACACCCGAGGCGAAAGATATGCACGAAACGAGAAAGGATCGAGGACGAGCAAGAGCACGGCCGAGCTCATGGCTCGGCCGAACCACTTTTCAGGCCAAAATCAAGGCCACGGTCGTGCATCACGCACGGAATAGAGCAGCTCGTGACAGCTTTTGGAGGCCAACACATGCCTCGGCCGAGCAAGGAGCACGACCGAGCTTCATCCCAAGCGAAAATCAAAGGCCTCGGTCGAGTCTCCATCTCGAAGTAGGGCACCTCGTGACAGAAACTTTGGCTCATGAGTGAGCACGGCCGAGAAGCAAGCTCGACCGAGCACCCATCCAAGCATCATCCGCATGCCACGGCCGAGACAAGGCCACGGTCGAGTCAACCCCCACCCCTGTTACGCAATGGCACGACCGTGCTACCCCCAATTTCGGTGCCATCCTCCCATTTTTGGCCATTTTTGAGGGACCAGCTTGCAATTTGTGCATCCAAACCCTACCCCAACACTATAAAAGCCCCAATTCTTGAAATCACTTGTACTCTCCCCCAATTCCTAAGGTGGTGTTTGGTTTGTGATTGATTTGGATTGGATTTGGATTGAGGTGGATTGGATTGGGATTTGGATTGAGGTGGATTGGATTGGGATTTGGATTGAGGTGGATTGAATTGAGATTTGTAAGTTGTGTTTGGTTAAAGATTGAGAAGTAGGGGTAGATGTATTTTTATGTCAAATCAAAGTATGAGAGAGAAGAAAGTAGGAGAGAGAATGAGTGGTTGAAAATAATGATTTAATTGTATAAAAATAGGTGTATAGGTGTATTATAGGGGTGGATTGGTATTTGGATTTGTATTTGGATTGAGATGGATTGAGAGAGATTGGATTGGGATTGGGCCCATCCAAATCTGGATTGGCCAATCCCAAACCAAACACCGCCTAAAATTCCACACATAGTAACACACAATTGGAGGTGATTTGGTCATATCTTCTTCATTTCTTCATCAATCAATGCAAGTAAGGCATCAATAGCTTGGAAATTCCATCCTCCACCATATTTTAGACTAAGCTTTCTATTTATTTCTCTTTTTATTTAGTTATTTCATTTAGTTTTGTTTATTTAATTATGATAGTTCTTGGCTAGAACACTTTTGGTTCTAAGGCTTTGTAAATATTTGGATTGAAGTTTATGAACTAATTTCTTGCTTTAAATGGTGTTTGTCTCTTATTTGTATGCTTAATTCTCATTTGGAAGCATGTTATTATTGGCCATGATAATATGTTTAATCTATTGTTAATTGGGGTAGTATCGAGAGATTTATCCCATTAATCGTATGAAAGCATGCAACCCGGTATTATTATGATCTCGAGAGAGGATTAGTTATCGGGAGGGAATTGAATGATCTTAGGGGCTATTTTAGGTGGTGTGATGTTTGTAATGTAGAAATATGAACTTATGTTGCATGCTCCTTTGGATTAGTTGTATCGAGAGATTGATTAATTCTTCTTTAGTGGTCAACCCTATAAGAGAACAACCTTAATTGCCATTTAAATGAGTTACAAATCATAAATGAATATCTAAATGTTGCAAATGCCTTGGAACCTATTTTCTCATCTTGAGTTCATCCGTATTTTCTCTCATTTATTTGAATTGCATGATATTTGATCGATTTTTCTATTACTCTCTCAATTGTTTACTTGTGACAACCTTTGGTAGACAATTTTAGGGTAATTAACCATTCAACTTTAATCGATCACGTCTATTTAGAACTAAAATCGACAAACTTCACTTTTATACTACACCTTCTCGTCGGATCGACCTCGTACTTATCACGCTACGATAGACGCCGTATGCTTGCGGTCGTGTATTTTAGTGTTGCATAATACGTGAATCAAGTTTATGGCGCCGTTGTCGGGGAGGTTTTGTAGTTCTAGAGTGTAGGTCGATAGAGTTTTAGTCTAGACACTTTACTTTCTTTCTTATTTGCAAAAATTCCAAAAATATTTGTGCTTGTTTATTTTGATTTTACTTGCAATTCTCACTCTAGTTTGATCTTTTGATAGACATGGCTTATGATCACACGATCTAGGAGGAACCAACAAGAAGTGTTACCTTTAGACCCGAAGATCGAAGCCAATTGTCGAAGAAGGAACGCCGAAAGGAGAAGAATTGAGTTAGAAGCCATGAATAGAAGAGAGAATCCAATCGTGGAAGAGGTCGAGGAGGAAGTTGAGAATCAAGGGGTCGACGGAGTTGAAGGGCCAAATGGGAATGGAGGTAACCGACCTCACGTTAAGGGACAACTTTCACCGGGGAGTTGGAGAAAATGTTGGTGTGGAAAGAGATGGAAGACTAATGGAGAATGAGGAACATGGGCAACAAAGAGTCTTAAGAGATCATTTTCGCCCTATCCCAAGGCTGTATGGAGGAGCGGGTAGGGAACCCGTAGACGCTCATAACTTTGAGCTCAAACCGGCATTGATCATGATGGTCCAAAACAACCAATTCGGAGGGTTGTCAAAAGAGGATCCTAACCTCCATTTATCTCAATTCTTAGAGATAAGTGGGACGGTGAAGATAAACCGAGTCCCTCAAGACTACATTCGTCTCCAATTGTTCCCCTTCTCACTCCGTGATCGTGCAAAACAATGGTACATGTCTCTTGATCTAATGACGATAGAGAATTGGAATGATTTGGTGGATGCTTTCTTAATGAAGTATTTTCCCCCAAGCAAAACCATTCAAATACGGGGGGAAATATCTTCATTTCGACAAGAGGAGGAAATGGTAATGGCACCCGAGGGTGTTGACAAAGAAAAAGGCCAAGAGAAAGAAAGGCAAGAAGAGATAGTGAGGGAAGAAGAGAAAGAAGGGGAGAAGAAGAGTGAGGAGGCAATCCCTCCACAAGACAAAGGCAAGAATGTGGTACCTCTTCCTTACCCTCAAAGGTTGAAGAAGAAGGGCTTGGACAACAAATTTGCCAAGTTCGTGGAGATGTTCAAGAAGATCCACACCAATATCCCCTTTGCCGAGGCTCTTGAACAAATGCCTCATTATTCCAAGTTCTTGAAGGAAATAATGTCAAACAAGAGGAAGATGGTGGAGTTTGAAACGGTACACTTGACCGAGGAGTGTAGCTCTATAATTCAAGCCAAGTTACCTCAAAAGCCTAGAGACCCCGAATCCTTCATTTTGCCATGCGTCATTGGAGATGGAGGTACATTTAGAGCCTTATGTGATTTGGGAGCTAGTATAAATCTTATGCCTATATCCATCTTCAAGTCTCTTGGTTTGGGAAAGCTCACACCAACAACGATGAGTCTCCAATTGGCGGATAGATCGATGACATACCCCTTGGGTATAGTAGAGGATGTATTGGTCAAAGTTGATAAGTTTATCTTTCCGGTAGATTTTGTGGTTTTGGATATGGAGGACGACAAATACATCCCTTTGATCTTGGGAAGGCCGTTTTTGGCAACCGGAGGGGCCATCATAAATGTGAGAAAAGGGGAGTTGGAGCTTCAAGTGAACAATGAGAATAACTTTTGTAGAAATTTCAATACGCATATTGCTAATATACTAACTACGTAGAATTCATAAGCAATTACCGTGCACAATAAGTCCAAATAGAATTATAAACAACTCGTAAGTTCAAACTTTAAAATTAAAATAGAATTAAAAACATAATACTAATATTTATGTTTAATGCCCAAAACGTACTACTCAACGTGGTCCATAAAAACGGTGGTCAATTTGCAGCGGCAGCTGCGCAGAAAAAGTGAAGCAAAAAATGACTGAGTTTTGGGAAGCAGAGCACACCGTACATGTATACTGTAGTCACACGCAACACATCTATAGATCCTCTCTTCGTCATAGTTTTTTTCGCAACAACTGAGGTTGGTTATATTACTAGGGATTTGGAAAAGAATGTGTTGCTTGTGTGACGCGTGCCTCACAGTTGACGGTGCAGCTGCACACCCTATTTCTAGAAGAAAGTAAGAATTCTCACCAGTTCTTATTTCATAGGAAAATCCATTGGAAGGAAGATGGCAGATAGCACATCAATATACTGAATTGAAGAATAATTTCATCTTATCATCACCGAATAGTGCGTTGAAATTTAACTAAAAACTCTTGCTGGAAATCTAAATAATAACTAAAAATATAACATAAATCAATTCAGCCCATAACTAAATACTAAGCCCAACAAGAAAACATTAATTAAAGCCCAACAAGCCAAAATCTTCTTCTTTACCCAATTCGGCCCATTCCAACACCAAACCTTCCGACCATTTTGATGTTACTTTGGTACTTTCTCCTTCACACTTATCTGCCCCATCATCAATCGTTGTTCATCTTGTTATGCTCATGACAAAATTCCAAAAATACAAACAAAGACAAGGTATTTCCTAAACCTAGAATTGTCTGCCAATTTTGTGGAAGGAAATATTATGTGGCAGACAAACGATTTGATCAGTCCTTCACTGATCTTGAAAATTCTCAGCCTAGATCCCAATTCTCCAATAATCGCCCATCTCCTCCTTTCCAGACTCATCTCAGTCACCCTACTCCATATTCAAACTATGAGAAAAAAATTATTTATGTCCCGTAACTTTTACCTTTTTTGAAAAACGTTCCAAAATAGTTAAAATTTTAATTTACGTCCCATAACTTTTTCAATTGCTTAATTTACGTCCAATTTTTGCTGGAAATCCCCAAATTTATGTAAATGGGACGTAAATTGAGCAATTAAAAAAGTTATGGGACGTAAATTGAGCAATTAAAAAAGTTATGGGACGTAAATTAAAATTTTAACTATTTTGGGACGTTATGCGAAAAAGATAAAAATATTCAACAAATGTGTACAATTCACTATAAAATTAATGTAAAAAATCATTTATTCATAAATTAATTATTCATAAATTAACTTATTTTAATATAAAAAAATAATTCATTCATTTATTCATAAATTAATTAATTATTATAAAAATCAATTAACTTACCTAATTCATTTTTAGAAAAATTATTAACTTACCTAATTAGAAAAAAATTATAATTACAATATAAGTATTATAAAATTATTTATTTATTTTAACTCGTAATCAAATAAATATAAAAATTTATCTAAGTATTACACAAAGTGGGTCCACATATTTTTGTACAAACTAATATCAAATTAAAAGTTATATAATAAAAATGAAAAACAATAAAATTAATAAATTGTTAAAAAATATATTGTTCATCAACATCTTTCAATTACCGTGGGTAATGGGTGAGAATTTTGGATATATTTGAGTATTTTTTGATTTATTTGGAAATTTTAAATATTTGTGAATTTTTGTATTTATTTAAAATATTAAAATAATTGTTAAGTTTTAATTAATAAGAGTTTTTGAAAATTTTAATAAAAAAATTTATTTGGGATTTTTATTATTTTAAAGATAAAATTTATATTTATTTGAGTATGTTAATTGATTTTTTAAATTATTTTTTTAATTAGGTTAATTGAATTTTTAAATAATTAATTAGGTAAGTTAATTGATTTTTCTAGTAATTAATTGACTTAGGAATAAATCTTGATTTTTTTGTTCATATTTTTTTTTTTTGATATTATGATAAATTATTTACTTATTTAAATATTATTCTAAATTTATTTTCATATATTTTAAAATATTATTTATTATTTTAATTAATATTCATAATTTATTTTATAATACTTATAATGTAATTATAATTTTTTTTAATTATATAAGTTAATAATTTTTCTAATAATGAATTAGGTAAGTTAATTGATTTTTATAATAATTAATTAATTAATTTATAAATTATTTTTTTATTTGATTGTATAACCTAAACTACATTAATTTTATAGTGAATTATACACATTTGTTGAATATTTTTATCTTTTTCCCATAACGTCCCATTTTAATTAAAATTTTAATTTACGTCTCATAACTTCTTTAATTGCTCAATTTACGTTTCATTTACATAAATTTGGGGATTTCTAGTGAAAATTGGACGTAAATTAAGCAACTGAAAAAGTTATGGGACGTAAATTAAAATTTTAACTATTTTGGAACGTTTTTCAAAAAAGGTAAAAGTTACGTGACGTAAATAATTTTTTTCTCTCCAAACTATCCTTCCTATCGATCTGCTTCTCCATACGTACATGTTGCTCCTCCACCTGTTGCTCTGACACCATGTTAAATTTATGTATATTCAACTCAATTTCTAATGTGTAGTATGTACAATATATATAGGAGACTCTCATTCTAGAGTCTTCCATCTAACAACTCATGATTAGTTATAACAGGAATAAAACTACCCTTCTTCTAGAGACTATTAAGAGTGCATGTGAGTTTTACATGCAAGGGTTTGCATGTGTGTTTCATGCTACAGCTAGGGTTTGCATGCATGTGAATCATGCACATTAGATTATACTTCAACAAGGATGAAACATAATTTTGTTCAAATTATTTTTATCGAATGTAGTTACTTTTTTTATAAAAAAAAAAAAGAAAATTCCGAAATTTCATTTATTTCTCGAATTTTTTTAGTGGAAATTACGTTCGGAATTTTTTGTGAAATCTTTCATATTTCTTGAATATTTTTCTCTAATTTTTTTTTAATATCTTTATTTCTGAAATTTTATTTTATTAATTAGTTTTATTTCTTTAGAATTTTTTTATTATTTAATTCTTTTTTTGTTCAATTTTTTTATTATTTAAAATTCTAAGAGTTTTATCTTTCATATTTTGATTTTTTCCAAAAAAAAATTCATGAGAAATGGGAACTTGTGAAGAAAAATATTATGGGTGGATGTACTCAAAAACTGAATTTATTTAAAAATGATGGAAGGGTAGTTAAAACATTTCATATATGTCTTGAATTAATTAAAAGTCAAGAGTAGGGGTGTTCCACAAAGTTGTGTGTGCGTTTAACCGTTGCCTTTTATTAAGCTTTGGCCCATTGTTAGACTGATGCACACTTTAATTAAGGGACTGACTATTTACACCTTCATTTCGGTTTAGAACACACCCTGATTGATGCACACTCCCTAAAATTTATCCCTATAATTTATCAGGATAGATGCACCCCTCAAATTGGCAACCCACGAATACAACACGGGTGAGACTCAACACCCTCATAAGCATCCCCTTGAAAGAAACTCAATGGGTGCTCGTGACTGAAATGTACTGTAATACTATAGAGAAACAATGAATTGTGAAATTATAATTTCATTGAGTGAATGTAAAAAGTACATGAAGGAAGTATTTATAGATACAAAACATATCTATTCTAAATCTATAATTAAGGAAAATAAAGATTTACAAGATATATATAAAATATATTATACAAGATATATATAATATCTCTTAATATATTTATATATGCCTAATACGCCCCCTCAAGATGGAGTACTGTAGGAGAGTCCAATCTTGATCATCAACATTTGAAGACGAGAACGAGCAAGAGGCTTTGTGAGAGCATCGGCTAGTTGGTCTTCGGAAGACACATGTGAAACACGTAACTGGGTTGTTTTGATCAAATCTTGAACGAAGTTATAGTCAATGGCAATGTGTTTCATTCGAGAGTGAAAAACTGGGTTGGAGCAAAGATACGTCGCACCAATATTGTCGCAGTAGATGGCAGGGAGAGTTTTGATGGAAATGCATAGTTCTTGAAAGAGAGATTTTAACCATTGTACCTCAGAAGCTGCTGATGCAATTGCCCTATATTCTGCTTCAGTGGAGGAGCGAGCAACCGACTTTTGTTTATTAGAAGACCATGAGATGGGATTTGGTCCAAGAAAGACAATATAGGCACTTGTCGACGTACGATCATCAGTGTTTCCGGCCCAATCAGCATCCGTGAAGCAGTGAAGTGAGTCAGATGGGTTGGGGCGGAGGGTAATTCCAACATCTCTAGTTCCATTAAGATATTGAAGGAGGCGTTTTACAGTGCCCCAATGAGTTGTGGTGGGAGCATGCATGAATTGAGACAATTTATGCACAACAAAAGCAATATCAGGTCTAGTAAGTTGGAGGTATTGGAGACTTCCAAGAACTTGGCGATATTGGGTAATATCAGTGGGTGGTGTTCCATCAGAAAGAGATAAACGAGTAGAGGTGGAGAGAGGGGTTTGGACAGGTTTGGAAGTGAGCATATTATATTTGGTGAGTAGGTCAATGATATACTTACGTTGGGAGAGAAAGCAAGTTTTCTTAGGACGGAGTACTTCCACACCTAGGAAAGTGAGCCTAAGTCTTTGACAGAGAACTTTGTACTAAGGTCTGAGGCCACTTTTGTGAGGAACGAGGTGTTGTTTCCTATAAGGATTAGATCATCAACATACACGAGAAAATATACAGTTATACCGGATTTGTTGTAAACAAAGAGAGACTCATCAGATTTGGTGTGAATGAAGCCAATACTCTCCAAGAAGGTTCGAAGAGCAAAATACCAAGTTCGAGGTGCCTGTTTTAGGCCATAGATGGATTTATGTAACTTGCACACATATGTAGGGAAGGTTTTGTCAACAAACCCGGGTGGTTGAGCCATAAATACAGATTCGGCTAAGGAACCGTGAAGGAAAGCATTATTCACATCGAACTGACGAAGTGGCCAATCTTTGGTGACTGCAATACTCAGGACTGCTCGAACGGTTGATGGTTTGACCACAGGACTAAATGTTTCAGAAAAGTCAACCCCAAGGCGTTGGTGAAAGCCTTTGGCGACAAGTCGAGCTTTGAACTTGTCTAAGGAATCGTCTGGTTTCCGTTTGATGCGGAAGACCCACTTCGAACCAATAATGTTTGCAGAATCATCAGGTGGTACTAAATCTCAAGTACCATTTTTTAGAAGGGCATTAAATTCAGATGACATGGCCTCCCTCCATCGTACATCTTTTAAGCCTGAGAGACGCAACTAGGTTCAGTGTCAGAAGATAAAGTAGAAGATAGACCATACCTCGGATTTGGTTTGAAGATACTGTTTTGGGCTCGAGTGACCATTCGAGTTCGTTGTTGTATAGGTGGGGATGGCAGTGAGGGAGCATCTGGCGACTCGAGATCAAGGGTTTGTATAGTGGAATTAGGGTTTGGAGTTGATGGGGGTGTACTTTGTAATCTGGGGGGTGCAGCAGGACTGGACGTTGGGCTGGTGGGTGTATTAATAGGAACAGGGGGTGCAGGTAATGGGGGTGGTGGCGGGGCTGGATTCTCGTCGAGAGATGGTATATTTTGGGGAGGGGGTGTATTCGTAAGGTTTATGGGTGGGGTAGGATTGGGGGAAGGGGCCAGGGGTGTATTGGTGGGTGCAGGGGGTGGATAAATTAAAACAGTGGGTGTGTCTGGAAGATTGGGGGGTGTATTTGTTAAGGCAGGGAGTGTATCAGGAGCAGTTTTAGGAGTGGCTAGAGGAAAGACATTTTCAACAAATTGAACATGACGAGAGGTATATATTTTGTTGGTTTTTAAATCAAGACAAAGATAAGCAGCTTGGGTAGGATAGTATCCAATGAAGACACAAGGAGTGGATCTAGGGTCTAATTTATGGTAAGTGTAGGGACGGAGCCAAGGATAACATAAGCAACCAAAAACTCTAAGTTTGGCTAGGTTGGGAGTTTGTTTTAGAAGAAATTGATATGAGGACAACATGTTAAGATTGGATTTTGGTAGACGGTTTATAATATAGGTAGCAACACAAACTGCATGAGGCCAATATGTAAGGGGCATGGAGGCATGATGTAAAAGGGCTAAGGCAGTATCAACAACATGTCTGTGACGACGTTCAGACATGCCATTGTGTTCAGGGGTGTGGGGAGGAGTTGTGAGATGAGATATACCATGAGTTTGAAGGAGGGATCGTAGGGCAATGAATTCGCCCCCGTTGTCAGTATAGAGGGTTTTGATTTTGGTGTTGTAGAAGTTTTCTACGATGCTTTTAAAGGATGTAAAGGTGGGGAGGACATCAAATTTGCGTTTTAGAGGGTAAATCCATATATATTTGCTAAAGTGATCAACAAAAATGACATAGTATTTGAAGCCTTCAGTTGACAGGACAGGGGACGACCACACATTAGAAAAAAGAACCTCAAGAGGGGAACTAGATATAATGCTTGAATCGTAAAAATGAAGTTTATGACTTTTAATACAGTTGCAAGAATCACAATAATGCAGTTTTGAGTTCGTGATAGGTAAGCTATACTTGGATAAGGTATGGGAAAGGATTTTGGAGGACGGATGACCTAGACGAGCATGCCAAATGGGTGATGGTTGTTTTTCCGAGATGGAGGTTGTGGGGTTAAGAGATGCTCGAGTCGGCTATATGTAGAGATTATCCACGCGACTCCCCGTGAGGAGAATGGTCCCCATTTTGCCATCCCGCACCTGAAAATAAGTCGAACCAAAAATAATGTTAACATCATTATCTCGACACAAGGTTGAAACAGAGATAAGGTTTTTGGCCATTTGTGGGACAACAAGGACGTTTGAGAATGTTAGCATATTAACATGAGGAAACGACAAAGAACCAATATGTGAAATTTTCAAACCGTTACCATCACCAATGATGACATCATTCGAGCCGAAATATGGAGAGGAAATATATAAATTATGGGGGTGAGTTGTGATATGATGAGAGGCCCCGGAGTCCAAGATCCAGGGGATGGAGGGGATCTTTGAAATAGGAGAGTGGGCGGAGGTGGTGTATATACCAGTAGGGTGGGTGTGCATACGAGGTGGGGTGTATGTAGTAGTGGAGTGAGTGCGTAGATGCGGGGTGGTGTATTTACCAGATTTGGGGGTGTAAGCAGTAGTGTTGTAGTGGATCGGGCCCATTAGACAACAGACGAGTATGTATTAGTGGAGTTTTGATTGGAGAGAGAAAAGGTAGTATGCGTTGCTGCTTAGATAATTATACAATCTTTGAAAAGATTGAATAATTGGAAGTGGGGCACAATCGGTGGAGTAATAAAAAAAAAATGGGCACGGTGATTTAACCAGAGAGGGTACCGTGAAGAGTTGAAACCGCCGATGTTTTGTTCGGGAGCTGCAAGCGAACGACAATTATGGGAGGAGTGTTGTAACCGTGAGTTTTGAACGACAAGAATGCCGAACAACGATTACAAGGATTATTGTGGGATCGAGGCGTGAGCCAAGAGGCTCGTTGATACCATATAGAGAAACAATGAATTGTGAAATTATAATTTCATTGAGTGAATGTAAAGAGTACGTGAACTCGTGAAGGAAGTATTTATAGATACAAAACATATCTATTCTAAATCTATAATTAAAAAAAATAAAGATTTACAAGATATATATAAAATATATTATACAAGATATATATAATATCTCTTAATATATTTATATATGCCTAATAAACACTACTCTCCTCCATATATACGACTTTGAAATTAATTAATACTCCCTCCGTCCCGGAGGAACTTGCACCATTTGACCGGTACACATTTTAAGAAATTTGTAAGAAAATGTGTAATGATTGATGTTTTGAGGGGTAGTTTTGTAAACTTTTATGAATAAAGTAAAGTAAAAAGTAGATTGAGTGTGGAAAAGTAATGACATATGGGTAAATATGAGTATATTTCAAGGGTGAGGGTTGTGAAGATATTTCCTTTTATGGAGTGTGCAAATTGGTATGGGACATCCATATATGGAAAGTGTACAAATTCCTGTGGGACGGAGGGAGTAGTACTGTTTAGTGAACAATTAAACGTGGAATATAATTGAATTGGATTTGTGAATTTAAGAGACAAAATTAGCATATATATATATAAAGAGAGATTCACATGCATGCTCGAGTCTATCTCAGAAGAGTCCCACCACTAGATAAGAATTAGTCGTTCAAGTTCACATAATGAACAACACTCAAATCCTACTCATATTGCGTTTTTGAATAATCCTCCAATCCGGTGATGGCAGCCGCACAGGAAAAGTGAATCCAGAAGTGACAATGAGAGCAATGCAAAGCTAGTTGATCAGCAGAAAAGCCTTCAATGATTTGTTTGCAATGTCCACAGGTCTCATTTCTTTGATGAGTAAGCATCCGAGTAAGCGTGAGAGGATGCTCATGAAGTTCATGATCAACATCGGGAGTTTTGCCGAACTTGACTTTGGACATAAGCCCAACGGAGGGAATGCAGTTGATGTGAAAGTATTGATCACACTTGTGACAAGCATAGTACCAATCCTTAAGGTGATGATCCATTTGTTGCTCGCAGACCTCACAAAAGTAGTCCTTGTTTGGAGGAGGAGGAGTATTCATTATCAAGTGTAGAGGATGGTCGTCGAATTTATGATGGCGAGTTGTTTTGGGAAGCAGAGCACACCTATTATGTATACTATACTCACACACAACACATCTATAGATTCCACCGTAATCGGTAGTGTTGCAACAACTGATTTTGCAATTAGCATCCGAGAACCAACGATTACCGGTTTGGAAAAGAATGTGTTGCTTGTGGGAGGCGTGCTTGATAGTTTTCGGTGCACCTGCGCACTCTACATCATACATGAGACCTGTTGAATAGGAAAATCCATTGGAAAGACGATTGCATTCACAACAACAAAAAACAGAATTAAAGAATGATTTGGCCAACTCATCATGACCACGGAGTAGTAGCTCCCAACTGACCGGCCCAAAGACTTGTTGGAAACGAGGGGGGAGAAGATGAGGTGCACAGAAAGGATGGGCAACGAATTCATGGCTGCAGTCACCACATCTGTAGTAACTACTACTAGCAGTATTTATGATGGGTTGTATGCATACATCACAAACTGCATCATTATCATCTCTGCTGGTGCATGCATCTTCAAGGATCAAAGGATGTTTGTCTTCATTTTCTATTAGGAGGAGGAGGAGTATTCATTATCAAGTGTAGAGGATGGTCGTCGAATTTATAATGGCGAGTTGTTTTGGGAAGCAGAGCACACCTAGTATGTATACTGTAGTCACACACAACACATCTATAGATTCCACTGTAATCGAATGCATTGGTGCAACAACTGAGTTTGCAATTAGCTTTCGAGAACCAACGAGTACCGGTTTGGAAAAGAATGTGTTGCTTGTGGGAGGCGTGCTTCATAGTTTTCGGTGCAACTGCGCACTCTACATCATACATATAACCTGCTGTTGTATAGGAAAATCCATTGGAAAGACGTTTGCATTCCAAACAACAAAATACTGAATTAAAGAATGATTTGGCCAACTGATCATGGCCACGGAGTAGTAGCTCGAAACGGACCGGCCCAAAGACTTGTTCGAAACGAGGGGGAAGAAGATGAGGTGCACAGAAAGGATGGGCAACGAACTCACCGGATCTGTAGTAACTACTACTAGCAGTATTTATGCTGCAGGGTTGTATGCATACATCACAAACAAAATTATCATCTCTGCTACTACATGCATCTTCAAGGATCAAATGATGTTTGTGATGATTTTCTATTTTTTGGCTGCAACTTGATGATGATGATGCTGCAGGATTGTTCTGATTCTTCTCCACGAAAGAACGTGTTGAGATTAATGCAATATTGGAGAACTGTTCTTACTATCAGAAGTGGTAGTGTGCTGATTTTCAGAACTGTGCTTAGTATAAGCACAGTAACTAGTGTTCTGATTTTTTGGTTATTTCAGTACAGGTAGAGTAATGAGTACTCTGCTGATAAGGTTTAGTGATCTTAGGTATCAACTCTGCTGGTCGGGTCAGAACAGTACTGCTCTTAGTCTGCTAAAGAGTACTGTGCTGATATAGTGTTCTTAGTCTGCTGAGACAACTGTGCTGAGTTACTGCGTTGAGTTCTACTGTGCTGTTATTCCAGTTTCAGAATTAGTTTATTTCTGTTGGTTAGTTAGTTAGTTAGAGGCAGTTACAACTTGCATTGTACATCTATAAATACACCATCTAGTGCATAGATTGTGGGTTACTGAATTTGAGAGTTTCGAGAGATCAAGCTTAGTGAATACTTGTAATCTGTAACTTTCATTTGAGATTGGTGAAGAGAGTCTTCTATCCTCCGTGGACGTAGATCATTTGATCGAACCACGTAAATCCCGTGTTCTTTCTTTGAGTTCTTTATTCGTTTTCAATTCTTTGCGTTTCTAGTTGTCTTGATTTATCATTTGTGAGGAGTTGCTTAGTGGATACAATTCCATAACAATTGGCGCCGTCTGTGGGAACCGAAGATAAAGTCAAGAATCAAGAAATGGGCTCTGTGAAATTGGAGATAGAGAAATTCAATGGTAAGACAGATTTTGGTTTATGGAAAGCCAAGATGAAGGCTCTGCTGTCACACCATGGGCTGAAAGAGGCCCTTACTCCTCTTGACCCTGCTGCATCCGATGCAGACAAGACCAAGAAAGAAGAGCTTATGGAAAAAGCTTACAACATTGTTGTTCTGAGTTTGGGAGACAATGTTTTCAGAGAAGTTATGAAGGAGGAGGATGTTTCTGGAGTATTTGAGGCATTAGATGATCTGTATTTGGCACAATCTTTGTCAAATCAGATGTTCATGGAAAGGAAGCTCAATAATTTCAAGATGTTAGATGATAAAACCCTTGATGAGCAGTTAATAGAGTTCATGCAAGCCGTTGATGATCTTGAGAATGTTGGAATTACCTTGGAAGATCACAAGAAGTCTTTCCTACTCTTAGAGGCACTTCCACCTTCTTATGACAGCTTCAAAGATGCTTTGCTGATTACCAAGGAGGGTAAGGCAAAATTCAAAGAAGTTTTGTCCATACTGAAGACCAAGAGTTTACATGTAGCAAACTCAACCAAGAAGACCAAGAACCAAGCTGAAGGTCTTAATATCAAACTGAAGAATGACAAGAAAGGAGGGCAAGGCAAGAAGTTCCATGCCAAGCCAAACCACAAGAGAAATGCAAATGTAGTCAAGAGCAAGGCTTACTACAAATGCCATAAGGAAGGACATTTCATAAAAGATTGTCCTGAGCACAAGAAGTCTACTGATGCTGCCAAAGCTGATGTAGCAGAGGCAAAAGGGTATGATAGTGCAGAAGTGATGAGCATAACAGATAGCAAACTTGTTAATGAATGGGTGTTAGATTCTGGATGTTCATTTCACATGTGTCCCACCAAATCTTGGTTTCAAAACCTGGAAATGATGGATGGTGGTTCAGTTCTATTGGGCAATGATGAATGCTGCAATGTGAGAGGAATTGGCACTGTGAGGGTGAAGATGTTTAATGACAAACATGTGATCCTGACCAATGTCAGATTTGTTCCAGATTTGAAGAGAAACCTTATATCTCTTGGCACACTAAATGCTTTGGGTTATGAATCCAAGATAGAAAGAGGATGTCTGCTTGTTACCAAAGCTGATAGAATAGTGATGCAAGGGAAGAAGTCAAATGGGTTATATTCTTTAATTGGTGAGACAATCACAGGTGCTGCTGATGTTACCATGAGTTCTGAAGATGCTATACTTTGGCATAAGAGGCTGGCACATGTAGGAGAGAAAGGCCTGATGGAGTTATCCAAGAAGGGGGCATTCCACCAGAAGACATTCAAAAGCCTGGAGTTCTGTGAGCAGTGCATTCTTGGCAAGGCCAAAAAGAAGTCATTCCAGAAGGGTGAGCACACTACCAAGGAGCTGCTGGATTATGTTCATTCAGATGTCTGGGGGCCATCAAGGTCTGAAACCATTGGTGGAGGTAAGTACTTCATGTCAATTATAGATGACTATTCTAGAAAAGTTTGAGTATTCATTCTCAAACAGAAGAGTGAGGCCTTTACAAAATTCAAAGAATGGCTACTTGAGATAGAGAACCAGAAAGGAAAGTCCTTAAAACATTTGAGGACAGATAATGGCCTTGAGTATCTATCAGCCGAATTCAATGAATTTTGTAAAGAGAAGGGCATTACTAGACATAGAACTGTCCCTCTTAATCCACAGCAAAATGGATTAGCAGAAAGAATGAATAGAACTATTCTAGAACGGGTCAGATGCATGTTAGCTGATGCTAAATTACCTAAAAGCTTTTGGGGAGAGGCTGTATGTACTGCATGTTACTTAATCAATAAAACTCCCTCATATGCTTTAGAAGGTAAAACTCCAGATGAGATATGGTATGGCAAGTTGTCTGATTATTTAAAACTTAAAGTGTTTGGATGTCAGGCATATGCACACATTAGACAGGATAAGCTTGAGCCAAGGGCTCTGAAATGTATATTCATTGGCTATCCAAAAGGTGTCAAGGGTTATAGACTGTGGTGCCTTGAACCAGGTCATAAGAAACTGATAATCAGCAGAGATGTTGATTTTAATGAGAAGGTAATGGGATATCCTCATAATGGAAACTCCCATGACCTAGATGGAAGAATTGTAAATGAGTCAGAAAAGAGTTTCTCAGCTGAGGTGGAGTTTCCCACATCAGGAGAGTTGACCCCAGAGGAGGTGGACAACTTTGCTGATGCAGGAGACAACACCCCTGATGAGGTTGTTCCAGAACAGGTTCAAGAAGGTGATCAAGAAGATCATTCAGAAGATGATGCCATGGAGGACAACCCTGCTGATCTGAGAAATTACAGCCTTGCAAGAGATAGGCTCAGGAGGCAGATTCACCACCCATCTAGGTTTGGCCAGGCTGATCTTGTGTCATATGCTCTGATCACAGCAGAAGAGGTGGAGCATTATGAGCCAAGAAACTATAGGGAAGCAATCACCAGTCCTGAAAAAGAGCAATGGATAGCAGCCATGTCAGAACAGTTGCAATCTTTAGAGAAGAATGAGACCTGGATCCTTGTGGAGAAGCCAGAAAACCAGAAGTTAGTCAGCTGTAGATGGATGTTCAAGAAGAAGCTTGAAGTTGGATTTGGTGGTGCTAGAGAGCAGATCAGATTCAAGGCTAGGTTGGTGGCAAGAGGATTCACACAAAGAGAAGGCATAGACTTCAATGAGGTATTCTCTCCTGTTGTTAAACATCGTTCATGCAATAAGATTACTTTTGTCTAAGGTTGCTCAAGATGATCTTGAGTTACATCAGCTAGATGTTAAAACTGCATTTTTACATGGAGAACTAGCTGAAACAATATATATGCATCAACCTGAAGGGTTTATCATGCCTGAAACTGAAAGTAAGGTATGCTTGCTTAAGAAATCATTGTATGGGCTCAAGCAGAGTCCTAGACAATGGTATAGAAAGTTTGATACATTCATGCTTTCTATTGGTTTCTTAAGAAGCAAATATGATGGATGTGTATATATTGGTAAACAAGATTATCTGGAGAGCACCTATCTACTGATCTATGTAGATGATATGTTGATAGCTAGCAAGAGTATGAGAAAGATTACCCAGCTGAAGCAGCAGCTGAGTAGCAAGTTCGAGATGAAGGACCTTGGTGAAGCCAAGAGAATATTAGGCATGGATATTCTCAGAAACAGGAAAGCAGGGAAGCTGTTCTTGTCCCAGAAGTGTTACATTCAGAAGGTCTTGAAGAGGTTCCTTATGCACCAGTCCAAACCAGTTAGTACTTCATTTGGTCAGCAATTCAAGTTGTCAGTCAAGCAATCTCCTCAAACAGCTGAAGAGAAGAAGCAGATGCTTACTGTCCCTTATGCAAATGGAGTTGGAAGTCTCATGTATGCTATGGTTTGTAGCAGACCAGATCTTGCCTATGCTGTTAGTATGGTGAGTAGATTCATGGGAAATCCAGGAAAGTTTCATTGGGAAGCTTTGAAGTGGATTCTAAGATATCTGAATGGATCAGAAGACTTAGGATTATTGTTTGAAAAATCAGCTGTTACCAAGAGTCCCTTGCTAGGATTTGTGGATTCTGATTTTGCTGGAAACATAGATACAAGGAAATCTTTATCTGGTTATGTGTTTACATTGTATGGCACTGCTATCACCTGGAGAGCAGCTTTACAATCTATGGTGACCTTATCCACAACTGAAGCTGAATACATAGCATTGACAGAAGCTGTGAAGGAAGCAATGTGGTTGAAGGGCATTCTGAGAGATTTTGGCATATTTCAGAAAAGTGTTCCTGTGCTATGTGATAATCAGAGCACTATTCATCTAGCAAAACATCAAGTGTTCCATGAGAGGTCAAAGCACATTGATGTGAAGTTGCATTTTGTTAGAGACATCTTGGAGAAGAGCATTGTTAAATTTCAGAAGGTGGCTTCAGAAGAGAATGCAGCTGATATGTTAACTAAGGCATTACCAAGCAATAAGTTCAATCATTGCATGGAGTTGGTAAACCTTAGTACCTGGGATGTTCATTAAGAAGAGAATGAACAAACAGCCTTGGGGAGGGCTGGGAAGAAGGCAATCTTGCATTAAGGTGGAGAATTGTTGAGATTAATGCAATATTGGAGAACTGTTCTTACTATCAGAAGTGGTAGTGTGCTGATTTTCAGAACTGTGCTTAGTATAAGCACAGTAACTAGTGTTCTGATTTTTTGGTTATTTCAGTACAGGTAGAGTAATGAGTACTCTGCTGATAAGGTTTAGTGATCTTAGGTATCAACTCTGCTGGTCGGGTCAGAACAGTACTGCTCTTAGTCTGCTAAAGAGTACTGTGCTGATATAGTGTTCTTAGTCTGCTGAGACAACTGTGCTGAGTTACTGCGTTGAGTTCTACTGTGCTGTTATTCCAGTTTCAGAATTAGTTTATTTTTGTTGGTTAGTTAGTTAGTTAGAGGCAGTTACAACTTGCATTGTACATCTATAAATACAACATCTAGTGCATAGATTGTGGGTTACTGAATTTGAGAGTTTCGAGAGATCAAGCTTAGTGAATACTTGTAATCTGTAACTTTCATTTGAGATTGGTGAAGAGAGTCTTCTATCCTCCGTGGACGTAGATCATTTGATCGAACCACATAAATCCCGTGTTCTTTCTTTGAGTTCTTTATTCGTTTTCAATTCTTTGCGTTTTTAGTTGTCTTGATTTATCATTTGTGAGGAGTTGCTTAGTGGATACAATTCCATAACAGAACGGATGACCATCGTATCCTCCTCTTTCGGCAGATGCACGAATTCTGTATCTGCATTAACAAACACTTATTTTCACCCTATCCATACTTACTCTTAATTAGTATAAACTAACTATTATAATAGACCCGCCTACTAGTAACCTGAGATTTCAAATTGAATATTTACTTAATTTAATGGGATTATATTTTTTTTAGTCCATTAAGTTACCATAATTTTGAATTTAGTCCATCAGGTTACCACTTTTTGAATTTAGTCCATTAAGTTTCGATTTATTTTGATTTTGGTCCAGTTACCTGCTACAGCAGGTTTCACAGGTCATTTTTTAAAACACACCCCATAAAATGATATACACACCTCAAATGTTAAACACATCACACTAAAATTTAAAAATCATTTTTTTATATTACTATACACACCCCCAACTATTTCCTATTTAATAAATTGTCAAAAATAATTAAATTAAAAAAAAAGTAACAATTAAAATTAATATAAAAAATATAAATAAAACCTATAAAAAATTGCATGAATTTTTAAAAATTAAACAAAGCTAAAATTATTAATTTAATTAGTTTTGAAGATTTAATTGATTTTCTACTAATTTTAAATTTTATTTAGCTTTATTTTCGACGTTTTTTTATAGAAGTTAGAACGCAAATAAAACATTAATAAATCAATAGAGGTTTAAATTTTTTTTATTTTATTTTTCTTTAAAATATTTCTTTTATATTACATGAACCTACTAACACCCCATAAATTTTATACACTCCAAAGTGTTAAACACAAAAATTCAAAAATCAAATGTAGTTAAAAAAAATCATAAACATATTTAATAAATTTCTAAAAACAATTAAATTAAAAAAAGTAAGAATTCAAATTAATATAAAAAAATATAAATAAAATCTATAAAAAATCGCCTAAATCTTTAAAAATTAAACAAAGCTAAAATAATTAATTTAATTAGTTTTGAAGATTTTGTTGATTTTCTATTATTTTTAAATTTTATATAGCCTTATTTTTTAGTATTTTATAAAAGTTAGAACGCAAATAAAACATTAATAAAGCAATAGAGTTTTAAATTTTTTTTTTTTTTTTTTTTTAAATATTTCTTTTATATTACATGAACCTACTAACACCAAATAAATTTATATACACTCCAAACGATAAACACAAAAATTTAAAAATCAAATATGAATATTGCAATTATTTGGATGAATATTACAAGTGTAAGAAGGAGTTGATAGAATTGGTAAGGCACAAATATGACACCGGTAAGGCTTTGGATCCTCAAAATCAGCTTGAAACAAACTCAATGTGTGCTCGTGACTAAAATGTGTAATCTCCTCCATAGAGAGAGCAAAAGCAAACGAATTTGAAATTAATTGTGTGTAGGTGTTCAGTGAACAAGACACAAAATTAGAAGATATATATAGAGAGAGATTCAACTCCTATTTTTAATAGAAAGCATAATTCTTTGCCTGTGGTCTAAGTAATGAATATCTAAAAGTATAAAACTGCAATTCCCATTTTTCTTTACTTTCCTTTATTCTTTAATTAGTAAAGTTCAAATAAGCATAACCTTTAAAAAAACTAGTCTTGTGTGGACCAATTAATTAGATCATCATGAAACTTAATTATTTGGTTTGCATTTTGTGTACGTGTATTTTTTGTTGTTTCATTAAAATTATATACTCCCCCCTCTGTTTCATAAATGGACACACAAATTAAAAAAGTGTGCAATAATGAATAGGGTTTAATTTGAGGATTTAATTTTATAAACTTTTATGTAGATGAGTTGATTTGTGTCTTAAAGTAATGAGTTTTTGTCTAAAATTGTGGATGTAAGTGTAAGGGCAAAGCTTTATAAAGGGATTATCATTTTATAGATGTTAAAGTCATTGTGAGACGTTCTAAAAAATAAAGTATAGAAAATTATTATTGGACGGAATTAAGGAATATTAATTGCTTTATTAAAAACATTAATAAGTTGTTAGTTGTAAAATAGGTTTATGGTAAAAGTGGTTCACACAAAATATGAAGAAGTAAAGTTATTGTAGAATATTTAAGCCGGTAATAACCTATTTGTCTGAATTAAAGTAGTCTTGCAATGTTGCTGCATTTAAAGAGAGCGTAGATTAATTACTTTATTGTGAAGTGATACATAGATAGATAGATAGACATGGCATGTGTTGTGGAACCTCACTCTCCCTTATATGCTCACTTCCCTCGCGATTTTCCTTAATTTGTGATAATTAAGATCAAGAAACCATATTTCATTGCTTGTGCATGAATACCTAAAAATATAATAAAGAGCCGTTAAAAAAAAAAAATAGAATAAAGAGATATTGTAGGACCATTCACATTTGATTTTCTCTACTTTCCTTTATTCTGTAAGCATTAAAGTTCAAATTACCATAATCTTGTACTCTTTTTATGATTTTGGATCAATATTCTTGTTTTGCTAATTTGATAATTCAAATAGTTTTCACTTTATTTCCCCCTTTACCCCTCTGTCAATCACAAAAATTTCTCATAATTTGTAAGAGGAAGGGATAATTTCATTTTACAACTTAGATCAATCTCAGGTCTGATTAGTGTGAAAATTGCTTGAAATTCATAATTTTAATTTACATAATTTTATAGGATTTTGTGCATTTTTTACACTAAATTGACTAATTGCACTTGATTTGGAAAAAGGTTGCGGTTGGCATGTTTTGTTCATATTATTTTGAAGACCATGTCAACACGAGGATCAGGAATGAACCACGTAACTTCGATGGTAGAGGTACGCAACAAGAAGTCGATGACATGCTCTCTGTATTCAAGTCTAAGGGGCGACCTATAGGAAAAACCACTAAACGATATTGGTCAACAAACACAGAGGCTGAAATAGCACATACGTACGTATTATTGAATTGTGATGAAGTTCAGCCTTACATTAAGTAAGTATTTCATATATTTATCATCTAATTAAATACCGTACCACGTCATTTATTAAATATGGTTGGATGTTGTGAATTATTAGGATGTATACACAAGAACTACGACATGCAGATCAAAACATCTCAGATAGAGACATAGATACTAGTCTTCAACGTCAATTTGCCCGATGGTTCCAACGTTATGTGAGTATCATTAATTGAATTTTACGTGAACAAATAATTGTTTTGATTAATGTTAATTTTAACTGTATAGGGACAATCGCACGATTTTCAGAGCCGGTTCTTACAGGATCTCAACAAAGGACCACTACGGCGTGTGAGGATATACAACGGCTATATTGTGAAAGGCTACAGGTTTCATACATCAGAGTTTGCATCAACAAAAACGACTACCAACGGTGGTGTTTGTGTTAGCAGTGCGAATTACAATGCAGATGCAAGTGATTACTTTGGGGTGTTGCACGAAGTCGTTGAAGTTGAATATCCGGGATATCCAATGAAAACCGTAATGTTGTTCAAGTGCCATTGGTTTGACACATCCCTTTTAGGAACCTAAATTCATCCGGAGTACAAGCTTGTGGATGTTAATTCGAAAAGGAAGTATAGCGGGGATGATCCGTTTGTATTTGCCTCTCAGGTATCTCAAGTCTACTACTGCACGTATCCAGGAGCTGGAAAACGTAATAGAGAATGGCACGCTGTTTGCAAAGTGAAGGCAAGGTCAATGGTGGAGGTCCCCAAAAAAGAAAACAACGATGAAGATGAACCTCCGTTTCAAACGGAACAAATAGAGAATCAAACTGAAGTGTTTGCGGGAGATTTTAATCTTTCGGTAGACTTGACGGCTGCAAATCCACAATTGATTGTTATTGAAAACGATAGTGGACATGAGAAGGAGGATGAACATGACGAGAGGGAGGATGAAGAAGATGAGGATGAAGAAGATGAGGCAAATAATAAAAATGAAGACGAAGATGAATATTAAATTAATGTAACCTATTTGATTTTGTACAATTTATAAGATTTAATTATTTATCATTTGGTTATAACTTATAATTTAATCCCCACTAGCTAATATATGTTAGAATGAAAATAAATAAACGAATTTTTTATAAAAAAAAATCCAGTGGCGACGGACAAAATCCGTCGATATATCCGTCGCCAACGGCAAAAAGTCAATACCGACAGAAATATTCGTCGGTATATCCGTCGTCAATGGCAAAGAGCCAATACCGACCGAATATATCCATCGGCATTTCCGAATATAAATCAAACTTTCTCTCATTTCACGCGTTATTTGCCTCTCTCTCCCCCACCCTTCTTATTTTCTCTCTCTCTCTGTCTCTCTCTCTCCCTCTCCCCCACCCTTCTTAATGATCGCCGTCGTTGCCTCGTCGTCGCCTCTCCCTCGCCGTCCGTCGCTCGCTATCGCCTCTCCCTCGCTGTCGCCTCTCCCTCTAACTCGCCTCGTTGTTGCCTCGCCGTCGCCTCTCCCTCGCCTGCGTGGTAGTTTCGCCGCGGCACAAACGAAGGGAGAGCGCTGCCCTCGTCGCCCCGAACAGGTAACAACCATTCTTGTCTTTTATTTTTCCCCTCAAATTCCCTACACATTACACTTTTTTTTTTTTTGAGATATGATACATGATATGAAATTCTTGTGATTGCAGGATTTCTTTCTATCGTGCTTAATTGATGTCGATTAGGAAGAGGCAGGTGTGGTGGGGAGAGCCTCAGAGTTTGTTCAAGGAGGAGGTACATTTAATTTGTTGTTTACAATTAACATTATTATTATTATTATACTATATGTTTATGCACTAGTAGTAGTATACCGTGAGACTGTTTCATGCAAGTGTTCGTGTATATGTGTATGCTGGAGTTCAAATTCTTCTTGCAAAGGTACTTTAAATCTCGTTGTAGCCCGTCACAGAGCAATTTTGTGATTTGTTGTTTTTTCTCTCTTGAGTTTACTGCAATTTTGTTAACTGTTGATTTTACTGCAATTTTGTGATTTCTTGTAACTAATTTTAAAAAATCTCATTAGGCCTTCTGTTTGGAACGAAGTTTGTTATTAGTTTTGAATTACCGCAATTTTGAGCGGGTCGGTCGGGTCGGGTATAGTAGGACCCGGGTGATTCGGGTGGAATTTACACGTTTTAGGGGCACATGTGAAGCATGTTTTGATGTGGATTTCATTGATTTATGCATTGATTATGATTGTTTAAGCCGAAATGAGAGAAAGGTTGTGTTTTATCGGTTTTGTAGGTAAAACGATGGAATTTGGAGCAAAACACATACCACAAGTGATCGGACTGGAAAGAGGAGTGCACGGTTGGATTCGTCTCGGAAAACGGAGTGGATTAGCCGAAGGAATCAAGTCAATCCGACACCCGAGGCGAAAGTTATGCATGAAACGAGAAGGGGAGGAGGTAATTCGGCCGAGTGAGTCAACTCGGCCGAATCTGCAACTTCGAACTCTACTGCGCACTCGGCCGAGTGAGGTTACTCGGCCGAATCTGAAACTTTGGGCATCACTGCGCACTCGGCCGAGTGACCCAACTCGGCCGAATCTGCGAGTTTGCATACTACTGCGCACTCGGCCGAGTAAGCCAACTCGGCCGAGTAAGGCTGAAAACCGTAGCTGCTGGATTTGAAGACCACTCGGCCGAGTGATCCCAACTCGGCCGAGTCTCGGCTGGAAAAAGCGCAAACACGATTCTTTAAGTACTCCACTCGGCCGAGTGACCCCAACTCGGCCGAGTAACCCCATTTTCGGTGCCAAACTTGTATTTTCTCCATTTTTGAGGGATCAACTTGCAAATATGCCATCCAAACCCTTCCCCAACACTATATAAGGCCCCTTTCTTGAAATCCAAGACATCTTCCCCCAATCCACACATAGTTACACATATTTGGAGGTGTTTTGGCCATAACTTCTTCATCTCTCCACCAATTCATGCAAGGGAAGAGGCATTAGCTTGGGAATTCCATTCCCTACCACATTCTAGACTAAGCTTTCTATTTCTTTTTCTTTTTATTTAGTTATTTCATTTGGAATTTGTAATTTGATTATGTTAGTAGTTAGCTAAATACTTTGTGGTTCTAAAGCATTGTAAGACTTGGATTGATGTTTATGAGTAATTTCTTGCTTTAATTGGTGTTTATCTCGTATTTGCATGTTTAATTATCCATTGTAAAGCATGTTGTTAGTGGCCATGATGATTTGCTTGATCCATTGTTAATTGGGGTAGTATCGAGAGATTTATTCCATTTAATCGTATGCGAATATGCAACCCGGTATTATTATGATCTCGAGAGAGGATTAATTATCGGAGAGGGAATCGAATGGTCTTAGGAGCTATTTTAGATGGTGTAATGTTTGTGATGTAGACATACGAGCTTATATTACATTGCGTCTTTGGATTAATTTGTATCGAGAGATCGATTAGTTCTTCTTTTGCGACCACCTTATATGAGATAACCTTAATGGCCCTTTAAACGAGATAACTCTCATAAACGGACATCTAAATACTACAATTGCCTTGGAACCCACCTTCTTTCTTTGAGTTACATTCGTTTCACTTTCGTTTTCTTACTTTGCATGTTAGTTGATCGATTTTGTATTTACTCTTCGTTACTTATTAGTGACACATTGTTAGGTAATCTTAGAGTAATTCACACCACTCAATTTATCGATCACGTCTATTTAGAACTCGATTAGCAAACTACCCTTTTATGCTTAACCTCCCTGTGGGATCGACCTCGTGCTTATCACGCTACGATAGACACCGTACACTTGCGGTTGTTTATTTTAGTGTTGTATAACACGTGTATCAAGTTTATGGCGCCGCTGCCGGGGAGGTTTCTATAAGCTCTAGAGTGTAGGCTAGGAGAGTTTTAGTTTAAGACAATTTACTTGCTTTCTTTATTTGCAAAAATCCAAAAATATTTGTTTGTTTTACCTTGATTTCACTTGTGATTCTTACTTTCTTTTGAACTTTTGTCTAGACATGGCATATGATCACCCGAGCTAGGAGAGATCAACAAGAGTTGCTACCTCTAGACCCGGAAATCGAAGCTCGTTGTCGAAGACAAAACGCCGAAAGAAGAAGGTTTGAATTGGAAGCCATGAATAGAAGAGAGAATCCAATAGTGGAAGAAGAAAGGAACCAAGAGGATATTGGAGGCATAGTGGAGCCAAATGGGAATGGTGGTAATCGACCACAAGGAGGTATAAGAGATAACCTCAACCGGAGGAATGAAGGGAATGTCAATGTGGAAGGAGATGGAGAACAACGGGAGGAAAACGGGAATCAAAGAGTCTTGAGAGATCACTTCCGTCCCATCCCTAGACCATATGGAGGAGCGGGTAGGGAACCCGTAGACGCTCATAATTTCGAGCTCAAACCGGCACTAATCATGATGGTCCAAAACAACCAATTTGGAGGGTTGTCAAAGGAGGATCCTAACCTCCATTTATCTCAATTCTTAGAGATAAGTGGAACGGTTAAGATCAATCGTGTCCCTCAAGATTACATCCGTCTCCAATTGTTCCCATTCTCGAAAAAAAAAACTCGAACAACTCTTTTTTTTTCGGACAATGTGTATTTGTCCGAAAATAAATTCCGAACAACTCTTTTTTTCCGGACAATATGTATTTGTTCGAAAATAAATCGCGAACAATTTTTTTTTTTTTGAGTGGGTATACTCATCTTCGTATTTTTCTTAAAATTATACGGAAAGGATTTATAGGACATTTTACATGTCCTCTAGGATAAAAAATTGTGTGGTGGATGTACTCAATGTGTTGGTGTGTTTATAACCGCCCCCTTTCTTAAAAGTTACTGTCTGCGAATGCAATAACAATTGTGGGCTTTGCTCAAAAAAATTACAATTGTGGGCCACTTGGCCCTTTAATTTACTTTGGATGTCCAATCTTTTAGGGCATTTTAATTTTATAGAGCCGAACCAATTAATTTGCATTATTGCGGCTTTTTAATATTCTGGGGTTGCTCAAATTTTCCAAGGCCTCACAAATGGGTAAATGGAGGCCCGTCTCAAAGAATGAGATCCATGAGACGGTCTCACACAAGACCTTCTATTTTTGGGCAAAAATTTGTGTGAGACCGTCTCACGAATCATTTTTCATGAGACAAATCTCTTTTAACCCATATTTTAAAATTTTGGGTAGGATAACTCTTTTTTTTTTTCCAATTTTTTTGTTTATAAAATAAAGTTACAATTTAAGTAAAAAGTGATAATGTCTTGGGGCCTTCTAAGGACAGTCCAGTGTCGCCTGGACTACCAATAGTCCAGTAATCTGAGCCATCAGATCTGAAATCTAATGGCTTATATTTGATGACCTGCTACCTGTTGCCTTTGGCGTCGCAGAATCCATCGCCTTGCATTGCACTTATTATCATTTTTTGTCGCCCTATCACACTTTTAAATTAAATTTAATAATTTTAAATATATAATTATAAAATTACAAATTTATCCTCATTATTAATAAAAAAATTAATTGATAATATATAGTAATCTTTATTTTAATGTCAAATTCTCCCGTACACTCGTATGCACCGTACACACCTAATTTAAATTTAAATTTCAATCTTATAATTGACTACACCCCCAATTTTGTTAACTTTACCCTCATAAATTATATAAACAATTGACCACATTTATTTACACCTCCACTTTTGTTGACTTCACCCACACAAATTATATAAACAATTGATCACAGTTATTTACACCCTCACTTTTGTTGATTTCACCGCCTAAATTATTATTTAAAAAAAATTATACCTAAAATTACTATAGTACCCTTCTATTAATTTACATATACTGTATAAATAATTGACCACGGTTATTTACACCCCCACTTTGGTTGACTTCACCCCCAATAATTATTATTTTAAAAAAATTACATCTAAAATTACTATAATGCCCTTCTATTAATTTACATAAAATATAATACAATCAATCATAATTTATATATAAACAATTGACCACGATTATTTACACCTCGCTTTTATTGACTTCACTCCCCGCCCCCAAATTATTTTTTAAAAACAATTACACCTAAAATTAATATAATGCCCTTCTATTAATCTAAACAAAATATAATACAATCAATCATAATTTATACAGGCAAATTTTTATATACACTCTATTGTTTATAAGGATTTACGTATTTTTTCATTTGAATCTAGGTAAATATTTTTCAATTCACTAGATGCTGCAATATATAATTGTCTATGCATTAACATGTTTCAGAAGGTACATACTACCCACCTACCATGAAAAGAGACTGTCCTTTAACTTTTATTTATCGTCATTGTAAAAGACAATAGAATAAGAAATTATCTTATTCGAAACTTTATGGGAGTCGTGTCATCGAAACACTCAATATAATTTTCAGAATAAAAACTTTACTACCAATATTCTTTCCAAAATAAAAAACATTCTTTCCAAAATAAAAATGTGTCCTCAATAATGTGATTTTCAAGTCTTGTAACAATCAATCTAGTTTCATTGTATAAATCGGACTTTAGGTCAATGTTCTTAAACAATATTATATGAACACATATTTTTTAGAACTAAAATATTATTTTGTATTAAAATTTAAAAAAATACACATGAAAAAATGGAAAATAAAAAAAAAAGGAAAAGGAAAAAAACGAAAAAAATTAAAAGTTTGGAATAAAAACTGAAAATGGGAGAAAACGAGAAAGGGGAAGAAAAATTAAAAAGAAAAAAAATCAAGATTTGTGGCTAATTTCGATAGTTTTTTCTTTTAAATTATGCTTTACGATTTTTTTTCTAAAAATACGGGTGACTTGATGGTGAATCGACGGTAATTCGATAATGACTCGACTACAAATTGTAAATATACAAATTAAGGTTGATTTTATTATATTTTTTGTAAATTAATAAAAGGATAATATAGTCTTTTAAATGTAATTATTTTTTAAAAAATATTTTGGGGTGAACTCATAAAATGAGGGCTGCAGATAAACGTGGTAACAAAATAATTTATGGGTGAACTCATAAAATGAGCGGGTGCACATAACCGTGATAAAAAAAAAATGATTTGGGAGTGAACTCATAAAATGAGCGGGTGCAGATAACCGCAGTAAAAAAATTATTTTTGGGTGAACTCATTAAATGAGTGGGTATAGATAAAATATAAATAAAAAATTAAAATTGGTGTGTACCGGTATGTTGCATGTATCCAACTATCACCCTACAAATTAGTGTTGATTTTATTATATTTTGTATAAATTAATAAAAGGATAATATAGTCTTTAAAATGTAATTATTTGAAGAAGAAAAATTGGGGTGAACTTATAAAATGAGCAGGTACAGATAACTGGTAAAAAAATAATTTTAGAGTGAACTTATAAAATGAGTGATTGTAGATAATTATGGTTAAAAAATGATTTTGGGTGAACTAATAAAATGAGCGGGTACAGATAACCGTAGTAAAAGAAAAGTTTGAAGGTGTACTAATTAAATGAGCAGGTGTAGATAAAATATAAATAAAATAATAATCTAATTTTGTTAAAAAAAATCTAATTTTATCGTTTGAATTGTTTAATTTTAATATTAATATTATTCATTTTAATTAAGGATAAAATAGTAAATAATAAAATAAATTTTAAATAATTATTTTAAAATATTAAAAAAAGACAACAGGTATCAAGTTAAGGCGACACAAAGCGATACAATTTAACATCCGGACTATTAATAGTCCAGGCGACTCAAAAACTATCCTAAGAAAATCCCTAATGTCTTTAACAAAAGTATTAGGAATTAATATACAATAATTAATTTTACATCTGTCTACAAGTTCGGACTTTTATAGATGAGACATAATTCTTTCATGATATCAGAGCCTCCATGCAAACATCATGAGTTCGATTCCTGCTGAAAGCAACTTCATCCATTTATATAAATTGTCCACTCGATGAGTCTCCTCCCCAAATAGTAAGAGATGAGACGGAATTCTTTAAAAAGTACTAAGAAACATTGTAATGTATATTCTAAAATGTGAATAACTTTTGTAGAAATTTCAATACGCATATTGCTAATATACTAACTACGTAGAATTCATAAGCAATTACAGTACACAATAAGTCCAAATAAAATTATAAACAACTCGTAAGTTCAAACTTTAAAATTAAAATAGAATTAAAAACATAATACTAATATTTATGTTTAATGCCCAAAACTTTGGAGGCCCTCCTTGTTACATCTATGTTTTGGCCAATTCTCCGCGGCAGCTGCACAGAAAAAGTGAAGCCAAAAATGACAGGGAGAACAATGCAGAGCCATTTCATCATCACAAAAGCCTTTAATGATTCGTTTGCAATGTCCACAGGTCTCATTTCTTTCATGAGTAAGCATCTGAGTAAGGGTGAGAGGATGCTCATGAAGTTTATGATCAACATCAAGAGTTTTTCCGAACTTGATTTTGGACATAAGGCCAACGGAGGGAATGCAGTTGACATGAAAGTATTGATCGCACTCGTGACAGGCATAGTACCAATCCTTAAGGTGATGATCCATTTGTTGCTCGCAGACCTCACAAAAGTAGTCCTTGTTAGTTGGAGGAGGAGGAGTACTATTCATTATCAAGCGTAGAGGATGCTCGTCGAATTTATAATGACGAGTTGTTTTGGGAAGCAGAGCACACCTAAGATGTATAGTATACTCACACACAACACATCTATAGATTCCATCGTAATTGGCGTTGCAACAACTGAGTTTGCAATTAGCTTTCGAGATCCAACGATAACCGGTTAGGAAAAGAATGTGTTGCTTGTGGGAGGCGTGCTTGATAGTTTTCGGTGCAGCTGCGCACTCTACATCATACATTAAACCTGTTGAATAGGAAAATCCATTGGAAAGACGATTGCATTCAGAACAACAAAAAACAGAATTAAAGAATGATTGGGCCAACTGATCATGACGACGGAGTAGTAGCTTCCAACTGACCGGCCCATAGACACGTTGGAAACGAGGGGGAAGAAGATGAGGTGCACAGAAAGGATGGGCAACGAAGTCACCGCATCTGTAGTAACTACTACTGGTATTTATGGGTTGTATGCATACATCACAAACTACATTATCATCATCTTCAAGAATTCTTATTTTTTGGCAGCTTGATGATGCTGCAGGATTCTGCTTCTCCACGAAAGAACGGATTACCATCGTATCCTCCTCTTTCGGCAGATGAAGGAATTCTGTATCTGCATTATATATATATATATAATTAACAAACACTTAATTCACCCTATCCATACTTACTCTTAATTACTATAAACTAACTATTATAATAGACCCCGCCTACTAAATTGTGCAAGTTACCTAAAATGATATTTTGTGTGAGTAAAACTAAGAAGATCTTTACAAGTTTTTAAGGAGTATAAATATTTGGGCCAACCATAAACTCTGCATTATAGAGTTAGCTCAATTTTGTCTCAAAGTTTTTAGAATCCTCGAAAGATGTCGTTTTTGGTCATGTGCATATATCATGTTTTTAAGGAGTATAAAACGATATTGTTTCGAGGATTAATTATCAACAACTTTGGAACGAAATTGGTATATACAAAAAATAATTGAGACTAAATTCGTACCTTTTATGTTTTTAGAAAAATATAAAAAGTTACGCAATCGAAAAAATAGGAAGCAATGATTTAGGAGAGTTACCAGATATAACATTCGTCATGTCTGCCAGCTTTGCACAAGCCACGTGAGCCAAAGCATAACATTCGCCACAGAAATACACCCCACCGTCGGGAGGAAGCCAAACCCCGTTGCAAATTGAGCACTTATTATTATAATAATCAGAATATGTAGGGTTTGAGGGCACATAAGGGAGAGAGTAGGCGAGAATAAATGGGTGAGAATGAGAGGGTATTCTCATAACGCTGGGCAACAATGTGCAATCTTGATGAATGAAGAAACCACACTCTTTGCAGTTGAAGAAGAAACCATTTTCTTTTTCTCCGCACACATCACATCGACACGATATTTCTCTACACAAGAGTGCCAGTTGGTGTGCAATGTGGCTTCTGTGTTGGGTACAGATCTCCACTGGTTGTGCAACCAGAGGATGGAGATCTAATCCCCTGGAATTCTCAAATTCGTACGTGAACGAGCCACCAACACGAGCTGGTTTTGTAAGATAAAGGGTTTTTAGATGAAGGTGATGGTAAAAAGTTTGGGGCAATTGTGTGCATGCTTTGTGCACAAAAAAGTTGTTGCAATTATTTGGATGAATATTACAAGTGTAAGAAGGAGTTGATAGAATTGGCAAGGCACAAATATGACACCGGTGAGGCTTTGGATCCTCAAAATCAGCTTCAAACAAACTCAATGTGTGCTCGTGACTAAAATGTGTAATCTCCTCCATAGAGCAAACGAATTTGAAATTAATTGTGTGTAGGTGTTCAGTGAACAAGACACAAAATTAGAAGATATATATAGAGAGAGATTCAACTCCTATTTTTAATAGAAAGCATAATTCTTTGCCTGTGGTCTAAGTAATGAATATCTAAAACTATAAAAGTACTGCAATTCCCATTTTTCTTTACTTTCCTTTATTCTTTAATTAGTAAAGTTCAAATAAGCATAACCTTTAAAAAAACTAGTCTTGTGTGGACCAATTAATTAGATCATCATGAAACTTAATTATTTGGTTTGCATTTTGTATACGTGTATTTTTTGTTGTTTCATTAAAATTATATACTCCCCCTCTGTTTCATAAATGGACACACAAATTAAAAAAGTGTGCAATAATGAACGGGTTTAATTTGATGATTTAATTTTATAAACTTTTATGTAGATGAGTTGATTTGTGTTCAAAAGTAATGAGTTTTCGTCTAAAATTGTGGATGTAATCGTAAGGGCAAAGCTTTATAAAGGGATTTTCATTTTATAGATGTTAAAGTGATCATTGTGAGATGTCCTAAAAAATAAAGTATAGAAAATTATTATTGGACGGAATTAAGGAGTATTAGTTGCTTCATAAGTTGTTGGGAAAATAATTTTTTCAGGACCGCAACTTAGGGGTGTTTGCAAAAAGAGTACCGTAACTTTGCGGGCTGGTAAAATTAGGCCCGTAACTTCATTTTTTCGCAATTTCAGGCCAAATTAGCCCAATCAACCCAATTTCGGGCTGATTGAGGCCCATTGTTCGGGCCAAACTTATTTATGACAAAAAGAGGACCACAACTTTTTTTAATGCAGTTTTAAAATCAATTTAATATCCCTATTATAATAATTTGGAATTTTTTTTTTCTATGTGTCAATACAAATTCAATATTCATATTTTATAATTTTCTCATAATTTTATTTTTTTTCCCTTTTAAAACAGTCTTTTTAAGAGGTTTAAAATTGTCTCTAACCACTTCTTCTACCACTCATCTTCCCCAATTTTTAACAATTTAAATTCTAAAAATCGTGTTTGTATTTTAATGCATTTTTTATAATCTTAAAAAAATAAAAAATAAAACTCTTTTTTATTCTTTTGGAGCTAAACTGGGTTTCACGAGGAATTTTTTTTAAAGTAAAATCAAATATAACTTTTATAATAAAATAAACTTTAAAATATTAATTTTTTAATGTTACTTTAAAACAATGAATATCTTGTGTGAAATTGACTTTCATGAATGGGATTGAACTTTGGTTTGCATTTTGTGTAAGTGTATTTTTTGTTGTTTCATTAAAATTATATACTCCCCCTCTGTTTCATAAATGGACACACAAATTAAAAAAGTGTGCAATAATGAACGGGTTTAATTTGATGATTTAATTTTATAAACTTTTATGTAGATGAGTGGATTTGTGTCCAAAAGTAATAAGTTTTCGTCTAAAATTGTGGATGTAATTGTAAGGGCAAAACTTTATAAAGGGATTTTCATTTTATAGATGTTAAAGTCATTGTGAGACGTCCCAAAAAATAAAGTATAAAAAATTATTATTGGACAGTATTAAGAAGTATTAGTTGCTTCATTAAAAGACATTAATAAATTGTTAGTAGTAAAATAGGTTTATGGTAAAAATTGTCCACACAAAATATGAAGAAGTAAAGTTATTGTAGAATTAAACCGGTAATAACCTATTTGTCTGAATTAAAGTCTTGCAATGTTGCTGCATTTAAAGAGAAAGTAGATTACTTTATTGTGAAGTGATACATAGATAGATAGACATGGCATGTGTTGTGGAACCTCACTCTCCTTTAAATGCTCACTTGCCGCGCGATTTTCCTTAATTTGTGATAATTAAGATCAAGAAAGCATATTTCATTGCTTGTGCATGAATATCTAAAAATATAATAAAGAGATATTGTAGGACCATTCACATTTGATTCTCTAGTTTCCTTTATTCTGTAAGCATTAAAGTTCAAATTACCATAATCTTGTACTCTTTTTAAGATTTTGGATCAATATTCTTATTTTGCTAATTTGATAATTCAAATAGTTTTCACTTTATTTCCCCCTTTACCCCCCTGTCAATCACAAAAATATCTCATAATCCCTAAAAACTCTCATAATTTGTAAGAGGAAGGGATAATTTCATTTACAACTTAGATCAATCTCAGTTCAAAGTCGTAAGTATTCACATTTTCAATATGGGTTATTAAATTGGTCCTGAAATGAGTATGACATAAGTGTATGGGGGAATGCATTTATGTATTCAAATCTTTTTCTTTTTAATCAAATAAGACTATCAGGAGAGTTGTCTGGACAGCTGCTCTAAGTATGTATAACTTTGTTCAGATAACTAAACCACTGAGAACTATGAAGTAATCAGTTAAATAACTATCTAAGTAAGTTATAAGTGCGGAATTATGGTTGGCCCTTTATATTTAAACTCCTTTTAATTCTGAAAACTTTCTTTACACTTTAACAGGTTTCAGGGGACTTGTCCCAAATCTGTTTTGCATAGCTTGTATTGAGTATCTTTTGAAGATCAGCTTGTGTGCAGTGTATGAATGTGATACTTGTATGAAATGACTTGAATGTAAATAACACAAGAGTTTATAGTGGTTCAGAGACTCAAGCTCCTACATCCACTTTCCCTGATTTAATAGGATAATTCCTTCACTTGGAATTAACTTGTTTTATAGTGCCAAGGTGCACTGATCAACCACACTACTCCTTAGTGCCTTGATCCCTAGGAATTCTGAGTCCTAGTGCTCACTCAACTCTGAACTAAACTGTTCTTCACTTGACAGTTCTAGTTCTCACACTTCTACAACAACACTCCTAAGTTTCCTTGAAAGGTTTAAGGGTTAATGTTGGTTTCAACTAGGGTGAGATATCCTTTACAATGAAGTACTGTATAAGGATAGGATATCTAGATAAACTTGATTGATATACAATGTGGTTTAGCTTAGGTGTGAACAGGAAGTGTTTGGAAACTAAGGAATGAAGTATTCTTTGAGAGCTTGAAGGCTTGTGCTTTGAAAGCTTGTAGTTTTCTTCACTAGTTGGATTTCTTAAATGGTTTCCAAACTCTAGTATTTATAGAGCAAAGTGAGGATATGTCTGTTGGAGAGACAACCTCAAATTGTCTATATTTGTCTTCCTTGAACTTAGCATCTTGAAGACAGATTCTTGAAAGTGCCATGTCTTTGATTTGGGAAGTAAACGACTTCAAGCATATTGTCTTGATTTGCATGCACTTTTCCCAATGTCTGACTTTGTAGATTCAGCAGTCAACAACAGACATTCCTTCTGATCATTGATCCTTGATTAAGGACAACTTTCCTTATCATCAGGACCGATCTATGCTCAAGCTTATCACTTTCAGTTGACTTGGCCTATCAGCAGTGTTGGCTAGCTTCTTCAGTTGAGTTGGCTTCTCATCTTCACTGAATCCATCTTGTATCACTCCAGGTGCATATCTTCTATATCAGTGAAGTTGACCACATCAACACAATTGTCTCTTGACTTGAACTATCCTGATTTAGTGTGCTGATCAACTCTGCTGAACATCTCTTCTGATCTTGAGTGTATTCATGTCAGTAGACTTGGTCCAATTGATGTGTTCTTCTAATATTTGACCATCAGAGAGGTTGTCTCTTTTTACTCTGCTGATTCTGCTATCAGCACAATTGTCTCTTCTGAATTTGTCTATCAGCAAGGTTGAGAGATCTTCTGATCTTGAGCCTTGAGGAACTTGATTCTTGTAATCTTCTAAGTTTGTGTTCCCCCTCAACTTATGCATCTAACATCTATAAGCTGCCTAACATGTCAGCTGTTCAACTAGCCCGATCTATATGTTCCAACATTCCTGAAACATATTTATTGAGATTTGACTTATCTTACACGGCATGTCTTAAGGGGTTTTGGTATTTTAATCAAAATCTTATTTTATTTCCAACATTATTCAATTTACATCATTTTTTTTCCTTCCAACTCAAGTCGAAAAATCTCGTGGGACCTAAAGCTTTACAAAGCTCGAGCAAAGCTCTAATGACCGACGAATCAGAATCATGTGAAATTTTTAATGAGATATTAAAATATTATTATTATTATTCTTATTAGATTTTTAGAATTTTTTATTTTTAATTTACATTTTCGGATTTTTAATGAACTTTTTAGTTTTTATAAAAGAAATAATTTAAACATTACATATTTTTAAAATTGTAGAATTTTAATTTTTTGAATTTTTAGATTTTTTTTGAAATTTTGAGAACATAAAGGACGTAAATTGGACATTTCGCCGAAATTTTCAATTTATTCAACACATGCGATCGACACAGTCACATTTCCGGTGAATTTTAATTTTTAATGTGACTTTTAGAAAATTTTAATTATTAATTTTTAAATATAAATAAGTTAAATTAACTATTTAGTCGAAATCCCAATTTATTCCACACATGTGTGCCACATATTGCTCCAGTCTGAGCAGAAATCCAGCATGTCTTGACTTGTGAATTGACGTCCGTTATCGGTCACTATTGCTCGTGGTAGGCCGAACCTGCAAATTATGTTTTTCCAAATGAAGCTTGTCATCTAGGCCGTTGTGATGGTCTTCAATGCCTTCGCTTCGGTCCACTTGGTGAAGTAATCGACTGCTACGACTACGAAAGTTACCCCCCCGACGCCAGGCGGGAAAGGTCCGATGATGTCGATGCCCCACTTTGCGAAGGGCCAAGAGCTGTAGACGGAGATGAGCTCGTCTGGAGGTGAGTGAATAGCGGGTGCGAAAGCTTGACATCTCTTGCACGCCTGGGCGTAATGAATTGCATCCTTCTTCAGTGTTGGCCAAAAGTAGCCTTGCCTCATGATCTTTAAAGCGAGCGCTTGCCCCCCTGTATGATTTCCACAAGATCCATCGTGGATTTCGTACATGACGATCTTCGCTTCGTCTTTTTCGAGGCATTTCAATAAAGGCATTGAAAAACCCCGTTTGTACAGCTGGTCGCCAATAACAGTGTACCTCGCGGACCTAAGCTGCAATCTGGTTGCTTTCACTTTGTCCCCCGGGAGCTCGCCGGTCTTGATGTACTTGATGATCGGCGATCTCCAGTCCTCGTCGCTGGTCGCTTCAACCTGCAAAATTTGACCTCTGTTCACCGATGGGGAAGAAATTTTAGTGATGGTCGCTTCTGAAAATATTGCCTCCCCCTCTGAAGTGGCCAGCCGAGCTAACGCATCTGCTTGCGTATTGTCCTCCCTAGGGATTTGCTCGATGTGGAATTGATCAAATTGCTCGAGTAATCCTTTCACTAGCTCTTGATATTTTATCATTTGATCGCCGCGAGCCTCGTAGTCGCCCGTAATTTGACATACAACCAGCTGAGAGTCAGAAAAAATTTTCAGTTTTCTGGCGCCCACGGCCATAGCCATCTTGATTCCTGCAACCAGAGCCTCGTACTCTGCTTCGTTGTTGGTCGCCCGATACTCGAACTCGATCGCCGAAGCAAACGTCTGTCCGGTTGGGCTGGTGAGGACGATTCCTGGCCCTGCTTTGGTGCTCGTCGACGAGCCATCGACGAACAGTGTCCAAGGAAGTTCGATTCCCTCGTCCAATTTCTCCGGGAAAGTGAGCTCTACTATGAATTCTGCCAGCACTTGTCCCTTGATCGCCGTTCAGGGTGCGTAGGTGAGCCCAAATTGCCCTATTTCCACCGACCATTTCAAAAGTCTTCCAGTCGTATCCGGACGATGCAGTGCTCGTCGGAGAGGAAAAGTTGTGAGGACAACCACCTCGTGGTCGAACAGGTATTGCCTTAATTTTCTGACGCTCATGACTAGTGCGTACGCCAATTTTTCCATTGGAGTATATCTCAACTCCGCATCTCTCAGTGTCTGACTTACGTAGTAGATAGGCAGATGTGTGCTCCCCTCAGCTCGCACGAGCACTGAACTGATCGCACAGTCAGTGGCCGCCAAGTACAGATACAAAATTTCGCCGGGGACTGGCTTAGATAGGACCTTCGGATCGGATAGGTATTCCTTTAGCTTTCCGAAAGCTTTCTCACATTCATCGGTCCATTCGAACCTCCCTTTTTTCAGAGCATCGAAAAAAGGTTTGCAACGATCGCCCGTTCGTGCAATAAATCTGTTCAGCGATGCAAGGCATCTTGTCAACCTCTGTACTTCTTTCACGTTCCTTGGGCTTTGCATGTTAATGACTGCCTGAATTTTACTCGGATTTGCCTCGATGCCCCGCTGGCTAACCAGGTGCCCCAGAAATTTTCCTGAGCTAACTCCAAAACTGCATTTTTTCGGATTTAACTTCATGTTGTATTCCTTCAGTATATCGAACGTCATGGCGAGGTGGTGTAGGTGATCCTCCTTCCGCAAGCTTTTGACAACGATGTCGTCGATATAGACCTCCACCATCTCGCCGATGTGTTTCTCAAACATCTTATTTACCAGCCTTTGGTATGTTGCCCCCGCGTTTTTCAAACCGAAAGGCATTCTCTTCCAGCTGTACATTTCGGTGGCCGTCATGAAGGCCGTATGCCGCTGGTCGTCGGGATGCATCGCGATCTGATGGTAGCCCGCGAAAGCATCCATGAAAGTTAACATCTCGTGCCCCGCTGTATTGTCTACTAGGTGATCAATGTGGGGCATTGGAAAGTGATATTTTGGACAGGCGTCGTTTAGATCTGTGAAGTCTATACACAATCTCCACGACCCGGTCGTCTTCTTGACGAGCACTGGATTTGCCAACCACTCGGGATCAGTTCCAGTTTTCTCGATTAATTTGTTGTCGATCAATTTCTTGACTTCGACCGCCAAAGCCGCATATTTATCAGGCCCAAATTTTCTTCGTTTTTGGGTGATAGGTCTTCTTGCTGGATCAATATTCAATCTGTGGCAGGCATGATTCGTGGGAATGCCCACCATATCCTCATGCGACCAGGCGGAATGCATCGATGTTTTCTTTAAAAAATGCGACCATGTCTGACCGCAAATGTTCTGGTAAATTCGAACCAATGAATACCTCGAGTTCTGGACGAGCTTCGTTTAAGTGAATGGTTTCGAGGTCCTCCGCTGAAGTTGCCCGCTCTTTAGGCTCCTTCCAACGAGGATCCTCGATTCCGAACTCTGGCTCAAAGCCTAACCTAGGCTCCAGATCTGGAATATTTTCTGGAAACTGGTCGTCGGGGAGCTGGTCGCCCGAATCTATCTGCTCGTCGATATCCATTGGGGTGTGTTCGTCCACTTCCATGGAGGCGTGCTCGTTCGCCTCCACTTGGTGGTCGTCGAAACTACGACTGCACTCCCCAACTTCAATCTTTCGGTACTTGCTAGGAAGACCCTCCAAGTAGTTCACTTGTTCTGTTTGTGTTTGACACTTAATATACTTTCCAACCATAGTACTTTCCTTAGAATGACGCTTTGCAAAACGGACGAGACACTCCCTCGCCCGCGTCTGATCGCCCTTGACGGTTATAACTCCCGCCGGGGTTGGAAATTTTACACAGTAGTAATAAGTAGAAACGGCCGCCTTGAACTCGTTGAAGAAAGGTCGGCCGAGGAAAACATTATAGGACGATGGCATGTCGATGATCAAGAAGTCGAGCTGCCTAGCATGGTGCATTTCTGGCTCTTTCGACGATGCCAACTCAAGGGATAGTCTGATTTTCCCAATGGGAAGGTTGCGCGTATCCCCAAAACCTACGATTATATCATCGCAAGGCTCGATGTATGCTGCATAATCACCGAGAACATCCAGAGTATGCTTGAAGAGGATGTTGGTGTATGCCCCAGTGTCGACCATCATGCGATGGACGTTGGTTCCCATGATCTTCCCCGTGATGACCAAAGCATCATTGTTTGGGTGCACCACGCCGTTCAGGTCGTCGTCCGAGAAAAGGATTTGGTGAGATAGAGGCTTCTCGGCAGTCGGAGCGACGCACACCTGATGGACATTGTTAAGTGCTCGCTGCTCACTCTGAGCTCGGCGAACAGATAGATCTTTCCCGGATTGAGTCCCTCCCAAAGGGCCTTCTATAACCAGACAGGCTCCCACGTTATCGATGTCGCCTCCTGGATTTTGTGGCATGGGAGGAATCAGCTTGGGACGATTCAGTTGCTGGCGCAGGTCGTCGCGACATTTCTTCCCCCTGTTGTCGCTATTTCCAAGAGGCTTGATGAACTGGGCGAGCTTGCCCTCATTGTACAACTTGAAAAGGTTTCTCACCAAGTCTCGGCACCCATTGGTGTGGTGGCCGATAGAGTTATGGTAGTCGCAGAATTTGCTACCATCTAGGTTGTCGTCGCTTGTATGCATTGGCTTGGCATGGGGGAGCAGATTCTTTCCCTTGACTGCATTGAAAATGCCCCTGGGATCAAGAGAGAGAGATTCTCTGAACTGGATGATCTCAGGAGACTCCTCGAAAGGCCTGAAGTTCGCTGGGCGAGCACTGCCAGCTTGAGTGGTCGCCTTCTTGGGCTGGGACGACTCCCCAGTGTTTGCATTTTTCTTGGGCCAGACCCTCTTGGACGCCTCAGGCTGCTCGTTAGCCTTGGCGGCGTCCATGATTTCCTCCATTTGGATGAAGTTCCCAGCCCTCGTGCGGAAGTCCGCATAAGAAACTGGGAAAGTAAGATGGATAGATTCCCAGAGCTTGGAACCTATCCTCAGACCGGAAACAACCGAGATCAGCTTTGTCTCATCGTTAACGGCCTCTCCATCTATCATCAGCCTGTCGAAGCGCTCGATGAAGTCCTTGCCCGATTCATTGATGGACTGGCGAACGTTCGCCAAACGTTGCTTTGAGGCTGGGCGAGCAGCTATGGACCCGTAGTAGGTCAGAAAGTATTGTCCTAGCTCAAGGAATGAGGTGATAGATCCGGGACTCAAAGTTGTGTACCAACGATGAGCCCGGTCTCCCAAGGTCAGGGAGAAGTTTCTGCACTGTGTGGCGTCCGTTGCCCCGATTGAGGCCATGTAGTTGGAGTACTTGGACAAGTGTACTCTGGGGTCGGACACTTCGTCATATGCCGCCATGGAGGGCATCTGAATTTTTCTTTGAATGGGGGTGGTAAGTATTGCAACACTGAGTGGAGGTGCGGGCAGAGTGATTGGTGGGGTGGTCCCTTGCTTCGAGGCGACCACCTCTGCTCGCAGAGCATCCATCTCTAACTTCATTAATTTTTGGGTCTCGAGGAACTGGGCGATTTGCCCCTCCTCGGCGGTCTGTGCTTGGGGGACGACGACCTCGTCGCGTCGGCTCCCTCGGGATGCGGCCGGGCGATCATCATGGTGTGATCGCCTGGGGGAATGTCTATCAGAATGGTGGCTGCGATAACTCTTCGCAGGAGCTCGCGAGCCTTTCCCTGGTCCCACTCGATCGAGAGCTGAGACTCTGTCGCCCTGATCTCTCTTATCAGCGCGATCCCGGTGGTCGGCCCTGCCTGGTCGGCCATCCACATTGAAAGGCACTCGGCGAGGAGCCCTTCTATCCTTATCATCCATCCGGTTGAAAACCGAATTTCGGTGTCGCGAGTCTCCCGTGTGGCTATTGTGGGAGTGCTCGTCGACTTTGTCTTTTCCTCTATCTTGGGGGTGAACAGAGTTGGAGTGATAGGAACGGTTGTCGTCTCCGTTCCCCTTGGCTTTGCGAGCCTTGTCGAAGGCCTGATCTTTGGCCTTCTCCAGTTCCTCATTCTGCCTCCTCTTCTCTATGAGGTAGTCAGAAAGATCTTTCAAATGCTGGGGATCATTAAGAATGTCCCCCATGTTCAAGTTTGCAAAAGGGTTTGCCGGCCGTGCCGGAAGGGGTTCGTTCCCTCCGGACGGTAAGATTCCGTCTTGAGGAGTATGATGAGACATCGTTTAAAGAGTGTCTCCTGGGAATTATTACAAGGATATGACTGTTCTTAAGCTTTCGACGCTTAAAAACGAAAGATGAAAGTTCTTACGCAGAAGAACGTGCTATTACAACTACTTATAAGCAAAGTAACAACAACTAAAGCTTAAAAACAAGATTACACGGAGATCAAACTCCAAAATATGTCTCGAATATCGCAAATATTCAAGAACACGAAGAACACGAAAATACGTAAATAAAGCTTTAAACGGTGGAACTACCGATTAAAACCTGAAAAACGGAGTTTGCTAACCGATCGCTCGATGATCGGACGAAACTGAGATGAAGAACACGTAAAAGGTCCCCTCCTTCTAGCGCCAAATGTTGTACGTGCTTTCGTCGGGTTGACTCGGATGTGGACTGTTTATTAGCACGAGACAAACATGTATAATGATCGGGGGTTTATTACGTGTTTAAGGAGTGTTTATGATGATCTTAATGAAGAACAAAGCAAGAAAGATCAAGAACAATGATATAGCTTCTTGGAGAAGCTAAAAGCTTGAGAGCTTTGGGAGTGTTTATTGCTTGGGTTGGGGTGATTTGGTGGAATTGTGTAACTTCTCTTTACAAATGAGTCTTTTAGGCATTATATAGTGGTTTTTAGGGGCTGCCCGCCCTTTACACGTGGCACGCCCTTATTGGACCTGTCTTCTGCCCGAAAAGGTGATTTGATGGCGCATTTAATGCTAAACCGCCTCTGGTGCTCGTCCTCGCCGAGATGCCGAGGAGCTGAGCCACGGTGGTCGTCGGATGACCTGGTCGAGGAGTGTGGTCGCCACGCTCTTTGCTGTCTCCCAAGACTTCTGTACTTAACTTCTCTAGCTAAAAATAGGCGAGTGCTCGCCACACATTTAGGCGAGCAGTTAACTAAACATGTGCTCGCCAACATCTTTGGACGAGCACTTAAATATATTAAATACATCTATTTTATTACATTTTCTTGGTCTTGTTGACTAGTCGTCGCACGACTTTGTTGACTAGTCCTCGCCACGTAAGCTGGTGACTAGGATTGACTTGTCAAAGATTGACTTCTTTGACTAGGTATAACATTAACTAAGTTATATAATTTGAATATACTATTTTAAAATCCAAGAGTCTTTATATAATTAAAAAGTATTAGAAATTAATATATAATAATTAATTCTCCAACTACAAGTTCGGACTTTTAGATGAAACATAATTCTTTTATGATATCAGAGCCTTCAGGCAAATATGCTGGGTTCGAAGAGATGAGACGAAATTCTTTTAAAAGTACTAAAAAAAACATTTCAATACGCATTGCTAATATACTAACTATGTAGAATTCGTAAGGGATTACATGCAGTACACAACACGTTCAAATAGAATTATAAACCAACACATAATTTCAAACTCAAAGTTAAAATAGAATTAAAAGCACAATAATATTTAAGTTTAATGTCCAAAACTACTCAACTATCATCACTATCATATTGGAGGTCCTCCTTGTTACATCTATTTGGTGGCCAATTCTCCGCGGCAGCTGCACAGAAAAAGTGAAGCCAAAAATGACAGGGAGAACAATGCAGAGCCATTTCATCATCAGAAAAGCCTTTAATGATTCGTTTGCAATGTCCACATGTCTCATTTCTTTGATGAGTAAGCATCCGAGTAAGCGTGAGAGGATGCTCATGAAGTTTATGATCAACATCAAGAGTTTTTCCGAACTTGATTTTGGACATAAGGCCAACGGAGGGAATGCAGTTGACATGAAAGTATTGGTCGCACTTAGGACAAGCATAGTACCAATCCTTAAGCTGATGATCCATTTGTTGCTCGCAGACCTCGCAAAAGTAGTCCTTGTTTGGAGGAGGAGGAGTATTCATTATCAAGTGTAGAGGATGGTCGTCGAATTTATGATGGCGAGTTGTTTTGGGAAGCAGAGCACACCTATTATGTATACTATACTCACACACAACACATCTATAGATTCCACCGTAATCGGTAGTGTTGCAACAACTGATTTTGCAATTAGCATCCGAGAACCAACGATTACCGGTTTGGAAAAGAATGTGTTGCTTGTGGGAGGCGTGCTTGATAGTTTTCGGTGCACCTGCGCACTCTACATCATACATGAGACCTGTTGAATAGGAAAATCCATTGGAAAGACGATTGCATTCACAACAACAAAAAACAGAATTAAAGAATGATTTGGCCAACTCATCATGACCACGGAGTAGTAGCTCCCAACTGACCGGCCCAAAGACTTGTTGGAAACGAGGGGGGAGAAGATGAGGTGCACAGAAAGGATGGGCAACGAATTCATGGCTGCAGTCACCACATCTGTAGTAACTACTACTAGCAGTATTTATGATGGGTTGTATGCATACATCACAAACTGCATCATTATCATCTCTGCTGGTGCATGCATCTTCAAGGATCAAAGGATGTTTGTCTTCATTTTCTATTAATTGGCTGCAGCTTGATGATGATGATGCAGGATTCTGCAGATTCTTCTTCTCCACGAATGAACGGATGACCATCGTATCCTCTTCTTTCGGCAGATGCACGAATTCTGTATCTGCATTATTTAATTAAATGCATTAAAAAACTGTTAATTCTATGTAATACAAAAGTGATAATCTTTTTATTTATAATACTCTTAAACATGTAAAATATAATTATTTTGAGTTCAATTTTGTTATTAAAATAAATACAAAATAATCACTTTTATATAAGTACCAAAATTGCAATAAGAAATATCACTTGTCGTTTTTGGTCACGTGCGAACCTGCTAACAAAAAACAATGTTGTCTCGAGAATTTCAAAAACTTTAGAGCGAAATTGGTATATATAAAAAATACTTGAAACTAAATTAGTACATTTGTCTTTTTTGAAAAATATAAAAAGCAAGCTACTTGACGAAAAAATTGAGAAAGAAATTATTTATATTATGTAACTTTCACCTTTTTTAAAAACGTCCCAAAAAAGACAAAATTTTAATTTACATTCCATAATTTTGTAAATTGCTTAATTTACGTTCAATTTTGTTACGGATACACCAAAACGACATTGTTTCACTCAAGTTTTTGTCAAGTGCACATAAAAATTATAAAAAAATGATATATTTATAATTTGCATAATGAAGAAAAATGACTTATATTTACGAAAAAATAGGAAGCAATGATTTAGGAGCTAGCTAGAGTTGAGTACGTTACCAGATATAACATTGGTCATGTCTGGCTTTGCACAAGCCACGTGAGCCAAAGCATAACATTCGCCACAGAAATACACCCCACCGTCGGGAGGAAGCCAATCCCCGTCGCAAATTGTGCACTTATAATAATCAGATTTCCTACCTCTTGAGGGCACATAAGGGAGAGAGTATGCGAGAATGAATGGGTGAGAATGAGAGGGTATTCTCATAACGCTGGGCAACACCGTGCAATCTTGATGAATAAATAAACCACACTCTTTGCAGTTGAAGAAGAAACCCTTTTCTTCTTTTCCACACACATCACATCGACACGATATTTCTCTACACAAGAGTGCCAGTGGGTGTGCAATATTGTGGCTTCTGTGTCGGCTCAAAATCTCCACTGGTTGTGCAACCAGAGGATGGAGATCTAATCCCCTGGAATTCTCAAATTCGTACGTGAACGAGCCACCAACACGAGCTGGTTTTGTAAGATGAAGGGTTTTTAGATGAAGGTGATGGTAATAAGTTTGAGGCAATTGTGTGCATGCTTTGTGCACAAAAAAGTTGTTGCAATTATTTGGATGAATATTACAAGTGTAAGAAGGAGCTGATAGAATTGGCAAGGCACAAATATGACACAGGTGAGGCTTTGGATCCTCAAAATCAGCTTGAAACAAACTCAATTTGTGCTCGTGACTAAAATGTGTAATACTACTCTCCTCCATAGAGATATCAGAGCAAACGAATTTGAATTGAAGTAATTGTGTGTACGTGTTTAGTGAATAATTAAAAGTGGGATTGAATTAATCAAGACACAAAATTAGGAGATATATAGAGAGAGAGATTCACATGCTGATTTTCCTTTGTTATAGAAAGCATAATTCGTTGCCTGTGGTCTAAGTAATGAATATCTAAAACTATAAAAGTACTGCAATTCCCATTTTTCTTTACTTTCCTTTATTCTGTAATTATAAGTATAAAGTTCAAATAAGCATAACCTTTAAAAAAAAAAAATCAAAGGCAAAGGCAAAGCTAGTCTTGTGTGGACCAATTAGATCATCATGAAACTTAATTGGTTTGCACTTTGTATATGTGTATTTTTTAATAATATTATTTGTTTCATTAAAAGATACTCCCTCCTCCCCCTGTTCCTTAAATGAACAAACAAATTAAGAAAGTGTGCAATAATGAACATGGTTTAATTTGAGGAGTAATTTTATAAATTTTTATATTTAATGAGTTGATTTGTGTCCATGTGCAATAATGAACATGGTTTAATTTGAGGAGTAATTTTATAAACTTTTATTTTTAATGAGTTGATTTGTGTCCAAAAGTAATGAGTTTTCGTGTAAAATTGTGGATGTAATTGTAAGGGCAAAGCTTTATAAAAGGATTTTCATTTTAAAGATGTGAAAGTCATTGTGAGATGTTTAAAAAAAAATATAGAAATTTATTATGGGACGGAAGGAGTATTAGTTGCTTCATCAAAAGACTTTTTTTTTTTGACGGAAAAAATGGTATTATTACTTGAGTACCAGGGGGTACTCAAAAGTTTAGAGCAATTACATAGTTTACGAGAGGAAATGTTACAGGTGCTCTATGAGCTGCAATTCCTATATTGATCTAAGATTGACACACCAATAATTGAAAGAAGAAGATGGTTTGCACAGTTTATGAGTCTATCAAATTCCACACCATAACTCTTAAAAGACAGTTTCTCCGGCTTGCTTTCCTCCTTTGCTTCATTAAAAGACATTAATCAGTTGTTAGTAGTAAATTAGGTTTATGGTAAAAATGGTTCACACAAAATATGAAGACGTAAAGTTATAGTAGAATTAAGCCGGTAATAACCTATTTGTCTGAATTAAAGTCTTGCAATGTTGCTGCATTTAAAGAGAAAATAGATTAATTACTTTATTGTGAAGTGATACATATATAGATAGACATGACATGTGTTGTGGAACACACTCTCCTTTAAATGCTCACTTGCCGCGCGATTTTCCTTAATTTGTGATAATTAAGATCAAGAAAGCATATTTCATTGCTTGTGCATGAATATCTAAAAATATAATAAAGAGATATTGTAGGACCATTCACATTTGATTTTCTTTATTTCCTTTATTCTGTATGCATTAAAGTTCAAATTACCATAATCTTGTACTCTTTTTCAATACGTAAATATAGATGTTTGACTAGATTTTACTTTATATGAACATATGATTCTCGATATAAACCACTATTCATATTATGAATTTGGATCAATATTCTTGTTTTACTAATTTGATACTCCCTCCATTTTTCCATTTTTTAATAAGTGTCACTTTGGTTTTTTATAATTTTAAAATAAGTATCATTCTAGATTTTTTCTTTAATTTTGACTATTTTATCTTTATTCATTTAACATAAATATTTTTCATTAATAAATTCCACAAAAATTGTTTATACCAAAATTTATTTGGTTTATCATGAATACTATCTACCTTTTTAACTACATTCTTTATCAAACAAAATTTCTATTTTAAAATTAGCTATAATTAATGAAGGGGTGATATCGACCACAATTTATAATCTTAATTTGTTGGAAAAAAACCAAAATGACACTTATTAAAAGATGGAGAGAGTTTTCACTTTATTTCCCCCTTTACCCCTCTGTCAATCACAAAAATCTCTCCTAATCCCTAAAAACTCTCATAATTTGTAAGAGGAAGGGATAATTTCATTTTACAACTTAGATCAATCTCAGTTCAAAGTCGTAAGTATTCACATTTTCAATTTACATCATCCTAGGTTATTCAATTTACATCTTTTTTTTTTCCTTTCAACTCCAGCCGAAAAATCTCGTGAGACCTAAAGCTTTACAAAGTTCGCGCAAAGCTCTCTAATGCCGACGAATTAGAACCATGTGAGATTTTTAATGAGATATTAAAATACTATTATTATTATTCTTATTAAATTTTTAGAATTTTTTTTTAATTTACATTTTCGGATTTTTAATGAACTTTTTAGTTTTTATAAAAGAAATAATTTAAACATTTCATATTTTTAAAATTGTAGAATTTTAATTTTCTGAATTTTTAGATTTTTTTAAAATTTTGAGAACATAAAGGACGTAAATTGGACATTTCGCTGAAATTTTCAATTTATTACACACATGCGATCGACACAGTCACATTTCCGGCGAATTTTAATTTTAATGTGACTTTTAGAAAATTTTAATTATTAATTTTTAAATATAAATGACTTAAATTGAAGTGTTTGGTCGAAATCCCAAGTTATTCGACACATGTGTGCCACATATTCACATTATCGGTGAGCTTAAGCAAAATTCGACAAAAATGATGTAAATAGAAAAAATATATATAAATTAAACACATATATTGAAAATGTGAAAATTTTAAGATTATAAATTGAATTGAGCCTAACTTACCCAAAAATAATGGGGAATGCTTAGTATATAGACTAAAGTCGGGAAATTAATTATAAAATTTATAAGCACATGCAACATTAAAAAGGAAAAAGATACATGAATGTGAATAAGTTAAATGACTTGATTTTTTTTCGAGAGGTTTATAAGATCATAACAAGATAAAGGGTGGGTCTTTTGTACACTCAAATATACGGTGTATTTGAGTGGACTTTTAATGGCCAACAGTTGACCGTTGACCTTTTTTTTTTCGCTTTTTTTTTTTTACATAAAATTTACATTTTTAATAATATTTTTAGCTATTTTAACATACAATTTTAGTTATAATATCATACACTTTTCAGTTATAATAACATACACTTTTCATTAATATATAACTTACCTTTTTCATTAATAAAACATACACTTTTCAGTTATAATAACATACACTTTTCATTAATATATCATATATTTTTCAGTTATAATAACATACACTTTTTAGTTATAATAACATACATTTTTTATTAAATATAACATACACTTTTCACTTATAATATCATATACTCCCTCCGTCCCACTATAAGTTTTCTACTTTCCTTTTATGGATGTCCCACAATAAGTTTCCCATTTCATTTTTTTCCATTTTTGTCATATGATTTTCTCTCTCTCAATCACATCACTTATACTTTATCTATTATTTTATTCTATTTCATCTCATACTCATCTATTATTTTCTCTCTCACAATCACATCACTTATACTTTATCTATTATTTTATAATATTCCTTAATCAAAACAACAAAAAGAAGTGGGAAACTTATTTAGGGACGGAGGGAGTACTTTTCAGTTATAAGAACATACACTTTTCATTAAAAAGTTATAAGAACATACACTTTTCATTAAAAATAATGTTGCACTTTTCAATATAGTAACATACATTTTTCATTAAAAAACAAAGATGCACTTTTCAATATACTAACATACACTTTTTCAAAAAAAACTATTTTTTTTTTAAAAAAAATAGTCAAAGTTTGACCATTGACTGGTCAACAGTTGACCAGTCAAAAGTAAGTACACCGTGTACTTGAGTACATACAAGACTTTGGCCAAAATAAAATAGAGATTATTCCCTAATAAGGTCATTATTAAAACCCCTTAACCTAATAGAAACATATCAAGTTGTATAATTTTCTAATAAAGTCAAATTAAAGTCAAAAGTCCCATTATAACCTTAATCTAATTACTTAATATATTTTCGTCAATAAAAAACTAACTGCATATTTTAAATTTCATAAAACTTGCTTAGTTAAAATCCTAGAATTTAGGTTACATTCCCCCTAATTCACCGACTTTCCAAAATCTTCGCAAATCATGGAATTCCTCGTAAAATCATGGATCTTCGCAAATGATTCGGGTGGAATTTACACACTTTAGAGGCAGATGTGAAACGCATTTTGATGTGGATTTCATTGATTTATGCATTGATTATGATAATTTGAGCCAAAATGAGAAAAAGGTTGTGTTTTGTCGATTTTGTAGGAAATACGATGGAATTTGGAGCAAAACACCAACCATACTTCACTGGACCAAAGAGAGGGGTACAACCATTGGACCCGTCTCGAAAAACGGAGTGGAATTAAAAAAATAATCGAGTCAATCGGAGGTCGGAAGCTCGAGATACGAAGAGACGAAAAAGCATGCTCGGATAGAATCGACCCGAGGGGGTTAAAACCACCCGGGCGGGTCACTTTAGCCCGGCCTTACCTAAAACTTCGTATTTTGCCCGGGTATAATCGACCCGGCCGGGTCAAAATCACCCGGGAAAGCCAAATTTGCCCCAAGGTTCGTATTTAGGCCGGGTGGGATGCCCGGGTGGAACCCACCCGGCCGGGTGACATTATTCTCGGGGGTTTTTGGCCATTTTCTCCATTTTTGAGGGACCAACTTGCAATTTTGGCATCCAAACCCTACCCCAACACTATATAAGCCCTCTTTCTTGAAATCCAAGACACTCTCCCCCAATTCCTCAATTCCCACACATAGTTACACATACTTGGAGGTGTTTTGGCCATATCTTCCTCAATTCTTCATCAAATCAAGCAAGAGAGGATGCAATAGCTTGCAAATTCAATTCTCTACCACATTTTAGACTAAGATTTCTCTTTCTTTTCCTTTTTATTTAGTTATTTCATTTGGAATTTGTAATTGGATTATGCTAGTTGTTGGCTAAACACTTTTTGGTTCTAAGGCTATGTTTACACTTTGGATGATGTTTATGAATTAATTTCTTGTTTATTTGGTGTTTGTGTTTGTGTTGCTATTTCTATTTGATTGCTTAACTTTCATTGCAATGCATGTTGTCAATGGCCATGATAATGTGTTAGATTCATTATTAATTGAAATTGGATTGAGAAATCTCTTTCATTAATCGTATTTAAGCAATTTACCCAATATTATTGTGAGCTTGAGAGAGGATCAATTATTGGGAGGGTATTAGATGATCTTAGGACCCTTTTTGAGGTTTATTATGCATGCTAGGTAGAGATACTAGTTTGTGTGATATGTCTCTTGGATTAATTGGATCGAGAGAACTTTTAATTCATTATTTCGTGATCAACCTTATAGTAATCAACACAACACCACTTAATTAGGCTCTTAATCATAAATTGACCCCTTAGTGTGACATATGCCTTAGAAACCACCCTCCCACATTTGAGTTTTCATTCGTTTTACCTTCGTTTCTCGATTTGCATGCTAGTTGATCGATTTCTATTACTCTTTATTGCTTATTTGTGACAACTTGATAGGTAATCTTAGGGTAATTCACCACTTTCAATTAATCGACCGCGTCTAAATAGAACTCTGCTAACAAACTACATTTTTACGCTATACCTCCCAGTGGGATCGACCTCGTGCTTATCACGCTACGATAGACGTCGTACACTTGCGGTTGTTTATTCTAGTGTTGCATAACACGTGAATCAGCAAATCATGGAATTCCTCATAGAATCGGAAAGTCTTCGACTTTCCAAATTTCAAATTTTCAAAATTTGATTTCGAAAAGTTCCTGCAGATTCGATCATAGATTTATCTCCATAGCAATTCTTCTCCTTCCCCAAATCCCAATTTTTTCAATTCCTTATATTGGCCAACCGATCATCAACACTCCAAACGACAACACTTCCATAACCGAGCTCCTTCCGCAGTAAGTCACGAATTCGGCCAGCGCGTTGTGGTCGAGCACCTCCTTCTGCGGAGCCCACGACTCTATTAACAAGCCCCAATTTTTAGTTTTCCCCAGAAAGCCCTCCGACAGCAGCTCATCCAAATTCTCTTTTTCCGGTGGACTTCGCACCGACAACAAGAATCTTTCTCTGGTGTTTTTCAAACCAACCGCTATCTCTTTCAATTGATCAGCAGAGAAAAAACCCCATCTTCCAAAACAGAGGAAAATTACACTTTTCAGTGGCTGTTTATTCAGCCATTTGAGTCATTCATGCTCTGTTCCGCCATTGTTATGGCTATGCATATTGGTTATAAAAATATCAATTTCTATTCCTACTCAATTTGCTTCTTGAATTGAGACTGAAATTTTATTTTCACACTTGAAGATTGTGAGTGGTTTCTGAACTACTGAATGATTCATGCTTCGGGTACTCTGTTTTTTTTTTCTATTTTGTTAAAAATATTATTGTGAAGAGGTGTGATTAATATCTTTTTATGAATGTATATAATCTCATTCATATGCACTTCAATATACATATTGTTTATTCCCCCCACAGAAGTGAAGCGATTTACTTTAGGATTTTCTTGATTTTATGTTTCAATATACATATGTTTAGACTACACTTTAGTTTGCATGTTTTTATGCAAAATTGTCGAAATGCACTTTAGTTTGCATAATATTGACGTAATTCACATGAACTTCAATATACATATGTTTAGAATGCACTTTAGTTTGCATGCTTTTATGCAAAATTATCTATATGCACTTTAATACGCATTATCCTATTCATTTAGTGTTGTATAACTGTATACTTTTTTGCAGATTAAGTTTGGAAGGTGAAATCTCTCAATTAAATGTGAAGACCTTCTTTTTAGGAATAATTTGAAATTTGGAAGCCAATTAAATGTGAAGACCTTCTTTTCCTTATTTTTAAGAAGGATTTGAAATTTTAAATGTTTGACTAATATTAATTAATTCGAAAAAAAATTAAATTAAAAGGGCAGATTGGTCTATTTATATCCAATTTGATACTATTAGAAACAAAAAAAAATAATCTATTCCCTATTAGATCTTGATCTTCAAATCAATGTTGATCACCACAGTATCGCTGTCCTCTCCAATCGCAAAAAGAGTACAAACGAGTGTTCCTTTTGCCTTAAAAGACGTGCAAGTCTCCAATCTCTAATCGAGACAACCCCACACTAAGGTGTTCTCATGTCAAGAATAGGAAGGCGTTTTAGTTCTACAGTGGTAGTTGGTTTGATTTTAAGCTAGATTTTACTTGCTTTTGAAAAAAATCCCGAAAACACCAAAAATATATTTTTTTATTTTCTTCCTTCTAGTGTTATCTTTGTATCACTGCTTCTCTTTCTTGTCGTTTCTCCAGGTGAAGAAGGTCAAGCTCTTTTGAAGATATGAGTGATTGAAGAGTGTTGCAAAGTCGAGTTCATGGAGGAATTGCCCAAACTTGATGCTAAGTGCCTTGAGATGAGCAAAAGAGCTATGTTTTGGGGAGTTTTCTTTGAAAACGCCCCCAATTACTTCAAAATGTCCGACTTGGGTGGTGAAACGGGCAAGATAAGATTTCACGATAAGAGTAAATGCCCCAATGGAGTAGCCCTACATTGTTCCGATGGACCCATGGATATGATTGGATTCAAGAAATATCGGGTCAAGGGACAAAGTGGTGTGACTTGAAGTGTCATCAAGCGTGCCTTATTCTTCACGCTGAGACTCTTCTTAAGGGCATGGCTCCAAGAAACGTAGTTGGTGCCGTTGAGAGGTTCGAGGACAATGGAAACAGTCAGATTATCATTCTGGTGGAGGGCCAATGGAGAGTAGGGGTTTTTGGCTGAGTCAAGGGAATCGGGGTCGGAGACGGTAGGCGCCATGGCTGCAAGGAGGAGCAACGAACAGAACAAAGGCGATGGCGATCGAAGAAATGACGGAATCAATCCAAAACACCCTTCAAATGAGAAGGGGAAAAATAAAACGAAGGAAATAATCGATGTGAGAAGCAGCAGGATGCAAAGCAGAAGCGATAGGATCGAATGATGTTTCAATATCCACACGATAGTACTGATACCATATTGAATCAAAGAATTGAAAACATTCTTGAATAAATCTGGAGAGTTTTACAAAGATAAAAGACTAAAATTGATGATCGGAATAAAGGGAGAAACCATTCTAATACTAATCACCTCAATAACTGCTAATCTAACTAACTAACCAACCAACCAACTAACAACTAATTAAGTTAAGTTTAGATATAAAACACCAACTAACAACAAATTAAGTTTAGATATAAAACAAGGGTGTATCTATAAATACAATTAGTGCATAGGGAGTGTATTAATCAACACTTAGGGCATGTTTGATAGCATAGACTGATTATCAAAGATTATGATGATAACTAAACTTTTAAAATTTTAAAGCATAATCTACCCTTAATCTAAGTTATCAAACAATCAATAAAAATGATATATAATTAATCTAGGTTTAATTTAAGCTATCAAACATGCCCTTATACTATTAATTATCTATAATCTATCACATTATTATTATCGATTAAACTCAATACTTTTGTCTATCAAGTCTCATCCCATCATCTAGTTTTACGATATAATAATTCAAATACATCTTTTATTTTAAATCTTATAAAATTCAACTATACATTTTACTTTATTTCAAATGGAAATCTTCTCAAATCCATAATACGAACATACGAAATGAAATGTCCACTGGAAATTTTGAGGTGCAGGAACGTTTTTTTTTTTTTTTTAAATTACGTCCCGTAAACTCTCAAAATCAACTAAAAAAAACTTCTTCCCAATTATTTTTTAATCAAAAGCAACATGATGAACAACTAATACATATATTTGACTGGTATATATGTTAGAGATTGTGATAAATTCAAAGTCTATAGAGTACTTGGAAATTATGAACAGTTTAAATTTCTAAGATAGTTTAAATTTATAATGTTACATGCTAATTACTTCAATTTAAAAAAAAAAAAAAAACTCGTGTAGTCTATTAAGATCAAAATTCACCAAGACTGGCCTGAAATTTGCTACAACACTCATGTAACAGCCCGGCATACATACCAAAATAAACCTAATTCGTCATTCCTAATTTACATCACACAATAATTTCTGCAGTTCTATTAACGAAACGAGCAAGCGAGCAACATAAAATGCACTGTAATTCAAAGCACGTCGCTATGTAAAATTATACCGAACAATACATTCATTACAATTCAAACACATAAAATCACAATTTACATGAAACAAATGCAACAGTCTTGCAAGAGATGTTATTTTATAGGGTGAACAACACAAATACAACTTAAAGAAACATACCAACATAGAAATCTAAGGTGCAAATTTTAGTCGGAGTTTAGGGATTCAAATGCTTCCATAGATTTACCAGCCAATGGTGGGTACAGTTAATCGGCTGTCCAGCTCTGCTCCACAATCTCCCTCACTCTGCGATTGTATTCACGCTTATTTTCGCTGAACATGCGAGCAGCTTCAGAATTTGCGGGAGAATTGGGGTTTGGGTCGCACAACAATGACTGCAAAATTGAAACAGTAAGTAATTTACAAGTGGTCATCCATAAATTATACTCCGGTTCGTATATTTCAGCACATCCACAAAACATGCACAGTGGGCAAGAAGTGAAAGAGAATACTTATTAGGGATTCCAAGATATTAAAAATAGGTGTATATTGTATTATTGAGAATTAATTTGAATGACACTCAGTAAACCTGGCCTAACTCTGTTCCATAATGGGAATTAATACAAATATCATGTAAGAAGTTACAGACATCACATGTAACATTAAATGACTAATCTGTCATGACAAGGAACCAGATAATATTTTGGAAAAACCAAAAGTGGTTCAACAATGGGTGAAAGTGGGATATGGAAAGATCAAATTAGGATATTCTAGACATTCCAATCTTGTTCCATTACAGATATTCAAGGCTTTAATACAAATCATTTACTGTGAGTCCATGATAGTTCTCTTCAATCTTTTCTAGAAAGACTTCTAAAATTTCCAATAGTAGATAAAAGTAACTGTGAAAAGATTAGGACAAGATTTCCATAATTTGGAGAAATTGAATATGCTTAGTTATAAACTTATAGCCATATGGCATATTGGGGATTTAATAGGATGCAGAAACTTAAAAGAAATATCTATATTTTACATGGAAGTACGCCTCAGTTATAGAAAATCGTGCCCATATGCGATGACAGATCGCCTCCAACATGTTCGACACGTCAGAGGATTCAGCTAATATGCCTCAAACACGACAAACTTAAAATAGTCCCAAACTAACATTTTGATCAATCATAAATAAAATTTATTTATGAACCCCTCCACAGCCTCGGAAATTGGAACACCATTTATGGAAATAACCTATACATTTCTAGAAAGATGGAAAATGTGCTTAACAATTGGTTCCCACCCACAGCATCTAACTTTCCCTGTCCACAATTGAAAAAGGTAATGCTTGCATAATAAATGATAAATTCTTTTAAAAATCGCAATTCTAAAAATAAAAAGGTGACACCACTAACAACCAACTACTTTTTGAGGCACGTAATTACAACAGAAATCTTCACTTTTCAATTCTCGTCTAAATAACCAAATATCAGATCACATTCATCAGTTAATAATTTTATTTAACATTGTGTAACCAACATCATCATCATCGCATGTTTAACTCAGCAAACAGAATGGCAAGTACCTGGATTGATGTAAGTATAGCTGCAACATCATATATAGGACTCCATTGATTTTGAAGGATGTCCAAGCATATACTTCCGTCAGCATAAACTGATCAAATGGTAAATTGTGAAGTTTAAGCGCAGATTAAGCTAATATACACAATTAGTCGAATTCTTGTGCAGTTTCTTACTATTTGGATGGAACATTCGGGAAACAAATCGAACTGTTGGAGGCTTGTTTGGATAATCTTCTGAGAACTGAAGGGTCAATTTGAACGTACCTGTAACACTCAAAGCATGGCCACGACATTTAATTAAGTTGCCAAGTATATCATGATAATGAATAAGATGCAAGCAAAAACATATAAAACATTGATATGTTCCCTTCTTGGACTAATAAAATAATGGATTTTCCTTACTCTTTTGACTTTTTTACCCTTTCTTAAACCCTGCACATAATTAATCTTGTATGTTAAAGGGGGTATGCTTAGAGTGTTCAAGACTGTTTGCTAGTTGAACATGTTCTGAAACAGAGAAAAGTAGTGAAAGCAGTATACAAAACACTCATTGTCTATCTCAGTATACCATTCGACATGTTATTTCTGTTAAATTAGTACAGGGATGAAAAGAAGCATGTAATGTGCAGAAATATTCCTTCAAGAAAATCAAAGAATCTGCTTTCAGTTACCGTCTTCAGAAATTTTTATATATAAAAAGCAAAGCTGAACAGCCACCAAAAGTTTGATTGTGAGACTTCCAAATACTGAATACCACTACGACATTAAATAACACATGCATATAAGCATATGTTACATATGAAGGACCACATCATTTCAAGGAAGACTAAAGATTGTCGTAATGAGACATATGAAGACAACCATTCAGATTTGAATCCACGACATCTAATCACCATAATCGTGAAAGCATCTAAGACATTAAATAACAATAGCATCTCAGCATATGTTGCATATGAAGGACCATAACATTCCACAAATGTATAATACAAAAACACAATTAGATTATACGAACAAGAAAAGGAAATTGGGATATATATAGTCAAAAATTAGTACTAGTATACAAATACCACCAACACATGAGAAACTAAAAATGTTAGGCTGAAGTAAACGTTTGGTCACGAGAATGACTGACCTCCATCCCACGGTGTATCATCAGGGCTGCAATCCATACAAGAAAAGAAACCATGAAAAAGCTTAGAAATGACATAAATAAACAACATTAAGGTGGCAAAAGTAAACATAAACTAAATGCCATTACACAAAAATGATTCCTGCTTATTGATGTATACTACGTCAAGAACTCACCCGAATATAACCGCATTCCAAAGCATAATATTGTTGTCTTGTGGCGCCCCACTAATCCCCGCAGGCGGGTCCTGCTGCAGCCTCTTGAAGTCCCTCATCAGCCTCTTTCTAGCTGGAGTCGACATCTCAAATGCCTACAAACACCATAATTTACCACCTTAACTTGCAGGACTATAATCAATTCAAAACGACCACAACCCCCAACCCCCAAAAGAAAAGAAAAATCTCAATAATTGACTCATACTTCAAAATCATGAATTCAGCAATTCGAATCAATAGAAACACAAGCCCAAAGATAATTAACATTTCCGGAAGACAACATTTTATTTATTTATAAAACACTGAAATTAGGTCATCTAGCCTCTACGGTATAGGTTGAATCATAAATACTCATTTCCTACCAACAAAAACTAATTATTCAGCTCAATTTGCTCATCCAGATAACAACCAATAAAACCCAGAATTAACTATCCACAAATATGAAACCACCGACAAACAAAAAACATTTAAACAGGAAAATAATTGCTGGGTCTCTGTTTTCCCCCGATCATAATCAATAATTCGAATCATTTCTAGAAGCAGTAGATCTAGTTCCAATTGATTCAATTATTTCGATATAGATACAAATATTGTTTTCAAATAAACATACCCGTTTGGGGCCTTTCCAGTGTAGTCTTGATGTAAGGTGGAGCTTCCGAAGTGAAGAAATGAAAAAGGAGTAGAATCCCTTTTTTTTCTTTCTATAGTGTGTATATATATATAAATTTAAATATACGTATAATATGTACTCCGTATGTAATATGTATACATGAATGTATTATTGCTTGATTGGGTTGAATTGTGTCATAGTCATGACTCAATTCGGCGTCCCCACATTCCCACTTGGGCTCACAATTTCTGCTCTTTCTAACTGTATTGTTCAACTTTGTATTTAAGTATTCTTTTTTAATTTATTAAAAAATATATATTTATTTAGTCTTGGTAAAAGTTATAGGAAAGTTTTGGTACGAAGTTTTAAAAATATGATAAAATAAGTAAATTTATTAAAAAGACGTATTTTGTTAAAAAGGAAATGAGTAACTTTTCGAATGAACAATGTGACTTAGTGAGTATGTCTTAAAGACAAATTTTTGTGGATTTGTATATATTCCTCATTATCCAATTGAATTTTTAACCCGACACATTAGAATTAAGTTAAAATTGTATCATTCAATTGAGTGCACACAACAAGTACTGTGACTCATGTCTTAAAATTGAAATAATATTTTTATCATCACCTTCTAAATCATCACTTATTTATTCAAATTATACAATTCACACTCTTTATACACAATCACTTTATCTATAAGTGTATATCCATACTACTCCATAATATTTAAATTTTAAGAGTATCACAAAAAAGTTGTATCACGCACGCGTACGTCTTATTTATTATTTATAAAGACGTTCTCATACAAAAAAGTTGTATCACGCACAAGGTCCTAATTTTTATGACCACTTTTAGTTTTTCATTCAAAATTTTCTTCAAATTTGTTGTCGGAACTAATTGCAAAATTTGTCTCTTATGAAAATTCAGGTAAGACCAATTCAATAGAGAATATAAATATGTGGAAAATATTATTTTTTCATTAGTTGTAGGAATGATTTACAATGGGTATTTATACAAGTGATGTTTAGGTCTAACCTAACCCTAATGGGCTTTATAAGAGAGCCCATAGGAAACTAAGATGGGCCTATACAATAAATAAGAATAAGAGTGTATTTACTAATATAGGTCCAATACGCCCCCTCAAGATGGAGCACCATTGGTGAGTCCAATCTTGGACATGAGAAGTTGTAGACGAGTGCTGGAGAGAGGTTTCGTGAGAGCATCCGCAAGTTGATCTGCCGAAGAGACATGAGACACACGGAGTTGTTTTGTCTTGATGAGATCACGGACAAAGTGAAAGTCAATGGCAATGTGCTTCATTCGTGAGTGAAAGACGGGGTTCGAGCACAGATATGTGGCACCAATGTTGTCACAGTAGAGGGCTGGTGTAGGTGAAGTGGGGAAGTGGAGTTCCTGAAGTAGGGATTTGAGCCATTGAACTTCAGAGGCAGCAGCAGCAAGTGCTCGATATTCAGCTTCAGTCGAGGAGCGAGCAACAGACTTTTGTTTCTTAGACGACCATGAGATAGGGTTAGACCCTAGAAATACAATGTAGGCACTGGTGGAAGTTCGGTCATCTGTGTCTCCGGCCCAATCGGCATCAGTGAAGCAGTGAAGTGATGAGGATGGACTGGAGGTGAGGGTGACCCCAACGTTCCTTGTACCGTTCAAGTACCGCAGCAGACGTTTGACAGCACCCCAGTGAGTGGTAGTGGGTGCATGCATAAATTGCGACAATTTGTGCACGGCAAAGGCAATGTCTGGCCTGGTGAGTTGTAGATATTGAAGGGAACCAAGGACCTGACGATATTGGGTGGCATCTGCAGGCGAGGACCCATCCGAGATAGACAGGCGAGCAGAGGTCGGTAGCGGAGTACGAACAGGTTTTGAAGTAAGCATGTTGTACCGGGCGAGCAGGTCAGTAACATATTTGCGTTGAGAGAGGAAGCATGAGTGTTTAGATCTGAGGACTTCCACTCCCAAGAAATAAGATAGAGGGCCAAGGTCCTTGACTGAGAACTTGGCACGGAGGTCGGCAGCCACACGGGCGAGCATGGGTGTGTTGTTGCCCGTCAGAATGAGGTCGTCGACATAGACGAGGAAGTAGGCGACCACCCCAGTGTTGTTGTAGACGAACAAAGATTCGTCTGAGTGAGTGGGGGTGAACCCAATTTCTTCGAGGAAGGAGCGAAGAGCATAGTACCACGTGCGAGGAGCCTGTTTCAAGCCATAAATGGATTTGTGCAATTTGCAAACATAAGATGGAAAGGTCTTATCTGCAAAGCCACGAGGTTGTGCCATGAAGACTGTGTCCGAGAGTGTGCCATGGAGAAAGGCGTTGTTGACGTCAAACTGTTGGAGGGGCCAATGCTGAGTGACAGCAATGCTGAGAACTGCTCGCACAGTAGCTGGCTTGACGACCGGACTGAAGGTCTCAGTGAAGTCAACACCTGGTCGTTGGTGAAAACCTTTGGCAACTAGGCGAGCTTTGTACTTGTCAAGAGATCCATCCGGTTTTCGTTTGATACGAAAGACCCACTTGGAGCCGACCACATTCTGAGATGTATTGGGAGGAACTAAGTCCCAGGTGCCATTCTGAAGAAGGGCATCAAACTCAGCCGACATGGCTGCTCGCCAGTTTTTGTCTTTGAGTGCCTGCGACACACAACTCGGTTCAATGTCAGAAGTGATGACAGAAGTAAGCCCATACCTCGGATTTGGCTTGAACACGTTGTTCTGAGCTCGAGTTACCATGCGAGGTGCAGGAGGTCGTAAGGGAGCATTGGTCGGCACAGGGATGTCGGATGTGGTGGTAGGCAGCGAGGAGGTAGGTGTGGGTATGGTCGGTGGGGATACATTCAATTGGTCGACCAGTGTGGAATGTTGGGGAATGGTAGTGGTCGGCACTTGGTTGTGGTCGAGGACGGTCACAGCAGAGTGAGGCAGCGAAGGTGTTAGAAGAGTGGGCGAGGAGCTGGGATCAGAGGAAGTAGGCGGCGAGGAGGTGGAGGTCGGCAAGGGAGATGTTTGAATAATGGGAGAAGGGATAGAAAAGGGAAACGTATGTTCAACAAACTGAACATGCCGCGAGGTGTAGATTCGGTTTGTGGAGCGATCAAGGCAGAGGTAAGCACTCTGCGTGGGCGAGTACCCAATAAAGACACATGGAGTAGAGCGAGGATCAAGTTTGTGAGTGGTGTAGGGGCGAAGTAAAGGATAGCAGAGGCAACCAAATATACGGAGTTTGGTTAGGTTAGAGGGGCGAGTAGTGAGTTTTTCATAGGAGGATGCCATATTGAGGTTAACTTTGGGAATACGATTTATGATGTAGGCTGCCGAGCAGACAGCATAGGGCCAATAAGTGAGAGGCATGGAGGCATGGTGAAGAAGGGCTAGTGCTGTGTCAACCACATGGCGATGGCGACGTTCAGACATGCCATTGTGTTCAGGAGTGTGGGGTGGGGTGGTAAGGTGTGCAATGCCATGAGTTTGAAGAAAGGGGCGAAGAGCAATGAACTCTCCCCCATTGTCTGAGTAGAAAGTTTTGATTTTGTTTTGATAGTTGTTCTCAACAAGAGTTTTGAACGTGATAAATGTGGGGAGAACATCTGATTTTCGTTTTAGAGGATAAACCCATATATACTTGCTGAAGTGGTCAACAAATAGCACGTAGTATTTGAAATTATCAGAGGACAAGACAGGCGACGACCAGACATCAGAAAAGATAACATCAAGTGGTTTAGTAGACACAATGCTTGAATCATAAAAAGGTAGTTTGTGACTTTTGATACATGAGCAAGAGTTACAGTTGAAATGTTTGGAAGGTGCACTGGATAAGCTGAGCTTGGAGAGGGTGTGAGCAAGGATTTTTGTCGATGGGTGGCCAAGGCGAGCATGCCAGGTAGTCGTTGTGAGGTGTTGAGTGGTGAAGGCTTGCGGGGAGGTGTTGGACATGTGTGCCGGCCAGACATACAAGTTATTGATACGACTCCCAACGAGGAGAATGCTCTCCGAGTGACCATCCCGCACCTGAAAGGAAGATCGATCAAAGACAATGTTAACATTATTATCACGACAGAGGCTAGAGACCGAAATCAGGTTTTTCGAGATGTGTGGGACAACCAAGACATTCGAAAAATTGAGAGACTCAAGTTTAGGAAAGCGCATAGAGCCAGTGTGAGATATGTGTAAACCTTTACCATCACCAATTTCAACATTGTCAGGTCCATCAAATGGTGAGTGAAGAGAGAGGTTGGCGAGGTCGTTGGTGATGTGATGCGAAGCACCTGAGTCAAGAATCCAGTGCTCGGCAGGGTGTGCCGAGGAGGCTGAGTGGGCCGAGTACGCCGGGCGAGCACCTGTTCGATTGTGACGGGAGGTCGGTGGGTACTGTCCATGTGGGCGGCGAGGACCAGTAGATGGAGCAGTGGGCGATGAGGGAATTTCAGGGCAGGTGCGAGCAGTATGCCCCGGTGTACGACAATATTGGCAGGTGCCAAGATAGGGCCTTTGCGAGGACTGGCGAGGGCGAGTGTCAACAGTTTTAGACCTCGAGTCAGGTCGCGAGGAGCGATGATGAGGTTTACCAGCAGTGAGAGCAGATGCGGGTAAGATGGCCGAGGCTGGTCGCGAGGCAAGTTGAACCTCGGTGCTGAGGAGTTTGTCGCAGAGCTCGGCAAATGAGATGGGCTGCTCGCGGGCTTGAATGGCATTTGCTATGTCATTGTAAGACTCATCAAGGCCAGTTAGGACCTGAAGGGTGACGTCCTCGGCATCAGAGGTAATGCCGAGGAGAGCAAGTTCGTCGACCACAGAGCGAACTTCCATAAGGAAGTCAGAGATCGGGCGAGTACCTTTGGACAGAGAGCGAAACTTGGTTTTGAGGGCAAGGGTGCGGCCTCTGGAGGGTTTTCCAAACATACTTTCAAGTATCGACCAGGCTTCACAGGAGGATTTGGTTGATGCAACAAAGGTAATAAGTTCAGGAGACATGGATCCAACCATGGCCGAAAAAATAAGGTTGTCCTGACACACCCACAGATCGTGTGCAGGGTTGGGAACGGTGGCGGTGGTGTCGGCGGTAGCTGGGATTGTGGAAGGTGGGCATGGATGTGTGCCCAAGACATAGCCAAAGAGGTTGTGTCCAGTAAGAAGAAGACGAAGCTGAAAGGACCAAGCACCATAGTTGGTGGAGGTGAGCTTCAAGGACATGTTTGCAAGACCTTTAAAGGTGATTGGTGCCGGCAACTGAGAGGAGGCGGCCATTGTATTGAGTAGAGCAGCGGAGAGAGTAGAGGTGCAGAACGAACTGGGCGTCGGCTTTTCAGAGAGAAGCGCGGCGGCGGCAGTGCTGCAGAGAAGAAGGAGCAGCAGCGGCTGCTAGGGTTTGGTAGCGGCGGCGGCTAGGGTTTGGTAGCGGCGGCGGCGGCGGCTAGGGTTTGGATCAGGCGTGAGCCAAGTGACTCGATGATACCATATAGAGAATATAAATATGTGGAAAATATTATTTCTTCATTAGTTGTAGGAATGATTTACAATGGGTATTTATACAAGTGATGTTTAGGTCTAACCTAACCCTAATGGGCTTTATAAGAGAGCCCATAGAAAACTAAGATGGACCTATACAATAAATAAGAATAAGAGTGTATTTACTAATATAGGTCCAATAAATTCTACTATTAACTTTTTTTTAATTAAAAAACTAACGATTTCCACCCATTATTTAACAAAAAATGTACTCCGATCCCACTATAATAAGTTTTCCACCTTTCTTTTTTAATGTCTCACTATAAGTTTTTCATTTCATTTTTGGTAAATTATTTTCTAGCTCTCTCCCAATCACATCACATATACTTTATCTATTATTTTATTATACTTCATCTCATACTAATCTATTATTTTCTCTCTCAACATAATACTTATACTACATCTGTTATTTTATCATATTAATCCTTAATCAAAACACCCAAAAGAAGTGGAAAATTTATTAGGGGACCGAGGGAGTACAATTTAATTTTCAGTAAAGTACCAAAAGTATCTTTTAAAAAAATGTTAAGTTTACCGGGTTGTGTACGAGTTAATTAATACTTGTGATTTAACAAGAACTGAAATAATAATATAACGACTATAATATTAGTTGTTACATCTGAAAATCAAGACGATAATATTATGTGAATTTTATCTATCATACACCATTAGTATTATTGTTTGTAACAAACATTAATATTATAACGACTATAATATTAGTTGTTACAAAACAATAGTATTATTAGTGTATGATAAATAAGGTTAACATAATACTACGTAAGGCGTAGTTTTATCCTTTAATTCTTTGAATTGGCACTATAATTAATTTTGAATAACACATATGAGTACAATTTAATTTTTTCTCGTGATTAAATAAATATTTCCATTTCATTCTTGAATTTCTAACAAGGTTGTCTGTTGATACATTTCAGAGGGCCTGCAAACTGCGTGAGCGAAGCTGCAAAAGGTCCGGGTTTCGAGGCAACCATGTCCAGAGCGAACTTGTGCCTCGGATCTCCAGATTGCTTGAAAAATGCTCCATTTAGAAACAAATCTCCCTCTGATTTCCAATCCCAGTTCTTCCACGTACTCTCTTTTGCATATTCCCTCTTCGTCACCTACATTCATAATATTTTTTTAACGGTAAAGATAGTTGTTCAGATTATGGACATCCAAAATAATGTGTAATATTTTTTCAGTCATGAATATTTTAGCACCACCCTCTTTTTAAGGAGGGTCTCAATCTTAATATGTTCACTATGTCTTGTGTGTTGCAAAATGTCACAACTTTTTTGGAATTTTCAATTGAGTAGTTACATAATTTAACAGTTCTCCAATTTTGGTCCTATTTTTGTCGGAAATGACATATGGTTTCACGCAAGATCAGGAAATTAAATTTAAAGAAAAATATGACAGTGAATGATGTAGTTCTTAATTTTTCGGCGAAAATAAGGCAAAAAACGGATCAATTGGTAGTTATGGGACTAAAATTGAAATTCAAAAAAATTGAGAGATTTAATTTGTGGAAAAGTTCAAAGTTGTGGGATGAAATTGAATTTTGCGCAATTACGATTGTTACCTCTTTGGCATTTCTATCATCAGGCGCGAAAAAGCGATTGCCCTGGCTGAGAATGGTGGGATTTTGGCTACCGCCGATTGCATACATTTCCCAGCGAGTGTAATCGTTGTTAACAATGTGGGCGAATCCCCACCGCACACGTGGCATCCTTTGAATCAATCCCTTCCCAAAGTGGTTGAAGGCTACTGTTATTTGCATGATCTTGTCATCTGAATAGCTATCACTAGCTCCAAATAATAGAACCTGCATTAATGGATGAATATTGATCAAGAAAAATTAAACCATAATTAATTTGGACGAAATTATGATTGTCTTCATACATCGTTGTGCATAGCAAAATGGCAATTTGAGATGGTGATGGCTGTGGAAGCTTGGACTGCATCGATCAAACCATCGGAACATTTGGATAGGGACACGTGGTCGATCCAAACGTTGCTGGATCCGAACATTGTAATGCCATCGCCATCGCTTTTCCCTCGGAGGCCATAGTGCCTAATAGAATCCCTAATGAGGCCTCCACTTCCCGGGATGATGTCGTGGATTCGAATGTTGTGTATGATGACATTGCTTATGTATTGTATGGTTATCCCGGCACCATTAGCGATGTGGATTTGGGCCCCACGCCCATCGATCGTCTTATTGCTAGTCATGATTAGCTCTTGGGAGAGTCTAATCACCATATCACGTTCAAATATGATCCAGAGTGGCTCGGCTTGGATCACAGCGTGTCGTAAAGTTCCTTTTTTAGGGTTTACTAGGTCGTTGTCCGAGGGGTCAGTCACCACGTAGGTTTTTCCAGCTTTGCCTCCGGTGGTATGGCGACCGAACCCTAGGACACAATCCGCTAGCTGTCGACGATTATTAGCCCAATTTTGTTTACACCTCCAACATTGATCAATAGGGTTTGTAGCTAGGCATTTGCCATTGTACTTTCTTAGGACTCTCCTTGTGCTGTTGTTGCCTTCCAGGGACCTTAATTCACACATTAGACAGGATTATAACAAATGCACATTTTTTTATTGACAAAATTTCAAAAGAATTAATTAATTGACATAGAATTTATACATGGTACAAATGAAATGAACTTACTTTTGGACATGATTGTTCAATTGATCTAGGACTAGCGTCGGGTTGGGTTGGTAGGCTTGGCTAGAGGCTTGCTTCGCTTTCACAGCGCGTTCCTGCCAGACGACATCATCGGAAGAGAAATCGTTTGCCTCTGTGGTGATGAATATCACAAGGAAAACCAAGAAAACTAACATAAACTTAATGGTATTCATTGTCGAAAGAATGAAAAGTAAGTTGTATATTTTGATGAGATTGATGAACATGTTCTGTGCATCCCAGATTATATATGCTTGGAAGAAATTAAGTAGGTATTAATTTGATAGAGAGAAATTTGTGATCAATTGTAATAAAAGAATCAACTAAAATATGGAATGATACAATATAAGTGGAAAAAAGAATAATATTAGTGGAAAAAAGATAATAAAAATGAGGGGAGAAAAATATGGGTAATCTTTAGTCAACTTTATGACTTAACTAGTGTAAGACCGCTTACGCGGGTTGTGAAAAAATAAATATTATTTATTAAAATTTAATATGTTTAAATGTTGATATATGTAATTTTATTTATTTTATTAAAAAATAAAATGTGAGAATAATGTGAAGAATAAGTTAGAATAGATATAAAATAGAATTAGAATTATAGTATAATTTAAGAGAATGGAGAACGGAGGCTTTTAAAGAGATTTACTATTCAAAATTAGTATATAAGGGAGATTTGTACTTTATAAATTTGATTTGAATTAATTAAGAAAAACCTTGAAATCCCATAATAAAAAAAAAAACTTAAAATTAAAATTAATGGCGTTTGTCAGTTACTTCCCTTCATCCGTTAAATTTGGATAGAAAAAAATGAATTAAACCAAATCTGCTTATAAAAGGAACAAATTTGTGAGATAAAAATCTTATGGAACTAAAAATGCATTTTACCATATATAATAAATAGAATATTATAGTTATTATTGGTAAAAAATCAGAACAAAATCTAAGAATAGAAAAATTGTTGAGAAACGGTTAAATATTGTGCACGAATTTTAATTAAGTTAATTAACTCATGTATAAAAAAAAATAACTAAGCCTACTATATTTTTGAATTCTAATTCAACATGTTAAACGATAAGAATTTTATTTATGAATTCAACTAAAACATTTGTTTAATATTTTTTTGGTTTAACACATTTTTTTTATATGTAATAGAAAAACTTAGCCGATTTATATATATTGTTTGTATTTTACCGTAATGCAAAGAAACAAATAATTTTAAAAAATGTCAACATTATAGCTATAAATCTTAAAATTACATACTTTAAATACAAATTATAAATGAAAGTTAATATTTGATGCAGCTTAATCCATATGCTTATTTTACCTTATTTATATCTAATAGAAAAACTTAGCATATTCGATTGAAAATAATTTAAGAAAAATGTAAAAAAAAAACATTGAAGTCTCGGTATCCCACCGACTAAGTTCGGGTTTTAAAAAAATGACAATTAATATAATTATATGAAATTGAAATAGTAAATATGTACTTACTAATCTATCTATATATATATATATTTGCAAACCTTTGGACTGCCACGTGTCGCAACCTGATTCATCTGATGCAATCTCTCTCATATATATATATCTATACTAATATAATACACCTACATATTACCATTTATAGTTTCGGCGGGAAAAATTGTGGGCCTTTGATCGTTTTCGTCATTTTGATCTTGGCCGTTCATTTGGTCTTCTGTATAAATATGGTAACCCCCATTTATTATTTTTATTTAATATTTGTCATTTATTACTCTTAATCTTAACCGTTCATATTTGTAGATTGAATTGTGTCCTTCAGATCAATTCCATAGTTTGTAACGTCTTTCTCATCTTCTCTATAAATTCGTTATTTTTATTTGTCATTCTCATCAAATTTCTTTTCTCTCTTCTGTACGGTTCTTATGTAGTTAGTGTTTTTGTTGTTTTTCTTTTATGATGATGTATTGTTATTGGATAAAATTTTATATTTACATCTAGATACATAGTTTAGTTATTTTATTTTTGTTTATCAAGATTTGAAGACTTATAGAGTTTTTGAAGATTTTGATATTATTTTATTTGTTGAAGATTGAAGATTTGTTGGAGATCAATGGTGGTGTTATTTAAAGGTTTGTTGAATAAGTCTTCAACATTATTTGTAAATTTTAATCTATTGTATTTTGGGCAATCAATTCGTTATCTTATTAACTGAAGTAGGCAATTCTTAATAAGATTTTGGTGTTATTTGAAGGTTTATGTACTAATATTAACCGAAGAATTTTGAAGGTTTGATTAGATTATGATCTTATTGAGTATTTTTCGTGTGATTCTTAATTTTGCTTAATATTAGTACATAAAAAAAATTATACTGATAACAAAAAATGAGCATTAACATTAAAATTCTCTCTCATTTTGATTCTCAGAGTTTCAAAAAATTTGTGCCTCCCCGATTTTATCAAATTTGCCAAGAAAATCGTGGCTGAAGTGACAAATCGCCGATTAGGCGGCCTTTCTTAAACAAACAAACAAAAAAAGACATTAAACGGTGAAAAATATAAATTATGAATCGGATCGGATTCTGTCTCTATTGTTTTTGCTGAATAAAATACAAATAAGTTACATTTTAATGTTAAAAAAGACATTAAAATAAAAATTACACTGTGAAGACGGGAAGCAAAGCCCACCGTTCGCCGCTGCTGCTCCCTCCGGCGACGTCCCACTCTGTTACTTTTGTTCCTACGTACTTTCTTGATTTTTCGTTTGTAACTTTTCAACCTATTTTATCTAGAGGTCAACTATTGTTTCAATTAATCAATGGGCATGTGGCCCACATACAATTTTACCCTAAATTTATATTTTGTTTAATTTAAGTAAGCAATTTATTTATTTTATAATTATTACGCAAAAAATTCTAGAGTTTTTTAATAACAAATTAATGAGTAATTAAGATATTTAAATGGTAAATGACAAATAATTGACGTTTCTTACAAATCAAAGAATATTTCATGCTCTCCCTCTTTCAATAATTGACATTTTTTCCTCATTTGAAAAATAACAAAATTAATGTCATGATTATATCAATTTATTATCAAATTATTGCCACAATTCATGCCACGATTCATTAATATTTCATTAAATGGATTGTTTTATTTAAAAAAATATAAAATTATTTGCATTATTACATCCATTTTTCATAAAAAAAAAGTTAGAAAATTCTAAATTTGTTTTAATAATTCGAAGAATCTTAAAGTTAATATTTTAATCGCAATTTTTGGTTCTCTATATTTGAACAATTGACTTTTATTTTTCTTATTAAAAAAATACAAAATTAAAACCATTATTATATCCATTAATTATCAAACAAATTGTTGAATTAAAAAAAATATAATTTCAAACTTTAAAGTTATAAAACGTATTGTTGGATTAAATGCCATGATTCATGTTATTCATTAATATTTTATTTAATGTATTATTGTAATTTAACATTAAGATATATTTTTGCCAATTTTTTTTTTTTAAATTCCACGATTCATGCCATGATTCTCAATCTCTGTAACTTTTTTTTTGGCCTTTAAAAATTATTTAACAAAATGTTGTTATTAAATTCCACGATTCATGACAAGATTTTTATCTCTATACTAAATGCTACTATAACTCTTTTTTAGCCGTTAAAATTTATTTAACAAAAAAGGGTAATTAATTTCCACGATTCATGTCATTATTCATTTATCTCTATCCTAAATGCCATGTATTGTTTTTTTATATATTTTAATTCTAAGTTTATGATAGAATGATTATTAAAACCCATAATTTTAGCATATAAAACTATATAAAATTAATGTCATCCATTGATGATAACAAAAAAAAAAAATTGTTATTAATATCCATGTTCATTATTTATGCCATAATTATATCAATTTATTACTATTAAAAAATAATGATTATTAATGTCCACAATCATTATTTTATTAAATTTATTGTTTATTAATGGAATTTTGCTTTGTTTCAATATAATGATTAGTTATAACTTTTATTAATATTGTTATTTAGATTCATTCATTATGATTGAATCTTTGAATTGGTTATATTTCATACTTCTTCTCTTTCAAATTTTTTAAATCTATGTAACTTTTCTTTTCAAGACGTTTTTCAACGACAAAAAACTTTTCTTAAAGTTAATATAATTTCAAACTAATTCTTGCCAAATTTTTTTTTAAAATCCCACGATTCATGCCATTATTCTTAATCTCTGTAACTTTTTTTTTGCCTTTAAAAATTATTTAACAAAATGCTGTTATTAAATTCCACGATTCATGACAAGATTTTTATCTCTATACTAAATGGTATAACTCTTTTTTAGCCGTTAAAATTTATTTAACAAAAAACAGTAATTAATTTCCACGATTCATGCCACTATTCATTTATCTCTATCCTAAATGTCATGTATTGTTTTTTTTTTTATATTTTAATTCCAAGTTTATGATAGAATGATTATTAAAACCCATAAGTTTAGCATATAAAACTATATAAAATTAATGTCATCCATTGATGATAACAAAAAAAAAAAAAATTGTTATTAATATTCACGTTCATTATTTATGCCATAATTATATCAATTTATTACTATTAAAAAATAATGATTATTAATGTCCACAATCATTATTTTATTAAATTTATTGTTTATTAATTGAATTTTACTTTATTTCCTTAAATGATTAGTTATAACTTTTATTAATAGTGTTATTTAGATTCATTCATTATGAATGAATCTTTGAATTAGTTATATTTCATACTTCTTCTCTTTCGAATTTTATAAATCTATGTAACTTTTCTTTTCAAATCGTTTTTCAACGACATAAAACTTTTATCAAGTAAAATTATAAATTTTACTTGTATGTTAATATTTATTTATTTTATTGACATATAATCTAAAGTTTTATTTTTTATATGTAGTTGGAGAATTATTAATGAAGACAAATGATTTAATGAATTACCAACATCATTATTATTCACCTCATTCATATGACTTTTGTATTCATTATCTTCCGTCAAATCATAATGAATTAATGGATAAAATGGTTAGTAAGTTTTAATCTTATTTTTCTTCTTAATAAATTATATTATATAATTCTATTTATATAACATTTATTATTTTCTCTTTTGTAGGAGATATCTTTTTGTTATGTGAATTCTATTTATAGTGGAATTTTTCCGCAATCTATATTCATTAAGAAACCTAACGGTCAATGTTGGGTTGCTAAGTTACGTGAAGGTAATCGAGTTTGGATATTTGATGAAGGTTTTAATTTGTTCATTGAAACAAATTATATCCAGTTACGCGACTATGTTACAATGTTTTATATTTCAAAGATGATCCTTTACTTCCTTCTTTTTCAAATAATATTCAAATTCGCACTAAAGAGATATATTTCTTTTTAGTTTTTTTTTCTTATACATTTATATTGTTTATTTATATTATTAATCTTAAAAAGCATACTTATTAGACAAAGAATTGGCTAAACGTTCTAGAACTGTCGAGGCAATGATGCCCTTTCTTTTCCAATCCTTCTTCATTTTCCCGTGTCGTATCAAAATCAAATCTTGAAAGGGGTCGTTTGGTAAGTTTTATTTTTTCATGTATTTTTTTCAATGGTTTAATCTGTTTTTTTAATTAATTAACTTTTTGTATTTATATTTTTTACAGACTATACATAAAAGTTTTAGAAGCTCTTTTACCAAGCATTCTATTTTGACATTGACTTCTGTCAAATTGATTGTTGGTGATAAGTATTGGAATGCATTCTTCAGTATTGGAATGTATCCGTGAAGAATGAAATTAAACTACTAATCTTTCAATCTGGATTTAGCAGATTCCTGAAAGATAACTCTATTAAAGTTGACACGCGTTGTACTTTTCAAATTGTTGAAGTATTTGGATTAGAATTTAGTGTATCTTTTATTCATTATGTATTATTAAATTTTTGTTACATTTTTTAATCAGTTATTTTATTTTCTTTATTTATATATATATTTTTAATAAATTATTAGTTTTATTTTCTATTTTTTTTTGTTTAAACGTACATTAAATTGTGTTTTTATTAAGTAAAAGTAAAATATTCAGTCTCAACGACACTTGAAGGAATTTCATTATCTTTAAGTTTTTTATTTCAATTCTCATGAACTAAATTTGTGAAGATTTATAATTTTTTTACTATTTATGTCCATTGAATGATTTATATGTCCACCTCAATTAATATTTATATATATGAAAAGTTTATCAGTTGCAATTACTTTCCTATTTCAATTGAAATTATTTTGCAGGGATACTATAAACATTATTCTTCAATTCGATCTTTAAGTTGCTAACTAATCTAAAATTGTATTCCATAATATTCTATTCATTATTATTACCTAAATTCTTATTTATACATACCAACAAAGTTATCATACTCAATTAATGATATTCTTCATTGAATATCTCATTTATAATTATAATAAAACTAATATTTGTATTTAGACATTATTTAAAAAATATAAACATTTAGGGTGTTTTAATACACTCATAGTAAGGTAAATATTCACTAACCTCTTTTGCAAGAATTTGAAAAGGGCAGCCTCTTTTTTATCTCATTTCTAGAATGTATTTTCTTTTGTTTCATTAAACATGACTATATCACATTCAGTATTTAAAAAAATAATATAGATATAAGTTTTATATTACCAGTTTGATGTGATATCATTACATTTTGATGCAATTTCTTTCTTTCAAACTTTATACCATAATTTTCCTATATTTTTGTTCAAATATTGAAACAAGAACAAAAAATAAGATTATTAGTTATAAATCGACACTGAAAAAGGAAATTGAATACATAATCCTAAACACCAGGTTATATTATAACTTACACTATATAAACTAAATTCATGATCATAGGGTAGCATTCTACCAATCACCGATCCATACGTCTAAACAACTAATACAAATTATGTATTGCAAAAGGCAATCAAAATAAATAGCATAAAATGTATGAAATTCAGATTTCTAAAACATGAAATTAAATAACATCTACCGGATGCAGTATAGAAATTTGTTACTAATGAGATATTCAACATTAATTTTTTTTCTTATTTTCTTTTTTATTTATTCTCTACCCATTTCTCCCAGCCCCACCTCCCTTTCCTTTCAATTAGTTTTTAAAAAAAATTTGCAAGCTTTCAAATGTTACAATTTTCATTCCTTTAAGCTAAATATGAAAAAACTTTCAAATCTATTGAAATCTTAAAATCTTAAAAGTTCTATGTAGATTTCTGTTCAGTATTGGTAAATATCCTACATTCTCCATTCTCAATTATATTCTGTTAAGGACATGGAAATTTACTGAGTAATGTTCTTCTTACAAACATCTCTCATAGATATATCTGAAATGTGAATTGCATATAGATTTTTCTCATTTTCATTTCTACATAAGAAATAAAATTCGGGGCACAGTATCAACAATTATTGAAATGTTATGCTTGTACCAAGGTTCTTTCAGAATATTCATATTAGCTTTTCGGGCTGTTTAATGAATAAATTAAATTCTAATTCTTTTTTTAGAGAGTATTCTTTTTGCTTAATTTTTTAGAGAGTATTCTAAGTAAAACATATAGGTCAATAACCATATATATCTGACTAAAAAAAGTTCAAGTTGCAATACAAATGGGACAAACCTGGTGTTTCAGTATATCAACTTGAATTAGATCAGAAGTTTTATTTTTCATATCTGTCAGTTGATTTTGTACTCCAACCTGCATGAGCGTTGCATCATTAACAATTTTTGAAATCATGATTTCGTTCTTCTCCTTAGTAAGGTAACCAGACAGAACTTCGAATAATTCAAAAAATATTTTCAACAGTCTCCAATATACTTCTCTGTGACATTAGATACATACATGATACATGTGTTCATGAAAGGAAAAATGTCAAAAAGCTGTGTATAAATATATTAATGCCAAGAAAATAACACAAAAAATCCTACAAGGACATTACAACTATATATAATCTTGAAAGAAATTACAAATAGAACATTAAAGAAACATATTAGATGACCCACACTTGCTCAAGCTACTGCTTGGCTCATTACACATGCAAAATATGCATATATCTGCATGCAAGTTACTCTGGCAATTGAAATCTCAAGAGTTGTGAATTGTATCACCAGATACGAAAAGAAAAAGATGATAAACAGAGTTTCTGGTTTTTGGACTATGTACGAGAAGCAGTGAGTGCAATTTATCAAAACAAGCAATTTTTATGTCTTTATACTTATGCCTAATGCAATTTATTAAAACTCAAGATAAACATCTTCACACAATTCAATATACCCAAATTCAAATTCTTCCCCACAATTCATTAGCAAACAAACATTCTACACACTTGGCGAAGCCCAGACCACTAAGTGTACAACTTCTAGCTTCTAACTTTTATCATTAGTTGAAAGAACTGAATATTGACAAAATCTCATTTCAATAATTTTTATCTCTAACATTGACAAGGAATGGCCAACACTAATTCCATTCTCTCTTGAAAAACATCGGTCACCGATCGAATTTCCTCATTGCTTCTCTCTCTCTCCCTCCCCCTCTCCCTCTCCCTCTCCCTCTCTTCTCTTCTCTCTCTCTCTCTCCCCGAAAAATCAAATAACAAATGTTGTACAAGTTAATCTCCACCACTATATACAAACTTCAAAATGGACTTCCAACTACTACCAACCAAAACAACAGACACATTCGATTCAATCACAAATAAAATAGAGGGATTATAACACTACAAGAAAACTGCAATTTAGCCGCGAAAAAATTTGTCGCTAATTCTAATATTTTCGTCGCTAACGTGAGTTAGCGATGAAATAATTTTGTCGCAGGATTTGTTGCTATACGCCCGTCGCTAACGTGTTTGCGACAAAAAAAATTAATTTTGTCGCAAATGTTTGCGATGAAAATTTGAGTTTCATCGCAAAATATTAGCGACGAAAATTTGAGTTTCATCGCAAAAAATTAGCGACAAAAATATAAGTTTTATCGCAAAATGTTAGCGACGAAAATATGAGTTTCATCACAAAATGTTTGCGAGGAAAATCAAACATTTGTCGCAAACACGTTAGCGACGGGTGTATAGCAACAAATTCCGCGACAAAATTATTTCATCGCTAACTCACATTAGAGACAAAAATATTAGAATTTTTGTTGCTAATATTTGGCTATGACATTCGATTTACGAATTATTCTCTAAACCCACTTCCGTACTCGACCAACCCAACCCGCACCCACATCCGACCCGCCCCAACCCACAACCGAACCACACCAACCGAACCAATTCAATCGTTCTCTAAACCCACTTCTGCACTCGACCCGCCCCGACCCGCACCAACACTCGACCCGCCCCAACCGACCCCAACTCAACCCAACCCGCACCCACATACCCCTCCCCCATTTTATTTAAATAAATATTTTATTTGGTCTTAGTGGGAATTGATCCCGGGTGGATGGGCGCCCATAGCTGGGCGCCTACCATTCGGGCAGACAGCTCTTTGGTTCAGTTTTTAATATTAATTATATATGTATTCAATTGTTACTAATTTAGTTATTTTTACTCATTTAATAATTTATTTCACATTTATTAATTGATTAATTTTTAACTTGTAACAAGTATATATGTATATATACATGTGTATACATAATTTTTAAAACAATTCCAATTGTAAAAAATCAATGTTACTTTAACAATTTAAAAAAAATAAATAAATATTAGAGCCAATCTTCATTCTCCTATCTATAATTATGTCCATCTTCATTTGCATCATCATATTTATAAATATTTTTATAAACATTCATACTGATTTGTAAGACATAAAATTTGGAGAATTATTAAACATTTAATTATATAAATCAATTTTCTTGATTTAATAAGCATAGTTGATTTAATATTAGCCACGAAATATAATTATCATTGTTGTTCTTATTATTAACAACAAAATAAAATAATTTGATAAAAGTGTAGCGATAGAATATTTTAATTTTGTTGCAAATATTAATTCCAAGAAATTAGCCACAAAAAATATATTTCATCGCAAAATAATAGCGACTAAATATAATTTTCATTGTTGCCCTAATTATTAACAACAAAATAAAAGAATTTGTTGCTAGTTTAGCGATGAAATAAAAATATTTCATCGCAAAAAGTAATTTCAATAAATTAGCCACAAAAAATTATATTTCATCGCAAAATATAATTTTCATTGTTGTTCTGATTATTAACAACAAAATGCAGCAATATGTTGCTAGTATAGCGATGAAATATTTTAATTTCATCGCAAAAATTAATTTCAATAAATTAGCCACAAAAATTTCTATTTCATCGTAAAATATTAGTGATGAAATATAATTTTCATTGTTGTTCTGATTATTAACAACAAAATGAAGCAATTTGTTGCTAATATAGCAATGAAATATATAAATTTTGTTGCAAAAATTAATTTCAAGAAATTAGCCACAAAATTTTCAATTTCATCGCAAAATATTAGCAAGAAAATATAATTGTCATTGTTGCTCTAATTATTAACAACAAAATGATGCAGTTTGTTGCTAATAAAGTGATGAAATATATAAATTTTGTTGCAAAAATTAATTTCAAGAAATTAGCCATAAAAATATATATTTCATCGCAAAATATTAGCAACGAAATATAATTTTCATTTTTTTTCTGATTATTAACAACAAAATGAAGCAATTTGCTGCTAATATAGCGATGAAATATATAAATTTTGTTGCAAAAATTAATTTCAAAAAATTAGCCACGAAAATTTCTATTTCATCGCAAAATATTAGCAACGAAATATAATTTTCATAGTTTTTCTGATTATTAACGACAAAATGAATCAAATTGTTGCTAATATAGCGATGAAATATATAAATTTTGTTGTAAAAAATAATTTCAAGAAATTAGCCACGAAAATTTCTATTTCATCGCAAAATATTAGCGACGAAATATAATTTTCATTGTTGTTTTGATTATTAACAACAAAATGAAACAATTTGTTGCTAATATAGCGATGAAATATATACATTTTGTTGCAAATATTAAATCTAACAATTTAGCAACGAAAATTTATATTTCGTTGCTAAAAATTGATTTTAGCGATGAAATTTAGATTTGTCGCAAAATTTTCGTCGTTATTCCCCCCATTTCTTGTAGTGTAAGTACTCACCAATCTTTTTAGATTCTGAAATGCACATTTTCTTCCAAATCCCCGTGCATTCCAAACTATGAAATTCATTGATTTTTGTGAAACTGATGGAGACGCACAACGATATGGAGGGACGCACTATGGCGGGGGGAACGCACTATGGCGGGGATAAACGCACTCTAAAGCAAACTAACTCATCGACTGTCCCTCGCTGGTGCGACCGCAGCTACGACGGTGAAAGGAAGGGTCACCACACTAAAACACCCGTGTCGCTCCGCCGCACCGATTATCTCGAATCTGGTACTGAAAGAGAGCCCTTAACGTGTATAACAAAAGCCTTCATCTATTGTGATGATCCGTCACCGATAAGACTGTCGATTTGCCGATGGAATTTTTAAGGTTGCATTTTTATTTCTTCATGCCCGTAGAGAGAGATATATTCTTAGAAAAATGATGTTTATGTATTTTCAAATTGTTTTCAGAGGGGGACACCTGTTTCCTCTCTTTGTATTAATCAAACATGTGTCCCGTATTAATGAGTCTTTTTTTAAATATTTATGGAATCATCACATTTTAAAACTAAGCCTGCCAAAGTCCAATTTCACACATATTAATCGAGGCCCATTTATAAAGGATGGGCCGGTTATCCTCAATTATTTATAACCTTCACGTGCAATAAAAAATGGCCTGAGATTGTACGTTTTTTAAAACAGAAGGGACTTAATCCTGAAAACCGTCCAGACATATTTAAGATTAAATTTAAAGGATTATTAAATGATATTCGAAAGAAAAAAATGTTTGGGAATGTCAAAGTAGGTATTTAGATTTATTTTTATTTTTTTTAAATTTATAATTTTATTATCATTTAATAACATGTATTCACTGCATTTTCTACTTTAATATTTTTTTCAATTTTATCTGCAGTGCTTTATACTATTAAATTCCAAAAGTGAGGTCTTTCCCATGCACATATATTGGTGTTTCTTGAAAATCACAATGGTGTTTGTATATATTTAATCTTGCTATATTAGGTTTTTATTATAATTGATTATTCTTTATCTCATTTTAAAAAAAAATGTTATAGTTTCCATCTGGGAATGATATTGATCGAATTATTTCTACTGAGTTACCTGATAAGGAAAATGATCCATGATATTTTAATGTTGTTTGTGATTTAATGATTCATGGTCCTTGTGGTGCTGAAAATCCAAGTTCTCCTTGCATGACCGATGAAAGTTCATGTACAAAACATTTTCCTAAAAGATTTGTTTCAGAGTCTTTTATTGATGAAGATGGTTATCCTATTTATAGGCGAAGGGATGATGGAAGGACTTTGAATAAGAAGGGCTCTATTTTGGATAACAGACACATTGTTCCCCTAATTGTTATCTTCTTTTGAAGTATGGTGCACACATCAATGTTGAATGGTGTAATCAAATAAGATCCATAAAATACCTGTTCAAGTATGTCAACAAAGGACATGATCGTATTACTGTATCGTTCTTTGAAAGTAAGGAGCAGACTGATGGGAAAGCAAATTTAGATGAAGTTAAAATATACTATGACTGTAGGTACATTTCTCCATGTGAAGCTGCTTGAAGAATTTACGGGTTTGAAATTAATTACAGAAATCCTCGAGTTGAACGTTTGGAATTTAATCTTCATGATCAGTAGATTGTATTATTTGGTGATGGTGCATCTTTGGAATCGATCTTTGAAATACCATCGGTAAAGCAACACATGTTCTTAGCTTGGTTTGAACTCAACAAGAATTCTTCTTAAGCAAGAAATTTGACTTATGCTGAAATACCACAATTTATCGTATGGAAGCCAAAAATTAGAGAGTGGGTTGAAAGGAAGAGAGGTTTTTCAATCGGACGTATTTGTTATGTTCCTCCTGGTGCTGGTGAGGCACATTACTTGGGGATACTCTTGAATGTAGTTCGTGCACCTACATCTTATGATGATTTGAAGAAATTCAATTGAGTAATTCATCCAACATTTCAGGAAGCTTTCTTTGCTAGAGGTTTGTTGAAAGATGATAGAGAGTATGTTGATGGTATGAACGAGGGTAGCCATTAGGTTTCAGCATTTTCGGTGATATCTTTATTTGTTACACTACTAACATCAGGTTCGTTGGGCCGACCTTATGATATTTGGGAAAAGTGTTGGAGACATCTCTGTAATGATATTCTTTATAATAGACATAGAATTATGCATTTTCCAGGTATGTTTAATTATTATCTTTCTTAATTTAATTGCATTATAATTATTCAACTTCACTAATATGCAAGTCATTTTTAGCCATTTGATCAATTAATTACTTTATATTATTTGTGATTTACTGAAAACTTTGTTTGATTATATTATTTCACATACTTTACTTTGCATAAATTTATCAAAATTCTTAAAGATGCAACTCTAAATTTCAATTAAATTTACTTTAAATTAACATGCAACTATAAATTTTGATTACTTTGCATAAATTTATCACACTTTTACTTATGAAAAAATCAAAAAAAATTATTAATTTATTTTATCATAATTAACTAATATAATTTTAATTGTAATTTCTTGTAGAATTAAGGATGACAGATGATGAAATTAAGAGTTGTTGTTTGATTGAAATTGGTAATATGTTAAGAACTCTTGGTGAGTCTTTGCAAGATTTTGAAGGCATGCCGGTGGTAAACCATTATCCGAACTTTTCATCTAGAAATAGATTGATTTTGAATGAGGTTACATACAACATGTCTGATTTAAAGCTAGAGTATGAGAATTTAATTAGCAAACTTAGTGATGAATAACGTGGTGTATACGATAGAATAATTATGTCCATTCAATCCGGTAAGAGTGGTGTGTTTTTTGTTTATGAATATGGTGGAACAGGTAAACTTTTATATGGAATACTTTGTCAGCATGTTTGAGATCTAAGGGCAAAATTGTAATTAATGTACCCTCGAGTGGTATAGCTTCACTCCTTCTTCCCGGTGGACATACTGCTCATTCCAGATTTTTCATTCCAATTGATGTTATTGAAGATTCTACATGCAATATTCACCAAGGAAGTCCTCTTGCTGAGCTTTTTATTAAATGTGATCTTATAATATGGGTTGAAGCGCCAATGGTTAAAAGATATTGTATTGAGGCTCTTGATACTACTTTAAAGGATATTATGCAGCTCACATATCTTTTGTCATCTAAACTGCCTTTTGGCGGTAAGACTGTTGTGCTTGGAGGTGATTTTCGTCAAATGATGAAATCTAATTTGTGGAATGATTGTACTCTTCTGAAACTCAATAACAACATGAGGCTTCAAAACCTGAGATCTGATGAACTTCTACATGAATTGATTCTTTTTCTGAATGGATAACATATATTGGAGATGGTACTATAGGAAAAGAAACTGAGTACGGATCTGATGTACAAATTCCTAAGTGTGGTGATGATCTGATTTCTACTATTATTGATAGCATTTATCCTGATTTTAAGAATAAAATGGATGATCATGACTATTTACAAAGTATAACTATTCTTGCACCCACGTTAGATGTTGTCAGGTCAATAAATGAGCACATGATTCGGTTAAATGAAAAGGAATCACGTACTTATTTGAGCTTCGACAGTCCTTGCGGATCTGATATGAATGTTGATAATTTGGCTAATGTCCATACTCCAAATTTTTTTAATAGTTTGAAGTGTTCTGGTGTACTTGATCATGAACTGAATTTGAAAGTTGGAACGTCAGTGATGTTATTGAGAAATATAGATCACTCAAATGGCCTATGCAATGGAACCAGATTTGTGTTTTTTCATTTTAGTAACTTTTTCTTTATTTATTTTTTTATTTTTTATCTTTTAAAATTTTGCATTTGTTTTATCTATAATATTTTTTTTATTGTTAGGTTAGTTATAACCAGGTTGGTTGATAAAGTTCTTGAAACTAAGGTTCTAATTGGAAGTAGTTGTGGAAACCTGGTATTGATATCGCGACTTACATTGACACTTTCTGATCCTAAATTGTCTTTCAAGTTTCAATGTAGACAGTTTTTGTTGATTGTGTCATATGCTATGACTATTAATAAAAGTCAGGGACAATCATTTTCCTATTCAGTTCTTTTTTTTAAACCTATATTTAGTCATGGTCAATTATATGTAGTTGTATCTAGAATAACAAATCGCCGTGGTTTGAAGATTCTGTTATGTCTTGACAACAATTGTGATTGTAATATCACAAAGAACGTAGTGTTTCATGAAGTTTTTAGAAATGTATGATTTTATAATAATTTAATTTTTAAGTTTTATAAGTTTTAAGTTACTTATTTTTTTTTATTATCCATTACTATTGATTTTAGATTATTTTGTTATTTAATTGAATGCAATTTATGTTATCAAAATTACTGTAATATTCTTTAACATTGTATAGTAATTTAATAATTTTGTTGTATCATAAATATACATATATTTAATTATTACACATTAATTTTATTTATTTTTATGCTAAATTTAAATTTATATAGTATAAGGCTGATATGTAACTAAATTTTAAGATTAACAATTTATGAACATCTTATCGATGTTTATTTTATTATTTTTATAAATTTGATATAGTATAATAAATATTAGTTAACAATAATTAATTTTTTACTTGTGATAATAAATATATATATATATGTATATTTTTTTAATATAAGTTAGTTAATTGTATTATTATAAAATTAATTCACACTATAAATAATATTTAAATTTTAAAATGTCGTCATATTTTTTAACATATCAGTCCGTGCGTCAGCACGGGTGCCCTACTAATATATATATATATATTTGCAAACCTTTGGACTGCCACGTGTCGCAACCTGATTCATCTGATGCAATCTCTCTCATCTCAATGCTCTCCATTTTAAAAATCCTCTCCTCACCTCATTTTTCTCATTTTCAATTTAATCTAATCCATCCATTTAAACAAATTAATTTTAACCGTTCGATCTTTATACAATCTACTATATAATAACCCTCTTACTTTCATTTTCAACATTCGTTTTCAGAAAACTTTAGAAACGTGCACAATTTCAAACAAAGAATTTTACATTTTTTTGTTATTTCGTACGCTCTTTTTTATATGCTTTTGTTTCTTCTTATGCTTATTCAGTGATTCTGATCAGATGTCACATAGTTTTTTTTTTTTTTCGTACGCCCTTCTTTCTATGATTATGATCAGATGTCAAATTCTATCACAAGGGCTTCTCGATTATTTGGGAGCCCTAACTGTTCTCATTGTTGGGATGATCCGCCTAACTTTGTGGTCGGACTTCCCCAAGCAAATGCTCTTGCAATAAATAAAGAAGTTGTTTTCGGAAAAATGATTCAAAAAAATATGTCAGATCTTATTTACTTAAATACTCATATTGATACCGTGTTCTTAAACAATATTCATTTTGTGTTAATATGGCGTTATGCATCCATCCATATAAAATGAAAGTAATACGGAAATATTTAGTATAAATTTTGAATCGCAAATAATAAACAACGATAAATAAATTTTCAAATTTTAACATGTATGCCATATAATACGTCCTTAATCCATGTTAAAATTATAAATATTTATAATTTTAAAATTGTTTATTCCCACAATAGTCAAACACTATTTATTACTTGAACTAATTATGATATACATTCTAATAAAAAGTTGTATGTATATACTACATGTCTAAAATATCGTGTATGATATTTTAATTATGTGATATGATTATACTCCATTATTTACTTTAATCTTCCGTAAAATTCCTGATTAGGAGTACAATATTAATTATCATAATTTATGGAATTAAGTATATACCATAATAATTTGAAAGATTAGACGTTTTTCGACCTATTAATATGTTTTAGTAAATATAACAAGTTAAGGAATTAATATTTTGTGATTATAATTATAACAAATTATATTACACTTAATGTTCTGTTTCAATTTAAATTTAGTAAAGTGGAAATTTTATTTAATATAACAACTAATATCTAGCAATTTCTATATAAAAATTGAGTTGACCTCAATTTAAATTAATTAAAATTTAAAATTTCATAAATTACTCTCCATAATTTACTTATACAATAAATAAGTCCACTAGCTTATTTTTAATGTGTATTCAATGATGGAGAAACAATTGTGGTTGGATTTCTCTTTTAGGAAGTGCAAACAATTGTGCGACGGACGAATAAGGAAAGAGTGCAAACAATTGTGGGACAGAGGGAGTACTATTTTCCATAATAAGCAACATCCCCACAATTCTATTATTTTCATGGATAATTACATAATTAATTCCCAATTATCAAAAAATCCTAATACAAAATAATTTTTTACTACTTATTAGCTAAAGCAAGCTTCATAAATTCTAATTTAATATATATAATTTAATTATAAGTTAAACACGTACGAATTACAAAAATGTATATTAATTAACAAATTATATATTGTATCTGCTAAATTAAATTTATCAGTTTCCTTTCATAAATAATACTAATTAATTAAGATTGACTTTATTACAAATCATTCTAATTAACATATAAAAATGAATGATACATACATTATTTTTTAGAATTATGGTAATATTAATAATTATTAATACTATATTTGTCAATATTAATTTTTTTATATTTTTATGAATTTTTTATGTCCGAAATTTCATCCTGAATTGATTATGATACACACATATAAGGGTGTGTTTTGAAACTGTACAAACTGCTTCCAAAATCATTTTTTTTAAAGCTGTCCTCTCACAGCTTTTAGTGGGTGTTTGGAAACACTAGAAGTTGCTTAAAAGCACTTTTTTTTCAAATAGAATCACTTTTGGAGTGTTTGGAAACACAACCAAGTGATTAAGTTAATTTGTTAAAAGTGATTTTGGTGAAGCACCCCTCCACCTACTTCTAATAGCTTCTATGTGCTTCTCATTATTATAATAATCAATTTTACAATTTTGCAAACTCGGCATACCTGCGGAAATTAGCCTGGGGTCTCCTTACGGATACAGGTTTGCCGATAGATTTCTTGAGAAACAGATTTATGCCGCGTGGAGTATGCAGACCCCCATTACTTTACTCCTCGGTTTGGCGAGGGATACGACCACACCTGATACATGTGACCGCGAAGGCAAGATGGATTGTTGGAAATGGGCGGAAGGTCAATTTCTGGCTAGATAATTGGTTGGGCTACAAAATCGCAGATCGCCTTAACATACCTACCGAACACCGAGCAACATTCAACTTTACTGTGTCTGACTATTTGGTAGAAAATACTTGGCACCTGGATGAAAACTTTATTAGATTATACCCTGGTATTACAGAGGATATCATTGACTACGTATGTGCTTTGGAGGAAGACACCATGATATGGCCGTATTCCACGAATGGCAACCTTTCGGCAAAATTGGCATATGAAGAGATAATCGACCTGTTCTAGGTACGAATGGACATCGGCGGGGGTTTTCTGAACTGGCTTTTGCAAGCCATGGAGAAAAAATTCAGCCCACAGGTTACATCTTTATGGAGGCTAGTCCTAATTACAATGATATGTCAAATCTGGCACTCAAGGAATGCAACCATATTCGAAGGGGCGAGACTCTCACCGGAATCCATCCGGGTGTCAATATGGGCAATGGTGGGAGAACCAAGTACCACAAAAATGGGGCATATGGACAATACAGTCTATGACCTCGGTATCATCAAGGCCTTTCGACATAGTGGAATACCGAGAAGAGCACCAAACATAATCGTGGTCAAATGGGCCCCGCCGGCACCGGGAGTAGTAAAAATCAATGTTGACGGGGCAGCAATGGGGGCACCGGGACTGATAAAAGGGGCAGCAGTATACAGAGATCACATGGGCTCCTTCCTGGGAGGATTTATCATGAAACATGGCCGAGGTTTCGCTTTCTAAGCTGAAGCACTTACAGCGTTACATGCAATACAACAGGCTCTAAACCGAGGATGGAGAAATTTGTGGCTTGAATCGGACTCAACTTTCGTTGTACATTTATTGACAGCCTCGGCGCTACAGCTGCCATGGCGCTTGCGACCAATGTGGCAGCAAATCAAGGCTGCAACACAAGGCATCACGTTAACTATCACACACATCTATTGGGAAGGAAATGCGGTCGCAGATGCATTGGCAACCATCGAGACGGATAGATTCACATGGCTAGAGGAGTCGCCAGAATTACTTAGCAGTCTATTGTTCAAAGATATTCATTCAGAACATTTTAGATTCACTCATTAATTAGAGGGGCCTACCTTTTCCTTGACTATGGACTATGGTTTTATCCCTAAGGAGGGTTTTCCGTAGCAAGGTTTTTAACGGGGTCCCGGCCACTTGAACGACTTGTGTTCATATGGCTTTCGGTTTCTTCATATATAAGATCTGAAATTATATACTAATTATCAAGACAAATTAATAGATTAATAAATACTCCCTCCGTCCCATATTAATTTTAGAGGTTGATGGGGGTGACAAAGTGGGATAGTTCAAGTGGTTAGAGCACCACTACCTAGGCCTTAGATCCTGGGTTCGAGTCATGGGGAGGGGAAAAAGGATGAGTATTTAATTTGTAAACAGAGGTTGATGGGCACGTATATTAAGAAAGTGTAATAATTAGTGGAGTTTTGAGGGATAATATTGTAAAACTTTATGTATAAAGTAAAGAAATGAGTTGACTTTTGTGTATGTGTGGGGAAAAAGTAATGACATTTATGTAAAATTGAGGATTTTGTGAGGGTGGAGTTTATAAAGGATTTTCCATTTTAAGGGTGTGAAAGTTATTGTGGGACGTCCCAAAAAGGAAAGTATGAAAGTTATTGTGGGACGGAGGGAGTAATATATAAGTATAGTTTGATGACTTTATTATAATTAATACTCTATATTTTATAAATAAGTTCAACTTCATTAACATTAATTAATTACATCATTAAAAATTATTAATAGAATTTAAAAATATATGTGCTAACTTCAATCAATTAAAAAAATGTGAAATTTGCTTTAAAAATAATAATAATTTAATGTAATACTATTAATTACTAAAATTTGATCGATTAGTAATAAATAATATAATAAGTATAGTTTGACTTGATATATTCTAAATTCGATTATTATGCCATCATTTTTGCTAAGTAAATTTAGAAATATATACGTGATTGAAATATAGGCGTATCTCTGTATATATTTGGGGTACATTATTATAATTTTCTATAAATTTAAATTATACCCATAATTATCGCATATGTATTAAACTCTATCTAATTAGGCAGGTATTTGGTATGATATTGAGTTGATCAATAATTTCAAATTAATTATGGATATTTTGATACTATAATCCAAAATATATATCATGTAAAATTTCTTTCAATAAATAAATAAAAAAAATCTGTAAAATTAATACTTTAAATAAATACATAATTTTTTTTTTACATTGAACCTAGACTAAACACAAATTCATAAAATAAAATAACAATGGTCTACAACATTATTGACAAACTTTTAACAATTCGTCCAAAACAATTCGAGAAATTTCATTTCACATTCTTCGTCGATTGTGACAAATTTATCTCGTAAGTATCAATAAAATCTAATTTCTTCAATCGAACACTCATATAATCCCTTGTTCAAATGGATAGATTCAAATCTACAAAATAAAGTAAAAAGTATTAGCAAACGAAAGAATTAAATGAAAACACAATAAACATTTTGAGAAGACTGATATCATACTTCTTATAAAAAAAAATATATTGACGTAGAATAAATCGTGAAACATACATAAGAAACCAAAACAACCTGCATACATAAAATAAAGAAGAGATATATCAATGAGTTATTGAGAAATCACTCGAAAACCTTGAAATACGTGGAACCACGAATACAAATTAAAAACAGGATTAATCATTGAGATAATGAGAAAATGCATATGAATAAGAAAGCAATCGAACATACGCAACATGAGAAACAACCTCATAAATTGTGAACTAATGTCATAGGAGAAAAGGGGTGTGAGAACCAAAAATAATAAAAAGAAGAAGCCAAAACAATTCTTATATAGAAATCAAAATAAGAATGGACGGATGAGATTAAAATATAATGTAAAGTTGAGATTAAAACTTATATTAGGACACTTTGATTGAGAATGCAAGAAATTTGAAATGAAAGAATTTGAGAAGAGAGAGAATGAGGTAGAAGGGTAGATTCTTGACATGTGGCACCAAAAGTTTACAAATACGGAGTATATATTATTAAGATAAGATAAGATAAGATTGGAGACAAATGTGGAAAAGTCAATTGGTAGATACATATACTTAGTTGTTATATAAATATTGTTTCAATAAGTGATCTAATATAAAAATAATAATCTTCTAGAGGTATGTTGGATAAGAATGTTGTGATATCTATCTATGTCAAATTAGATATTTTAACTGATACAAATTGAAATGCAAATGATGTGTTTTTAGGTTGGATTCAACATTTATGTTGGACTTGATTATATATAATCTATCTATCTTGAACTAATCTATTTTATCTAGTTGAGTCTAAATTTATATCTTCAATGTTAATTTATCATATGCACTAGTTGATATTTTTATTTTGATTTAGTCGTATTATTTAATAAAAATATTAAAATTAAATTTGATTTAAAAGAAAGTAATTATAGTCTCAGATTAGCAACAAAATTGTTTTAAAAAATGTTGCAGTTAATTATATTTAAATGCGAGTTATTTGTCTTGCAGGAGCTCTCGATATTTAATATTTACAAAGATCTCTCAAATTCCATGGTATTGCACTATTGCCGTAGAACAAAAAGTGATTACTGATTGTTGTTAGGGTCTGACTATATGCACCTCAATTCAGGTTTAGAACACACCCCACCCAATTTAATAATATAATAATTATGTGAAAAAAAAAAATACTTTTTCAATAAAAGGTATCAACTTTTTTTTATACTAGATGTCCCTACTGAACGCACTCCACTCCCTCACTTTCTGCGAAAAGGGACAAATTTTTTTTTGCCAACCAGCACCACTACTTTCGATCGGTGCACAACTTTTGGCATCCAACATCATCCAACCCAAAAAGAAAAAAAACTTAGAAATTGCGATTTTTTTTATAATTTTCGACACACCAGAGTCGACCATATACACTTTCGTCGAAAAAAATGTAATTAAAAAAAGTAAAACCAACTAGTTGTGGTTGACCGTATACACTATCATCGACAAATTGTTGTCAGCGAGAGTGTATATGGTCGACCTCAAATGGTCAAAATTAAAAAAAAAAAAAAAACAAAACAAAAAAATGAAGAATGGAAAAAATTGAAGGACAAAAGCAAAAAAAACCTAAATCTAAAATTCAAACCTAGGGTAGGGCGGCGGCCGACGGCTGCGAGTGAGTGGGTGGAGGGAGGGGGGCGACGACAAATAGAATAAGTAGAAGAGTGAAAAAAACGTAGAAAAAAAATAAAAAAAAGGGAGAAAGAGAGGTAGGGGGTCGAGGCCGCGTTCAAGAGAACGGAAAAAAAAAAAAAAAAAGCTAACTAACGCCATCAATCTTTTCTCAAATCTTTCCATCACCCTAAGAAGTACGCTTTTTTTTTTTTAACTTTTTTTTAAACACTACAAAAATCGCGCGATTTACCGACGGACCTACCGACGGAATTGTGGTCGGTAGGCGTGGTTTCCGACGGAACTACCGACGGAATAATTCAGTCGGCTCTAGCCTCGTCGGCCCGGTTTACCGACGGAATTTTTTTTTCCGTCGGTAGCCCCGACGGATTCCCGACGGAATAAATCAGTCGAGTCTGCCGACGGATCTCATTCCGTCGGTAGGCCGAATGACCCGTTTTGAAACCGGGTCTGATTTCTGTCGGCAATTCCGTCGGTCCGTCCGTCGGTACTACCGACGGACGGACCGACGGAAATTAATTTTAGCATTTTTTTTTAGAAAAATATACCCGTCGGCTTCTGTCGGGAATTCCGTCGGTACGTTCCGACGGAACTACCGACGGATCTCGATTTTATATTTTTTAAATTCGGAATTATATTCAGTCGGTGTCCGTCGGGGTTCCGTCGGAACGTACCGACGGAATTATCCGTCGGCAAGTCTCAACCCAAAAAAATAAAACTGGCGTGGATCGGACCCGACCCAGGCCCGACCCGACCCGACCCCACGACCCCGCCCGACCCGACCCGACCCGACCCGACCCCCGACCCCACGACCCCGCCCGACCCGACCCGACCCCCGACCCCACGACCCCGCCCGACCCGACCCGACCCGCGATCTTTTATTAAGGCCACCATTTATTCTGGCCTTGCTAGGAATCGAACCCGGGTGTGTGGGCGCCTAGTGAGGGGCGCCTACCACTCGGACAGATGTGTTACTTGTTCGTAATTGTAATATTAATTGTATATGTACTCATTTTCGACCCATTTTTTTTTAAAATTCACAAAATTAATTTCTTTCATATATATCAAATAATTAAATTTGAAATCTATAATTTATATTTTTATAATTTATATATTTTAAAATACTAAAATATTCATATTTTAACTAAAATACTAATATTTTTTTAGTAAAAAATTCATTTTTTTGCTAATTATTTTTAAAAAAAATTCATAAAATTAATTTCATTCACATAAATTAAATAATTAAATTTGTAATATAATTTATATATTTTTAAATACTAAAATATTCATTTTTTTTTACTAAAATATTCATTTTTTTGCGAATTATATTTTAAAAAAATTCAAAAAAATAATTTCTTTTCACAATTTTTAGTTGTAACTTAATGATAAATAAATATTTTGAAATTGTACATCTAATAAAATAATTAGCTTACATTATATAATTTATTCTTCATCTTCTTCATCTACATTTTCATTATTTGTCTCATCTTCCTCCTCTTCATCATCATCCTCCTCCTCCTCCTCCTCCTCCTCCTCCTCCTCCTCCTCCTCTTCCTCTTCATTTTCATCATCTTCCTCATTTCCATTATCGTTTTCAATTTCGATCAATTGTGAATTTCCAGCCGTCAAGTCTACGTGGATATTCAAATCTCCCGTAAAGACTTCAGTTCTAGCCTCTATTTGTTCCGTTTGAAACGGAGAATCATCTTCATCACTCTTGTCCTTTGTAGGGACTTCTACCATTGATCTTGCCTTTACTTTGCAAACAGCGTGCCATTCAATTTTACTACGTGATGATCGTACTGGATACTTGCAGTAGTATACTTGAGATACTTGATGGGCAAATACAAATGGATCATTCCCGATATAGCTCCTTTTCGGATTAACATCGACGAGTTTGTACTCCGGATGAATCCTTGTTCCTAAAGGGCCTGAATCAAACCAATGACACTTGAACAACACTACAGTCTTTGCTGGATATCCCGGATATTCTACTTCAACGACTTCGTGCAACACCCCATAGTAGTCACTTGCATCTGCGTTGTAGTTTGCACTGCTAATGCAAACACCACTGTTGGTAGTCGCTTTTCTTGATGCATACTCGGATGTATGAAATCTGTAGCCCTTCACAATATAACCGTTGTAAGTCTTTACACGACGTAGTGGTCCTTTGCTGAGATCCCTTAAGAATCGATTCTCAAAATCGTTTGACCGTCCCTATACAGTTCAAATAATTAATATTAATTATGAATCATATTTATTTACGTAAAATTTAAGGAAATGGTACTCACACAACGTTGGAACCATCGGGCAAAGTCACGTTGAAGACGAGCATCTATATCCGTATCTGAGATGTTTTGTTCTGTTCGTCTTAGTTCTTTAGTATACATCCTAATTCACAACATCCAATCACAATTAATATTAAATTACATAAATGAAGTAATGATAAAAATATGAAATACTTACTCAATGTAAGGCTGAACTTCATCACAGTTCAATAACACATACGTTTGTGCTATTTCTGCCTCTCTGTTCGACTCCCATTCTCGTTCTGTGAATTTTCCTATTGGTCGTCCCTTAGACTTGAATATAGACAGCATTCCATCGACCTCTTCACCGATATTGTCTGTATCTCTACCACCGTAGTTACGTGGTTCACTTCTCAACCGAGTGTTGACATGGTCCTCAAAATAATAAGAACAAAACATGCCAACCTCTTCATTCAAATATGCGTTAACAATTGATGCTTCCACATTTGCCTTTTGTTTAGCATTGCGTTTCAAGTTGTGGAGATATCTGATTTATAATAAAAAACATATATTTTAATTCAGTGAACATGATGCATGTAGTATATATAAAAAATGAAAAATGTAAGAGTTTACCTTTCAAATGGGTACATCCACCTGTACTGCACTGGACCACAAATTCTGGCTTCATACGCTAAATGAACGGGTAAGTGTTCCATGGAATTGAAGAAGCTAGGTGGAAAAATTTGTTCCAACTTACACAAAATCACTGGAATATCTTGCTCCAAACGAATCATATCATCGATCTTGATCGTTGAAGATGTTAAATCTCTAAAAAAAAGACTTAATTCAGTGATAGCCCTCCACACATTGAGAGGAACAACGTCTCGGAACGCAATCGGTATCAAGCGCTGCATAAAAACATGACAATCGTGACTCTTCATCCCTGAAACCTTACCCCTGTTTATGTCTGCGCATCGACTCAAGTTTGACACGTAGTTGTCTGGAAAATTCAACTCGTGAATCCAACGACACAGTTGTTGTTTCTGTGGCTTGTCCAGTGTGTAGCAAGCCTTCGGATATTTACCTGTACTGGGATCCATTTCCAACTCTTGACGACGACAATAAATGTTCAGCTCTTCCCGGGACTCTGGAGTATCTTTCGTCTTGCCTTCCGTGTTCATCATTGTGTGGAACACATTATCAAACACATTCTTCTCAATGTGCATCACGTCCAAATTGTGTCGGATCAATAGTGAACTCCAGTATGGCAAATCCCAAAAAATACTCATTTTATTCCATCCACCTGGGATTCGACCGTTGTGTTCAGCTGCATTTTCCTCAGTAGATTTTTTCAAACCCGTCCACTGAATCTCATGTAACAACGTTTGTCCTGTACGGTAACATTATACTAGAAGAAATTAATAAAACATATACGTATAACATTATACTAGATCAAATAATTGTATAATTAATTAAAATACGTACCGTTTCGAAGGGGCGGTCGATTGTTTGTAACTGTTCTGTTCTTCAAGAAGTTGTTCTTATTCCTTCTAAATGGATGATCTCGAGGTAAGAACTTTCGGTGATTATCGAACCATGTAACTTTCCTACTCTTCTCAAGACTGAAAGCTTCAGAAAAATCCATACAATACGGACATGCTTGAAACCCAGCCGTTTTCCACCCAGACAACATAGAATATGCAGGAAAGTCGCTAATGGTCCACAATAAAGCAGCACGCATCGTGAAATTCTGTTTTCTGAACACATCATACGTTTGGACACCACTTTCCCATAAAAAGATCAGGTCTTTTATAAGAGGCTGGAGATAAACGTCAAGTTTATCCTTTGGATTCGACGGACCTGGCACCAATACAGTTAGAAACATTGTTTGAGGTTTCAAGCACATCCACGGAGGAAGATTATACGGAGTCAGAATCACCGGCCACAACGAATACTGCTTTCCAAAGCTCCCAAACGGTGCAAAACCATCAGTACACAAACCTAGCCTCACATTCCTCGGTTCAGAAGAAAAATTGGGATACACGTTGTCAAGGTGTTTCCAGGCCTCCGAGTCCGCCGGATGTCGCATCTCCCTAGACTCGGCCGAAGACGAATCTGTTGCATGCCACGTCATGTGTTGTGCTGTGGCAGTAGATTGATACAATCTCATTAAACGAGGAATGATTGGAAGATAATACATCTTCTTGTGTGCCACTTTCTTCTTCGACGGCTTCGATTGACCAGCGGGCCCCTTCCGACGTGGCTCTTTGTAACGAGGATGACCACACATCCTACACATATTCAGATTGCTATCTTCATCACCCCAATATAACATGCAACCGTTTATACAACAATCAATCTTCTCGACCGGCAATCCCATATTTTTCAGCATTTGCTTGCTTTGATGATACGTTGTAGGCACCTTATTCTCAGGAGGGCAGATCTCACTGCATAATTGTGTCATTTGCTCATATGCCCTGTTAGAAAGCTTGTTCTCGGTCTTGATAGCCATAAGTCTGGCATTAAATGACAGTTGAGAGTGTGAATCACAACCCGGATACAAATCTTGATCGAGAAATTTGAGCATTTCATAAAACCGAAATGCTTCATCCGTCGGCTCCTCTTCTACATTTGAAAAACCGGCTTCCATTATCATTGTTTGATACATATTGGGTTCTCCCTCCCCAAGTTGTTCTTCCCCACCAAACTGTTGTTCCCCACCAAACTGTTGTTCATTACTCGTGCCGGCTTGATTACCATATATTTGTCTTTCATAGATACCAGCAGTGTAATAGTATAAAACTTGATCAAAGTTATAAGGCCAACGTACTTCGCCGTGAAATGTCCAATTATAATAATTAACAGTGAAACCATTCTTCAGAACATGTACCAAAACCTCATCAATCGACTTAAATATTTTATTCTGACATTTTTTGGCATTACACGGACACTTGATACAATCCCCATGCATGCAATGTGGGTGGAACTTTGCAAATTCAACAAATGACACAAGTTCATTGTAAAATTCACTATTCACATTTCCTAAAATGAACCTAGGAGTTTCATACATCCATCGACGATCCGGCAAATCCATCTGTTAAACATTTAACATAAAATTCTTACAAACATCTAAAAAATATTTTAAACAACTAATTAAACTACAAACAATATAATGAAAATACACAACTAAACTACAAACAATATAATTAAAATACACAACTAAACTACAAATATATAAAATGCACAACTAATTAAACTATAACCATATAAAATGCACAACTAAACTACAAAATTTAACCAAGTAAAAAAGAAAAACGTACCGAAATTTGCTTGCTCTCATACAATTTCCACAATTTTTTTCGACTGAGTGAGAAAGAAAGGGGAAAAAAGCTTCTGTAAATATTACGCGCTACCGACGGATTTTAAAATTCCGTCGGTACGTACATTTTGAATCTACCGACGGATTCTGCAATTCCGTCGGTAGCGTGCCGCCCAAAATTACGTCGGTAGAGTAGTTGGCCGACGGAATTTCCGTCGGCAGACCTTAAAATCGAAAAAAAAAATTAAAAATACTTTACTTTATACCAAAATCTAACGAAAAATTATGTATTATGTATAAATTAAAAACAATAACATAAATAAACAATCCATTGACAAACAAGCATCAACCGAAATAAATATGTCCAACAGAATAATAAATAGTTCGACAGAAAATTAAATAGTTCGACAGAAAATTAAATAGTTTGACAGAAAAATAAATAGTTCGACAGAAAAATAAATAGTTCAAACATCTGGATTATACGGTGCAAAAAAGTCATCACCACCAATGAAATCCAAGCCGTCTGCAGCGGCTGCATCTTGATTTTGATCTGGAGCATTGAAATGGGGAACTGAACCAACCGGAGCATCGAAAGGCGGAGGGGGAAATTGACCAACCGGAGCATCGAAAGGCGGAGGGGGAACGCTCATCGCCTGTGCAAAGCATGTATCTATTTGATCAGCAGACATCCCCAACGATCGACCCATAGTGTCAGTTAGCTGTCGGAAGTAGTGGTTCATCATGTGTACTACGTTCGGGCCCGGAACAGCAGTGGAGGATACAGAGGCCTGCGATGCACGCTGGGACGAACTGGACGACGCAGCTCTCACTGAGCGGCTCATCCGGCCAAGGCCAAGGACCCGTCCTCGATCAGCCGGGGCCTCCTCCAGGTAAATCCGGTTAAGATCAGGCGGAGGAGCGCCGCTGGGCCCGGCTTCAGCAGAAGCCTGTGTCGTCTCCTCTTCAATCCTCCGGTTCACATTCAACTACATAATTACAAAAATAAATAAATTAATACATAGTTCAATACATTTAATTAATTAAATATTAAAAAAACATCACAATTTAATTAAACTTACGTGAAGCTCGGTAGTGCGACCATATGTGGACGTCTGCGAATCTCGATTAAACGGATGAAGAACGTTCAACCGATCCACGTGTGTGGGTTCACGCCCAAGATCCCGCTCCTATTTCGTACCAAATGAGCATATAAAAATTATTTTATATAATATTATAATATAAATAATTGAAATAAATTTAGTGAACACTTACTAGAGCAATTGAGTGCTCATACGCGGATCGGGCCCCCCCCCGATGCCTTGACATCCCACCTCCCCCATCACTTCTACGATTGGCTCGAGCAGTTGCACACTTCCGCACGTACTCCGGGCTACTCCAATACGTGGTCAACGTGTTCCACACGTTGACTCCATTTTCGTCCACCCCCAACGTCGTCTGCTCCACGCCACGACTACGCCAAGCAGTCCTCCAGGTGTACATTATCTCATTATACCTAGACTGACATGAAGATTGCCAGTGCATGTGGATATCGTTGTCCGAAAAACACTCCCTATCCCAATAAGCATGTTTCTGCACATATTCGATCAGCATATTTATCAAATAATATATATAATAAATTGTTTATTAATATTTAATTGAATGCACTCAAATACCTGGAATTCCTCCCAGTATTCATCCTTTTTCGTCTGCGGCACCTTCAGCCAAGAGTAGGCATTCGCAGCAATCTTGCACTTAGTAATCACCTCAGTGCAAATCTTCGATATCTCATTACCAGGAAGCAAGCTGTGACATTATATATTAAGAAACAAACACATTATAAATTAAAAAACGTACAAAAATTGATGCTATTAAATATTGTTAAACCTTAAAATTATTTAATTAATTACTTACTGTACACCTCGATCAATCCATATTCTCAGTCTGGTTTCTCGGGCCCGCGTGGGATGTCGACGAGCTGCCGACGACTCAGAAGACGGCGGCGAATGCTGTGGAACGGATGATGACGACGACGACATCATAGGAGGCTCAACAGGCCTAAGTGAGCCTCTCCTACGTCGAGATCCTGAGGCCCCACTAGCATCTTGACTCATCTATTTTAATAAATAAAATTTAAAAGTACAATAAATTAATCAATAATTAATATAGTAATGAAATCAATAATTTCCTAATTTAATTAATAACATTTTAGTAATTTAAGTCAATAATTTCCTAATTTAATCAATAACAAAATCACGTTATTGATTTACAAAACTAATTAATAATGACTTAATTTAAAAAATAACAATAATTACTATATTAGGAAAAACCGTACAACAGTACCCCTACTTATAAGAATAATTACTAATTTAATGAACAATAATAATCTAGTTTAATTATCAAAACGAACTAACAAGAAAACTACACTATATATTTGAACTAACATACATTAATTAATTACAATTAATCAATAAAAAACATATAATCCACGTACTAACATATATTTGAATTAATTATACATATATATTCATCAACTACGTACATGAAATTTTATACGGAGTAATAATTAACATGCAATTTATAATATATAATTCAATAACAGTTTTATAATAATTAACATGCAATTTATAATAATAACAGTTTTATAATAATTAACATGCAATAACTAATACAATAACTTAATTAAAATTAATTAAGAATTTATAAAACGTACCGTTTAAATTGAAGAAAATTGGAGTAGATAATCTTTATGGCGCCCTTTGTCGATCAATCCACGCACCACGCACAAGAAAATCCAATGCAAGAACCGAGGAGAGAACAGGGAGACGAAGAGGGAGAGGTAGACGAAGGCAAAATATTTTTTTCCTCAAAGAGGAACTGCCGAAGGCAGTTCTTATAACAAAAAAAAATTTAAGGCTACCGACGGATATTTCCGTCGGTAGCACGCGAATATTTATGACACGCGTCTTTTCCGTGGTATCCGAGGGGGTGAGTCAAAAGCGGGTCGGCTACCGACGGATATTTTCCGTCGGCAGTCGAAATTTGAACGGCCGACGGAAATAATCCGTCGGGAAGCAAGGCTAAACGACACCGTTTGGCCGCGGAAATGAATTCCGTCGGGAAGTCCGTCGGACGGTCCCGACGGATCTTGGATTCCGTCGGGAGTCAGTCGATTCGAAAATTCCGTCGGCGATCCGTCGGGGCGGCCGACGGAATGGATTCCGTCGGTAGCCTTCCGTCGGCAAACTCCGCGTTTTTTGTAGTGAAACTAACACGACTATTTCAACTAATGAACAAGTATCAACTTTTACGGGAGCATCTTACACATTACCATCAATTTTTTATGTTTTCTGAGTTTTTTTATTATTTGTGTTTATTTTGCATGTTGCTGAATTTTTATATTTCTTTAATTGGTTGACATTTAGTTAATTTTTGTTATGACAATGAAATTGTTTTTTATTTTCTTTAAATTTTTTTGTGGAGAAAAATTAATGGTGATGGAAAGATTTGAGAAAAGATTGATGGCTTTGCTTAGTTAGTTAGCGTAATTTGATAGAGATAATATAAAAAAAGATTTTTTAAAATATTGATATGGATAAAAAAAATAAAATATTGATATTAGATTAAGTTTAAATTAAATATAAATAAGAATTTATTGACGTGGTAATGCCACATAGGCGGTGGGCAAAACTGGTGGGCACAATTGGTGGCCTCTATATCATTTCCGTATATATATATATATATATATACGCTATGATGTTAATAAATATTTATTGGCGCACTATATACCCCTCCAGCTTTATTAAATATACTCCCCTGATGCATGTACCCTTTAAGTGACAAATATTAGATATACTCCACCAAATTACTCGCTCTCTAAAACATTAATTGATAAATATACTTCTCCAAAAAAACTCTAATTATATAAAGTTTGAAGCTTTTTGGTGACTTTAAACTTAAAAGACTTAAATTGATCTAAAAAAGATCAAAATTAAATGTCATATAACTTATTTTATTTTGTAAAATGAAAACTTAAAGGATCAATTTATTTTGAAATGTGCTAAACCTATCGGACTAAAAAAGTTGTATCGTGTACGTCTTATTTATAAAGACGTTCTCATGCAAAATTTTCTGCAACATTTTTTTTGGGCTGGATCCTTTAATAAAATTGTTCATTAATTCTAAAACTTATTTCAATTTCTAAAGCATAAAAATAGAGTTAGTAAAAAATGATAAATTTTACTCGAAATATATAGTTAGGTTAGTTAATAATATTAATTAGAAAATTAATCAAATCGAAATAACTTTAGTATCATTTGATTTTGTTTCCAATTTCAAGTTTATTATTTATTTTTTCAATTTTCACACCAATTAATTGCAAGACTAGTCCCATTAAAAAAAAAAAACTCTATTCGCACAAGGTCCTAATTTTTATGACCACTTCTAGTTTTTCATTCAAAATTCTTCAAATTTATTGTCGGAATTCACATGTATGTAGGGCTAATTGCAAAATTTGTCTCATATGAAAATTCAGGTAAGACCAATTATACTATTAACCATTTAAAAACTAACGATTGTCACCCATTATTTAACAAAAAAATGTACTCCCTCCATCCCGTAATTACTTGCACACTTTTCTTATTGGGACGTCTCAAAATTACTTGCACACTCTTAATATGGAAATACCCTACAAAATTAATAACCTCACAATATCATTTTATTTTCAAATTTGCCCCTCCTTTTTTCCATACATTTCACTTTACACATCATCAAATTACCTAAAATACCCCTCTTTTATCTTACATCATCAACCACTAAATCCACTTTTCTTAAACAACGTGCCGATCAAACTATGCAAGTTATCCCGGGAGGGAGTACAATTTAATTTTCAGTAACGTACCGAAAGTATACAATTAATCAATATTTTTTTTTCTTTTGCAGGTATAAAGGCTGATAGATACACCCTTTGTAATTAATAGATACACTCTTATTTTGTATCTAATCTTGATTATTAGTTAAACAGTTACTTAGTTAGTTAGATTAGCAGTTACTAAATGTTTAGTATTAGAAGGGTTTCTACACCTTCAATTCACATTCATTCGTTTTGTCCATTAATGAAAATTTTCCAGATTCTAGCAAAAGAATGAAGTTGGTTCTTCAATCCAATATGGTATCAGTTTCTCTATGGAATTGACACACCATTCGATCATTTCGCTTCTGCTTTACTCAATTCGATTCTCATATCGATCTCTATTTTCCCCTCTTCTTTGAAAAAATGTTTTGTCTTGATTTCGGAAACGTTTTGCGAGTTTTCACTTCCGATCCCCTTCGTTTTTTGTTTCTTGCTATTCCCATCTTTCTTTGCAACCATGGCGCCTACAGTCACCGATCCTAATTCCCTTGATCCGGCCAAAAACCCCTTTTCCACCTTGGCCCTTCACCAGAATGATAATCCGGCGGTTACCATCGTCCTCGAGCCTCTCAACGACATCAACTATATCTCTTGGAGCCACGCCATTAAAAGAAGCCTCAGCGTGAAGAACAAAATTCAGTTGATTGATGGTTCTTTGAAGATTCCTTCGGAAGAGGACGATCCCGCTATCCACGCTGCCTGGGTAAGGGCAAATAATCTGGTTTTGGTATGGATTCTAAACTCCATTTCTCCTGATATCAAACACACCTTAGAATATTTTTCTGTTGCTAAAGATGTGTGGGATGAATTGGTGATTCAATATAAACTTTCTGATGGAACTAGGGTTTATCATCTAGAAAAATCTTTAAGCACCATCTCTCAAGGCTCTCAGTTATTAGTTTGTTATTACAATCAATTCAAGTCTCTTTGGGATGAGTACTTAAGTTTCAGACCTGTTCTTAAATGTTCTTGTGGGGCTATGGATGGTCGCACTTGTGATTTGCCTAAACTAATGACCAAAACTTTAGAGCAAGATGCTGTGATGAAATTTTTAATTGGCCTCCATGATTCTTATAGTACTATTAGGAGTTAATTCCTATTGCAATCCCCTTTTCATGCTTTATCCAAAATATATGGGTTATTGCTTCAAGAAGAGTCCCAAAGAGCTTTAAACAATATCCCTGAGCCTCTTCCTACTGACTCTATTGCTATGTTGGCCAAGAACTCCAAATTCTTTAAGGATACAAGAAAACCCCTTAAGTGTAGCCACTGTGATGTTTTAGGCCATACTATTGACAGATGCTTTCAAATCATTGGTTTTCCTCCTGGCTGGAGAGGCCCTAGGGGTCCTCCCAATAAAGAATCCACTAAGGCTGCAAATAACTCCATTAGATCCCCTACTAAGAGGAATCACCCCATGGATTCTAACCCTCTTTGTACTCAGGATCTTTTTGACAAATTCTTGAGTTTCTCTAAGATGCAGAACTTAAGTGATGGAAGGACATGCCTCATTCTGTGGCAGGGGCCTCCACTGCTCATATTGAGGAAATTCCATCTTCCAAGGATACAGGTATGTTCCCTATCTCTCCATCCAATTTATGCTTCAATACCATTAAAGTTTCCACATGGATTTTAGACACTGGTGCAATAGATCATATGGTATTTGACATTTCATTGTTTACTACTCCTCCCTTTGTAGCTAATATTAAGATTTCATTACCTAATAATGTCATATCTATAGCTACACATATGGGAAATATTGTCATAAATGAGCATCTCACTTTGTATAATGTGTTGTATGTTCCTGATTTCACTTTTAATCTACTTTCTATTAGTCATTTAACTAGATATTCCAACTGTACTGTCAGCTTCTTGTCATCTCATTGTATCTTACACGACAATTCAACCAAGATGGTGATTGGTTCTGCTGAACAAGTTAGGGGCTTATATTTGTTACAAACTGCTCACCCCTCAGTCAATACTGTTCTTAGACATTCTGTTCCTTCTGGTCATGCTATTAATACTTCATGTAACTTTGATTTGTGGCAGGGAAAATTGCATTTTTTGTCCTGTAAGAATCTTTCCAAATCACTTTTGATCATGAAATTCAGGAGTGATCCTTTTTAATGCAAAACTGGTCCTCTCAGTTAGTGTTTGGATGGAAACTTGAATGGAAACATTTACTCCGTTAGTTTGAAAAATTATATTAAAAATACATTAATACATTTTCAAATTAAAAATTAACTGGAAAATCAAATATTATTTGAAAATGTAAGGAATATTTTTTTTCAAACTAAATAAAAATTTATGTAAAACTGAAAAAAAATAAAAGATCTATATATAATCTAAATACAATTAAATATATTTTTTTCGAACCAGATAATAATTTAATGGAAATTCTAAAATTACTAACTTAAAAAAATACTGAAATTTCTCTAACTAATTTATAAATTAAAAATCTACATTAAAAATTAAATTTAAGGTTCTCAAAATAATATATAATTTTTTTAAAAGTTAAAAAAAAAACCTTAAATTAGAATAATACATTAATTTTTAAATATCAAATAATTTTTTTTTAAAAGAAACCAAAAATGAAATATTTAGAAAATAAATTTTAACTAACTTTTAAAAATAAAAAATTTAAAAAATGAATGACAATTAATTATACTGTAAATATATAAAAAAAATCTGAAGATAAAAAAACACCCACCCTTTTAACTCATATCCTCCCCTAAAATATATTAAAAAAATACAAAGAAAAGTAATTATAATTAAAAAATATATTATAATAATTAAGAAAAAGTAACTATAATTAAGAAAATACTCCCTCCCTCCGTACAATTTCATTATTCTCACTTTCCTTTTTTTGGTTGTCCAATTTTATTATGCTCATACCCTTTTTGAAAACAATACTATTTATACTACTTTATCCACACCCTCCTACCATCACTTATTTACCCACTTTGCCATTCACTTTATTCATAAACAATCATTTATTTATAAATGGACCCCACAATACCTCATCATACCCTCAACTTGTCTACTTTATAAATAAACTAATCAATATTCATTAAAACCCGTGCCCGAAAAAGTGGGCATAATAAAATTGGACGGAGGGAGTACAAAAAAATATATTGTATTAAAAAAGTAATTATGATTAAAATAATACAAATAATTATTTCAAAACTAATAATGAATCATATATAATTAAAATTTAAAATTAAAATAAATAGAATTTAGAACTCTATATTATGAAATTTCACTCATTTATATAATCTTTTTTTTAATAGAATCTGAAAAAAAAATTTAACCCAAAAATAATTTGAATATAATTAAAAATTATTGAAAAATAATGTATTGTAACTTCTTAAATTTAAAAAAATTTTGAAGAATTGTTTTTTGTATAAAAAAATAAAATATATACAAAAATACAAATTTAAAAAGTAAGTTCAAAAAAATAAAAATAAAAAAATAAAAAATATATATTCAAGTATAATTTTAAAAATCAAATTAATTTATAACCCGTAGTTAGTAAATAATTTTAAAATATAAAAATCAAATTAATTTATAGCCCCATAATCTAAAAAATCAAATTAATTTATAACCCCAGTAAATTATTTTAAGATTTAATTAGACAACATTTTTTTTATATTATACTACAATTAATAGTTGAGCTTAATTTTAAAATTGATGGAAATTTACTATGGGATTAAAAGTGTATGAAAAAGGACGGAAAGTGATATGATCCCATTCTCACAGGACCAAAAGTGATTTGACTTCATTCTTACAGGAGTAAAAGTGAAAATCACGCAAACTCTCAACAATTAAAACTAGCGGAAAATTTTTACAGGACTAAAAGTGTCTATAAAAGGACCAAAAGTGATTTGACCTCATTCTTACAGGACCAAAAGTGCAATTTTCCCTTTATTGGCATAAGAGGCTAGGACATATCTCTAGTAAATGTTTGTTGCAAATTCCCAATCTGAATGTAAAAGCATCTAGTATTCACAACAATTGCTTGATTTGTCCTTTAGCTAAACAGAAGAGAAAACCTTTTCCTTTAAGTACTTCTGCTTCTACTGGTGTATTTCATTTAATACATTGTGATGTTTGGGGACCTTTTTCAGAACATTCTATTAGTGGACATAGATTCTTTCTCACCATTGTTGATGATTATAGTAGGTGCACTTGGATCTACTTGTTAAAAGCTAAGAGTGATGTTAAAATCTCTTTGCAAAATTTTTACAACATGGTTCTCACTCAATTTGGTGTTAAAATTAGGAAATTAAGAAGTGATAATGGGACTGAGTATCTTATCAGATTTTTATCATTCTTTGGGTATCCTACATCAAACTTCTTGTGTTGAAACACCCCAACAAAATGGCATTGTACAAAGAAAACATCAACATTTACTTCAAGTTGCTAGAGCTTTACTTTTCCAATCCTCTTTACCTATAAAATTTTGGGGTGAATGTATTAAAACTGCTGCATTTATCATAAATAGGATTCCTTCATCAGTTCTCAAACAGAAAACCCCTAGTTGACTTGGGAGTTCAACTTTTACAATCTTCTATCATGTATACTGACAGCAAGAGTGCCTTTTCCATTGCACATAACCCTTGCCTACATCAAAGAACAAAGCACATTTCCTTGGATTATCACATCACAAGGGAAAAGCTTCAAGCTGGATTGTTCACTCTAGTTCATATTCCAACTACTGAAAACTTGGCAGACATTCTAACAAAGCCACTGTCACCTTTAAGCTTTGCCAATCACAAATCGAAAATAGGATTGTTGAATATCCATTCCCATTTTGAGGGGGGTATAAAGGCTGATAGATACACCTTTTGTAATTAATAGATACACTCTTGTTTTGTATCTAATCTTTATTATTAGTTAAACAGTTACTTAGTTAGTTAGATTAGCAGTTACTAAATGTTTAGTATTAGAAGGGTTTCTACACCTTCAATTCACATTCATTTGTTTTATCCATTAATGAAAATTTTCCAGATTCAAGCTGATTCGGGTGGAATTTACACAATTTTGAGGCACATGTGGAGTGTATTTTGATATGGATTTCATTGATTTATGCATGGAATATGATTGTTTAAGCCGAAATGAGAGAAAGGTTGTGTTTTGTCGGTTTTGTAGGTAAAACGATGGAATTTGGAGCAAAACACATACCACAAGTGATCGGACTGGAAAGAGGAGTGCACGGTTGGATTCGTCTCGGAAAACGGAGTGGATTAGCCGAAGGAATCAAGTCAATCCGACACCCGAGGCGAAAGTTATGCACGAAACGAGAAAAGGCCGAAATCGAGGTGCAAGGCAACTCGGCCGAGTGACCTTACTCGGCCGAATCTGAGAGTTTGGCCTCGACTGCGCACTCGGCCGAGTGACCTTACTCGGCCGAATCTGCGAGTTGGAGGTTTACTGCGCACTCGGCCGAGTAACCCAACTCGGCCGAGTAAGCCAACTCGGCCGAGTAACGCGCATACCCTGTTTTTGTGAAGATTCGACTAACACCTCAACTCGGCCGAGTGACCCCAACTCGGCCGAGTCACTTCCAAATTCGGTGCCAAATGCATATTTTCTCCATTTTCGAGGGACTAACTTGCAAAGATCATATCCAAACCCTACCCCAACACTATAAATACCCCAATTCTTAAACTTCACACCATCTTACCCCTCTCTCAAGAATTCTTTCACACACCAACACACACTTGGAGGTTTTGGGCCACATCTTCTTCAATTCACCACCAATTCATGCAAGGAAGGAGCCACTAGCTTGGGAATTCATTTCCCCACCACACCACAGCCTAAGCTTTCTCTTATTTTCAGTTTTTAGTGCTTTGGTCTTTGTCTATTTTGTAATTTCATTATGATTGTAGTTGGCTAAACACTTTTGGTTCTAAAGCCTTGTAAATACTTTTGATGATATCTATGAATTAATGTTTTGCTTATTTGGTGTTTGTGTGGCTTAATTCTATTTGGATGCTTGGTTTATATTGCAAGGCATGTCATTATGTGTACAATGATGATGTGTTGATCATAGTTAATTGAATTAGGTTGAGAAATCTAGTTTGGTTGATTGATTGCAATCATTTGACCTAATTTTATTGTGAGATTGAAAGATGATCAATGATTAGGAAGATGTGTGATGATCTTAGGTGCTTGATTGAGTTTTATTGTGCAATTTAGGTAGAGATACTAGGTTGTGTGATATCTCCTTTGAATTACTTGGATCGAAAGAACTTTTAATTCATTATTACGTGATCAATCTTATAGACAAAGCATGAACACCACTTGAGTAGATAGTTAATCATAGATGGATTCACTAGTATTGCATGTGCTTTAGGACCTACCTTCTCTTAATTGAGTTACATCCATTTTTACTTTTGTTTTGTGATTTGTATGCCATTTGATCGATTTTGTGTTTACTCTTTTCGTTGTTTATTTGTGACACATTGTTAGACAACCTTAGGGGTAATTCAACCTTCAAATTATCGATCACGTCTATTTAGAATTCGACTAGCAAACTACCACTTTTACGCTTAACCTCCCTGTGGGATCGACCTCGTGCTTATCACGCTACAATAGACACCGTACACTTGCGGTTGTTTATTTTAGTGTTGCATAACGCGTGTATCAAGTTTATGGCGCCGCTGCCGGGGAGGTTTTTATAAGCTCTAGAGTGTAGGCTAGGAGAGTTTTAGTTTAGGCACTTTATTTGCAAAAAAATCCAAAAATATTTGTTTGTTGTACCTTGATTTCACTTGTGATTCTTACTTTATTTTGAACTTTTGTCTAGACATGGCATATGATCACCCGAGCTAGGAGAAATCGACAAGAGTTGCTACCTCTAGACCCAGAAATCGAAGTTCGTTGTCGAAGACAAAACGCCGAAAGAAGAAGGATTGAATTAGAAGCCATGAATCGAAGGGAGAATCCTATTGTGGAAGAGGAAAGGAACCAAGAGGATGTTGGAGGAATAGTAGAGCCTAATGGGAATGGTGGTAATCGACCACAAGGAGGCATAAGAGATAACCTCAACCGGAGGATGGAAGGGAATGTCAATGTTGAAGGAGATGGAGAGCAACGGGAGGACAATGGAAATCAAAGAGTTTTGAGAGACCACTTCCGCCCTATCCCAAGGCCCTATGGAGGAGCGGGTCGGGAACCCGTTGACGCTCATAACTTTGAGCTCAAGCCGGCCTTAATCATGATGGTCCAAAACAACCAATTTGGAGGGTTGTCAAAGGAGGATCCTAACCTCCATTTATCTCAATTCTTAGAGATAAGTGGAACGGTTAAGATCAACCGAGTTCCTCAAGATTATATTCGTCTCCAATTGTTCCCATTCTCACTCCGTGATCGTGCTAAGCAATGGTACATGTCTCTTGATCTAAGAACAATCGAAAATTGGGCCGATCTTGTAGATGCTTTTCTCATGAAGTACTTTCCTCCAAGCAAGACTATCAAGATAAGAGGAGAAATTTCTTCCTTCATGCAAGACGATGATGAGTCTTTAGCCGAGGCTTGGGAGCGTTTCAAGGATTTGATAAGGAGTTGTCCTCAACATGGGTTCTCAAGAGACCAATTGATTTGTTACTTCTACAACGGGATGGACCATCGAACGAGAGGGATGGTGGATGCCTCGGCCGGTGGAGGTTCTTTATTGGGAAAGACGACGGAAGAAGGTTATGTGCTCTTGGAAGAAATGGCTAAGAATGGCAACCAATGGCCATCCGAGAGAAGACAAAACCGGAAAGTTGCTCCAATCCAAGATTTGGATGAGAGTGCTAACCTCTCCAACAAGGTGGATAAATTGATATCCCTTATGACGGCTAAAGCTTTAGTGGGGCCACGTGATGAACAATATGAAGAAGCCCACTACATGAACAATCAAAGGGATAGGCAATTTAGAGAGAGAGGTGGGAACGATAGGCAAGCCTATGAAAGTCCCTCCAATTCCAACCAATATCATCCGAATTTGAGGCACCATGAGAACTTCTCTTATGCCAACACAAGGAATGCTATCATCCCACCTCCAAATTTCAATGCTAGAGATGGAGTTATTGTGGAGCCTTCATCAAAGCCATCAATGGAGGATATGTTTGGTACGTTTATGGGGGAAACCACGAAATTTATGAGAGAAACTAGGGAGAATGCAAACAAGACTTGGCAAAGAATTGATGAGCAAGGAGAAATGATCAAGAATGTGGTAAACAATATGAAAGCCATGGAAAAGCAAATGAGCCATCTTGCTAATGCTATTGGAAAGCAACACGTTCCGGGGCAATTCCCCTCTAACACGGAGCTAAATCCCAAGGAGCAATGCAAAGCCATAAGGTTAAGAAGCGGGACAAGCTACGATGGGCCCAAGATGCCGTTAGAGGAGGAAGTGGTAATGGCACCCGAGGGTGTTGACAAAGATGATGGCTTAGTGAAAGAAAAAGAAGGGGAGAAGAAGAGTGAGGAGGCAATCCCTCTTTTGTTTAATGAAAATGTAATGCCCATCCCATATCCTCAAAGGGTGAAGAAGAAGAAGAACTTGGATAGCAAGTTTGTCAAGTTTGCGGAGATGTTCAAGAAACTCCATATCAACATTCCTTTCGCCGAAGCTCTTGAACAAATACCACATTACTTCAAATTCTTGAAGGAGATAATGTCACACAAGAGGGAAATAGAGGCATATGAGACGGTGCACTTAGCCGAACATTGTAGCTCCGTAATTCAAGCTAAGCTACCTCCAAAGCTTAAAGATCCCGGATCCCTCACTTTATCATGCACTATTGGAGATGGAGGTACATTAAGAGCCCTATGTGATTCGGGAGCAAGCATCAACCTCATGCCATTGTCACTCTTCAAGTCACTTGGTTTAGGAGAGCTCACACCAACCACAATGAGCCTCCAATTGGCGGATAGGTCTATGACATACCCTTTGGGTATAGCGGAGGATGTATTGGTCAAAATCGATAAATTTCTCTTTCCGGTAGACTTTGTGGTTTTGGACATGGAGGAAGACAAAAACATTCCATTGATATTGGGAAGGCCATTTTTGGCAACCGGAGGGGTTATTCTTGATATGAGGAATGGAGAGTTGGAGCTTCGAATGAACCAAGAGATAGTTACAATTGACATGTTTAGAGCTATCAAACTCCGAAACGATGAGACTGGAGAGTATGGGTTTCCCAAGGGAGAGTATCTTCCAATACCCATGAGAAAGGAGGTGGAAGAAGAGCCCAAGATGAATATTGTGGAGGAGAACCCCAAGGAGAAGGATAAAGAATTAGAGATGGGCAAGAAGGCCAAGTTTGGGGGAGTTTTTTTTAAAAACTCCCCCAAATCAAAGAAAGCTACTTATGCAAACTTGGGGATGAATGAGGCATCTACATCTTATGACATGGTTGAAGAGCCGGATGGGCTAGCTAGTGGATGTTTTGATGGACTTAAGAAAGTTGTATGGGCACGGAAGGTCAAGAACAAGGGTGACAAGGGGGTGACTTGATATTCCCCTCAAGGAGAACCGTCCGGCATAGGACGTTAAAAATAGCGCTTCTTGGGAGGCAACCCAAGGTTTTATTGCTTTCTTGTTTTTATTGCTTTGATAGTGTTGATAGCTTGGTTTATTTTGTAGGTATGGATGAAGAGTACTATGGATAGCAAGTCTTGGAGAATGAAGAAGAAGCAAAGCCAACTTTGAAGAGGGGAAGCAAGTGTTGCAATGGTGATCTTTGAAGAAGCATTGGATGTGCAAGGAGGGAGGTAACAACTTGTAGCCCCAAACTTAGAATTTATACATAGTAAAATTCTAAGTTTGGGGGAGTTATTTTTCTGTTATTCTTCTACTAGTTGTTACCCTTGCACCGGTTCGTCATTCTACTTGTGTCACATTTTGCACCGGCGCACACTTGGCTTTCACATGAGTATATTGGTTTAGTTGGTTTTGAGCATATGTTGGGTAGTGGACAATTGGTGAAATGTGAGCATGAATAGTCATTGGAATCCATTGTTGAGTAGTTATGGTGATGTCTATTTGCTTTGAATGTAAGCATGATTGATGTTGGATATAGTATCATGATTGTGTTCATATTTGTGATCTTTGATAGCATGGATGCATGATGTGTTGTTGTTTGGGGACATTTGAAGAATGTGAGAGTCCTATTGAATAAACCGGTGAGAATTGAGCCTTAAATCGAGCATGTAATCCGGTTTAGTTCATTTGAGAGTGGACTATGTTATTGCTAGTAATCCTAGAACTTGCCTAAGTTCTTATTTGAAAGCATGATTGTGTGAAACTTTGTGATGTGATATAGGCCATCTTGTTCTAAAAGAGTCACTTAGCCAAAATTTCCCAAAACCGAAGTAATTTTCCGTAGTTAGCCCCTTGAGCCTAATTCCTCATTTTCTTGGCAAAACTACAATGTTAACCACTTAGCCCTTTTGAGCCTTTGATACCTATATCTAGTGGGGGATAAAAGACAAAGTGGAAAACATGTGCTTGAATGAATATCTTTGGTGAAAAAGAAAAGTTGGAGAAGTTGAAAGAAGAAAAAGAGAAAGATGAAAAGAAAATCAAGGAAAAGAAAAGAGGGACAAAGAGCCCCAAAAGCTTGAAAAGAAGAAAAAAAAAATGGTTCAAAAGATGAGGTGATGAATGCTTGAAAAAGAAAGGAAAAAGAAAAGTGAGGATGAAGTTTGTAAGCTTTGAAAGTGAAAGCACACATTGTAAAACAACAAGATTTGTCCTCCACTAGAAGAGTCATAATTCCCAAATTCATCCTACCTTGTCCAAAGAGCCAATGTTACATCCTTGATTAAGTCCTATTGATTACATTGTTGAGCATTTGAGTGTTGTGAAAAGTAGAAGTTGGGCAAGCATATGGTGATTGCATAGCATGACTTGGTTGATGAGTGCATTAATATCCTTAATTTGTTTGTGTGTTTGAGAGAAACACTCCATCATGTGAGTAGAGGACTTGAGCATTTGGATTATGTTTCCCATCACAATGTGTTGTGTACTTGTGTATTCTTTGATCTATGAATGTGGATTGCAATAGTGAGCCTATAACTTTCATTGAGAAATGCACTTGGAGAAAGAGATATCATTACATCTTACTTTGCATGTGTGATTTGCATTGAATATTCCATTGTGATCACTCCACCCTCATTGCTTTAAGTGCTTAGTTGTTTGAGGACAAACAACATTTTAAGTTTGGGGGGGTTTGATTCGGGTGGAATTTACACAATTTTGAGGCACATGTGGAGTGTATTTTGATATGGATTTCATTGATTTATGCATGGAATATGATTGTTTAAGCCGAAATGAGAGAAAGGTTGTGTTTTGTCGGTTTTGTAGGTAAAACGATGGAATTTGGAGCAAAACACATACCAAAAGTGATCGGACTGGAAAGAGGAGTGCACGGTTGGATTCGTCTCGGAAAACGGAGTGGATTAGCCGAAGGAATCAAGTCAATCCGACACCCGAGGCGAAAGTTATGCACGAAACGATAAAAGGCCGAAATCGAGGTGCAAGGCAACTCGGCCGAGTGACCTTACTCGGCCGAATCTGAGAGTTTGGCCTCGACTGCGCACTCGGCCGAGTGACCTTACTCGGCCGAATCTGCGACTTTGGGTGTTACTGCGCACTAGGCCGAGTGACCTTACTCGGCCGAATCTGCGAGTTGGAGGTTTACTGCGCACTCGGCCGAGTAACCCAACTCGGCCGAGTTGAATTGAAGATTTTGAAGATCACTCGGCCGAGTAAGCCAACTCGGCCGAGTAACGCGCATACCCTGTTTTTGTGAAGATTCGACTAACACCTCAACTCGGCCGAGTGACCCCAACTCGGCCGAGTCACTTCCAAATTCGGTGCCAAATGCATATTTTCTCCATTTTCGAGGGACTAACTTGCAAAGATCATATCCAAACCCTACCCCAACACTATAAATACCCCAATTCTTAAACTTCACACCATCTTACCCCTCTCTCAAGAATTCTTTCACACACCAACACACACTTGGAGGTTTTGGGCCACATCTTCTTCAATTCACCACCAATTCTTGCAAGGAAGGAGCCACTAGCTTGGGAATTCATTTCCCCACCACACCACAGCCTAAGCTTTCTCTTATTTTCAGTTTTTAGTGCTTTGATCTTTGTCTATTTTGTAATTTCATTATGATTGTAGTTGGCTAAACATTTTTGGTTCTAAAGCCTTGTAAATACTTTTGATGATATCTATGAATTAATGTTTTGCTTATTTGGTGTTTGTGTGGCTTAATTCTATTTGGATGCTTGGTTTATATTGCAAGGCATGTCATTATGTGTACAATGATGATGTGTTGATCATAGTTAATTGAATTAGGTTGAGAAATCTAGTTTGGTTGATTGATTGCAAGCATTTGACCTAATTTTATTGTGAGATTGAAAGATGATCAATGATTAGGAAGATGTGTGATGATCTTAGGAGCTTGATTGGGTTTTATTGTGCAATTTAGGTAGAGATACTAGGTTGTGTGATATCTCCTTTGAATTACTTGGATCGAAAGAACTTTTAATTCATTATTACGTGATCAATCTTATAGACAAAGCATGAACACCACTTGAGTAGATAGTTAATCATAGATGGATTCACTAGTATTGCATGTGCTTTAGGACCTACCTTCTCTTAATTGAGTTACATCCATTTTTACTTTTGTTTTGTGATTTGTATGCCATTTGATCGATTTTGTGTTTACTCTTTTCGTTGTTTATTTGTGACACATTGTTAGACAACCTTAGGGGTAATTCAACCTTCAAATTATCGATCACGTCTATTTAGAATTCGACTAGCAAACTACCACTTTTACGCTTAACCTCCCTGTGGGATCGACCTCGTGCTTATCACGCTACAATAGACACCGTACACTTGCGGTTGTTTATTTTAGTGTTGCATAACGCGTGTATCACAAGCAAAAGAGTGAAGTTGGTTCTTCAATCCAACAGCAGGACTAATTTTGCAATTTACACCCGCATGCATCATTTAAAAAAATGTTAACTTTACCAGGTTGTGTACGATCGAGTTAATTAATACTTTTGATTTAACAAGAACTGAAATAATATTATAACGACTATAATATTAGTTGTTACATCTGAAAATCAAGACAAAATATTATGTAAATTTTTTCGATCATACACTATTAGTATTATTGTTTGTAAGAATTAATATTATAACAGCTATAATATTAGTTTTTACAAAAAATAGTATTATTGGTGTAGGATAAATAAGATTAACATAATAAGTAAGGGGTAGTTTTATCCTTCTTTGAATTGGCACTATATTTAATTGTGATTTGTGAATAATACATGCATACGAGTACAATTTAATTTTTTCTCGTGATTAAATAAATATTTCCATTTCATTCTTGAATTTCTAATAAGGTTGTCTTTTGATACATTTTAGAGGGCCTGCAAACTGCGTGAGCGAAGCTGCAAAAGATCCGGGTTTCGAGGCAACCATGTCCAGACAGAGCAAACTTGTGTCTCGGATTTCCAGATTGCTTGAAAAATGCTCCATTTATCAACAAATCTCCCTCTGATTTCCAAACCCGGCCAGTTCTTCCTTCCACGTACTCTCTTTTGCATATTCCCTCTTCGTCACCTACATTCATAATATTTTTTTAACTTCAGATTATGGACATCCAAAATAATGCGTAATGATTATTTAAGTCTTAATGAATTTTGACATTTATTTTTTCAGTCATAAAATAGTTCAGATTATGGACCTCCACATATGGTTTCACGCTTTTTGCATGCGCGCAAGATCAGGAAATTTGAATGAAAATAGGACAGTCAATGACGTAGTTCTTAATTCTTAGACGAAAATAACGCAAAATTCAGATCAATTAGTAAGTTATGGGACTAAAATCGAAAATTTAAAAAAATTGAGAAATTTTGCAGAAAAGTTCAAAGTTATGGGACGAAATTGAATTTTGTACAATTACGATATTGTTACCTCTTTGGCATTTCTATCATCGGGTGCGAAAAAGCGATTTCCCTGACTGGGAATGGTGGGATTTTGGCTACCGCCGATTGCATATATACATTTCCCAGCGAGTGTAATCGTTGTTAACAATGTGGGTGAATCCCCACCGTACATGTGGCAACCTTTGAATCAATCCCTTCCCAAAGTTTACATGGGTTATTTGCATGATCTTGTCAACCTTTGGTATGCTTGACAAGAGGCTTGCTTTCACAGCGCGTTCCCGCCAGACGACATCATCGGGTCTCTGGTGATGAATATCACAAAGAAAATCAAGAAAACTAACATAAATAAACTTAATGGTATTCATGGTCGAAAGAATGGAAAATAAGTTACGTACAGTATATTTTTGTTGAAATTGATGAACATGTCCTGTGCATACCAGACTATATAAATTAGGAAGAAATTAAGTAGGTATTAATTTGATAGAGAGAAATTTGTGATCAATACACAATTTGTAATAAAAGAATCAACTAAAATATGGAATAATACAATATCTGTGAAAGAAAAGGATAATATATAAGAACAGGGAGAAATATGGGAGTCAATACAGTCAACTTAATTTCTGGATAACTTAATTGGAGACAAAAATATGGAAAATAGCTACAGACACGTATACTTTTGATTCATAAAACTTATTTTCATATTTTTTTGCCAAAAAAAAAACTTATTTTAATTAAATATATTTGATATTATCAGAAAAATATTCACTGAATTTGACCACTTTTCATCACGCACATTTAGGGGGTGTATTCAATTGAGATTCTGTTGGATTTTTTTGGACTTTTAAAATTTGGAGGTATTCAATCCGAATTTTTAAAAGTCTTTCAAAATTTTGAGGTATTCAATACGGATTTTAAAAAATCTTTAGAAATCTTTAGGCATTCAACAATCTATGGATTTTAATACTCTATGGATTTCGTTGGATTCTTTTTCAAAAATATAAATAAATTTCACTATTCAAAATCTATTCTAAACATTAGAGATTTCAACGGATTCTCTTAGAAGACTTGAAAGAGAAGAAAAAAAAAACTTTTGTTAACTATGTTTTTCGATAAGCATTACAGATTCTTCACCGTCATTATTATCGTGAAAAAGATTACATCTCTGTATTTAAAAATTATCTTCTTTCTTTAATCCCAATACGTGGTGATATATGTAAAAGATTTTGTCGCTCTGATGAATTTTCAGTCAAATATAAGAAAGATCATGATTCACCCATCTCAACGTGAGGAAAATGGAAAATTTGAAATTGCTTTCTCAAAGCCAATTAGAACTGAAGCTAATGCATTTGCTAATCCTATGCCAATTTTTTTTAACTAGTTTTAGGGGGCGTAGTTTATGGAAATCCATGTAAATCAATAAAAAAATGTGTATTTCAGAATTCTGTCAAATCTATAAAAATCTATATAAATTAATAAAAAAGTCAGTCAAACTCTGGTTTATGGATTTTCTAAATCCACGGACTTTTTAAAGTCCAAAAAAATCCAACAGAATCTCAATTGAATACACCACTCTCAGTTATTATTTTCTTTCAATTTTGATGCTGTTGTTAGTAAATATGTCATTGAGTAACGGAGAAAAAAGTTTTGAGCTGCTAATTCCTTTTTTTTTTTTTTTTACTCCTATTTTAATTCATAAACCCTACAACCCGAATCTCTGAATTTATCTTCAATTAATATTATTAGTGTGTGGCTAAGAAATACAAAATTCACAAATATAGTAATGTTGAGCATGTACAGAAAAATATGTAGAATAGAAAAGAAAAAAGAAAGAAAGAAAAGTTTCTGAGTTCTTTACTATTAATCTTCACCAAAATGTTAGTAGATGATCATGCCCAAATCATTATAAATGGAGAAATGAATTCTAGTAATAATTAACTATTTTAAAATAATTTTCTATTCTCAATCATTATAAAAATTCAATACGAAAATCAGTAATTGAAATATTGTTCAAACACTAGAAATTATACATTAGACAAGATTCATACAAATGTATATATATATTTTTTTCGACAATACAAATGTATATTCTTATTCACAAATAAAAAATAAAAAAAATAATTGACATAGAATTTATACATATATAAGGTACAAAACAAATTAACTTACTTTTGACATGATTGTTGAATTGATGGACATGATTGTTGAATTGATCTAGGACTAGCGTTGGTAGACTTGGCGAGACAAAAGGCAACCCGTTGAAATTATTTCAGGAGCGTAAGTCAATAATTCTAATGTTTAACAGTATTTAATAACGATTAACTTTATTTATTTATTTATAATGTGTTAGTTTATAAATTTGTTAATAATTTTACAGGTTGTTGCCCGGTAATGAGGTGTCCAGGATCTGTACACAAGCCTTTAAGAAGTGCAAGATTTCTAAGGGTGCTATCACTTGGTTGACGGTGCCGCAAACTAAAAAGGATGAATACTTCGAGGAGTTCCAGGTATATAATTACAATAATTAAAGTTTATTAAATAACTAATTATACATATTATTTGATAAATATGTTGAATATTTGTATAGAAAAAGGCCCGTTGGGATACGGAGATCTACTCGGACGACGCTATTTACGAGAAGTGGTACGGTGTTTGTTCTACTCGGTACACGAACATGATGTACGACTGGAGAACGGCCTGGCGTGATCGTGACGCGAATCGTGTTCTGGGGGAAGACGAGGATGGTGTTGACCTGTGGGAGTCGTTGGTTGAGAAGTGGATGGACCCGGCTTACCAAGAGAAGTGTGAGAAAGCTCGGGCCAACCGCAGAACCGACGTTGGAGGCGGGATGGAAGTGCATCGGGGGGAGCTCGGTCCGTCCTCGAGCAATCACTTGCTATCGTAAGTTTTCATTAATTTTAAAAATTAAATAATTATAGTTAATTATTTTATATTAGTTATCTAAATTAATTTGTATATGTTTATTTGATACGTAATAGGAGCGGGAGACTGGACGTTCACACACCCACTTGGATCGGATAAGTCTTATTCATCCGTTTAATGCCGATACACTGACGTCCACCTACGGGCGCACTACTGACCTCCACGTAAGTTTAATTAAATTTATGTATTAATTAAATTATATATATAGATAATTAAATTAATTTTAATTTTTTAATTATGTTAGTTGAGCGTCCGACAGAGGATTGAAGAGGCCGAGACGCAAGCCGCGGCGACTACTGCTGAATCCGGAAGCAGCGGTCCCCCTCCGGCTGTTGACGTGGACCAGGTTTACCTTGACGTTGCCCCGACCTCCAAGGGAAGGGTCCTTGGCCTTGGTGGGATGAGCAACGCCGTGAGGACACCAAGTGGTCGGTCGGCCCGGAGTGCATCGAAGGCGTCCGTATCCTCCACTGCCGTCCCGGATCCGAACGTCATGGCAACATTCGAGAACTACTTCCGCCTCTGGAGTGCCAACGCGGGTCGGACGTTGGGGATGTCTGCTGAGCAGATCGAGGCCATCTATCAACAGACGATGGGGCAAGCCCCGCCAGCTCCAGCTCCAGCTCCAGATCAAGCTCCAGATCAAGCTGTAGGTCAGGCCGACGATGACGACGTCAACTTGAGTACTGACGATGTGGTTGATCAGTTTTTTAACTATCGTGGTTGAACAATTTAATTTTGTGTTGAACTAATTTATTTTTCTGTTGAACTTATTTACTTTTCTGTTGAACTTATTTATCCTTATGTTGATCTATATATTTATCTTTATGTTGAACTATATGTTGAACTATATATTGCAGTTTATTTGTGTAGTTTATTGGTGGAATAATGCATTTGGTGTATAGATGAAAATAAGGTGCATTCATTTGTTTCATTGAGTACAAATAACAGTGCATTCTAGTACAAAATAGCCTCATATAGAGTGCATTATACATATATTTAACCAAACCACTTGAAGGTGGTAGATGCAACCATGACAACTAGCACAATCAAAATGATTTTGTTCACTTTGATTAAATCCTTGATTTCTTCAGCCAAATTCTTGATCTCTATAACCAATTTCTTCATCTCTTGAGTCATTTTCTTCATGTCTTCAGTTTCTTGGTCACTTTGATTAGATCCTTGATTCTTGTCAACACCACAGTTTTCTAGAGTATCAGCCCATACAAAGAAACCACATCCACCACCACAACCATCACTTAGGGAGTCAGGACAATTATGAAATATCCTCCCTTGACCCGGTTTGTTATACGGGTTGTCCGGATTATCGACGGACATTCCGTCGGAAAACATGACTGAAATTTTCCGTCAGTATTTCCGTCGGTATTACCGACGGAACTCAAAAATCCGTCGGCAAAAAATGTCGACGCCAACAAAGGAGACGGACAACTTTCCGTCGGTAAGCTCGGCGGCCGACGGAAATTCCGTCGGTAAATCCGTCTCTAAAACGCGCTTTTTTTGTAGTGTTCTCTTCGGCCAAAGATATTGAAGAAGCAATCTTCTCCCATTTTCGAAATCATTTCCAGGCAGCAAGAGTCACCCGCCCCAGCCTTGCCTCTGATTTCGCTCGGTTTAAAATCAGTCCGCATGATAAAAGAATGCTGACTGAGCCATTCTCTAAATCTGAAATTAGAGACACAATCTGGAGCTGCAGTTCGACGAAGAGTCCGGGGTACGACGACTATTCTTTCGCATTCATCAAAGAATACTGGTATCTCCTGAAAAATGATATTCTGAAATTATTTGCTAACTTCCACCAACATGGTAGATTCGTTCGTGGCTTCAACCCGACTTTTATTGCCCTAGCTCCCAAGAAAAATATTGCAACAAGTATTGATGACTTTCGTCCCATATCTATGATCAACAGCCCATAAATGATTGTGGCAAAGGTGCTTGCTCAAAGGCTGAGTAAAGTCATGGTAGACAAATTCTAGATGGTGTGATGGTGCTCAATGAGATGTTTGACGAAGCCAAAAAATCTAGACAAGAGCGGCTGTTCTTTAAAATCGACTTTGCTAAAGCTTTTGATTCAGTCAACTAGAATTTCCTCGATTCAATGATGGATCGACTGGGCTTTTGCTCTAAATGGAGACAATGGATTATGGAGTGTGTGACTAGCGCCACAGCTTCGGTTCTTGTATGTGGAAGCCCTACCAAATAATTCCACACTACAAGAAACAGGGGGAATAGCGATGAAAATTTTGCGACAAATTTAGATTTCATCGCTAAAATCAATTTTTAGCAACGAAATAGAAATTTTCATCGCTAATTTCCTAGATTTAATATTTGGAAGAAAATTCATATATTTTATTGCAATATTAGCAACAAATTGCTTCATTTCGTTATTAATAATCAAAATAGCAATGAAAATTATATTTCGTCGCTAATATTTTGCAACGAAATAGAAATTTCCGTCGCTAAATTATTAGATTTAATATTTGCAACAAAATTTATATATTTCATCGCTATATTAGCAACAAATTGCTTCATTTTGTTTTTACTAATCAAAACAACAATGAAAATTATATTTCGTCGCTAATATTTTGCGATGAAATAGAAATTTTCGTGGCTAATTTCTTGAAATTAATTTTTGCAATAAAATTTATATATTTAATCGTTATATTAACAACAATTTTCTTCACTTTGTTGTTAATAATCAGAACATCAATGAAAATTATATTTCGTCGCGAATATTTTGCGATGAAATAGAAATTTTCGTGGCTAATTTCTTGAAATTAATTTTTGCAACAAAATTTATATATTTTATCGCTATATTAGCAACAAATTGCTTCATTTTGTTGTTAATAATCAAAACATCAATGAAAATTATATTTTATCGCTAATATTTTGCGATGAAATAAAAAAATTGTGGCTAATTTCTTGAAATTAAATTTTGCAACAAAATTTATATATTTCATCGCTATATTAGCAACAAATTGATTCATTTTGTTATTAATGATCAGAACAACAATGAAAATTATATTTCGACACTAATATTTTGTGATGAAATAGAAATGTTCGTGGTTAATTTATTGAAATTAATTTTTGCTACAAAATTTATATATTTTATCACTATATTAGCATCAAATTGCTTCAATTTGTTGTTAATAATCAGAACAACAATGAAAATTATATTTCGTCGTTAATATTGTAGCGACAAAATTGAAATTTGTATGACTAATTTTTTGGATTTAATATTTGCGAGAAAATTAAAATATTTTATCACCTTATTAGCAAAACAATAGATGTTTGAAATAATAGGATCAATATAATTTCATTTACACTCATTAATTTGACATATTAAGTTTTTTGTTTGATTTATTTTGGGGTATAATTTCTTGATTTGATTATGTATAATTTGTTTTATGTTTTTCTATTTTCTTGATTTCATTAATTATTTGTTGTTATTTCTACTAGCATGAGGGAAGAGTACTACTTCAACTATGCATATTAAATCTAGAAAATCGGTTTAAATGTTTAATAATTCTCCAAAATTTTGTGTGTTATATAAATCAGTTTGAATGTTTATAAAAATATTTATAAATATGAAGATGCAAATGAAGATGGACATAAAGATGAGAGGATGAAGATTGGATGTAATATTTATTACTCCCTATTTTTTTGGAATTGTTAAAGTAACATTGATTTTTTACAATTGAAATTGTTTAAAAAATTACAATATATATATATATATATATATATATATATATATAATTGTTACAAGTTAAAAATTAATCAAATAACATATGTGAAATAAATTAATTAAATGAGTAAAATTAACTAAATTAGTAACAATTGAATACATATATAATTAATATTAAAAACTGAACCAAAGAGCTGTCTACCCGAGTGGTGGGCGCCCAGCTATGGGCGCTCATCCACCCGGGATCAATTCCCACAAAGACCAAATAAATAGTCATTTAAATAAAATGGGAAAGGGTATGTGGGTTCGGTGCGGGTCGGTTGGGTATGGGTGCGGGTGGGTTGGGTTGGGTGTGGGTCGGTTGGGTCGAGTGAGCATGTGGGTTTAGAAAACAATTTGTAAATCAGATATCCATAGCCAAATATTAGCGACAAAAATACGGGTTTCATCGCTAACATTTGCAATGAAATTAAAATATTTATCGCAAAAAATTAGTCACGGAGTAAGGAGCTAATATTTTAGACACGAAAAAAAATTAGTCACGGAGTAAGGAGCTAATATTTTAGACAAGGAGATCCACGTACTCTCCCCCTTACTCTTTCTCATCGCCACTTTTTTTTGGACAGAAAAAAAGAATTATATTATCAGAGTACCAGTGGTACTCGAGAATGTGATTTTACAGATTACAGAATCTCAGGACTAGCACCAATACTCAAAATTACACAATAAAGAGTCTCCTTATTTGCAAACTAACACTACAAAAAACGCGGAGTTTGCCGACGGAAGGCTACCGACGAAATCCATTCCGTCGGCCGCCCCGACGGATCGCCGACGGAATATTCGAATCGACTGACTGCCGACGGAATCCAAGATCCGTCGGGACCGTCCGACGGACTTCCCGACGGAATTCAGTTCCGCGGCCAAACGGTGTCGTTTAGCCTTGCTTCCCGACGGATTTTTTCCGTCGGACGTTCAAAATTCGGCTGCCGACTGAAATTTTCCGTCGGTAGCCGACCCGCTTTGACCACCGCCTCGGATACGCATGAAAAGACGCGTGTTATTAATATTCGCGTGCTACCGACGGAAATATCCGTCGGTAGCCTTAATTTTTTTTTTATATAAGAACTGCCGAAGGCAGTTCCTCTTTGAGGAAAAAATTTTTTTGGCCTTCGTCTCCCTCTCCCTCTCCGTCTCCCTGTTCTCTCCTCGGTTCTTGGATTGGATTTTCTTGTGCGTGGTGCGTGGATTGATCGACAAAGAGCATAAAGATTATCTACTCCAATTTTCTTCAATTTAAACGGTACGTTTTATAAATTCTTAATTAATTTTAATTAAGTTATTGTATTAGTTATTGCATGTTAATTATTATAAAACTGTTATTATTATAAATTGCATGTTAATTATTATAAAACTGTTATTATTATAAATTGCATGTTAATTATTATAAATTTCATGTACGTAGTTGATGAATATATATGTATAATTAATTCAAATATATGTTAGTACGTGGATTATATATTTTTTATTGATTAATTGTAATTAATTAATGTATGTTAGTTCAAATATATAGTGTAGTTTTCTTGTTAGTTCGTTCTTATAATTAAACTAGGTTATTATTGTTGATTAAATTAGTAATTATTCTTATAAGTAGGGGTGTTGTACGGTTTGATTAATATAGTAATTATTGTTATTGTTTAAATTAAGTCATTATTAATTAGTTTGGTAAATTATTGATTTCATGAGTAACATGATTTTGTTATTGATTAAATTAGGAAATTATTGACTTAAATTACTTAAATGTTATTAATTAAAATAGAAAATTATTGATTTCATTACTATATTAATTATTGATTAATTTATTATACTTTTAAATTTTATTTATTAAAATAGATGAGTCAAGATGCTAGTGGGGCCTCAGGATCTCGACGTAGGAGAACCTCAGTTAGGCCTGTTGAGCCTGCTACGTTGACGTCGTCGGCATCCGTTCCACAGCATTCGCCGCCGTCATCTCAGTCGTCGGCAGCTCGTCGACATCCCACGCGGGCCCGAGAAACCAGACTGAGAATATGGATTGAAGATGTACAGTAAGTAATTAATTAAATAATTTTAAGGTTTAACAATATTTAATAGCATCAATTTTTGTACGTTTTTTAATTTATAATGTGTTTGTTTCTTAATATATAATGTCACAGCTTACTTCCTGGTAATGAGATATCGAAGATTTGCACTGAGGTGATTACTAAGTGCAAGATTGCTGCGAATGCCTACTCTTGGCTGAAGGTGCCGCAGACGAAAAAGGATGAATACTGGGAGGAATTCCAGGTATTTGAGTGCATTCAATTAAATATTAATAAACAATTTATTATATATATTATTTGATAAATATGCTGATCGAATATGTGCAGAAACATGCTTATTGGCATAGGGAGTTTTTTTCGGACAACGATATCCACATGCACTGGCAATCTTCATGTCAGTCTAGGTATAATGAGATAATGTACACCTGGAGGACTGCTTGGCGTAGTCTTGGCGTGGTGCAGACGTTGGGGGAGGACGAAAATGGAGTCAACGTGTGGAACACGTTGACCACGTATTGGAGTAGCCCGGAGTACGTGCGGAAGTGTGCAACTGCTCGAGCCAACCGTAGAAGTGATGGGGGAGGTGGGATGTCAAGGCATCGGGGTGGGGGGGGGGGGGCGATCCACGTATGAGCACTCAATTGCTCTAGTAAGTGTTCACTAAATTTATTTCAATTATTTATATTATAATATTATATAAAATAATTTTTATATGCTCATTTGGTACAAAATAGGAGCGGGATCTTGGGCGTGAACCCACACACGTGGATCGGTTGAACGTTCTTCATCCGTTTGATCGAGATTCGCAGACGTCCACATATGGACGCACTACTGAGCTTCACGTAAGTTTAATTAAATTGTGATGTGTTTTTTAATATTTAATTAATTAAATGTATTGAACTATGTATTAATTTAATATTTTTGTAATTATGTAGTTGAATGTGAACCGGAGGATTGAAGAGGAGACGACACAGGCTTCTGCTGAAGCCGGGCCCAGCGCCGTCCCTCCGCCTGATCTTAACCGGATTTACCTGGAGGAGGCCCCGGCTGATCGAGGACGGGTCCTTGGCCTTGGCCGGATGAGCCGCTCAGTGAGAGCTGCGTCGTCCAGTTCGTCCCAGCGTGCATCGCAGGCCTCTGTATCCTCCACTGTTGTTCCGGACCCGAACGTAGTACACATGATGAACCACTACTTCCGACAGCTAACTGACACTATGGGTCGATCGTTGGGGATGTCTGTTGATCAAATAGATACATGCTTTGCACAGGCGATGAGCGTTCCCCCTCCGCCTTTCGATGCTCCGGTTGGTCCATTTCCCCCTCCGCCTTTCGATGCTCCGGTTGGTTCAGTTCCCCCTTTCAATGCTCGAGATCCAAATCCAGATCCAGATGCAGCCACAGACGGCTTGGATTTCATTGGTGGTGATGACTTTTTTGCACCGTATAATGGTTGATGTTTGAACTATTTATTTTTCTGTCGAACTATTTATTTTTCTGTCGAACTATTTATTTTTCTGTCAAACTATTTAATGTTCTGTCGAACTATTTATTATTTTGTTGGACATATTTATTTCGGTTGATGCTTGTTTGTCAATGGATTGTTTATCTATGTTATTGTTTTTAATTTATACATAATACATAATTTTTCGTTAGATTTTGGTATAAATTAAAGTATTTTTTAATTTTTTTTTCGATTTTTTTTTTATTCCGCCAATATTACCGACGGAAATAAAAACTCCGTCGGAGGTAAGGTCTGCCGACGGATATTCCGTCGGCCAAGTACTCTACCGATGGAATTTTGGGCGGCACCCTACCGACGGAATTTCAGAATCCGTCGGTAGATTCAAAATGTACGCACCGACGGAATTTCAAAATCCGTCGGTAGCGCGTAATATTTACAGAGGCTTTTTTCCCCTTTCTCACTCAGTCGAAAAAAATTGTGGAAATTGTATGAGAGCAAGCAAAATTCGGTACGTTTTCCTTTTTTACTTGGTTAAATTTTGTAGTTTAGTTGTGCATTTTATATTGTTATAGTTTAATTAGTTGTGCATTTTATATATTTGTAGTTTAGTTGTGTATTTTAATTATATTGTTTGTAGTTTAGTTGTGTATTTTAATTGTGCATTTTATATATGTGTAGTTTAGTTTAGTTGTGCATTTTTCTGGATGTTTGTAAGAATTTTATGTTAAATGTTTAACAGATGGATTTGCCGGATCGTCGATGGATGTATGAAACTCCTAGGTTCATTTTAGGAAATGTGAATAGTGAATTTTACAATGAACTTGTGTCATTTGTTGAATTTGCAAAGCTCCACCCACATTACATGCATGGGGATTGTATCAAGTGTCCGTGTAATGCCAAAAAATGTCAGAATAAAATATTTAAGTCGATTGATGAGGTTTTGGTACATGTTCTGAAGAATGGTTTCACTGTTAATTATTATAATTGGACATTTCACGGCGAAGTACGTTGGCCTTATAACTTTGATCAAGTTTTATACTATTACACTGCTGGTATCTATGAAAGACAAATATATGGTAATCAAGCCGGCACGAGTAATGATCTAGTATAATGTTATACGTATATGTTTTATTAATTTCTTCTAGTATAATGTTACCGTACAGGACATACGTTGGTACATGAGATTCAGTGGACGGGTTTGAAAAAATCTACTGAGGAAAATGCAGCTGAACACAACGGTCGAATCCCAGGTGGATGGAATAAAATGAGTATTTTTTGGGATTTGCCATACTGGAGTTCACTATTGATCCGACACAATTTGGACGTGATGCACATTGAGAAGAATGTGTTTGATAATGTGTTCCACACAATGATGAACACAGAAGGCAAGGCGAAAGATACTCCAAAGTCCCGGGAAGAGCTGAACATTTATTGTCGTCGTCAAGAGTTGGAAATGGATCCCAGTACAGGTAAATATCCGAAGGCTTGCTACACACTGGACAAGCCACAGAAACAACAACTGTGTCGTTGGATTCACGAGTTGAATTTTCCAGACAACTACGTGTCAAACTTGAGTCGATGCGCAGACATAAACAGGGGTAAGGTTTCAGGGATGAAGAGTCACGATTGTCATGTTTTTATGCAGCGCTTGATACCGATTGCGTTTCGAGACGTTGTTCCTCTCAATGTGTGGAGGGCTATCACTGAATTAAGTCTTTTTTTTAGAGATTTAACATCTTCAACGATCAAGATCGATGATATGATTCGTTTGGAGCAAGACATTCCAGTGATTTTGTGTAAGTTGGAACAAATTTTTCCACCTAGCTTCTTCAACTCCATGGAACACTTACCCGTTCATTTAGCGTATGAAGCCAGAATTTGTGGTCCAGTGCAGTACAGGTGGATGTACCCATTTGAAAGGTAAACTCTTACATTTTTCATTTTTTATATATACTACATGCATGTTCACTGAATTAAAATATATGTTTTTTATTATAAATCAGATATCTCCACAACTTGAAACGCAATGCTAAACAAAAGGCAAATGTGGAAGCATCAATTGTTAACGCATATTTGAATGAAGAGGTTGGCATGTTTTGTTCTTATTATTTTGAGGACCATGTCAACACTCGGTTGAGAAGTGAACCACGTAACTATGGTGGTAGAGATACAGACAATATCGGTGAAGAGGTCGATGGAATGCTGTCTATATTCAAGTCTAAGGGACGACCAATAGGAAAATTCACAGAACGAGAGTGGGAGTCGAACAGAGAGGCAGAAATAGCACAAACGTATGTGTTATTGAATTGTGATGAAGTTCAGCCTTACATTGAGTAAATATTTCATATTTTTATCATTACTTCATTTATGTAATTTAATATTAATTGTGATTGGATGTTGTGAATTAGGATGTATACTCAAGAACTAAGACGAACAGAACAAAACATCTCAGATACGGATATAGATGCTCGTCTTCAACGTGATTTTGCCCGATGGTTCCAACGTTGTGTGAGTACCATTTCCTTAAATTTTACGTAAATAAATATGATTCATAATTAATATTAATTATTTGAACTGTATAGGGACGGTCAAACGATTTTGAGAATCGATTCTTAAGGGATCTCAGCAAAGGACCACTACGTCGTGTAAAGACTTACAACGGTTATATTGTGAAGGGCTACAGATTTCATACATCCGAGTATGCATCAAGAAAAGCGACTACCAACAGTGGTGTTTGCATTAGCAGTGCAAACTACAATGCAGATGCAAGTGACTACTATGGGGTGTTCACTACAAAAAAAGCCTGATTTTGATACCGAAATTTTGAGACGGACACCTAATCCGTCTCAAATAGATACGGATTAGATACGGATTTGTTAAAAAATTGAGATTTGAAACCGAAAATAAAATCGTCTCTCATTATAAACAGATTAGATACGACTTTTAGTTTCGAAAGTTTTAGATACGGACTAGATACGTGATTTTCAATTTCGAGAGTTTTAGATACGGATTAGATACATATACCACCGTCTCTAAACAATCAATTTTTTCTCCCCAATATAAAACGAGATAAGGTAGTATACGAAATTTGGGATATGAAATCTAACCATCTCTAATCTGTATCTAATTAGTCAAATGATAAAATTAAATTAAAAAATAAATCAAAAACTTATGTATATAGAGAATTGAGAATGAGAGAATATGGACGGAGTTATATTAATTTATTTACTCTTTTATTTAATTAATAAATAGTAAAAAAAATAAAAAAATCAATTAATATATCTTGTATGTATCGGATAAATATAAATGTTAGAATAATACTATGTAGATATATTTTAGGATAGATATAGATATTATAATAATAATATTATTATATTATATCTTCAATTTCATATGCCAATATATATATATATATATATATATATCAATTCATTTTCTAATGAAAATATTCCAAGAATTGATTCTCGTATATCAATTTTGTAGATTAAAAAAAAAGGAGGTGTCATTTTAATAATTTTTTAAATTTGTATAGTATTTTTAAAAAAAATTTAGATTAAAAAATAATTCTATCATCAATTTAGAAAAAGTATAAACTAATGAAAATATTCCAAGAATTGATTCTCTAATCAAAGTATGTATATCAATTTTGTATGAACGTTAGATTAAAAAAAAAAAAGTCATTCAATAATTTTTAAAAGTTTCTAAATCTTTATAAAACTACTATTAAGACTTATAAAGAAACTTGTATAGTATTTTATAAAAAGTTTTAGATTAAAAAATAATACTATCATCCACTTAGAAAAAAGTATAAATACTTGAAGCATTGCTAATGGTAAAATAGTCTAAATAGTATAGTAAAAGGGATAAGATCAATCGAGATAAAAAAAAAAAAAAAATTATTTTGTGTCAAAATGAACTTGAAATAAAAATTGAAAATCTTTTTATAGAAATTATTTTTATTTAGTTTTACTAAATTTGTGAAAAATACATTCTAAAGGAAATTAAACCTAATCCTATCTAATAATATGTCAATTTCAATTTTTGTCCATTCTTAAAAAATAAGTTTATATAATAAATATAGATATTATAATAATATTATGTTATATATTCTATATGTTTTATATGGAAATATATATAATATATGGATTAATGACAATAATTCTTGAATTTCTTTCAAACTCGGTAACTCAAGAACGTAGATCAATTGAAGGTGAGTCACGCCATTAATAATATTGTCTCTACCATCAAGATTGACGAGGTAAGTTGTGCATCTCAAGCCTTTATTATAATATATCAATTTACTTATCAATTCGCCTACTATAAATTACAATTATCATTTAATTTAGTAAATTATTGTATAAAAATGAGATTTATCATGCTCATACACGCATATACACATAACTAAATCAACATGCGTCTAGAACACACATACACGTACACATAACTAAATTCAAGTAGGCAAACACCTTGAATCAATGTCAGTAAATTTCAAGATAATATTGACTCAATTCAGAATTCATTCAGGACTCGTTGAATACAAATTTCATATATCCGAGTTTGCATCAAGAAAGATCGACTACCAATAAAGAATGTAGTAATTAAAGTACTCAATTCAGAATTCATTCAGGACTCGTTGGATACAAATTTCATATATCCAAGTTTGCATCAAGAAGATCGACTACCAATAAAGACTGTAGTAATTAAAGTAGAATATTAGGATAAGATATAAATGGTATAGGAACAAAGATATAAATTGTGTCATTCAAGTGTGTCAAGTATACTACTGCACCTATCTTGGGGTAGGACTGTGTACTCAAGTACACGTTATTACTACCTAGTGGTTGTCCTTACCATAATGTCACAAGTTCAAAACTCAATTTTTTGAAATTTAATTTAATACCAATTTTTCTATATTTAATTTAATTTTAGCACCGAGTACCAGTTTTTCTATATTAAGTAGTACCAGTTTTTCTATATTTAATTTAATTTTAGAATATGCGGGATGTCCTAGGATATCCTATTGTTCAAATGTGATTTATCCCCTTAGGAACAAAGATATAAATGGTATAGGAACAAATATATAAATTTTGTCATTCAAGTGTGTCAAGTATACTACTGCACCTATCCAGCGATATCACAGCCCTAGTGGTTGTCCTTGAATTGCCTTACCATAATGTCACAAGTTCAAAACTCAATTTTTGAAATATAGTAACATACACTTTTCATTAAAAAACGATGATGCACTTTTCAATATACTAACATACACATTTTCAAAAAAACAAATCGATTTTTTTTTCATAGTTTGGCCATTGACTGATCAACGGTCAACAGTTGACCGGTCAAGGTCCACTCAAGTACACGGTGTACTTGAGTGCACGTAACAATGAATGAATCATTGATTAGATTTAAAGGCTGCAAAGATGAATATGATGAAGAAGAAAAAGAAGAAGAAGAAGATGAAGATTAAACGTAATTTAATTTATTTATTTTAATTTATAAAGGATGATCGACTTTTACAATTGAAATTATTCAATAACAATTTTTTTTTATATATTTTTAAAGTTACAAATTAATCAATTAATTATATATGTTAAACTATTATAATAAAATAAAGTGTCTAAACTATGCATTGTTCTTAATATTTTACAGCTTATTGACGGCGGTGAGTAATTACAATTTTTAGAAATTAATAAAAAAAAATTACATTTACAAATTTAAAAGTTACAATTTGAATACACGTAAAAAAAATAAATTAATATACATATACAATTAATATTAAAAGATAAAACAAAAGAGTTATCTGTCCTAGTGGCAGATGCTTAATAATAGACACTTATCCACCTGGGTTCAATTCCCATATAGACCAAAAAATGGTCAATTAAATAGTTGGAGAGGGGGTGGTTATGGGGTGGGATGGCGGTTGTGGGTTTGGGTTGGGATGGTGTGGGGTCGGGTCGGGTTGGGTTCGGGCTTGGTGGGATTGGGATTAAGGCTTGGAATGGGGATTAAATAATTGAAGAGGGGGTGGTTGCAGGGTAGGGTAGGGTGGGATGGGTGTCGGGTCGGGTCGGGTTCGGGCTTGGAATGAGGATTAAAGGCTTGGAATGGGGATTGGGTTGTTAACTCTTGGAGACGGATTTTTGCGGATTTAGAGACGACACGACAAAACGTCGTTTCTAATTAAGAACGAAATTATAGATGGATTTTTGACCCGGATGTAAAACGGGTCGTTTATCGTTTAGATACAGATTTAGAGACGAAACGACATTTGAAACGGAATTTTGACCCGGATATAAAACGGGTCGTTCATCGTTTAGATACGAGAATATACTGTGTCAAATTCCGTCTCTCATTATAAACCGAAAAAACGGTCTCAAATCCGTATCTTATTAGAAACGGAATTTAGAAAACCGTTCCTAACATTAGATACCATGCGATTAGGAACAGATAGAAAATGGTTCCAAAATCCGTTTCTAACCTGTTTAGATACAATGTTTATGGTATCTAATTCGTTTCTAAATCTCTGTTTTTTTGTAGTGGTGCACGAAGTCGTTGAAGTAGAATATCCGGGATATCCAGCAAAGACTGTAGTGTTGTTCAAGTGTCATTGGTTTGATTCAGTCCCTTCAGGAACAAGGATTCATCCGGAGTACAAACTCGTCGATGTTAATCCGAAAAGGAGCTATATCGGGAATGATCCATTTGTATTTGCCCATCAAGTATCTCAAGTATACTACTGCAAGTATCCAGTACGATCACGTAGTAAAATTGAATGGCACGCTGTTTGCAAAGTAAAGGCAAGATCAATGGTAGAAGTCCATACAAAGGACAAGAGTGATGAAGATGATTCTCCGTTTCAAACGGAACAAATAGAGGCTAGAACTGAAGTCTTTACGGGAGATTTGAATATCCACGTAGACTTGACGGCTGGAAATTCACAATTGATCGAAATTGAAAACGATAATGGAAATGAGGAAGATGATGAAAATGAAGAGGAAGAGGAGGAGGAGGAGGAGGATGATGATGAAGAGGAGGAAGATGAGACAAATAATGAAAATGTAGATGAAGAAGATGAAGAGGAAGAAGATGAAGAATAAATTATATAATGTAAGCTAATTATTTTATTAGATGTACAATTTAAAAATATTTATTTATCATTAAGTTACAACTAAAAATTGTGAAAATAAATTATTTTTTTGAATTTTTTTAAAATATAACTAGCAAAAAAATGAATATTTTAGTAAAAAAAATGAATATTTTAGTATTTAAAAATATATAAATTATATTACAAATTTAATTATTTAATTTATGTGAATGAAATTAATTTTATGAAATTTTTTAAAAAATAATTAGCAAAAAAATGAATTTTTTACTAAAAAAATATTAGTATTTTAGTTAAAATATGAATATTTTAGTATTTTAAAATATATAAATTATAAAAATATAAATTATAGATTTCAAATTTAATTATTTGATATATATGAAAGAAATTAATTTTGTGAATTTTTTTAAAAAAAATGGGTCGAAAATGAGTACATATACAATTAATATTACAATTACGAACAAGTAACACACCTGTCCGAGTGGTAGGCACCCCTCACTAGGCGCCCACACACCCGGGTACGATTCCTAGTAAGGCCAGAATAAATGGTGGCCTAAATAACAGATCGCGGGTCGGGTCGGGTCGGGCTGGGTCGGGGTCTCGACAGATTTATTCCGTCGGGACTACCGACGGAAAAAAAAAATCCGTCGGTAAACCGTACCGACGAGTCTAGAGCCGACTGAATTATTCCGTCGGTAATTCCGTCGGAAACCACGCCTACCGACCATAATTCCGTCGGTAGGTCCGTCGGTAAACCGCGCGTTTTTTGGGATTCCCACACCAATCTTGAAAAGAGAGGAGTGAATTGTCGCTCTGCGTATGGTAGATCATGCTCCACGTCGTCGCCCTGATCATTTCGAAAGTCTTTCTCATCGCCACTTAAGCTTTAAGCTCGATGATCTATAAAGCCTATGTGGCTGGCCTATTCTCTGCGGCTTCAGTTGGAAATAATCTGGTTAGGGTCTCTCGCTTACAGTTCGCCGACGACACTATTATTATCGAGCACGCGGCAGTTGAGAATATTTGGGCCTTAAAATGCATCCTTGTTAACTTTGAACTCCTCTCCGGCCTCCGAATTAACTCTCTAAATGCAGCCTTTATGGGGTTAACGTGAATGATCAAATTCTGGAAGAAATGGCCGTCTCTCTAGGCTGTACAGTCCGTCATTGGCCTATGAAATATCTCACTACAAAAAACGCGCGCTACAGGGACGGACAAATGCCGACGGATTATAGTCCGTCAGCATTTTCGACAGAAATGCTGACGGAATCCCGACGGAATTGAGGGTGGTTGGAACAAAAGGAGTATTTTTTGGGACTTACCATACTGGAGTTCACTATTGATACGACACAATTTGGATGTGATGCACATTGAAAAGAATGTGTTTGACAATGTGTTCCACACAATCATGAACACCGAAGGCAAGACGAAAGACACTCTAAAGTCTCGGGAGGATTTGGACACTCTTTGTCGCCGTCCAGAGTTGAAAAATGATGAGCGTACAGGTAAATTTCCAAAGGCTAGCTACACACTGGATAAGCCACAAAAACAAAGATTGTGTAGGTGGATAAAGGAGTTGAACTTTCCGGACGGCTACGTGTCGAACTTGAGTCGATGCGTAGACACAACAACGGGTAAGGTTGCAAGAATGAAGAGTCATGATTGTCATGTATTTATGCAACGCTTGATACCGATTGCGTTCAAGGAACTTCTTCCTCTTAATGTGTGGAGGGCTATCACTGAATTAAGTCTATTTTTTAGAGATTTAACGGCTACAACGATCACGATCGATGATATGATTCGTTTAGATGAAGACATTCCAGTGATTTTGTGTAAGTTGGAACAAATTTTTCCACCTAGCTTCTTTAACTCGATGGAACACTTACCCGTTCACTTAGCATATGAAGCGAGAATTTGTGGTCCGGTGCAATACAAGTGGATGTACCCATTTGAATGGTAAAATCTTACTTTTTTTTATTTCATTACAATTACACATGCATTCTTATAAGTTTTATATATATATATATATATATGTGTGTGTGTGTGTGTGTATATCAGGTATCTCCACAACTCGAAACGTAATGCTAAACAAAAGGCAAACGTTGAAGCATCGATTGTGAATGCTTATTTGAATGAAGAGGTTGGCATGTTTTGTTCTTATTACTTTGAAGACCACGTCAACACAAAGTTAAGAAGTGCTCCACGTAACTTCGGTGGTACATCCGCTGACGATATCAGTGAAGAGATCGATGGAATGCTCTCCATATTCAAGTCTAAGGGACGGCCAATAGGAAAACCCACTGAACGATATTGGGAGACGAACTCGGAGGCGGAAATAGCACAAACGTATGTGTTATTGAATTGTGATGAAGTTCAGCCATACATTGAGTAAGTATTTCATATATAAATCGTCTATTTAAATACCACTTCATTTATGTCATTTAATATTAACCAAGTTTTTGAATGTTGTGAATTAGGATGTACACTCAAGAACTACGACGAGCAGAACCAAACATCTCAGATGCATATATAGATGCTCGTATTCAACGTTAATTTTCCCGATGGTTCGAACGTTATGTGAGTACCATTTAATTAATTATGTTTTACGTAAATAAATTAATATTTATTTTAATTAATTTTAAATTGAGCCGTATAGGGACGGGATAACGCTCTAGACAGTCCATTCTTACGAGATCTCAGCAAGGGACCACTACGTCGTGTAAAGACTTACAACAGTTATATTGTGAAGGGCTACAGATTTCATACGTCTGGGTATGCATCGACAAAGGGGACTACCAACAGTGGCGTCTGCGTTAGCAGTGCGAATTACAATGCAGATGCAAGTGATTACTTTGGGGTGTTACGGGAAGTCGTCGAAGTAGAATATCCAGGATATCCAGCAAAGACTGTAGTGTTGTTCAATGTCATTGGTTTGATTCAGGCCATCTAGGAACAAGAATTCACCCGGAGTACAAGCTCGTTGATGTTAGTTCGAAAAGGACGTATGTTGGGGATGATCCATTTGTATTTGCTCATCAAGTATCTCAAGTATACTACTGCACATATCCGGGAGCTCCACGTGGTTATGAATGGCACGCTGTTTGCAAAGTAAAGGCAAGGTCAATGGTAGAAGTCCCTAAAAAGGACAAAAATACTGAAGATGAATCTCCATTTCAAACAGAACAAATAGAGACTCCAACTGAAGTCTTTACGGGAGATTTCAATCTTTCTGTACCCTTGACGGCTGCAAATCCCCAATTAATCGAAATTGAAGGTGAAGAGGAGGGGGATGAAGAAGAGGATGAAGAGGAGAATGAAGATGAGGATGAAGAGGAGAATGAAGAAGATGAGGATGAGGAGGAGGATGAGGATGAGGAAGATGATGATGAGGAGGAGGAGGATAAGGACGAAGAGGAGGATGAAGACGATGAAGATGAAAATTAATTCAATTAATGTAATGTATTTATTTCTTATTTTATAAAAGTTAATTAATTATTTATCATTTAGGTACAAATTATAAAAATTAAATTTACTATAAATATAAGTCACAACCAATATATATATTAATATATGTGGAAGAAATGAATTTTGTGATTTTTTTAAAAAATATTTTGGTAATTTAGTAAGTATATAGAAAAAATTGAATTATTTAAAAAAAAAATAAAAAAAATCGCCAAAATGCTGACGGAATTAGTTTTCCGTCGGTGTTTACCTTTTGAAAAATACCAACGGATTATCCGTCGGTATTTATATATGTCCGTCGACATTCACCATTTGATAAATACCGACGGAATATCCGTCGGTATTTGTACATGCCGACGGAAAATAAGCCCTTATATAAAACCTCAACCTATGGTTTTCTTTCACTTTCCAAACTTTCCTCTTCTCCACCACTCTTCGGCCCTACTCTTCGGCCCCATTCCCCCCCACCTCGCCTCCCTCCACCACCTCAAAATCCTCAGAATCGGCGACAACTACCTCACCGGCCCTATTCCCGCCACCCTCGGCACCGATTTCTCTCCACCGTGAAGCATGGCCGCCGCCCAATCTGTGCTCCTCCGGAGTTTTAATAAGTGGTCCGACTCCGACTCCGACGTAAGTGATTTTGAGTTTAGATTGAAAAATTTTGAACTTCAACATCGATTTTTTTTTTAATTTTTTGGTTGTTTCCTTGAAGAATTTTCTGGCAAGAATAGGCTCCAAATCAACTTTTATAAAATTTATATTAAAATACTACATCAAGTTATATATGAACCACTTATATTTATTTCATGATTTATTGATTATTATAAATAATTTTATAAAATCCTTTTCCAAAACTGCTCAAGCTGAAATTAAAAGCTACCTACTGTGATTTTCGAAAATGAACCAAAACAATATTTTCTGGCACCCAAATTGTATGATACAAAATTTTTATGTGTTCTATACTTCAAGATGTACCAACTTTTTAAAATTCATAATTTTCTAACATGTTTTAGTATTTTATAAAAATGCTCAAAGTTAGTTGACTCTATGACTCATTTACATAAACTGCACTGCACTGTTTTAAAAACGAGTCCTTCGACTACCAAAACTTGTTACACAAATTTTATACACTTTAAAAACTTCAAGGAGCTCTTACAGTTTAAATTTCATAATTTTTCAAGGAGTTTTGATATTTTAAATTAATTCTAGAAGTTTGAGGTGTATAAACCATCTTACAAATTGCATACATTAGTTTTTATGAATCTTATATTTGTGTATTTTTCAAGGAATGTAATTGTACTAATGGTGCAGGTGTATGAATTGAAGAATACTTTTTAACCATGAGGATATGTAATAAAAACAATGCCAATTTCTTCACATTCCCAACATAATATTTCATGTAATATTATTGTTTCATTACATAATATTTTAATTTTTACATAATGACATTTTTTACGAAATTTCTTCACATTCCCAACCTCTCGGAAAATGTAATTCTGGTCGGAAAATAAAATTCTGGTCGGGGCCTCCCCGGCCACCCATATTTTTTTTATTAATATTTTGTTTTACTGACGGATATTCCGTCGGTAAAATGCCAACGGATATTCCGTCGGTCAAATGCCGACGGATATTCCGTCGATATGTGAATTTCGAAATCATATTTTTTTTATTCATATTTTGTTTTACTGACGGCTATTCCGTCGGTAAAATGCCGACGGATATTCCGTCGGTCAAATGCCGACGGATATTCCGTCGACATGTGAATTTCGAAATCAATATTTATTCAAAAATTAATTTCTTTTATAATTATTTTAATTCATTCTAATTTATTTTATAATTATTTTAATTCATTCTTTCCGACGGAATTACCGACGGAATGTTGACCCGGTTTGTTAAACGGGTTGTCCGAAATACCGACGGAATTTCCCTCGGTATTTCCGTCGGCAAATCCGACGGATTTTCCGTCGGATTTGCCGACGGAATTCAAAAATCCGTCGGCAAAAAATGCTGACGCCGAAAAAGGGGACGGCCGACTTTCCGTCGGTAACCTCGGCGGCCGACGGAAAATTCGTCGGTAAATCCGTCTCTAAAACGCCCTTTTTTTGTAGTGTCTGGGTATTCAGGTTGGCATAAACCAGCGTAAATCAGAAGCCTGACAATGTGTAATTCATAAGATGAAAAGCAAGTTGAAGGCTTGGAGTGATAAGAGGTTATCCTTTGGAGGCAGAATCGTCTTGCTTAACGTTGTTCTAACTTCGGTGCCCATCTATTACCTATCCCTATACCGCGTACCTAAAAAAATTCTGAGAGAGCTCACCAAAATTCAAAGAAATTTCTTATGGGGAGGGTTTACGGATGAGGGAAAAATCTCATGGGTGGCCTGGGATGATATATGCAAGCCCAAACCACTCGACGGGATTGGGTGTCAAAAATCTTGATTTTTTTAATATTTCTTTGCTCAGTAAATGGTTTTGGAGGATACGGGTTGAACCCAACTCTCTATGGGTGAGGATTCTCGTATCCAAATATGGTGTTGATTGTTCCTCTGATTATATTGGGGGGTCGAATGTGAATCGTATTTCTAGTTGGTGGAGGGGTATGATTGATCTTTTTTGTTCTACTTCTTCTAGTTATTGGTTTAAGTCGAATCATTGTAGAAAGGTGGGGAATGGTTCTAATACACAATTTTGGAATGATTTATGGATAGGTGATTCAATCAAAATTATGTGTTCTGTTTCCATTGACTCTTTTCCATTAGTCATAATAAAAATTCTAAAATTAGTGAAATGGGGGGTTTGGGTAAATGGTTTCTGGCAGTGGGATTTTAAGTGGAGGAAGGCTCTTCTCTCCTGGGAACAAGACTCTTTGGAACAACTTTCTGCAATTATTGCTAACATTAATTTGCAGAAGCATTTTTCCGATTCATGGAGATGGGTTCTATCCAGTGATGAAATATTCTCTACCACTACAACTTATGCTTTCCAAGCTGCATCAATTCCGCATGTAACGACCCTCAACGAAGCGACGTATGAAGCCTTCCCCAAAATCTGGAACAACATGACACCCTCCAAGTGGTCAGGTTTGGCATGGAAGATCCTCCATGATAGACTCCCTACCCGGATGAATTTGAAAAGGAGGAAAATACTCGGCGACAGCGACGACATCAGCTGCGGATTATGCGGTCAAGTTGACGAAAATGTTCATCACCTCTTCTTGGATTGCATGGTCTCCCATCAAATATGGTCACGGTGCTACTTGTGGCTTGGCTGCCCCATGCCTTGTCATCTCAAACCAGCTTTGCACCTATTACAACACATTGGCATCTTGGGCTGCAAGAGAAGGAAACATGTCTTGGAGTGCATTTGGTCCGGTACTATATGGTTTCTGTGGAAATCTAGAAATTGTAAAATCTTCAAAGGTGAGAATGTTGCCTCGGATAAGATTTTTGAGGAGATTCGAGCTAAAGTATGGAGTCTATTTTCCTTACATTTTAGTGGTGTTAACTACTATTCGTTTCAGAATTGGTGTTGCAACCCTAGACTTTGTTGTAAGAAGCTCTGAGTGATAGGCTTGGTTATGCTTATATTAGTTTTCGCGTCATTTTATAATTGTAACTCTGATTGACCCTTTTGAGTACCTCTGGTACTCGTTAATATATTACCATTTTTGTTGTTCAAAAAAAAAAAATTATAACAACTATAATATTTTTTTTACAAAACAAACCTATTATGGTAAATTCCATTTTTCGGATTGTAAATTCCACAAAACAAACCTATTATTGGTGTACGATAAGATAAATAAGGTTAACATAATAAGTACGACATAGTTTTATCCTTATTTGAATTGGCACTATAATTAATTTTGAATAACACATCACTACAACAAAGTTGCCTATTGCACTTCGTTTTCCATTTCCTCATCCCTTTTTCTTTCTTGATCTCCCATGGATAGTTAAAGTCTACAAAATCTTGCCTTTTGTTTTCCATTCACCTCAACTATCTTAAACTGGAAAAACACAACAGTTTGAATATTAACCTGTGGGCAAGTCCACCAGATCTCAACTCTTTATGGTGATTCTTTGTTAGCTCGTTTCTATCTTCAACATAAATTCAATCATAAATGAAGATTGAAGAATCTATATATTTTAAATATGTTTGCACAAACGAACAAATTCAAAATCAAACCCGAAAAAATCATAACGTACAAAATATGAACAATCACAAAAAAAATCATAACAAAATTCGAAATACTTGTAATTGCATAAATCCCACAGTTAAGCCCACGATTAAAATCATAAAATTTTCCCTAATGAAAACAATTTACATAAGTTTTGGAAACAAAAAAATCAGGTTTAAAGCCACTTATCCTAACAAAAATATGTTTTCCTACAAAAGATTAATATTTAATGTTGTGGGTAGAAATAAAAAATTTGTATTGGATCTTTATGCTGTTATGCATATGTCTTTTACTTTTTATAAGGTGATGTGCGGTACCAAAGAATAAAAAATGTTTTTTCTTGTTTTAAAATTTAATTCACAAAAATCTTTACTGTGGAATTGAATTCTGAGTATGGAAAGTCAAGTAACAGAAGGATTGATTATCGAAAAATATGGTATATTCAAATTTGAAGATAAATAGAATTCGAATTAATTAAATGAATTATAGATTTAAATGAGAAGGACATGAAGGGATTTTGACCTTATAATTTGACTTATTTGTAATGCTAGAATTTGTAAAAGACCCTGTAGAATTGTTTGTAAGAATTAATATTATAACAACTATAATATTAGTTTTTACAGAACATGAATAGTATTATTGGTGTAGGATAAACAAGGTTAACATAATACGTTTTATTCTTCTTTGAATTGGCAACATATTTTATTGTGATTTGTGAATAATACATGCACACGAGTACAATTTATTTTTTTATCGTGATTAAATAAATATTTCCATTACATTCTTGAATTTCTAACAAGGTTGTCTGTTGATACATTTCAGAGGGCCTGCAAACTTCGTGAGCGAAGCTGCAAAAGATCCGGGTTTCGAGGCAACCATGTCCACAGCAAACCTGTGTCTCGGATCTCCAGATTGCTTGAAAAATGCTCCATTTAGAAACAAATCTCCCTCTGATTTCCAATCCCAGTTCTTCCACGTACTCTCTTCTGCATAATCCCTCTTCGTCACCTACATTCATAATATTTTTTTAACACTTAATGAATTTTGACATTTATTTTTTCAGTCATAAAATAGTTCAGATTAATTATGGACATCCACATATGTTTTCACGCTTTTTGCAAGCGCGAATTTGAATGAAAATAGGACAGTGAATGACGTAGTTCTTGATTCTTCGGCAAAAATAAGGCAAAATTCGGATCAATTGGTAAGTTATGAGACTAAAATCAAAATTCAAAAAAATTGAGAAATTTTGCGGAAAAGTTCAAAGTTGTGGGACGAAATTGAATTTTGTACAATTACGATATAGTTACCTCTTTGGCATTTCTATCATCAGGCGCTAAAAAGCGATTGCCCTGACTGAGAATGGTGGGATTTTGGCTACCGCCAATTGCATACATTCCCCAGCGAGTGTAATCGTTGTTAACAATGTGGGCGAATCCCCACCGTACATGTGGCAGCCTTTGAATCAATCCCTTCCCAAAGTGGTTGAAGGCTAGGGTTATTTGCATGATCTTGTCACCTGAATAGCTATCACGTCCTCCAAATAATAGAGCCTGCATTAAGGGATGAATATTGATTAAGAGAAATTAAACCCTCATTTTGACAAAATTAAGATTGGCATCATATGTACGCGGTCGTGTTTAGCAAAATGGCAATTTGAGATGGTGATGGCCGTGGAAGCTTGGACTGCATCGATCAAACCATCGTAACAGTTAGATAGCGACACGTGGTCGATCCAAATGTTGCTGGATCCGAACATTGTAATGCCATCGCCATCACTTTTCCCTCGGAGGCCATAGTGTCTAATCGAATCCCTAATGAGGCCTCCACTTCCAGGGTGGATGTCGTGGATTCGAATGTTGTGTATGATGACATTGCTTATGTATTGTATGGTTATCCCGGCACCATTAGCGATGTGGATTTGGGCCCCACGCCCATCGATCGTCTTATTGCTAGTCATGATTAGCTCTTGGGAGAGTCTAATCACCATATCACGTTTAAATATGATCCAGAGTGGCTCGTCTTGGATCACAGCGTGTCGTAAAGTTCCTTTTTTAGGGTTTACTAGGTCGTTGTCCGAGGGGTCAGTCACCACATAGATTTTTCCAGCTTTTCCTCCGGTGGTATGGCGACCGAACCCTAGGACACAATCCGCTAGCTGTCGACGATTTGTAGCCCAATTTTGTTTACACCTCCAACATTGATCAATAGGGTTTGTAGCTAGGCATTTGCCATAGTACTTTCTTAGGACTCTCCTAGTGCTGTTGTTGCCTTCCAGAGACCTTAATTCAAACATTAGACAAATTCATACAAATGTATATTCTTATTCACAAAAAAAAAAGAATTAATTAATTGACATAGAATTTATATGTACAAATAAACTTACTTTTGGACATGATTGTTCAATTGATCTAGGACTAGTGTTGGGCTTGGTTGGTAGGCTTGAAGAGAGGCTTGCTTCGCTTTCACCGCGCGTTCCCGCCAGACCACATCATCGGAAGAGGCATCATTTCCCTCTGTGGTGGTGATGAATATTACAAAGGAAACCAAGAAAACTAGCATAAACTTAATGGTATTCATGGTTGAAAGCATGAAAAATAAGTTATATATTTTTTATTAGATTGATGAACATGATCTGTGCATCTAGATTATATATATGAGAAAGAAATTAAGTAGGTATTAATTTGATAGAGAGAAATTTGTGATCAAATCACAATTTGTAATAAAAGAATCAACGAAAATATGGAATGATGCAATATAACACATGGATAATAAAAGTGAGAGGAGAAAAATATGGGTAATCTTTAGTCAACTTTATGACTTAATTGGAGACAAATGTGGAAAAGTCAATTGGTAGATACATATACTTGGTTGTTATATAAATATTGTTTCAATAAGTGATCTAATATAAAAATAATAATCTTCTAGAGGTATGTTGGATAAAAATGTTGTGATATCTATGTCAAATTAGCTGGATATTTTAACTGATACAAATTGAAATATGCAAATGATGTGTTTTTAGGTTGGATTCAATATTTATGTTCGACTTGATTATATATAATATATCTTGGACTAATCTACTCTATCTAGTTGAGCCTAAATTTATATCTTCAATGTTAGTTTATCATATATATGCACTAGTTGATATTTTTATTTTGATTTAGTCGTATTATTTAATAAAAATATTAAAATTAAATTTGATTTAAAAGAAAGTAATTATAGTCTCAGATTAGCAACAAAATTGTTTTAAAAAATGTTGCAGTTAATTATATTTAAATGCGAGTTATTTGTCTTGCAGGAGCTCTCGATATTTAATATTTACAAAGATCTCTCAAATTCCATGGTATTGCACTATTGCCGTAGAACAAAAAGTGATTACTGATGGTTGTTAGGGTCTGACTATATGCACCTCAATTCAAAAATAAAAAATACTCTTTCAATAAAAGGTACTCCTAGATGCATCCCCTACTAAATGCACTCCACTCCCACACTTTCTGCCAAAAGGGATCGAGAAAAAATTGCCAACCACCACCACTGCTTTCGACCGCTGACACACCACTTTCGGCATCCAACATCATCCAACCCAAAAAAAAACTTAGAAATTGAGATTTTTTTTTTTTATAATTTTCGACACACCAGAGTCGACCATATACACTTTCGTCGAAAAAAAATGTAATTAAAAAAAAATCGACCATTTGTGGTCGACCGTATACACTATCTTCGACAAATTGTTGTCAGCGAGAGTGTATATGGTCAACCTCAAATGGTCAAAAAAAAAAGAAGAATGGAAAAAATGAAGATCACCCTAAATCTAAAATTCAAACCCGGGGTAGGACGGCGGCTGCGAGTGGGTGGGTGGAGGGAAGGGGCGACGATAAATAGAATAAGGAGAAGAGTGAAAAAAACGTAGAAAAAAAGAAAAAAAAAAGGGAGAAAGAGAGGGAGGGGGCGGAGGCCGCGCCCAAGAGAACGCAAAAAACAAAAGGAGAAATAGAGGGAGAGAAGGGAGAAGGAAGGGGGGCGGAGGCCGCGGTGAATGTAGCGGCCGGCATCTTGGATCGGAGCGGCGAGTGGGTGGGTGGGAGAGGGCGACAACAGATGGGGAAGAAAAAATGGGGTGGGGAAGGGGAAGGAGAAAAAGAAGAGGAAGGGAGGAAGAAGAGAAATTAAGATTTTTAGCATAGGGTGTATTTAGTAAATAGTTTGTTTTTGAGACAAAAATGTATTTAAGACAATTCGAGGGAGGTGCATCTATCTTGAACAAACTTTTGGGGGTGCATCAATCGGGGGTGTTGGAGGTGCATATTGTCAGACCTTGTTTTTAAGGCCCAAGTCAAATTATTTTAGGTTATCGAAAGCTAGAAAGAGGCCCAACTTTATGATTTTGGGATGAGATAAAGGCCCAAAACGTACCTAGTCCATTTTCGGCCCACTATATATATATATATGTATGCTATGATGTTAATAAATATTTATTGGGCACGCTATATACCCCTCCAGCTTTGTTAAAACATACTCCCCCATACATGTACCCCTTTAAAGTATCAAATATTAGATATACTTTCTCACATTACTCTCTCCTCTTTAACATATTAATTGATAAATATACTTCACCATTCAAACTCTAATTTTGTAAAGTTTGAAGTTTGAAGTTTTTTGGTGATTTTAAACTTAACAGACTTAAATTGATCTAAAAAGGATCAAAATTAAATGTCATATAACTTATTTTGTAAAGAGAAAATTTAAAGGATCAATTTATTTTGAAATGAACTAAACTTATCGGATTAAAAAAAAAAATTCTCAACTTAGTTAAATAACAATTGTTTCAATAAGTGATCTAATATAAAAATAATGATCTTCTAGAGGTATGTTTGGTGAGAATGTTAAATTGATATTTTAATTGACCCAAATTGAATTGTTAATATATAATATATTTTTACTTGTTGAGTAAACAATTTATATTTTAGATCTGATTCGACATGTATCTTCGACTTGATTATAGCCCACCTATATATCTTGAACTAATCTACCCTATTTAACGGGGCCTAAATTCATATTTTCTAATACCAATATTAATTTATCATAACGAAAGTGGAAACATGCACTAGTTGATATTTTTATTTAGCCACATTATTTAATAAAAATATTTAAATTAGATTAGATTTAAAAGCAATTTAGAGATAGAATCCAATTAATTTAGTTCCAGAACTTTCTACCTTTTTTGAAATGGTCCCAAAAAAGTTAATTAAATGTACTAATATAGTTCCATTTTTTTATTTTGTTCCGTTATATATGGTCCAGAAAAGTTAAATATACAAATTTAGTCTCATTTTTCACAATTTGTTCTATTTTAATTTGGTTTCCAAAAAGTTAAATATAATTGAAAAAAAAAACCTAAATTGGTACATTTTTTTATCAAAATAGAAATTGTGAAAAACTGTATTAAATTGGTACATTTAACTTTTTATGTGATCAAAACAAAACAAATTGCAAAAAAATAAAATAAAAAAGGGACTAATTAAATTGATAAATTTAATTTTAATTTTGGGACCATTTTAGTAAAGATAGAATGTTATGAGACTAAATTGACTTCTATCAAACAACAATTTGCACCTGCATGTATCTTTTAAACAATGTTAAGTTTACCCTGTTGTGTACGAGTTAATTAATACTCGTGATGCGTGATGGTCTTTTCGGAACACAAGCTGATTTAACAAGAACTGAAATAAGACTTTACAGTATGTGAATTTTATCTATCATACACCATTAGTATTAATTAATGTATTATTGTTTGTAAGAATTAATATTATAACAATTATAATATTAGTTTTTACAAAATAATAGTATTATTGGTGTATGATAAATAAGGTTAACATAATAAGTAGGAAGTAGTTTTATCCTTCTTTGAATTGGCACTATAATTAATTGTGAATACACATACGAGTACAATTTAATTTTCTCGTGATTAATTATATACTTCAATTTCATTCTTGAATTTCTAACAAGGTTGTCTTTTGATACATTTCAGAGGGCCTGCAAACTGCGTGAGCGAAGCTGCAAAAGATCCGGGTTTCGAGGGAACCATGTCCAGACCTTGAGCGAACTTGTGTTTCGGATCTCCAGATTGAATGAAAAATGCTCCATTTAGCAACAAATCTCCCTCTGATTTCCAAACCCAGTTCTTCCACTTACTCTCTTCTGTATATTCCCTCTTCGTCACCTAAATTCATAATATTTTTTTAACGGTAAAGATAGTTGTTCAGATTCTGTACATCGATCCAAAATGCAGTGTAATATTTTTTCAGTGATGAATATTTTAGCACCACCCTCTTTTTATGGAGGGTTTCAATCTAAATATGTTCACTATGTCTTGTGTGTTGCAAAAGGTCAAAATTATTTTGGGATTTTCAATTGAGTTGTTACATAACTTACCAATTGTTCAATTTTGGTCCTATTTTTGCTAGTAAATTGGAAATGACGTAATATGGTTTCACGTTTTTTGCACGCGCAAGACCAGGAAATTTGAAGGAAAATATGACAATGAATGACGTAGTTCTTAATTTTTCGGAGAAAATAAGGCAAAAATCGGATCAATTGGTAAGTTATAGGACTAAAATTGAAAATTCTAAAAAAATTGAGAAATTTTGCGGAAAAGTTCAAAGTTGTGGGATAAAATTGAATTTTGCGGAATTATGATTGTTACCTCTTTGGCATTTCTATCATCAGGCGCGTAAAAGCGATTGCCCTGGCTGAGAATGGTGGGATTTTGGCTACCGCCGATCGCATACATTTCCCAGCGAGTGTAATCGTTGTTAACGATGTGGGCGAATCCCCACCGTACACGTGGCATCCTTTGAATCAATCCCTTCCCAAAATGGTTGAAGGCTACGGTTATTTGCATGATCTTGTCATCCGAATAGCTATCACTTGCTCCAAATAATAGAACCTGCATTAAGGGATGAATATTGATCAAGAAAAATAAATAAAACCCTAATTTCGACGAAATTATGATTGGCGTCATACATCGTTGTGTTTAGCAAAATGGCAATTTGAGATGGTGATGGCCGTGGAAGCTTCGACTGCATCGATCAAACCATCGTAACATTTGGATAGCGACACGTGGTCGATCCAAACGTTGCTGGCTCCGAACATTGTAATGCCATCGCCGTCACTTTTCCCTCGGATGCCAAAGTGGCTAATCGAATCCCTAATGAGGCCTCCACTTCCAACATTGATGTCGTGGATTCGAATGTTGTGTATGATTACGTTGCTTATGTATTGTATGGTTATCCCGGCACCCTTAGTGATGTGGATTTGGGCCCCACGCCCGTCAATCGTCTTATTGCTAGTCATGATTAGCTCTTGGGAGAGTCTAATCACCATATTACGTTGAAATATGATCCAGAGTGGCTCGGTTTGGATCACAGCGTGTCGTAAAGTTCCCTTTTTAGGGTTTACTAGGTCGTTGTCCGAGGAGTCAGTCACCACGTAGGTTTTTCCAGCTTTGCCTCCGGTGGTATGGCGACCGAACCCTAGGACACAATCCGCTAGGTGTCGACGATTTTTAGCCCAATTTTTTTTACACCTCCAACATTGATCAATAGGGTTTGTAGCTAAGCATTTGCCATGGTACTTGCTTAGGACTCTCCTTGTGCTGTTGTTGCCTTGTAGGGACCTTAATTCACACATTAGACAAGATTAATACAAATGCACATTTTTTTATTTGACAAATTCTCAAAAGAATTAATTAATTGACCTAGAATTTATACATAAGGTAAAAAATTAACTTACTTTTGGACATGATTGTTCAATTGATCTAGGACTAGCGTTGGGTTGGGTTGGTAGGCTTGGCGAGAGGCTTGCTTCGCTTTCACCGCTCGTTTCCGCCAGACGATATCATCGGAAGAGGCATCATTTGCCTCTGTGGTGATGAATATAACAAGGGAAACAAAGAAAACTAACATAAACTTAATGGTATTCATTGTAAAAAGAATGAAAAATAAGTTAAATATTTTATTTTATGAGATTGATGAACATCTCCAATATGGAGGGCCGAACTTAAACATTGTAGTATCAGATTATAAATACGAGGAAGAAAGTAGGTAATAATTTGTGGTGTATATTGGTTGAGAAAAATTTGTGATCAAAACACAATTTGTAATAAAAGAATCAACTAAAATATAGAATGATACAATATCAATGGAATTAAGAAACGGATAATAAGAACGAGGGGGAGAAAAATATGGGGAATCATTAGTCAAGTGGTTTATGACTTAATTGGAGACAAATATGGAAAATTCAATAGGTTGGGTAAGAATGTTGAGATATCTATGTTAAATAAAATATCTTAATTGATCTAAATTGAATTGTAAATGATGTGTTTTTAGGTTCGATTCAACATTTATCTTCGACTTGATTAATATAACCGGAGTACTTATCACTACAAAAAATGTCTCGATTAGAGACCAATTTTGAGACCGTAAAGACAGTTTCAACACACGTTAGAGATCGATTTGAGACCGTCTTATAGTGGTCCTTATTTCATTGGTACCTGATATTCAGAGACCGGATTTATGAAACAGTCTCAAATTAGAGACCGATTTTTGGTACGTCTCTAATAATTCGGTCTTATAACGGTCTCTAAACGTGAGTCGGCCCGGCCTATTTTTGGGCCCTAAAATAAAAATCGATCTCTAATTTGTCTATATATAATTAGGGATCGAAAATTCGTTCTCTAAATAATAATATATAAAGACTAATCTACTTTATCTAGCTGGGCCTAAATTCATATCTTCGATATTTATTTATCATACCGAAAGTGGAAAAAACAAACACTAGTTGATATTTTTATTTAGTCGTATTATTTAATCAAAATATAAAAATAAAATTTGATTTAAAAGCAAGTAATTATAATCACAAATTAGAAAAAAAAAACTATTAAAAAAATGTAGCCATTAATTATATTTAAATGTGAGTTATTTGTCTTGCAGACTCTCGATATTTAATAGGCGTGGTTATATGTCCCTCCATGAATGTTAGATACACTCCCCCTCCATTTTTATAAATTAAATATTCATTTAAAATACCTTTTTTTTTTTTTTACCTTTTTAATAAAATACAAAAAAGATAGATACAATCCTCTTAAATTCAAACTAACCCTAACCCTAATTTGAGAGGCAGCCGCCGCCGCCCAACCTTCGACAGCCACCGCCGCCCCAAATAAATTTAGAAATTCAAAAAACAAAACTTGCAATTTTTTTTTTAAAAAAAAACTTTATTAATTTCGACAAACTAGAGTCAATAAAAAACACTCCCGTTGATACTGATATTTCGACCAAAAACACTCTGGTCAACACTGATTTGTCGACTAAAAAAAATATCATCGATGAGATTTTGTCAATTTTTTTTAAAAACAATTGAAATTTTGGACAACAAAGGCTCGACTCTCGTTGAAAAATTATTGTCGACGAGAGTGTTTATAGTACTCAAGCTTTTGTTGTCGAAATTAAAAAATAAAGGCATACCTACGTGCACGGCGGAGGTGGGCGAAGGGGGAGGAGGGGCGGCTGCGGCGCTGGGATGAGGGAGGGACGGGCACCGCGGCCGCGGCTTTTGTTGAACAGAAGGAAAAAAAAAACATACCTGCGTGCGCGACGGAGGCCAGGCGAAGGGGGAGGAGGGGCGGCGCTGCTTGGAGTGGGGCGAAGGTGGTGGCGAGCGGTGGGAGTGCATCTAACGTACTTGGAGAGGCATATAAACCCACAATTATTTACTCCCTCCATCCACCAAATGTAGTCCCATTGGGGTGGGGCACAAGTTTTAAGAAAATGGTAGGTAAAGTAGATAAAGTAAGGGTATTATAGTGTATTGTGGGGTCAATTGTGAATAAAGTGATTTTTTGTGAATAAAGTTGATGGCAAATTGAGTAATTAAGTGATGGTTGAAGGGTGATGATTTCTAAAAAGTGTATAGGACTATATTTGGTGGACAAAAATATGAGGTAAATGGGACTACATTTCATGTACAGAGGGAGTATTATTTACAAGCTAGATCTCGCATATTCCATGGTATTGCCGTAGAACAAAAAGTGATTGGTCACGGTTATACACACAGACCTATTGAGAACACCCACTGACCGAGTACACACACCGTAAGATGAGGACACCCAAGTGGAAAGTTCTAAAATATCCCTTCCTCCCTAAACCATTAATTAACCCCCTTATCCCTCATTTTCCATCATTTTCAAAGGGACACCCACCTCCTCCTCCTTCCTCCCAACCGGCGCGCTGCCCACCCTACCAGCCAACCCCAGCCCACACAATCGGCCGCCACATTTGAAGGCCGCCACCGCCCACCTCCTCCCTCCCCACTTCGCGGCCGCCACCGCCTCCCTCCCCACGTCGCAAACGTCGTTGCCCTCATCCCTGTGACACGGTCGTTCGCACCCCTCCTCCCTCGTCCGCCACTATCTCTCCTTCCCTCGCCGCAGCGCCGCAGCCGCGTTCGCCCTTCTCCCAGCGACGCAGCCGTTCGCACCTGTCCGCCACCATCTTCCCTCGCCGCAGCGCCGCAAGAAGGACGCGGTCGTTCGCAACCCTCTTCCCTCGTTCGCGTCCGCCCACCTCTCCTCTCCGCCACCATTTCCCCTCCCCTCGCCGCCGCCATTCAGGTAAGTTTAGGTCTAAAAAAATTAGGAAATTTAGTGTTTTTGGAAGTTTAGAAAAAAAATTCGAACAAATTGGGTTTGTTCAGGAAAAACTTTCGAACAATTTGTGTTTATTCAGGAAAATTTTTCGAACAACTTGAGTTTGTTTAGAAAAAAAATTTGAACAAAATGTTCAAACTTTTTTTTCGGACAAATGAAAGTTTTTCAAGAATTTTTTTCGGACACATTGAGTTTGTTTAGTAAAAAATTTCGGACATCTTAACTTTGTTCGGTTAAAATTTTCGTACACATTAAGAATTTTTTTTATTTTTGTTGAAATTTGGTGTTTTTAAGAGTTTTTTTTTATTGAAGTATGGTGGTTGTTTTGGTGGAGATGATTTTGTCTTGAAATGGAATGGGTGGGTGTACTCATCTTCATTTTTTTTTTTTTTAAATCACACGAGTGGTATATGTGACATTTCACATGCTCGGGAAGATAAAAAAAAATTCTGGTGGGTGTACTCAATAAGTCCGTGTGTGTATAACCGTGGCCTAAGTGATTATTGATTGTTTAAGGCCGAAGTTAAATTATCTCAACCTAAATGGAGGTGTAAATAGTCAAAGCCCTTATTTTCGTCTGTCGTTAGCTAGAAAACGGCCCAACTTGAATCATTTTGGGCTGAGAGGTAAAGGCCTAAAACTTACCAAGCCCATTTTCAGCTAACTATATACAGTATGATGTTAATAACTATATTTATTGATAGGGCACAGTTATTTGCACCTTTATTTTTCATATATACACTCCCCTCCTGTATTTTTTTTTTTTAACTTTTTAAAAATAATTATGAAGTATTTAAAATGCCTCTACGCACCCTATCTCATTAAAAGGCTATTTTGTAAATTTTGTTTATTCGGTTTGAGATCATGTTTTTATAGTTAATTTTGTTTAATATTTTGTAATGTTTGATTTCATTACAAAAAAAAAAAGTTTTCCTTGATATCATTATTAATATTCAAATAAATAGCAATCAAAACCCGATATTAGAATATAGTGAAAATATAAAAAGAAAGGTCTCTTTTAAAGCAACGTACCATATGACAAACCACATTAACAAAGAAAAGAACCACATTTCTTCACCTTCAATATTATTCTCTCTTACAAGATGAAGCAACGTAAAAATTAAAATTGGAATATATTCATTTTGCCTTATTACAACATATAATATCAACCAAACTAAATAAGAAACACACACAAATTAACAATATTAATTAATGGCGAGGACAATGAAGAAAGATTCAAGTTTGATGTTTAGAGAGATTACGCCGCCTCATGGATGGAAGGAAGATTCCGATTTTCATTACTTACGCCTAACACTCCCTGGTAATAATTTCATTAATGTAAATAATACAAGAACTAATTTACATTTGTATTCTGCATTGTTGAGTTTAATTATTTTATTAATAATTAAATTCAGTTTTTTTTTTCTTCTCAATTCATGATTTGACTTAATTTTTTTCCTCAATTTTAAGCCTAACTCTCTTTCTTTTTTCCAATTCAAGTCGACAATAGGAAAAAAAATATATTAAATTTTGTATTCAAAAGTAAATTAAAATTGATTCCCAAACCGTTTTTTTTATTATTATTCAATTTATTAATTAAGGTTTTCATTTGGGCTCAATAAAATGAGGGTGTTTTAATAACTTATAACAAAATATGATGGGACTTCGTTGTGAACGGGATCCTAATTCTAAAATAGTAGTAACACCATCAACGACATTAATGTTCTAATTAAACTTGCCAGAGATACTGTGTATGACAGGTTTAGGACGTCGTCGTTGATACGGCGTTACTACTATTTTAGAATTAGGACGCCGCAACGACGTCCCAACTTTTTTTTATTAAAAGTTATCAAACTACATTGAAATGTATTTGAAACTATATATATAATTGAATTAGGGTTTGAAGCTAAGGACATCAGAATACACATGGATAAATATGGACATCTAGTGGTACGTGGAAACAGACAAGTAACTGAACACAAGTACATGAGTTTCGATGAGACTTTCAATGTCCCTGACACTGCTGACCTGGAGCAGGCTGATGGACTGTTTGAAGATGAACAAATTTACTGCGTTACTATCCCTAAAAAGAAGCAAGGCCACAAAATCTCCATGCAAAAAGATGGAATTAATAATAGTAATAATAATAATAATTCCAAGGGAAAAGATTTGAAATTTGGACCAATTCATAAGTATAAACAAGAAGAATTGTCACATACTGCAGATGATGATCAGAGGATTCATAAAAATCCGTTGAATGTGATTAGAGGAGATAAGGCCAAGAAGATCAGATCACTTGTGTTCGTTATAGCGTTATTAATCGGATTGATTATCGCCATGGTCATCTTGATTGTTAAAATTCGTCGTCGATAAGTTTGTATATGTGCAGATTAATATAACTGTATAAGCCGTTGTATCCTTGAATAATGTTATTTGTTGAATAAAGATCATTTCTAACTTTTTATCGCAAGTTATTTATTTTTACTTTTTTTGGAATTTAATTGACGAAGATTGTGAAAGTCAAAAGAGGGATTGCCCCTTTGATTCTGCATGATTTTTTTTTTTAAATTACCAGCTGTTCCTTTGAGGTGTTTTTAATTTGAATCAAGGAACAAGATTCGAAAGCTAAGTAGTTGCTAGTATTTCAGAGAGTTATTAAGACAAGAGGCAAGATACAAGCTGTACAGTACGAATTAGTTGTAACATTAATATTCTACTTATAAAAACGAGAGGATATACATTATGTATTTAGGCTCCATTTATATTTGACAGATACGTAGAGTTACCGATGGTCAGGTTCGGATATATCTCAACAGACTCATATACAAATAATGTCAATTAACAATACACACTGCTAATATACTATGTAGAATTCAGTACACAACAAGCCCAAATAAACTCATAAGTTCAAACTCAAAGTTAAAATAGAATTAAAAGCACAGTAATATTTGTGTTTAATGCTCAAAACTACTCAACTATCATCACTAAAATCTTGGAGGGACGCCTTGTTACATCTATATGGTGGCCAATTTGCAGCGGCAGCTGCACAGAAAAAGTGAAGCCAAAAATGACAGGGAGAACAATGCAGAGCCATTTCATCATCACAAAAGCCTTTAATGATTCGTTTGCAATGTCCACAGGTCTCATTTCTTTGATGAGTAAGCATCCGAGTAAGCGTGAGAGGATGCTCATGAAGTTTATGATCAACATCAAGAGTTTTTCCGAACTTGATTTTGGACATAAGGCCAACGGAGGGAATGCAGTTGACATGAAAGTATTGATCACACTCGTGACAAGCATAGTACCAATCCTTAAGGTGATGATCCATTTGTTGCTCGCAGACCTCACAAAAGTAATCCTTGTTAGGAGGAGGAGGAGGAGTATTCATTATCAAGTGTAGAGGATGGTCGTCGAATTTATAATGGCGACTTGTTTTGGGCAGCAGAGCACACCTAGTATGTATACTATACTCACACACAACACATCTATACATGCTACCGTAATCGGCGTTGCAACAACTGATTTTGCAATTAGCTCTCGAGAACCAACGAGTGCCGGTTAGGAAAAGAATGTGTTGCTTGTGGGAGGCGTGCCTGATAGTTTTCGGTGCAGCTGCGCACTCTACATCATACATAACACCTGATGTATAGGAAAATCCATTGGAAAGACGTTTGCATTCATAACAACAAAAAACAGAATTAAAGAATGATTTGGCCAACTGATCATGACCACGGAGTAGTAGCTCCCAACGGACCGGCCCATAGACACGTTCGAAACGAGGGGGAAGAAGATGAGGTGCACAGAAAGGATGGGCAACGAAGTCACCGCATCTGTAGTAACTACTACTAGTATTTATGGGTTGTATGCATACATCACAAACTACATTATCATCATCTTCAAGGATCAAAGCATGTTTGTGATGATTTTGGCTGGAGCTTGATGATGATGATGATGCAGGATTCTTCTGATTCTTCTTCTCCACGAATGAACGGATGACCATCGTATCCTCCTCTTTCGGCAGATGAACGAATTCTGTATCTGCATTATATAATTAAATGGCCGGGAGCATTAAAAAACTGTTAATTCTCCGTAATACAAAATGATAATCTTTTTATTTATAATACTCTTCAACATGTAAAATATACTAATTATTTTGAGATAAATTTTGTAATTAAAATAAATTCAAAATAATCAATTTTATATAAGTACCAAAATTGCAATATATATATATATCACTTGTCGTTTTTGGTCATGTGCGAACTTGCTAACAAAAAAACAATGTTGTTTCTAGAATTTCAAAAACTTTAGAGCAAAATTGGTATATATAAAAAACCGATAGAAGTTGTAATGTGGCCAAACTCGACTTGTATTAACTAACTTACATGTCAATATTTATAATTTTCACAATGAAGAAAAATGACAAAAAAATTAATAGGAAGCAATGATTTAGCTAGGAGCTAGAGTTAGAGTTACCAGATATAACATTCGTCATGTCTGGCTTTGCACAAGCCACGTGAGCCAAAGCATAACATTCTCCACAGAAATACACCCCACCGTTGGGAAGAAGCCAAACCTCCTCGCAAATTGAGCACTTATTATTAAATTCATCAAAATCTGTAGCTTCTGAGGGCACATAAGGGAGAGAGTAGGCCAGAATAAATGGGTGAGAATGAGAGGGTATTTTCATAACGCTGGGCAACACCGTGCAATCTTGATGAATAAATAAACCACACTCTTTGCAGTTGAAGAAGAAACCTTTTTCTTCTTTTCCGCACACATCACATCGACACGATATTTCTCTACACAAGAGTGCCAGTTGGTGTGCAATGTGGCTTCTGTGTTGGCTACAGATCTCCACTGGTTGTGCAACCAGAGGATGGAGATCTAATCCCCTGGAATTCTCAAATTCGTACGTGAACGAGCCACCGACACGAGCTGGTTTTGTAAGATGAAGGGTTTTTAGATGAAGGTGATGGTAAAAAGTTTGGGGCAATTGTGTGCATGCTTTGTGCACAAAAAAGTTGTTGCAATTATTTGGATGAATATTACAAGTGTAAGAAGGAGCTGATAGAATTGGCAAGGCACAAATATGACACCGGTAAGGCTTTGGATCCTCAAAATCAGCTTTAAACAAACTCAATGTGTGCTCGTGACTAAAATGTGTAATACTACTCTCCTCCATAGAGATATCAGAGCAAACGAATTTGAAATTAATTGTGTGTACGTGTTTAGTGAACAATTAAAAGTGGGATTGAATTGATCAAGACACAAAATTAGCAGATATATATAGAGAGAGATTCACATGCTGATTTTCCTATATAATTAATAGAAAGCATATATAATTCGTTGCTTGTGGTCTAAGTAATGAATATCTAAAAGTATAAAACTGCAATTCCCATCTTTCTTTACTTTCCTTTATTCTGTAGTTAGTAAAGTTCAAATAAGCATAACCTTTAAAAAAAAAAAAAATCAAGGCAAAACTAGTGTTGTGTGGACCAAATAATTAGATCATCATGAAACTTAATTGGTTTGCATTTTGTGGACGTGTATTTTTTAATGATATTTGTTGTTTAATTAAAATATACTCCCTATGTACTATAAATGAACACAAATTAAGAAAGTGCAATAATGAACTGGATTTTGAGGGGTAATTTTATAAATTTTTATGTAAATGAGTTGATTTGTATTCAAAAGTAATGATTTTTCGTGTAAAATTGTGGATGTAATTGTTTTAAATATATGAAAATAATTGTGACCAGACGTCTCAAAAAATAATATAGAAAATTATAATTATGGGACTAAAGGAGTATTAGTTGCTTCATTAAAAGACATTAATTAGTTGTTAGTTGTAAAATAGGTTTATGGTAAAAATGGTTCACACAAAATATGAAGGAGTATAGTTATTGTAGATTTAAGACGGTAATAATGCATACTAAATAAACTATTTGTCTGAATTAAAGTCTTACAATGTTGCTGCATTTAAAGATACATGGATAGATACTAGATTAATTACTTTATTGTGAAGTGATACATAGATAGATAGACATGGCATCAGTGTTGTGGAACCTCACTCTCCTTTATATGCTCACTTGCCGCGCGATTTTCCTTAATTTGTGATAATTAAGATCAAGAAAGCATATTTCAATATTGCTTGTGAATATCTAAAAATATAATAAAGAGATATTGTAGGACCATTCACATTTGATTTTCTTTAGTTTCCTTTATTCTGTAAGCATTAAAGTTCAAACTAGCATAATCTTGTACTCTTTTTCAATACGTAAATATAGATGTTTGACTAGATTTTACTCCCTCCATTTTTTAATAAATGTCATTTTAGCTTTTTTCAACAAATTAAGATTATAAATTATAGTCTATATTACCCTTCATTAATTATACTAATTTTAATATAGAAATTTTGTTTGATAAAGAATGTGGTCAAGAATGTAGTTAGGATTAATAAATTAAATTAATTTTGATATAAACAATTTTCGTGGAATTTAATTATGAAAAATATTTATGGTAAATGAATAAGGGTAAAATAGTTAAAATTAAAGAAAAAACACTAGAATGACACTTATTTTAAAATTAATTAAAAGGGTTGGTCTGCTATGGACTCGAGTGCATGTTGTACACCCTAGTCCATGTTGCACTTTTCAGTTACTGACTTACACTTTTTGGTAAATGGTGTTGCACTTTTCAATTATTAAACTGTATAAGTAATAATTGAAAAGTGCAACACCATTTACCAAAAAGTGTAAGTCAGTAAACTGAAAAGTGCATGTGGACTAGGGTGCACAGCATGCACTCGAGTGCATACTAGACTTTACCTAATTAAAAAGTCAAAGTGACACTTAATAAAAGATGGAGGAAGTATTTTATATGAACATATGATTTTCGATATGAACCACTCTTCATATTATGAATTTGTATCAATATTCTTATTTTATTTATTTGAGAATTCAAATAGTTCACTTTATTTCCCCCTTTACCCCTGTGTCAATCACAAAAATCTCTCATAATCCCTAAAAACTCACATAATTTGTAAGAGGAAGGGATAATTTCATTTTACAACTTAGATCAATCTCAGTTCAAAGTCGTAAGTATTCACTTTTTCTCGTGGGACCTAAAGCTTTACAAAGCTCGAGCAAAGCTCTAATGGCCGACGAATCAGAACCATGTGAGATTTTTAATGAGATGTTAAAATATTATTATTCTTATTAGATTTTTAGAATTTTTATTTTTTATTTACATTTTTAAATTTTAGTGACAGATCCTGTCATTAATTCTCAATTTTCTGTCACTATAGACTTTTATCTAGATAAGCAATAATGAGAGGATTTTGTTACTAAAAACCAGTTTTCTTGTAGTGATTATTAAGGTATCCCACATCGGATAGAGAGATGGTCTTGGGTGGGCTTATAAGCCTGGGCAATCCTCTCACTTAACACCTTGGTTTTAAGTGTAGAGTTAGGTTCTTTCATGGTATCAGAGCAGGTCGGGCAAAACGACCTGGGTTCGATTCCTGTTGAAAGCACTCCACCCATTTAAATTTGTCCACTCGATGGGCCTCCTCCCCAAAAAAGGGTAAGAGTTGATTATTCGGCCCACGAGTGAGGGGGAGTGTTAGGAATTAAACCTCACTACAAGTTCGGACTTTTAGATGAGACTCTGGATCCACCTGTTCTGGATCCACCTGTTGAGCCACGTGTCGACCTTGTCCACGTCTCACGTGAGGGACCCACATCGGATAGAGAGATGGTCTTGGGTGGGCTTATAAGCCTGGGCAATCCTCTCACTTAACACCTTGGTTTTAAGTGTAGAGTTAGGTCCTTTCACAGTGATCTCCACTGGTTGTTCAACCGAAGGATGGAGATCTAATCCACTGGTATACGCTCCTTTGTATTTGAACGAATCGCCGACACGAGCTGGTTCTCAGAGATAAAGGGCTTCTAGATGAAGGTGATGGTAAAAATATTCGGGCAATTGTGTGCATGCTTTATGCACAAAAAAGTCGTTAAATAGGATCAACCCTACAAGTGTAACAAATAGCTGATAGAATTAGCATCCACCTGGCCATACATATTTAATTGTGTGTGTGTTTAGAGAACTAAAGGTTAAATTCATTAGATGTGGTCTAAGTAATGAATACCTAAAAGTATAATAAAGAGATTAATTTAGTACAATTCACATTTTCTTTAGCTAGTTTCCCTTTATTCTGAAAATATTAATGTTCAAATAATGAGATTTAGTACAGGTCACAGTTTCTTTAGTTTCCTTTATTCTGTAAATATTAAAGTTCAAATAAACACAATCTTAAAACTCTTTTTCAACATGGAATATATAGATATTAAAGTAAAATTATCACACCCTTTACATCCAATCCGAAATCTCCCACAATCCTATGTGGCACTGCCTAATCCCTCTTTTTTATTTTCTTAAAATTCTACCCTTCGTTTTTTTAGCCAAAGTCTTGTATGTACTCAAGTACACCATGTAATTGAATAAACTTTTATTAGTCAAATGTTGACCGTTGACCAGTCAACGGTCAAACTTTGACTTTTTTTTTTTTCGATTTTTTTTAAAAAAAAAAGTTAATGTTATTATAACTAAAAATTGTATCTTTGTTTTTTTAATGAAAAGTGTATGTTACTATATTAAAAAGTGCAATATTATTTTTAATGAAAAGTGTATGTTATTATAACTGAAAAGTGTATGATATTATAATTGAAAAGTGTAAGTTATATATTAATGAAAAGTGTATGTTATTATAACTACAAAAATGTATGATCTATTAATGAAAAGTGTATGTTTATTTAATGAAAAGTGTATGTTATTATAACTGCAAAGTGTATGATCTATTTAATGAAAAGTGTATGTTATTATAACTAAAAAATGTATGTTCTATTAATGAAAAGTGTAAGTTATATATTAATGAAAAATGTAAGTTATTATAATTGAAAAGTGTATGATATTATAACTGAAAAGTGTATGCTAATGATACACTTTTTGTTTATTTGTACTTGCACTTTCATAATCTAGAAAAATTGATGCTAAATTTTTTTTAAAAAATTATTATTAAGACATGATGGTAAGGCAATTCAAGGACAGCCACTAGTTTACAATGACTTTTGTTAAATATTTTATTATTTATCGTATATATAATTTATATTTTTTATATAGCTGGACTCAAGTAAACCGTGTACTTGAGTACACAGCATCCCTACCCTTGTTAAAAAAATGATCGATTCGGTTTTGTTTTCTAACTTCCATCTTTTAAATTTCAGTTATGTTATCAGTAATATATAATTTTCTGTTATAATCTTACACATGTATGTTTTACACTAATAACTGAGGTTTTTGAATGAAAGTCTTGCATACAGGGACGGTGCCACGTTGGGGCTAGGGGGGCCCACTGGACCCCCATAATTTTTTTTATTTTTTTTATGAGTTGGTCTCATGTGCATAGTGTGCACGTGCACACTAATGCAGAAGTCAATCATATATATATCTATTTATAAAGGCAAATAAATATAACTAAGTAATGAATGTTCTAATGGTTATAGATACCCTTCATAAGCATGAGGTCACAGTTTCAAATCTTTTCAAACTTTTTTTTTTCTTTTTTTATTTTCGTTTTTTTTTTTTCGTTTTTTTTTTTGTTTCTACTTTTCATTAATAAAATTTCCACTTTTCACTAATAATTTTTTTTTAGTTTTTTTTTTTTCATTTTTTTTTCACGTTTTTTTTTCTTCGTTTCTACTTTTCATTAATAATTTTTTTTTTCGTTTTTTTTTTCGTTTCTACTTTTCATTAATAAAATTTCCACTTTTCAGAAACTTATTTTTTTTCTTTTTTTTTTCTGTTTTTTTTTCATTTTTTTTCCTTTTTTTTTTGTTTATAATTTTCATTAATAAAATTTCCACTTTTCAGTAACTTATTTTTTTTCTTTTTCTTTTTTTTCCGTTTTTTTTTTTCATTTTTTTTTCCTTTTTTTTTTTCTAATTTTCATTAATAAAATTTCCACTTTTCACTAATAATTTTTTTTTCGTTTTTTTTTTCTTTTTTCTTTTTTTTCGTTTTTTTTTCACGTTTTTTTTCTTCGTTTCTACTTTTCATTTTTTTTTCGTTTTTTTTTTCTTTTTTGTTTTTTTTTCCACGTTTTTTTTTTCTTCGTTTCTACTTTTCATTAATAAATATTTTTTTTCGTTTCTACTTTTCATTAATAAAATTTCCACTTTTCATTAATAAAAATTACCACTTTTCAGTAACAAAATTACCACTTTTCACTAATAATAGCTACCATTTTTCAGTAACAAAATTTCCACTTTTCAATAATAATAATTACCACTTTTCAGTAATAAAATTTCCACTTTTCAATAATAAGAATTACACTTTTCAGTTAAAATATTACCACTTTTCAATAATAAAAATTACATTTTTCAGTTAAAATATCTACCACTTTTCAGTAACAAAATTTCCACTTTTCAATAATAAAAATTACATTTTTAAGTTAAAATATCTACCACTTTTTAATAATAAGAATTACACTTTTCAGTTCAAATATCTACCACTTTTCAATAATAAGAATTACACTTTTCAGTTAAAATATCTACCACTTTCAATAATAAAAACTACATTTTTCATTTAAAATATATACAACTTTTCAATAATAATAATTACATTTTTCAATAACAAAATCTACCACTTTTCATTAATTAATTAATTAATTACAGTTCTCATTTTTATCGATCAATATTTACAATTATTAATTAACTTACAATTCTCATCACTTAATTAATTAATTTACAATTATTAATTAATCTATAATTTTCATTTTTATTTTGCTTATTGTTATCATTGTTAACTTAATTAATTAAAACGAGTATATTTAATTATAAATTGTACCGTTAAAATTATTATTAAAATTGAAAAAATATATGTTATTCTTATTATTGAAAAGTGGTAGATTTTGTTATTGAAAAATGTAATTATTATTATTGAAAAGTGGTAGATATTTTAACTGAAAAATGTAGTTTTTATTATTGAAAGTGGTAGATAGTTGAACTGAAAAGTGTAATTCTTATTATTGAAAAGTGGTAGATATTTGAACTGAAAAGTGTAATTCTTATTATTGAAAAGTGGTAGATATTTTAACTTAAAAATGTAATTTTTATTATTGAAAAGTGATAGATATTTTAACTGAAAAGTGTAATTCTTATTATTGAAAAGTGGTAGATATTTTAACTGAAAAGTGTAATTCTTATTATTGAAAATTGGAAATTTTGTTACTGAAAAGTGGTAGATATTTTAACTTAAAAATGTAATTTTTATTATTGAAAAGTGGTAGATATTTGAACTGAAAAGTGTAATTCTTATTATTGAAAAGTAGTACATATTTTAACTGAAAAGTGTAATTCTTATTATTGAAAAGTGGTACATATTTTAACTGAAAAGTGTAATTCTTATTATTGAAAAGTGGAAATTTTGTTACTGAAAAGTGGTAGATATTTTAACTGAAAAATGTAATTTTTATTATTGAAAAGTGGTAGATATTTTAACTGAAAAGTGTAATTCTTATTATTGAAAAGTGGAAATTTTGTTACTGAAAAGTGGTAACTATTATTATTGAAAATTGGAAATTTTGTTACTGAAAAGTGGTAGCTATTATTAGTGAAAAGTGGTAATTTTGTTACTGAAAAGTGGTAATTATTATTAGTGAAAAGTGGTAATTATTATTAGTGAAAAGTGGAAATTTTGTTACTGAATAGTGGTAACTGTTATTAGTAAAAAGTGAAAATTTTATTAATGAAAAGTAGGGACTATTATTATTGAAAAGTGAGTAATTATTGAAAAGTGGAAGTGAGTAACGAAAAAAAAAAGAAAAAAAAAACGAAAAAAAAAAAACAAGTTTGAAAAGATTTGAACACCTCTCATGCTTATGAGAATTGTAAATTAATTAATTAAGTGATGAGAATTGTAAATTAATTAATAATTGTAAATATTGGTCGATAAAAATGAGAACAGTAATTAATTAATAATGGTAAATTAATTAATTAATTAATAAAGTAATGGATTATAAATTAATTAATTAATAAATAGAAAAAAAATGGAATTATAACCATAAGTAGAAAAAAGGGATAATAAATTAGAGTGGGAGGATAAGGACAAAAGCATGTGCACCAAACCTGTTTTGGTGCACATGGTGCATTTTGCAAATATTTTAGGTCTCACATTGCTCTATTTTTTCTCAAATCACTCTATTTCAAAATCTCTTTTACCTTATTAATTTCACCTTTATTAATTTTTTATTAATCATTAATCTTAACTGTGTCTATTTTTTAATCTCATCGTTTCAATATTAAAATTTAAATGAAACTTTTTGATATACAAAAATAAAATTTTTTTTTTTTTTGACACATACATATTAAGTATAGATGTATAAAAAATAAATGCTTGCATACAAAGTTTGAAAGTAGAAATATATTTTTTCATGTGTTTTTTACTTAAATTTGTTTCTTAATACTTCAAAAATAAATTATTTCTTCAATATAGTCTATAATATAGATTGATGGTGTATTTGAGAATTATTGTCTTAGTTTTTACTAAGAATTGCAAAATATTTTAGCAATTTTTAAATTGTTTCGCTTCATTTTTGAATCAAACTATCAAAACTTCAAAATAAAATGAAAGACATCTTGTTCAATTTAATTCAATGAAATGTATTGACAATTTTATCGTAAAATTTCAATGAGTATAATAAATACATATTATTTTATCTTTAAAGTAATGTTAATCGGCCCCCTATCGAGATTTTCTGGCTCCGTAACTGCTTGCATATATATGCTCGAGTGCGCATTATTATATATATCATCTCACGATAATCCCATTTATTGGCGTGGGATATGATTTTAGTGGTGCTCTAATCACTTGAGCTATCCCACTTTGTCAAAAGTCTAATAAAAAACAATGTTCCTAGACAGGATCGAACCGGGGACCTGCCGAGTGCAAAAAAAATTGATAGGTGTACTCATCAATATTGTGTGCGCATATAACCGTGCCCTTAGACCAGTGACCTAATTTTATTAAGCTTTGGCCCATTGTTAGATATATGCACACATTTTCTCTATAAAATACATTTATACTAACCACACTCCCCCCATCTCTCACCCCTAACCACCTGCCTCTCTCTTCTCTCTTCTCTCTTACTCCTTCTATATTTTTCTGCGTTTTTTATTGGCCACCCGCACCCACCAACCGGACGCCGCCTGACTCCTTTTCTCAATTTTTCTGTGCTTTTTTTTTTATATATATTTTCGAAAATTTTAGGTCCATTATATATACTTTCGTTGACAACAATAAAATTGTCGATTTTTTTTTTTTTTTTAAAATGACAAACCAGTGTCGACTATATACACTCTTGTCGACGAGAGTATATATGATCGATATTGATTTGCCGAAATTTATAAAAAAAAATGAGATTTTTCTATTTATTTTTTTTTTGGAATTTCTGATTTTTTTTTCTTTTTTTGATGAAGCTGTCTACCGGAAGTGATATTTAGTAATGGTATTTTATTTAAAGGGTATTTAAAGTTTTTTACACTATTAATTAAATTAATAAATTAAAAAGTGGAGTGCGGTTAAAAAAAATGGAGGTGCAAATATCCGTACCCTTTAATTAATTAAGGCCGGAGCCCATGAATAACATATTGGTAACCTAAAGTGTGAACGGGACAAGCAATGAAGAAGCTTTATGTACTCCCTCCATCCCATACTTGAAAACCCAAATTAATTGGACACGTGTTTTAATGAATGAATTGTTTATTAGTATTGTGTAAGATAAATATTAATTGAACATGTGTTTTAATGAATGAATTGTTTATTAGTATTGTGTGAGATCCTTCCTAATGTCGACGAGCAGAGGTGGGAGTTCACGGAGGAAGAGAGGGAGATTGTGCAGGAAGCAAAGTGTGCTTGGAAACTCGCCAGATCGATGGGCCTCCTGAGCAAAGACCCGGACGAGGTCGTAGTTAGCCAAATAGAAAAAGCAGAACGAAGGGACAAGAAGAAAATCAACAAAACAGGAAAGTCAAACAAGGATGGAGGGAACACAGGTGATAAATGAAAGTCTTGAGCTTCAATGTTAGAGGTATGGGGGTGAGAGACAAAAGAAAAGAAATCAAAGGTATGGTGTTAAAAAATAAAATCGGAATGCGCTGCTTACAAGAAACCAAAGTTGAGGTAATGAGCAAACATCTCTGTCAATCCCTATGGAAAGATCTAAATTTCGACTGGGCAAGTAGAGGGGCAGAGGGGAGATCGGGGGCATTTTGACTATCTGGGATGCAAACATTTTTACAAAATCAAGTGAGTGGCATGGAAGGGGCTTTCTTGTGGTGAATGGTTTCTGGAAGAGTGTTGGGTCGAGATGTTGCATCATTAATGTGTATGCACCACTTATCGAGGCAGAAAAGAGGAAATTATGGAATGATTTGGGGGCTATAATCAATCAAAATGCAGAGGCCTGCATATGTTTAGCGGGAGATTTTAACACAGTCAGAACGCCGGATGAAAGGGTCGGAAGAGGGGTGCGGAATGACATTCGTGAGAGATCATCGTTCAATGAATTCATAAACCAATACCAACTTATGGACATTCCACTCTTGGGAAGAAAATTCACGTGGTACAGGCCCGATGGCTCTTGCAAGAGTAGGCTGGACCGAATCATAGTGAACGAGACATGGGTGGAGAAATGGAGTGATGAAGTACTAAAGGGCCTGGGCCGATCAATATCGGACCACTGTCCAATAGTCATGATTTCTCAACTTAAGGACTGGGGTCCGAAGCCGTTCCGATTTTTCAACGCCTGGAACAATCACCCAAATTTCAAAGAATTTGTGGCCGAAAAATGGGGAGCCTACGACGTGGGAGGATGGAGTGGTTTCGTCCTAAAAGAAAAACTCAAAATGCTAAAAAATGATCTACGAGAATGGAACTCTAGAGTGTTTGGAAACCTGGAATTGAGAATGGAAACAAACAGAAAGGAAATTGACAGGCTGGATACTTTGGATGATATCTTTGGACTGGAGGACGAAGAAGTGGATAGAAGAAGACAGTGTTTTGCGGACCTGATGAGAGACCTACAGTGGAGAGAAAACCAATTGATGCAAAGGGCAAAAATTAATTGGTTAAAAGAAGGGGATATGAATACTAAGCTATTCCACAGAGTGGTGAACAAGAGACGCAAGTCGAATGAGATACAAGGACTATATATACAAGGTGAATGGATTGAGGCAGTACCACAGGTAAAACAAGGAGTGCTCCAGTTTTTCCAAAATCACTACCGTTCGGAAAAAGTCAGCCGACCGCGAATTCCAAACAGCATGGTCAAGAAGAAATTGAATGCAGAGCCGGTCCTGAGATTTTGTAGGCCCGGGGCGAACAAGAAAGATGGGCCCATTCTCTGAACAATATTAAAAATGAATGAACGTTTAAAAACAAATCATTTAAAATGAATTTTTCAAGCATTTTGAGGAGCAAATTCATCAATAATATCTTTATATAGTTAATTTGTTCTAGCATATCTTTTTTCAATACATAAAATTGTTAGTTCATTTAATCTTTCTAGTGACATAGTGGATAGTAGATATGTTTTTAGCAATTTTAATTTAGAAAAACTTCTTTCTATAGATGCTACGGTCATATGAATAATAAATAATATTATATACGCAATTAAGGCATTAGAAATTTAGTAGATAGTAAACCATGTACAATCTCAAGAATCTGAAGGACAAACTTTTTTTCTGTTGATAAAGTAATTTGCATTTAAAGAGTTGTCATTTTTCAAAGTATTCTCTAAATTTTCACCACATTCTTTTAATTTATTATCATTCAAAGATTTTAATTTATTTGAACCAAATAAAAATTCGGATGTCAATTGCCAAAAGTGATCATCAATCTGATGTCAAGATGAGATAAAGCCACTTAAATGCAACGAAGTATATATATTTTTTGAAAGGTAAATGTTCTTTCTCAATTTACATTCACTTTTTTTTTTTTTTATATTTCATTTTGTGGTGGTTAAAAGCTGGTTAATTTTTATGATATATTTTGTTTTTCGTTTAGTAATTCTAATATAATCGTGTGCATAATTTATTTCTTTGCATCTCCCTACTTGATATGACATAATGATGTCATATCATTCAGAACTGATTATCACGAAATATTCATTAACCAGGCACATATGAAATTCAGAAGAGGGAAGTTCATCCTCTGAAACAGACCTGGTCATCGAATTTTACAAGCAATTTCTGTCGTTTCAGATTTGAACATGATCTCTTCTGAAGTCAATGAACTGATTTAAGTATATTGTGGTTAGGGCTGTTACACGAACCGAGCCGCTCGTGAGCTCGGCTCGACTCGATAAGGCTCGAGTTCGGCTCGGCTCGTTCGTTAAATGAGCCGAGCTCGAGCTCGTTAGATACTCGATTTACTAACGAGCCGGCTCAAGCTCGACTTGTTAGGCTCGATATCTAATTTTTTCTTTTATTTCAAGACCTGGAGATATACCCCAAACCTGCTGATGGGAGATTAATTAGGAAGTGTTTTACTAAACTATTGAAGGCTGCTGCCTTAACTCTGTTTTATTCATTCTGATAATTGGTGCTCCACTGCCACCAAACATCATCATACTTGTACACTGTACATTTTGTGAATAAAACCTTTTTTTACTGACCAAAAAAAAAAAAAAATTAGGTTCGTTAGGCTCGGCTCGACTCGATAGGCTAGTTAGACCCTTTAACGAGTCGAGCCGAGCTCGTTTCTTAGCTCGCCAATGCGATCGAGCCGAGCCGAGCTCGGCTCGATAAGAGCTCGAGCCGAGCTCGAACTTCAAATACTCGGCTTGGCTCGGCTCGAATAACAGCCCTAATTGTGGTATGGGTGCAGAAATAAACCTATCTCCGTCTTACAACTATATGGCTCTTGACAGCTCATCTTAATGGGCCCCACTTCCGTACTAAAGGTACTACCCCTGCATATAACAAAATGTCGTACAGGTGGGAAATTCCCCATTCCTTCGAATTTAATAACAGAAAGGTCAGTATAGTACGATGAGGTGGCATGGTCCCCAAAGACAAACCCTAGGTTTTTAATTACGATACTACCCTCGAGCTATGAAGGTATAAAAAGTCTCATTCTTATCATTTATAAGGTTAAGTTATTTTTACCCATATAGAATTCTCTTTCTTTACTTTTATCATCCATACTCAAAATCTTCACTGACTTGAGCGTCGTATTAGCAATAAATGACCAGATTCTACTCTCAATGATTAGATGATTAGTAGCATTGTATTTAGCCTTAATCTACGCCATTCATTAACTTGTCATTAGACACCTCATTGTAATTCCTGTATATATACTGCTTGTATCTTTTCTGTAAATCAACACACACACATTATCTTTTCTATATGATACGGGTTTCGATCTTAAAATCCCTCAACGCTTTCCTCTCTGATCCACCATGTCTTCTACCTCTGAAACTGCAGCCACTCCGCTGCCTTGACTAACCCTGCCACACCAACGATTGTCCCAATCTCAGCCCGCCATGATCTTCCAATTAAACTCTCCCACAAAAATTACCCTTCCTGGCGTGCGCATCTCATGGCCTTTCTTCGAGGTCACAATTTGCTCGGTTTCATTGATGGAACTCACCCACGCCCTACTCGCCTTGCTGATGGCTCCAATGCCTCGACCGTCCTGCAATGGATACAACAGGACAACCTTCTATTAGCGGCGATCTTTGGATCCCTTGCCCCTGAAATTTTACCCATTGTATCCTCCTCTTCCACATCAGCCGATGCCTGTGCTATTCTTTCCCGTATGTTTGCTGGTAAATCCAGATCTCGGGTGAATCAACTTAAAAGTGAACTACACCGAATCACGATTGGTGATCGCTCGGTCACTGAGTTCCTTCACTACGTCAAATCCAAGGCTGATGAGTTAGCCTTAATTGATCAACCCGTGAGTACTGATGATCTCACATTGTTCGTCATCAACGGCCTCGGCCCTGAATATGCTTCGATCGTTGGTCCCATTCGTACTCGAGAAACATCCCTCCGTTTTGAGGAATTGCATGACTCTCTCTATGAACATGAACTTGCCTTGAAGGCCCAGGAGGCTGCTGCTCGTTCCTTGGTCGCTACGGCGAACGCTGCTCACTCTCGCCCAGGTAATCGCTCTTTCAAACCTAGAGGAGGCTCCTCTTATGGATCTGGTCGTGGTCATGGTTCGGGCAGGTCTTCGTCCGATGCCCAGTCATGGTCATCCCACTCTCGCCCACACTCCCGCTCGACTGGACAACATAATTTGAATCGCCCTCCGATTGTTTGTCAGATTTGTGGTTTTAAGGGTCACTCTGCCTTGTCTTGCACCCGTTTGCCCCCACTCACGACAAACTTTGCTCAATCCCCGAATGGTAATACCTCTAACTCTCCTTGGATGGTCGATTCTGGTGCTTCTCACAATATGACTGCAGATCTTAATAAATTGTCCATTAACTATGAGTATGATGGCACGGATGAGGTGCAACTTGCTGATGGTTTCAGTCTTCCCATCACTCATACTGGTACATCCTTATTACGATCTCCCTCTCATAATTTTATATTATCCGATATTTTATGTGTGCCATCTGCTCAGCGTAACTTACTATCGGTTAGAAAATTTACTCGGGATAATAATGTATTTATGGAATTCTTTCCAACTCACTTTATTGTTAAGGATCGGAGCACAGGGGCGTCTCTGGTTAAAGGATCCTGCAATCATGGTGTTTATCACTTTCCTTCAAGCTTGGTTGATGGCTCGTACCTAGCTTCTGTTGGAATTCGTACCTCTACTTTTAGTTGGCATGCTCGACTTGGTCATCCGTCTGTGGATACCAGTCGTTTTCTTATTAAGCAGTTTAATTTACCCACTTTGAATAAATCCCAAGTTTTGGGCGACAATTGTGTATCATGTCGATTAAGCAAGTCCACTAAGTTATCCTTCACTATGTCTTCATTTCGTGCTTTGCATCCCCTTCACTTTATTTATGCAGATGTTTGGGGACCTACTTCTATTATCTCTGAGGATGGATCTAAATACTTTCTGATATTTGTGGACTTATTCTCTCGCTATTGTTGGTTATTTCCAATGAATGCAAAGTCGCAGGTGACAACTATTTTTCATAATTTTCGACCCTTGGTGGAAAATCAGTTCGGCCATAGAATTAAAAACTTTTATACAGACAATGGTGGTGAGTTTCAGGCACTTCACTTATCCTTAATACATGCTGGTATCAGCTGGCTTACCACTGCCCCACACACACCGCAACAAAACGACATTTCTGAGCGTCGTAATGACCATATTTTGGAGGTTGGCCGAGCATTACTCCATCATGCTAATTTACCACCGAAGTTTTGGACTTATGCCTTACAAACTGCTGTATTTTTAATCAATCGTATGCCTACACCTTTACTCAACCGTCGTAGTCCCTTTTCAGCATTATTTGGCAGAAATCCTAATTATACACGACTTCGAGTGTTCGGTTGTATTTGTTTCCCGTGGTTGCGGCCATATGACTCCAGCAAACTATCGCCTCCATCACGACAATGCATTTTTCTAGGTTATTCAACATCACAAAGTGCATACCGCTGCTATGATTGTAGTAACTAAGGATATTTGACAGCCCTAATCCCTAGAATTAAGGAACAAATCACGGCTCATTTAAGGACAATATTGGCTAGCAGTATATGTTTGTAGTAGTATATAAACCTATGATATGTAAGCCTTTGAAATATATAAAAACACTATTCTTACAGGATATAGTTTTCATGAGTCAACCACCTGGTTTCTTTAACGCCGACAAACCCGACTTTGTATGCAAACTTGACAAAGCCATCTACGGCCTGAAGCAAGCGCCTCGCGCGTGGTACACTGAACTTCGGAACTATTTACTAGCCTATGGTTTTATTATTTCTCTCTCGGATCCTTCCTTATTTATTTACAAGCGTAACTCCATACATTTATATGTTTTAGTCTACGTTGACGATATCATCGTCACAGGCCCTGACCCAACTCACATTAAAACTTTTATCACGACCATCTCACAAAAATTCTCCCTCAAAGACCTAGGACCCTTATCTTACTTTCTCGGCATCGAGGTGACACCAACTGTTAATGGCCTCCATCTAAACCAAACAAAGTATATTTCAGACCTTCTTCACAAATATGATATGCAGGAGTGTAAACCCATGCCCACTCCGATGTTATCTCACCCACCACTCGTCAAACATCCCGACCAACCCATTGAAAATGAAACTGACTACCGTGCTATTGTAGGCAGTCTCCAATATCTCTCCCTTACCCGTCCCGACATTGCATACCCCGTAAACAAGCTAGCCCAGTACCTCAATCACCCAACTGCCACCCACTGGGCAGCGTTAAAACGAATACTACGATACTTGCAGGGTACTCTTCATTACGGCATTCACCTCGCCAAAGACTCGTCGTCCATGCTCCACACTTTCTGCGATGCTGATTGGGCCGGAGACACTGACGACTACGTATCTACAACTGGTTTTGTTGTCTACCTTGGTAATAATCCCATCTCATGGACCTCAAAGAAACAACGTGCACTATCACGTTCCTCTACTGAGGCCGAATTTCGAGCCATCGCCGACAGCACAGCTGAAGTTCTCTGGCTCACTTCGTTACTCAAAGAACTTGACATAAAAGTCACAACACCCCCCACCATCTACTGCGACAACCTTAGCGCTACTCATTATTCAGCTAACCCCGTCTTCCATTCTCGAATGAAACATCTAGCCTTGGCCTTCCACTTTGTCAAAGACCATGTCCAACGTGGTAGTATCCGCATTCAACATATCCATGGAACTGACCAGCTCGCTGATGCTCTAACTAAGCCACTTCCTAGACACCGGTTCCAGCTCCTCATATCCAAGATCGGACTTCGCAAACGACCGTCCATCTTCGCAAACGACCGTCCATCACACTTAATAACCTCCAATTTAATTTAGGGTCCATTATTGTATATTGAGTTATTTATATATACAAGTACTTGAGTTGAGTCTTATTAATTGATTAATTGAACTTAGTCGAGCTTGAACTCTTCGAGTATGAATTTAAATTGAGCGCAAACTCAAATAAGCAGGCTCGTGTAATTCAGCTTGGTAGCAGTCTATTGGCTCATTTTGACTCAACTACACCCTTAGGATCTAAAACATAAATCTGAGGTCTGTAGATAAAAATTAATACTTGGACAAAACATGTTATTGAGAACAGTATCAAGAACAACTTACTCTAGCTCGCATGGCAGCAGCATGTCCGCGCCCAACTCCAACATAAAATCTAGAATAAACCTAAAACATAAAATGATAATAAAATCTAGAATAATAACATCCTGCTCAAAAGGTCTGTTAATTAGTCGAATTATTCAAGGCAGGGCAAGTACTATACAAACTCAGACCAGCAAACTCAGACAAGATCGATATCTTTGTTGTGAAAAATTAAATATCAATACAATTTTCTCAAAGAGGACTTCAAATCAAATGGTCGTTAAACAAATTGATGCAATGAATGCATTGATTAATTAATTTGTTGACAATAATTGCATATTATACAGACTCACAACCACTAAAGATCAAAGGGTTCGTTAAATTTAGGGAGAAAAAAAATTACCTGCGAAATCTGAAATTTCTCCTTTGAAGAAGCGCACTCCCATTTTCAACATCTCTTCTACCCCTTGATCTCAAGTCTTTCCTCTAGAATAAAATGAACGAATTCACATTCATCTTGACCGCGAATCTGAGATTTCTCCCTTAAAGAAGCACACCCCCATTTTCAACATTTCTCTTCTTCCCCTTGTGCTCGGAATTTCCTCCGGGATAAAATGAACGCATTCATCTTCATCTGGATCGGCTCCTATACTCTTGATCAACACCGATTTTGATAACAAATTCTGAGTGATTTTAATTTTCTTGATTTTTTGGGCACTGATATTTTTTTTTTAATTTGTTCGTGTTTACGCAGATATGTTTATTTTTTAGCCTTTTCTTATTTGTTCATTTCTGGAGATAATTACATAAGCCTGGGTGGGCTTATAAGCCTGGGCAATCCTCTCACTTAACACCTTGGTTTTAAGTGTAGAGTTAGGTTCTTTCATGGTATCAGAGCAGGTCGGGCAAAACGACCTGGGTTCGATTCCTGTTGAAAGCACTCCACCCATTTAAATTTGTCCACTCGATGGGCCTCCTCCCCAAAAAAGGGTAAGAGTTGATTATTCGGCCCACGAGTGAGGGGGAGTGTTAGGAATTAAACCTCACTACAAGTTCGGACTTTTAGATGAGACTCTGGATCCACCTGTTCTGGATCCACCTGTTGAGCCACGTGTCGACCTTGTCCACGTCTCACGTGAGGGACCCACATCGGATAGAGAGATGGTCTTGGGTGGGCTTATAAGCCTGGGCAATCCTCTCACTTAACACCTTGGTTTTAAGTGTAGAGTTAGGTCCTTTCACAGTGATCTCCACTGGTTGTTCAACCGAAGGATGGAGATCTAATCCACTGGTATACGCTCCTTTGTATTTGAACGAATCGCCGACACGAGCTGGTTCTCAGAGATAAAGGGCTTCTAGATGAAGGTGATGGTAAAAATATTCGGGCAATTGTGTGCATGCTTTATGCACAAAAAAGTCGTTAAATAGGATCAACCCTACAAGTGTAACAAATAGCTGATAGAATTAGCATCCACCTGGCCATACATATTTAATTGTGTGTGTGTTTAGAGAACTAAAGGTTAAATTCATTAGATGTGGTCTAAGTAATGAATACCTAAAAGTATAATAAAGAGATTAATTTAGTACAATTCACATTTTCTTTAGCTAGTTTCCCTTTATTCTGAAAATATTAATGTTCAAATAATGAGATTTAGTACAGGTCACAGTTTCTTTAGTTTCCTTTATTCTGTAAATATTAAAGTTCAAATAAACACAATCTTAAAACTCTTTTTCAACATGGAATATATAGATATTAAAGTAAAATTATCACACCCTTTACATCCAATCCGAAATCTCCCACAATCCTATGTGGCACTGCCTAATCCCTCTTTTTTATTTTCTTAAAATTCTACCCTTCGTTTTTTTAGCCAAAGTCTTGTATGTACTCAAGTACACCATGTAATTGAATAAACTTTTATTAGTCAAATGTTGACCGTTGACCAGTCAACGGTCAAACTTTGACTTTTTTTTTTTTCGATTTTTTTTTAAAAAAAAAGTTAATGTTATTATAACTAAAAATTGTATCTTTGTTTTTTTAATGAAAAGTGTATGTTACTATATTAAAAAGTGCAATATTATTTTTAATGAAAAGTGTATGTTATTATAACTGAAAAGTGTATGATATTATAATTGAAAAGTGTAAGTTATATATTAATGAAAAGTGTATGTTATTATAACTACAAAAATGTATGATCTATTAATGAAAAGTGTATGTTTATTTAATGAAAAGTGTATGTTATTATAACTGCAAAGTGTATGATCTATTTAATGAAAAGTGTATGTTATTATAACTAAAAAATGTATGTTCTATTAATGAAAAGTGTAAGTTATATATTAATGAAAAATGTAAGTTATTATAATTGAAAAGTGTATGATATTATAACTGAAAAGTGTATGCTAATGATACACTTTTTGTTTATTTGTACTTGCACTTTCATAATCTAGAAAAATTGATGCTAAATTTTTTTTAAAAAATTATTATTAAGACATGATGGTAAGGCAATTCAAGGACAGCCACTAGTTTACAATGACTTTTGTTAAATATTTTATTATTTATCGTATATATAATTTATATTTTTTATATAGCTGGACTCAAGTAAACCGTGTACTTGAGTACACAGCATCCCTACCCTTGTTAAAAAAATGATCGATTCGGTTTTGTTTTCTAACTTCCATCTTTTAAATTTCAGTTATGTTATCAGTAATATATAATTTTCTGTTATAATCTTACACATGTATGTTTTACACTAATAACTGAGGTTTTTGAATGAAAGTCTTGCATACAGGGACGGTGCCACGTTGGGGCTAGGGGGGCCCACTGGACCCCCATAATTTTTTTTATTTTTTTTATGAGTTGGTCTCATGTGCATAGTGTGCACGTGCACACTAATGCAGAAGTCAATCATATATATATCTATTTATAAAGGCAAATAAATATAACTAAGTAATGAATGTTCTAATGGTTATAGATACCCTTCATAAGCATGAGGTCACAGTTTCAAATCTTTTCAAACTTTTTTTTTTCTTTTTTTATTTTCGTTTTTTTTTTTTTTCCTTTTTTTTTTTGTTTCTACTTTTCATTAATAAAATTTCCACTTTTCACTAATAATTTTTTTTTAGTTTTTTTTTTTTCATTTTTTTTTCACGTTTTTTTTTCTTCGTTTCTACTTTTCATTAATAATTTTTTTTTTCGTTTTTTTTTTCGTTTCTACTTTTCATTAATAAAATTTCCACTTTTCAGAAACTTATTTTTTTTCTTTTTTTTTTCTGTTTTTTTTTCATTTTTTTTCCTTTTTTTTTTGTTTATAATTTTCATTAATAAAATTTCCACTTTTCAGTAACTTATTTTTTTTCTTTTTCTTTTTTTTCCGTTTTTTTTTTTCATTTTTTTTTCCTTTTTTTTTTTCTAATTTTCATTAATAAAATTTCCACTTTTCACTAATAATTTTTTTTTCGTTTTTTTTTTCTTTTTTCTTTTTTTTCGTTTTTTTTTCACGTTTTTTTTCTTCGTTTCTACTTTTCATTTTTTTTTCGTTTTTTTTTTCTTTTTTGTTTTTTTTTCCACGTTTTTTTTTTCTTCGTTTCTACTTTTCATTAATAAATATTTTTTTTCGTTTCTACTTTTCATTAATAAAATTTCCACTTTTCATTAATAAAAATTACCACTTTTCAGTAACAAAATTACCACTTTTCACTAATAATAGCTACCATTTTTCAGTAACAAAATTTCCACTTTTCAATAATAATAATTACCACTTTTCAGTAATAAAATTTCCACTTTTCAATAATAAGAATTACACTTTTCAGTTAAAATATTACCACTTTTCAATAATAAAAATTACATTTTTCAGTTAAAATATCTACCACTTTTCAGTAACAAAATTTCCACTTTTCAATAATAAAAATTACATTTTTAAGTTAAAATATCTACCACTTTTTAATAATAAGAATTACACTTTTCAGTTCAAATATCTACCACTTTTCAATAATAAGAATTACACTTTTCAGTTAAAATATCTACCACTTTCAATAATAAAAACTACATTTTTCATTTAAAATATATACAACTTTTCAATAATAATAATTACATTTTTCAATAACAAAATCTACCACTTTTCATTAATTAATTAATTAATTACAGTTCTCATTTTTATCGATCAATATTTACAATTATTAATTAACTTACAATTCTCATCACTTAATTAATTAATTTACAATTATTAATTAATCTATAATTTTCATTTTTATTTTGCTTATTGTTATCATTGTTAACTTAATTAATTAAAACGAGTATATTTAATTATAAATTGTACCGTTAAAATTATTATTAAAATTGAAAAAATATATGTTATTCTTATTATTGAAAAGTGGTAGATTTTGTTATTGAAAAATGTAATTATTATTATTGAAAAGTGGTAGATATTTTAACTGAAAAATGTAGTTTTTATTATTGAAAGTGGTAGATAGTTGAACTGAAAAGTGTAATTCTTATTATTGAAAAGTGGTAGATATTTGAACTGAAAAGTGTAATTCTTATTATTGAAAAGTGGTAGATATTTTAACTTAAAAATGTAATTTTTATTATTGAAAAGTGATAGATATTTTAACTGAAAAGTGTAATTCTTATTATTGAAAAGTGGTAGATATTTTAACTGAAAAGTGTAATTCTTATTATTGAAAATTGGAAATTTTGTTACTGAAAAGTGGTAGATATTTTAACTTAAAAATGTAATTTTTATTATTGAAAAGTGGTAGATATTTGAACTGAAAAGTGTAATTCTTATTATTGAAAAGTAGTACATATTTTAACTGAAAAGTGTAATTCTTATTATTGAAAAGTGGTACATATTTTAACTGAAAAGTGTAATTCTTATTATTGAAAAGTGGAAATTTTGTTACTGAAAAGTGGTAGATATTTTAACTGAAAAATGTAATTTTTATTATTGAAAAGTGGTAGATATTTTAACTGAAAAGTGTAATTCTTATTATTGAAAAGTGGAAATTTTGTTACTGAAAAGTGGTAACTATTATTATTGAAAATTGGAAATTTTGTTACTGAAAAGTGGTAGCTATTATTAGTGAAAAGTGGTAATTTTGTTACTGAAAAGTGGTAATTATTATTAGTGAAAAGTGGTAATTATTATTAGTGAAAAGTGGAAATTTTGTTACTGAATAGTGGTAACTGTTATTAGTAAAAAGTGAAAATTTTATTAATGAAAAGTAGGGACTATTATTATTGAAAAGTGAGTAATTATTGAAAAGTGGAAGTGAGTAACGAAAAAAAAAAGAAAAAAAAAACGAAAAAAAAAAAACAAGTTTGAAAAGATTTGAACACCTCTCATGCTTATGAGAATTGTAAATTAATTAATTAAGTGATGAGAATTGTAAATTAATTAATAATTGTAAATATTGGTCGATAAAAATGAGAACAGTAATTAATTAATAATGGTAAATTAATTAATTAATTAATAAAGTAATGGATTATAAATTAATTAATTAATAAATAGAAAAAAAATGGAATTATAACCATAAGTAGAAAAAATGGATAATAAATTAGAGTGGGAGGATAAGGACAAAAGCATGTGCACCAAACCTGTTTTGGTGCACATGGTGCATTTTGCAAATATTTTAGGTCTCACATTGCTCTATTTTTTCTCAAATCACTCTATTTCAAAATCTCTTTTACCTTATTAATTTCACCTTTATTAATTTTTTATTAATCATTAATCTTAACTGTGTCTATTTTTTAATCTCATCGTTTCAATATTAAAATTTAAATGAAACTTTTTGATATACAAAAATAAAAATTTTTTTTTTTTTGACACATACATATTAAGTATAGATGTATAAAAAATAAATGCTTGCATACAAAGTTTGAAAGTAGAAATATATTTTTTCATGTGTTTTTTACTTAAATTTGTTTCTTAATACTTCAAAAATAAATTATTTCTTCAATATAGTCTATAATATAGATTGATGGTGTATTTGAGAATTATTGTCTTAGTTTTTACTAAGAATTGCAAAATATTTTAGCAATTTTTAAATTGTTTCGCTTCATTTTTGAATCAAACTATCAAAACTTCAAAATAAAATGAAAGACATCTTGTTCAATTTAATTCAATGAAATGTATTGACAATTTTATCGTAAAATTTCAATGAGTATAATAAATACATATTATTTTATCTTTAAAGTAATGTTAATCGGCCCCCTATCGAGATTTTCTGGCTCCGTAACTGCTTGCATATATATGCTCGAGTGCGCATTATTATATATATCATCTCACGATAATCCCATTTATTGGCGTGGGATATGATTTTAGTGGTGCTCTAATCACTTGAGCTATCCCACTTTGTCAAAAGTCTAATAAAAAACAATGTTCCTAGACAGGATCGAACCGGGGACCTGCCGAGTGCAAAAAAAATTGATAGGTGTACTCATCAATATTGTGTGCGCATATAACCGTGCCCTTAGACCAGTGACCTAATTTTATTAAGCTTTGGCCCATTGTTAGATATATGCACACATTTTCTCTATAAAATACATTTATACTAACCACACTCCCCCCATCTCTCACCCCTAACCACCTGCCTCTCTCTTCTCTCTTACTCCTTCTATATTTTTCTGCGTTTTTTATTGGCCACCCGCACCCACCAACCGGACGCCGCCTGACTCCTTTTCTCAATTTTTCTGTGCTTTTTTTTTTATATATATTTTCGAAAATTTTAGGTCCATTATATATACTTTCGTTGACAACAATAAAATTGTCGAATTTTTTTTTTTTTAAAATGACAAACCAGTGTCGACTATATACACTCTTGTCGACGAGAGTATATATGATCGATATTGATTTGCCGAAATTTATAAAAAAAAATGAGATTTTTCTATTTATTTTTTTTTTGGAATTTCTGATTTTTTTTTCTTTTTTTGATGAAGCTGTCTACCGGAAGTGATATTTAGTAATGGTATTTTATTTAAAGGGTATTTAAAGTTTTTTACACTATTAATTAAATTAATAAATTAAAAAGTGGAGTGCGGTTAAAAAAAATGGAGGTGCAAATATCCGTACCCTTTAATTAATTAAGGCCGGAGCCCATGAATAACATATTGGTAACCTAAAGTGTGAACGGGACAAGCAATGAAGAAGCTTTATGTACTCCCTCCATCCCATACTTGAAAACCCAAATTAATTGGACACGTGTTTTAATGAATGAATTGTTTATTAGTATTGTGTAAGATAAATATTAATTGAACATGTGTTTTAATGAATGAATTGTTTATTAGTATTGTGTGAGATCCTTCCTAATGTCGACGAGCAGAGGTGGGAGTTCACGGAGGAAGAGAGCGAGATTGTGCAGGAAGCAAAGTGTGCTTGGAAACTCGCCAGATCGATGGGCCTCCTGAGCAAAGACCCGGATGAGGTCGTAGTTAGCCAAATAGAAAAAGCAGAACGAAGGGACAAGAAGAAAATCAACAAAACAGGAAAGTCAAACAAGGATGGAGGGAACACAGGTGATAAATGAAAGTCTTGAGCTTCAATGTTAGAGGTATGGGGGTGAGAGACAAAAGAAAAGAAATCAAAGGTATGGTGTTAAAAAATAAAATCGGAATGCGCTGCTTACAAGAAACCAAAGTTGAGGTAATGAGCAAACATCTCTGTCAATCCCTATGGAAAGATCTAAATTTCGACTGGGCAAGTAGAGGGGCAGAGGGGAGATCGGGGGCATTTTGACTATCTGGGATGCAAACATTTTTACAAAATCAAGTGAGTGGCATGGAAGGGGCTTTCTTGTGGTGAATGGTTTCTGGAAGAGTGTTGGGTCGAGATGTTGCATCATTAATGTGTATGCACCACTTATCGAGGCAGAAAAGAGGAAATTATGGAATGATTTGGGGGCTATAATCAATCAAAATGCAGAGGCCTGCATATGTTTAGCGGGAGATTTTAACACAGTCAGAACGCCGGATGAAAGGGTCGGAAGAGGGGTGCGGAATGACATTCGTGAGAGATCATCGTTCAATGAATTCATAAACCAATACCAACTTATGGACATTCCACTCTTGGGAAGAAAATTCACGTGGTACAGGCCCGATGGCTCTTGCAAGAGTAGGCTGGACCGAATCATAGTGAACGAGACATGGGTGGAGAAATGGAGTGATGAAGTACTAAAGGGCCGGGGCTGATCAATATCGGACCACTGTCCAATAGTCATGATTTCTCAACTTAAGGACTGGGGTCCGAAGCCGTTCCGATTTTTCAACGCCTGGAACAATCACCCAAATTTCAAAGAATTTGTGGCCGAAAAATGGGGAGCCTACGACGTGGGAGGATGGAGTGGTTTCGTCCTAAAAGAAAAACTCAAAATGCTAAAAAATGATCTACGAGAATGGAACTCTAGAGTGTTTGGAAACCTGGAATTGAGAATGGAAACAAACAGAAAGGAAATTGACAGGCTGGATACTTTGGATGATATCTTTGGACTGGAGGACGAAGAAATGGATAGAAGAAGACAGTGTTTTGCGGACCTGATGAGAGACCTACAGTGGAGAGAAAACCAATTGATGCAAAGGGCAAAAATTAATTGGTTAAAAGAAGGGGATATGAATACTAAGCTATTCCACAGAGTGGTGAACAAGAGACGCAAGTCGAATGAGATACAAGGACTATATATACAAGGTGAATGGATTGAGGCAGTACCACAGGTAAAACAAGGAGTGCTCCAGTTTTTCCAAAATCACTACCGTTCGGAAAAAGTCAGCCGACCGCGAATTCCAAACAGCATGGTCAAGAAGAAATTGAATGCAGAGCCGGTCCTGAGATTTTGTAGGCCCGGGGCGAACAAGAAAGATGGGCCCATTCTCTGAACAATATTAAAAATGAATGAACGTTTAAAAACAAATCATTTAAAATGAATTTTTCAAGCATTTTGAGGAGCAAATTCATCAATAATATCTTTATATAGTTAATTTGTTCTAGCATATCTTTTTTCAATACATAAAATTGTTAGTTCATTTAATCTTTCTAGTGACATAGTGGATAGTAGATATGTTTTTAGCAATTTTAATTTAGAAAAACTTCTTTCTATAGATGCTACGGTCATATGAATAATAAATAATATTATATACGCAATTAAGGCATTAGAAATTTAGTAGATAGTAAACCATGTACAATCTCAAGAATCTGAAGGACAAACTTTTTTTCTGTTGATAAAGTAATTTGCATTTAAAGAGTTGTCATTTTTCAAAGTATTCCCTAAATTTTCACCACATTCTTTTAATTTATTATCATTCAAAGATTTTAATTTATTTGAACCAAATAAAAATTCGGATGTCAATTGCCAAAAGTGATCATCAATCTGATGTCAAGATGAGATAAAGCCACTTAAATGCAACGAAGTATATATATTTTTTGAAAGGTAAATGTTCTTTCTCAATTTACATTCACTTTTTTTTTTTTTTATATTTCATTTTGTGGTGGTTAAAAGCTGGTTAATTTTTATGATATATTTTGTTTTTCGTTTAGTAATTCTAATATAATCGTGTGCATAATTTATTTCTTTGCATCTCCCTACTTGATATGACATAATGATGTCATATCATTCAGAACTGATTATCACGAAATATTCATTAACCAGGCACATATGAAATTCAGAAGAGGGAAGTTCATCCTCTGAAACAGACCTGGTCATCGAATTTTACAAGCAATTTCTGTCGTTTCAGATTTGAACATGATCTCTTCTGAAGTCAATGAACTGATTTAAGTATATTGTGGTTAGGGCTGTTACACGAACCGAGCCGCTCGTGAGCTCGGCTCGACTCGATAAGGCTCGAGTTCGGCTCGGCTCGTTCGTTAAATGAGCCGAGCTCGAGCTCGTTAGATACTCGATTTACTAACGAGCCGGCTCAAGCTCGACTTGTTAGGCTCGATATCTAATTTTTTCTTTTATTTCAAGACCTGGAGATATACCCCAAACCTGCTGATGGGAGATTAATTAGGAAGTGTTTTACTAAACTATTGAAGGCTGCTGCCTTAACTCTGTTTTATTCATTCTGATAATTGGTGCTCCACTGCCACCAAACATCATCATACTTGTACACTGTACATTTTGTGAATAAAACCTTTTTTTACTGACCAAAAAAAAAAAAAAAATTAGGTTCGTTAGGCTCGGCTCGACTCGATAGGCTAGTTAGACCCTTTAACGAGTCGAGCCGAGCTCGTTTCTTAGCTCGCCAATGCTATCGAGCCGAGCCGAGCTCGGCTCGATAAGAGCTCGAGCCGAGCTCGAACTTCAAATACTCGGCTTGGCTCGGCTCGAATAACAGCCCTAATTGTGGTATGGGTGCAGAAATAAACCTATCTCCGTCTTACAACTATATGGCTCTTGACAGCTCATCTTAATGGGCCCCACTTCCGTACTAAAGGTACTACCCCTGCATATAACAAAATGTCGTACAGGTGGGAAATTCCCCATTCCTTCGAATTTAATAACAGAAAGGTCAGTATAGTACGATGAGGTGGCATGGTCCCCAAAGACAAACCCTAGGTTTTTAATTACGATACTACCCTCGAGCTATGAAGGTATAAAAAGTCTCATTCTTATCATTTATAAGGTTAAGTTATTTTTACCCATATAGAATTCTCTTTCTTTACTTTTATCATCCATACTCAAAATCTTCACTGACTTGAGCGTCGTATTAGCAATAAATGACCAGATTCTACTCTCAATGATTAGATGATTAGTAGCATTGTATTTAGCCTTAATCTACGCCATTCATTAACTTGTCATTAGACACCTCATTGTAATTCCTGTATATATACTGCTTGTATCTTTTCTGTAAATCAACACACACACATTATCTTTTCTATATGATACGGGTTTCGATCTTAAAATCCCTCAACGCTTTCCTCTCTGATCCACCATGTCTTCTACCTCTGAAACTGCAGCCACTCCGCTGCCTTGACTAACCCTGCCACACCAACGATTGTCCCAATCTCAGCCCGCCATGATCTTCCAATTAAACTCTCCCACAAAAATTACCCTTCCTGGCGTGCGCATCTCATGGCCTTTCTTCGAGGTCACAATTTGCTCGGTTTCATTGATGGAACTCACCCACGCCCTACTCGCCTTGCTGATGGCTCCAATGCCTCGACCGTCTTGCAATGGATACAACAGGACAACCTTCTATTAGCGGCGATCTTTGGATCCCTTGCCCCTGAAATTTTACCCATTGTATCCTCCTCTTCCACATCAGCCGATGCCTGTGCTATTCTTTCCCGTATGTTTGCTGGTAAATCCAGATCTCGGGTGAATCAACTTAAAAGTGAACTACACCGAATCACGATTGGTGATCGCTCGGTCACTGAGTTCCTTCACTACGTCAAATCCAAGGCTGATGAGTTAGCCTTAATTGATCAACCCGTGAGTACTGATGATCTCACATTGTTCGTCATCAACGGCCTCGGCCCTGAATATGCTTCGATCGTTGGTCCCATTCGTACTCGAGAAACATCCCTCCGTTTTGAGGAATTGCATGACTCTCTCTATGAACATGAACTTGCCTTGAAGGCCCAGGAGGCTGCTGCTCGTTCCTTGGTCGCTACGGCGAACGCTGCTCACTCTCGCCCAGGTAATCGCTCTTTCAAACCTAGAGGAGGCTCCTCTTATGGATCTGGTCGTGGTCATGGTTCGGGCAGGTCTTCGTCCGATGCCCAGTCATGGTCATCCCACTCTCGCCCACACTCCCGCTCGACTGGACAACATAATTTGAATCGCCCTCCGATTGTTTGTCAGATTTGTGGTTTTAAGGGTCACTCTGCCTTGTCTTGCACCCGTTTGCCCCCACTCACGACAAACTTTGCTCAATCCCCGAATGGTAATACCTCTAACTCTCCTTGGATGGTCGATTCTGGTGCTTCTCACAATATGACTGCAGATCTTAATAAATTGTCCATTAACTATGAGTATGATGGCACGGATGAGGTGCAACTTGCTGATGGTTTCAGTCTTCCCATCACTCATACTGGTACATCCTTATTACGATCTCCCTCTCATAATTTTATATTATCCGATATTTTATGTGTGCCATCTGCTCAGCGTAACTTACTATCGGTTAGAAAATTTACTCGGGATAATAATGTATTTATGGAATTCTTTCCAACTCACTTTATTGTTAAGGATCGGAGCACAGGGGCGTCTCTGGTTAAAGGATCCTGCAATCATGGTGTTTATCACTTTCCTTCAAGCTTGGTTGATGGCTCGTACCTAGCTTCTGTTGGAATTCGTACCTCTACTTTTAGTTGGCATGCTCGACTTGGTCATCCGTCTGTGGATACCAGTCGTTTTCTTATTAAGCAGTTTAATTTACCCACTTTGAATAAATCCCAAGTTTTGGGCGACAATTGTGTATCATGTCGATTAAGCAAGTCCACTAAGTTATCCTTCACTATGTCTTCATTTCGTGCTTTGCATCCCCTTCACTTTATTTATGCAGATGTTTGGGGACCTACTTCTATTATCTCTGAGGATGGATCTAAATACTTTCTGATATTTGTGGACTTATTCTCTCGCTATTGTTGGTTATTTCCAATGAATGCAAAGTCGCAGGTGACAACTATTTTTCATAATTTTCGACCCTTGGTGGAAAATCAGTTCGGCCATAGAATTAAAAACTTTTATACAGACAATGGTGGTGAGTTTCAGGCACTTCACTTATCCTTAATACATGCTGGTATCAGCTGGCTTACCACTGCCCCACACACACCGCAACAAAACGACATTTCTGAGCGTCGTAATGACCATATTTTGGAGGTTGGCCGAGCATTACTCCATCATGCTAATTTACCACCGAAGTTCTGGACTTATGCCTTACAAACTGCTGTATTTTTAATCAATCGTATGCCTACACCTTTACTCAACCGTCGTAGTCCCTTTTCAGCATTATTTGGCAGAAATCCTAATTATACACGACTTCGAGTGTTCGGTTGTATTTGTTTCCCGTGGTTGCGGCCATATGACTCCAGCAAACTATCGCCTCCATCACGACAATGCATTTTTCTAGGTTATTCAACATCACAAAGTGCATACCGCTGCTATGATTGTAGTAACTAAGGATATTTGACAGCCCTAATCCCTAGAATTAAGGAACAAATCACGGCTCATTTAAGGACAATATTGGCTAGCAGTATATGTTTGTAGTAGTATATAAACCTATGATATGTAAGCCTTTGAAATATATAAAAACACTATTCTTACAGGATATAGTTTTCATGAGTCAACCACCTGGTTTCTTTAACGCCGACAAACCCGACTTTGTATGCAAACTTGACAAAGCCATCTACGGCCTGAAGCAAGCGCCTCGCGCGTGGTACACTGAACTTCGGAACTATTTACTAGCCTATGGTTTTATTATTTCTCTCTCGGATCCTTCCTTATTTATTTACAAGCGTAACTCCATACATTTATATGTTTTAGTCTACGTTGACGATATCATCGTCACAGGCCCTGACCCAACTCACATTAAAACTTTTATCACGACCATCTCACAAAAATTCTCCCTCAAAGACCTAGGACCCTTATCTTACTTTCTCGGCATCGAGGTGACACCAACTGTTAATGGCCTCCATCTAAACCAAACAAAGTATATTTCAGACCTTCTTCACAAATATGATATGCAGGAGTGTAAACCCATGCCCACTCCGATGTTATCTCACCCACCACTCGTCAAACATCCCGACCAACCCATTGAAAATGAAACTGACTACCGTGCTATTGTAGGCAGTCTCCAATATCTCTCCCTTACCCGTCCCGACATTGCATACCCCGTAAACAAGCTAGCCCAGTACCTCAATCACCCAACTGCCACCCACTGGGCAGCGTTAAAACGAATACTACGATACTTGCAGGGTACTCTTCATTACGGCATTCACCTCGCCAAAGACTCGTCGTCCATGCTCCACACTTTCTGCGATGCTGATTGGGCCGGAGACACTGACGACTACGTATCTACAACTGGTTTTGTTGTCTACCTTGGTAATAATCCCATCTCATGGACCTCAAAGAAACAACGTGCACTATCACGTTCCTCTACTGAGGCCGAATTTCGAGCCATCGCCGACAGCACAGCTGAAGTTCTCTGGCTCACTTCGTTACTCAAAGAACTTGACATAAAAGTCACAACACCCCCCACCATCTACTGCGACAACCTTAGCGCTACTCATTATTCAGCTAACCCCGTCTTCCATTCTCGAATGAAACATCTAGCCTTGGCCTTCCACTTTGTCAAAGACCATGTCCAACGTGGTAGTATCCGCATTCAACATATCCATGGAACTGACCAGCTCGCTGATGCTCTAACTAAGCCACTTCCTAGACACCGGTTCCAGCTCCTCATATCCAAGATCGGACTTCGCAAACGACCGTCCATCTTCGCAAACGACCGTCCATCACACTTAATAACCTCCAATTTAATTTAGGGTCCATTATTGTATATTGAGTTATTTATATATACAAGTACTTGAGTTGAGTCTTATTAATTGATTAATTGAACTTAGTCGAGCTTGAACTCTTCGAGTATGAATTTAAATTGAGCGCAAACTCAAATAAGCAGGCTCGTGTAATTCAGCTTGGTAGCAGTCTATTGGCTCATTTTGACTCAACTACACCCTTAGGATCTAAAACATAAATCTGAGGTCTGTAGATAAAAATTAATACTTGGACAAAACATGTTATTGAGAACAGTATCAAGAACAACTTACTCTAGCTCGCATGGCAGCAGCATGTCCGCGCCCAACTCCAACATAAAATCTAGAATAAACCTAAAACATAAAATGATAATAAAATCTAGAATAATAACATCCTGCTCAAAAGGTCTGTTAATTAGTCGAATTATTCAAGGCAGGGCAAGTACTATACAAACTCAGACCAGCAAACTCAGACAAGATCGATATCTTTGTTGTGAAAAATTAAATATCAATACAATTTTCTCAAAGAGGACTTCAAATCAAATGGTCGTTAAACAAATTGATGCAATGAATGCATTGATTAATTAATTTGTTGACAATAATTGCATATTATACAGACTCACAACCACTAAAGATCAAAGGGTTCGTTAAATTTAGGGAGAAAAAAAATTACCTGCGAAATCTGAAATTTCTCCTTTGAAGAAGCGCACTCCCATTTTCAACATCTCTTCTACCCCTTGATCTCAAGTCTTTCCTCTAGAATAAAATGAACGAATTCACATTCATCTTGACCGCGAATCTGAGATTTCTCCCTTAAAGAAGCACACCCCCATTTTCAACATTTCTCTTCTTCCCCTTGTGCTCGGAATTTCCTCCGGGATAAAATGAACGCATTCATCTTCATCTGGATCGGCTCCTATACTCTTGATCAACACCGATTTTGATAACAAATTCTGAGTGATTTTAATTTTCTTGATTTTTTGGGCACTGATATTTTTTTTTTAATTTGTTCGTGTTTACGCAGATATGTTTATTTTTTAGCCTTTTCTTATTTGTTCATTTCTGGAGATAATTACATAAGGACGAAATAAGAATATGTATGGAGTATATATTAGTATTAAGTAATTAATCGAAGAGATGTTTAATTAAAATTATTATAAGGGCATTTAGTACTTTTATATATTTTTTTAAAATATTAATTATTTAATTATTTTGCGAAGCTTGATCGTCATGTGACGAAGATATATGAGGTGTTAATTTCTGATTGGTCACCTGTTATCAGGAAGTGCGAATGCACCTCCTGACGATAGAAAGACCCTAAAAACCTTTAATTAGATATTGGAGTAATTGCTAATTATAATTAATTGAAGTTGGTATTAAGTTATGGTCATTTTCCATAAAGAAACTTAATGTCAACCTAATAAATTCATATTTTACCGTTATATTGTACACTTAGATTAGATAGTTAAATTTATACATTATATTTAATTTATATATTTTACCTTTTAAAAAATATTAATTATAATATATATAAAAAAGTAGGCCCCTAAAATTTCGGGGCCCAGGGCGGTCGCCCCTCAGGCCCACCCTCAGGGCCACCACTGATTGGATGGACACGACAATGAACTTCTTACGGCGCCTTTCACAAAGGAAGAAATTAAAGAAGCAGTGTGGGATTGTGAGAGCTCCAAGAGCCCGGGGCCTGATGGATTTTCGATGGGTTTCTTCAAGAATAACTGAGAGCTGGTACAACAAGAAATATCGAACATGGTCCATGAATTCCATAAGCACGGGAGGCTAGTCAAATGAATTACACTACAAGAAATTTTAGAAATCGTGACGAAAAAAATCGTCATAAAAACCCCATTTTTCGTCACGAAAGTTGTTCGGTGACGAAATTTTTCGTCACAAAGAGTGTCACCAAATGTGCGTGGCTGTAGGTAAAATGCGACATTGTTTTGATTCATCACTAAAAGTCATCATTTGATGACGATAAAGGTCATCGTCACTATATCATTCATCTATGGTGACATATAAATCGTCACATCTGGTGTTAAAATTTCGTCACTTAATATGATATTTCGTCACTAAAGGATAGAATTTTCAAGACGATTTAATTTATTGTCACTAAAAATTATTTTTTTGTGACGATTGTCCATCTATTACTAACCTTATCAAATTTTAGTGACATTATTTTTTGTTACAATTAGACTAACTATTTTGTCATATTTTGTATATTTCGTCACGATACATTTGTTCTTTCGTGACAAGATGTTGTTCGTTGTTATATGTGTGTATATATAATGACGACAAAATTTGTGACAACATAGTTTAGTGACTGTGACAACATATTTTTGTCGTATTTCAAATATTTCGTCATGAAAGAATTGCACTATAGTGACTAAAATTTGCTTGTCATTATATATTTAGATATGATGACAATACATTTCGCCATCTTTAGTGACAAAATGCTCAATGACAAAGATGTGAGAATGGTGACAAAATATTTTTTGTTATAATAAAATATTTTTCAATGACGAAAATGATAATTGTCCCAATTTTTTTTTAATTTTTAAATCAATATAAAAAAATTACATTATTTAGTGACAAGTTTTTTTTTTTTTAATTTTTGTCACTATAATGTACTATTTAATTCTATAGAGATAAAAAATAATTTTGCATTAATATAAAAAATAATTTTGCATTAATAAAAAATCCTTCAAGCATTTAGAAAACTTAATAACTAACAAGAAATATTGTTCCATTACTTCATGAAACCAAAAAAAAAAAAAAAAACATACATAAAGTTTATAACTCTTTCCCTTTATCATTCAAAAAAGTCATTAGTTTCTCAATATATGCACATTGAGCAGCCATCTTGGCATCTTGTGCAACCATCTTTGCATTCAAAACAGTCAACTGCATTTTGAGTTCTTCCACCTGAGCTTCAGACTCTTGCACCTTTTCTTTCGCATCTTTTAGTTCCTCTTGTAATTGATTAGAAGAATCGTGCAATGTGTTGCGTCTGCTTGGAGGTTTTGGACCATAACCAAGACCTTTTACATATCCAGTTCCATGACCCAACACCTCCAATACTATCTCATCTGCACTCTTTTCAATTCTGAGCTCAATATATTCTTCTCATTTTTTTCATCATCTCCTAACAATTTAGCATAAACAAAAGTAATTTGCCATCAATTTTAGTAATAAAAGTAAATCTCATAAATAATTATCCCGATTTTTTAAGTGATACATTTTTATCGACGAAAACCCATAAATATCATTACTACCAATAAAGAGCAAAGAAGAATTGAACTCTAATTAAGCAAGTAAGTACTCCCTCTGTCCACCAAAAGTGTGCTCACTTTTTTTTATACATGTTTTTAAAAAATTCATATTTTATTTATAAAGAATATATTTGGAATAACGAATAAAGAATATATTTGATAGATACTCAATCTTGTTATTAAAGTAAAAAAAAAATTCAAAAGTGAACTATTTATATAGAATACACGTATTTTTTGTGGACCTAAAAAAAGAAGTGAGCACACTTTTGGTGGACGGGGGGAGTATAATTGAATGATACTTGCAACAGTGATATTGCTATCATTTCTGATGATCATATCTTAAAGAATAATATTTTCTTCATGAAGCCTAATTCATTAGCTGACAAATTTGTTCATCTATGCATTAATCCCATTTGTCTTGATGCTTTGTGCCTCTGTTCTTTGGTGGTTCTCAAATCCAGTTACACTCAAACTGCACTGATCATCATATTTAGTTGAAATTGTATTTTCATGGTATAATTTGCACAATTTTGAAATTTGAATTGTCTTTCTTTTTTTAAATGATGGGTCTATATTCTTGTTGGTTTTTCTAAATCTGAAAGGTTTGTTAGAGAATGGCAATGATTTGGGTGCCCAATCCATTTGAAATATGTGTGTCAACAGGCATAAATGGGTATGACACTTTGAAAATATCATAAGCTCTAAAAGCAGATCCAACTAAAAATAAAAAATAAGCAGAACTAAAGATTCACAAAATTGAAAATTATCTCAAGGATGTAGGAAACGGGAAACCCCTCCTTTTAAAATAAAACTCCTATGGCAACAACTAACGCCTACTCCTAAAAAAATATTATTCAGAATGGTAAGCAGAAATCAAATTTTGATCAAACAGATAACCAATAAATCTGAACAACTAAAAATTCATCAATGAATACCAAAATTGACTAAAAAATGAAACAAATTTCAAGTCCATCTAATACTGCAAATGAAACATAAATTTAAAGGCAACACATATATAGTTATCCCAAATCACTCAAGATCCTATTTCAATTGGATTTTAAAAACCAAGGCAAAAAATTTAATTTTACCAAGTCAAAAATCACAAGCACATCCATAAACACCAATATTAGACTCAATTACGTGAAGATCAAATAATATTATATATATCAAGTAAACAAAAATCATAACTCATAGGAAATATACAGTGCAACTAAAGATTTCAAATAATAATGAATATGTATGTGGTTTTCGGGAGAATTAAACTAGAACGAATGGATAGCTTCTCGAGCATTTGCGTACCTAACGAGGCGGTGGAGTTCTCGAGTCAATTGATCGACAATCGCTGAAGAGGCGGAACAACGTCTTGGCCGATAATTGATCGACAATCGCTGAAGAGGCGAAGCGACGTCTTGGCTTGTATCGGACTGTAGCGCAGAAAGAAACTTTGTGAAAGATTGAGATAACACGGTCTCTTTATTCTTTTAAAAAATCAAATCCAATTAAATCTGTGAGAAGAAATAGAGATGTGTCTATTTAATGAAGGTGGAGTAAATTAAATTAAAATTACCTTAATGATATTTAGGGTTTTCCGTTTCTGTAATCAAAATTAAATTTTTGGCATTATTTACCGCCTTTACAAATGCAAAGACCGTCAAACAAATTTTTTTTCACTTTTTCTAAAAGTATGGTTAATTATTAATTAATAAAATAAATCACTTTTAATTGTTCATTATTTTTTTTGGGAATAAAATTATGTTTAAGCTAGAATATATCATTTTTATATTTAGCGCAAATAGTTATATCTTATATCATACATCCAAAAAAATATCATGATAAATATTACTTCCTCCCTCTCGGGTTTGATCGACACACTTTTTAAGAAAATGAAATTTAGTGATGGGTGATGTAAGATAAATGATGGGTATTTTAAGTGATTTGGTGAGGTGTAAAGTAAAATTATGTAAAAAATGAGTAACAATTTTGAAAATAAAATGATGTTGAGAGAATATTAATTTTGTGAGATATTTTCATATTAAGAGTTTGCAAGCAATCTTGAGACGTTCTAATAAAAAAAGTGTGCAAATAATCATTGGACGAAGGGAGTATTCTTTTTTGCTATTTAATCCGACATTGAAAAGTGTGAATGAACTAATTACACACTCATCCAAATTAGGAGAGGTGAATTAGGCAAAATATGTTTAACGTGTAATGCTTGGGTAGGCTGAGAGGTGAAAGTGTTTAGCCTTTTACAATGAAGTTACTAACATGAGCTAACAGGTGTTTTGAAAGTGACTAATACGTCCTGGCAAGATCAACATCATAAGCTATTGAGATAAAGGATGAGATAGTTGAATAGTGGCAAATCTGACGAGCAGAGACTAGTAGACAAACAAACATCAGAGAAGTAACTACCTGGAGCTGGATGTAGATTGACTAATAGGTGTCGGTAGACCTATCATGAGTTGTCAATGAGTAGGAGCACTGCGGATTGACAAACATCGTCAATTAGGTTTTTAAAAATAGGAGGGTGAACTTATAAAATAGGGGAAAATAACCGTGGCCATCTAATATAAAGAGTCGGTTCAGATTTATTTATTTATTTTACAAAAGGAGGGGTGAACTCATAAAATGTGGATGGTGCACATAGATTGAATATAGTGTGTCAAATCTAGATAGTTATTTGGACATATTTCACAATAAGAATATTGCAAAATATTGTATATAAATTTTTGCCATATTTATAACCTAATGATACAAGTTAGAAAAAAAATTATAATTTTTTTAATGAATAATACTCCTTTTGTTCAATTTTATAATTCTCATTTGAATTGAACATTGATTTTAAGAGAAAATAATTATTTATATAAAAGTGAAAGATGGGGTAGAGTAAAATAATAAAGTAGTGGTTATAATATATTTTTTTGAGAAATGAGAATTATAAAATTAGATATATTTTATAATTTAAAAAAAAAAATTCCTACAAGCTAGATATAAATCCACACTATATAAAAGTGTCTAAAATTAAAGTTACTAAAAAGAAGTTTGGAGCCAAAAAAACACTAGGGTGACGGTAGTCTATTTTTATTTATTTTTTGGCGGTTTTTCTTTTTTGTTTGTCAATCTTTTCGTTTTCAAAGTTAAAGTTACAGTTTAAGTTAAAAGTTTCAATTAGGAAAATATCTATAAATAAAATCTTGACTCTCCAAAAATTGCTCCATTCTCTCTAGATTTCAACCCGACCCGCCTGACCCGTACCCATATTGAAATGGGACGGGTCCAGGTATTATCCTCGATTCGTAACTCGAACCCGTGACCCATTTTTATATATTTTTTTTTATATATTATACATATAAATATAATATATCTTCATTATTTTGCATATAACATGTTTATTAATACATATAACATAGTATATAACAATAATTCACCTTCATATATATTTTTTAGGTTAATATAAATCGATAAAACATAATATCAAATAGTTCATCTAAAAATTTATGTCAATATTAATCTCTTTATAATGTGAAAATAAGTTTATAAACGTGCTTTTAAACTATTTTATTTATTTTTCAATACAAATTTAAATTTTTTGTTATATATTTTTAAAATATATATTTATTAATTTTTTAAAAATATTTTTAAAAATTTATAATGAATTGCCCCGATTTAACCCGTCCCACCCCGTGACCTGAATGGATTGACCCGACTCAGACCCGTATTGAAATGGACTGGACCCGGGTATCTAGATACCCGGTCCATTGCCATCCCTAATTCTCTCTCTAAAAAAAAAAATCGCTACACTCTCTCAACCATCACAAAACAACCTACTTTTAATTACATTGGAATTTTAATCCAAAATAGACGATTTTTTGTGTAATTAGCGCCAAATGAAATTAATAGGCGCCAAATCGAAAATTTCTTCTTCCTTCCCAATCTAAAACCCGCTGCCCTAAGTCCCTTAATTAAGGTGAAAATTTGATTATTAAAATTTCTTAATTCCTCTTGATAGGCGTTCGGTCTTCCTTTTCCTATGTCTCTCCTACATCCGTTTCAGGTTTTTATTTCCCTGATTTCAATCGATTTTATTTTTGTTACTCATCCTATATTTTTATTGATACTCTGTGGTTGTTTGAAATTCGAGGTGAATCGTAGATTAACCTTGTGCGTGCGAAATCCTAAATCCTAATGATCATATGTATTAAATTCACACCCGTATGTGTTGTTCTATGGCAATCAAGTACTTATTAAATTCTTTTAAAATTCTACACTTGTTTATATTTTCCAGGTACTATTTAATTTGTTGCTATGGAGTGGTTGTATGCGGCTATGAAGTGGTTTTATGTTGCTATGTAGTGGTTTTATGTTAGGGATAAGTTCATATAAAATGTATATATTTGTATATGTTGGTTCTGAAAAAGAATGTGTGCAACAACATGTTGGTTCCATTTATTTGGATCAGTTTGCCAAGATGAAATGAGGTGCTAAGACTGGCTCTAAGATTGTAGGGAATGTTTATATCCTATTTCAGGAGAGTTTTGAGTAGTACCGAAACTAGAACATGCTTAGCCTAGATGAGTGAAATTGAGATATATGGATTCTTAGCACTATAAAGAGTATAATAACAATAAATTTACATCTATTTAACATAAATCTAAAACATATATTTGAGTACAATTTACGCTACAGGTTCGAGCTAGACATGTCTGTCAATTCAACTATGAAGCGAGCAGTGGAACTCCTGGTAATAACAATTCAATTGGTTCAGATTGTCACATACGAGTTGAGGACCATTTCACAGGTTTGTCTTTGAAAAATCTTGGATAGATATTTGTCTCAGGAGTCCTTAGTCTCTTTTTCTATTTATTTTGTTTTTATCATAAAGATATGTACATCAATGATTTAGGAGCCCTTTCTATTTTTCTAGATTACCCAGCCTTGCTCGGGTAAGACCAGCCAACCCCACAAGACAATCTCAAAGTTCAAATTATGTTCTTAGCTTTATTGCGGATATTAGACCTGTAAAGAAGGCTGCTAATCAAATTAAAGATATCCATCAATTGCGGCTGTTGTACAACAGACATTTACAATGGTGATATGCAAATGCTTGTAATGATTCTGCATTGCATTCTCAAAAACTAGAGGAAGAGGTTTGAGACTATCTTATTTCAGATCTTTTTCTGTAGTTCCTTTTTTTTGGGATAAGTTCTACAATTTACACAGATGCACAACCACTAGGGACGCTACACTTTTTTGCACATTTTGTATAATTTCACCTTATTAGCTAGTTTTCCAATTAAATTGCACTAGGCTTCTCCCAAACATTTCACATAAATATATTTAATCGCTCTCGTTTATTTTGTATTGGTTTTGAAATTGAACTCATCTACAATTTTTTATGTCACTTATTTGGTTTTGATTGTGCAGAATATGTTGTGTTGTGTCTGGATGAAAACTTCTAATCTTCGGGGCTCAATAATGAAAAAAAAAGATTGACGTCATGCAGTTGAGGCCCAAGTTGAAGCTTTACTCTGTTTTGAACAATCAAGTAATGCCTCTGTTTTCCTAAGCGTAGTTATGCTGAAAAAGAATCAGATTCCTTTGTGATTATTTTAAACGTCATAAATGCATGTTTCCTCATCTAATCATTCATGCTTATGATATAGTTCAGTTGTAATTGCCATTTTTTTTTTATATATATATAAAGTTAGATTGAGCTAGATAGCAAAGATTACTTAATTTAACGATTATGTTCTTATGGCGTGTCTAAGTTATGCCAAGACAGAATATCTTGTGGAATCTGCCGTTAAATCTGCATTTTACTCTTAAGGTCATTTTGGCATCTTCATACCTATCTCTTGCTAGAGATTTACCAACAAAGGTACATATTTTCTGCTATGCATTACTGCATTAGACAACTCTAGAAAGTATATGCCCGTATCTGAATCCATGTCCAATCATGACTTGAGTGTGTCAAACACCATATTGCCATTTTAAGTAGAAGCATGTTCTTAAGTTGTAAATTGTTTATAATTACATTGAATTTGGTATGATATTTTGTTAGATTTTTTTAATTCTGTTAGAATAGAGTCAACTTTCTATCTAATAATTTGAAATATTGGGATAAAAGTTGGTCTTCAAATATAGACCCTACGTGTAGATCGGACAAAAAAGCTTCTAATAATTTCATGTAGAACTATCAATTGAAGGCTTAAGATTTTAACACCATTACAATATATTTAATGGAAACTAACGAAGCAATTAGGTGTTAAATAATATTTCCATGTGGCATATGTAATTTCAATTTATATTAAAAAAAAATTGTAACTGAATTAAATCGCAAAAAAGTTCATTATATAATTAATGACTCCTCTTTGTGAAAAGTGACAAATGATTAACAATCGCCACTATATATATGTATTGGTGACGAAATAAAATGTCACTAATTAATCTGATTAAATAATGACGAAACATAAAAAATCGTCATGAAATTAAAATATTATATGACGAATATGATTGTCACTAAATACAATGAATATCGTCCCCAAATAATATTGTGACGAAATAATTATGTCACTAATTATTTTGATTAATTAATGACAAAACATGGTATCGTCATGAAAAAATTATTTTTCATGGCCTTAAATATCGTCACCAATTATTATGAATGTCGTCACCAAAGTTTTTTGTGACGAATTTATTATTGTCGTCATAATATTTTCAAAATAGTGACGAAAATAGTTATTTTTAGTGACAAAATAAAAATTTGTCACGAATAAAATAAGTATTGGTGACAAATTTTTATTTTGTCACGAATTATGTTTGTTAAGTGACGAAAATTAATTTTGTCACATTTGAATGACAAATTGTGACAAATTTTGGGTCGTCACGAAAAAAATCGTCATGTAAAGTATGATTTCCTGTAGTGTTAACCCGTCTTTCATTGTTCTCATTCCAAAGAAAGAAGGGGCACAACAACTGGATGAGTTCAGACCAATCTCCTTAATTGGAAGCCTATACAAGATAGTCGCAAAACTCCTCGCAAAGAGAATTACCAAAGTGATGGATAAAGTTATCTCGGATTGCCAATCAGCTTTCATTGGGGGTCGCCAAATTATGGACGGCATTTTAGTGGCTCATGAGACTATTGAAGAAGCCAAGAGAAAACAGAAGAAGAGACTCTTGTTCAAAGTAGACTTTGCTAAGGCGTATGACTCGGTCGAGTGGGGATTTCTGGACAAGATGATGGAATCAATGAATTTCTCAAGAAAATGGAGAGCTTGGGTGATGGAATGTGTAACAACAGCGAGTGCTTCGGTGCTAGTTCATGGAAGCGCATCAGGAGAGTTCAAATTGGAGAGAGGGCTTCGTCAAGGAGACCCCCTCTCCCCATTCATGTTTCTTATTGTTGCTGAGGGCCTGAATATTTTGGTGGAGAAGGCAGTCGAGATGGGGGCAATCGAGCCAGCGAGCGTGGGGGATCACAAAATAAAGGTACCATTATTACAGTACGCATATGATACTTTATTTATGTGCAAAGGCAGATGGGAGGACGTGAGAAATATCAAGTACGTGTTAAGAATGTTTGAACTGGTCTCGGGGCTACGTGTCAATTTCGAAAAGTGCAGTTTGAATGGGGTACACATGGACGACAGGGAAATTGCAGAGATGGCAGCATGCCTAGGTTGTAAGGTTGGGAATCTACCAATTTCTTTTCTGGGGATAAATATTGGAGTCAACCACAAAAGAGCTATTCACTGGGAGGGTCTGATTCGAAAAATTAAAAACAAACTGGAGTCATGGAAAGATCGTCAGATTTCGATGGGGGGGAGAGCCACACTAATTCAATCAGTTCTATCCGCGGTGCCGATATATTATATGTCCTTCTACAAAATTTCAAAACGAGTACTGAGTGAGATCACAAAAATTCAGAGAGAGTTCCTTTGGGGGTGGGGGTACATCAAATGGCAAGAAAATACCTTGGGTGAGTTGGGGGGATATTTGCAATGATAAATGGAACGGGGGCCTGAGAATTAAAGATTTAAATGTTTTTAATCTTGCTCTCTTGGGAAAGTGGGTATGGAGAATTTTTAGTGAGGAGAATAGGTTATGGGTGAGGGTTCTCAAGTCATTATATAGGGGGTTGACGGGGGAGGGTGCAAGTTTCAGAAGGGAGGGTAGGAGAAAGGGGGGCTCGAGATGGTGGAAAGACATTGTTGAGATTTACGAGGGAGGGCCTGGTGGAGGGGTAAAAAACGAAATAGTTAGACAAGTGGGGGATGGGCGAAATACAAAATTCTGGAGTGATGTTTGGGTAGATAGTGAAGGGTGTTTAAAGGATAGATTTATCAGGTTGTACAATTGCAGTAATAGAAAGGATGCCAACATCAGTGATATGGGGGGTTTGGGAGGGGAATGGGTGGAGGTGGTTTTGGAATTGGAGAAGGACACTAAACTCTCGTGATAATACCTTGCTTGTTGAGTTATCTAACATTCTTAACAGGGTGAAACTTGCTGGGGGAAGGGAAGACGAATGGTCATGGGACCGCGCACCAAAGGGAGCCTACTCTACAAGCGCTGCATATAAGTCGATACACCATGGTTCGGGAGCAAACAGGCTGGGACGTGAAAACAACGAAGAGTTCAGACTGCTGTGGAAGACCTTTGCACCAAGGAGAGCCCAAACGATGGTGTGGAAAGCTTTAAAGGGCAGACTCGCGACAGTGGAAAATCTGAGAAAAAGAGGTGTCAACATTGCAAACGAAGATGGAAAATGCAAGCTTTGTGGAGAAATTGAGGAATCCAGCTAGCATCTGTTGTTGGAATGCAGCGCCACGTCTTCGATTTGGTGGGAGTGTCAAAAATGGCTTAAGGTTAGTACGTCATCATATAATTGTTTGACAAACCATTTCTTGCAATTCAGTGAACTATTGGGATGGGTCAAAGGCTGTAGAAGAATAGCCTCTAGTCTTTGGGTGGGTGTTGTATGGGAAGTATGGAAATGGAGAAATTCAATTCTGTTTGAAGGGGAAAAATTTAGTGCAATGAAATTAATGGAAAAAATCAAGATAAGCTTGTGGTCTTGGTTAGATTGGAGATGTTTGATTGCACCAAATTCATCAATAGTGGCCTGGTGTTGTGACCCTCTACTGTGCATCAACAACATATAGTAGTTGGATCAGAAATTTGAATTTATTTTTTTTACCGTGTTCTATTCCAACCATAAGATCCGTGTAACATGTATGGGTTGAGTACCCCTTGTACTCAATTATCAATACAATTTGTTGTAATATTGTGATGTTTTAAAAAGATTGTTTAAAAATGTTTTTCTATTTTAGGTAAGTGTCATCAAGTATGAGACACTTAAAATGGTAAAATGGGTCATCAAGTATGGGACGGAGGGAGTATATTCTTAGGGTCTGACTATTTGCACCTCCGATTTGGTTGTCTGCACTCCCCCATATTTGATTAGGATAGATGCACCTTTCTCGAATTGTCTTAAACACTCTTTTGTCTCTAAAAAAAGTACTTCTTTCGTCCCATAATATTTTTTATAGGTAGATAGGCATGCATATCAAGAAAATGCAAGAAAATGTAATAATGAGTAGAGTTTTGAGGGATAATTTTGTAAAATTTTATGTATAAATTAAATAAATGAGTTGACTTTTGTGTATTTATGGAGGAAAAGTAATGTCATTTGTGTAAAATTGAGAATATTGTGAATATGGAGTTTAGAAAGGGCTGTGAGATGTTTTGAAAAAAAAAATGTGAAAGTTATTATGGGATGGAGGAGTATTTACTAAAGTATATTCTTATTTAATTACATTTTTTTTCAGTGGAAATTTAATATTTCATCTCGGTTTCTTTATCGTTTATTGAATATGTACGTAGTACTGCCACAGTGCCACATATTATTTCGATTAATTACATTTCTCAGTAACAACCATGGTGTATGCCAGTTCTGCACATTTATTCAACTTCATAATTAAACTCATACTTGATCTATCAGTTTCGATCAATAAAAGAAAGAAAAGAGGTACCTGGTGCAATATAACCATGAGTTCCGACGAGCAGAGTCTGGTTGGATGAATCAGGATCCAACAATCTTGCTGTCCCGAAATCAGACACACAGGCTTCAAGCTTTGAATTCAAAAGTATGTTGCTACTGGAAATGTCCCTGTGTATAATGGGCGGGGTACAATCGTGATGCATGTAAGACAGAGCATCCGCAATACCCTTCACCACATTTACTCTCTTCACCCAATCTAGCTCCACGGCTTCCTCTGCATCCATCAACACACACAACAGGCTGCCCCTTTCCATGTAATCGTAAATGAGAAACATACACCGGTTGTGAAGACAATACCCAAAAAGCTTCACAATGCTACGATGACGAATCTCCGACAAAAATCTGGCTTCATTCCTAAAACACATGTCATAGGTTGGATTCTCACCTTCGAATCTGTGAAGCTTTTTAACAGCAACGACTCTTCCACTAGGCAATTGTGCTCTGTAGACGCTGCCGTAGGCTCCAGTTCCGATGCAGTATCTGAGGTCAAAGTCTGCTGTGGATTCAATGACGTCTTCATATGCGATCTTCCCATCGAAATTCCATATCTTGAAAATGTCTCCATGATTGGTATCAGGAGTCACCCGCGGCCTCAGAAACAAGATCAATCCACCAAAAATTGAACAGACAAAGAATGACACAACAGAAACAAAAATTCTTGTGAGTGTTGTTTTTGAATCACTTGTTTTTGAATGATCAGTAGTAGTAGGGGGTAGTAAATTGGGGTTGCCACGAAAAGAGTTGTCTGGAAACTTAAACCAAACACTAAGTGGAATTGGACCTTGTAAAAGATTGTTGGACAAATCGATGGTCGTCAAATTGGAAAGAGATTCAGGAACTCCACCAGAGAGTTTGTTGCTGGAAAGATTGATAGTGAGGGACAGGGCATTCGGAACATAACCAAGGCTAACAGGTATATGCCCAGTGATTAAATTTGTGCTTAGGTCAATCATTTGGATTGAAGGAAGATTTTCAACCCCTGTTCCGAAAACACCTTCCAAGTGATTATTAGACAAAATCAAATATTCCAACTTTTGTAATTGACCCAAGGTTGATGGCAGAGATCCATTTATGAAATTGTAGCTCAAATCAAGATCAACCAAGCTCCTAAGATTCCCTAATTCAGGCGGAATGGAACCAAAAATGCCGCTATTATTAGAAATGTCAAGCAACTGCAATTTGGTGAGTTTAGCCAATGAAGGAGGCAACTCACCTTTGAGCTGATTGGATGTTAATTGGTGATGAGTTAGTTGGGACAAGTTTCCTATTTGAGGAGGGATGGAACCATTAATGAAGTTACGAGAAATGTCAAGAATCTTCAATTTGGTGAGTTTGGCCAGTGAAGGAGGAAACTCACCTGAGAGACTATTGTCGGACAAATCGAGATGAGTTAGTTGGGACAAGTTTCCTATTTCAGGCGGAATGACACCGTCTGAGAGAGTATTTCCTGACAAATGGAGATAAGTTAGATGGGATAGCTTTCCTATCTCTGTAGGGATTTCTCCATAGAGATTGAAGCTACAACCGGTGAGTTGAATTGTAGTGAGGTATGGAAAAGCAACCACATTTAAATCCCTAAGCCAACGCCACCCTATTGAAACCCAGCATTCTTGAGGTGACCTCAACTCAGTAACACGACCACGGCGATTGCAAGTGATGCCAGTCCAGTTGCAATGATGAAGAGTTTGTGGTGAGTACTCAGAAGGCCACCAATTCCTCAACGCCTCCAATTCAGCTCTATCATTACCATTACTAGTAGTACTTGTGGTAATAAGCAATATGCTAGTGCAGATGATGATCAAAATGAACCTAATTACACACATCATTAATTCCAAATGGTGCTAGCTAGCTAGCCACTTGATTTATGATCAGCTTATGAGTATTATGTATTGATATTTCATTCATATAACAACTGCCTTGCCTTGGCTGTTCAAACAAGTCTTTGTAGTCAAACACGGCTAGACTTGGAAATTAAGCCAGTCAATGGCCCCACCCAACCTCCAAATAATTTTCCACATAGAAAATTTTGTGTGATCCTGCTGCACCCATTTTCTTCAAGATATAAAGGACTTATGTCATTACATGAATTTACAACAATCGAATATGATCACATGCAAGTCCAAATATTTATGTTTTAATTAAAACGCGGGGTATCTGGATTATCTTCACATAATATCTTTGAAACTATATAAGTGTAGTAGTACTATTTGATCAGTGATATTGTATTACAAAAGGTTACACAAATTGCATGGAGATGCGTAATAAATAAAAATAATAATCATACAACAATATAGTTAAAATAAGGAATTTTGTTAATATCTAAGAGGTCAATTTTATTTTGTTTTTTTTTTAATATCTTCTATGTGGTCTGAATAATAGAAAATTATCAATTTAAAATATTGAAACTGTCATTTTTAAAACTCAAATTTTAAGATTTGAAGTTAATATATTTTTCTTCTTTTGATTTATGATTTATAAAAATATAGTTAAATAAAAAAAAATGTGAAGTATTGTCTCAAATTTGTGAAATCTGAATTAATAATTTCAAAGTTTTCAAATTATGAAATGCGTAATTGATAATTTTACCAAATAAATATCAAAATTAAAAATAAGTTCGAAAAATGTTGAGAAAGTGTAAGTTGAACCAATTTTTAAAAACATGTATAAAAAAAAAATTAGCAAAATTTTAATGTATACAGAGGAAGTAATACTATATTCCACAAAGTCCTACCTAATAAATATGGGGTGGGAGAAGGGTAAGGTTGGAAATACGTCCGACCCAGTATCCCCATTCGATGCAGATAGGATAAGCAGTGCCCTGATTGGTCGAAATAAATATTTCCTAGGCAAAATTATTTTTCCTTGAGCAGTGGGAAAAATAATCAGAAAAGTTGTGCCGGAAATCAAACAATCGCCAAGGAAATGGCAGTGGCTACAACGGCCACCAGTTTCCTTAAAACGCCGGAAAACCGGTTATTTCCCACCAAGTCCCGGTCTAGTCGCTTTTTTCCTTCCAATTATGCCCCTCGGTTCTTCGCCATGGCACCCAAGAAGAAGGTATGTAGTGTACTTTGGCGATAGCGATTTAATTTTATATTGTTTGATAACTTAGATTAAGGATAAATTAGTATTTTAAAATGTATAAAGTTTAATCTTAGTTTAATTATCTTTGTTATCAAATATGAGCTTGACTAATTTAGAGTAATTTTTAACGTCCGAGATCATTCCATATTCAATTGGTGTAGTAATTTAGTTGGCCACAAAAACTTATATGAAATATTTCATATATAAAATATAGCTAATTAAGGTAAGATGAGATAAAATTTAACATGTAGATGTGATTTGAGAATTTTATGAATTGTCTTCATTCATTAGACATATTTCACACACTTTTACTTTGTTAATTTATGCATATTTAACATATTTCATGTGTAAAATATTTCAAACACTTTTACTTTGTTAATTTATGCATAGCCTGGAGTTTGGTAGATGTTTTGAGACATATGTGGTCAGAATCGAATAATTAAGTCTGACTAAATTATAAATGGTGTGTTTTTAGTTCATTTGTTATCCATACAATTAAATTCATTTTTTGTTTATTGGATAAAAGTTTTATTTCAGGTTTCGATTATCCATCAATTTTGAGATAATTTACTTTACCAAATTGAACGTTATTACTGATTCGGGTGTAATTTACACGTTTTAGAGGCACATGTGAAGCGTGTTTTGATGTGGATTTCATTGATTTATGCATTGATTATGATTGTTTAAGCCGAAATGAGAGAAAGGTTGTATTTTGTCGATTTTGTAGGAAATACGATAGAATTTGGAGCAAAACATCAACCATACTTCACTGGATCAGGAAGAGGAGTGCACCGTTGGATTCGTCTTGAAAAACGGAGTGGAATAGCCAAAAGAATCGAGTCAATCGGACACCCGAGGCGAAAGATATGCACGAAACGAGAAAGGGGTAGACATCGCGCAAGAGCACGGCCGAGACATGGGCTCGGCCGAGCCATTTTCAAGCCAAAACAAGGCCTCGGTCGAGCATTCTTCTCGGAAGAGGGTAGGCCGAAACAGCAATTTTTGGGGGCATGAAGGGCACGGCCGAGCACCCTTCTCGGCCGAGCATCTGGCCAAGCACCATCCGCGCGCCACGGCCGAGCTCCTTGCTCGAGCTGGCCGACCTCGAAACCGAAGATTTGGGCATCGAAATAGCACGGCCGAGCACCCTTCTCGGCCGAGCTCCCATCCTCCCCTGCTCCACACGCCTCGGCCGAGACAAGGCCACGGCCGAGCTCCACCCATGCCCAACTTCAATTTCGGTGCCATCTTCATAATTTGACCATTTTTTAGGGACCAACTTGCAAATTGTCCATCCAAACCCTACCCCAACACTATATAAACCCTCTTTCTTGAAATCCAAGACATTCTCCCCCAAATCCACACATAGTTACACATACTTGGAGGTGTTTTGGCCATTTCTCTCTCAATTCTTCATCAAATCAAGGAAGAAAGGATGCAATAGCTCCCAAATTCCATTCTCCACCACATTCTAGACTAAGCTTTCTCTTTCTTTTCCTTTTTATTTAGTTATTTCATTTGGATTTTGTAATTTGATTATGCTAGTTAGTGGCTAAACACTTTGTGGTTCTAAGGTTATGTTTATACTTTGGATGATGCTTATGAATTAATTTCTTGTTTATTTGGTGGTTGTGTTGCTATTTCTATTTGAATGCTTAACTTTCATTGCAAAACATGTTGTCAATGGCCATGATAGTATGTTTTATCTATTGTTAATTGAAATTGGATTGAGAAATCTCTTTCGTTAATCGTATTTAAGCATTCAACCCAATATTCTTGTGAGCTCGAGAGAGAGGATCAATTATTGGGAGGGTATTAGATGATCTTAGGAACTTTTTGGGGATTTCTTATGCATGCTTAGTAGAGATGCTAGTTTGTATGATATGTCTCTTGGATTAATTGGATCGAGAGAACTTTTAATTCACCATTTTGTGATCAACCTTATAGTAATCAACATACCACCACTTAATTAAGCCCTTAATCATAAGTTGAATCTTTAGTGTGACATATGCCTTGGAACCCACCCTTTTCTTCTTTGAGTTTTCATCTATTTCACTTTTGTTTTATTGAATTGCATGATAGTTGATCGATTTCATATTTACTCTTTCGTTGTTTATTTGTGACACATTGTTAGACAATCTTAGGAGTAAGTCAACCTTCAAATTATCGATCACGTCTACTTAGAATTCGACTAGCAAACTACCCTTTTACGCTTAACCTTCTCGTGGGATCGACCTCGTGCTTATCACGCTACGATAGACGCCGTACACTTGCGGTTGTTTATTTAGTGTTGCATAACACGTGTATCAAGTTTATGGCGCCGTTGCCGGGGAGGTTTTGATAAGCTCTAGAGTGTAGGCTAGAAGAGTTTTAGTTTAGACAATATATTTGCTTTCTTTATTTGCAAAAATCCAAAAATATTTGTGTTTGTTACTTTGAGCTTATTTGTATTTCTCACTCTCGTTTGCTCTTTTGATAGACATGGTTTATGATCACACGATCTAGAAGGAATCACCAAGAAGTGCTACCTTTAGATCCGGAAATTGAGGTCAATTGTCGAAGAAGGAACGCCGAAAGGAGAAGAATAGAGTTGGAAAGAATGAATCGAAGGGAGAATCCGGTTGTAGAAGAAGTTGAAGAGGAACTTGAGAATCAAGGAGTCGAAGGAGTTGAGGAACCTAACGGGAATGGAGGCAACCGGCCTCAAGGAGTTCTAAGGGACAATTTTCGTCGGAGAGTTGAAGAGAACATTGGGATGGAAAGAAATGTAGAGCAAAGGGAGGAAAACGGGAATCAACGAGTTTTGAGAGACCATTTCCGCCCTATCCCAAGACCCTATGGAGGAGCGGGTCGGGAACCCGTTGATGCTCATAACGGCCCTAATCATGATGGTTCAAAACAACCAATTTGGAGGGTTGTCAAAGGAGGATCCTAACCTTCATTTATCTCAATTCTTAGAGATAAGTGGAACGGTTAAGATTAATCGTGTCCCTCAAGATTACATCCGCCTCCAATTGTTCCCATTCTCCCTCCGTGATCGTGCTAAGCAATGGTACATGTCTCTTGATCTACAGACAATTGAAAATTGGACCGATCTTGTAGATGCTTTCCTCATGAAGTACTTTCCTCCAAGTAAGACCATCAAGATACGAGGGGAGATCTCCTCATTTATGCAAGATGATGATGAGTCGTTAGCCGAGGCTTGGGAGCGCTTCAAGGATTTGATAAGAAGTTGTCCTCAACATGGGTTCTCAAGGGACCAATTGATTTGTTACTTCTACAACGGGATGGACCATCGAACGAGAGGGATGGTGGATGCCTCGGCCGGTGGAGGTTCTTTGCTAGGAAAGACGACAGATGAGGGTTATGTGCTCCTAGAGGAGATGGCAAAGAACGGAAACCAATGGCCATCCGAGAGAAGGCAAGCCCGGAAAGTTGCTTCCACTAAGGAGTCGGATGATTTTGCTACTCTATCCAACAAGATGGACAAGTTAACTTCAATGATGGCGGCCAAGTCATTGATGGGACCTAGTGAAGATCAATATGAAGAAGCCCATTATATGAACAATCAAAGGGACCGTCAATTTCGAGAAAGAGGTTGGAATGAGAGGCAAAATCCCCCTAATCCAAATCATTACCATCCCGGGTTGAGACAACATGAGAACTTTTCTTATGCCAACACAAGGAATGCCATCATCCCACCTCCAAATTTCAATGTGAGAGATGGAGCTATTGTGGAGTCTTCATCAAAGCCATCAATGGAGGATATGTTTGGTGCTTTTATGGGGGAAACCACGAAATTCATGAGAGAGACTAGAGAGAATGCAAACATAACTCGGCAAAGATTTGATGAACAAGGAGAAATGATCAAGAATATGGCAAACAACATGAAAGCCATAGAAAAGCAAATGAGCCAACTCTCTAATGTCATCGGTAGTCAACACGTTCCGGGGCAATTCCCCTCTAACACGGAGCTAAATTCTAAGGAGCAATGCAACGCCATATGGCTAAGAAGTGGGACAAGCTACGAAGGGCCCAAGATGCCATTAGAGGAGGAAGTGGTAATGGCACCCGAGGGTGTTGACAAAGAAGATGGCTTAGTGAAAGAGAAAGAAGAGAAAGAAGGGGAGAAGAAGAGTGGGGAGGCAATCCCTCCTTTGTTTAATAAAAATGTAATGCCCATCCCATATCCTCAAAGGATGAAGAAGAAGAACTTGGATAGCAAGTTTGTCAAGTTTGCGGAGATGTTCAAGAAACTCCATATCAACATCCCTTTCGCCGAAGCTCTTGAACAAATACCACATTACTTTAAATTCTTGAAGGAGATAATGTCACACAAGAGGGAAATGGAGGCATATGAGACGGTGCACTTAGCCGAACATTGTAGCTCCATAATTCAAGCTAAGCTACCTCCAAATCTTAGGGATCCCGGATCCTTCACTTTATCATGCACTATTGGAGATGGAGGTACATTAAGAGCTCTATGTGATTCGGGAGCAAGCATCAACCTCATGCCATTGTCACTCTTCAAATCACTTGGTTTAGGAGAGCTCACACCAACCACAATGAGCCTTCAATTGGCGGATAGGTCTATGACATACCCTTTGGGTATAGCGGAGGATGTATTGGTCAAAATCGGCAACCTCCTCTTTCCGGTAGACTTTGTGGTTTTGGATATGGAGGAGGACAAAAACATTCCATTGATATTGGGAAGGCCATTTTTGGCAACCGGAGGGGTTATTCTTGATATGAGGAATGGAAAGTTGGAGCTTCGAATGAACCAAGAGATAGTTACGATTGACATGTTTAGAGCTATCAAACTCCGAAATGATGAGACTGGAGAGTATGGGTTTCCCAAGGGAGAGTATCCCCCAATACCCATGATAAAGGAGGTGGAAGAAGAGCCCAAGATAAATATTGTGGAGGAGAACCCCAAGGTGGAAGACAATAAGTTGAAGATGGGCAAGAAGGCCAAGTTTGGGGGAGTTTTCTTCAAAAACTCCCCCAAATCAAGAAAAGCTACTTGTGCAAGCTTGGAGATGAATGAGGCATCAACCTCTTATGATATGATTGAAGAGCCGGATGGGCTAGCTTGTGGATGTTTCAACGGTTTTAAGAAATTTGGATGGGGAAAGAAGTGCAAGAGCAAGGAGGATGATGGGGTGACTTGATATCCCCCTCAAGAAAGAACCGTCCGGCATAGGACGTTAAAAATAGCGCTTCTTGGGAGGCAACCCAAAGTTTTATTGTTTTCATGTTTTTATTGCTTTAGTAGTGTTGATAGCTTGGTTTATCTTGTAGGTATGGATGAAGAGTACTATGGATATCACATCTTGAAGAATGGAGAAGAAAGCAAAACCAACTTTGGAGAGGAGGAAGCAAGTGTTGCAATGGTAATCTTTGAAGAAGCATTGGATGTGCAAGGAAGGAGGTAACAACTTGTAGCCCCAAACTTAGAATTTATACATAGTAAAATTCTAAGTTTGGGGGAGTTATTTTTCTTTTATCTTTCTACTAGTTGTTACCCTTGCACCGGTTCGTCATTCTACTTGTGTCACATTTTGCACCGGCGCACACTTGGCTTTCACATGATTGTATTGATTAAGTTGGTTTTGACTATATGTTGGGTAGTGGGTACTTGGTGAAATGTGAGCATGAATAGTCATTGGAATCCATTGTTGAGTAGTTGTGATGATGTCTATTTGCTTTGAATGTATGCATGATTGGTGTTGGAATATGGAATCATGTTGTGTTCATATTTGTGAATCTTTGATAGCATGGATGCATGATGTGTTGTTGTTTGGGAACATTTGATGAATGTGAGAGTCCTATTGAATAAACCGGTGAGAATTGAGCCTTAAATCGAGCATGTAATCCGGTTTAGTTCATTTGAGAGTGGACTATGTTATTGCTAGTGATTCTAGAACTTGCCTAAGTTCTTGTTTGAAAGCATGATTGTGTGAAACTTTGTGATGTGATATAGGCCATCTTGTTCTAAAAGAGTCACTTAGCCAAAATTTCCCAGAACCAAAGTAATCTTCCGTAGTTAGCCCCTTGAGCTTAATTCCTCATTTTCTTGGCAAACTACAATGTTAACCACTTAGCTTTTTTTGAGCCTTTGATACCTATATCTAGTGGGGGATAAAAGACAAAGTGGAAAACATGTGCTTGAATGAATATCTTTGGTGGAAGGAGAAATTGGAAAAGTTGAAAGAAGAAAAAGAGAAAGATGAAAAGAAAATCAAGGAAAAGAAAAGAGGGACAAAGAGCCCCAAAAGCTTGAAAAGAAAAAAAAAGTGTTCAATGGTTTTGTGGTGTAGAATGTGCTTAAAAGAGAACAAATAAATTGTGGAAGTTAGAGTTTTTGAGTTGCAATCCGCGGAATTGTAACTTTATCTTGAGAAGTTTTTGAGATATGTCTATGCGTCTTTATCTCTCGCTCTCCACTAGAAGAGTCACAATTCCCAAATTCATCCTACCTTGTCCAAAGAGCCAATGTTACATCCTTGATTAAGTCCTATTGATCACTTTGTTGAGCATTTGAGTGTTAATTGAAAGTAGAAGTTGGGCAAGCATATGGTGATTTCATAGCATAACTTGGTTGATGAGAGCATTAATATCCTTAATTTGTTTGTGTGTTTGAGAGAAACACTCCATCATGTGAGTAGAGGACTTGAGCATTTGGATTATGTTTCCCATTCACAATGTGTTGTGTGTGTATGCATTCTTTGATCCATGAGTATGAATTGCAATAGTGAGCCTATAACCTTCATTGAGAGATGCACTTTGAGAAAGAGATATCATTACATCTTACTTTGCATGTGTGAATTACATTGAATATTCCATTGTGATCATTCCACCCTCATTGCTTTAAGTGCTTAGTTGTTTGAGGACAAACAACATTTTAAGTTTGGGGGAGTTTGATTCGGGTGTAATTTACACGTTTTAGAGGCACATGTGAAGCGTGTTTTGATGTGGATTTCATTGATTTATGCATTGATTATGATTGTTTAAGCCGAAATGAGAGAAAGGTTGTATTTTGTCGATTTTGTAGGAAATACGATAGAATTTGGAGCAAAACATCAACCATACTTCACTGGATCAGGAAGAGGAGTGCACCGTTGGATTCGTCTTGAAAAACGGAGTGGAATAGCCAAAAGAATCGAGTCAATCGGACACCCGAGGCGAAAGATATGCACGAAACGAGAAAGGGGTAGACATCGCCAAGAGCACGGCCGAGACATGGGCTCGGCCGAGCCATTTTCAAGCCAAAACAAGGCCTCGGTCGAGCATTCTTCTCGGAAGAGGGTAGGCCGAAACAGCAATTTTTGGGGGCATGAAGGGCACGGCCGAGCACCCTTCTCGGCCGAGCATCTGGCCAAGCACCATCCGCGCGCCACGGCCGAGCTCCTTGCTCGAGCTGGTCGACCTCGAAACCGAAGATTTGGGCATCGAAATAGCACGGCCGAGCACCCTTCTCGGCCGAGCTCCCATCCTCCCCTGCTCCACACGCCTCGGTCGAGACAAGGCCACGGCCGAGCTCCACCCATGCCCAACTTCAATTTCGGTGCCATCTTCATAATTTGGCCATTTTTTAGGGACCAACTTGCAAATTGTCCATCCAAACCCTACCCCAACACTATATAAACCCTCTTTCTTGAAATCCAAGACATTCTCCCCCAAATCCACACATAGTTACACATACTTGGAGGTGTTTTGGCCATTTCTCTCTCAATTCTTCATCAAATCAAGGAAGAAAGGATGCAATAGCTCCCAAATTCCATTCTCCACCACATTCTAGACTAAGCTTTCTCTTTCTTTTCCTTTTTATTTAGTTATTTCATTTGGATTTTGTAATTTGATTATGCTAGTTAGTGGCTAAACACTTTGTGGTTCTAAGGCTATGTTTATACTTTGGATGATGCTTATGAATTAATTTCTTGTTTATTTGGTGGTTGTGTTGCTATTTCTATTTGAATGCTTAACTTTCATTGCAAAACATGTTGTCAATGGCCATGATAATATGTTTTATCTATTGTTAATTGAAATTGGATTGAGAAATCTCTTTCGTTAATCGTATTTAAGCATTCGACCCAATATTCTTGTGAGCTCGAGAGAGAGGATCAATTATTGGGAGGGTATTAGATGATCTTAGGAACTTTTTGGGGATTTCTTATGCATGCTTAGTAGAGATGCTAGTTTGTATGATATGTCTCTTGGATTAATTGGATCGAGAGAACTTTTAATTCACCATTTTGTGATCAACCTTATAGTAATCAACATACCACCACTTAATTAAGCCCTTAATCATAAGTTGAATCTTTAGTGTGACATATGCCTTGGAACCCACCCTTTTCTTCTTTGAGTTTTCATCTATTTCACTTTTGTTTTATTGAATTGCATGATAGTTGATCGATTTCATATTTACTCTTTCGTTGTTTATTTGTGACACATTGTTAGACAATCTTAGGAGTAAGTCAACCTTCAAATTATCGATCACGTCTACTTAGAATTCGACTAGCAAACTACCCTTTTACGCTTAACCTTCTCGTGGGATCGACCTCGTGCTTATCACGCTACGATAGACGCCGTACATTTGCGGTTGTTTATTTAGTGTTGCATAACACGTGTATCAATTACCGTATTGATAATAATTGATTTTCGACAAATTTATGTTATTTAGATGGAAATTTTGTGTAACTTGTAAATCTTTGAATTATGTTAATTAAGAACTCACACATATTAATAAAGTACAATTTCAAATATTTAGTCTTTTTTCATATAATGTAAAACTTTAATTTGTTCATTAAAGAGTCGATTGAAAAATGAAAATTGATTTGATGAGTTGTGTCGAAAAAAAGACTTTAAATTATAAAGATTTCAAATTTATTTAAAATAGTTTCTCATTTCTAAAGCCATAATTCTTTTCTTCAATTTTAAAAGATTGATTCATTATAATAGTAAAGAACTCTAGAGCTTTCATTACATAATGAACGAAATCCAATTTTGTTGATTCATAAAGAACCCCAGTGTGTTGGCACGAGGCGCATTGTGGCACCGCGCCTTCTACTATGTTTAGCAGCTACAAATTATCAGAGTTAGATATAGGCGCGTCTTGAACCCGCGCCTCTGCTTAACAAATGATGTGCTAATTAAGTGTGAATGTGATATTGAAATTGTGTCTCAAAGGTAAACAAGTACGATTCCAACTGGAAGAAACAATGGTTCGGGTCCGGACTATTCTTCGAGGGAAGCGAAGTGCAAGAAGTCGACGTCTTCAAAAAGCTCGAAAAGCGCAAAGTTTTAAGTTCTGTCGAAAAGGCTGGTTTGCTCTCCAAAGCAGAGGAATTTGGAATCACTTTAACATCCATAGAGAAGTTGGGACTTTTGTCAAAAGCTGAGGAGCTTGGCCTTTTAAGTTTACTCGAAAAGGTGGCGGACACCTCGCCCGCAGCCTTGGCCTCGGCCTCTCTGCCCGTTCTGGTGGCGGCCTTGCTGACTGTCGTGGTGATCCCGGATGACTCAGCCGCGCTGGTGGCTGCGCAGGCTGTCATTGGTGGGTTGCTGGCAGTTGGGGGTGTGGGGCTGTTTGTTGGGTCCATTGTTTTGGAAGGGTTGCAAGAAGCAGATTAGGAGAATGTGTTTGAACTAATTACTATTGTGAATTTGTAATTTTTTTATAAAGATAGTCTATATATCATACAATCGTTTATCACTCTTGTGCCTTGAGTTTTGATTCGATCATGATGTTTTTATTAAATAAATATGGTACGTTTAATTTGGACGTTAATTCGAACAACTTGGAATGAGATAAGTTTATACTTTCCAAGATGGGATACAAGAAGTCGAATTGTTGTAACCACTAGGCAATCAGATGTGGCTAATCATTTTGGGTCCATGAAACTTGCCTTGGATTTTTTGGATTATGATACAAGTTGGGGCCTGTTTAGTGAGAAGGCATTTGAACAAGGGTGTTGCCCTGGTGAACTAGAATACATCGGACGTAAGATTGTTAAAAAATGCAAAGGACTTCCTCTATCAATTGTTGTGATTGGAGGGCTTCTAGGAAAATCCTCTAGGACTCGAGAACACTGGGAGAATGTGGAAATAGATTTAAGCTCGATTGTTAATACAACAGAGGACAATCAATGCTTCGACATATTGTCTTTGAGTTATAGTCACTTGCCTTCCCACTTAAAACCTTGTTTTCTTTACCTAGGAATATTTCCAGAAGACCACAAGATCCGTGTATCCCGACTTATTCAACTTTGGGTTTCCGAGGGATTTCTTAACCCAAATAAAAATCTGAGTTTGGAAGAGGTTGCTGAAGGATACATAGTGGATCTTGTTGATAGGAATCTTCTTTTAGTTCGTAGTATGAGTCTGAATAGGAAGGTTAAGACTTGTAGCATTCATGATATTCTTAGAGACTTTTGTATAAAGGTAGCTGAGAAGGAGAAGTTTTTCTCTTTACTGAGGGAACATGAGCTTTGATTCCAATGGGCCGAATTATTCATTGCAGGACATCAAGCTCCCGAGTTCTCTCAAGAAGTTGTCTTTAAGCCACTGCCAACTCAATTGGGATGATTTGACAATGATTGGTTCGTTGCCCCGTCTTGAAGTTCTCAAATTGAATTCGCATTCAGTCCATGGACCTGAATGGAATCCTATTGAGGGTGAATTCCTCTGCCTCAAATATCTTCGAATTTGTCAATGTTTTGAATTGGCTCAGTGGAATGCAGATAGCTGTCATTTCCCAGTCCTGGAGAAACTTGAGCTTGTAGAATTACGGCAATTGGATGAGATTCCTTTAGGTATAGGAGACATACCCACCCTTATAGATATTTATTTAGATAACTGCAGTGATTCTGCTGTCATTTCAGCAGCGAATTTACTCAAGGAACAAGAGAGTCTCTCGAGTTCGAGTTAACTTCTGGAATAATGTGATGTGGAGAGAGGAAGTAAGGGCAAAGGTAGAGGACTTCACGAGCCATAATTTTCAATGGTTATAGGATTATCATCTTGGCTAAGTTTGTTTTCTCATTCAGTATTTTCTTATATATGTTTGTAGCCTTGCAGGAGTTGGATGATTTGGTTTGTACAATTTAATTTTGATTTGTGTTGAACATATATATACACCAGGGTTTGTTAATTAGAGACAGAGTACTGCACTCTTCAATTAATAGTATTTTACTTAACAATTGTATAAGATCTAGTAGTCGCTCCTCTACTAAAATGTGATTAATATACAAAACGCAATATTTGCATCAATACACAAAGACAACCGTTAATATTTAAATCTAAAGCCAAGGTCAAGGATTGACATTTCTTATAAAAGTTGATACTATAGTTTTTGTAAAGAAATGTTTATTAGATAGGATAAAAAAATTCATAGCCAAACATAAATTATTTTTAAAAAAAATATAAGGATAAATTTTGATTGAAAATTTATGATGCCTTAAGGTGGTTTAAATTTTGATTGAAAATTTATGATGCCTTAAGGTGGTTTAAATTTTGATTGAAAATATAAGGATAAATTTTTAACAAACAAGTATTCTTATCATTTTTAAAATAGTATGAACTGACTTAGGTGAACTGATTTTGTCGATGTGGATGTCGTCTTTGTTGGACTGCCACATGGGACGAGGTCGCCTACTTAGACGAACTAGGTGGCCGATCAAGTGTTGTACTAGAAATAATTAGAGAAGAAGTAGTTTTGAATTGTTGGGCTGAAGGAGGCCTGCACAATTGCACATATAGGCCTTAATACAAAAAAAGCCGGCCAAGACTATATACCCCTCAAGACTTGTTAAATATACTCCCCCTACATTTATTAATTAAATATACATGTAAAATATCCAATTTACCCTTCTAGTAAAATATTTATAGATAGATACACCTCTTCTAAATTAAAACCCTAACCCTAACTGATGGAGGTGCCGCTCACCTCCGGCCGCCATCACCGGAAATTAAAAAAAAAAAAAAACCTACATTTAAAAAAAATACAATTTTCGACACTAGTTTGTTGACGAAAAACACTTTTGTCGACACTGATTGATTGACGAGAAACATTCTTGTGGGCAACTATTCATTGAAAGAATTTTTAAAAAAAAAATTAAAAATTTTCGACAACTGCTAATCGAAAATATACACTATGGTCGATAATGAGTTGTTGACCATACTTTATATCTTCGATTGAAGGTTGTCGAAAATAAAAAATAAAAAAAGGAAAAAATACAGTAAAAATAGAAAAAAAAATGGAATAAACCTTACCTGTTGCAGCAGACGGCGGCGGCTGGGCGAGTGGAGGCCTTGGAGAGGAGGAGGCAGCGGTTGGGCGAGCGAGGAGAGGGGCGGCTTTGGGAGGAGGAGGAGGCGGCGCTGGGAGAGAGAGGCACCGCCGCCGGAAAACAAAGCAAAAATTAAAAAAAAAACAGAGAGAGAGGAGGAGTTGGAGGAAGGGGACGGCGACGGTTGGACGGCGTAGGGGCAAGCTTTGTTGCAAAGACGGACGACGTAGGGGAAGGCATGGCGGCAGCGGCGCGAGGGAGGAGGAGCGGCGCCGCCGCGTTGTTGCAGAGAGGAGGAAGGCGCGAGGCTGGGCGTCGCGAGGGAGGGGGGGTCTTCGGCTAGGGCGATAGGCGGCGGAGGGCGGCGAACGTCGGCGATGGGCGGCGAACGTCGGTGATAGGCGGCGGCGAGCGGCAGAGAGGAGAAGAGGAAAGGGTGAGAAGGGGGAGGAAGGGAAGAGGTGGAGGAAATTAGGGTTTAAGAAGAGTATATGTATAATGTGTATAAGAGAAAAGGGCAAATTTGATATTTCATGGGGAAGTACATCTAACATAATCAATTTTAAGAGGGGTACATCAACCGGGGGAGTATATTTAACAAGTCTGGAGGGGTATATAGCCAGGGCCAAAAAGACCCAAAACTAAGAGCAAAAAGGCCCAAAAAAACATTTGCAAAAATAATATAAAAAAATGATGGGCGCGGCTATAGGCACCCAAAGATACTATGAGGACACCCACCGAAAAAAATTTGTGTCACAAGGGTGATGCGAAATGACATATTTACCCCTCCTGCACATTTTTAAAAAAAACGCCGGATGAGTACACCCATCCATTCCATTTCACACCCGATTTATCATTTCACACCGGAATCATCCGGATCCCCACCATCACCACCAAAACAATCATCATAAGTTTGATAAAAAAAAAATCTAATATGTTCGAAAATTTCAACAACAAAAATAAAATCTTAATATGTTCGAAAATTTTACCCAAATAAAGTTGAGATGTTCGAGAACCAACTTAATATGTTCGAAAAAAAATTCAAAACAACTTAAATTTGTCCGAAAAAAAAGATCAAACATCTTGTTCGAAATTTTTTCCAAAACAAATACAGATTGTTCGAAAAAAAATTCAAAACAAAGTCAATATGTTCCAAAATTTTACATGAACAAACTTAGGTTGTTCGAAAATTTCTACAAAACAAACAGAAATTGTTCGAAAGAAATTCCCGAACAACATCCAAAAACCCTAATTTTCAATTTACCTGAAGCGGCGGCGGCGAGAGGCACGAACGGAGGGAGGCTGACCGCGAACGACTGCGAGGGGGAGGAACTGTGGGCGCGAACGGTCGCGAAGGGGAGAGGGAAGGGTTGCGGCCGCGAAGGAAAGGGGGAGGAACTGCGGCCGCGAAGGGGAGGGGCGAAAATGGGTGCGGCCGCGAACGGCCGCAAAGGGGAGGGGGAGGAACTGCGGCCGCGAAGGGGATGGGCAAAAATGGGTGCAGTCGCGAACGGCTGCAAAGAGGTGATGCGTAGTGGGCCTCCGCGATGAGGTGGGCAGCGTGGGCGAAGAGGAGAGGTAGGCGGCGCTGCTGCGCCGGGCCGACGTGAAGAGAGGGCCGCGCCGGAGGTGGCGAAAATGGAGGTGGGAGGTGGGTGTCTTGAATTTGAGAAGGAAGAATGACTTTTAGGGCATGTTTGTTTTGGGATTATGTAGGATGTGGGAGATGGGGATGGAGAAATCCTAGATGGTGAAATCTTGATGAATAGTGATTGTGTGTGTTTGTTTTGGGATGTTGAGTAGGATATGATGTAACTTTATGTCAAATCAATTATGTAAAAATGAGTAATGTTATATTATTATATTAATTGTTGAATAGTGATTGTGTGTGTTTGTTTTGGGATGTTGAATAGAATAGGATATAACTTTATGTCAAGTCAATTATGTAAAAATGAGTGATGTTATATTATTATATTAATTGTTTGAGAAGTATAGTAATAATTGAAAAATTTGAGTAATTATTAGATGATTAAATTATTATAAAATGAATTAAAATTATACGAGGGTGCAAATAAAATAATATAAATAAATTTACGTTAAACATATAATTAATTTTGGACTTCTACGTATACGTGGATTTAGATTTTTTGTCTGCAATTTCATGCTAAAAAGTATATATACAAAAGTGTGTAATTGAGTCATAAAAGTGTGAATTATACAACTCAATAATCTTATTCATCCAATCATAATTAGGGGTATAAATGAGTCGAGCCAACTCGCGAGCTACTCGTGCTCGACTCGGAAAAAGATCGAAATTGACTTGAAGTTAATCGAGTCGAGTTTCGAGCTACTCGAGTAGCTACAGAGTTTGAGTTCGAGCTCATAAATACTCGGCTCGAAAGGGTCGCGAGCCTAATCGAGCTTGAACAATATTTACTATTTTTCCATTAATATATAATTTATATTTATATACAAATAATCGAGCCCGAATTTATTTTTAATTTTTTTTATTATTATTAATTAATTTTGAATATTATATAGGTACCGAGTCGAATCGATTCGAGCTCAATCATGAAATTTTAGGCTCGGTAGAGTCGAGTTTAAAATTTATTCGATTGAGTGCGAGTTTGAAATTTATTATGAGGTAAGAGAAAAATAGAAAATGATGTTAGGTGTGATTTTCAATAAAGTAATATATTGATAAGATGTATTAGTAGGATATATAAATATTTTTAGGGGTAGATGTGGTTGGATGGTGAAATCCGGATGTTAAATCCCGAACTAGAACAAAACGGGGGATGTTACGTCCCACGTCTGGACGGGTGAGTCCCAAAACAAACATGCCCTTAGGGTTTTAAATGAGAGGCTGCTGCGCCGGGCCGACGTGAAGAGAGGGTCGCGCCGGAGGTCGCGAAAATGGAGGTGGGAGGTGGGTGTCTTGAATTTGAGAAGGAATAATGACTTTTAGGGTTTTAATTGAGAGGAGGGTAATTTTGGGATTTCTACGTGGGTGTGCTCATCCATTTTGTGTGTGTCCTCATCGCGTGGGTGTACTCATAGGATCTGGGTGTGCCTTTAGCCGCGCCCAAAAATGATTAGAGAAGAAGTAGTTTTAAATTGTTGGGCTGAAGGAGGCCTGCATCCCCTCATATATAGGCCTATACGAAAAAGGCCCAAAACTAAGAGCAAAGAGGCCCTAAAAATATTTGCAAAAATAATTTTAAAAAATGGAGATGCGGGGTATCGATCCCCGTACCCCTCGCATGCTAAGCGAGCGCTCTACCATCTGAGCTACATCCCCTTTGTGTGTTGAAGTAGCATTTGTTAGAAATATATAGGAAATAATTGTAAGAATTGGAGAGCCAAATTGCTGAATCACAAGAAACTAGATCATAATAAGATCACCTGTTTCAATTTTAATATATCACATTTTATTTCACTCCATTGGATGATTGACATTTGTTATATTAAAAAATAAGCAATGTCCTATAATATTAAAAACGACACATGTTAAAAATCCAGTAAAATGAAATATCAGTGAAACAAAAAAAATGAAATAGAAAAACCGCTTTGATCAATCAAACTCTAGGCTGGGGGAGTCCTAAAACAAAATAAAGAGATAAGAGGTTCACAATTATAACCTTGTAAATTTATTATTTATTCCAAAGAACTAAATTAAATAATAGATTCATTTTATAACTAAATTTGAATTACTCCACTTTGACTATACTCTCTTGAATTATGACTTCTTTTTTAACAATTTTTTTGTATATAATTGAATTTTAGGTGATGTTTTAGATATAATCTTAATTACTCAATATAATTTTTAACGCGTCAAATTAGAATTAAGTTAAAATTATATGCACACAATTGCATAAAAAAAACTCGTTTTTTATGCACCAGCCAGGAAACGAATACTTGTGTTACTGGCTTAATGCTTTAGTTAGAGCTATTGGCTCAGCTTTAACTGTAGCGATATTTTATTAATAAATCTCAACTGAAATTGATTTGCCGGATTTCATTGCAGAATTTAGGCTTCTGTCGCCTGCACATTTACTTTCAATATTGATGCAGCAGGATTGTGTTTGTAAGGACTAATAAATATAAAAATTAAAATAAAACGTATCACCTCTTCAAATAAAATAAAGGTTTAAGGTTAACTTTCATAAAGTCAACAGATTAACTTAATTACATCATAATATTCAAATAATACTTTAATACAAGTATATTAACATTTTCTTAGTGTTTTAATAAAGACTTGTGTAATATCGTTTTACGGAATAAGCTAATGAGATGAAGCTCAATTTTAATTAATCAATATTATTAAAGAAAAATGTGTTTGATTTGTTTAGATTTTATGGGCGTGAAATATAAAGGGTTGGTCTGCTATGGATTCGAGTGCATGTTATGCACCCTAGTCCATGCTGCACTTTTCAATTTTACTGACTTACACGTTTTGGTAAATGGTGTTGCACTTTTTAATTATTAAACTGTATAATAATATTTTTAGTAATAATTGAAAAGTGCAACACCATTTACCAAAAAGTGTAAGTCAGTAAAACTGAAAAGTGCAACATGGACTAGGGTGCATAACATGCACTCGAGTGCATACTAGACTTTACCAAATATAAATTGTCTCACTCACATAATAAGGTTCGGTCTTACAGAAGACCATCTCATTTACCTTTATACTCCGTATTGTTCATATTTTTAGTTATGGCTTAATAGTTACTCCCTCCGTCCCGATATAAGATTCCCCTTTCATTTGGTTGTTTTGATTAAGAAATATGATTAAATAATAGATGTAGTAAAGTGATGTGATGGTGAGAGAGAAAATAATAGATGAGTGTGAGATGAAGTATGATAAAATAATAGATAAAGTGTAAGTGATGTGATTGAGAAAGAGAAAATCATATGCCAAAAATGGAAAAATATGAAATGGAAAACTTATTGTGGGACATCCATAAAAGAAAAGTGGGAAATTTATAGGGGAACGGAGGGAGTACATTTTTTAATAATTAATGTCAATTTTAGTAACCATTCTATTATGTTAGTTCTCAAATAAATTATGTTAGTTCTCAAATAAATGTCAAATACAAAAGATAAGAAGTTTGTGAAGAGAACTTAAGAGCTCTCTTGTATATTAAGGAGGGTGTATTCAATTGAGATTCTATTGAATTTTTTTGGATTTTAAAAAGTACGTGGATTTATAAAATTCATAGAGTAGTTTGACTGACTTTTTTTATTGATTTACATGGATTTTTATAGACTTGACAGGATTGTGAAATATATTTTTTTATTGATTTACATAGATTTTCATAAACTCCGATATTGATGCAAAGAGTTAATTTTAAAAAAAAATTAAATTAATATTATATATATATTATATAAAATATTTTACCAATAAAAAATATATATATATAAAATTTATTTTACCAATAATATATATATAAATAGTATATATTTTACCAATAAAAAAAATAAAAAAAATATATATATATAAAAAGTTTATATATTAATTAGGGGCGGGGCGGACATAAGATCCAAACCCGACTCATACTCAATACAGGGCGAATCTGACCTGATCCAAATCTCGCGGGTGGTGTGTGTACCAGCGGGTCAGGTCAATATTGTCATTCCTCCTTCTGATCTTGAGTTTTCAAAGTTCTCTGAGAGAATCCGTTGAAATCTCTTGTTTAGAAGAGATTTGGAATAGTGCAATTTATTTATATTTTTTTAGGAGAATCCAACAAAATCCATAGAGTATTAAAATCCATAGACTGTTGAATACCTAAAGATTTTTAAAGAGTTTTTAAAATCCGAATTGAATACCTCAAAATTTTGAAAGACTTTTTAAAATCCGAATTGAATACCCCCAAACTTTAAAAGTCCAAAAAAATCATATAGAATCCGCAACCAATACACCCCCCTAAATGTTAATGGGGGACCAACCCTCATAAATGAGATTATGTTTTTTTTTTTTTTTTTTTTTATATAGTGTTACAATATGTACATTGAGTCAGTTGACCGATCTCAATCTTTCATTTTAGAGTTTCGATTGCAACCTTACATGTGTCTTAGGACTAAAAAAAAATTAGAATTTCTGAACCGAATGATTTTTTAGTTATATTGATTGCAACCTTACATGTGTCTATTGCCGCTTGATGTAGCAATCCACATCTTTGTATTCCATAACATGTAATGATCTACCCCAAAATTTAAACTTAATGGTCCGTAAATGGGTTGAATACCCCTTGTACTCAAATCTAATTCAAATTTGATTTTTACTGTTAAAAAATAAAATAAAATTACACTTGCAAATAGAAATACATTGAAGGAATGCAACTATGCAAATACATTATGGAGGGAGGTGTACAATTGGATTAATGTCAACATTGTGCCTCACAATACCATCATGATTCATTCTCTACAACACGTTGTGGCCATGGGTAATAGAAAGGAGAAGAAGTCGGTTATGTCAAGTATATGGACGTGCGTCATTTGGGAGATCTGAAACAATAGAAACGAACTAAGATTTAAAGGAGTGAAACAAGATACAAAGAAAGCAATGAAAAAAAATAAAGACAAGTGTGTGAAATTGACTTGGAGGAAAAAATGCATTAGTTCCCAACTCATGTACCATTGATTAATCAATTTTTTCTATTATAAATCTATCATAGTCTATAGTGTATACGTGTACATATACGGGTTGAGTGCCCTAAACACTCGTGGTTAATGAAATTCTCTTTCTCCCGTTTTAAAAAAAATATACATTGTTGGATAATTAGTGTATATTAAATGCAAAAATCTCTTAAATTGACAAAGATGTGCTTTTATTATTTTCACTTTAAATTGATAAAATTCAGAGAGAAGACTATTTATAGTAAATGCCCCTATCACAATTTTGTAACCACCGTGAAAATGACGTCACCACATTAAACATGCTGAGTGTAGAACACATAACATTGTGTTGACCACTCCTACCAATTGGCCAATTTGATAATTCTTTAATGTTACTATTTCACAAGTTGTGTACTTTTCCAAATTAAAAATTTGATAAACAGTGTATGCATCACACGAAATATAGTTAAAAACTCAGGACTTGAATTTAAAACTCTCATACATTAATGGAGTAAAAAAGTAACAAAATTATTGTCATAAAAAGACAAGGAAAAGGCAGACACTTGCAGCCATCAAACACCCTTTCGACCTTTCAAAGAGTCTCCAATGGCCTTTCTCTCTCTCTCAAACGGCCTCCCTCTCTCTCCTCCATCATTTTTTAATCCCTCTTGTCCAAAGCCCACAAATTCCCAGATATTTATTAAGGTTTTTTTGTCTCGACAACATCGAATCAAAATTAACCAATGATGGGTCTGCAAATCCATGCGCGCTGTGAACAGTTCTTGTTGCCGCAAACTCATCTGCCATCGCTGTATCTTTTGTCTTCCCGCAATTCAGTCACTGGAGAATGCAGATTGAGCAATGAAAAAAGGGTTCTTGGGAAAGCCAAGAATTTGAGAAAAAGGGAGGCTTTTGTAGTGGCAGCATCAAGTAATGTTAGTGCACCATTATGGCAGAATTGGGTGCCTGAAAAGACCTCTAAAGCGCCTTCCATCAGTGACGTTTTTTGGCCTTCTGCTGGTTAGTCCTGTTTTTACTTATTGTGTTCATATATAAGATCCCTAATCTGTCAATTTTAATGATAGGTTGTTAAACTGTTTTTATTTCGAAAAAAATGTTGAAATTTTACTTCAGGAGATCTCCCATAACATGTGTTTTGTGAAAAAAAAAATGATAAAGAAGAGTTTGGAGAATTATTGAAACAAAAAGTTGATAAAAATATGATCTTTAGATGCATTGTGTCTTAGTTTATTCAATGACATTTATGGAGTTTTGGGTTTGGACCATAATTCTTGCAATTTTACATTGCAATTGTATCAGGGGCTTTTGCTGCAATGGCTTTATTGGGAAAGATTGATCAAATTTTGGCACCTAAAGGCATTTCTATGACAATTGCACCTTTGGGGGCGGTTTGTGCCGTTCTCTTCACCACACCAGCTTCTCCTGGTGCCAGGGTAGGTAGCTTCTTACTCCTTTTTCGTATATTCGAATGTTTATTTTCGAAGCAATGTTGATCTTGATAACAGTCTCACCTTATCTATAACACAGCTTAATCTTGAAAACTTTGCATTCTCATGGTTCTTATTACAATTCCCATTAAAGAATTTTGACAAAGCGCCCTCGTAGTTTCGTAATCACAACAATCAAAGTATACGCATCCTGAGGGTTCAACAAACTAAAGCATGAAAATTGGGAAATAGAGAATGTCAAATTAGTTGTTGTGCCAAGGAAGCTCGCGATTCATAGAGTCATGACGGAACAGATTGAGTTCATCTTAGATCATGTGTTTTCAGTATGTTTGATAAGTGATCAGTCCAGAATCCGATATGGTGTTTTATTTTATTCAGTAAAGTCCCTTAGTTTTTTGTTCCTATCGTCTTCGCTCTATCAGGTTGTCACAAGGACAAGATATAGATACTATGCTCGTAGTGCATTTTATGAACATCAATTTTGAATAACTTCTCCTAAGTGACAAATAACCATGCATATATATAGCCTTATTTCTATCTCTCTTAATCAAAATTTGTGCAAGATTCAATCTTTTCTATAAAACCTTACAAACTGTGTTCATTGTTACTAAGTAATTTCTTGAATCTAATCAGGATATTGTTTATCTTATTGCAACATTGTTTGGTTTTGCAGAAATACAATATGTTTATGGCTCAGATTGGGTGTGCAGCAATAGGCGTTTTGTCATTCTCAATATTCGGTCCAGGTTGGCTAGCTAGAAGCACTGCCCTTTCTGCTGCTATCGCCTTCATGGTTTTTACCCGCTCTGTTCATCCACCAGGCAATTACTTCGTTTTCGTACTGATGAATCTCTTTTTATGCTTTTCAACTGAAAATTAATGTTGATTCCTTAAAACAATTGCAGCTGCAAGCTTACCGTTACTATTTATCGATGGAGTTAAGCTGCACCAGTTGAATTTTTGGTATGCTTTGTTCCCTGGTGCTGCTGCATGCATTTTCCTCTGTTTGATTGTAAGTTTCCCTCTTAATGAAAATGAGATTATGTTAACAATGCGCGTGGTGTGTTTTGCTGACTGATTAAGATCTGATCTTCGATTGTGTGTGCAGCAAGAGATGGTGAGTTACTTGAAGGAAAACCTGAAATTCTAACTGGATTTGCACATTGTATCTATAGAAGCTGTACAATTTGTAAAGGCATTCTTGTGCTTAGGAAAGGTGAAGAATGTTCATATTCTGGGAATGCAATCATCAATTCTTTGATTGCATTTATGCTCAAAATGTATAATGCAATACCTGTATATTATACAAATAATTATACTTCGTCCAATATTAGTATGTCATTTTGGTTGAACACGAGTTTTAAGAAATAATGATGATTTATGTAAAAAGTAGATAGGTTGGAGTAGTGTTGACTAACGGTTCGGAACCGGCAGTTCTTGGTTCCAGAATAATGAAAAGGAACCGAACCCAGCATGTGTGTTACACGGTTACAGTTTCAGTTGATTTTGAAACTGTCGGTCTGACCAGTTATTTTTTATTTAAAAAATAATACAATTTGTACAATAAATCGGCAGTTCCGGCTGGTTCCAAATTCAGCGACTCTTTAATCTCGGCCCTCCATCTCGCAACGGTTCTTTTTAAATCAAATCCTAGTCGTTTAAAATTTTAAATATATATATACACGGAACCACTAATTCGAATTGGGGGACCGACAGTTCGGTTCGGGTTTTTGAAAAAGAGGAACTGAATCATACGTTACATGATTTTAGTTTTGGTTTTGCCACAATTCCGGTTCTGCTGGTTCCAGTAGGAATCGATGGTTCGGAACTAGTTGGACAAGTTTAGATTGGAGGGTATTATGTGCCTACGTGGTATTGTAGGGTTCATTTATGAATAAAGTGAATGACTATTTAATTAAAAAAAAAAATAGTTGAAGAGTGAAAAAATACATACATATTATGATATTAATATTGGAAGGAGAATGATTCTTAGTTTTTCTTTGAAATTGGAGTATTAGTTTACTCTTAGCTACAAAATTCTAAGATTCTTTCTCAACACAAGCAAAAACAATCGACCACAAATACAATTCCAGCAGAGAAAGCAATTCACAAATATATAACGAGAATAATAAAACAGAGCACGCAGGATTTAAGTGGTTCGATCGATGTGATCTACATCCACTGGACACACGACTTCAATTTGATTAATAAAGAGATGTTTACAAAACACTCAGCACTCGGAAAGGGATTTCTCCTCACTTCGCTCGTGAACTCTCTACTCTCAAAATAAATGCTCGTAAGCGTCAAAGATTACAATTGCAAGTAATGGGGTATTTATAGATGCCAATGGTGATTGCAGCGTGTGTTGAAAGCGTTATCCTTGCCACGTGGATTCTGTTACAACCCCCTAACAAACTCACACTTCAAGCGTGACTCAATCTAAATTTACCTTCTTGACCTTCACTTGTTTTCGCAATCAGACGACACCATCAGAAGTTTGACCAGAAGACCTCCCTCTTCTTGTTCTACTTTTCTGAGGTCCAACACTTAGCCAAAAATTAACTCTGCAAACTGAACTCGTCTGATCTGATCCGACCTGTCTAGTCTTCTCATCTCATCTGATTCTAAGCAACACCATCTCATCTGATTTGGACTCCTCCACCTCATCTGATCTGGTTTGAGTTAACTTGTCTGACTCTACCAGCTGATACGCCCAACAGCTGAGTCTCCCAGAAGACTTCTATCAGCTAAGTACCTCATCTGATCCGCCCAACATACGAGTACTTTAGCAGACTAGAATCTACATGATCTTACCAGACGAGTTGAACTCATCTGATCTTAGAGATTTGAGATAAATCTCACACTTAAAACTGTTAAAACTACAAAAATAGGGTGAATTTCCCCCCTCCCCTCCCTTTTTTTTTCTTTTGAATTAAGGAAGACTTAACTTTTATTATTGCATAAACAATGAGTAAAGGGAGTTCAACCACATAAGCCGCGGATCTACCCAAATGTAAACATTATTGTGGAATCGAGAGTACCTCGCCATATTATGTGGCGGATCTACCCAAGTGTAAACATTAGTGTGGAATCGAGAATACCTCGCCATATTGTGTGCAATCATATTTACACTCCCTCGAACAAACGAAATCAATATATAAAAAAACGAATTTCCGTTTTTCCCTTTAACTTGCTTCAATTGTATCATTTCCCAATTTCTCTCTCCACTGAATGTTCTATCTCCTCTCTTCCTCACTATTATAAAAAAAACGTCTCTCATGAAAACCCATTCCCCTCTTCTTTGTATGTGAATTCAATTTTTCTTTGGTGTTGGTGAAAGCTAAAACCGATTAAGAGGACGAGAGATAAAATAAAGTTGTTGATGGCGGAGCTGAAACAGCCATTGAAGCTCTGAAAAAGAAGGGGTCTTGTGTTTGGGGTTCCATTGAAGCTCTATTCCGTGCTACTGAATTTAGGAAACATACTTGAGCCCCGATAATGATACAAGACGGACGAAACCCAAGATTGGCGACGGAATTTTTTTAGCTTTCAAGAGTCTCACAAAACATCCAAATGATGGGATTTGAGATTTATATCGAGAATTTACATTGGATCACCTCTGCAGCCCAATGCAATGTGTGTTGTATTTTGATCTTCATTAATGACGCAATGTATAAGAACGTGTGACTACATATATATATATATGAACAAATTGTATCAATTGAACGATGTAACTCAATTGCACAAATTGTATCACACAATGTATCATGCAATTGGATGCACACAAGTGTGACTATATATATATATATATATATATATATATATATATATATTTATATATATATATATACTTTGCTCAAAGCCTCGCTAAAATCAAGAAATTTTACTACTCATTCCCATAATTTGAAACTAAGAACACAGCAAAAAATACCAACACACTAACACCAAACCTCAATTTTCTTGACTAGCTAAGTTGAGGTTCAATGGTGTGTCAGAATATCACCAAATTAAGCTGTATACAACACTAATTACATTCAAACCATTGCACAACATGGCCTTAATAGTATGATTGGAGTCCATAAATAGTTGGGCATTTATTACTAATGCACAAGAAAAATGAAAAAAAAAAAAAAAAAGACGCGAAAATCATACCAACAGAGCTCAAGAGGACCAGAAACCGAAGCCATGATCTTCGACAGGAAATCCATAGTAAAAGGAACTCATAGGCATGTGACAATGAGCAATTTCGTTCTTAGAAAAGATGCAATCGGGCAACAATAACTCCTCAATCAAGTTATCTTCTCCATTCTGAGATAAATCTGACTGATCTGGTTCAAATACACGTGATGAATTGCCCGATTCTAAGACAGAGGAGTGAATCCCGTCTGTCAACCTTGGACTGTCCACATTGGTTACATCGCTCTTTACTGAGGTATTTTCATCATTCTTGAATGACATTGATGACACTTTGGATTCTTCATCTTCATTAACCAATCGAGGAATGGCTTCTTCTGCCATTGCTTCGGGCACTTCTTTCTCTGTATCTCTAGCAATCCCATTGCATTTCAGATGAAAAACCTGGTTATAAATAGTGAAATCGCATGAGAAAGTCGGAACTTCAGCACTTTAAAAATAGATTTACATATAAAATCACTTGAGATATCACCTCTAATTTTAGTCTCTCATTCTCTTTGAGAAGGTTCTCATGGTTGACTTTCAAGCTCTTATAGCTTGCGTGCAATGTGTCATAATCTGTTTCAATCTGCCTTGTCTTCCAACGAGCCCGACGGTTTTGGAACCATACAGCAATTTGTCGAGGCTCCAGTCCAAGCTCCTTAGCAAGCTGTGTCTTCCTTTCAGGTTCGAGCTTATTATCTGCCTCGAAACTCCTCTCAAGAAACTGGACTTGCTTCCCAGTAAGGCGCTTCTTTTTTTCTGGTTGACCAAAATACTCTTCCAAGTATTCATCTCCAATCTCTTCTTGATCAAAACATTGAAAAATCGAGTCTGCTGGTCTTTTCACTCCACCAACAGACCCAAACTTGAGCATCGATGTTGAACCTTTAACTGATACAAGACAATAACAGAACAAGGGAACAATTTATTTCTGAGGTATCGAAAAACTCTGCTCGTTTCTGGAATCAGATAAACAGATCTTTAAGCCATTGAATTGAGTCAACTTACTATCCAATTTCACACAGGGTCATCTAAGTTCGCCTCATATACGTGTACAAAATGATATATTGATTTCGTTGAAATAGAAGATGAAACACAGTTTGTAATAAAGACATCAAGTTACATCCAAAAAATCACTATCAAGCTATTCATCCCAAAAACGCCCAAAATTGAATCAACCCCCCATCCAACCCTAAAAACCAAAGAAAAAGGAAAAACTATGTTTGTTTTAGGGATTCAAGCGTCTAGACGTGGGACGTTCTCCAAATTTCACCATTCAATTACATCTACCCCTAAAAATACCCACAAATCCCCTATTGATTTGACATAAATTACGTTTTATACTACTCAAAATCTCAAAACAAACGCACACCATCACTATTCATCACGATTTCCCTGTCAGGATATCCATGATCCTACTAAATCCCAAAACAAACATAAGAATTTCCATATACAAAAGACCATAAAATTGAAGCCATGGATACTACTCGAAGACCTAATTACACACTAGGAAACCAAATCATAATCGTAAATGCACAAACCAAAATCAAAAGTCAACGCATCGCAGATACGTATATAATTTAATTACAGATGGGATGTCACATACCAGAAGCTGATTTTGAAGTAGCGTACGCAACCAGATGATCAAGATTCCGATCCCGATCATGTAAAGCAAACTTGAATTTCTGCGTTTGATCCATATCCAAGATTTTCACCCCGCGCAGTAAAATTAAACTAACTAATTCGTTTTCCCTCGGAAGATTTTACTTAAAAACAAACACCCTTTACCTCAATCTCCTCCTTCCAGGGCTATCTAGATGACTAAAATGTATAAATTTTATGGCGGAAGAAGCTGGTTATGATGATTTCGGTGATATGGGAAGTATGGGAACAGCGGCTGCTAATCGCACCCATCATTTCTCTACACTTGTGCAGTGGCAAACGAAAAATGGAACAAGAAAATTAGGGCGTGTTCTTCTGGAGGCATACAATGGAATTCGATTGCACAAAATGAGAAGAAACCCTGTTGGGAGAGCAAAAAGTCGCCGACTGTTTGGAAGAGAAAGTTTCTTGATTATTTGTTTAGAAAATTGAGGGTTGAAATTGGGAATAATTGGGTGTCTTTATGGGGCTGGGTCGGCGGTGGAGGGGTGTGACTCTGAGTGTGACAGAGGCTTCAAAATCTTACCGTCCGCGTACAAGTTTTATTATCCACTTGTTTTACTAATTTTATAATAAAAATAACTAGTATCCTTTTATTTATTAAAGAATGAATATTTAGTTTGGATTTACTATTTCGAGCTATGTGTGACGAATTAAATTGATTTTTTTTTATCTTCATTGAATGTTTATTTTCATTATAATTTTCATTCAATTATTTTGAACAAAATGTCTCCACTCTATTTAATATTTACACTTTTCTTTTTAGTATGGGTCATATTATAAAGTTTACATTTTTTATTTGGTAAAATTTACTATCTCTCTACATTTTCTCTTTTCTTTTTCTTCTTTCTCTGCCTTTTTTTATTTACTACATCTCCTTCTACATTTTTCTTATTCTTGCATCTTTCTACCATAATTACCCACTAAACATTTACTACGTACTTTATTTTTTTTAAATGACGGGATTACTCTTTTTTTAGAGAATTATTTTAAATTAAATATTAAAAATAAAGTTCTATAAGAAAATCTATCAAACAATGAAAATTCTCAAAATAACCTAGAGTTTTCGTGAATTATGAGCCAAAGCATTGACATTTTTTTTGTCAAAGTTAACAAAAAAACGTAGGGCTATTGAAAAGAGTCGACCTACAAGCACTCACATAGTCGATAGTCTTCGATCCAAACACAAAAGACAGTCAGACGGGTGCTTTCCTCCGACAAGGTTCTACGTTAAAGAAGAGAGTCGTCAGCAAATAACAAATGTGGCACACTTGATCCCCCTCTCTACCCACTTACTTGTTGCAGAGAGTTCCGAAATCAAATTAACTTAAGACCTGGTAACTTATTCGGGTGCATTAGTTTAAGCGCTACTTAGAAACCTCATTTTGTTTGGGGTCTACTGGCTCCAAAAAAAGAGTCATCAAATTAACTCTTGCCTGCCGAAGTCGTGAATAGGCAAGTAAAATAGATATGACATCATCATCCATCAACTTAGTGATTTTATTCCTATGTTTACGGGTTGTATTGATCAAGAACTTGGTGCATGTTCATGTCTCCTCCATGGTCGTGCCAGAACACTATTTGTACAACCAAGCTATTTTATACATCTATACTTACAAAATAGTAATTTATTAGTTAATTATTTGTACGATCAATACAATTATAAATTGGGTGTATCTTACTAATTAAAAAGACACACCTAAGCAAGCCCAGTCCACATAGCATATGCTTGGTTCAAAAGAAAAAGAGAAAAAAAAGTGTAGGCAACAAAAGCAAAATTCGTAGATGTTTAATTATACATCGATCATGCACATCAACTTCGATAGTCTATTTGAACATCATATCTTAAGCTTGTACAAAGAAAGACAAAGACGTACCCAATATTTAAAATATCAATGGTGGAGATCGATGTTGAAATTAATCTCTACTTCAGTGGAACTCACAACGATTACCACTTTACCTCCATTATTCTCATTTTTAGTATCACTTTAACCCTTTATATTTTTAGTTGTATGATTTTTTTTTTCCAATAAATTATTATTTGTATTAGTAAATTAATATTAATGAATTAATTAATTCCCCCACCTCTTTATAAAGTTTAAACTTTTTTATGAGACAAAACTCTTTCATGATATCAGATGTTCAAACAAATGCATGTCCTGGGTTCGACATATTATGAGTCTAGCTCTATGACAAATTCACCACTCTAGTACACATGCGTCCACTATTTTTATGTCCCTTTAATTGTCGGCCTTTTTTTTAAAAAATTTATCCCCAACCCCTCCCTTGTTTGCAATGGGTGACTCGAAACTTATCATCACACTAATATAGATATTGCCATTTTATTGGCGATGTAACCACTTATATTAGTGATATTGGCGATGTAACCACTTGAACTATCTTACATTGTGATAATTGTCCTCTTTCTTTTGCATTCTCTTTTCTTATATTTTATTTTTTCTTCAAGAACATTCATCAATAACGAAGGAACTGGAAATTGAACGAAAATTGATTTTAAGTAGGAAAATAATGAGTGGGTGAGAAATTAATTGATCATACGAGTATATTGAAATTTGAGAATACAGGTGTATACATGGGTGTATTTTATAGGGATAAAAAAATAAAAATAATAAAGGCATAAGGGCTTATTTGATAGAGTAGGTGATAATTGATGTCTTAAATGCAAACTTTGGCTTTTGTATTCTAGAAATTCAAGAGTTGACCTTGAGGATAAGATAACTGAGACAAGCACACATTACTATATTGATATAGTTACATCGATTTTGAAATGCTAATACAAATAAATTTGTAATATATTTTTTAAAAAAAAAGGAAATGTGTTATATAATTATTGGTTTTGCAATCTGAATTCACTTTTGATTACATATAGACAGTGAAAGACATTTTCAAGCGTGTGAGTATGCACAATGTCGTCATGGGTATTTTTAAGTCATCGAGTTACTTCAATTAAAAAAAATATATATCATACACAAATTTCATCTTGATAGTCTGACTAATTTTTTTATTTTTTTTTTAGGAAATCTAATGAATACATCTTAATAATTAAGTCATGATTCGTCTTATTTATAAAATTATCTCATACAAAATTTTTTTGACATCTGAAAATAAATAACTGAAATTGATAAAGAACTCGAATAAAGATGTTCATTTAACTTCTTAAACTTAAACACTTCACTTATCATTGTACAACAAAGAGTAAAAATTGACGAGATATCTCCCGAATACTTTGTTAATATAAAGTTTTAGTGTTTTCATATTGCTTAAAATATTATGAAACAACTAAGTCAATGGATCTATTTTTGTTGATAGTTCTAGCTAGTTACTACCTAACTTGAACGTGTGCGTCACCATCTATAAAATTCAACAATTTGATAAATTCAGCAAATCTACGTATTTTTATATTCTAATTTTGTCTCAATTTCTTGCTAACTCTTCTTATTTTATTTTAGAACTTAGGCTCTTGTATTTTAATTGAAATATAAATAGTTAGTAGAATTGACCTCAATTGAATATTAATTATAACTATCAGAATCGGTATCTGACATTCTATTTTTGTTCTTGAATTTCCTTCAAAATCAACGAAATGGATCCAACAGAACTAGTAATGTGCTTTGTGTCCAAAAGATGGAGAAATCTATTACTTGTAATAGATTCAACAATCGGTAAAAAACACAAGTTTAGTAGTTATCACATTTAAACAAAAAAATACCAATTTTTTTATTTATTTTAATTGATAAAAACTTGTATTCAAATGTATAAACATGTTCTCATTACATATAATGCACGATCCGTGAGCTTATAATAACACTACGTGAATCATATTTTACAACTACATTATAATGTGTAGATTTCTAAAGTGGAGATTCATGTTATGCAAAAAAAAAAATTGGTCGAAAATATTTTGGACTCGAACTAAACATATTGCATTGTTGGGAGAATTAAAGGCGTTGGCTATATACCCCTCCAGCTCTGTTAAGTATACTCCCCCATCTAATATATTAATTTAATAATAACATTAAATACATATTTTGCCCCTCTAGTAATTTTAGGCAGATAGATACACCCCCTATTTCCTATTACATGATTCCTACTGTTTGTAATCTTTTGCATACTACAAAGATTATCAAAAAAAAACACAACTCCCAAATTCTCTCCCAAAAAAAAAATCACTATGGTTATGCTAGTAAACTAGCCAAAAACGGTTTCAAAATACAATCAGTTGTTAAGGAGCATAATGGTTCAAAAACGTGAAGGAAGCTATAAATACGTGAGTTCTTTCTTCTTATGTTTTATTTTTGTTTAAGTTTTGAAATGTGGGCATAAAAATCTAGGGTTTAGGGTTTTTTGTTATTATTTTTAGCTTCTTGCATGGTTTTTGGTATTTTATGACGTAAACTGAGTTAAAAATGGTGTGTGGTTATTTTCGAGCGTTTGGGCATGACGTTTTTTTCGTTCAGTATTTTCGACCCTGGTTGGTCGACGGAAACAGGTATGGTCGACATGACGATGTCGATGGGGTTATGTTTTGTCGACCAACCTGTGCTGAAAGTTTATTTACACATATAATCATATCGTGCAATTTTCATCAAAGGTTTGTCGACCAAAACGTGTTCCATCGATACTGTAGTATCGACCATAACGTATTTCATCGACAATGTGGTGTCGACCGTAACCTATTTGGTCAATGACACCCTCTCGAAAAAAGTGAGTAACCGTTTCTTTTTTCCAGAATTTGTCGGACGATTCAAACAACGATCCGGAATATGTTGAGGAAACAAATGTATTCAATGATGATACTTTTGTTGAGGAAACCGAGGATTTCATGTATGGTGAAGAAAATCAAGGTGAAGAGGCTCCGGGTAATGAAATTGTGATGGACTATACGGACGTCTTCACAAATGGAAATTATTTTATAAGAGAACCTTGCTGAAACTACTGCAAGATTCAAGATCCTGGGAAAACTATGTCATTTTTATTGTTTGGTCATTGCCTTTTAGCCTGAATCTGATCTGTATGACAACATTTTTGAAAGAATGAATCATAAGCTCGTTCATGAGTTCGATATAATAAGTGGAATATGTGCATTGAAGATCTTGTACTAACTCTAAATCTATATCCAACAAACAAGAAAAACAATAGTACTAACAAAAATTATGGTTAAGTGAAAGAGAAAAAAAATATTCAGAATCTGTAAATCTCTAATTTATGAACCTCCACGCCAATACCCCCAGTTGCTCATTCCGCATTCTGAAAGGAACTTCTGGTATTCGCCTTCAAGTTTGTTATAATCGCGAGATATATCTTCAAACTGTAATCTTTCAGAGTCCTCCAACGAAGACTGTAACAAAGTTCCAACACAACAAAGACATCTAATATTTGCATACATAAAACGAATTTGACAACAAAGAAATGAATAGAAACTGATAAAAGTTAAAGAATTCATCGAACGATTGCAGTTTGCACTTACATCAGAATCTGGTTCAGATTCAGCATCAAGTGGCTCTGGATCCCGTAAATCACTAAGAGCGGTTCTCCATTTTACACCCTTAGACTTATGATGCTGCAGTTTTGATTTTTTTGCAGCTTGATTCAACTTTCTTGCAACTGTATTTTAAAAAGCGCCCATTATGCATCCAATGCAAAAGACGAACAGAGGAACCAGAAGTAGAAGAGAACCAGTGGTCTTAGCCTGAGGTTGGAACTAGGCTTTTGAGAAAAAAAACCAATGAACATATTAACTAGGTAAAGACATAGATTCAAAAAGCTTACAAGTGGTAAATGATGAGATAATGGTATAGTGAAGATCTGACTCCATTGTCTACCATTAAAATCCAACTTGGGAGATTCATTAGGCAACTGATGTTCATTCGATTTATCTCCCTCAAAGTGGCACTGGCAAGTAGGATATAAACGAAATCAGCACAAGCGAATGGGTATGGTAAGGTCCATTGAAAACTACACCGAAGAAGATTTAAGCACAACATTCTAGAAACCAAGCTGCAAGAGCATTGGAGTTTGTCAAACTTGGCTTCCTAAAGCTGCATTTTCCGGTGGTTTATCATGGCGTGTAGATGTAATATCTTGGCAATATTTAATTCTCAGAGCACACACCAAAATTAAGAAGCTAAAAACACATTGCAGGACACAAAAATTCTTAAAACCTACATACAAGCTATATCAGAAAATCCTCAAATAAGTGAGAAAAAAAAATGGCAATTAGCTCACCACTTGGGGATCAACAGCAACAGAGGGGATATTGAGATGTTGCCCTTGGGAAACAAGATCAACATCAGGAATCTTCTTATTAGCAGCAGCAATTTCAAGAATTGGCACCCCATATAGTTTTGAAATTGAGGTCACAGTTTCACCTCTAAAACATCAAAACGCCAAGTAAATACACAGACATACTCAAAAGTCAAAACCCCCTAAAAGTAGGCTAAAATCTTTTTTCGAAAAAACTTACACTTTGACAACATGAACCAATATTTTCTTGCTTATGTCTTGTCCCTTCCAAGAAACCCTTTGAGATACGGTTACTCACTTTTTCGAGAGGGTGTCATTGACCAAATAGGTTACGGTCGACACCACATTGTCGATGAAATACATTATGGTCGATACTACAGTACCGATGTAACACGTTTTGGTCGACAAACCTTTGATGAAAATTGCACGATATGATTATATGTGTAAATAAACTTTCAGCACAGGTTGGTCGACGAAACATAACCCCATCGACATCGTCATGTCGACCATACCTGTTTCCGTCGACCAACCAGGGTCGAAAATACTGAACGAAAAAAACGTCATGCCCAAACGCTCGAAAATAACCACACACCATTTTTAACTCAGTTTACGTTGTAAAATACCAAAAACCATGCAAGAAGCTAAAAAAAAAAAAAAACAAAACCCTAAACCCTAGATTTTTATGCCCACATTTCAAAACTTAAACAAAAATAAAACATAAGAAGAAAGAACTCACGTATTTATAGCTTCCTTCACGTTTTTGAACCATTATGTTCCTTAACAACCGATTGTATTTTAAAACCGTTTTTGGCTAGTTTACTAGCATAACCATAGTGATTTTTTTTTTTGGGAGAGGATTTGGGAGTTGTGTTTTTTTTTTATAATCTTTGTAGCATGCAAAAGATTACAAACAGTAGGAATCATGTAATAGGAAATAGGGGGTGTATCTATCTGCCTAAAATTACTAGAGGGGCAAAATAGGTATTTAATGTTATTATTAAATTAATATATTAGATGGGGGAGTATACTTAACATTAACAGAGCTGGAGGGGTATATAGCCAACGCCGAATTAAATTTGAAAGAACCTTGGGCTTGCATTGCTAACCCAATTTTAAGGCCCAGTGGATATTTTTGACAATATTTGTATTTTAAGTAATAAAATAAAATTCTTTACAAATCCCGTAATAGTATATATATATATATATATGTAGAATCTATGTTGGATTCCCTTGAATGTATCTTTGAATGTTCGAAAGTAGACCATACATACTACAAGTAGAGTGACTTATTTGATATATTTATAGAACTTACAATTGTTATAATTAAGCACAAATATACAAAATTATTGCATTGTGATAGATCTGTTGTATAAATGATGGATTATGTTTGTTGGATCAGATGAGATGACTCATGAAAGTTTTCAAATGTAACAAGATAACAACTTAGGCTGGTTAAGATTTGTAAAAGTCAACAAGATAATAACTTATAGATTGCAGTTTTTTTAAATTTACAATAATTTTTTGTTTTGGTACTTACAAACTGAAATTAACCACCTCGGAAGGGAAGTTAAGCTGAAGTCCAATTGTAGTTTGAGTGGGTGTTTGCAAACAAAACTATGTGCTTAAAAGCACTTCTTTTTTAAATAGAATCACTTTTGAAGTGTTTGTAAACACAAGTAAGTGATTAAATTAATTACTTAAAAGCATTTTTGGTCAAGCACCCCTCCCCATGCTTCTAACAATTTCTACGTGCTTCTAATCATTACACTCACTAATTTTACAATTTTGCCCTCACAATTTAAACAATATTTTATTTTTACCCATTATTTATTCAAATGTAATAAGGGTGTTTTTTGTAAAATTATAAAAAAGTGATTTGTATGACATACACCACAACATTTAAAAAATTGATTATAAGTGCTTATTTTTAAAACACTATCTACTTTCAATTTTACTACAAAAATCAATTTTAATCACTTTGAATCAACTATTATTGTTTGCAAACACCCCCTGAGTTTAATCTTATATCATGACTGTAACTGCATCTAATTAATTTCCCATTGTAACACATTAAATTGGAGTTTGATTGTTAAATTGATTCTAAAGAGAAAGAACTCGAAATTAATTCTGAGCAGTTGTGAGATTCATGATTTCTTGTAATTGTGTAAACATTTTATAGTAGATTATTGTCTTTAACCCTTCTTCGGGGGTGTTTACTTTGGGCTTTGGGTGGTTTTAAAAACCGGGTTTTTGAAATCCTGGTTTTTAAAATCCCGATGAATAGTAATATGAGTGTTTCTTTTGGGTTTTGGAATAGTGAAAGATTTAACTTTGTGTCAAATTAAGTTGTAAAATTGAATGAGTTTGTATTATTATATTATTGTTTGATGAGAATATAATGATTAGTTAAGTGTGTAATGATTAAATGTATTATATTGTGTATTATTATATTATTATATTATTGTTGAGAAAGAATATAATGATTATAGTAATATTATATAGATATAACTTTATGTCAAATCAATATGTTTGATAAGAGTGGTTTTGAGTGGATTTTGAAAATCGGTTTTTAAATCCCGAAGTAAAATGGATTTTGGATCTTGAAATTCAAAATCTGATTTTTAAAATCAAAAGTAAACATCCCCTTCATGTAAATCATTTTGATCAAACCACGTCTTGTATTCATTTTTTAGTATTATTTATTTTCTTCTAATTAGTTTCTAGGGCTAATTAATCTTGAGTTTAGGGTTTTCTAGTACGTGATTCAAACTTCACTTTCACAAATGTTTGATTGATCTCTTAAAAGTTATATACACTAGCATACTTTGTTCATGTGTCAAAAATGTTATTCCCTTTAGTATAAGAAACAATGACACAACAAAATAACCAACCACATGAATGTAGTTATTTTCAAGGGTACAATTGAGTTATGCCCACATGTGTGGACACCCAAAATCTCACATCCCTTCCCATTCACCTTTGAAAGATCCCTAGCTTTAAACCCAAGCTATTTACATTATATTAAATCACAACTATATATATTAATCTATGGATTTTATCACATTGTGATTATTTATTATACATTTTAAATTTAATATTTAATTTGAAATCCATTTATTGTGTCCGTACAAATTAATTTTTATATATATTATTATCCTTATTCAAAAAGGTATAGTCTTTCAGAACTCACCCCAAAGAATTTAGAACTTTGCGATAAACATCTCATTCTAATTCGTGATTTAAAATTTGACTTCTACATCCACTCTTAAAAATTACATACGCGCGCACACCCAATTTCATAAAATTCAATACAATCAAATCACTATTTATTGCTATTAAATCCACCAAATTTCAAAATTATACGTAACTTTTACCGCACACTTAAATCTTAAAACAAACGTAACCTCGATCGGGCTTGTACTTGATAACTTGGGCCCATTCCATAAATTTAGAAGACCCGGTGGGTGACAATTGAATTTGGGGTGGTGCCGAAAGGACCCTAGCCGGTTATTACAGTCAAGCATTCAAAGAAACAACCATTGGAGATTCTATATGTGGTCCACAGCATCAATTAAACACGAAACCTTGTCATTGGCTCTTCTTGCATACCCACAAAACGTGATCATCGAATATAACCATACAATATGGAATCAATAACCAACTTTTTCTACCACTTTCTCTGTACTTACGGTTAGGGGTGTGCAGAATTCGGTTTTTAACCGAAAACCGATCCGGACCGAACCGAAATCATATTTCGGTTCGGTCACCAAAAATTTCGGTTTGGTTTTCGGTCAGTAATTTTTAAAACTTTGGTATTTGGTTTCGATTTCGGTTTATGTAAAAAGTAATTCGGTTAACCGTAACCGAACCGAATTATTATTATTATTATTATTATATATAATATAGTATATCTCAAACCCTGATTAATTAGTAATTCCCAAACTCATCTTCATTTGACTGCCGCTGCTGCAACGACGGAGCCACACTGGGCCCAGAGGGGCCCAGTGCCCCCCACCATTTTTTATTTTTTTTATATATATTAATTTTTTTTAAAATAATTATATATATTGTGTATGAATAAAATAAATTATAAATTGAATATTATTTTCATTTTGAGACATGCATATATTAAGTTTAGATGGACTAAAATTGAATGATTGTATACATTTTATTTCTTAATACTCCAAATTTTTTTAATAGGTATTGATAGTATATTTGAAACTATGTTCTAAATTTTAATCTAAAAAAAATTATAATTGAAGAAAGGAAGTGATTTTTTTTTAAAAAAATAATATTAATATTTTAGCAATTTTTTAATTGTTTTGTAATATTTTCAGTTTGAACTATCAAAGCTTATTCAAAACATAATGAAAGTCAGTTTAATTTAATGGAATAAAATGTATTGATAATTTTATTATAAAATTTTCGATAAGTATAATAAATACATATTATTTTATCTTTATAGTAATATTAATCGGGCCCCCCTATCGAAAATTCCTGGCTCCGTCACTGCGCTGCCGTCCATACTCCACAAGTCCACAGCCCACACTCCTCAACCACCCACCCAATCCCATCGTCCGTCTACCTCCACGGCGGCGATTAACAAGCCTCACTGCATCCAAGCAATTCACAGGCGTGAGTCCTCTGACATAGTCTCCCATCCCTCGTCGACATTCACAGTCAGTATTAAACCATTAGATTTTTCCAATCAAAGAATAGGAATTTTCTGTGTGCGAAATTGTTAGAACTGGTTGTTTTTTATTTTGGAATTTTGTTGCTGCTGTAAAGTCTTAATTAGTTGATTTGTAATTAGTAGATTATTAAGTAGCCAAAACTTATTAATTAAAGTTAAAGTAGCCTATAAGTTGTGCTTATTTGATTTTTTTAATGTAGTTTCGGTTTTTGTTCGGTTATTCGGTTTTTAACCGAATCCGAACCGAATATTTCAGTTCGGTTATTTTCGGTTTTGACTCAATTCAGTTCGGTTTCAGTTATTAATACTGAAATTCTGTTTTACTAATTCACCGAACCGACCGATGCACACCCCTACTTACGGTCACTCAGAAAATAATTACATTTTGAAGGATTAGTTAATTAAAAAATAATAGATATATAATTATCATTTTATAAAATAAAGAGTAATTGATAACGGACTAATTCGGGAGATCAATTCTGACCCGTTCAAAGCTCTGTATTAGCAAACTTTTTACAAATTGTTTGCAGCTTAAATTTTTTATCTAAGTTCAAGTTTCTCTGATTAGAGCCGAACTCAAAAGAGTCAATCTTCTCTCCTTAGATGTAACAATTCTCGAATGTATCAGCATTAATTGACACACTAGAGAATTATTACGTTGATCTAAAGAGAGAAGAAAAATGAATTGGGAAAGAACTCCCTTAACTTTGGAACTGGGAAGTATAAGCTAAGAAGAGCATACTACTAAAGTCATCTTCTCCTTCTAATACAAGGTACAATGTCATTTTTTTTATAAGCTTACGTGTATAAGGTGTGTTGTAAACCTTAAAATACTATTCTACCCCCTGGTAGGGTAAGTTATAAAATACCCCTCCAATAATTTGGCCAACGTATCTATTCTACTGTTCACAATTATTTTATTCAATATTTCTCTCTAAAGAGCAACAATGACTTAAACGTCGGAAGTAGACATTTGCAAAATCGAAACTGAAATCATACGAATCGATCGATTTTCAATCGTTGGTTTCAATTCGAAAATCGAACTGTAATCTTAAAATTAAGGCTTGATTTCAGTTACGAAAATTCAAAATCGAAATCGACGGTTAAACCAGCTGAACCGGCAGTTTTTCCCTTTTATTATTTTATTTTTTAATATTATTTTATAAATACCTCAATTACAACTCATTTTTTCACACTAATTCTCTCATATCTTATGTAGTTTTTTTTTAATGAGGGAAAACGAATAAAAAATGAGCGGAAAAAAATAAAAAAACAAAATCAAACAAACTGGTGGTTCGGTAATCGATCCGATTGTGGTTTGGTTTCACTTTGTAAAATGGTCAAACCGTAACCGACTAGATTTTGCAAGTCGCGGCAATTTTAACCGTGTGAGCATGTCTAGTCGGAAGCCCTCTCCGACTAGGTTTTGCATGTCGGCAATTTCGGCATATTCATCTTATCAATTTGGGGCACCATTTGACTATCATCCTTAGGCCCAATGGATCAAAATCAAGCCCGCCCCGACCCGGGCTAAGAGACCCGATAGCTGAAGTAGGCCCTCATCAAATTTCTTAAATTTCAATAAGCCCCTAGCCCCCTCAACTCCATAACAACCTAAAAAAATTAAGAAGAACAACGTAGGAGAACTAAATTGCTGCATTCATTTTATAAAAATGTCAACATTGAGATAGAGAAGTTTCTGATGTCTCTGAATCATCCTCAATATACTATTAAATTAAATATCATGTTAGTTTCATAAAATAAAAAAAAAAAGATAGAACATCTGATTTTCCATGTTAGGATTGAGTATGTTGCACCAACTAATGCTCTGTTTTCCCCTGCAAAAATAATCAATCTTCGGGTGATTAATGAAAATAAAAAATGATCAATAACACGACTTCCCCTCTTAAATAAACTAACCAAAAACCATTTACGTCCTTTTTTTTAATTCCTCAAAATTAGAGCACAACACAAATAATGTGTCACGATAACTCATAAAAGTTGATGCAAATCATTGCATAAGCATTACCTAAGCAGTTAAATTAAATTTATTAGTACATGAAATTTACAAAGTAACCACGTAGTCCTACATCAAATGTGGGGCCATGAAGAAATGGCCAAGAAAACGAAGTGCCCTTTGTCCGAAGGAAGAGGATTCCAGGTCCTATGGCACATCCATCCCTTTTGTCCTTTTTCACCAATTAACAGTCTTGCCACAGGACACAACTGGCCCATCTTTTTTCATTACGGCTTCACTTATTTATAAATGACTAATAGTGACACACCACAAATGACAGATATGTACATGTAACTAAGAGGCCAGGGTACCATGTGATGAAAACTATACATAAGATGTGGTCATAACAACAAGAAGTTCAAACGAAACAAAACCCCCGTTAAGTTACATATTTACTGTTTGCAGTCATTAAAATAGTTAAACAAAACTAAAAAAGAAAAGTAAGAGGAGAACTGACTCGGACCAAAATATTCGCTCTCAAGACTTCATCTTCTTCATGTGCTTCGATCCAAACTCAATCAGATGGACCTGCAATAACCACACCTGACTTATCATATATTATGTCAATAAGATATGGATAAATCAATGTTAATATATGAGAAAAACTGTTGTTTACCTTAAGGGAGTTATGCATTTATAAACTTTCATATCTGGGGTATTTTGGTAATTTTGGGTGTGTAGGACACCTTTGAGTTAATTGAGTCTTTTATGGTATTAATATATTCGATTTGAGCTCAGGGCCAAACCTTAGGAGTTGACGAATTATTACTCATCAAGAACATACTGCATGGCATTGTATATGCTTATATATTTGGAGCAATATTTTAGAACTAACATTTTATACATTTTGCAGCATGTGCTAAACACCTTTTGATCATTCCGGTGAAAGTTGGAGAAGGTGTGGTGTGACTATCATAAGTTGTACTTAGAAATTAATGATGATTATTTTTATTGTCAAATCAAGGAATTCAATTTTCATGCTTGTCACTTCCACTATTTAATTTATTGAGGATACTTCAAAATCCCAAGTGGCCCAGGAAATAAGATGATAGAATTCGATTCAGACCACAAAATGAGCAACTATGAGTTAGGTACGTATAGCAAAAAGTAAAAGGCCAATAACTCATGTCTAATCCAGTCTTTAAGGATGAAGATATGGGATAAAGACCGAAATATTTGGAGAGCAATCTTATGATAATCTTGATTATACTAAATTAATCATGCCATTAATGAAAGGGTTGGTCTGCTATGGACTCGAGTGCATGTTGTGCACCCTAGTCCATGTTGCACTTTTCAGTTTAATGACTTACATTTTTTGGTAAATGGTGTTGCACTTTTCAATTATTAAACTGTATAATAATATTTTGAGAATTTTAGTTATAGTGACTTACACTTTTTAGTAATATTGTGTTGTACTTTTCAGTTTAATAACTTACACTTTTCTTTAGACTAGAGTGCACAACATACACTCGAGTCCATACTAGACAAAATCTTAATTAAACTATCAAATACAAGGAATATTCAATGTTAAATCAAATATTAATTTTAAAGAATGATATATGTCTCTATCACCACTGATTTTCCTCCAGCTAGCATAATGATTTGCCATCATCAGAATGCTCATGATCATTCTAATGGTGTCCAACTTATACTCCGTTCTTGTAATTTTGTAAGATTTCAAAAATAAAGTAAAAAAATTAAATTAAATATAAAAGGAATGATATTTTATGTAAATATATAAATATTGTGAACTATGGTGAAATTTATGAAAGAATTTCATTTTTTTAGAGTGTGTAAATAATTAAATGAACGAATAAAATAAGTGTGCAAACAATTGTTGAAAGTGTGCGTGGGGTGGTATCTAGTGTTTAAGTAAAAAAACAGAACAATGTTACACTGAATGTTGTGACAATTAGTGTAGCATTAACTCTAACAGAATGTGAATAAGTAAACACAGTACACAACGGAAGTCTAAAACACTAAAATACAATACGAACACAATGGAATAATTTTTAACATAGATTTTATTAATAACAAAACCTATGCTAAGCCTTACGGCGAAACAATAACTCAGTTCCTAAGTTATATACGAAAATGTCGTGTGAAATGTCTCAGCAATTACTTCAACATTCCACAAACAGAAACTACGATCGAGGCAGGTGCCTGAATCCGCAAACAGACTTAAGTGTAAAAACACTGTCTAAAGAACTAATCTAATCTGTGATTCACTCTCACTCGATTCAAGACTAGAACTAAGTACACTGGAAGGTGTGGTATCCCTCGGCGTACGTTAAAAGATACAACTACTGACCATAACTCCTAACTAGGGTTGAACGCTCAAGGAGGTGTTACTCGAATAGTGCATACTTTGAAATGAGAGGCTCTTGCGGTATTTATAGAGAAATACACAGCTTCTAGATCCTTCCATTATGAGATCCTATTTTTTAGGACCTCAACCTCCATGATCTTTCTAGATCCTTCTGCCATCTTCCAGGTCGTTCTACAATGCTCCAAAGCCTTCTAGTACGTTCTCCAACATTCTGGAATCTTCCAGGTTCCAGACTCTTGTAGAAGCTTCTAGAATCGTTCCTGAATGTGAGAGCATTTAGTACAACATTTAATGTAACATTTCAGAAAAGACTTAGAATAAATCAAGGAAGGTCAAATTAAAATGTTGTTGATAATGTTAAAACATTTAAGAGTTAACAACATCTACAATCTCCCCCAATTTGACCTTTCGACTACAACACACCTGATGCACATATATTTCTATACATACTCAGTATTATGTATTTAGGTGAGTTGAACTCCAAAGCTAAATACTAGTCAAGACAATACCTGTTGTAACCGTTGGATCAAATCAAAAGAAGATCAAGAATAATTTTACTAAGAACCGTGCCATAAGATCAAAGTAATCTTATTCAAAACCAAAACAAGTATAAACAGTACACTTGTTTACAAAAACATATAACATTTACAAAAATCAAAGATTAAATCAGAGCATATAAGGGTATATACCAGATTAGTTCTAAGACTTATGTAAGACTCAAAAAACAAAAACAAACAAGGACTAAACAATATAATCAGAGCAAAAAACTAAGAAAAACTAAATAAACTAAACAAGGCATATTCATCATGCAGTAAGCAATTAATGATAGAAAAACAAATTAAGCAATAAGCAGTAATCAAATATCATTAGTGCAAACTAATTTAAGCAAGATAAATATAGACATCCTATCAACTAGAAATAATAAATATTGTATCAGAATAAACAGAATTTTAACTTAAACACAACAAAATAATAACAAAAACAAAAGTAGGACTGAAATTGGCATGAATTGCTATAACAATAGCAGCAGCATCAAGGTCCTGCACATGTGCCATCTGTACTTCAGTACTCCCCCTGTCTTACATCATCTGTTCTAGATATCACCATAGAGGATTTCCATATCCTCATCATCTTCAGCAGCATCTGCAAACTTATCTTTGTCAGCCTCCTCTGGTTCCTCAATGAAACAAGTTGATGCAAAGAGTGCAACAACATTGTTAGCAGCAGCAGTTCCTCCATTCTCTGTAGCAGCAGCAGCATCAGGTACACCTCCAACATCTTCAGGATTCAGCTCTTCAATAACAACTCCAGAAGTTCTTGTTGAAGTGGAAGGTGGTACTCCCCCTGTTGTAGTGGAAAGTAGCCTGGTCCACTTGTCTTTGATGAACTGGAGCTCATCAATCTGGTCCTGTAAGTGCTGTAACTGCAATAATATAAAAGATCTGGGAACTGAAAAAGTGGTGTCAGTGTTACCACCAATGTTCTCAGCATCTGGTGCAACATTAGGTGCAGCTGTGTTCTGTTCAGGTCTCTGTGCTGGTTGAGGTTGAGGTTGAGGTTGAGCAGGAGCTGGTCTTTGAGAAGAACCTCCAGGATTGTGCAAGGGCAGATCTTTCACTCTTTCACCAATGAGCAAAGCAGGTGAAATGGTGTATAAAGGAACCTTACCTCTAAGAACTTCAGTCTTCTTAGGGCTAAAACCATGCATTTTCAGATAAGAACAAATAAGTACAGGGTATGGAAGGTTTCCTTTATCAGAAATATCACCACTAAACTTCATCATGTGGTGGAAAATAGTCAATCCCAAGTTAAACTTCCTCAAAACCACTATCCTATAAAGCAAGATTGCTTGATCCTTTGTCACTTTGGTAGAGTTGGTGGAAGGTATCCAATTATAAACTATCAATTTATGCAACACAGAATAAAGAGAAGTAAGGTCTTTGGCCAACATTCCATTCCTCCATCTAGTCAACAAACCACCAGTCATAGAAGCAGTAACAACATCCAAATCAGGTTCATCATCATCAAGTACTGGTTCTATGCCTAAGAAATCATTGATCAATTCTGGTGTAAATGGAACTATACTCCCCCTAAACTGTACATTCCCATACCAACGGGAACTCCTCCTACCATTACTCTTCCTCAAACATGCATAAAACTCATACACCCAATCAGAAACAAAGGTATCACACAAGTTCAGAGCTTTCATCAATTTTCTATCCTATAAGAATTGAATCAAATTCTTACTCTCAAAATCAGAAATATGAATTCTCCTTTCCATCAACAATTTCCTCCTAGACAACCTAGTTATCTTATCAACTAATCCATCAATATCAGATTCTACTTCAGTTTCAGAATTACCTTCCTCAGAAGTAGTGTCCTTTGAGCTTGGTTCTTTCACCTCTTCAGAGCTTGATTCCCCTTCCTTTTCAGAGCTTTTGTCTGAAGCTGCACTGCTTGAATCACCTCCATCATCAGGTTCTGGTGCTGGAGCACTTGATTCAGCATGTGAGGCAGCATTCTTCTTCAGGGCTTGCTGCATGTCCCTGAGACAAACCTCCATTTCAGAATCAGAATCTGGTTCTGGTTCTTCAGGGATTGTTGGAACAGCATCAATCTTTGCCTTTCCCTTCCCCTTAGGATCAGCTTTCTTCTTGGTTGGCTTCTCAATCACCACTTCTTCATCAGATTCAGAAAATACCTGAATTGGTTCAGCAACATCACCACCTAGCTTCTTCTTCTTCCTCAAAGAGTCAGAATAATCAATTCGAGTGAAAACTCGGTTTGATCTTCTCCTTGGCACTGGGCTCTTCTTTCTCTTCCCTTTCTCAACATTCCTCTTGAAATGAATCGTTTCAGAGTCTGAATTCGAAACATCAGAGTCAGTTTTGTCAGAATTTTTGAGTGCTTCAGCATCTTCCATCTGAGCGTCCTCATTGTCGGATGTCTCCGCATTCGACGGCTCATTTGACTCAGCAACAGGGGATTCTTCAATCTCCTTCTCGGTCTCCCCGATAGAGGCAGTCGGGGCCTCTGTTTCAGTGTTAGGGCTTGGAATTTGGGGCTTTTTGGCTGAGGATGAAGAGGGTGCAGTGGTGATCACTTCTTGGGTGCGCAAGTAGTGAGAGATGTCAATAGACATATCACCGATCGTGAGGATGGGTGGAGTAGATGATCTCATCGATTGAGAAAAGTTCTCAACCGCCTGGTTAAGCTCGGAGAGTGTGGCTTGGTTTGATATGTGGATGGTTGTTGGAGTAGCTGGTGTGGGTGCGACGGTTGCGGCAGTTGGGGGTGAGTTCGCGTGTGAAGCAGCCATGGAAGCTAAGGTATGCAGATTAGAGAGAGATGGAGACGAAGGTTGTGAGTTGGGAGAGTTTGGTTTCTGTGAGTGAGGTTTCTTGTTTCCTGCCATTTAAGCTCAAGAATTCGAAAAGAACCAACACAAGAATCGAGACACACAGTTAGCTTATAACAAATCTGCAAAATTAATACTCAACTTACTCAATTAATTACAAAGCTTAGAAAAACATGAAATGAGAGTATTTATATAGAGAGAGCTTAGTAGTTGGAATAATGTACGTGTGATTAAGGCTTGACTTAGAAAAAATTCTAGATTGAATGGATAATGCTCCACAAATTCAGCCACAAGTAAATCATGGGTGAGTTAGTGGGGTAAAATCTTAATTAATAAATTAATTAAATTAAGAATATTCTAGAATTAATTAAAAATAAAAATGTGTATAATCTGAAATAATAAAAGAACATGGTTAGCATAATTATAAATAAATAAAATAAATTCCCACAATTAATTAAATAATTACAACTTATAAAAATATAATTGAATCATGTAATGTTGTGCTCAAGGATTTGACATACACCTCAACATTGATTTTTCACAGGTTTTACCTATCCAATGTAGCCAATTTTTTCAGCATTTTTCTTTTCATTGCATTTTTTTTTTTGTGCTACAGCATCTAGTTCGTATTGATCCATTGTTCCTGTAGAGTACATCGTAGTAGCGAACTCCGTGCCCCATACTTACTTAATGGATTACGAACCTCTTGATGTTTTTACCAAATTCACCTTTTGAAAAGAAGGCATCGTAGTAGCGAACTCCGTGCTCCATAGTTACTCAGTGAATTGGTACATCTTTTAGTATGCTGTAACATTCTCAATTTTTCAAGCTTTTGAGAGGTGTAGTACATGCCTATTTTTGCACAAACAAATTTCAGATTCAAGAATATTTTACAAAGGAATTATTCAACGAAAATAAGAAATAAATCAAATCTATAATAACTATACCACCTTAGGCTGTTGTCCCAAATGCTACCGCATTTGTGACAACATCCTTTCAAGAATTATTCAGATATTACACATACCAAGAGATTTCCTCAAAAATGAGAATCTCTCATGGTCAAGAGCCTTAGTAAATATATCAGCATTTTGATTTTCAGTAGGCACATATTCCAACTTAACTATGTTTTTCTCCACTAAATCTCTCATGAAATGATGTCTAATGCTAATGTGCTTAGTGAGTGAGTGTTGTACCGGATATTTAGATATGTTAATAGCACTTGTGTTATCAAAGAAAATTGTGAGGATATTGTTTTCAATTCCATAGTCATGAAACATCTTACTTAACCACAATAGTTGTGTGCAACAACTTCCTGCAGCTATGTATTCAGATTCGGCAGTGGATTGAGAAACACAATTTTGTTTCTTGCTATGCCAAGACACAAGATTGTTCCCCATGTAGAAACATCCTCCACTTGTACTCTTTCTGTCATCTATATCTCCAGCCCAATCCGCATCACTGTATCCAATCAATGTGTTGTTGGTGTCCTTAGTGTACCATATCCCTAGTTCACTTGTACCTGAAACATATCTGATTATCCTTTTCACTGCATTCAGGTGAGATTCCTTTGGATTAGCTTGGTACCTAGCACAAACACACACACTATACATAATGTCAGGTCTACTAGAGGTTAGATAAAGTAAACTACCTATCATGGATCTATACAATGTTGGATCAACATCCTTTCCACCATTGTCTTTGCAAAGTTTCAAAGTAGAACCCATAGGTATTTTCATCACTTTTGAGCTTTCAAGACCAAACCGTTTGACTAAGTTTTTAGCATACTTACCTTGAAAGAAGAAAATACCATCTTTACATTGCTTGATTTGAAGACCTAAAAAATAATTCAAGTCTCCAACCATACTCATCTCAAATGTGGCTGTCATTGCTTCAACAAATCTGTTCAGCATTTTATCACAGGTTGAACCAAATACAATGTCATCAACATATATTTGAGCAATAAGTAAATCTTCTCCAGTGTTCTTAATAAACAAAGTCCTATCGGCTTCTCCTCTAATAAATCCATACTCTAAAAGAAAGTCCGTAAGTCTACCATACCATGCTCTAGGAGCTTGTTTTAGACCATACAATACTTTCTTTAGTTTGTACACATGATCCGGGTATTGTGGATCTTCAAAACCTTTAGGCTGTTCTACATATGCTTCTTCATTTAATATGCCATTTAAGAATGCAGCTTTTACATCCATTTGATGTAGTTTAATGTCAATAAAACATGCAATTGCTAGTAATAATCTAATAGATTCTATCCTAGCAACGGGTGCAAAAGTTTCATCAAAATCAACACCTTCAACTTGGGTGTAACCTTGTGCAACTAACCTAGCTTTGTTCCTAACAATGTTTCCAGACTCATCAGTTTTATTCTTATAAATTCACTTTGTTCCAATGACATTAGTATGACTAGGTCTTGGAACAAGTGTCCAAACTTCATTTCTTTCAAACTGATTAAGTTCCTCATGCATAGCATTTATCCAATTTTCATCAGTTAATGCTTCATTTACATTTTTAGGTTCAATTTCAGAATAGTAACACTCAGCATTCACAACATTGCAAATAGAAGACATGCATATTGTTCTTACCACATCTACCTTATTCGATCTTATTCTTCCTCTTGTTTGCACTCCAACTGTAGCATCGCCTATGATCTGGTCAGAAGGATGACTTTTCCCCATTCTTGAAGAAGGATTCGTTTTGGGAACATACTGATCATTCTGTGGAATTACAACTGTCTGTTCTGTAGATGTTGCTCCAGATGTGTTAGCATTTGGTGCAGCATTATCAGACTTCAGTGTATTCTCAGAATTGTCAGTGACTTGTGATACATCTTCTTCATCTTTATCGTCTGTAAGACCTTTATCATCATCAAACACAACATTAACAGATTCTTGAACAGTGTTAGTCCTAAGGTTATAAACTCTATAAGCTTTACTATTTCTAGAATAACCTAAAAATAAACCTTTATCACTTTTAGAATCAAACTTGTGAAGTATCACCCTATCATTCAGAATATAACACACACAACCAAATACATGAAAATATTTCACACTTGGTTTTCTAACATTCGGAATCTCATAAGGTGTTTGATTAGTACCAGATCGAATATAAACTCTATTAATAATATGACATGCTGTATTCAATGCTTCAGCCCAAAATCTTTTAGAAAGACTTTTAGATAAAAGCATGACTCTTGCCATTTCTTGTAGAGTTCTATTCTTTCTTTCAACAATTCCATTTTGTTGTGGAGTTTTAGGAGATGAATATTCTTGCAAGATACCTTTCTTATCACAGAAATCATTAAACATGCTATTCTCAAATTCCCTACCATGATCAGTTCTAATACGGCCAACTTTCAAGTTAAACACATTTTTGAACCTTTTATAGAGAACTTTAAAAGCAGCAAATGTTTCAGATTTATCTCTTAAAAACTCAATCCAAGTATATCTAGAAAAATCATCTACCACAACTAAGGAATATCTTTTACCTCCAATGCTTTCAGTTTCCATAGGACCCATCAAATCCATGTGCAACAATTCAAAACATCGATGTGTAGAACAATGTGACAGCATTCTATGCGGCACTCTTACCTGTTTACCTTTCTGGCATGATCCACATACAGTGGTATTCAGGAAGCTCAGTTTAGGTATTCCTTTGATTGCATCTGATACGATTAGTTTCTTCATTGCCCTGTAATTTACATGTCCTAATCTTTGGTGCCATAAGACATTCTCATCATGTTTTGACAAATTGCATACATTAGTTCCAATAAGATAACAGTTATCTGCAGACCTAGTACCAGTCATTACACAATCATCATCTTCATTAAGAACATAGCAAGACTCTTTGTCAAATTTTACATGCAAATTATCATCACAAAGTTGACTAATACTGATCAGATTAGCAAGTAAGCCATCAACATGCAAAACATTTTTAAGCTTAGGAAAATCTTTAACATTCAAAGTTCCTTTTCCTATTATCTTTCCTTTTGATCCACCACCATATGTAACATTACCACCATTCAAGGTCACATAATCAGATAAGTAGTCTATATGTCCTGTCATATGTCTAGAACAACCACTATCAAAATACCATAGACCAGATAAACATGCTTTCAAGGATGTGTGAACAACATTACAGGTAACTTTGTGTTTCAATGCAGATTTCACAGAATGTTTCCTAGGATGTGAAGACATTCTGGATGGCATAAACTCAGTTCTCAAATCTTTAAACATTTTTAAGCAGAAGGGACGAATATGACCATATTTAAAGCAATAATGACAAATATACTTCCTTTCAACCTCGTGAGAATCTGTTTGTGCAGATGTTACACCAGATGTGCTAGCATTTGCCTTCACAAATTTCACAGGTTTTCTAAAATTTTCAGAAATAGAAGCAGTTTCACCATCATAACCTAAACCATAATTATTAGATTTACCAGTAGCTATAACATCATTCACTTTAGAAGCACTCTTGGAAAATTTTTTGAAACTTAAAGTAGAGGTGATCAATTTCTCCTTCAGTTTACAAACTTCAAGATCTCTTCTGGTAAGTAAGACTTCTAGCTTAGTGATTGTGTCTTTCAGATCCTCATTCTCTTTATTCAAAGAATTCAGAGAGAGTTTCTGAGAGTTCCAATCATCTAACAATTTCTGATATGTCTCATCATCAATCATTTTTCCTGCATCATCAACAAAACCATTAAAACAGTTCAAATTTGGGTAACTCTGTTTTGATGTTACAGTAGATGTGAAGACATCAGGTGCAACATCAGAATCTGTATCATCCAGATCATCATCTGAGGAATCATTATAATCAATTCTGGTAAAATGAGCATGTTCATTTTCATTAAACTCATCAAGATCATCATTATCAGATTCATCACTCAAGGTAGCACTAAAATTCAGTTTTTGCTTCAGTCTGGTATTGGCACACTCATTTGCATAGTGTCCATAACCAGAACATGCATTGCATTGAACTGATTTTCTAAATTCAGGATCATACCTTGGTTTACCTTCACTCTTTGATGGTCTTGGTGTGAATTGACTCTTCCTCCTTTCTGGTTGTGGTGTTGATGTGTTGATTTGGATCTTAGGCTGAATGTTTCCTTTAGATTTATGCATAGATTTCTTAAGAAATTTATTAAAATGCTTTGTAAGAAGGGCAATGTTGTCAGGATTGCTAAGGCATTCATCAATCAATTCTTCATCCGAATCAACCTCAGTAATGATAGGCTGAATCTCAGATTTGTTTGATGTCTCTCCTTTAAAAACAAAAACTTTCTTATCATCTTTAGCTTCATCAGTTTGATTAGTGTTTATTTCATAGGTTCTAAGAATACTCACTAATTCATTTTGACTCAACTTATAAGTATCTTTTGCCTCTTCAATAGCACAAATTTTAGCATCAAATCTTTTAGGAACAGACCTTAATATCTTATGTACTACTCTAACATTAGAAATAGGGTCACCAAGAGAATGTGATTCATTAATAATCTCACTTAACCTTTCATTGTAGGATGAAATTGTTTCATCTTCCCTCATTCGGAGATTCTCAAACTTTGTCCCCAACATTCGAAGTTTTGTCCTTCGAACACTATCGGAACATTCACAATGCTCTTGTAACCTGTCCCATGCATCTTTAGAAGTAGAACAATTAGATATAATTTTAAACATAGAGGTATCAACAGAAGTAAAAATAGCATTTAAGGCTTTAGAATTGTATCCTGCTGTTGTTATCTCATCGGCTGTCCAATCAACTTCTCTCTTAAGTTGGATTTCACCATCGGCATCTACTGGATTCTTTGGTACGTCCCAACCTGTAAGAACAGTCCTCCAAGCACGTTCATCAATTGACTTGATGTACATACGCATCTTAGGCTTCCAATAAGTATAATTTGAACCATCTAAAACGGGTGGCCTAAGTGCTGTGGATATGTGATGTGTTTCCATTGCTAACATAAACTAAAACACACTTTAAGCAAGGATCTAAACCTAGTGTCGTCAGGTATCGGCTCTGATACCAACTGAAAGTGTGCGTGGGGTGGTATCTAGTGTTTAAGTAAAAAAACAGAACAATGTTACACTGAATGTTGTGACAATTAGTGTAGCATTAACTCTAACAGAATGTGAATAAGTAAACACAGAACACAGCGGAAGTCTAAAACACTAAAACACAATACGAACACAATGGAATAATTTTTAACATAGATTTTATTAATAACAAAACCTATGCTAAGCCTTACGGCGAAATAATAACTCAGTTCCTAAGTTATATACGAAAATGTCGTGTGAAATGTCTCAGCAATTACTTCAACATTCCACAAACAGAAACTACGATCGAGGCAGGTGCCTGAATCCGCAAACAGACTTAAGTGTAAAAACACTGTCTAAAGAACTAATCTAATCTGTGATTCACTCTCACTCGATTCAAGACTAGAACTAAGTACACTGGAAGGTGTGGTATCCCTCGGCGTACGTTAAAAGATACAACTACTGACCATAACTCCTAACTAGGGTTGAACGCTCAAGGAGGTGTTACTCGAATAATGCATACTTTGAAATGAGAGGCTCTTGCGGTATTTATAGAGAAATACACAGCTTCTAGATCCTTCCATTATGAGATCCTATTTTTTAGGACCTCAACCTCCATGATCTTTCTAGATCCTTTTGCCATCTTTCAGGTCGTTCTACAATGCTCCAAAGCCTTCTAGTACGTTCTCCAACATTCTGGAATCTTCCAGGTTCCAGACTCTTGTAGAAGCTTCTAGAATCGTTCCTGAATGTGAGAGCATTTAGTACAAAATTTAATGTAACATTTCAGAAAAGACTTAGAATAAATCAAGGAAGGTCAAATTAAGATGTTGTTGATAATGTTAAAGCATTTAAGAGTTAACAACATCTACAATTGTAAAATAGAGTAGGTGCATCACAATATATATATATATATATTCGTTTCAAGAATATAATACTTCATCCATAGTGTGATTATTTGTACATTTTTTTTTTTGAAATTTTATGATTATTTGCACACTTTTAATATGAAAACAACCCACAAATTAATACCTCACTACATCATCAATTTATTTTTAAAATTGTAACTCTTTTTTGTCCACATTTTTGTTTATATAACTTCACTAAATCAATCAAAATACTTCTCATTTATTTGACCACACATCCCACTAAATTCAGCATTTAAAAAAAAATAAAATCAAGGTATGCAAGTCATCATAAGACGGAGAGGGTAGACCTATATGTCCCAACGTTTTGTGTTCTAATGGTCATATGGAAATATGGGTGGAGATTTTTTTTTATGGAGGGTTTACAAGATTATAAAATAAAGTTACAAATCACGAGCCTAAAATCTTGATCTTCAAACCAAACGGATATCGCCGTCCACTCCAATCGCGTGAAGAGGAAAGACGAGTTTCCCTCTGCCTTAACAGGTGTCCAGGTTTTCAATCTTTAAATGAGACAACCCCACACTAAGGTGTTCTCAAATTAAGAATAGAAAACAGAATAAACAGACAAAGTTCCACCGAGTACCCGATCTAATAGTACCAAAGCACCAGGACTCTCCTATCTCAAAGAGCCCAACCACCAAAAAAACTCACAACTACAGAAAAGTCCCAACATGGACAACTAGACGTGCACAACAGAACAGAAACCAAAACATAAAACTAAGCAAGCACCCAAAAACTACCTATGTAAACAGTAAACAGGATCAACGAAGAAATACCCGAACGACCATCGTGGCTCCGTTATGGGTAAAATCTCCATTAATCCCTAACAAGAACCGAAGGAAAATTACATAACAGAAGGCTGGAACAAACGGCGGCGAGAGCGACGGTCGACGGCGACGGAGGCGGTCAGCGGCGGCGGCTAAAACAAGTAGATCTGAGGATCTGTAACCTAGATCTGATGAAACGGTGACGGCGGAGATAGGTGGTACCGACCAGACGACGACTAAAGGATCTAACAAGATCTACCCGTTTATTTTACAGATCTACATGAGGGGGAAAACTTGATCGAGAGATTTGAACAAGTTAAAGAGAAGAGAGAAACGAAGAGAAAATCGCACACACTTGTGCGTGTAAATCGCACACACTCCACGGTGAAATCGCCCCTACATCTCTCCTTAGTATTCCGGTGTAAGGAATAGTTTATTGACCCCAAATATGGGTGGAGATAAATGTGCAATTTTTTGTAAAGCATTATGCATTATTTAATTGTTATACATCTGTCTTTATAAATAAAGTCTAAGTTAATGAGTTCATTCTATTCATGTAAACGACTAGCGAACTAGACAAAGACACCTCAAAGTTAATGAAAACAGGTCAAATGTCAGCAGCTCAAAGACTGCTCATCAATACCACACCGATACTTATGTTCGTCCACTCAAGGGTCAACCTTTAATCAACCACCATGTTCATTTCCGTCAGCGAGCTCTTTCCACGTGGCTGTCTAATAGGGACGAACAACTACCTCGACAAGGATGTCAGTCCACCTATGCCGACCCATCCTACATGTAACTAAGATAAGCACACTTAACTCGTTCATCGAACGTAGAATACTTAACCACTAAATCTTAAGAGACTAAATGCCACATAGGTATATACATGTTCTTCCTATCGAGCGTAGAATACTTAACCACTAAATCTTAAGAGACTAAATGCCACATAGCCTAGGTATACACATGTTCTTCCTACGTGTACTCCCTCCTTTTAAATTCAATGTGTTTATTTTTTGGACATGGATTTTAGTTTTTATGTATAAAAGTATAGAAGTTGGGAGGAGAATAATAAAATTGGATGGGGGAAACACTATTTAAAGTTAATTTGACATAATTAATACACCATTTAAATTTCAACTGTAAAATCTCTCTTGCTCTCAAGAACATTTACCAAAAACATCCAATACCAATTTATTAATTCATCGTAAATATTTATTTGTTATTCAAACTTAAATAACATAACAAGTCATGTGCAAAAAGTGAAATATGTACTAGGATATCTGTATATTTTTCCTACTATCCTACCAGCTTAGTTTTACATAGGCCATTTCATAATTATCTTTTAAAATTAGTTTTTTTCTTTAAATAAAATAAAATTCCACCACTGATATGACTGCATGCATTTGACAACACAAGCCAAGAGTAAAACCAACTACTGTACAGTGGGGAAAGGCCCATATTCTAGATTTTTCCACTCAACTATTTAAAGCCCTCATCTCCTGCATAAATGCTACGTAACTGCACACTCACTCATACCACCTCACACATAACATATATGCCACACGAAATGGTTAGTCACTTAACATATTTTCTCTATTTTACATATATTATCATAACATGTGCTCTTTATTCATCTTTTGTAGGAAAAAGGGACCTTAAACAGATGGGAAAACTATGCAGATTGGAGAAACAGACCAGCCCTGAAAGGCCGTCATGGCGGCGTGTTTGCAGCCTCGTTTGTCCTAGGTTAGTACGTCTCAAAACTCGACTTTTTTCTTTTGAGTTACACTCGTATGCACCCAATTGCATAGTTGTGCGCGTTGATCAACTTGCCACTTCAATTTGTTTTAGTTGTGGAAGTGTTGGAGAATCTAGCATACCTTGCAACTGCAAGCAACTTGGTTCTTTACCTCTCAAAGTTCATGAATTTTTCTCCATCTACCTCAGCAAACACTGTCACAAGCTTCATGGGGACCGCGTTTCTCCTCGCTCTCGTCGGCGGCTTCTTGTCCGACTCCTACTTCACTACTTACTGCATTTATATAATAAGTGCAATAACAGAACTCCTCGTAAGTTTTCTGCAGAATTTTTTTGTTAGGCCCTAAAAAAAAAAGGGTGCCTAATGTATTTAGAAAAATAAACAGGAACCACAAAATCAGCATTAATTAATATGAAAACAATGACACAAATAACCGTGGACCACAAACAAGTTTCGTCCAATCAAAATTCTGGAATTGTGAAGCATTAAAACTCAGGCTAGATTTCATTTTCAACTTCACTATCTGCAATTTTGTAACATATTGAAAAATGCAACAGGGTTTATCGATTCTCACCGTGCAAGCTCAGGTTCCGTCGCTGAAATCGCACGTTTGCGCATCAGCTAACCGAAACATTTCGTGCCAGGAAGTTGACAGAGGAAAGGCAGTAATGTTTTTTGCAGGCCTTTACTTGGTTGCACTTGGTGTTGGTGGAATCAAAGGTTCACTTCCTCCTCACGGAGCAGAGCAATTCGACGAGGAAACCTCACAAGGAAGGAGACAGAGATCCGCATTCTTCAATTACTATGTGTTCTGCCTCTCCTGTGGTGCACTAATTGCAGTTACATTCGTCGTGTGGATCGAAGACAACAGAGGCTGGCAGTGGGGTTTTGGCATAGCAACAGCAGCTATATTCATCTCAATACCAGTTTTCCTCCTTGGATCAGCTACATATAGGATCAAAATCCCCACAGGAAGCCCCATTACAACCATATTTAAGGTATGATGTACCAACTCATTTAAGAATCTCCTGATATCCATACACAACTAGCCAGTACATTGCAAAATTGGTCCGTTTTAGTCTCATACGAATCACTAAAAAAATCGTTTTCTTTCAATAGGTACTGGTAGCTGCAATATACAAGTCATCCATTTCAAGGAAAACCAACAATGTATCAAACTTAACAGAGGTGACAGATGATGAACAACATCCTCAAGAAAGAACTGAAATTCAAACTGTCACAAAAGACCTCAAGTTTCTCAACAGAGCATTAGAGGCAACACCAGCCCCACAATGGCTTCATTGCAACGTAAAGCAAATCGAAGACGTGAAATCCGTGCTCAAAATCCTTCCAATATTCATGTCAACAATCATGCTAAACTGCTGCCTTGCACAGCTTTCCACTTTCTCAGTCCAACAAGCAGCAACAATGAACACAAAAATCAAATCTTTAAGAATTCCACCAGCTTCTCTCCCTGTATTTCCAGTACTTTTCATAATGATACTTACACCAATCTATAACCACATTATGATCCCTCTTTCCAGAAAATTCACCAACACTGAAATGGGAATCACGCATCTCCAACGAATAGGGACCGGTCTAGTCCTCTCGATCATAGCCATGGCCGTAGCAGCATTGGTGGAGACGAAGAGGAAACGAGTGGCTATACAATCGGGGCTAATGAATTCGACGCAACCTCTGCCAATCACGTTCCTTTGGGTGGCGTTGCAGTACGTTTTCCTCGGGTCAGCTGATCTTTTCAGCTTAGCTGGCCTAATGGATTTCTTCTTCACAGAGGCCCCTTTCAGCATGAGGTCATTGGCAACTTCTCTGTCATGGGCCTCACTAGCCATGGGCTATTATCTCAGTTCAGTGCTTGTGAATTTGGTCAATTACATTACTGGGACATTTCATCAAACACCATGGTTGTATGGCAGTAACTTGAACCATTATCACTTAGAAAGATTTTACTGGTTCATGTGCATACTGAGTGGATTGAACTTCTTGCACTATCTCTTTTGGGCACAACGCTATAGGTACAAAGTGACTGTGAAGCCAAATGAGTTGCCCGAGGTTTGAAGGAAATCCAGTATAAAGAGTTGCAATAGAATGTAGCATTCTAAATATAAATTACTATTCTTATATATACTAGAAATAGCATTTTAAAGAAGTTGGATGAGTATGCATGCCATTGTCATGAGATTATATATTATTGTATGCACAACATAGCAAATCAATAATATGTTTATCTTATTGAATATTAGATAATCAAAGTTATGTCTACCAATATCTTTCCCATAGGTTAGATTAGCTCAAGATAGGAGCTTAATTAAACTATGTATTCGATTGTATGCATATTAAATAATCGAAACACACATATCTGCAATTCAATGTGAGTCCGTTGAAATATCTGGATCTGACCATAGATAACTACTAATTCGACAAAAAGGTCACAAATACTACATTAAAGTCCTTTCAACAAAATGCAAAGGTAATGTATAGATACATATTCACAGAAATAATTTCCCATAGGGGATGTAGCTCAGATGGTAGAGCGCTCGCTTAGCATGCGAGAGGTACGGGGATCGATACCCCGCATCTCCATTTATTATATTATTTTTGCAAATGTTTTTAGGGCCTTTTTGCTCTTAGTTTTGGGCCTTTTTTATATGAAGGCCTATATGTGCAGGCCTCCTGCCCACCAATTAAAAACTACTTCTTCTCTAATTATTTCTAGTATAACACTTGATCGGCCACCTAGTTCTTCTAAGTAGGCGACCTCGTCCCATGTGGCAGTCCAACAAAGACGAACATCCACATCGACAAAATCAGTTCACCTAACGTTCATACTATTTTAAAAATGATAAGAATACGCAAGTTTCTCTTGTAATCATAAATACTTGTTTGTTAGTGAAACTTAAACCACCTCAAGTCATCATCAATTTTGAATCAAAATTTATCTTTATTTTTTTTTATAAATAATTTATGTTTGGCTATGAATTTTTTTATCCTATCTAATAAACATGTTTTTACAAAAATTATAGTATCAACTTTTATAAGAAATGTCAATCCTTGACCTCATGACACGTGAGTTGAATATATGAAGTGTTAGATTTTATAGTATCAAAACTCTATATTTTATATCTATTATTTTATTAATATTTACAATTCTATATTAATAATTTGTTGAATATAATTACAATTCTATTGTTATACTAATTTATAATTTAATTTTAATTGTGTAATTAATTAAATTTTTTTTGTGTATTATTATTACCTACAAAAAAATAAAATAAAATACAATAAAACATACATTATATATTAAATATGAAATACATTACATATTAAAACGGACATACATGCATTACCTAGCTACATATAACACCGACATATTAAAATAAGTGAACACAAACTGAAAAAAAATACAAATACACATAATAAAAAACGATACACTAGTACGGCGGAATGTTGGATCCAGATAGAGAAATTCCGCTAAAAAACGGATCAAATTGTTAGTGTTATTTATTCTATTTTAAACGTAAGAAGTGTAATCGTGTTGTATTAGATTATACTCACATGTATCGTTTTACGTCATTATGTGTTTCGTAATTTTATATTTAAATAAAAGTAATATTTGAAAACTACAAGTTTATTTACATTTTATGATTTTGATAAAATTAATAATATTTAATTTATAATTTAATTTACTAATTGAATATTTAATTGTATAAATTAATTTAAATACAAAGATAAATATATTATTTAATGATGGTAATATATTGAAAATGATTAAAATAATAAATAGAGTAAGATATAGAGTTTCATGGTTGGAGAAGGTTTTTAAAATAGAGTTTGAAAAAGTGTATTTTGAAGTTTAGAGATCTTCATTTAGAAGTTTCTGGTTGGAGATGGCCTTACTCTGTTGTCTATTATTAACAAACCGTAGTGTGTATATATATATATATATATATATATATATATATATATATATTTCAATGCAAATGAAAATTATATTGTATAACCAAATGATCCACAAATATACATAAGAAAAATACTGAATGAGAAAACAAACTTAGCCAAGATTATAATCCTATGACCATTGAAAATTATTGCTCGTGAAGTCCTCTACCTCTAGCTCTACCTTTGCCCTTACTTCCTCTATCCGCGTCTTATTATTCCAGAAGTTAACTCGAACTCGAATGTCTTCATTCCCGAGACTCTCTTGTTCCTTGAGTAAATTCGCTGCTGAAATGACAGCAGAATCACTGCAGTTATCCAAATGAATAACTCTAAGGGTAGGTATGTCTCCTATACCTAAAGGAATCTCATCCAATTCCCATAGTTCCATGAGCTCAAGTTTCTCCAGGACTGGGAAATGACAGCTATCTGCATTCCACTGAACCAATTCAAAACATTGACAAATTCGAAGATGTTTGAGGCAAAGGAATTCACCCTCAATAGGATTCCATTCAGGCCCTTGGACTGAAAACAAGTTCAATTTGAGAACTTCAAGATGGGGCAACGAACCGATGATCGTCAAATCATCCCAATTGAGTTGGCAGCTGCCTAAAGACAACTTCTTGAGAGAAACCGGGAGCTTGAGGTCCTGCAATGAAAATGTCGGCCCATTGGAATCAAAGTGGAGTGATTCAAGATTATCTAGGCGGCCAACATTGTAGAAACAGCTATTTGCCGCTGTGTCGCCTGATCCCTGTAAATAATCAACAAAAGTTATTCTCAATTTCTTAATGTTGGGAATTCTGTTACAGACCTCCTCACTCCACTTGTATAGGTATGCTGCTCGAAGCGTCTGCAGGTTTCGCAAAACAATTTGATCTTGTTTGTTACACAAAGGAGGCTTAGGAAGAAATACCTCACAGAACTGGAGATGCCTAAGTTGTTGCATCTCCCAAATTTCGGATGGAGCAACAACGTTATTACAACTACCTTCAATAATTAATGTTTGCAGATTCCAGAGCAAGGATATCGACGAAGGAATATCATAAGAATGCACCCCAGCATATATACTAGGATGACACTCAAGGAACCGCAAATTAACTTGTTCAAAGGCAGCATCCAGGAAACCACCATAAGCATTAGAAAATACTCTCAGCAATCTAGATTTTTTCGGACAAGACAACTGACACGGAGATTCACTTATAACAGATCGCGCAAATGTAGTTGACTGCAAAGTACAGAAAAATCGAGAGGGACTCTCCGCTTCAATGCTTTCAAGAGAGATAAGACGACTCTCCTCCTCTTCAATGCTTTCAGGAGATATAAACAAACCCTCCTCACGAATGCTTTCAAAAGATATACGGAGACTCTTCTCTTCAATGCTTTCAAGAGATATAAGGCGACGCTCTCCACCTATATCTCGTTGTGAGTCAAGTTCCCTTGGCAAACAGAAAAAATTCTCCTTCTCAGCTACCTTCATACAGAAGTCTCTAAGAAGATCATGAATGCTACAAGTTTTAACCTTCCTATTAAGACTCAAACTACGAACTAAAAGAAGATTCCTATCAACAAGATCATCTATGTAACCTTCAGCAACCTCTTCCAAACTCCGATTTTTATTTGGGTTCAGAAATCCCTCGGCAACCCAGAGTTGAATAAGTCGGGATACACGGATCTTGTGGTCTTCTGGAAATATTCCTAGGTAAAGAAAACAAGGTTTTAAATGGACAGGCAAGTGACTATAACTCAAAGACAATATATTGAAGCATTGATTGTCCTCTGTTGTATTAACAATCGAGCTTAAATCTTTTTCCACACTCTCCCAGTGTTGTTGCGTTCTAGAGGATTTGCCAAGAAGCCCCCCAATCACAACAATTGATAGAGGAAGTCCTTTGCATTTTTTAACAATCTTACGTCCGATGTATTCTAGCTCACTAGGGCAACATCCTTGTTCAAATGCCTTGTCACAAAACAGGTCCCAACTTGTATCATAATCCAAAAAATCCAAGGTAAGTTTGATGGACCCAAAATGATTAGCCAAATCTGATTGCCTAGTGGTTACAACAATTCGACTTCTCTTCTCCATTCTTGGAAAGTATAAACTTATCTCATTCCAAGCTTCAATGCTCCACATATCATCTAGTATAATCAAATACCTTCTACCATATAAAACTTTGTGCAATAGCACACCCAATTCACCTTCAGTTTTATTAACAATATCCTCAGGGGATTTTACCAAGGGAGACAGAGTTTGAAAAAGCAGTGCTCTAACATTGTACTCTTGAGATATAGTTAACCAAGCCCGGATATCAAAATGTTGCACAACAAGTAAATCATCATAAACTTTTCTAGCAAGGGTAGTCTTACCAATGCCACCCATACCAGTGATGGGGATTATTTGCACTTCAGATTGCTCTGTAGTGAGGCGATCCAAAAGCTGAAGAAAGTAGCTCTCGAATCCTACATTGCTTGCCTTTCGGGTTGTTAAAGAAGTTGATGAAGCAGCTGACATGGAGTATGTGGGAGGCAGATCCTTGAATCCTATTTCCTCTCTGACCTTGATAATCCTTTCCTTGACAGAATCCATATCTTCTAATATCTTCTGCAGATCCGGCAAGAAACTGTTTTCAGACCCAGCAAAGACTGCTTTCTTCCCGAATATCTTTTTGCTAACCTTTATAACCTTTTGCTTCATAGCTTTGATTTCTTTCTGCAGATCGGTCATGGAAATGGAGCTTGTTTCGCCATCATCACAAGTGGATCCAGCCTCCAGTGATTCAATTGGATAATCAGCGATTTGGCTCTCCAAATCTTCTTCTTCATAGCTCGATTCAATTGCATAATCAGCAATTCCATCAGTTAAATATCGCAATAACTCAATGTCCCTGCTAAATAATTCAGTCTCTTCACTGTCGAGAGAAGTACACGCGGTAGGGTTATTCAGGATCTGCTCCATAAAAAAAAAATGTAAATCGATCATCAAACTGGATCTTATTTCTTTATCATGAGAATCGAATTCAGCCTCTCGTGATTCAAAACGATCGCTTATTTGGGATTTAATTGCATCTTTAATCGCAAGAGCTTCTTCAGGTGCAATTTGGTTCTCCAAAACCCCTGCTGCTTCTTTGCTACCGACATGAGAATCACGATTCTCCATGAAATCTAGCCAGAAATCGAGTTTTTCACCAAGAGTTTCAATCTGCATTCTGTCAGGAGATATCAAAAGGCTGGGTCGATTCTCGATGATCTGCATCATATTCAAAAGAAAATTGAGCAACAATCTGTAACTTTTCTCAAAAGTAGTGGATGGAGCCAACAGTGGTTCAATTCGATCGACAATGTGGGATTCGATAACATCTTCAGCAGAATGAGCTAGAGATGCAATTTGGCTCTCCAAAACATGTGCACCTCCATAAGAATGATGATTCTCCTCTAAAAAACCTAGCAAGAAATCAATGTTTTCACTAAGAGATTGGATCTGGATTTCGTCAATTGAATTAGAAAGTCGAAAATGGTTATGAATGTTGTGAATAGTGTTCACAAGAGAGACTAGACCTGCATACGCTGCCGCCATCTCTCAATTATTGTGATTACAGAACAAGTGGCTTCAAATATTTTCTTTTTCAGTCCAGCAGCAGCTACTTTACTTTTGCACTATATGCACTAACTTCTTCAAACACAATAGCATTTCCACAAGAGTCAAACTGCTATGTTTTTACCTCTCTTACCAAATACTCTCAAGTGAAAACTATTTCAACTTTCCTTTTTATTCTATTCTTTTTTTTTTTTGTCATTATCAATGACGAAGTGGGATAGCTCAATTAGTTAGAACACCATTATCTAGGCCGTGAGATCCTGAGTTCGAGTCATGGAAGGGATTGAAAGTAGTCCGTGTAGAGGTTCTCTAGAGAGCCTTTGTGTATATATAGGTATCTTCATTGTATCAATGTCTCATCAGTTGGTATACTCTAGCGGAAGAGTATAAATTTGCATTACTTTTCAACAAGTTAACCTGCTGCTAATTGATAATAACAAGATACCAAATTCTAGAAACCCAAGTAAAAGAACTAAGATTACCCTAGCAATCAGCGTGTAAGCTGTGAAAAGAAATCAATTCTCATATATGCGTAACTGTTATGGCCTATCGAGGCAATATTTATACAAGAGAACAAACTGGTTGTCTCGAAGGATATTTAGAATCGTCCGTAATTGCTACCTGTGAACATCCCACGTGTTACTATAGACTAAAATATCATCAAAGAAAACTAAAACAAACCGTCGGAGGTGGGGGCGAAAGATATGGTTCATGATGGCCTGGAAAGTCGAGGGGGCGTTGCTTAAGCCAAACGACATGATGAGGTACTCGAAGTGGCCGCTATGTGTTCGGAACGCCGTCTTTGGTATGTCGTCCGGGTGCATGCGGATCTGGTGATATTCCGCTTTAAGGTCTATTTTAGAAAAGTATGTTGACCCATGTAGTTCGTTTAGCATGTCGTCGACTGTCGGGATGGGGAAGCGGTCTTTGATAGTGGCTGCGTTAAGGGCCCGATAGTCGGTACAGAACCTCCATGTCGCATCCTTTTTCTTAACTAAGAGAACAGGTGATGAAAAGGGGCTGGTGCTGTTCTAAATCAGGCCCAACTCGAGCATCTCTTGAACTTGTCGCTCGATCTTGTCCTTCTGAAAATGGGGGTGTCGATACGGAGCTACATTTACCGGCCTTGATTCGCCAGTCAACCGGATTCGGTGGTCAAATTCTCGCTTGTGGGGGAGTGTGGTATGTGGTGTAGTTACTTCGGGGTATTCGGACAGTAGGTTTTGGATCTGGCATTGCCGTTCATTTTGTGTGTGTTCCGGCGTTGTGTGCGCGACCCCGATGTGTGTAAGCAGGAAACAACTGCCTCCTTGTTTCCACTCCTGTTGGAACTGCTCGCTGGTGATGTGGGCAGGTGCATTGCAGCCAATCACGCAGAGTGTGTAGATGACTGTGTTCCGCGTAAATTTGACCGTTAGAGATCGTCTGTCTAGAATTAAGGGGCTCACTGATTCCAGCCATGTCATGCCGAGGAAAACATCAACGTGGGGTGACTTGCACGTGAACAAGTCGACCAAGAAAGTAATTCCCTGCAAGGTTAGCGCGATATTTTCATATTTAGTATTACAAATCAACGTGTTACCTCCCCCTATTTCGATTTGAAACGAGGCGACCATTCTTTTGGCTGTTAGGTTTAGGGTTTGGGCCATCGTGTCGGATATGAAGTTTAATGACGCCCCATTGTCGATCAGAACTAGCACGTCGACATTCCCGATTTGTCCTCTGAATTTTAGGGACTTCCCACGCTCGCCCTTCGCCATTCTGATCGACCGGCTCGTGGTTACTTTTTCTTGGGTGGTCGCACGAGTCTCCATGTGGTGGAGTTCGATTCGTTCCTCAAGCCCTGCCTCTTCTTTTGGTTCCTCGTCATATATCGGCATTCCTTTTTCTTCTTCGACTTTATCTTCCCCGACGAACAACGTCATGAATTTTGCTCCCGGACATTTGTGATCCCATGTGTACTTTTCGTTACATGTGAAGCACAAGCCTTCTCGTCGGCGACGACTGACTTGGTTCGTAGTTTGCACACTTTTTAGTACAACAATAACAATCCCCACAAGCGTATGGGTTCGTTATAGTTGAGTAAGTATACGACCTAGTAGTTATCGTCCAAGGACCTAGTTGAATGAATGTGGAGCCCCGAAACTATAAGTTAAAATGGTGTTATAGAAGCTAAATAGGAGGTTAAAACAAATATCAACTAAGAAAATAAACAACTAATGCAAACAACTAAAACTAACTCTCAAAAAGATGAAAAAAGATGAAAGTGCAAGTGGAAGAATTGCTTCGGGTGTTTTCCTTATGTGGGATCACTAATGAATTAACGAACTAATAACAATAATTAAGTCTAATGTCTTGAATTATGCTAAAGGCTATCACATAAGTGTGCAAACCCCCTCGAAAGGCATAGGTAAACAACGTGCATTGATTAGCAATTATAGGATCTAATCAAATACCATAAGCTCCTAAGATAGTGTCTCATAAGCACTTTCAACACGGTTACTAATGCTTATGAGACGCCCTCTCACTAATCTCGTAGACGACCTCTAGTCGATTATTGTCTAATGTTGTCGATCTAAGCAATCAACCCTCTCTCGGTTAAGCTAATTACTATTTAACTTCAATTAATTAATCAAGGCTCACACTCACACCCCAATCATGAAAACCAACTCTCGTTGTAATTAACATAATCGAAAATGCTAGCTAATAGGATTGATCAACCAATTAAATCATATACTTCACAACATTAGAAACAATTAAAATCAAGACAGGTAAATTAAGCAATTAATTCCTAAATCCACTAATTACCCACATAATTCCAACACCCAAAACAATTAAAGTTTACCTCATAACTAAATTAACAACTAGACTAAAACTCATGTAAATTAAATTATAAAACATTAATGAAATTGAAATTACCAAATTAAATTTGCAATAATAGAAAAATATCACCTCATGTCTTCAAAATCTTCAATGCCACAAACAATAAAATGAAACTCTAAATTTAAAAGTAGCTAAGAAATTAAACTAATCTAATCGAATGAGTGAAAGTGTGGGAGAGGAGAGGGTTTCCTCCCCCAATGGAGTGCTCTCTGTTTCTCTCGTGTGCGTATTCCCTTCCAGCCAAAACTCACAGCTTCTGTGCTAAATTGGTATATATATGTGGGCCTCCTCATGAGAATGCTCCATGGCCCAGCTTCTGCTTCTCTCGCATGAATAAAGAATTGGGCCATGCATACTACTCTTTGGCCACGGATAAATTAACCCCCACATATTATGTGTTCCCCCCCACCCCCCATTTATATTTTGAACTAATACATAAAAAGACTATATTACCCCTATGTGCTGAGTTCACCCACCCATAAAAAAAAACAGGTTTTTGCATTTCTCCCCCACCAAAAATATATTATTTTTTTATAATTGATTATATTTCATGTTATTATTGTTTTATTTGACCGTATTGTTGCATGATTGTGTAGTTGTAATAGATATATGTGTAGTGTATTTCATTTCCGAGTTTTTTTTTTTACAAAAATCGCGTTTTACAAAAACTCAGCACTGGTTCGCCGAGTTTTGTGAGATTTTTCGAAAAAAAGTTCCACGTTATGAATCAAAACTCAGTCAACTTTTCCACGTTTTGATTCAAAACTCGGCCAACTTTTCCGCGTTATGAATCAAAACTCGGCCAACTTTTCCACGTTATGAATCAAAACTCGATCGCTGAGTTTTGAATCAAAACGTGGAAAAGTTGGCCGAGTTTTGATTCATAACGTGGAACTTTTTTTCGAAAAATCTCATAAAACTCGGAGAACCAGTGCTGAGTTTTTGTAAAATGCGATTTTTGTAAAAAAAACTCGGAAACGAAATACATTACACATATATTGAACAACTAAAAGTCTAAATCATTTCCAATAACAACGAAAATTGCACGATTTCGCTCCAAAAGGTTTTTTTTTTTAATTGTGGGTGAACTCAAAATATTGTGTATTGTATATTAATTGTGGGGGAGGGGAAAAGGTTATATGTGGTATTTTATGGGGTGAACTCATATTTTGGGGGGGTGAAGTCATCTAGAGGGTGAACACATAATAAATAGGGGGGGCATTTATCCGTGGCCAGGCCCTACTCTTTCCCTCTCAATTAATTAAATGGGCCCATCAGCTTCTCTCAATTAATGAAATGGGCCCATCAACTTCTCTCAATTAATGAAATGGGCCCATAAGCTATTAAGAACGGGCGCGGCTAAAGGCACCCGGATTTCCTATGAGTACACCCACGCGATGAGAACACACACAAAACGGATGAGGATACCCACCTGGAAAACTCAAAATTGCCCTTAACATTTCTCCCCCTCCCTCCCTCCATTCTCTCCATTCAGTACACCCACCCTTCCCATCTTCCCCAAACCTCTCCCCCACTCAACTCTTCTCCCTCATTCCCCACTCCCACTCCACCGTCCCCCCCTTCAAAAAGAGAACCATCTGCGACTTCGAACAAGAGAGAGAGAGAGCACCGTTCTCCCCCACTCCCACTACATCGTTTTTTCGAAGAATAGGAGGAAGCGTTTTTTTTGCTTATATTTGAGAAGAAGAGGAGGACGCGTGTTTAATTTCAGTTTTTGTTGATTGAAACATTGTTTTTATTGTTGTAGGGTTTATGTTTTGTTTTTTGAATTTGGTGTTTATTTCATGCATGTGTTGATTAAGGTTGGTTTTTTGTGTTATAATCATGTTTATGTGTACAATGTATCAATATTTGATGTGTTAGGATGAAAATAAATCAATGGGCATCTAATTTGCATGGTTTAGGAAGAAATGAAACGGTTTAGGAAAAAATGAACGAATTTTGACTAGTTTTTCGAACATGGAGGAGATGTCCAGGACAAATTTTTGAACATGGCTTATTTGTTGGGAACTAATTTTTGAACATTGGTGTCATGTTGGGAACTAATTTTCGAACATTGGTGTCATATTGGGAACTAATTTTCGAACATTGGTATCATGTTGGGAACTAATTTTCGAACATTGGGCATATGTTCGAAAATTTATTCCCAACAGAGGGTTTTGGGTTTTAAATTCGACCAAGTAAAACTCGCGGAACTAAATTTCGAACATTGGCCCAATGTTGGGAACTTTTTTTCGAACATAAGCCCAATGTTAAAAAATTTGTTCGTTACAGAGAGTTTTGGGTTTGAAATTCGACCAAGTAAAACTCGCGGAACTAAATTTCGAACATTGACCCAATGTTGGGAACTTTTTTTCGAACATAAGAGATATGTTCGAAAAAAAGCTCAAAACAAAAGAGATTTGTCCCAGTCTTTTTTTCGGACAACACATCAATGTCCGAAAAAAAAAAAACACGAACATAGTCGTCTTCTTCGCAAAACCAGTCGCGAAAATGGTTTTTTTTTAAAAATGACCAAATGCAATACATAATGTCAAAATGTATGTCCTAAATGCATATTATTTCAATTACATACCACTATAGAGTCATAAGATGCAAAAAAAAAAAAAAAAACATAAACACCAACACAAAAACACAAAAACCCTAAATATAAAAACTTTTTCACTTTAAAAAAAAAAATCAAAATCAAAACATGATAAATAACTTACAAATGAGTCTTTGGCACCACCACTAGTAGTTATTACATCATAATCGACCATTTTCGACTCCATCCTCACTCTCAAAATCGAATTTGCAGAAAAGAAAATTTTGGAATTGCATAGAAAGTGATGACCCTCTGTATTCCCGCGTTTAGATATGAGGTGGGTGTACTCATCTGGTGTTTTTATAAAAAAGTACAGGAGGGGTAAATACGTCATTTCGCAACATCCTTGTGACAAAAAAAAAAAATTCCCTGGAATTAAATTGATCTCCTTTAATGTTCAATTAATTTAATTGGGCCGCATTTGAATTTATAGGCAGCTGGAAAGCACTCATTTTTTGGCTCCAATTATCAAACCATCTTGATTTATTTCTTCGATTGACTCTACAATATTATCGAGACGTGTTTTGCTCCAAAGTGCTCATTTTCCTTATAAAAATAGCAAAACACACAATTTCTCCAAATCAAGTGCAATTAGTCAATTTAGTATAAATAATGCACGAAATCCAATAAAATTATGTGAATTAAACACATGAATTTCAAGCAATTTTCACACTAATCAACGACTAATCTCCTCGCTTGATAATTGTCCTCGGCGGTTACTTGCGTCGGTTGCTGGTTTTTTTGGGGTGATTGTTGCGTTCGTTTGTGGCCCCGTACTAGTTGTGGGTGCCCCCCATGTCTTCGGGGTGAACGACCGAGTGTAAGGCGACAACCCTCCTCTATTTGTTGTCCCTAATGGTGGTTTTCTTGCTCGCTGTAACTTCTTGTCTTTTCGTGTTGCGAGTTCGACTGCTTCGTGGAGGTCTTTTGGTTTCCACATCCGTAGTTCGTCTCCAATGTCGGGTTTTAATCCGGCCATAAAAATTCCCAGAATAGCGCTTTGTGGCCAGTGGGGTACGCGGTTCACCCCTTCACGAATTCTTTGAGGAACTCTTTGAAACTTCCTGTTTGTTTAATGCGTCCGAAAATTTCGTTGGCGTCCTCATACTGAGTGTCTCCGAATCGCAGCATCAATCCTTCCTTGAACTGTTCCCATGTAACCGATCGGTGGCGGGATGTTTGTTCGAACCACCTCCACCATTGCCTTGCGTCGCCGATTAAGTAGTATGATGCAATCTTAACTGTATCCTTCGTCCGTATCTTTTTAATCTCTAAGTATTGCTCTGCCTGATCCAACCAATTGATCGCATCCTCTCCTCCAAACTTCGGAAAATCGAATTTAAGTCCCCGCGGTCTATGGTCGTCTGGCCATTCCGTTCTTCGATAGTGTCGACGTCTTCTTGAGCGTCCATCGCTCGAGCTTGATTCGCTTGTCTCCCTACTATCATCCGTTTCTGATTCCGAGGAGGAACTGTCTCTCTTGAAAGGATTCCTTTGTACTGCGAATGGGTTCTTCTGTTTTCTTGATCGGAGTCGCGATCCTTCTCCTTCTTCCAATTCTCGAGGGCTATCTTGCTCGCTTTCTTGATACTTACTCTTACCCATTTCCTTTCTGCGAAAGATCACGTCCTTCTTTGGTTTCTTGCTTTCTTCCAAACTGTTGTTTTCCCTATACTGGCGGCGACCCCGGCCTTCTTCTTCGTTCTCACGATCCGAGCGTTCCCCGAGGCGGTTGTCCCGCAACTCGTTACTCAGTTGTGCGATCGAATTCTCAAGCTGGGCAAACCTCTGTTTGTTCGACACCATCTTTGTTGTTTGATAGATCGAACCCAAGCTCTGAGGCCAATTGATAAGAACAAGATACCAAATTCTAGAAACCCAAGTAAAGAACTTAGATTACCCTAACAATCAGCGCATAAGCTGTGAAAAGAAATCAATTCTCAAATATGCGTAACTGTTATGGCCTATCGAGGCAATATTTATACAAGAGAACAAAGCAAAGGCCTAAGGCCCATAAAACCGAACTGACTAACAAACTAAATTGGGCCCACAAAGTAATAAAGACCCAAAGTGTGTTGGGACCTTCTACATGTAGTCAGAGTGTCGTATGTTGTCGTATGACTACCGTAGTCAATTTAATCTGAACCATTAAAAATCAGACTTAAATCTGATGACCTGTTACCTTTTGAAATTTGTGTTGAAAATATTCAACGTATGTGTTGAAAATATTCAACGTATGTGTCGCATGGTGTCATATTTATAATTAATTTAATTAATTAAAATATATAGTTTTGAATTTATAGTTTCATCCTTAATTTAATAAAAAGATTTATTATATTAATTAATTTAATTAAAATATATAATGGTAAAAATACTTATTTACCCTTATATTATTATTAAAATTAATATAAAAAAACAAATTAAATTAAATTAAAGAAGTTATAATCTAGAACATAATACATAGGTTTTAACACGCACTCCACTTCAACCCCAAGCCGCTGCCCTTTCGCCGCCGACGAGCAGTTGCCCTTCTGCCGTCGACGCGCCGCTTCCCTGCTGCCGCCGACGATCATCTCCTCCCCCTTAGTTTTCTTAATTTGTAAGTTTAATATTATTGTGGGGTAGTTGAATTACCACCACTGAACGTTGCTTATGTATATCTTCATATTTTTTCTTACTTCCGTCATTTGTTATGAGTATTTGAATTAACATTGTGAAATTGTTAAAATTGTGGTTGAGTTGTTGAGTAGTAATTGTTTTTTAAATTGCCTCAAATCAAATAGAAACATATCTGCTCAACAAGTGTTTGACAAAATGTTTCAAAGAAAATTTGAAACATAATTTAGCAAAGGAAGTGTCTATTGAATGCACATTTCTAACCATATTCGTTGTTTGAATCCTCTAGCTAAAAGGACATAATGTAGAGTTGAATCATGTAAAGTTTTGAATTTTATATTTAATATAGTGTTTAAATTGAATTTTATGTTTATAACCACATGGTATTCCTCGATTTCATGTTAGAAGCACATGTTGTTAGTTGCCGTAAATGACATTAAAATAGGTGATTGAAATATATAATATGAAGATGTTGCATAACATTGGAAAATGTAGTAAAATTGGAAGATGCTGCATAACATGTCTTTTAATGTGTTTCTGTTGCAGTTTGTATATACAACAACGTTCCACAATGTTCTCAGACGTTGGATATGAACATATCAAAGTGGATGATGAATCACACGAGGAGCACATGAGTTTAGAAGAGGGGTCGGATGAGGATTTTGGGTATGCCAATTTCAAAAATGCTCCCATAGACGACAATACAATTTTGGGCATGACTTTCGCTTCGACGAAAGAAGCTAATGCATTTTATAAGATATACGCAAGACGAAAGGAATTTATAAGCCGAAAATGCCACACTGATCGGAGAAATAACATTATCAAAAATATGGCGTGAGACTGTTCCCGGTCTGGATTTTCTAAAACTACTACAGGACATAAAATTGGGCGATGTCCAAATAAAAAAAGCAACATTGAATCTCAACAAAGACGATGATTCTAAAAACGTTAATTAATGTTGATCCTACCAAAATAATTAGTGTTAGATTTTTTTTATGAATATTGATCATATGTATTTCAGGAATTTTATTGAATTGCTTGTTTTTTATTTAAATATTAATTTAATATTTCTTGTGTTGTTTAATCCACGTCATAAAATATGTTTATGCTAAAATTAAGTGTGAACAATAATCATATTGAATTGAGATGAAATATGCATTTTATACGAATATGAGAAAGATGCTTGTGTGTCTACATTACTACTCTATTTGTGGCTCGAGCACGTGAACAAGAAAATAGTTTTTTTTTTCAAGGTTTACTTAACATCGATATCGACCGTGCAACCAGGCATGGCTGTTGGACCGTGAAAGTGAGCACCTACAACACATTTTTTGGATTGCACGGTTTACTGAGTATCGACCGTGCAACTACGCACAACTGAGAATTCTTCCAGTACATGTGTCATGGGCATGGATATGACCACATTTGGGTTTAGCCCATTTAATTAATGGGCGCGGCTAAAGGCACCCAAGAATCCTATGAGGACACCCACCAAACCATTTTTTCATCTAAGAGAGCCTATAAAATGTCGTATATACCCCTAATGTAAATTAAAAAAAAAACGAAAGATGAGTACACCCACCAGTATATTATCGACAAACTCTTACCCACCACCAACACTGCCCCAAAATTCTTCCACCACCACCACCACCGTCGCCGCCCCAAAAATCTCCCCCCACCACCACCGTAACATCCAAATTCCAAAAGATAAAAACCGAAACAGAGGTAAAATGTTCGAAAATAAAAAAAAAATTAATGTGTTCGAAAATTTTAAGTGAACAAAGGTAAGATGTTCGAATTTTTTTACAAAACAAACTCAATATGTTCGAAAAAAATTCTAAAACAATTTAAATTTGTCAGAAAAAAAAAATCAAACATCTTGTTCGAAATTTTTTCCAAAACAAACGAAAAATGTTCGAAATTGATTCCAAAACAAACGAAAAATGTTCGAAATTGATTCCAAAACAAACCCTAATTGTTCAAAATTTTTTACAAAACAAACATAATATTTTCGAAAATAATTCACGAACTTCCAAAACAAACCCTAATTTTCTTAAATTTTTTAAAACCCCTAATCTTACCTGAAACGAGCGGCGGCGGCGACGACGTTTCTGGGGGAGGAGGGCGACGGCGGCCGCGACGAACGAGAAAGGAGGGCGACGGCGGCCGCGTCTCAGAGAGGAGGGCGACGGCGGCCGCGTCCCAGAGAGGAGGGCGAGGGCGACGGCGGCCGCGTCCCAGAGAGGAGGGCGACGGCGGCCGCGTCTCAGAGAGGAGGGAGACGGCGAGGGTGGAGGGGCGGAGGGGGTGATGTTGTGGATGGGGAAGAAGGGGAGGGAGAGGAAAAGACGAGAGGTGGGTGTCCTGGATTTTTTTGGTGAAAAGGTATAGAATTAGGGTTTTATGTAGATTAAGGGTATATTGGGGATTTCCACGTGGGTGTCCTCATCCGTTTTGTGGGTGTCCTCATCGCGTGGGTGTCCTCATAGGATCCTTGGGTGCCTTTAGCCGCGCCCTTAATTAATTAGTTTTTATTGGGCTTTTAATATATTGTGTTTTAAGCCCATTTGCATTTAGGTTATTTAATATGTGTAATGGGAAGGAAGAAAGGAATCAGAAATATTTTCCAAATTCTCTCATCTTCTCGATTCTTCTACAACTCTCTCTCCCTCTCAATTCTATATTTCTCAATCTCTCCTTCTATCTATACAATTATTCTTCAAAAATCATACAAAAATATATGGATTTCAAGAGTAGTGAAGAGTTCACTGCAAATGGTATCAGAGCCATCCATCCTTGGGCAAGATGGAGGTGAGCGATTTATCAAGGGAGATTCTCAAATTCGGTTCTAATTTGCAAGATAAATTGGAGAAGGTAGATAGCAAACTCGACCGTATTACAGAAATCCTAGCTTCAATGCAACTGCAGTTGTCAAAAATGAACAAAGGAAAAGGCATATTGGAGGAAGTATTGGAAGAAGATTCAATAGCAGAAGAACCATATTCTAATGGTTTTAAGGAATTGAATTACAAATCAAAAAAATCCTCACAAGAATCGACCGCAGAAGAATTCTATTCTAATGGTTTTGAGAAATGCAATTACGAACCTCAAAAATTCTCACAGGCCATTGACGATTTGTTGCTTCCAAATTCCTCTAATTTGGTCGATGTCGCAGCTACTCCCACACGCCGTCAACAAATCGCACAATCTGTTGTCGATCAGTTGATTATGGATTTCTCTGATTTTTTTCGAATCCACCAATACCCCCGTAAACCTTCACTGACGACGGAAACCTACCAGCTTTCCTCCGAAAAATACACCTGCAACCTATCTGTCACCATATCCTTGGGCAAGAGACTCTCGTTTAATCGCACAGGCCCACACAGAAGAGAAGGGGGAAAACGAGCTCTTACAACCATACAAATTATGGACTTCATATCTTGGAGTATTGTCTCGTTGTTGATTGGTTCTTCTTGTGTTGTTAATCAATTCTGGGTTGCAAAAAAGGAAAGAGAATGCAAGAAAGTGAAGGAGAGATCAATTGATTATATCAACAAACTTCATCAGATGAAGCATGAAAAGTTTGGTGGTCAAAATGGTTTTTCGGTTCTCAAAGGAATGGAGTTGGAGATTTTTACTGGTAGTCATTATTATGTGTCTCCCAACAGACTTCTTGCTTTAAGATTTCAGAATTCTGCCCCTCCAGGATTTTTATTGTCTTTTACTTCTCAGTCTCCAGGCTTTACTTCTCAGAGTAGGACAGATCAAGCTTTGGCCTCCAACTCTGAAACTCACTTGTTTGATACTTCCTATATGCTGCAACACAATTATCAACCACCCTCAAGTGGTAATATTATTAGTAAGGGTGATATTAATTCCATGGGCCATGCAATTCTTGTAGTTGGCAAAGGGCTTCTGAGTAACATCAGTGGCTCTGGTCTAGACTTAAAGTTAAATTATTGGCCACATTTGGGTGCATACAAAGAGTATAATACTCTCTCTCACTGGAACCATATAATTAATTTTAATGGACAATGGGATGACTGGAATGAATACATAAATAACTTGGGAATGGTAGAGCTCATGAGAACAAAAGATTGGAATTTTTATGGTAGTTTTGAAGACACGAATGGAATAGGGGACAAATTTGAATTCATATGCAACACATTTCCGAATTTTGATCCTTGGGGACAAGGATCTAAAAAACGGGGGAGTATTGTCATGGGCATGGATATGATCACATTTGGGTTTAGCCCATTTAATTAATTAGTTTTTATTGGGCTTTTAATATTTTGTGTTTTAAGCTCATTTGCATTTAGGTTATTTAATATGTGTAATGGGAAGGAAGAAAGGAATCAAAAATATTTTCCAAATTCTCTCATCTTCTCGATTCTTCTACAACTCTCTCTCCCTCTCAATTCTATATTTCTCAATCTCTCCTTCTATCTATACAATTATTCTTCAAAAATCATACAAAAATATATGGATTTCAAGAGTAGTGAAGAGTTCACTGCAAATGTCTGCATTACTACTCTATTTGTGGCTCGAGCACGTGAACAAGAAAATAGTTTTTTTTTTCAAGGTTTACTTAACATCGATATCGACCGTGCAACCAGGCATGGCTGTTGGACCGTGAAAGTGAGCACCTACAACACATTTTTTGGATTGCACGGTTTACTGAGTATCGACCGTGCAACTGCGCACGGTTGTTGAACCGTGCAACTGAGAATTCTTTCAGTACATGTTTCTATTTACACGGGTGACTGAGTATCGACCGTTCAACTATGCACGGTTGTTGGACCGTGCAACTGAGAATTCTTCTAGTACATATTTCTATTTACACGGGTGACTGAGTATCGATCATGAAACTGTGCACGGTTGTTGGACCGTGCAACTGAAAATTCTTCTAGTACATGTTTCTATTTACCCGGGGTGACTGAGTATCGACCGTGCAACTGAGAATTCTTCCAGTACATGTTTCTATTTACACGGGTGACTGAGTATCGATTTGGGGAAGAAGAGTCTAAAGTCGCGATTTGGAGGAGAATAATCTGAGGTCGCGATTTGGGGGAGAAAACACGAGGTCTTGATTTGGGGGAGAAGAACCCTAACTCGGCTTCTTCAATTCAGAATGTTAATTTATTTAATTGTTTATTTTTAGGTTTAATTCATTTTCGAATTAACAATTAAATTTGTATTAAAAAGGGTTGGATAGTAATTTTGTTGTTTTTCGTAAATCTTAGTTTTTAAAAATAAATAATTTTATAGAAGAGAAAATTTATAAAAAAGGCCATTTAGGCACCTAGCTTCTTAAATAAAGACAACTTTTATAATCTTTTTAAAAAAGGACAAAAACGCATGTTAATAACCCATTATACCCTTATATTTAAATATGGAAATTAATTTAAATATTTAATAATTAAATAACAAGTCTTCATCTTTCTTATTTGTCGCCATAGATTTTTGGTTAATTTATTAATTTAATAATTAAAGAACGGGTTTCTTGGCCGGAAAACTCAAATCTTCAAGTTTTTTGATTTATCCATGATGAATCAAACATAATCCCGCTGCTTCTACAAACGATTGGCCATAGATTTCAGATTGGTGAAGCAACAATCCTCGATTTCCTCTTGAAATCGAGGGATAATCGAGGGATCTTTTTCTTCTTTTAGTTTCTGTTTCAGTTTTGGGTGACCCCTCACGCCCAAAAACTGATTTCCGATGATTCTCAAAGTTTCTGCTGCTTAGAGGCTTGTTCCTCTCTTTCAACGACGGCCATGGCTATAAGGTCTCGTCTCATTTGCTCTTCCATAATTGTTTCCTCGATCTGTTCTTTCGACTGCACATGATCAAGAGACTTTCCACGCGATCGTTTCTTTATATTCCTAGGGGATTCAAACTTCACCGATTTCTTCATTATGGATGACGGACGCGAAGCCGCCGGAGATACAGTAGAAACTTTTAATTCCAAGGGTCAGATAAAGAGTTTTGCCAAGGGTATGATTATTAATTCCACACGTACACACATAATTTGCAAAGAATTTAGGATTTTTGAGATGATTTTAATTTAGGTTCAATTTTGCTCTGTTTTCGTGAAATTGTGATGATTTACGTGCGTGTTGCTGAAATGTAGTTCATGATTATTTGTTATTGGTTTGGTCAAGGGATAATGCAGATCTTATTTTGCATATGTATATGTATTTCTGCATAATCACATTCTAATATGAAGACATCGTACTATTTTTTCTGCATTATTCATTTTATTATGCAGTTTTAGATTTCATTGTTCTGCATTATTCATTTTATTATGCAGTTTTAGATTTCATTGTTCTGCATTATTCATTTTATTATGCAGATTTAGATTTTATATTAATTTTCCAACCATGGTCTAGGGAGCAAAATGTTCTTCTCACTTCTCGCTTCGTCTTCTTCCGTACTTCACGGTTTCCTTTCTTCACAAATTGAAAAACCCCAAAATTCTGCACAAAATTTACAAAGTTTGACCGGAGTTGTTGATAGAGTTTAATTTTAGGAAGTTTTAATTAATTGCGTAATTCGGGGGGCTTTAATGAGCTGATAGAACTTTAGTACTAAACCTGTTTTTCTTCTCATTTAATTTTATGAAGGTTTTTCTTAATTGCGTAATTCTCGGAATTAATGAGCTGATAGAGTCAGCTTTAAATTTCAAACATTTAAATAATTTCTCCATTTAATTCCGAATTTATGTATTAAGGGCATGATGGTACATTTATGTGCCATTTTGTCCTTATTCTGAAACTATTTTGAATCATGTCTTTATTTAAAAAAACACTAGGTGAAATGACCTTTTATGTGAAATCCCCTTTATAGAATATAATAGAAGGATAATATAGTAAATAATAAAATAAAATTTAAAAAATTATTTAATTAATTAAAACCTGTATAACAGGTAATAGGTTCATACGACACATACGACGCCACATGGCGCATTTCGATGCGTTGACTATATAGTCACTTTGTACTATTTGGCTACACTAAGAAAAACCTTCTAACTAATTACGTTCCCCTTTCTTCTGTATACATTTATAATTGGAGGTTTGGGAATTGTGCTTGTTGTGCTCTCATTAGTAATTCTTAAGAAATATTCTGAACCAACATCTCTGAGAAATATTCGAATATTTTCACCCTAAGAAAATATAATAGTTAAAAAAATCGAGTCTTTAATTTAAAACCTTGTTCAAATTCAATGATGCACTGATAATCATAATATATTTTTTATATTATAGAAAACTTATTATCGAAAATGTTAAATTGCAATAAAGATTTGAAATCAGTGTAACAAACTAGAATTGAATATCATACGTACTAGTGGTTTAATTAAGCCCAAACAGACATGGCTCACATGCAATATTTTATGTATTCAAATTGGAATAGAAAATCATTTAAGTTCAATACAAGTCAATAATAAATCATCGCTGATGCTAAGATTCCATCGTTGATGCTAACATTTTAGTTACTAATTATATACAAATAAATATAACTTGGGAAGTCTTTTAATACTCGTAACATATCAAATTATTAGTTAGGGAAAATAAAAAATGAATTCACAATATTGTATAACATTTTTGAGTGGGCTCCCTGATATTATTCGTGTGATCAATAATTGTGAATAAAGATTTATCATTTGTAGAATTAATTAAACCTTTAACTGTGACATTAAACATTATAATAATATTATTAACGATGAGCTATACCATGCAGCAAATTTACAATATTATATACAAACGATCAATCTCCAATCAGAAATATAATGAAGTCAAACATATTCAGACGCCTCATCAACCTTCATTGATAATCCAAGCTTTTCTTGCTGTAAAAAAATGGAGAAAAATGAGAATCTACCAACAAAGAAAGAACCAAATTACAGAGGAGTCAGAGCTATGCCCTTTGTTATCAGTATATTTATCTCCGAACATCTAACGACAGAAATCCTGTCATTATAACTTTTATAGTCACAGAAGCTGTAACGACAGAATTTTCTTTTATTGATAGTTTTTTAAGTCAGGCCAAGATTTGAGCTTTGAGATTCTTGATTTTTTTTTTCTTTTTGGGGCAGGTAATGAGACATTTGAGAAGCTTGGAACAATTGGGACATCAGCAAATCTGTTAGTATACTTAACAACAGTGTTCAATATGAAGTCTATTACAGCTACAAATGTACTCAACGTCTTCAATGGAACATGCAACTTTGGAACATTGATTGGTGCTTTTCTCTCAGACACATATCTTGGCCGTTACAAGACTCTTGGGATTGCCTCTGTCTCATCTTTCTTGGTACATCACATTTTTTCAATATTCATGATACTATTATATTGAATTCGGGATCCCAATTTTTGAACTCGTGACATTTGATCGTTTCCAGGGGATGCTCGTACTAACAATGACTGCAGCAATACGAAAACTACACCCTTCTGATTGCGGATCAGCTTCAAAATGCGCGGATCCTTCGTCGTATCAACTAGCTTTCTTGTTCATGGCCTTCACCTTTTTGGTGATAGGTGCAAGTGGGATTAGGCCGTGTAATTTAGCCTTCGGAGCTGATCAATTTAACCCGAATTCTGAATCAGGGAAAAGGGGTATCAATAGTTTCTTCAATTGGTACTTCTTCACCTTCACATTCGCCATGATGATATCGTTGACTGTCATCGTCTACGTGCAATCTAGCATTAGTTGGGCTATCGGATTAGGCATCCCGACGTTCTTGATGTTCCTATCTTGCGCGTTTTTCTTCGTTGGAACGAAGCTTTACGTCGTGGTTTCCCCTCAGGGGAGCCCCCTGACTAGTGTGGTTCAAACACTAGTTGTTGCTTTTAAAAAAAGAAAGCTTCAGTTGCCAGAGGAGCCTTTGATCTCTCTGTTTAATCATTTCCCATCAAATTCAATCAACTCCAAACTTGCTTACACTGATCAACTAAGGTTATAATACTCCTTCTATTCCATTTATTTGGCATCTAAACTGATTGTAATGTGACCAATAAATGTTTTGGACTTGTTGACTTTTAAATTTTGAAAATAGTCTTGTAACTTTTATTTTTTCGACTATTTGGTTCTGCAACCGGCTAAAAGATGTCATTTTTATCGGCTAGGTTACCTGATATAGCAAGTTGTATGTTCAGGTGTTTGAATAAAGCAGCAATTTTAAGACCAGAAGACGAGATAATGGCAGACGGGTCGTCTGCTAATCCATGGAGCCTCCGGAGTGTGCAGCAAATCGAAGAGATCAAATGTGTAATCAAAGTGATTCCAGTTTGGGTTTCTGGGGTCATATATTTTATTGCTTTAACTCAATCACAGACTTATCCAGTTTTCCAGGCCATTCAAACTGATAGGCGTTTAGGCACTGGCAAGTTCAACATCCCTGCTGCAAGTTACAATGTGTTTGCAATGTTAAGCCTCACGATATGGATCCCGATATACGACAGGATTCTCGTCCCGCTCCTCAGACGAATGACAGGAAAAGAAGGAGGGATCACAATGCTTCAAAGAATGGGCATTGGTATAGTTATTGGAATCTTGTCAATGTTAATATCGGGTATTGTAGAGAATCATCGCAGAACTTTAGCCCTTACTCGGCCTACATTAGGTGTCGTCTCACACAAGGGCGCTGTCTCGTCTATGTCGGGTAACTTGTTGATCCCCCAGCTAGCAGTGGCGGGGCTGTCGGAGGCGTTCATTGTCATAGGTCTAGTCGAGTTCTTTTACAAGCAGTTTCCGGAGAATATGAGGAGCTTTGGAGGATCTTTCTTGTTTTTGTGTGTTGCTATGGCAAGTTATTTGAGTAGTTTCTTGATATCTGTTGTTCATAAGGTTACTCAAAAGGGGGCAACTAGTAATTGGTTATAGGTTAATTTTCTTTTATTGATAGTTTTTTAAGTCATGCCAAGATTTGAGCTTCGAGATTCTTGAAATTAATTTTTTCTTTTTTTTTTGGGCAGGTAATGAGACATTTGAGAAGCTTGGAACAATTGGGACATCAGCAAATCTGTTAGTATACTTAACAACAGTGTTCCATATGAAGTCTATTACAGCTACAAATGTACTCAACATCTTCAATGGAACATGCAACTTTGGAACACTGATTGGTGCTTTTCTCTCAGACACATATCTTGGTCGTTACAAGACTCTTGGGATTGCCTCTGTATCATCTTTCTTGGTACATCACATTTTTTTCATCATTTATCAAACTATTTATCAGGAATTCGGGATCCCGTTTTTTGAACTCGTGACATTTGATCGTTTCCAGGGGATGCTCGTACTAACACTAACTGCAGCATTTCCAAAGATGCAAGATCAATTTAACCCGAATTTGGAATCAGGGAAAAGGGGTATCAACAGTTTCTTCAATTGGTATAGTTCTTGCAATGTTGTCAATGTTACTATCAGGTGTTGTGGAGAATCATCGGAGAACTTTAGCCCTCACTCGTCCTACATTAGGCGTCGTCTCACACAAGGAAATAACTCACACAATTTTTACCAATAATACCCCCTTCTTTATTTTACTTGGACCCATAACTTAACTCAATTTATAACTTTAGTCAAATCTCCACCCACTTTAGTTATTGAATTATCAATGATACCCCTCCCTTATTTTACTTTACACATCACTATATTTCATTTTGTTAAACTCGCGTGAAGGTCAAACCATGCAAAATAGGAGTATACTGGGACGGAGGGAGTAATTAATAAATCGTAGACGATGGAGTTGACTAAATCATACTAATATTTGAACTTCGCAGTCCCACCAACGCCTTTATATCTTGAAGAAAATGGGTGCAGCAGGATCACACAAAATTTTCTATGTGGAAAATTATTTGGAGGTTGGGTGGGGCCATTGACTGGCTTAATTTCCAAGTCTAGCCGTGTTTGACTACAAAGACTTATTTGAACAGATAGCCAAGTTGGTATATATATGAATGAATGAAATATCAATCAATACATTATATTCATAAGCTGATCAATCATATATCCCATTTGGAATTTATGATGTGTGTAATAATTAGGTTCATCATCATCATCATCTGCAGTAGCATATTGCTTATTACCACCACAAGTACTAGTAATGGTGATGATAGAGCTGAATTGGAGGCGTTGAGGGATTGGTGGCCTTTTGAGTACTCACCACAAAGTAGTCTTCATCATTGCAACTGGAGTGGCATCACTTGTAATCGCGATGGTCGTGTTGCTGAGCTGAGGTCACCTCAACAATGCTGGCTTCCAGCAAGGCGATTGCTTGATGATTTAAATGTGGTTGCTTTTCCATACCTCACTAAAATTCAATTCACCGGTTGTGGCTCCGATCTCGATGGAGAAATCCCTGCGGAGATAGGTAAACTATCCTATCTAACTCATCTCAATTTGTCTGGCAATTACCTCACTGGTGAGTTGCCTCCTTCACTAGCAAATCTCACCAAATTGGAGGTGTTGGACATTTCTTCTAATTACCTCACTGGTGAGTTGCCTCTTTCACTGTCCAAACTCACCAATTTGAAGGTTGTTGACATTTCTTATAACTTCATTAACGGTTCCATCCCTCCTCAAATAGGAAACCTCTCCCAACTAACTCATCTAAACTTGGCTAGCAATCAACTCATTGGTGAGTTGCCTCTTTCACTAGCAAATCTCACCAAATTGGAGGTGTTGGACATTTCTTCTAATCACAACATTTTTGGTGAGTTGCCTCTTTCACTGTCCAAACTCACCAATTTGAAGGTTCTTGACATTTCTTATAACTTCATTAACGGTTTCATCCCTCCTCAAATAGGAAACCTCTCCCAAATAACTCGTCTCTATTTGTCCCACAATAGTCTCTCGGGCGAGTTGCCTCTTTCACTAGCAAATCTCACCAAATTGGAAGTGTTGGACATTTCTTCTAATTACCACATTTTTGGCGAGTTGCCTCCTTCACTGGCCAAACTCACCAATTTGAAAGTTCTTGACATTTCTTATAACCTCATTAACGGTTCTATCCCTCCTCAAATTGGAAACCTCTCCCAACTAACTCATCTCAGCTTGACTGGCAACAGACTCTCGGGTGAGTTGCCTCCTTCCCTGGCCAAACTCACCAGATTGGAGGTTCTTGACACTTCTTATAACCTCATTAATGGTTCCATCCCGCCTCAAATAGGAAACTTGTCCCAACTAACTCATCTCCAATTGACATCCAATCGCCTCAAAGGTGTGTTTCCTGCTTCATTGGCAAAACTCACCAAATTGCAGCTGCTTGACGTTTCTCATAACCTCATTCACGGTTCCATTCCGCCTGAATTAGGGAACCTTAGGAGCTTGGTTGTTCTTGATTTGAGCTACAATTTCATCAATGGATCTCTGCCTTCAACCTTGGGTCAATTACAAAAATTGAAATCTTTGATTTTGGCTAATAATCACTTGGAAGGTGTTTTCGGAGCAGGGGTAGAAAAGCTTCCTTCAATCACAAATATTGACCTAAGCACAAATTTAATCTCTGGGCATATACCTATTAGTTTCGGTTATGTTCCGAATGCGCTATCCCTCCGTATCGATCTTTCCAGCAACAAACTCTCTGGTCGAGTTCCTGAATCTCTTTCCAATTTGATGACCATCGATTTGTCCAACAATCTTTTACAAGGTCAAATTCCACCTACTGTTTGGGATAAGTTTCTAGACAACTCTTTTCGTGGCAACCCCAATTTACTACCCCCTACTCCTACTGATTCAGAAACAAGTGATTCAAAAACAACACTCACAGCAATTTTTGTTTATGTCGTGTCATTCTTTGTCTGTTTAATGTTTGGTGGATTGATCTTGTTCATCTACAAAAATAAAACAAAGAAAATGAGGTCGCGGGTAACTCCAGATACCAAGCATGGAGACATTTTCAAGATATGGAATTTCGATGGGAAGATCGCATATGAAGACATCATTGAATCCACAGCAGACTTTGACCTCAGATACTGCATTGGAACTGGAGCCTACGGCAGCGTCTACAGAGCACAACTGCCTAGTGGAAGAGTTGTTGCAATGACATAACTCCTTTATATCTTGAAGAAAATGGGTGCAGGATCACACAAAATTTTCTATGTGGAAAATTATTTGGAGGTTGGGTGGGGCCATTGACTGGCTTAATTTCCAAGTCTAGCCGTGTTTGACTAGAAAGACTTATTTGAACAGATAGCCAAGTTGGTATATGAATGAATGAAATATCAATCAATACATTATATTCATAAGCTGATAAATCATATATCAAGTGGCTAGCCAGCTAGCTCCATTTGGAATTTATGATGTGTGTAATAATTAGGTTCATCATCATCTGCAGTAGCATATTGCTTATTACCACCGCAAGTACTAGTAATGGTGATGATAGAGCTGAATTGGAGGCGTTGAGGGATTGGTGGCCTTTTGAGTACTCACCACAAACTCTTCATCATTGCAACTGGAGTGGCATCACTTGTAATCGCGATGGTCGTGTTGCTGAGCTGAGGTCACCTCAACAATGCCGGCTTCCAGGATTGCAATTGCTTAATGATTTAAATTTGGTTGCTTTTCCATACCTCAATACACTTCAATTTACCGGTTGTGGCTCCAATCTCAGTGGAGAAATCCCTGCGGAGATAGGTAAACTATCCTATCTAACTCATCTCAATTTGTCTGATAATTACCTCACTGGTGAGTTGCCTCCTTCACTAGTAAATCTCACCAAATTGGAGGTGTTGGACATTTCTTCTAATTACAACATTTTTTGTGAGTTGCCTCCTTCACTGGCCAAACTCACTAATTTGAAGGTTCTTGACATTTCTTATAACCCCATTAAGGGTTCTATCCCTCCTCAAATAGGAAACCTCCCCCAACTAACTCATCTCTATTTATCCCACAATAGTCTCTCGGGTGAGTTGCCTCTTTCACTTGCTAATCTCACCAATTTGAAGGTTCTTGACATTTCTTATAACTTCATTAACGGTCCCATCCCTCCTCAAATAGGAAACCTCTCCCAACTAACTCTTCTCAATTTGTTCCACAATAGTCTCTCTGGTGAGTTGCCTCCTCCACTGGCCAAACTCACCAATTTGAAGGTTCTTGACATTTCTCATAACCTCATTAACGGTTCCATTCCCCCTCAATTAGGGAACCTTAGGAGCTTGTTTGTTCTTGATTTGCGCTTCAATTTCATCAATGGATCTCTGCCTTCAACCTTGGGTCAATTACAAAAATTGGAATCTTTGATTTTGTCTAATAATTAATCACTTGGAAGGTGTTCTCGGAGCATGGGTAGAAAAGCTTCCTTCAATCAAAAAGATTGACCTAAGCACAAATTTAATCTCTGGGCATATACCGATGAGGCTTGGTTATGTTCCGAATGCGCTATCCCTCACTCTCGATCTTTACAGCAACAAACTCTCTGGTGGAGTTCCTAAATCACTTTCCAATTTGATGAGCATCGATTTGTCCAACAATCTTTTACAAGGTCGAATTCCACCTACTGTTTGGTTTAAGTTTCCAGAAACCTCATTTCTTAGTAACCCCAATTTACTACCCCCTACTCCTAGTGATTCAAAAACAACACTCACAACAATTTTTGTTGTGTCATTCTTTGTCTGTTCAATTTTTGGTGGATTGATCTTGTTCATCTACTACAATAAAACAAAGAAAATGAGGCCGCGGGTGACTCCTGATACCAATCACGGAGACATTTTCAAGATATGGAATTTCGATGGGAAGATCGCATATGAAGACGTCATTGAATCCACAGCAGACTTTGACCTCAGATACTGCATCGGAACTGGAGGCTACGGCAGCGTCTACAGAGCACAATTGCCTAGTGGAAGAGTCGTTGCTGTTAAAAAGCTTCACAGATTTGAAGGTGAGAATCCAACCTATGACATGTGTTTTAGGAATGAAGCCAGATTTTTGTCCGAGATACGCCATCGAAGTATCGTGAAGCTTTTTGGGTATTGTCTGCACAACCGGTGTATGTTTCTCATGCAGAGGAAGCCGTGGATCTAGATTGGGGGAAGAGAGTAAATGTAGTGAAGGGCATTGCGGATGCTCTGTCTTACATGCATCACGATTGTACACAGGGACATTTCCAGTAGCAACATACTTTTGAATTCAAAGTTTGAAGCCTGTGTGTCCGATTTCGGGACAGCAAGATTGTTGGATCCCGATTCATCCAATCAGACTCTGCTCGTCGGGACTCATGGTTATATTGCACCAGGTACGTCTTTATTTTTCTTTTATTGATCGAAACTGATAGATCAAGTATGAGTTTAATTATGAAGTTGAATAAATGTGCAGAACTGGCATACACCATGGTTGTTACTGAGAAATGTGATGTTTATAGCTTCGGTGTTGTGGCCTTGGAAACTATGTTGGGGAATCATCCAGCGGATTTTCTGTCCTCCTTATATTCCTCAAGATGTTCCGAAAACATGATGATCCAGGACCTGTTAGACAAGAGACTACCATCTCTGGATGATCTAAGGGTATCGAGGGATGTGGTTCGTGTAGTGAAAATAGCGCTCAGTTGCATACGTGCAGACCCAAAATCTCGGCCATCAATGCTTCATGTTTCTCGGGAATTCACTGTTCGCTCACTGCCATTGCCAATGCCGCTGCGTTCCATATCAGTGTCCCAACTCATGTATTCAGATTGAGCTCATGAGATATATTTAGGCATTACAAGTTGTGTTGGAGTATAATTTATCAAGTTATGAACGTATGTCGTATAATTTTCTTACCTTTTTTTTTCTCTTTACATTTTGAATTGGGTTGTGACAGTGAGTACACTGGTTTAGCGCAAGTACAGGGCCACTTCAAATACCTCCATTGACTATTACATTAACAATTGAAATATTTAATAAGAAGACATTGTAATAGTTCTACAAATGTAGTGAAGAGTATTCATTTATGCACCAGAACATATTCACCAGGAATAATAGTTCTACAAATGTAGTGAAGGAATATTGTATGGATACACCGGAACACATTTGATTCGTTTGTAAATTGCATAAGATTTCATGTGTTTTAGTGATAAACTTTGAGGTTTTCTCATGCATTTTCACACTAATATGCTTGATTTGATTGAGAAACGTGTTTGAGCTGGTTTTGTAGGAATACGATGTGAATTAGGCATTTAAATCGCAAAAACGATTGTTCAATCATTATTTGCATTCACTGGACTGAAGAGAGGATTGCACCATTGGATTCGTCTAAAAAAATTGAGTGGAATGAAAAAAAGAATTAAGTCAATCGGAGGTCGGAAGCTCAAGATAGGGAGGGATGAAGACGGAGGATGGATGTTGGGCCAAAGTATCCGCCCGGCCAGTGATCCGCACCCACTATTTTGTTAAATTCACCCCCTGCGCGTATTTTGCCAAATTTCAACTTACGAAACTATCACCCGGCCGGGCCACTCAGCCGCCCGGCCAGGCCACCTGCTCCCAGCCCCAATTTTGTTCCACACTCGTCCGCCCGGCGACGCCACTTATCCGTCCAGCCGGGTGGACCTATTTTCGGGTGTTTTGGCCAATTTTCTTCATATTTCAAGGGCCTAAGTGCAAAATTAATTCAAGATTTCTACCCCAACTATAAATAGACCAAATTTGAGTTTTAAAAAGGAGTCTTACTCCTTTTACAAGCTTTCTTCACACACATTCACATAATAGTGGGTGTTCTTGATAGATTAGTTTAATTTTTTCATTAGATTAGATAGATTAGTGGTTTTTACTTCAAATCAAGCTACGATTATCATCGGGCATCGTCTATTACATCGTTTTGTAGCTACATTTTCATGATCAAGGTGATATTACTCTATTTTGCAATTCAATTTGGTATTTTCTTAATTTCTCCATTCTATTGCTATTTTGTTATGAATTTGATGTTATTTGTTGTTTAAGCCATGAATTCCTATCATAGAACCATGGGCTAAGTTCTAATTGCCTAGGGTGTGGAAGTTTTGGTGGTTAAGTGGTGTAATTATGGATTAATTGCATAATTAGCTTAGGAATTGGGTGCATATGTTTCTAGTGTTGTGTTTTGCATGATTCAATTGATTAATTCACACTATTAGGTAGCATTGTTGGTTTTGTCGCCTTCAACGACCGTATTGGGTTGCATGATTAAGAATGTGTGTGTGAGCTTGAATTAATCGATTAGAATTAACATAGTAATTAGCTACACCGACCGGGGGTTGATTGCTTAGATCGATAACACTAGACAATAGTCGATTAGAGGTCGTCTATTAGATTAGTGAGAGGGTGTCTCATAAACACTAGTAACCGTATTGAGCGTGTTTATGAGAAACTATCTTAGGAGCGCCTCACAAGGGATTGGTCGACACACACGAGTGATAGCCTTTAGCTTTACCTAATACCTTAGGTTTAATTTGTGTGATTTAGTCCATTAATTCACCACATAACCTACAAAATCGATACACCCGAGGCAATACTCTCTCACCTTGCACTTTCGAACGAAAGTTAGATAGCTTGTTACTTCTTTTGTTATTTGGGTTAATAACTAATAAGGTCATTTCACTACTAGTTTTATCTAATAAAACCTACACCAAATTTTCTTGTCTAATAGAGTCAAATTGAAAAATCTAAGACAATTATACCATTTTACTAATTTGACACAATTCGAAAATTTTAATTCAAATTAAAGGGTCAACTAAATACCTTAATTATAGATTAACACAGATTCTCGAAAGAAGCGAAATTTAAGCAGCTTCCAAATTTTTAAAAAGGGAAAATATCAATTTTGGTCATTCAGTTTTACCTCTTTTCATATTTGGTCACCCACATTTAGTCACTATCAAAATTGGTCACCCAGTTATTATATTCTATCAAAATTGACGTTAGTCAATCTGTCATTGACTAACTGAGGAGAAAGAGTTTTGAGCCGTGAAATTTCTCAAAACCTAAGGTTAAAATTTTTTTATGCATCTTCCAGAACTAATGAAACAAACGCAGAAGTAAGATACTCAATTGTTTGACTAACATTTCAAGAAATCTGCAATAATGATCTTAATAGAAAAATATTTAGAATGAAAAATAAGTTTATGAAATTTTCTTGAATGAATAATTTTAGAAAATTTTTTACAATTAATCTTCACCACAAATTATGCTCCAATAATTATAAATAGGGAAATGAATTGAAATAAGTTTATATCTCCAATTATTATACAAATTCAATATGAAACCAAGAATTGGAAAACAGAGTACAATTGTTAAAAAAAAAAAACAGAGTACAAAGTTGCATTTTATCTCTTGAGTTTCTCATTTTCTATAAAATAAAAAGTAAACCAAAATTCATAACTGAGTTAAATAATTATTAAAAACTTACTGAAATTTTCTGACTACCCAAGTTTCACGTTCTAGAAGATGCATGAGAAAGAATTCTCATTGTTAAATAATTATTAAAAACTTACTGAAATTTTCTGACTACCCAAGTTTCACGTTCTAGAAGATGCATGAGAAATAATTTTCATTATCTATAAAGGGTTTTTCTATCGTAAGACAGAGGGTTCGCCCTGTCTTATAAAAGGCGTCCAATGGAGAGTTGACACGTCATTTTGCTTCGTCATTGCAATCGCCCTTCGCAATTACTTAAAATATTTAATTTTTATAAAAAAAATTCTAAAATTACTAGAATACCCTTATAATATTATTTTAAAAATACATACAAATTTACAAAATTAACCCTCTTTTATTTCAAATAATCTCAACCAAATATCTTTTTGATTATAATTCAATTCAATTAAAAATACACCATTAGATATTGTAACACCCTAGAATTAGGCACAAATCTCTGATCTCTTTTTTTTTTTTTTCCTGTTTTCCCTTTTTCTTCTCATTTTTCAAAAAAAAAATTTCAAACTATTTATTTCTTCATTTTTTCTCTATTACTTTTTTTTTTTAAAAATTTTTAATACAAGATAATATTATATGTATAATTTTATTATAATCAATAATATCATAAACAACAATCAATAATACCATGAACATAATTAGTAATATTTTATTACATCTAATTTCACATAGCTAAAATCGGAGGAAATCAGTGGGTGCGAATCATCACTGGGGTGAACTGCAGAATTTTGTGGGTGCGAGTTCATTGAGGAGTGAAATGAGTAAACAGGTGGGTGTGTGACTGGAATCTGAGGCCCAGTTCCCTGGAAGGCCCAATGGCTGGGAACCCTGGCCGAAGTGCAGCCGCTCTCGTCGGAAGAGTTGCCGCCGGCAAGGTCGCGGGCTGCGACTTCCGGCAAGGAGACTTGACGGCGACCGCCGTGCAAGTGGTGGCCAAGGCCAAGTCGACGTCGGGAGGATGGGAGCCCGAGTCATTTTCGCGAGAGAGGCCTCGCCGGAGAGAGAAGGGAGGCTCCCGCGACTTCCGGCAAGAAGAATCAACGGCGACCGCCGTGCAAGTGGTGGCCAGAGCCAAGTCGACGTCGGGAGGATGGGAGCCCGAGTCGTTTTCGTGTGAGCGGCCTCGCCGGCGAGAGAGAAGGGAGGCTCCGGCGTTGAGCTCAAAATCCGGCGAGCACAACTTCAATCTTCCGGCCATGAGAAGCAGCAGCGGACGGCGATGGGAGTTTCCCGTTGGTTGCAGCGGCCGAAGAAGAAACCGACTTCCATGGGTTAGCGACGGCTGGGGCAGGCGACGGAGGAGGTTGCCGAATTTTGGAAGATGAAGCAGGAGTGGAGAAGTTGCAAATGTGCAGGGGGCACGGTACCCGCAATTATTTAAAGATGTTTGAATATTTACGTAATCTTTTAATTTAATATTTTTATTTATTTTAAAATAAAATGGTATTTTAGTCATTTTATATATATCAATTTAATTTATTAGTAGGGCGATGTAGTGCAATTGCATAATGCATAGAGCAAACGCAGTAATGCGAAGTGCAATCATATAAATTAAATTCAATACGTCAGATCAACGATCTAACGATATTTTAAGTATTGCCTTTTGTAAGACAGTGTGAAACCTGTCTTACCATAGAAAGACCCATCTATAAAATAAAAAGTAAACCAACATCATCAGAACTCCTTCTCACCTGTTATAAATATAATGTAAATATTGGTAATTTTTGCACATGTTTCATTCTTACTTCTGCGTTTGTTTCATTAGTTCTAGAAAATGCATGAGAGGTTTTAAGAAATTTCACGGCTCAAAACTCTTTCTCTGTTAGTCAATGCAGATTGACTAACAGAGTAATCAATTTTGATAGAATATAATAACTGGGTGACCAATTTTGATAATGACTAAATGTGGGTGACCAAATATGAAAAGAGGTAAAACTGGGTGACCAAAATTGATATTTTCCCTTTTAAAAATTTCCTAAAAAGTAGGTATCCTCATTAATTGGTTTCGAAAAAGCAAGATTTAAGTAACTTTCAAAATTTAAAAAATTTCCTAAAAAGTTGATATCTCATTAATTCAAATAAAAAGCATAAAAAAATTATGGAGTGAATAGTGCATGGTGTGCAATATTGAAAAAATATGTATATAGAACTGCATATCTATATGTGGGTAAAAAATACAATATGAAGTAAGTAGTGCATATCTATTTCGTAACATGTATATATATGCATAGTTGAATGCACATGAATAGATATGCATTGAGCAGTGCACTAAACCGATTGACATTGTGCAGTTACAAGGCATATGATTAAGCTTCAAATACAGCAGATTACACTACAAAAATGCTCGTTTATGCCGACGGACGTATACCGACGGATTACCTTTCCGACGGATTACCGACGGAATTCAAAGTCAGAAGACTCTGCCGACGGAATTCAATTTCCGTCGGCTTTTCCGACGGGATACCGACGGATATGCCGACGGACACTCAGAACTCTCTACACGGTGTCGTTTTTGGGTCACCGGCCGACGGATTGTTCAGTCGGTATTGTAAATATTCCGTCGGTAACCGACCCGCATTAACTAACCGCCTTCTTGATCGACTCCCAAAATTAAATGTGGTCATACCGACGGAAATTTCCGTCGGTAACCGACCCGCATTAACTACCAAAATTAAATCTGATCATTACCGACGACAATTTCCGTCGGTAAAGGCAATTTTTTTTTGTATATAAACTGAAGAACATATTCATTCTTTCTCTTTCGAGAGAAAGAAACCCTCCCTCCTCCCTGTTTCGAGTCTTAGCGGCCGAGGTGATCTCTCGACTCGATTAGAAAATCTATACGGTACGCTTTCTTAATTTGTTAGTAATTAATTTTTAAGTTATATTGTATTGCCTATAATTATGAATTAAATTGCATGTGTTAATTTAAATTGTTATATAGATTAATATGAAATTAATTGTTTGTAGTTGATGTATATAGTTAATTATTTTGAATGTATGTAGTTGATATATCTAATTAATTAGTTGATATTGTAAGTGGATAATTGCCTATATATATAGCTAGTTGATGTATATAGTTATTTATAATAAATTGATGTGATTTGTTAAGATCGATATTGCATGTTTTGCATAATTGATGCTATATATATAGTTGATATTATTGTTTAATTTGCATATACGTTGGAGTGGAGTTAATTACATAATTAAATTATGATATTGTACGTTATAATTAGCTAGATTAATATTGTTGATTTACTAATTATGAAATTATTGATTAAATTAGGGGCTTTGTTAATTATATTAGGAAATTGTTATTTTAAAGTAAGAAAAAATTGTTACTAAATTTATTAGGTTATAGATTGTTAATTAAAATAGAAAATTGTTGAATAAATTAGTTATTGTTGAATAAAATAGGAAATTAGTTATTGTTGAATAAAATAGGAAATTATTTATTAAAATAGGTTATTATTGATTAAATTAGGTATTGTTGATTGAATAAAAAATTATTTATTAAAATAGGTTATTATTTAGGGATTAAATTTTAATTTATTAGATTATTGTTTTTTATTAAATTAAGAAATTTATTATTAATTAATTAGTATTATATATATAATTTATTAATTTAAATGTTTAAATTAAATAGATGACTGGAAATGGTGCTGGTGCCTCTGGTGGCTCGGGATCTCACGGGGCCTCCGGGTCACGTAGCCGATCGAGGAAGAGTCGATCCAAACTTAGACCCGAGGCGCCGGCGCCTACACTGCCACGAACAGCATTATCGTCGCCTCCACCACCCATTCCACACCCGTCGCCTGATCAGTCGTCGTCTCATTCGTCTGTCCGGGACCATCCTGTTGTTCCTGCTCGGGATGGCCGGGAGCGCGTTTGGGCTACAAGTGGAGGAGTGTAAGTAATTAAATACTTTTATTGTTTAATAATTAATAATTAATTAATTTCGCATTCGTTTTAATTTATAATGTGTTTTGTTTGTTAATTAATGTCACAGATTGTTACCTGGTAACGAGGTCTCCAGGGCATGCACGATTGCTTTTGGCTCTTTACCGATCTCTGCGGGTGCAATTACCTGGTCGAAGGTCCCAAAACAAAAAAAGTTGGCGTACTTCGAGGAATTTCAGGTAGTAATTAATTACTTAATTATTTAATTAATGTTTGTTAATTTGTTCAATAATAAACAATTTATTATATGTGCAGAAACAAACCACTTGGGATCGGAATATGTACTCAGACCAGGCTATGTTCAAGTATTTCTGTAAATCGGCGCAAGAGCGGTATAAGGATTTAATGTACGAATGGAGAATGGCATGGCGGAGCGATGGGACGACGCAGAGCTTGGGTAAGGATGATAATGATGTTGTGTTGTGGGATTCATTGACGAGGGAGTGGCTGGATCCGGAGTACATCAGGAAGTGTGAGATTGCTAAGGCCAACCGGAGATCCGACGTTGGGGGTGGGATGTCCAGGCATCGGACTGGAGCCCGGTCCATCCTTGAGCAGTCGATGGTCATTGTAAGTGTTTATTAATTTTTTAATTAATTTCAATAAATTTAATTATATATTTAATATATATAATACATAAATTTAATTATTAGGAACGGGATACGGGGCGTGTACCCACTCACTTGGACCGGATGAGCATTGCTCATCCGTTTAATGCTGATACACAGCAATCCACATACGGGCGCACAACTAACCTCCACGTAAGTAATAAAATTGTTTAATTAAATACATTTTTATAATTTATTCTATTAATTTAAAATTATTAATTATGTAGTTGGAGATGAACCGGAGGATGGCCGAGATCGGAACTCAAGTCGACCCTACTCAAGCCGGAACCAGCAGTGCCCCTACAGTCGAGGAGGTGGACCGGGCTTATTTGGAAGTTGCCCCCACCACCCGCGGACGAGTTCTGGGCCTTGGTCGTATGAGCGCTGATGTCAGGTCCGGCGCTGGTCCGTCCCAGACGGCATCGCAGGGTTCCGTATCTTCCACCCCAACTCCTGATGTGACGATGGCACAATTCAACCATTACATGCATGTGATGCATGTGAATATGGGTCGAGAGATGGGGTGGTCGGACGAGAGGATCGAGGAGGTTTATCGGAGAACCATGCAAGCTCCTCCACCGACGGCCAACGTGAACGTGCCTGTTCCCCCAGCCCCCTCAGCCTATGTCCCGACCATGCAGCAGGATGATGACATCATGGGTCAGCAGTTCGGTGGTGGCGTCGACGTTGATATTGATTTGTGGAACTTTGGTGAATGAGTGTCTCTGAACAATTTATTTTTTATTTCTGTTGAACAATTTTATTTTTATGTCTCGTAGTACTATTTACTTTTTATTTCTGTTGAACAATTTTATTTTAGTTGTTTAATTTTAGTTATGTGTGTTTTATGTGTTAAGAATGTGTATATTAATTTTAGTTATGTTTTATGTGTGATTTTGGATGTTATCTGTATTGGATCTTCATTTATGTTTGAATGTACTCTGTTTTTTCATGTTTGTGTTTATGTGAATGTGAATGTGAATGTGATGGGAGACTATATGTGATAGATAAACAACATTTTCATTGAAAACTGCCTTGAAGAAAAAGGCTGTTGTTGTGGTTACATTACATGCATACACTTAACATTACATAAACTTAGCAATACATATTAGAGACATAAACTTAGGATTACATCCAACCTATAAACTTGAACACATAGGGTAGAACACAGAATACTATGGCCATAATAAGAAAGTTCCTCTGCTTCTTTAGCTCTTCAACTTTTCCAGCTTCAAATCCTAATTCTGAGGTTAGTTGGTCAGATGTATCCTTATACATATGTGGAGGGCTGTCACTGAATTAAGTCTCTTTTTTAGAGATTTAACGTCTACAACAATCAAGGTTGATGATATGAATCGTTTGGAACGAGACATTCTAGTTATTTTGTGTAAGTTGGAACGTTTTTTCCCACCTAGCTTCTTTGACTCGATGGAACACTTACCTGTTCACTTAGCGTATGAAGCTAGGATTTGTGGTCCAGTGCAGTACAGGTGGATGTACCCATTTGAGAGGTGAACAATTCTATTTCTCTCATTTAATTAGTTTTTAGTATAAGGAGCCTTATTTTAATTTGTTAACTATTATAATTTTAGGTATCTCCACAACTTGAAGCGCAATGCTAAACAGAAGGCAAACGTCGAAGCATCGATTGTTAATGCGTATTTGAATGAAGAGGTTGGCATGTTTTGTTCATATTATTTTGAAGACCATGTCAACACGAGGATCAGGAATGAACCACGTAACTTCGATGGTAGAGGTACGCAACAAGAAGTCGATGGCATGCTCTCTGTATTCAAGTCTAAGGGGCGACCTATAGGAAAAGCCACTGAACGATATTGGTCAACACACACAGAGGCTGAAATAGCACAAACGTACGTGTTATTGAATTGTGATGAAGTTCAGCCTTACATTGAGTAAGTATTTCATATATTTATCATCTAATTAAATAGCACTAAACGTGCGTCATTTATCATCTAATTGTGTTGTGAATTATTAGGATGTATACACAAGAACTACGACATGCAGATCAAAACATCTCAGATAGAGACATAGATACTAGTCTTCAACGTCAATTTGCCCGATGGTTCCAACGTTATGTGAGTATCATTAATTGAATTTTACGTGAACAAATAATTTTTTGATTAATGTTAATTTTAACTGTACGTATAGGGACAATCGCACGATTTTCAGAGCCGGTTCTTACAGGATCTCAGCCAAGGACCACTACGGCGTGTTAGGACTTACAACGGCTATATTGTGAAAGTCTACAGGTTTCATACATCAGAGTATGCATCAACAAGAACGACTAACAACAGTGGTGTTTGTCTTAGGGGTGCGAATTACAATGCAGATGCAAGTGATTACTTTGGGGTGTTGCACGAAGTCGTTGAAATTGAATATCCGGGATATCCAGTGAAAACCGTAATGTTGTTCAAGTGCCATTGGTTTGACACATCCCCTTTAGGAACCAAAATTCATCCGGAGTACAAGCTTGTGGATGTTAATTCGAAAAGGAAGTATAGCGGGGATGATCCGTTTGTATTTGCCTCTCAGGTATCTCAAGTCTACTACTGCACGTATCCAGGAGCTGGAAAACGTAATAGATCAGAATGGCACGCTGTTTGCAAAGTGAAGGCAAGGTCAATGGTGGAGGTCCCCCAAAAGGAAAACAACGATGAAGATGAACCTCCGTTTCAAATGGAACAAATAGAGAATCAAACTGAAGTGTTTGCGGGAGATTTTAATCTTTCGGTAGACTTGACGGCTGCAAATCCACAATTGATTGTTATTGAAAACGATAGTGGACATGAGGAGGAGGATGAACATGACGAGGGGGAGGATGAAGAAGATGAGGATGAAGAAGATGAGGAGGAAGATGTGGCAAATAATGAAAATGAAGACGAAGATGAAGATGAATATTAAATTAATGTAACCTAGCTATTTTATTTTGTACAATTTATAAGATTTCATTATTTATCATTTGGTTATAACTTATAATTTAATTATTTATCATTTGGTTATTTTATTAATTAACTTATAATTTAATTATTTATCATTTGGTTATAAAAATCCAATGGCGACGGAACATATCCGTCGCCATTTCCGTCGCTAACGGCAACGAGCCAATAACGACCGAAATATCCGTCGCCATTTCCGTCGCTAACGGCAACGAGCCAATACCGACCGAAATATCCGTCGCCATTTCTGTCGCTAACGACAACGAGCCAATACCGACCGAAATATCCGTCGCTAACGGCAACGAGCCAATACCGACCGAAATATCCGTCGCCATTTCAGTCGCTAACGGCAACGAGCCAAAGCCGACCGAAATATCTGTCGCCATTTCCGTCGGCATTTCCGATTATAAATGTAACTTTCTCTCATTTCACGCGTATTTTCCGTCAATCTCTCTATGTCTCTCCCTCTCCCTCTCCCCCACTCCACCTCCTTTCCGAATATAAAGCCTCCTTGTCGTGGTCGCGGCCGTCGCCCACCGCCTCCTCTGCCGTCGCCCATCCTCTCCTCCAAGAATGCCGTCGCCCACCGCCTCCTCTGTCGTCGCCCACCGCCTCCTCTACCGTCGCCGTCTTCGTTTGAAAGGTACGTTTTTTTTTTGTTTGTTAAATTTGGTCTGAATTGATGTGTATGAGTCTAAAGTGAGAGAGGTCAAGTGTATTTGGTTTCTGAAAATTCATTTACCTTACCAAAAGAATCATGTGGTTTGAATAACTACCAAATATCCCCTAAAAAGAGCAAAAAAAATGTTTAATACTATTATATAATTTGAGGAAAATGAAGATATGTGTTAATTTTGAGTATTTAATAAGATGCAGTGAGAATCACATAGATAAGGTATGAAAATACGAATTGAAAATTAATTATAATTCTAAAAGTTTTTCACGTGCCTTCGGCCCTACAACTTGTTTGCCTCTAATTTTATGGTATATATGCTTTTCTAATATTTGTATCACATATGATACACGTACAGTCTATGTATATGTTTTAATTTATTGAATATGATTTAGTATAGATTAGCACAAATTAATATAGAGAAATACTTGTAAAATGTGCAACTCAGTGATTTTTTTGGCATTCTGCACGTATTCATGGAGATATGTTTAAATATCCATTTTCCTTGAATTATTGATTTATTTATTGTACTCTAAATCTCTTATCTTTGAACTACCAGCATGACCGAAACTATGCGAGCCTAATGAAGTTACTTGATCTCTGTTGAGGTATGTTCAATTTTTATGATAATTTAATTTATGTTTAAATATATAAAATGACAATTGAATCTTGATTCTTTGGAATTGATTTTGAAATGGCAGGGATGGAGTCGAGTCAGCGAAGGACAATTTAATATACTCCACGGTACGTATTAATATACTCACATTCTTGTTAAATTATTTCTCATATAAGTTTTTGTTAATGTTTACTACGTTGTTTTAATATTTCACAGAGCTTTTTCAAGCATCCTAGTGAGGGGTATAGTTGTCATAATCAGCAGCAAAATTCTATTTGCTTCTTACTTGATCGATCCTCTGCCAATTCCGGAACACCATTCGATGCCTTAGCACGATTTTGTTTATTCTGTTGGATGTAATGTAGATTTGTGTATTGAATTATTTAAGCAATTTTGATCGTGTATTGAATTATTTAAGCAATTTTGATCGGGTCGGATCCCGATCGCAAATAAATTTTTTTTTAAAATTTTTTGTACTTACCGACGGACTATTTCGTCGGTGTAGCGTCGGTAATACCGACGGGCGAGCCGACGGAATATCATTTTTTTAAAAAAAAATTAATACTTACCGACGGAAAATTCCGTCGGTAAATTAAAATAATAAAATTTAAGTCCAAAATATACCGACGGATCTACCGACGAAAAATTGATTTTGGGATCCGTCGGTACAGGCGAACCGGTTTGAAAACTTGGTTTGAAAACGGGTTGGCTTGACTGCCGACAGAATTGAATCCGTCGGTACAAGCGACCCGGTTTGAAAACGGGTTGGTTTGAATCCGTCGGGAATCCGTCGGCATATACCGACGGATGCATATTTTCTTTCGGTAACCACTACCGACCAATTCATTGACGACGGATAAAATCCGTCGGTAAATCCGTCGGTAAGAGCCAATACCGACTGAATATCCGTCGGCATAACCGTCGGTAAAACACCTCTTTTTTGTAGTGTTATGAGGACTGGTGTGCATTCGGGGAATGCATATGAGCAATTATACCTTTGTTTATGCACACTGCATCTTAAGACTTAAGACTGAAATGAAAATGAATGATTGTCAGCAAGGACCTACCATTTGTGTTTGATAAAGTGAGAATCGAAAATGAGGAATCTAGGGTTAATAGAGTCGATTCCTTTTTAGATATTTTCAGCAAGGAAGGGTGTACAATGGTTGAAATGTCATGCGCCGAGCACGATAAGTACGCCGCGAGCTCACAGTTCATCACACACACCATGGGTAGGATTCTGGAGAAATTGCAGTTACTGAGTACCCCGATTAACACGAAAGGGTACGAGACTCTGTTGAATCTGGTTGAAAATACATCGAGCGATAGTTTCGATCTGTATTACGGCCTTTTCATGTATAATAAGAATGCCATGGAGGAATTGGAGAGATTGGATTTGGCATTTGAATCGTTGAAGAAGGAGCTGTTTGGGCATTTACACGAAGTTTTGAGGAAGCAGTTGTTTGGGAAGGCAGAGGAGGGAGGTTTTCAGAGGTCGGTGCTTGCGAAATTGTCGAAAAACAGGACTCCATTGTTGTCGTCGCAAGCAGAGTCGTTGAGCAACAACAAGAATGGAACTCCATTGTTGTCATCTCAATCAGGGTCGAACTTTGGCGGCATTTTCAATGCATAATCGAATATGACAAATTGAAATCGAAATTGATAATCCGAATCTTGTAAATTGAAATTGAAGATAGAATTTGAGAAATTTCCTTAATTTGGTTTAAGCCCATAACGAGAAACTTCTGTTTTAATTTTCGAATTTGGAAAATCAAAAACTTTCTGATAATCAAAACTAAATTTTAGGAATTAATTTCAAAATTCATATATGTTTTAAATCGCGAATTTATTTTAAAAAATAGTTTTAAGGGTAACATGGGTATTTTGGCTTTGATTTGACTCTATTAGAAAATTATACATATTGGTGTTTCTATTAGCTTAATGGGTTCTAATAGTGGACTTATTAGGCAATAATCTCTTGTTATATTTCTCATACTTGTGTTTATAATTCCCGAAAAAGTATTCACTTACACTCAACTAAATCCTTGGAACGAACAAATTACTTGATCGTACTTACGTACTACAATCTGACTCATACGCTTGTGGAGATCGTATTGATAAGTGCTTAAAAAAGTGTTAAAAAAACGAGACAAGTCAACATTCACGGGGAAAAATTATCTTGTTGAAAGGCAGTGTCTAGGGAACCACCATAAGCATTAGAAAATACTCTCAGCAATCTAGATTTCGGACTAGACAACTGACGCGGAGATTCAGTCCTTTGCATTTTTTAACAATCACGTCCGATGCATTCTACCTCACTAGGGCAACATCCTTGTTCAAATGCCTTCTCACAAAACAGGTCCCAACCGATATAATAATCCAAAAAATCCAAGGCAAGTTTCATGGACCCAAAATGATTAGCCACATCTGATTGCCGAGTCGTTATAAATGAATTCCACCCTTCCGGCTCGTTATCGTGCTTTTGTAGTTGGGATCAACGGGTCAATCTCCCCATATTTATGTTGTTTTGTTATTTCTAGTGTTTTTCTGTAGTTTTTAGTTTGTTTTATTTTTCCTTCTTATTTTTGCTTTAGCTTCCCTACGGCTTGTCCCACCCTCCTCCCTTTTCCTCCATGAGTCTCCTGAGATTTTCTGCCTCCTTGTTTGAGTGTTTTCTATGATTTGATGAATCATTGTTATTCTCTACATTTCTTGATTTGAAAGTACTTTAGTGGTGTGGGGTCTTTGTCTCTTTTGAGAATAGACTTGTTTGTGGGCAAATGTTCGATTTGATCTACCTCGAATTGAAGATCTAATGCAAAAAAATGTTCTGATGATTGTGTTTATTTGAATCTTGTTTACAACCTCCATTTTTTTTTTTTTTGAATAATTAGCCTCATGACATGAAAGACAAAATTTAATTAAAGAATTTATCAAACTAGAAGGCCACTCTATATCATCATCTTCAGACTTAAGCAGCTGAACACCATAACACAATTTTTCAGCTACTACTCCTTTTCAAAACTTGAAAGGAAAAAAAAAGTAAAATAAAGATTGGAGTTTAGGGATGGCAGCTTATGTAGCCCTAGTTTCTCTAATAAATACTTTAAACAACATCCAAATTCACCCTCGAGTTTCAACTTTCCTTCACCAAAAACAGATTGAATCTCTCATCTTAAATGTTGGTTTATTGCTATTTTTTGCACAGAATTTTAATTCTCATGGAGGCAGCAAAGAAGCTGAAATTTTGGAAGCCCAAATTGTATCTGCTGCTCATACAGCTGAAGATGTAATTGAATCCCAAATAGTGGATCGAATCGAATCTGGATCCACTCCCTGTTTCGTGATTGATCTGCAGCAGATAATACAAGATGCGAAATCTCTCACGGAAAAGGCGAAGGAGATTAAAAAGGAACGAACAGTACTCAAATATCCACTCCCTGTTGCTCCATCGAGATCGCTTCGTGCAACTGGAAAGTCAACTATGGTGGGATTTGATGGCTACTTGATTCAACTTCTGGATTTGCTCACCGGACAACAATCTGATCGGAAAATAATCCCGGTTACCGGGATGGGTGGAATTGGTAAGACTACACTTGCTCGAAATGCTTACGAAAATTTACTTAGTGTTGAGAATTTTGATGTTCGTGCTTGGATTACTGTATCTCAAGAATACAATGTGAGGGACATTCTTGTGCAAACTCTTTCTTGTCTAGAAGGATTAGCTAGTTGTGATGATGATGATGATGAAAAAACTGAAGATGAATTAGGTGAATATTTATACAAGATTTTATTTGATAGAAGGTATTTAATCGTATTAGATGATATGTGGAGTGTCGAAGCTTGGGAGAAGATACGTTCCTTTTTCCCCGAAAATGTTAATAGAAGTCGAATAGTTGTAACTACTAGGCAATCGGAGGTGTCTAATTATTTTGGGTCGTCGTCATTGGCGTTGAGTTTTCTAGACGACGATAGAAGTTGGGAACTTTTTTGTGAGAAGGCATTTGCACAAGGTTGCCCTCCTGATTTAGAGGAAATTGGCAAGAAAATTGTGAAGAAATGCAGAGGACTTCCCCTTGCAATTGTTGTCATTGGGGGGCTTCTCGGAAAATCCTCTAAGACTCGTGAACATTGGGAGATTGTGGAAAAAGATTTAAGCTCGATCATGAGTTCAGAAGAGGATAATCAATGTTTTGACATATTGTCTTTGAGTTATAATCACTTGACTCCTTGTCTAAAGCCGTGTTTTTTGTACTTGGGAATATTTCCAGAAGACCATGAGATCAATGTGTCCGAACTTATTAAACTTTGGGTTTCCGAGGGATTTCTATTACCAAATACAGAGCAAAGCTTGGAAGTGGTTGCTGAGGGCTACCTGAAGGATCTTGTTGATAGGAATCTCGTTTTAGTTCGTAAGTTGAGTCTGAGTGGGAAACTTAAAACTTGTGGTATTCATGATCTTCTACGAGACTTATGTATAAAGGTAGCTGAGAAAGAGAAGTTCTTTTGTGTTGTGAGGGAACTTGATCCTCCACGAGACATGGATAGTGAACGTCGCATTATACTTCATGAAAGCTTTGGAGGCAAGGAGGAGGAGGACATCCAAGTGTCATTGAAATCAGCCCGTTCTGTAATGGGCCGACGTTGGTGTGCGCTCTTGAGGAAACCTAGATTGTTGAGAGTAATGTCAGATGCTCGTGGTTCTATAGGCATTAGTATTCGACAAGTTAACCTGCGATTTCTTGAAAACTATTCTAGAGGGGAAATCACTGATAGTAGGTGCAATTACAAGCTTCCTTCATCAATATCCCTACTTTGGAATCTGCAAACATTAATTCTTAAAGACGCCAATGTTGTTGCACCATCTGAAATTTGGGAAATGTCACAACTTAGGCATTTTCTTTGCAGATGGATCATTCTTCCTGATCCTCCCTCGAGTGACACACAAGATTGCATTGTTTTGCAAAACCTGCAGACACTTAAGAGTGTACAGAATCTCAGATGTGGTGTGGAGGTCTACACTAGAATGCCAAACATTAGGACGTTGAAGATAGATTTAGAGTACGGTTCTGAGGAGGAAGATTGGAAATCGCCACATTATTGTCACTACAACCTTCGCTGCCTTAATAAACTTGAATCACTACTATTCTATTGTGATCCATGGTTAAATCGAGATGATTTGCTGCAGAACCTCAGATTCTCGACTTCACTCAAGAAGTTGACTCTAGGATACTGCAAACTCCATTGGGACGATTTGACAATGATTGGTTCATTGCCTCGTCTTGAAGTTCTCAGATTGAAACATTCGTTTAGAGGAACAGAATGGAACCCTGTTGAGGGTGAATTTTGTAGCCTAAAATACCTCGGAATTTCTAATTGTCCTGATCTGGTTTCTTGGAATGCAGACAAGTCCCATTTCCCAGTCTTGGAGAAACTTTTTCTTCAAGAAATGTTCGAATTGGAGGAGATCCCTTTAGGTATAGGAGACATAGATACACTTGAGAATATTAGTTTGCATGCATGCACGGTTTCCGCGGCCATTTCAACAATGAGAATACTGGAGGAACAAGAGAGTCTAGGCAATGAAGGCCTTCAAGTTCAAGCTAAGTTCTGGTTACCTAGAAAGATAGAGGAATTCAAGAAAGAGGTGGAACGACAGAATCTCATCTTCCCAAGGCAAAATTTTCAGATGTCTGGTAATATTGATTTATGGGATCTTCTGTAGTTGATTGATTATAAGCTTGAATTTTCATATGTGCAGAATGTAACTATGTAAGTAGGAACTGTAGGATTGGCAAGACTCACACACACATGCAAATACTGTATATATATACAGTATGATAAATATTTGAGTTTATTTACTCATAGGTGCTTTTTACCGAGTGACTAAGAGCAAAATGACCTGTAATAAACTTAAAATACCCCTCTATCCCATTTGTATTATAGCTTAATTATTATCTCTAATACCTTAATTAGTCTTCATATAGCTTAATTATAGGTTTCATTCCACCAAATTCTCCTATTTTCTTCCACAAATTAATGAACGGTTCCTCACATTCATTTCATTATGAAAATGATGAAACAACTCGCTGTGAGAGACAAAGACGGCGGCCTTTTCATTTGACGTCGAAGACGAGTGACTACCTTGTCATCGACCATCACCGGAGATACAAAGTTGGAGGCGGTATTCGGAGAGACTTACTTCATAATATTAATAGTCCAACTAACCGCGCCGGAGACGAAGCGTGAAGCCCCACAGACGGAGTATTACGGGGTAGCATTTATCCATTTCCATAAGAGTCAAACTGCAATGTATTTTATAAAAAATTGAGAAATTTATAGACAAACGGATCAAAATGAAAAACTGAAAGTGGGAGTATTCAATACTTGAAAAGAAAAGATGTTTAACGTCTCTACCTCTTCTTCACTCATGACACACTTCATTCTCATACTGCAGGTTTAGCAGAGCCAAAAGATTGTCCCAGTGTACATATACAAACGAAAAATCAAACCACTCCCCTAGCCTAAGCCCATACGAAAAATAAAAATGAAAACGTGAACAAACAGCCTAAGTAAGATGATAATCCTAAGCCTAACACAATTGAAAATTCTGGCTTCCGAAGTCCTCTACATTTAGCTCTATCATTGCCCTTACTTCCTCTCTCCGCATCTCATTATTCCAGAAGTTAACTCGAACTCGAATGTCTTCATTCCCGAGACTCTCTTGTTCCTTGAGTAAATTCACTGCTGAAATGACAGCAGAATCAGTGCAGCCAACCAAATAAATATCTCTAAGGGTAGGTATTTCTCCTATACCTAAAGGAATCTCACCCAATTCCCATAGTTCCATGAGCTCAAGTTTCTCCAGGACTGGGAAATGACAGCTATCTGCATTCCACTGAGCCAATTCAAAACACTGACAAATTCGAAGATATTTGAGGCGAAGGAATTCACCCTCAATAGGATTCCATTCAGGCCCTTGGACTGAAAACGCATTCAATTTGAGAACTTCAAGATGGGGCAACGAACCGATGATCGTCAAATCATCCCAATTGAGTTGGCAGCTGCCTAAAGACAACTTCTTGAGAGAAACCGGGAGCTTGAGGTCCTGCAATGAAAATGTCGGCCCACTGGAATCAAAGTGGAGTGATTCAAGATTATCTAGGAGGCCAACATTGTAGAAACAGCTATTTGCAACTATGTCGCCTGATCCCTCTAAATAATCAACAAAAGTTATTCTCAATTTCTTAATGTTGGGAATTCTATTACAGACCTCCTCACTCCACTTGTATAGGTATGCTGCTCGAAGCGTCTGCAGGTTTCGCAAAACAATTCGATCTTGTTTGTCACACAAAGGAGGCTTAGGAAGAAATACCTCACAGAACTTGAGATGCCTAAGTTGTTGCATCTCCCAAATTTCGGATGGAGCAACAACTTTTCTACAACTACCTTCAATAATTAATGTTTGCAGATTCCAGAGCAAGGATATCGATGAAGGAATATCATAAGAATGCACCTCAGCATATATACTAGGAAGGCACTCAAGAAACCGCAAATTAACTTGTTGAAAGGCAGCATCCAGGGAACCATCATAAGCATTAGAAAATACTCTCAGCAATCTAGATTTCGGACTAGATAACTGACACGGAGATTCACTTATAACAGATCGCGCAAATGTAGTTGACTGCAAAGTACAGAAAAATTGAGAGGGACTCTCCTCTTCAATGCTTTCAGGAGATATAAGATGACTCTTCTCTTCAATACTTTCAAGAGGAGCATCTTCAACGCCTTCAAAAGATCTAAACAAACTCTCCTCATAAATGCTTTCAAAAGATATACGGAGACTCTTCTCTTCAATGTTTTCAAGAGATATAAGGCGACGCTCTCCACCTATATCTTGTTGTGAGTTAAGTTCCCTAGGCAAACAGAAAAATTTCTCCTTCTCAGCTACCTTCATACAGAAGTCTCTAAGAAGATCATGAATGCTACAAGTTTTAACCTTCCTATTAAGACTCAAACTACGAACTAAAAGAAGATTCCTATCAACAAGATCCTCTATGTAACCTTGAGCAACCTCTTCCAAACTCGGATTTTTATTTGGGTTTAGAAATCCCTCGGCAACCCAAAGTTGAATAAGGCGGGATACACGAATCTCGTGGTCTTCTGGAAATATTCCTAGGTAAAGATAACAAGGTTTTAAATGGGCAGGCAAGTGACTATAACTCAAAGACAATATGTTGAAGCATTGATTGTCCTCTGTTGTATTAACAATTGAGCTTAAATATTTTTCCACACTCTCCCAGTGTTGTTGCGTCCTAGAGGATTTTCCTAGAAGCCCCCCAATCACAACAATTGATAGAGGAAGTCCTTTGCATTTTTTAACAATCTTACGTCCGATGTATTCTAGTTCACTAGGGCAACATCCTTGTTCAAATGCCTTGTCACAAAACAGGTCCCAACTTGTATCATAATCCAAAAAATCCAAGGTAAGTTTGATGGACCCAAAATGATTAGCCAAATCTGATTGCCTAGTGGTTACAACAATTCGACTTCTCTTCTCCATTCTTGGAAAGTATAAACTTATCTCATTCCAAGCTTCAATGCTCCACATATCATCTAGTATAATCAAATACCTTCTACCATATAAAACTTTGTGCAATAGCACACCCAATTCACCTTCAGTTTTATTAACAATATCCTCAGGGGATTTTACCAAGGGAGACAGAGTTTGAAAAAGCAGTGCTCTAACATTGTACTCTTGAGATATAGTTAACCAAGCCCGGATATCAAAATGTTGCACAACAAGTAAATCATCATAAACTTTTCTAGCAAGGGTAGTCTTACCAATGCCACCCATACCAGTGATGGGGATTATTTGCACTTCAGATTGCTCTGTAGTGAGGCGATCCAAAAGCTGAAGAAAGTAGCTCTCGAATCCAACAACTTTTGTCTTTGAAGAAGCAGCTGAGATGGAGTATGTGGGTGGAAGATGTTTGAATCCTCTTGCCTCTCTGACCTTGATAGCCCTTTCCTTGACAGATTCCATATCTCCTAATATTTTCTGCAGATCAGGCAAGAAACTGTTTTCAGATCCAGCAAAGACTGCTTTCTTCCCTAATATCTTTTTGCTAACCCTAATAACCTTTTTCTTCATGGACATGGAACTTGTTTCGCCATGAGCAGAAGTGGATTCAGCCTCCAGTGATTCAATTGCATATTCAGCATTTTCGCTCTCCAAATCTTCTTCTTCTTCGCTCATAATTCCATCAGAATTACAACAAGGGTCGGTCAAATATCGCAATAAGTCAATGTCCATGCTAAATAATTCAGTCTCTTCTCTGTCGAGAGAAGTCCACGCGGTAGGGTGATTCAGGATCTGCTCCATATAAGAAAAAAGTAAATCGATCATGAAACTGGAAATTATTTCGTTATCATCAGAATCGATTTCATCCCATCGTGATTCAAATCGATCGCGGATTTGGGATTTAATTGCATCTTTAATCACAAGAGCTTCAGGTGCAAGTTGGTTCTCCAAAACCCCTGCTTCTTTGTTACCGACATGAGAATCCATGACATCTAGCCAGAAATCGATTTTTTCGCCAAGAGTTTGAATCTGCATTCTGTCAGGAGATATCAAAAGGCTGGGACGATTCTCGATGAGCTGCATCATATTCAAAAGAAAATTTAGCAACGATCTGTAACTTTTTTCAAAAGTAGTGGATGGAGCCAACAGTGGTTCAATTCGATCGACAATGTGGGATTCGATAACATCTTCAGCAGCATGAGCTAGAGATGTAATTTGGCTCTCCAAAACTTGTGCACCTCCATCTGAATGATGATTCTCCTCCACAAAATCTAGCAAGAAATCAAAGTTTTCACTAAGAGATTGGATCTGGATGTTGTCAAGAGAATTGGAAAGGCGAGAATGGTTTTGAATGTTGTAAATAGTGTTCACAAGAGAGACTAGAGCTGCATACGCTGCTGCCATCTCTCAATTATTGTGATTCTTAATCTTAGTCACAGCAGCTGATCAAATATTTTCTTTTTCAGTCCAGCAGCAGCTACTTTACTTTTGCACTATGCACTAACTTCTTCAAACACAATAGCATTTCCACAAGACTCAAACTGCTATGTTTTTACCTCTCTTACCAAATACTCTATTCCAACTTTCTTTTTCATCTTATTCATTTTTTTTTATCATTATCAATAATGAAGTGGGACAACTCAAGTGGTTAGAACATAATTACCTAAACTGTGAGGTCCTGAGTTCGAGTCATGAGAGGGATTGAAAGTAGTCTGTGTGAAGGTTCACTGGAGAGCCTTTATGTATATATAGATATCTTCATTGTATCAGCGTCTCTATAGTGTTTGAAATTGTTTTTGGGTAATAGTCTGCTGCATCAGTTGGTATATGCTAGCGGAAGAGTATAAATTTGCATTACTTTTCAACAAGTTAACCTGCTGCTAATTCTTAAAAAATATTCTGAAGCAACATCTCTGAGAAATATCCTAATATTTTCGCCCTAAGAGAATATAATAATTTAAAAAATCGAGTCTTAAATTTAAAACCTTGTTCAAATTCAATTTTTTTTTATGGAAGTTAAATACCCATCCCTTTTTCCCCTCCCCATGACTCGAACCCAGGACCTAAGGCCTAGGTAGTGGTGCTCTAACCACTTGAGCTATCCCACTTTGTCACCTTGTTCAAATTCAATGGTGCGCTGATAATCATAATATATTTTTTTATATTATCGAAAATGTTAAATTGCAATAAAGATTTCAAATTAGTGTAACAAACTAGAATTGAATACCATACGTACTAGTGGTTTTTTTTTTTTTTTTTATCGGTAAAAGGGATTTTATTAATATTGGGTATAAGAAATACCCACAATTTCAGTATACGAAGTAACTAAATTCTTATGCTTATGCTGCTCTAGTCTCAGACCATACATTTAAGTGGATCTGTCACCCAGGTCTTGAAAGGTGCATTGTTACGCGAGGGGTATTTGATGGTAAACCAGCTCCAGAGTCTTGCCTTGAGTTCCTCCGTGACTTTTGTGACTGAGAAGGTCTCGTTCTCGTAGAGTACTGCGTTTCTCCCTTTCCATATCAGCCACACCAGATGCTTGTAGCAATTTTCTTCCCGTTTCTTCCTTTAATGAGACCTTCGAAACCAAGGAAATTATCAATTATTGTTGACGGGAGTGCCGATGGTATCTTGAGCCAAGTCAAGCACTCCATCCATACTTGGTAGGAGTAGGTGCATTCCAGGAACGTGTGTTTCTCTGTTTCTTCTCTTTCGCCACACAAAACACAACTTAGATTATCGTTCTGGTTGAGAATGTTTCTTCTTCTTAGATTGGAGCGAGTCAGTAGTCTCCCCCATAAGAGCCTCCATGCGTGGGCCTTTACCTTTGAGGGGACGTAGTTCTTCCAAATGCGTTTGAAGCCCATGATTAATCTTTCGTCTGGTTGAGTTTCTTGGCTTTGGTTGAACAAGCTCACGTACGTATCTTTTGTGGAGAATCTTCCTGTTTTTTATGCACTCCATTTCCACGAATCCTCGATTCCTTCTTTGGGTTGAAACTTGTGTAACATAGATAGGAGATTGTTAAAAAGCGTTAGTTCCCTGTCAAAGAGTGCTCTTCTCCATCTCCATACCCATCTCCACTCCTCACCCTCCCATACACCCACCTCCCCCACTGTTTTGCCCTTATCTAAGCTAATCTGGTATAATCTCTTGAACCTATCCTTAAGAGCCCCTTCCCCCATCCAGTTCTCCTCCCAAAACAATGAGTTCCTCCCATCCCCTAAGACTTTTGACAAATTCCCATAGAACCAACTCTCATTACCCTCTCCTATCTCCTTAAGAATATCCTTCCACCATAATAACACCCTCCCTTCCCTCCCTGTTGAGAATAGGCCGTAGTCGTCTCCCCAATTTGACCCATACCTAGATCTTAATACCCTCACCCACAAACTATTTTTCTCATGTAAGAACCTCCAACCCCATTTCCCCAATAGAGTTTTGTTAAAGAAGCCTATGTCTCTCACCCCTAGCCCTCCCAGTTGTTTCATGTTACACACCCTTTTCCACTCAATCCATGCCACTTTTTTCCTATTACTCCCGCCCCCCCCCCCCCCCACAGAAAGTTACGTTGAAGACACACAATCTCACTCAAGGTTTTTTTTGGAATTTTGTAGAAGGACAGATAGTACGTTGGAAGAGAAGAAATAACCGAGTTTAGCAACTGATACACGCGTTATACAACACTAAATAAACAACCGCAAGTGTACGCCGTCTATTGTAGCGTGATAAGCACGAGGTCGATCCCACGAGAAGGTTAAAGCGTAAAAGGGTAGTTTGCTAGTCGAATTCTAAATAGACGTGATCAATTGTTTGAATATGATGTGTAGGTCCCGAAGATGAGTTAATATCGAGGGAAGCTAAAGAAAATGTCTAGAGGGGGGTGAATGGACTTTTCTAAAATCTTTCGATATATCAGAATTACGAAATGCGGAATACGAAATTAACAATGAGCCCAATAAGAGTTTATACTCAATCTTCAAATTCGAGAACTCTGTTCTATATTCAACTAGTCTAGTTCAGTTAAGTACGTAAACAATTAAACAATTAAGCAATTAAACACAGATAAAACAGTAAAGTAAACAACACAAACAATTTATAGTGGTTCGACAACTTGTCTACATCCACTCTCACAAACCCAGTTGTGATGTTTTTACTAACTCGTCCAATAGAGTACAGTGTGTTCTTGTCCTTTAGAGTCTCAAGAAAAAGACTTAGATCTTCTCGAATATACTACCAAGTATATCTTCGATCTTACTAGAGATTTACAAGTATCTAGCAACTTGATAACAAAAACTAAAAACAAAAAAAACTTATTCAGTAGCAGTCTTCTGATTTCTTCACTTGTCTTCTGACTTGCTTTCTGAACTTCAATGAACTCTGTGAGTAAGCTTCAAACAATTCTTCAGTATGCAGCTTCAGTATGCGTAGTTGCAGTAGTCTTCAAATGATTAATACTTTGAAGTATTTATAGACTTCAATCTTTAAGAACTTAATTAGTTGTAACCAACTCTTCTTGAAAACTAACTTTTGTAACTGCATCTTCTTATCCATCCACGCGTTTCTTGTTATTTAGTTATTTCTAACTAACTTCTTCATCCTTATCATTATACGCGCTTCTGTAACAAACTTCTCTTCAAGTTGACTTGTCTTGTGTAGTCTAGTAGATGCACTTTACTTCTCTTGTAGTCCACCTGTCTTGTGTAGTAGACTTCAACTCTTCTTCTTCGGTCTTCATGTGCAATCTTCAATAGTAAACTATTCTAATCCTAACAAGACTATTACATTACTTTAAGCTTATAGCTTAGTCAACTTATAAACTATACAATAAACCTGTCTATTACATTCAAATCATAAGCTCTATACAACAATTATTATAGCTCAATAACAATCTAACAGTTAATATAAACATATATGAAGTACTTATAATTTGTACTTATCTTTTAAACTTAAAACAATACTTTCTTTTCATGTGAACTCTACTAGTCTGTTCAAGATGACTTCAACTCAACTAGACTAGATCAGTCAACACTTAGAAAATATTCAAACTACTTTTGGCTTATCAAAACTTCATCTTTTATCATCATATAGGACTTGTTCTAGGATTCATATCCCAACAATTTCCCCCTTTTTGATGAAGCCAAAACTACTTGAATCTTTTCTCATTAGTAGACTAGTTAAGTAGTTATCTTGTCTTAACATCAAATAGTACTTATATTTTCATTCATTCAAAAATAATACCAGTAGATATTACACATACTTCAAATATAAAAAAACAACTAAGTATTAGAGCAAAAAAAAAAACAACATCATATAAGAGCATAAACTCAACTAATCTGAAAGAGTACCTCCTTCCGGATTTGGAACACAGAAAGCATCAAGGAGTCTCTTGTGAATAACTCTGATATGATCTTCATCATCGATCTTCTCTTTATCCAGCAGTTCTTCTTCAAACTTTTTGATTTGATTTTTGTCAACTCTTTTTTCAGAGCTGGTCATGGGACACTTCCATCTTGGAAATACAGGAACAAGAATGTTGAAGTTCGCTCCAACAGATATCCTAAGAATCAGATTCCATAGCAGCTTGTTCTGTCCTTCCATGAATTTGTCAAACATGGCATACAACTCATCTGGTCCTTCAAAATCACCATATTTGCGAATAATCCAGTGATCAAGTTCCCATTGCCTCTTCACTTTCATCCATTCAGCTCGATGTTCTCTATCAATGAAGTAGTCAATGAACTGATCTTCCATCTGTTCTTCATCAGCCTTCAGCTTCTGCAATCTCTCAATATGCTTTCCAATCTTCCTTTTACTTGCATAATGAGTTTCATCATCAGGATTAGCAACCTTTTGCTTCTTCTCAACTATTGCAGTAGGCTCTTCATCTTTAATAGCTAACTTTCGTTTGACTTGTCTGGTCTGAACCTCAGCTTCTAGAGATGCAACATCTTTACCTTTCTCCAACTTTTTCAACTCTACTATTCTAGCTTGTTCAAGCTCAACAGTCTTGACTAGCTTGCCTCTCTTAGGCCTTCTGAGCTCTTGCATTGTAGTAGCAGCTTCCTTATCTTCCGGTTCAGCAGACTTGTCTTTTATACTTTCAGCAACTTTCTCAACTCTACTAGTCTCTTCCCCCTTTTTGGCTTCATCATCAGCCTTAAGAGTAAAAAGACTTGTAAAGCGAGTCATCTCTTCCTTCACGGCTTCCTTCATCACCTCAGCAGCCATCTCAATCTGCTTCTGATACGTCTTGTCGTGACTCATCTTGTCAAGGCGATCAGTAGCCAATTCTAGCTTCCTTGAACTCGAAACTAGTTCATCTTTAAAATATGTAGCTGTCTGACGAAGGAGTGTATTCTGCTCTGTTAGCTCAGTGAGAACAGCTCGAGAACGCACCAACTGATCTTGTGCTTCCCGTCTCTGTTCATCAGCAATCTCAATCTTCACTCTGTAGAGTCGTTCCATCTTACTAGACTCTTCTGCTAACGAGCGAGCAAATGAAATAGATCTCTTCTCAGAGAAATCCACTTGTTTCTTCAGAAAACTTTCAACTTCTGCATACATCTCTGCTCGGAAAGTTGAGTCCATTTTGTTGACTTCTCCAACAATCAATTCTCTAGAACTGTCAACAAGTGTTTGGTTCTGCTCAACCAACACATCTTTCACCTTCGAGTGTAAGAACTCATCTATAGCAGAGTGTACTACTTGTTTCAAATCCGTCTTCAACTCATCAAGATATCCTTCAGGAAAAACTTGAGTAGACGACTGAGCTTCAACCACCACTTCTTCCAATCTTGAACTTTTTCCATCAGTTCATCTTCAGTAAACATGACAGCTTCAACAAATTCATCATCTTCTTCACCTAGTTCAAAAGAAACTATCTCTTCAGAACTTTCAGTTCCATCAGCAGGAGCACTTTCCAATTCCAAGATTGGTTCTGATGTCTGGACTGCAATTTCAGCAACATCTGGCTTTACCTCGTCTTCTACCAGATCAGTTTGCGTTCCAACATCGAACGAGAATTCCTCAATAAGAACACCATCAGGGATACTCAACAATCTTTTGACCAGATCAACTAAGGCCTTTCGAGGGAATAATTCTGAGTGGGCTTGAACACCACTGTTCTCTTTCTGTTCCATCTCCCAATCCATGAAATTGGAGATTCCACCCATCCCTTGAATGACCTCAAAAAGATCATCTGTTGACGACTTCTTCAAAGCAAACCAAGTGCATATTCGTACGAGTTTCTCAAACTGCTCCGAGGCAGTGTCGATATCAAGAGTTGAGAGCTGCTTCTTCAAATTCCTCGATACTCGAGCACGAACTCTCTTCTCTCTTAAACACATGGGGTAATAAACCAAAGCTTCGAATCTAACTTCAGACGGGGTCTGAGTAGGTGGGGTACCTAACTCAGCTGTTGTAGTGGCAACTAGCGTCTTGCCTGAAGTAGATGGGTTGGGTTCAACATATTCTGTTGAAGGTAAAGAGGGAGTTTGGAGTGTGGTTTCTGGGAGCTTTAATGTGGCTTGGTCTGGTGTGACAACTGTCGAAGTATCAGTTGTATCTTTTATGGGAGTGTTTTGAGGGTTGAGGTCTAGGCCTAGATCGATGTGATCTAGCCTTGGTTCGAACAGAAGAGTGAGAGAGAGTAGGAATTGACAAAGCTTGAGTAGAAGATGTACCAACCTGAGAACTCAACTCGTCTGGTTGAGTAGGCGAACCAACTCTTATGAGTTTGTACAATTCTGGAACTTGAGCGCTCGGCTCCTTCTCTTGTTCCCACTCCTCTTCCGTCTGAGTCTTCTCTGAGTCAGCTGCACTGGACTCAGCTATCGCAGCTTTCTCCGATTCTTCATCATCGGACTTATCTTCTGAAGAGCTAGACGAGTCACCATAGGGCAAAGCTTGCGACTCATCTACTTGAACTCGCCTTGGGGCAGCTGGCCTTGCAGCGACTTGCTTCTTCAGGGCTTCCTTCTTCAGATAGAACTTTAGAGGATGGAAGGGCTTTCCTTTACTCCAGTTCGACTTGTTTGGCAACAACAAGGGGAGTAGAATACTCAGCTTGTTGCCATACCCAACAACATTTGACACCACCCAACTACAAGAGTCGGTGTCAACTCGAACGCTCTTCTCAAAATACATCATCCGATCTGCTATCAGCTTAAACCAATTGCCCTCCGTGATTCCGTCATAAATCGCTGCCATCACCCTTGTCTTCGCTTGAGTGACCGCGTCATGAGAGCCAGTGGCACATAGTAGCATCTTGCTTGCTATGTCCAATAAAGTGCGATATTTCTCCAGAAGTTCTGACTTCTTGACGGCAGGGGCCTTGCCATCTGGTTTGAGCTTCATCCTCCTACCACAAAAGATGCTCAAATACCTCATCTCTTGACCAGTGGCATAATTTTCCACATCAATCGATCCGATGGGCAGCTTCAAATGTCTGAATAACACCTCACGAGTGATTTCAACTCGACTCGTTCCAATGAAGGATTCAATCTCATATCCTCGTCTTGTGGCGTTGGCATAGAACAGCAATACTTCTTCCTCCAAGACGACTTGAGGGAAAGCCTCCAGATACGGCTTCAATCCACATCGAGAGCACTTGTCGAGAATTTCTTGATTTTCAGCAGTGTGAACCCCTTTGAAGAACATTGAGGGTTCCACATGCACCTTGCCTTCAGTGATATACTTTCCAAGATCAAATTTAGCTTGCATGTTAGTTCTAACATCGAATAGAGAAGCAATCGACATATTCGGTGGTTAGAGTAAGAACAGGGGAGTTTGAGTTTGCAAGAAATTTGAGAGCTAGAGTAGGAGAGTTATGAAATCGTGAGTCAAGTTGTGTGTGGAAGGTGAGTTTTGTTAGAACTGAAATGTGATCCAACGACCCAGATTGAAGGATTGGATCCAATGGTTGAGACTTTTGGTATTCGATTACGGAATCGAGAATATTATGTGATTCGATATTGTAAAATTTGAAATCCGGCTCTTCTTAATTAGGACAGGGGAGTGAACTCATCTGACCTAGTGTAGTTGAGTATGAACTGGGTGTATACACCTCATTAAAATGGGAGTGTATAAATCCAATTCTAGGGTTTTCAAATTTTAGCATTATCTAATTACTATAATACCCTTAATTCGATGTGATTAAACACTTAGCATATTTCAATCAAGAGAAACACTTAGCTTGTCTGTTTGAGTCCATCCAGAACAGACGAGTAGACCTATGCTTCATAAGTCGAGTAGGCCTAAGTACACAAGACGAGTAGTCTTATGAACACCAGTCGAGTTCTCCCTTTGACTGTGCTTGTCTATTCTGAGCGTCAAACGACTTCATGCGCCTATCTTATCATTTGTAACGTGTAATCGTAGGTACAAGCAGAGTAAAATAAATAAAATGAATATCGATCTAAAGCAATGATCAAGGTTTCGAACCAGATGACTTGTAACAAACATAAGAGTCAACATAAGGATATTTAAGAAATCAAAGATTCCCCCTTAAATGTTTATTCCCTTAGTATTACCCTCAGCTTTACCAGCTTCCTCATCGGGTTGTTTGGTCATCTAGTCTAGCCTTGTATACATGTCTGTTGCGTGAGTAGTCGAGTGCTCTGGTCTAGTGGTCTTGTCTCCTTTTCTTGATGTACCTGTCTGGTTAGTACATAGCTATAGGCAAGTAGGGTCAAAATCAATTAACCCTAGACTAATGCATAACTCACGAAAACGTGTCTCAGCTAATGGTTTTGTGAAAATATCAGCTCTTTGAAAATCAGTATGAATTTTTTCCATGCGAATATCCTTCTTTTCTACATGATCACGTATGAAATGATGCTTCACATCAACATGCTTACAACGTGTGTGCAAAACAAGATTTTGTGTAATGGCAATTGCACTATTACTATCACAGAAAATAGGAACATTTGATTCATGTATGTTGTAATCACGAAGCTGTTGAATGAGCCAGAGTAGTTGACTACAACAGCTACCAGCAGCCATGTACTCGACTTCGGTAGTAGAAGTAGCAACACTAGTCTGCTTTTTAGAAAACCAATATATGAGTTTTGTGCCTAGAAATTGACAAGAACCAGAAGTAGATTTCCTATCTATTCTACAGCCTCCAAAGTCTGAGTCTGAATAGCCACTTAGGGATAGATCATCATTTGAGGGATACCATATACCACGATTGATGGTCCCTTTCAAATATTTCAGAATCCTTTTGGTGGTTTCCATGTGACTTTCCTTTGGATTGGCTTGGAAGCGAGCACAAACACCAACAGAGAATGCAATGTCCGGTCTACTAGCAGTTAGATACAGTAATGAACCAATTAATCCACGATAATAAGATTGGTCAGCACATTTACCGTTTTCATCTGGATCCATTCTGTAAGTTGGTTGCATCGGTACGCCAGTAGACTTACAAGTTTTGATCCCGTACTTGTCTAGAAGGTTTCTAGTGTACTTCGCCTGATTTATGAAAATACCTTCTGGAGTTTGTTTTACTTGAAGACCAAGAAAGTAGTTCATTTCACCCATCATTGACATCTCAAATTTACTTTGCATGAGTGTTGAAAAACTTTCACTCAGCTTTTTGTTAGGTGACCCAAAAATGATGTCATCTACGTAAATTTGGACGAGTAAAATGTCCTTCCCTTCTTGTCTTCTGAACAAGGTTCGATCGACCTTGCCCTTAGTAAAACCATTTTCTAATAGAAAGAGAGATAGAGTATCATACCATGCTCTTGGAGCTTGCTTTAGTCCGTACAAGGCTTTCTTCAATCTGTACACCTGGTTGCCTTTGACTTCGAAACCTGGAGGTTGTTCAACATATACTTCTTCCGCAAGAATACCGTTAAGAAATGCACTTTTAACATCCATTTGATATACAGTAAACTTCATATGAGCAGCATATGCAAGAAACAATCGAATAACTTCTAGTCTAGCAACAGGAGCATATGTTTCATCATAGTCTATGCCTTCAGCTTGTGAATAGCCTTGGGCAACTAGTCTGGCCTTATTCCTAACGACTAAATCATTCTCATCTTTCTTATTCTTGAAAATCCATCGAGTGCCAACTACATTATGATGTTCTGGCCTATCGACAAGTTCCCAGACGTCGTTTCGAACAAACTGGTTCAACTCGTCTTGCATAGCGATGATCCAATTACTATCAGCCAATGCCTCTTTAATAGTGGTAGGCTCGATAGATGAGAGGAAACAACACCAGCAAAACATAGTTGGACTAGGCTGTTCTTGCGACTCAAAGAGTTGTCGTCTAGTCTTCACACCAATAGTAGAGTCACCAATGATATTTTCAGTATCATGCGCAGATTTCCATGTTTTTCTATTCTTAACAGGAATACTATCATCATCTATATCATGTACAACATCATGCATGTCAACATCATTTGTATCATCAACAGACTTACCAGGAGTAGATGAGTCAACTAGAGCAGGCATGTCAACTGGTCTTGAAGACTTACCTTGAGCACTTACTTTCTCCTTGTCATCAGATTCGAGAGCTTTCATGAATGGGTTGTAGGCTTGAACGGATTCATATACCTCTGAATCTTTGTCAGATTCGATCGTTAGATCAGTTACCTTCTCACTGATCTTGTCGGTAGTCGAGTCCTGTCGAGATTCATCGAAAACCACATGTGGTGTTTCTTCCACACAAAGAGTTGAGTAGTTGAATACTCTAAATGCTTTGCTAGTTGAGGAGTATCCTAAGAATATCCCCTCGTCTGCTTTAGCATCGAAAGCATTCAACTTGCTCTTTCCATTGTTGTGAATGAAACACTTACAACCAAATATATGAAAATATGAAATTCTGGGTTTTCTACCTTTCCAAACCTCATAAGGTGTCTTGCCTAGAGCTTTGTTGATCGCGCTTCTGTTTTGTGAGTGGCATGCAGTATTGATAGCTTCAGCCCAAAACTTTTGAGGCGTGTTGAACTCGGCTATCATGGTTCTACAGGCTTCTTTGAGAGTTCGATTCCTTCTTTCTGCTACACCATTTTGTTGTGGTGTCCTAGCTGCACTAGTAAGATGCTGGATACCGCGTTTAGCACAGAAATCTTTGATATAGCAATTAATGAACTCAGTTCCCTTGTCAGTACGAATCTTGACAATGGACTGGTTCTTCTCAACTTGTAACTTCTTCAACAGATCAGGCAGAAGTGTTTGTGTATCACTCTTCTTGTGTAAGAAGACTACCCAAGTAAATTTAGAATAGTCGTCTACAACAACAAGAGTGTACCTTCTCCCATTCAAGGTTGGAGGAGTTATTGGACCATGAAGATCCATATGTAGGAGTTCTAGGACTCTACTAGTTGAGAGAGTAGGAATTGACTTAAAAGAACTTTTAACCTGTTTACCCTGTTGACAAGCCGTGCATACATGTGACTTGTAGTAAACTTCATTGGGAATACCTTCCACAAGGTAATCTCTGGCTATCTTATTAAGAACCTTAAAGTTTAAGTGACAGAGGCGTCTATGCCAGAGCCACCCAAGCTCTTTAGGATTCTTAGTAAGTAGACAGGTGTCCCTCGGACAACTGTTCCAGTTCACTATGTACACACTTCCTTGTCTTACGCCGACTAGTAGGACTGTGTGTGTCCTTTTGTCAATGATTTCGCATTTGCGGCTCTTGAACTGCACCTTGTATCCACGATCACAAAACTGTGAAACAGAGAGTAAATTGTATTTCAAACCTTCAACATATGAGACATCTTGGATCTCGACGTCTCCATTCCGGATGTAACCAAATCCTTTAGTGACAGCAGTGGAGCTATCACCAAATATTACTTTTGGTCCTTCCTGCTCATGGTAGCTTGATAAGAGAGCCTTGGTACCAGTCATGTGGTGCGAACAACCACTGTCTATGTACCAGGTTTCTCCTACTGAGCCACCCTTCTTATACAAGTCAAGTCGACCCTGCAATGAAGATATTCAATAACTTAGGTACCCACTAGTTTATTGGGGTCCTGGGGGGTTAGTCGAGTTCAGAGGAATCCAAATATACATTGGAGTCTTGAACAAGTTCGATCTTTTAAGCTTTCGCCCATACTTGTTGCAGAATAAGACCTTGTTGTCCTTATCTGGCCTATCAGTCGAGTTCGGGTCTACTCTTTGGAGATAGCCTTTCGATTTAATCTCTACTTGAGCAGGCACTTGTCTATGATAGTCAGAGTAGGGCTTGTAAGCATTAGGTCCATACGGTTTATAGACGCGTTTGGGTCTTTCCTCACTAATAATATCATATGACAAAGGTGGAGGATATAGGACAACTTGTGTACGATATTTTGGAGCAACTTGTCTAGGCCTAGACGAGTAGAGCTGAGACTGCCTTATGAAAGGAGGTCTAGGCTCTTGTCGTCTAGTCTGTACCTGTCTAGTACTCGTCTCCTCAGGATACCAGTCCTCGTATCTGACCTGGTTGGGTCGTCCACGATTAGTGGTCCTTGGAAGATTAGTTCTAGATGGAACAGGCTTGTTGTTACCATTCTTCTTACCTCCCTTGGTAATCAGAATGTTAACTTGAGCTTGTTTAGATACAGTACCTTTAGAAGGAGTTCCAATATCGTATATCATTGGTCCTTTTCCTTTATCATTTGGCAAAAGTCTTGCGTTAGAAGTAGTAGGGTTCTTAATGACTCGAGTAGACGAGTTAGATGACTCAGCACCTATACCTGTCTTGTCAACTGGATCTCTATACCTGTCTGACAATTCAAGGTTAATCTTTGAAGAGTTAACCAGGTCAGTAAGTTTGAGATCAAGTGTGACAACCTCGGTCTCTAAGAACTTATTACGTTCTTCAAGTCTGTTGCACTTGCTCTTTAAAACATTGAACTCATTTCTCTCAGTTGCATGTGTCTTAAGTAGGTCTTGATATAACCTGTCTGTCAATGCACACTTTTCTTTGAGTTGTCTCAACTCTTCAGTCAAGCGTTCATTTAGGACTGTTACATTAGGATCTACTTTAGACTGAGCTTCCTTAAGATCAATGATTTCTTGTTTTAATGCAATGTTCTCATCACTGACTTCGATGAATGCTTGGTTAGCAAGTAGAAGGTCGTCTTCAATAGCACTAGTTGAGTGCTGAAGACTACTTCCTACTTCACTACTGGCAGTGTCACTTTCATCAGTGTCAGAATCATCACACGATTGAAAGGAAGTAGCAGATGATACCTCTTGATCGATTTTAGCCATGCAGCATAGGCCATCATCTACTATGAATGCTTCGTCGTGATCTTGATCAGTTGAGTGACTAGATAAGGACAATGGCAACTCGTCTGAATCCGAATCAGAGTCATCATTGGCCATCATTGCCTTCTTGCCACAGTTGTATCTTCTTTCCCTTCGAGCTTTACGTTCTTCTCGATCGTCAGTGCTCAGGTCTGGGCATTCATAAATGTAGTGACCTGGCTTTTCACAGTTGTAGCACAAGAGATCATTAGTAGCCTTTTTAATAGGAGATTTATCCCTACGTTTATCACGTCTATCAGAACGCTGAATCTTCCTATCGTCAGACTCTCTATCTCGCCTATTACCTTTCGAGACTTCGTCTCTCCTTTCGGACGAGTTTCGGTCTCGTCTGGTCTCAGACGAGTTCTTGGAAGTTGATGCTCTATGATCTCTATAGAACTTCTTATATCTACCGAAACGTTTATTCAGCCTATCAAACTTTCTAACCATGAGGTTCACCTGATCCTTCAGACTAAGATCAGTATCTAACTTGTCTTTCACAGAAGCAGACTTAGTCTTAGACTTAGACCTGTCTACCTTAGAGGACTTAGAAGAGCTAGACTTAAAGGCAACGTTCTTAGATACAACATGTTCTCTATCACTACTGACTGCAGGTTCATCTTCGTCTAGATCAAACTCATGGGCCTTTAGAGTTTGAAACATGGTTTCAGCAGACCACTTATCTATGTCTTGAGTATTCTTAACAAGCATCTTTACCATTTTCCAACGACTATCAAGACTTTTCAAAATCCTAAGATTGATCTCACGAGCAGTATATGATTTACCAAGTACTTCCAGATCATTCATAATCTTAGTAAAACGAGTATCCAGCTGGTCGATAGTTTCGCCAGCTTTCATCCGAAATGATTCAAATCTTTGGAAAGCTGTGGAGAGTTTACTCTCTTTGATCAGGGATGTCCCTTCACAAATGATAGGTAATCTGTCCCACATCTCTTTGGCAGTCTTACATTTTAACACCTTTCCTAGATACTCGTTAGGAAGTGTGTGTAAGATGTAATTTTTTGCCAAACTATCCAAATTATTTTGACGCATTTCTTCTGAGGTTAGCTCTGACCTGGGTTTCTTGACGAGTGTGTCAATTGGTTTGTCTTTGTCAAGATTTGCAGTATTTGGCACCATTGTCACGATCGGACCCTCGGTCACAACAGAGATCATTAGATCGTGCGTGGAGCTAAAGATAGCCTCCATTCGCAACTTCCAGTAGTCGTAGTCTTGAACCTGGAACTTGGGTAACTTGTTAGCGCTTATTTCAAGAGACATGTTATAGCAAGTAGTTTAGTGCTAATCAGTTATATGATCAAGAAGCAGATAGATCAAGAATGTTGATCAAGAACACGTAAGCAAGTACACATACGGACCAAGACTTCACCCTAAGTCTTAAGTCGGTTATCAAGAAACAGCAGTTCGAAAACCACTGCTCTGATACCACTTGTAGGTCCCGAAGATGAGTTAATATCGAGGGAAGCTAAAGAAAATGTCTAGAGGGGGGTGAATAGACTTTTCTAAAAACTTTCGATATATCAGAATTACGAAATGTGGAATACGAAATTAACAATGAGCCCAATAAGAGTTTATACTCAATCTTCAAATTCGAGAACTCTGTTCTATACTCAACTAGTCTAGTTCAGTTAAATACGTAAACAATTAAACAATTAAGCAATTAAACACAGATAAAACAGTAAAGTAAACAACACAAACAATTTATAGTGGTTCGACAACTTGTCTACATCCACTCTCACAAACCCAGTTGTGATGTTTTTACTAACTCGTCCAATAGAGTACAGTGTGTTCTTGTCCTTTAGAGTCTCAAGAAAAAGACTTAGATCTTCTCGAATATACTACCAAGTATATCTTCGATCTTACTAGAGATTTACAAGTATCTAGCAACTTGATAACAAAAACTAAAAACAAAAAAAACTTATTCAGTAGCAGTCTTCTGATTTCTTCACTTGTCTTCTGACTTGCTTTCTGAACTTCAATGAACTCTGTGAGTAAGCTTCAAACAATTCTTCAGTATGTAGCTTCAGTATGCGTAGTTGCAGTAGTCTTCAAATGATTAATACTTTGACGTATTTATAGACTTCAATCTTTAAGAACTTAATTAGTTGTAACCAACTCTTCTTGAAAACTAACTTTTGTAACTGCATCTTCTTATCCATCCACGCGTTTCTTGTTATTTAGTTATTTCTAACTAACTTCTTCATCCTTATCATTATACGCGCTTCTGTAACAAACTTCTCTTCAAGTTGACTTGTCTTGTGTAGTCTAGTAGATGCACTTTACTTCTCTTGTAGTCCACCTGTCTTGTGTAGTAGACTTCAACTCTTCTTCTTCGGTCTTCATGTGCAATCTTCAATAGTAAACTATTATAATCCTAACAAGACTATTACATTACTTTAAGCTTATAGCTTAGTCAACTTATAAATTATACAATAAACCTGTCTATTACATTCAAATCATGAGCTCTATACAACAATTATTATAGTTCAATAACAATCTAACAGTTAATATAAACATATATGAAGTACTTATAATTTGTACTTATCTTTTAAACATAAAACAATACTTTCTTTTCATGTGAACTCTACTGGTCTGTTCAAGATGACTTCAACTCAACTAGACTAGATCAGTCAACAATTAGAAAATATTCAAACTACTTTTGGCTTATCAAAACTTCATCTTTTATCATCATATAGGACTTGTTCTAGGATTCATATCCCAACAATTTCCCCCTTCTTGAGAGAGGGGTAAGATGGTGTGAAATTTAAGAAGTGGGGTATTTATAGTGTTGGGGTAGGGTTTAGATGTGATATTTGCAAGTGAGTCCCTCAAAAATGGAGAAAACACGATTTTGGCACCGAGAATGAAGTGGCCCGGCCGGGTGGGGAAGTGGCCCGGTCGGGCAGATGAGTTGGTCGAGCAAACTAGAAACAGGGGGTGTGTCGCCCGGCCGGGCGAGTGGTGCCGTTCGGCCGGGCGAAAGTTTCGTAAATGGGGATAATTATTGAGCTGCTCGGCGAGTGATGCTGCTCGGTCGGGCCATACTTCGAAAATGGCTCCAGAATTTGTACGCGATCGCCCGGCCGGGCGAGTGGTGTCGTTCGGCCGGGCCAAACCTTCGTATTTAGCCGAAATTAATGTGCTCGGCCGCCCGGCCGGGCGGGTGATGCTGCTCGGTCGGGCCAAACTTTCGACTTTGGCCCCGTCTCTCGTTTTCGTCCTCCAACTTCGTTCCTCCGTTTCTTGAGCTTCCGACCTCCGATCGACTCGATTATTTTGCCTATTCCACTCCATTTTTCGAGCCGGATCCAATGGTGTGCTCCTCTTTTCGGTCCGATCACTTGTGATGTGTGTTTTGCTCCAAATTCCATCGTTTTACCTATAAAATCGACAAAACACAACCTTTCTCTCATTTTGGCTCAAACAATCATATCTAATGCAAAAATCAATGAAATCCACATCAAAATATGCTTCACATGTACTTATAAAAAGTGTAAATTCCACCCGAATCAAACCCCCCCCAAACTTAAAATGTTGTTTGTCCTCAAACAACTAAGCACTTAAAGCAATGAGGGTGGAATTATCACAATGGAATACTCAATGCAAATCACACATGCTAAGTAAGATGTAATGATATCTCTTTCTCCAAGTGCATTTCTCAATGAAAGTCATAGGCTCACTCTTGCAATCCACATTCATAAATCAAAGAATGCACAAGTACACAACACATTCTGATGGGAAACATAATCCAAATGCTCAAATCCTCTACTCACATGATGGAGTGTTTCTCTCAAACACACAAACAAATTAAGGATATTAATCCACTCCTCGACCAAGTCATGCTATGCAATCACCATATGCTTGCCCAACTTCTACTTTCTACACACACTCAAATGCTCAACAAAGTGATCAATAGGACTTAATCAAGGATGTAACATTGGCTCTTTGGACAAGGTATGATGAATTTGGGAATTGTGACTCTTCTAGTGGAGGACAAAGCTTGCTTTTGTACAATTTGTGCTTTCACTTTCAAAGCTTACAAACTTCATCCTAACTTTTCTTTTTCCATTCTTTTTCAAGCATTCATCACCTCATCTTTTGAACCATTTTTCTTTTCAAGCTTTTGGGGCTCTTTGTCCCTCTTTTATTTTCCTTGATTTTCTCTTCATCTTTCTCTTTTTCTTCTTTCAACTTTTCCAATTTTTCTTTTCACCAAAGGTATTCATTCAAGCACATGTTTTCCACTTTGTCTTTTATTCCCCACTAGATGTAGGTATCAAAAGGCTCAAAAAGGCTAAGTGGTTAACATTGTAGTTTCCTCAACTTCTTCAACCCCGTGATTCTCAAGTTCCTCCTCTTCTTCAACCGGATTTTCCCTTCGGTTCATTCATTCCAACTCTAGTCTTCTCCTTTCGGCGTTCCTTCTTCGACAATTGGCTTCAATCTCCGGATCTAAGGGTAATACATCTTGTTGGTTCCTTCTAGATCGTGTGATCATAAACCATATCTATCAAAAGAATAAACTGTTGGGATATAAATTCACCCTAAGCCCCACTTGATGTTAGAATAGTTTTGATGGTCAAAACACTTAGAGTTTATAAATGTAATAGGATCAGCTGACTTGTATAGAACAACTTAGACTAGTTTTGTGTGATCAACTGTATTGATATCAGCTGATCAGCACAGTCCTGGCTTACATGCCTATCCTCAAGATGAGAAGAGTAGAAGACATGAAGACTAGAATATCCTTGAAGACCAGATAAGTTAAGGTCCTTGTATACCTAATTATCTGATGGAGTCCAGATTGAAGATGGCCTAAAGCAGTATAAAGAATTACCAGATCAGAAGAGTGTTACTCTGCTGATATCAGAAGACAGAAGACCTAAGGCCAAAAGAGTAGTCAGAAGACTAGAAGTACAGATCAGAAGACTATGTGCTCTTCCAGGACTCGGCTGATTCCTAAGTCATCTTGCAATTCAAACGAAGACCTACCTTATTTAGAAGATTGACATGATCCCAGGATTGAAGCAATCAAGCGGCTGGAATCAAGGAATCAAGCCATTATGGAAAGATTGCCTCAACGGCTAGTCAACTCCAACGGCTAGTTGCAAGCAATCACCATTATAAATACAAGAGGATGAGAAATCACAAAAAAAAAAAGTCACAAGAGAGAATTCACAAGCTAAGCAAGCAATCAAGCAAAAAGCCATATTGTTCTAAGAGTTCTCCAAGAGCCAGAAACCATTAGAATATCTATAGCTCTTAAGTGATTTCTATCCAACCCCAAAAGAACCTGAAACCTGTCCATATTGTATATTCATTGTTTTAGGCATAGTGGTTAAGCAAATTATAAGCTTGAACCATTAGTTGGATACACCTCAAAAACCCCAAACCCTCACCAAAAGGTTAAAGTTTTTGAACCCCTTAAAGTGCAAGTGCTTACAATCACTTGTGGAGACCGTAGCTGTTAGGACGGCTCAGATCTCAAAGTCCTAACCTTGGGACTATAAAGGTCAAGACCCTTGTAATTTGTGGTAAATTAAAGGGATTAAACATCACGTGTGGACGTGAGAGTGGACGTAGGAACGTATATCCGAACCACTATAAATCTGGTGTTATTTACTTACTGCACTTTACATTCTGTCATTTCATTAACTATAATATAGTGCATACTGTGATTTCAACATTCTTCAAAACAAGGCCATAACTTTCAAACCAGCATCAGCTGAGTATTTTCATTAAGGAAAACAAGTTGAATACTTTCATAAGAACTATAAGAACGAGTCTAAACCAGGCCTACCATAATTCCGCATATAACCTCCTCGGTCAGATCACTATAGTCATCTGGACCAGCAGACTTGCAGTCCAGTTGACATAGCAATCAGAAGAGGTTCCCAACTCTCTTGAAAAAGTTTTAAAGTCTATTCACCCCTCCCCTCTAGACTTTAATCCCATTCACTACTCGTTCAGGGACCAACAAGTGGTATCAGAGCAGTGGTTCTAACGGACTACTGTCTCTAGATTATCAGAAGACTTGAGGGAGTCTTTCTGTAGTCCTCTTGAACAGATCTATTCTTTTGAAAAACTTGTTTTTGAAAACTCATACAGCATGAGTGCTAATATGCGAAAGTTGCCTAAGTTTTCAGTTGAGGATTATGATTACTGGAAGATCAGGATGAGGAAGAATCTCACATCAGTCCACTACAAGATGTGGTCTGTAATCACAGAAGGCCCAATCACCATCATGACAGTCAACACTGCAAATGGTGATCCAGAAGTTCCATTTGGAGAACTTGTTCCCAAGCCGATGAAGGATCTCACACCAGAAGAGATGAAGCAATCAAATCTTGATAGCATTGCTCAAGATTACATAATGCAAACTCTTCCAAATGAGTATATTGCAAAGGTAATTCACTGTGAGTCAGCCAGAGAGATGTGGGAAGCATTGGCACTTCTCTGTGAAGGAACTGAGCTGATCAAGGAATCCAAGTTGTCTACAGCAGTCAAGAAGTTCGAACACTTCAAGATGCAACCAGAAGAGTCTATTGATCAGCTAGACAATCGATTTACCAAGATCATCAATGAGATAGAATCTCTGGGCAAGAAATATACTAATAGAGAGAAAAATCTAAAGATTCTAGACTCTCTACCAAGAAATGGAGACTCAAGAAGACCATCATCAAGGATACTCAAGATATCAAGAAGTGGTCTGCTCAAACTCTATTTCAGAACCTAAAAGCCCATGAATATGATCTAGAAAGAGAAGAAAACTCAGGAAGTGATGAGCCAACTGCAACTCCATCTACCTCCAAGACTGTAGCCTTCAAGGCAGCCAATACAAAAGCTGCAAGTACCTCATCTAGCAAGACCTCTCTGAAAACAGAAGACTTTGAAGGATCATACATGAGTCTGAAAGAACAAATGGCTCTTATGATCAAGAGATTTGAAAGGATGAACACTCTCAACAACAAATATAGAAAATTCTATAGAAACTACAAAGATAGAAGAGCCAGTTCACCCTCCAGAGGTTCCAGAGAAAGAACACCAGAAAGACATCCTAGAAAGGATGTGGAGTCATCTGACAGCCGAGGATCTAGAAGAAGAGATGCCACTCCTCCAAGGAAAGGCAACTCAAATCAGAAATCTGGATCATGCTTTAATTGTCGTAAACTAGGACATTATGTCTATGAATGTCCTGAGCTGAATTTAGATGACAAAGAAGAAAGAAGGCCAAGAAGAGACAGAAGAAATTCAGACAAGCAAGCAATGGTGACTGAAGAATCTGAATATCAAAGTGATGAACTCCCTACATCACCAGACTGTCAAATCTTCTCAGATGATTCAGATGATCTAGCTATGATGGCCATAGGTGAAAATGAGGTAAATTTCTATACTACTACTTTCCATTCACCTATTTTTTCACAATCAGATGAGATAAACTCATCTGAAGGCGAATCAGAAGACACCTATTATCAATCTCTAAGAAAGGTAAAAGGTGATCTGGATATTGCCACTAGAGCTTTTATAGAAGTGGAAGAGGAGAACAAGGATCTAAGGAAAGAAATTACTAAGTTGAAAAATACTAAGTTTGATAACACCCCTGAGTTGGTCACAATGAATGAAAGATTGACCAGAGAAGTGGAACTTCTTAAGAAAGAAAATACCACAATAACTCAGTTGTATGAGGGGATGTTAGAAACTCAAGCTTTAGAAACTAAGGAATTTCGTTCACTACAATCCAAGTTCAATGACCTCTTCCAAGCACACAAGCTCTTAGAAAAGGAGAAGGAATGCCTAAATCAAAAGATATCAGAGTTCAATAAAGCTTCTACTACTATTGAAAGTATCTCTGAGTATTATAGATCAAATGGCAATAAGATGGGTTTTGGCTATGAACTCAATCCATCTACTTCCTCTCCAGCTGGGGGTAGTACACCTAACCAGTGCACTACTCAAACACATGAAAAGGGTGAGTGTTCTAAGCACAATTGTCACATCCCGATTTTAGGGGCCTAGATGAAAACACCATATTTTTACTTTTGAAGGCCAACTAAATAAAATACTGTCTTATCTTGACTTTCAAAAGACTTTGAAATACTGAAGTAGATCAAATTTATGAATTATAAAAAGATGTGCAGCGGAAGTAAATATTAAATAATGACAATTTTGAAAACTTAACACCAATCACTCGAAAATAAATAAATTTACTTTAAAGGTAAACGTAATTTTTAATACAATTAAAAGATATGACTTTTTTTATTAAACGAAATACTTTAAATAACATATGATCGAACTATATTAAATCGCAGTTTTTTTTAAAATAATAATTACTTTCTAGACATCCAAATTCACCGGCCCTCCACTGCAACTCTTTAAATCTGTAAAATGTTAAGTAGATTGGGGTGAGCAAAACAACTAGCTCAGTGGGATCAACTTTGTCACAGTTAAATATAACATATGAATAAAATCATAAACTCACAAACATGCATATTAAAACACTTATTTTTCATTGGCTATACCAATGATGCGCTGGCTATACCAACGATGCGCTGGCTGAACCAACGATGCACGGTTTCCCGCGAATAAAATACTTATTTTTTTCATTGGCTATACCAATGATGCGCTGGCTATACCAACGATGCGCTGGCTGAACCAACGATGCACGGTTTCCCGCGAAATAAAACATGCGTTAACGAATAACTTGTGAAGTCATAACATGCGTTAACGATTAGCTTGTAAAATTCATGTAGCAAGTAACAATGTCATTCAAATGAACATTTAAAGGTGACAAATATATCCAATCAAATAGTAAGAAAATCCCACCTCGATTTTATGTCGTGGATGCAATAGATGCAGTAGAAATGATTTTAATCCTTTTGAAGTTGACTTCCATAAATCAAGCGTATAATAAATAAAATTATATGAAAATATTTTTAAGAGTGTTTTTATTTTGTAAATAGGATCCTCTATTTATAGGAACGGAAATAAGTTTTCTTGGGCGAAAAGTTAGGACGTGAATCTATCATGAAAATCTCAAGCTTTGATTAAATAATTAAGTATATAATTTATATAATAATATGGAAAAGTAACCGCAAAAATCTTGATTTAAGTTTGGTTTTGAAATTAATTCATATGCCTTGGGTTTTCTTTTAAATTAATTAACGGCAGTAGCAAATATTGGGAGTAGTAGATTTGAAATTGGTATAACTACCGCAAAATATATGGAAGTTAAATAATTAAGGAGATTTTGAATAATCATATTTTTAAAATATTTCCATGAAAATCTGAAAAATTACTCACATACTTGTGTATAATTATATATCTTATTATGTGTGAATATATATATATATATATTAAATTTTTCAATAAGGAACTAATATCTTAAATAATATTAATACATAAAATAATTAAATAATATTAATACATAAAATAATTAATTCATGTCTACGTATTAATTTATTTTCAATATATTGTATAAAATTTTGGCTGATAAAGAATAATTTATAGTAATTTTCAAAAATCACATTATATCTATTTTTTTTTAAGAAAATGAAAATTTAAAATAAAATTTTAAAATAACTAACTTGAGAATTTTAGGGGTGTTACATTCTTTCATCCTTAAAAATTTTCGTCCTCGAAAATCAGAAAAATATGCATGCATGTATTGAAATTTTTAAATAGTTATGTAGTGAATGCACTTAATATCATAATTTCATAATATCACTTTGAACTTGTAACTCATAACGTACGTAGCATGTGATGCATGTATTATATATCATCTTTACATGATCAATAACAATAAGTTAACTTAAATTTCATATTATACTTTGCTGAAGTCGAAGCGGTGGGCGGTGGTGGATGTCATAACATATGCTCAATAATACATAATTTAAATTATTTTGCAAAAATATTTCCTTAACTCGAAAAGTAATTTTTTTTTATTTAAATAAGTCTACAAGAACGTAGACATACTGTCTTATCTTGACTTTCAAAAGACTTTGAAATACTGAAGTAGATCAAATTTATGAATTATAAAAAGATGTGCAGCGGAAGTAAATATTAAATAATGACAATTTTGAAAACTTAACACCAATCACTCGAAAATAAATAAATTTACTTTAAAGGTAAACGTAATTTTTAATACAATTAAAAGATATGACTTTTTTTATTAAACGAAATACTTTAAATAACATATGATCGAACTATATTAAATCGCAGTTTTTTTTAAAATAATAATTACTTTCTAGACATCCAAATTCACCGGCCCTCCACTGCAACTCTTTAAATCTGTAAAATGTTAAGTAGATTGGGGTGAGCAAAACAACTAGCTCAGTGGGATCAACTTTGTCACAGTTAAATATAACATATGAATAAAATCATAAACTCACAAACATGCATATTAAAACACTTATTTTTCATTGGCTATACCAATGATGCGCTGGCTATACCAACGATGCGCTGGCTGAACCAACGATGCACGGTTTCCCGCGAATAAAATACTTATTTTTTTCATTGGCTATACCAATGATGCGCTGGCTATACCAACGATGCGCTGGCTGAACCAACGATGCACGGTTTCCCGCGAAATAAAACATGCGTTAACGAATAACTTGTGAAGTCATAACATGCGTTAACGATTAGCTTGTAAAATTCATGTAGCAAGTAACAATGTCATTCAAATGAACATTTAAAGGTGACAAATATATCCAATCAAATAGTAAGAAAATCCCACCTCGATTTTATGTCGTGGATGCAATGGATGCAGTAGAATTGATTTTAATCCTTTTGAAGTTGACTTCCATAAATCAAGCGTATAATAAATAAAATTATATGAAAATATTTTTAAGAGTGTTTTTATTTTGTAAATAGGATCCTCTATTTATAGGAACGGAAATAAGTTTTCTTGGGCGAAAAGTTAGGACGTGAATCTATCATGAAAATATCAAGCTTTGATTAAATAATTAAGTATATAATTTATATAATAATATGGAAAAGTAACCGCAAAAATCTTGATTTAAGTTTGGTTTTGAAATTAATTCATATGCCTTGGGTTTTCTTTTAAATTAATTAACGGCAGTAGCAAATATTGGGAGTAGTAGATTTGAAATTGGTATAACTACCGCAAAATATATGGAAGTTAAATAATTAAGGAGATTTTGAATAATCATATTTTTAAAATATTTCCATGAAAATCTGAAAAATTACTCACATACTTGTGTATAATTATATATCTTATTATGTGTGAATATATATATATATATATTAAATTTTTCAATAAGGAACTAATATCTTAAATAATATTAATACATAAAATAATTAAATAATATTAATACATAAAATAATTAATTCATGTCTACGTATTAATTTATTTTCAATATATTGTATAAAATTTTGGCTGATAAAGAATAATTTATAGTAATTTTCAAAAATCACATTATATCTATTTTTTTTTAAGAAAATGAAAATTTAAAATAAAATTTTAAAATAACTAACTTGAGAATTTTAGGGGTGTTACAACAATGAACCTAATATGAACCAAAAGGCATCTGTACCAGCTAAGGCTAACTATCCCAAAACCAAAAAGGGTAAAGGACAAGCTAACCCCAAGCCTGTACAGAAGAACAACAAACAGCCTAGACCATCTCGTTTGAGACAGTCTCAGCTGTATGCTGCTCCAGCCAAGAAGAAGAAATCTTCTTCAAACAAATCTGTTCTCTTTGCACCCCCTATCTCTTATGATATTGTGAGAACAGAAGAGTATGGTCCATATAATCGTGTGCATCGTCCAGCTAATGCACCCAGGCCGAATGTAACCAGTCAAAAGATCATGTATGTACACTCCTATAAAGGGAAACCATTTGACTATTACTTAGCTGACACTAAGAACAAATCAGATCAGTCCAAGGTGTTGACTGGTAAGATTTGGTTCTGTGATGCCCAAGGGAAACAACTCAAGTGCTCAAGGTTGTTCAAACGACCAATGTATATGTGGGTTCCCAAGGGTAGTACTAACACCCAACGACCCAAGACAAAATGGGTACCTAAGACTTAACCTTTCTTGCAGGAAAGGAGGGACCTATACAGAAGAGGAGGTCTAGCAGGGGAAACATGGTACATAGATAGTGGATGCTCAACTCACATGACAGGAACCAAAGCCCTGTTGACCAACTACATAGAGAAGAAAGGTCCAAAAGTCTTCTTTGGTGATAACGCGCACGGTAACACAAAAGGATATGGCACCCTTAAAAATGGTGACATTGAGGTACATGATGTATCATATGTAGAAGGTCTTAAGTTTAATTTATTATCTGTTTCTCACTTTTGTGACACTGGTTACTCAGTTAAATTCTCTAAAGATGAGTGTCTCATAAGTGATAAAAGAACAAAACAAAACCTTCTAACTGGATCTAGAAAGGGAAGTATGTATCTTGCAAATTGGAACATCTGTCCTAAGGATACATGTCTGCTTGTGAAGAGCCCTAAAGATGTCAGCTGGCTATGGCACAAACGCCTTAGTCATCTGAACTTTAAGACTATGAACTCTACTGTAAAGATCAGGTATGTGATGCATGTCAACAAGGAAAGCAAACAAAGGTCTCCTTCAAGACCAAGAAGACAGCATCAACCAGTAGAGTTCTTGAATTGCTTCACATGGATCTCTTTGGACTTATCACACCAACCACTCTAACTGGGAGGAAGTACACTCTTATTGTTGTAGATGACTATTCCAAGTTTACTTGGGTTATCTTCTTATACAAGAAGAGTGAAACACAGCAGAAGCTCCCTGAACTATTGAAGAGGATCCAAGTAGAAAAAGGAGAACCAATTGTGAAAATTAGAAGTGACAAAGGCACTGAATTTATTAATTCTTATATTATTGCCTATTGTACTTCTAATGGTATTCAGCATGAGACAAGTGCAGCAAGAACACCTCAGCAAAATGGTGTAGCTGAAAGAAGAGTCAGAACACTCAAAGAAGCTGCAAGAACACTCCTTGCTGAGTTCTCCACTCCTAAGAAGCTATGGGCAGAAGCCATCAACACAGCTTGTCACACTCAAAATAGGTCAGGTATTCATAAAATACATGAGAAAACCCCATATGAACTGTGGAAAGGAAGAAAACCTAGAGTATCTTACTTTCATATATTTGGTTATAAGTGTTTCATTCACAACAATGGGAAGAGTAAGTTGAATGCTTTTGATGCCAAAGCAGATGAGGGGATATTCTTAGGATATTCCTCTACTAGCAAAGCATTTAGAGTACTCAACAAACGAACCCTTCTTGTGGAAGAAACACCTCATGTTGTTTTTGATGAATCTTGTGAAAAGAGTGCAGTAGAAACAAACTCAGCTGCAGATCAGATGAGACAGCTAGTGATCAAGTCCAGACCAGATGAGTTCATTGAAGTCAATGAACCCTTCCCTGAAGAACCAGAGGAAGATAAGCCTCATAGACCTGTCACTAGATCTCAAACTCAAGCAGTGCAAGCTGACCAGAATCAAGATGCACCAATCCCAAATGCAAGGGGGAATGATCTCTTTGACACACAGGATACAGATGATGATCGACCAAATCAAGTCAACCCCCTTGATGGCACTAGAACAGATGAGAATCCAAGCTCATCTAATGCAGATACTCCCATGAGGCATACATGGAGAAACAATCATCCATCAAACCTCATCTTAGGAGGAGCAGAATCAGGTGTCAAGACCAGAAGACAACTGAATCAGAACTCCCAATCATCTATGTTCTACTGGTGTGCTTTCCTATCCAACATTGAACCAACTGACATAGAAGAAGCAATGACAGATAGCAATTGGATCACTGCTATGCAAGAAGAACTAAACCAATTCGAGAATGTAGTAGGAACAAAGTGGGTATTCAAGAATAAAAAGGACGAAAATGATGTGATAACTAGAAATAAAGCAAGGCTAGTTGCAAACGGATACTCTCAATCTGAAGGGATTGACTATGATGAAACTTTTGCTCCAGTAGCCAGATTAGAAGCCATTCGACTGTTTCTAGCTTATGCATCATATATGGGCTTCAAGGTATATCAAATGGATGTCAAGAGTGCTTTTCTAAATGGTATTCTGGTAGAAGAAGTATATGTAGAGCAGCCTCCAGGATTTGAAAAATGAGATCAAGTATATCGTCTGAAGAAGGCTCTCTATGGTCTAAAGCAAGCCCCTAGAGCTTGGTATGACACATTGTCACAATTCCTACTTGACAATGGATATACAAAAGGCAAAGTTGATAGAACTCTTTTCAGAATACAAGAAGGAGAAGACATTCTAATGGTGCAAATTTATGTAGATGATATTATATTTGGATCACCCAATCAGGAGATGTGCAAGAAGTTCTCTGAACTTATGCAAGGAAAGTTTGAAATGAGCATGATGGGTGAGATGAATTACTTCCTAGGACTTCAAGTCAAACAGAGTCCAGAAGGGATCTTCATCAACCAGTCCAAGTATACCAAAAGCCTATTAGAAAGATTCAAAGCTCTACAAAGCAAGACTGCAAGGATTCCAATGATGACATCTTTTAAAATGGAACCAGATGAGTCTGGAAAGGCAGTTGATCAAGCTGAATATAGAGCACTGATTGGATCTCTACTATACCTTACAGCTAGCAGACCAGACATAACATTTGCTGTAGGAGTATGTGCTAGGTTTCAAGCAAACCCAAAGCAAAGTCATCTAGAAGCAGCAAGGAAGATTCTCAAGTACCTAAAAGGATCAGTCAACTTAGGACTATGGTACCCTGCTGATGACAATCTAGAATTGAGTGGTTATTCTGATTCAGACTATGGAGGATGTAGAATTGATAGGAAATCCACATCTGGAACCTGTCAATTTCTAGGCAACAAGTTGATATCATGGTTCTCTAAGAAGCAAACCTCAGTTGCAACCTCCACCACTGAAGCAGAATACATGGCAGTTGGTAGTTGTTGTAGTCAGCTGCTCTGGCTAGTTCAACAACTCAAAGATTACAATGTAGAGGCAAGAGAAGTCCTTATCTATTGTGATAGCAGCAGTGCCATTGCCATCACTCAAAATCCAGTCCTCCACACAAGGTGCAAGCATGTCGACATTCGACACCACTTCATAAGAGATCACCTTGAAAAGAAGGACATCAAGATGGAGAAAATTCACACAGATATCCAAAGAGCAGACATCTTGACTAAGCCCCTAGCTGAAGAACGATTCAAGACCCTATGCTACAGCTTAGGACTCCTGGATCAAAGCACATGAAGAGCAAAGATCAGCTGAAGGCCTCAGCTGATACATTTCCATCAGACTAGGAGGATCAGATGAGGTGAATAGACACCCTCATCTTCAGGTAAGTTCTTTCCCAATGAAGACAAATAAAGCTGAGGGAAAACTTAGAGTCATCTAATCAAGGGGGAATCAATGATACCTTAAGAATCCTTGATGAAATACTCTAAAATCTGCATTGCATATTACATATATATATATCCAGCAGACTTGAACAAAGTTATTTGACATCTTTACTCTAAGCAATGTATATCTATGTATATTAATAAACTATTCTTCATAAAATGCTTTATTTATATATATATATACATACAGTATACTATTGAGTTATACTTGGTTGGATTAATACACCATCCTCACCGACTCAACAGTATGCATACAGTGTACGGATTTCAAATAACTCTTGCTCAAAATTTATAATTTCTGCATTCCATAAGATAAAGTCTGAATATCTTTAAATGTGAACCCTTAGATCAAGAATCTCATTGTTGCTCTTAAGAAGTAACTTTTCAGAAATTCAGACCTATCAACTCTATAGTTTTGTCATCTTTCACTCCACTACCTCATCTCTACCCCTATAAAAGGAGGAAGTTATGAGAACACCTAAGAACACACATTACTAACTATTATTCTTGTTTCAGGTATGGAGACAATTGAAAGAAGAGATGGAATGGAGATCATCCTTCAACCAAGACCTTGGTTGAAGGATATGAAGATTTGTCCAGAAGATGAAGATGATGCAGATCAGCATACTTGATTTATCCAACATAAGTATGCCCATGAAAACTAGAGGAAGGAGAGAAGTCCTTATTGAAAACTAGAGGAAAGAGAGATGCAGAGGACAAAGTAGCAAGCAAGCAGAGCTTCTTCTCCAGGGGGAAGTTTTACATGGAGAGTGTTGGTCCCTGAACGAGTAGTGAATGGGTTTAAAGTCTAGAGGGGAGGGGTGAATAGACTTTAAAACTTTTTCAAACAGAGTTGGGAACCTCTTCTGATTGCTATATCAACTGGACTGCAAGTCTGCTGGTCCAGATGACTATAGTGATCTGACTGAGGGGGTTATATGCGGAATTATGGTGGCCCTGGTTTAGACTCGTTCTTGTAACTTGTTTTACTTAATGAAAATACTCAGTTGATGCTGGTTTGAAAGTTATGGCCTTATTTTGAAGAGTGTTGAAATCACAGTATGCACTATATAATAATGAATGTAAAGGCAGAAATGTAAAGTGCAGAAAGTAAATAACACCGGATTTATAGTGGTTCGGATATACGTTCCTACGTCCACTCTCACGTCCTAACGTGATGTTTAATCCCTTTAATTTCCACAAATTACAAGGGTCTTGACCTTTATAGTCCCAAGGTTAGGACTTTGAGATCTGAGCCGTCCTAACAGCTACGGTCTCCACAAGTGATTATAAGCACTTGCACTTTAAGGGGTTTCAAAAACTTTAACCTTTCGGTGAGGGTTTGGGGTTTTTGAGGTGTATCCAACTAATGGTTCAAGCTTATAATTTGCTTAACCACTATGCCTAAAACAATTGATATACAATATGAACAGGTTTCAGGTTCTTAAGGGTTGGATAGAAATCACTTAAGAGCTATAGATAATCTAATGGTTTCTGGCTCTTTTGAGAATTCTTAGAACTGTATGGCTTTAGTTTTGATTGCTTGCTTGGCTTGTTGAATTCTCTCTTGTGACTTCTTCTGTGATTTCTCATCCTCTTGTATTTATAATGGAGATTGGTTGCAACTAGCCGTTGGAGTTGACTAGCCGTTTGAGCAATCTTTCCATAATAGCTTGATTCCTTTATTCCAGCCGCTTGATTGCTTCAATCCTGGGATCATGTCAATCTTCTAAATAAGGTAGGTCTTCGTTTGAATTGCAAGATGACTTAGGAATCAGCCGAGTCCTGGAAGAGTACATAGTCTTCTGATCTGTACTTCTAGTCTTCTGACTACTGTTCTGGCCTTAGCTCTTCTGTCTTCTGATATCAGACGAGTAACACTCTTCTGATCTGGAAATTCTTTGTACTGCTTTTAGGCCATCTTCAATCTGGGACTCCATCAGATAGGTAGGTATACAAGCACCTTAACTTATCTGGTCTTCAAGGATCTTCTAGTCTTCATGTCTTCTACTCTTCTCATCTTGAGGATAGGCATGTAAGCCAGGACTGTGCTAATCAGCTGATATCAATACAGTTGATCACACAAGACTAGTCTAAGCTGTTCTATACAAGTCAGCTGATCCTATTACATTTATAAACTCTAAGTGTTTTGGCCATCAAAACTATTCTAACATCAAGTGGGGCTTAGGATGAATTTATATCCCAACAATTTCCCCCTTTTTGATGAAGCCAAAACTATACTTGATAAATGCTCTTAATGAAATAAGATAAGAGTTTATAACATGCTAAGACTTGAAGTATCTGATGAACACAATGAGAGTTTGTCTTGTAAGCAGAAAGAACTAGAACTTGAATATAGATAGAACTTTTACAGATTACATGTAATAGTTTCTTTAAACTTCTAAGCTAGTCTTCATCAGGTCTTCTGATCTTCAAATGCGGTAGGCAAGGTACAGACGAGCTCGAACTTCTTCCATGTGCTGTACATCTGTAACATTCTCCTCTTCATAGATCTTGTACAGAATCTTCTTGATTTCTATCATGTTGGCTCTTCCTGAATCCAGAAGGGGTGCATCCCATTTGGGTTCTTCAGGAGTTAGGATTCTGCAGTTGTCAAGTCCTTTGGCTGTCTTGACAATTTCTTCCCAGAACTCTGGATCTTCAATGTTCATGAACTGGGAGAATTGAAGAAATTCTTCTTCATAAGAAGGGAGAGGGCCAAATTTCCTTACTATGTGGTGTTGAATTTGCCACTTCTTCTTCAGGGGATACCATCTTGGTAGCTCATCTTGAAGGGCTAAGTAATCCACATAATTGCTGTCAAACACTAGGACACTGTCTTCTTGTGCTTTGTCCTTCATTGCTTTCCTGAGTTTGGCAATTCTTCTTTCAAATTTGGCTTTGACTGCCTTCGCATCATTCAGCTTCTTTTGCTTAAGCTGTTGAGCTTCAAGCAATTTCTTTTTCTTCAACTCTAGAGCCTCTTTCTCTTCTGCTGGAGCTGATTTCTTGCTGGTCTGAGCTGACTGAGCTTGCTCATCTGCCTTTCTTTTCCTTGTCATTCTCTTTTCAGAAACTTGTTCTACAGGAGCAGTGATCTGTAGACTCTTGGCAGGAGCTTGAGTGGGTGCTTGAGTATCTTCTAGAGCAATTTCTTTGTCTTTGCCTTGCCTGTTCTTGATTTTGCTCTTTAAACCACCCAAGGTTTCAGTCAAGTCATCTTGTGCTACTACCAGTTCAGCTTGCTGGGCAGTAGACTTCTCTAGAGCCTTTATCAACATATCTTCCCCCTTTTTGGCTTCAGCAAGTGCAGCCGCAAAAGGCTTCATGGAATTCATGATTTCCACTTTCAGAGTTTGTTTCAGTGCCATGGCATTGACCTTGGCAACTTGGGTCAGATGGGTTATGCTGTGCTCTAGAACTTCAGCATGTGAATTGGAAGAGGAGGCAGCTTCAAATCTAGTTGTAAGAGCTTCCAACTTGGCTGCTGTCTCCTTCAGCTGAGTCTGCAATTTCTCATTCTCCTCTGCAGCTGTTTTAAGAAGAGCTTGTCCTTCAGTGGCTCTTGCTTCAGCATCCTCAATTCTTGTCTTGTAGGTGGTCTCCATGCGGTGCATCTCATCAGTGTAAAGATCAGCAAACCTTTTGAAGGTGTCGGCTGATAACTTCTGATAGGTACTCAAGTATTCTCCTATCTGCTGATGAAGTGCTTCACCAAACTTGTCTTCAACGTCAAGAATCTGGTCATGAAGACGAGTCTTCTGTTCCCTTGCAGCTTTCTCAACATATCTTCCTAGCTGCAGGCCTAAACCTTTCTCAAAGTGCAAGTCTATTGCAGCTTTGACCTGGGAGCAGATGTCTGCTGTATGGTCAACAGATGGGGTAGAAGTAGAGGGTGTACCTTGAGGCTTTGGATGAACAATTAATGCTTTGCCTCTTTCTTCGGCTGATAGGTACTCCTCATTGAGGTAGCAGGTAGTGGCCTTAGTCAGATGGGTCATGATTCGTCTGCCTGCATCCTCTTGGTTGTCAATGAAGTGAGTCAGATCGTCTGAAGGTTTGAAGTGAGCTGGTACTCTGACTACTTCTCTTTCAATCTCTTCTTTGTCAGCTGGTGCAGCTGAGTCTTCAGCAGGGGCAGCTGAGTCTTCCACCAAGGCTGGTGCAGCTGATTCCTTCATCTTTGCTTGTTCAGCTGTCTGCTGATCCGATGAACCTACTGGGATAGGGACATCAGCAGTGGAGACTCCTAGGATCCGGTTGCAGACTGCAGTTAGTGCCTCATCTGATAGCAGCTGAGCAAAGGATTGAACTTGAGCAACTTCCTTTTGCTCCATCTCCCAGTCGAGGAAGTTTTCCTTTCCTCCCATTCCTTCCATGACCTCAAGAAAGTCATCTACATCATCTCTTCTGAGCTCAATCCAAGTGCATACCCTAAGCACTTGTTCAAACTGGATTGAAGTCTCATCAACTCCAGGGATGGTGGTCTTGAGCAGGTTGGCTATCTTCATCCTCATTATCTTTTCTGTTTGGCACATGGGGTAGTGCACCATTCTGAACTGAGGTTGAGAAGGACCAGGTTGAACCAGGTCTTCTGGTGCCAAGTCTTCTGGAGCAGAAGGGACAATGATGGTAGGGGTTTGGGTAGTTGGGGCATTTTCCTCTGCTGTGTGAGTATCAGCAGGGATTTGGGAAGTGATTTCTTCTTGTTGGGTAGGAGGTTGGGATTGATCTTCAGTAATTTGTTCATCAGCAGGGTTATGGGTCTGCTGGTCTGGTTCAGTTTCTTCTTGAAGATCAGTAGGTGTTTGAGCTTGATGATCTTGGACATTTGCTGTTTGAATATCAGCAAGGATTGTGGATATAATCTGAGTTTGATCATCAGCAGGTTGTGTGGAGGTGGTCTGAGGTTGGTTGTCTGCTGTTTGAATATCAACAGGGTTAGGCTGGGCTTGTTCCTCTGCTGTGTGAGTATCAGTAGGGATTTGGGCATCAGTGTGTGAGGGTTCAGATGGGTTGGTATCATCAGAAGGGTTGAAGGATGAAATAGGGGCTATGCTCATTGGAGTAGGGAGCCTGGATTTCTTGGCTTTCTTTGTGAAAGAAGAAGTGTTCTTCTTTCTCTTCTGACCCTTTGATAGTTTAGAAGGTGTGAAAGTGAGAGAAGGGTTAGAAGTACCTGCCTTTTTCAAAGGAGAGGCAGTGGGAGTGACATCTGAATCAGATGGGGAGATGAGCCCTGATCTGATCAGATATCTTCTTTGTGCTAAGGTCTGATTGTCATCATCATCCTCTTCAGCAACCTTCTTTTGAGCCTCTTCTTTCGATGGCTCCTCTTCTTCTTCAGCAGCAGAGTTATGAGTGGACTCTTCTGCCTTTTCAATAACATCTTTGGAAGATGCTTCAGCTAACAGCTTCTTCCTCTCTTCTTTCAACCTTGCTGCCTCAGCAAGAGCGTCCTTCCTTAAATAATATTTGGAGATGTGGAAGGTCTTGTGAGGTCCCATCTTGTACTTTCTTGGGAGTACTTCTGGAAGGATGATACTCAGCTTGTTGACAAAGCTGACAATTGAGGTTACCTTCCATTCTCTTGATTGAAGGTCCAGAGTCACCTTCTTGGCTTCAAGAGCAATTCTGTCCAAGAAAAGCCCTTGCCAGTCTCCATCAATCTGATCCCAGATTGCAGCCATAACTCTAACCTTTAGAGTAGTAACAGCATCATGACTGAATGTGTTACCTAGCAACATCTTGCCTGCTATATCCATCAGGGTTTGGAACTTAGGTTCTAGTTGGGATTTCTTGAGTCCAGAGGCATCAGCAGCCTTGATTTTCCCATCAGTGAACATCTCCATGTACTCTTTCTCCTTATTCATGATGTAGGTGGAGATATTGATCTTCCCCCTTGACAAACCAAATAGTTCCTGAAGGATTTCCCTTGTTACCTTGACCTTGTTTCCACCCATGACACTTTCAACATACGATCCCTTCATCACAGCGTTTGCATAGAAAGTCAGCACATCTTGTTCATAAACGTTAGTGGGTGCTGCTTCCAGAAAATCTCGAAGGTTGAGGTTGATGCAACGGAGAAGGATTTCCTTGTTTGCAGCTGTGTGTTTGCCTTTGAAAAAACAGAGCATTCTCTGTGAACATCTTCCCTTCCTTGGACCACTTTGCAGCATCCAAGGTGCCAGTGCTCTTGGTCTTCTCGTCGTAAATTTCAATGATTGCCATAGTAGAGTTTAAGTGTTTAGGTTTTAAGAGCTTGAAAGAAATTTGCAGAACGAGAGAGTATTGAGAGCAATAGGGTATTGTGAGCGAAAGGGTTTGGAAGAGTTTTAAGGGTGTGTATATATACTCCAACAATTCTTGATCTAACGGTCAGAATTGGGTTTAATTGTGGAGTAGAGCCCAAGATTTTCCTTCTTTGATTTTGGGCCTTCCTTTAAATTTGCCGGCTGAATTTGCCATGTGGCAACAGTTGATTTGCTGGCAATTTGGTAATTGAGTATTAATGACATCATTACCAAAAATAGCCGTTGTGACTAATTTTGTGGCAAGAATTGATCATCAAGGCCGTTTTTTTATAAGTGAATTGCATTCCTTATATAGGCCAATTTGTTTAATTACATTCAGGAATAAATCTAGAATGAATTACATGATCAAAGATAGTCATTAAACTCAAAAATCAAGTGATCTGATCAGCAGAGTGAAGTCTTCTGATTTCCTGAAAAGGTCTGTTGATTTCTCTTGGAAGTCTTCTGGTCAGCTGAGTTGGTCTTCTGATCAGCTGAGTGGAGGATTGAGATTTGCTGAGTAAATCTTCTGTGCTTTGAAGGTCCAACTTGGCTTGATGGATCCTTCATTGTTGCTGTGATGATCCAACCTGGATGATGGATCTTCCAGCTTTATTGTGAGTGGTGATCCAACCTGGTTTGATGGATCTTCCAGCTCTATCTCTGAATCAAGTAGGACCATCAAATCAATATGTATATCAGCCTGGATGGTATCCCACTGGTTCAGGTTGCCCTTACCATCTGATGTTCCTCATCATCAGATGGGTTGTAGCATCAAATGTGTCCTAATTGAATCTCTTCGCTACTCTTGAAAGAGAAGGAAGATTGGAAGAGGCTTCAATGGAGTCGAAGAGAGGGCCATGGACTCAGCCTTCATGTTCTGTTTAGACACAATAGCTTTTGATAACAAGCTCTCCATGTAGAACTTCCCCCTGGAGAAGAAGCTCTGCTTGTTTGCTACTCTGTCCTCTGCATCTCTCTTTCCTCTAGTTTTCAATAAGGACTTCTCTCTTTCCTCTAGTTTTCATAGACATACTTATGTTGGTTAAACCAAGTATGCTGATCTGCATCATCTTCATCTTCTGGACAAATCTTCATCTCCTTCACCCAAGACTTTGGTTGAAGAATGATCTCCATTCCATCTTTTCTTTCAATCTTCTCCATACCTGAAACAAAAATTGTAGTTGGTGATTTGTGTTCTTAGGTGTTCTCATAACTTCCTCCTTTTATAGGGGTAGAAATGAGGTAGTGGAGTGAAAGATGACAAAACTATAGAGTTGATAGGTCTGTATTTCTGAAAAGTTACTTCTTAAGATCAACAATGAGATTCTTGATCTAAGGGTTCACATTTAAAGATATTCAGACTTTATCTTATGGAATGCAGAATTTATAAATTTTGAGCAAGAGTTATTTGAAATCCGTACTGTGCATGCATACTGTTGAGTCGGTGGTGTATTAATCCAACCAAGTATAACTCAATAGTACACTGTATTTATGTATATAAATAAAGTATTTTATGAAGAATAGTTTATTATTATACATAGTATACATTGCTGGGAATAAAGAGATCAAATAACTTTGTTCAAGTCTGCTGTATATATATATGATATGATATGCAATGCAGATTTTAGAGTATTTCATCAAGGATTCTTAAGGTATCATTGATTCCCCCTTGATTAGATGACTCTAAGTTTTCCCTCAGCTTTATTTGTCTTCATTGGGAAAGAACTTACCTGAAGATGAGGGTGTCTATTCACCTCATCTGATCCTCCTAGTCTGCTGCACTTGGGTCAGCTGAGGTTTTCAGCTGATCTTTCCTTCTTCATGTGCTTGGGTCCAGGAGTCCTAAGCTGTAACATAGGGTTTTGAACCTTTCTTCAGCTAGGGGCTTAGTCAAGATGTCTGCTCTTTGGATATCTGTGTGAATTTTCTCCATCTTGATGTCCTTCTTTTCAAGGTGGTCTCTTATGAAGTGGTGTCGAATGTCGACATGTTTGCACCTTGTGTAGAGGACTGGATTTTGAGTGATGGCAATGGCACTGCTGCTATCACAATAAATAGGGACTTTTCTTGCCTCTACATTGTAATCCTTGAGTTGTTGAACTAGCCAGAGCAGCTGACTACAACAACTACCAGCTGCCATGTATTCTGCTTCAGTGGTGGAGGTTGCAACTGAGGTTTGCTTCTTAGAGAACCATGATATCAGCTTGTTGCCTAGAAATTGACAGGTTCCAGATGTGGATTTCCTATCAATTCTACATCCTCCATAGTCTGAGTCAGAATAGCCACTCAATTCTAGATTGTCATCAGCAGGGTACCATAGTCCTAGGTTGACTGTTCCTTTTAGGTACTTGAGAATCTTCCTTGCTGCTTCTAGATGACTTTGCTTTGGGTTTGCTTGAAACCTAGCACATACTCCTACAGCAAATGTTATGTCTGGTCTGCTAGCTGTAAGATATAGTAGAGATCCAATCAGTGCTCTATATTCAGCTTGATCAACTGCCTTTCCAGACTCATCTGGTTCCATTTTGAAAGATGTCATCATTGGAATCCTTGCAGTCTTGCTTTGTAGGGCTTTGAATCTTTCTAATAGGCTCTTGGTATACTTGGACTGGTTGATGAAGATCCCTTCTGAACTCTGCTTGACTTGAAGTCCTAGAAAATAATTCATCTCACCCATCATGCTCATTTCAAACTTTCCTTGCATAAGTTCAGAGAACTTCTTGCACATCTCTTGATTGGGTGATCCAAATATAATATCATCTACATATATTTGCAGCATTAGGATGTCTTCTCCTTCTTGTATTCTGAAAAGAGTTCTATCCACTTTGCCTTTTGTATATCCATTGTCAAGTAGGAATTGTGACAATGTGTCATACCAAGCTCTAGGGGCTTGTTTTAGACCATAGAGAGCCTTCTTCAGTCGATATACTTGATCACCTTTTTCAAAACCTGGAGGCTGCTCTACATATACTTCTTCTACCAGAATACCATTTAGAAAAGCACTCTTGACATCCATTTGATATACCTTGAAGCCCATATATGATGCATAAGCTAGAAACAGTCGTATGGCTTCTAATCTGGCTACTGGAGCAAAGGTTTCATCATAGTCAATCCCTTCAGATTGAGAGTATCCTTTTGCAACTAGCCTAGCCTTATTTCTAGTTATCACATCATTTTCGTCCTTCTTGTTCTTGAGTACCCACTTTGTTCCTACTACATTGTGGTTTTCAGGACGATCTACCAATTCCCAGACTTCATTTCTTTCGAATTGGTTTAGTTCTTCTTGCATAGCAGTGATCCAATTGCTATCTGTCATTGCTTCTTCTATATCAGCGGTTCAATGTTGGATAGGAAAGCACACCAGCAGAACATAGATGATTGTGAGTTCTGATTCAGTTGTCTTCTTGTCTTGACACCTGAGTCAGCTCCTCCTAAGATGAGGTTTGATGGATGATTGTTTCTCCATGTATGCCTCACGGGAGTATCTGCATTGGATGAGCTTGGATTCTCATCTGATCTAGTGCCATCAGGAGGGTTGACTTGATTAGGTCGATCATCATCTGTATCTTGTGTGTCAAAGAGATCATTCCCCCTGGCATTTGGGATTGGTGCATCTTGATTCTGGTCAGCTTGTCCTGCTTGAGTTTGAGATCTAGTGACAGGTCTATGAGGCTTATCCTCCTCTGGTTCTTCAGGGAAAGGTTCATTGACTTCAATGAACTCATCTGGTTTGGACTTGATCACTAGATGTCTAATCTGATCTGCAGCTGAGTTTGTTTCTACTGCATTCTTTTCACAAGATTCATCAAAAACAACATGAGGTGTTTCTTCCACAAGAAGGGTTCGTTTGTTGAGTACTCTAAATGCTTTGCTAGTTGAGGAGTATCCTAAAAATATCCCCTCATCTGCTTTGGCATCAAAAGCATTCAACTTACTCTTCCCATTGTTGTGAATGAAACACTTACAACCAAATATATGAAAGTAAGATACTCTAGGTTTTCTTCCTTTCCATAGTTCATATGGGGTTTTCTCATGTATTTTATGAATACCTGACCTGTTTTGAGTGTGACAAGCTGTGTTGATGGCTTCTGCCCATAGCTTCTTGGGAGTGGAGAATTCAGCAAGGAGTGTTCTGGCAGCTTCTTTGAGTGTTCTGGCTCTTCTTTCAGCTACACCATTCTGTTGTGGTGTTCTTGCTGCACTTGTCTCATGCTGAATACCATTAGAAGTACAATAGGCAATAATATAAGAGTTAATGAATTCAGTGCCTTTGTCACTTCTAATTTTCACAATTGGTTCTCCTTTCTCTACTTGGATCCTCTTCAATAGTTCAGGGAGCTTCTGTTGTGTTTCACTCTTCTTGTATAAGAAGATAACCCAAGTAAACTTGGAATAATCATCTACAACAATAAGAGTGTACTTCCTTCCTGTTAGAGTGGTTGGAGTGATTGGTCCAAAGAGATCCATGTGAAGCAGTTCAAGAAATCTGCTGGTTGATGCTGTCTTCTTGGTCTTGAAGGAGACCTTTGTTTGCTTTCCTTGTTGACATGCATCACACACCTGATCTTTACAGTAGAGTTCATTAGGCAGACCATCAACTAAGGATTCCCTTGCTAACTTGTTCATAGTCTTAAAGTTCAGATGACTAAGACGTTTGTGCCATAGCCAGCTGACATCTTTAGGGCTCTTCACAAGCAGACATGTATCCTTAGGACAGTTGTTCCAATTTGCAAGATACATACTTCCCTTTCTAGATCCTGTTAGAAGGTTTTGTTTTGTTCTCTTATCACTTATGAGACACTCATCTTTAGAGAATTTGACTGAGTAACCAGTGTCACAAAAGTGAGAAACAGATAATATATTAAACTTAAGACCTTCTACATATGATACATCATGTACCTCAATGTCACCATTTTTAAGGGTGCCATATCCTTTTGTGTTACCATGCGCGTTATCACCAAAGAAGACTTTTGGACCTTTCTTTTCTATGTAGTTGGTCAGCAGGGCTTTGGTTCCTGTCATGTGAGTTGAGCATCCACTATCTATGTACCAAGTTTTTCCTGCTAGACCTCCTCTTCTGTATAGGTCCCTCCTTTCCTGCAAGAAAAGTTAAGTCTTAGGTACCCATTTTGTTTTGGGTCCTTGGGTGTTAGTACTACCCTTGGGAACCCACATATACATTGGTCGTTTGAACAACCTTGAGCACTTGAGTTGTTTCCCTCGGGCATCACAGAACCAAATCTTACCAGTCAGCACCTTGGACTGATCTGATTTGTCCTTAGTGTCAGCTAAGTAATAGTCAAATGGTTTCCCTTTATAGGAGTGTACATACATGATCTTTTGACTAGTTACATTCGGCCTGGGTGCATTAGCTGGTCGATGCACACGATTATATGGACCATACTCTTCTGTTCTCACAATATCATAAGAGATAGGGGGTGCAAAGAGAACAGATTTGTTTGAAGAAGACTTCTTCTTCTTGGCTGGAGCAGCATACAGCTGAGACTGTCTCAGCCGAGATGGTCTAGGCTGTTTGTTGTTCCTCTGTACAGGCTTGGGGTTAGCTTGTCCTTTACCATTTTTGGTTTTGGGATAGTTAGCCTTAGCTGGTACAAATGCCTTTTGGTTCATATTAGGTTCATTGTGTTTAGAACACTCACCTTTTTCATGTGTCTGAGTAGTGCACTTGTTAGGTGTACTACCCCCAGCTGGAGAGGATGTAGATGGGTTGAGTTTATAGCCAAAACCCATCTTATTGCCATTTGATCTATAATACTCAGAGATACTTTCAATAGTAGTAGAGGCTTTATTGAACTCTGATATCTTTTGATTTAGGCATTCCTTCTCCTTTTCTAAGAGCTTGTGTGCTTGGAAGAGGTCATCGAATTTGGATTGTAGTGAACGAAGTTCCTTAGTTTCTAAAGCTTGAGTTTGTAACATCCCCTCATACAACTGAGTTATTGTGGTATTTTCTTCCTTAAGAAGCTCCACTTCTCTGGTCAATCTTTCATTCATTGTGGCCAGCTCAGGGGTGTTATCAAACTTAACCTTTTTCAACTTAGCAATTTCTTTCCTTAGATCCTTATTCTCCTCTTCCACTTCTATAAAAGCTCTAGTGGCAATATCCAGATCACCTTTTACTTTTCTTAAAGATTGATAATAGGTGTCTTCTGATTCGCCTTCAGATGAGTTTATCTCATCTAATTGTGAAAAAATAGGTGAATGGAAAGTAGTAGTATAGGAGTTTACCTCATTTTCACCTATGGCCATCATAGCTAGGTCATCTGAATCATCTGAGAAGATTTGGCAGTCTGGTGATGTAGGGAGTTCATCACTTTGATATTCAGATTCTTCAGTCACCATAGCTTTCTTGTCTGAAGTTCTTCTTGGCCTTCTTTCTTCTTTGTCATCCAAATCCAGCTCAGGACATTCATAGACATAGTGTCCTGGTTTGCGACAGTTGAAGCATGATCCAGGTTTCTGATTTGAGTTGCCCTTCCTTGGAGGAGTGGCATCTCTTCTTCTAGATCCTCTGCTGTCAGATGACTCCACATCCTTTCTAGGATGTCTTTCTGGTGTTCTTTCTCTGGAACCTCTGGAGGGTGAACTTGCTCTTCTATCTTTGTAGTTTCTATAGAATTTTCTATATTTGCTGTTGAGAGTGTTCATCCTTTCGAATCTCTTGATCATAAGAGCCATTTGTTCCTTCAGACTCATGTCTGATCCTTCACAGTCTTCTGTTTTCAGAGAGGCCTTGCCAGATGAGGTACTTGCAGCTTTTGTATTGGCTGCCTTGAAGGCTACAGTCTTGGAGGTAGATGGGGCTGCAGTTGACTCATCACTTCCTGAGTTTTCTTCTCTGTCAAGGTCATATTCATGAGCTTTTAGGTTCTGAAATAGAGTTTGAGTAGACCACTTCTTGATATCTTGAGTATCTTTGATGATGGTCTTCTTGAGTTTCCATCTCTTGGGTAAAGAGTCCAAGATCTTCAAGTTTTTCTCTCTATTTGTATACTTCTTGCCTAGAGATTCAATCTCATTTATGATCTTTGTACATCTATTGTCCAGCTGATCAATAGTTTCTCCTGGATGCATCTTGAGGTGTTCAAACTTCTTGACTGCTGTCGACAATTTGCTTTCCTTGATCAGCTCAGTTCCTTCACAGAGGAGTGCCAATGCCTCCCACATCTCTCTGGCTGACTCACAGTGGATGACCTTTGCAATGTACTCATTTGGAAGAGTTTGCATTATGTAATCTTGAGCAATGCTATCAAGGTTTGATTGCTTCATCTCTTCTGGTGTGAGATCCCTCATGGGCTTGGGAACCAGTTCTCCAACTGGGACTTCTGGATCACCATTTGCAGTGTTGACTGTCATGATGGTGATTGGGCCTTCAGTGATTACTGACCACATCTTGTAGTGGACTGATGTGAGATTCTTCCTCATCCTGATCTTCCAGTAATCATAATCCTCAACTGAAAACTTAGGCAACTTACGCATGTTAGCACTCATGCTGTATGAGTTTTCAAAAACAAGTTTTCCAAAAAGATCTGTTCAAGAGGACTACAGAAAGACTCCCTCAAGTCTTCTGATAATCTAGAGACAGTAGTCCGTTAGAACCACTGCTCTGATACCACTTGTTGGTCCCTGAACGAGTAGTGAATGGGTTTAAAGTCTAGAGGGGAGGGGTGAATAGACTTTAAAACTTTTTCAAACAGAGTTGGGAACCTCTTCTGATTGCTATGTCAACTGGACTGCAAGTCTGCTGGTCCAGATGACTATAGTGATCTGACTGAGGGGGTTATATGCGGAATAATGGTGGCCCTGGTTTAGACTCGTTCTTGTAACTTATTTTACTTAATGAAAATACTCAGTTGATGCTGGTTTGAAAGTTATGGCCTTATTTTGAAGAGTGTTGAAATCACAGTATGCACTATATAATAATGAATGTAAAGGCAGAAATGTAAAGTGCAGAAAGTAAATAACACCGGATTTATAGTGGTTCGGATATACGTTCCTACGTCCACTCTCACGTCCTAACGTGATGTTTAATCCCTTTAATTTCCACAAATTACAAGGGTCTTGACCTTTATAGTCCCAAGGTTAGGACTTTGAGATCTGAGCCGTCCTAACAGCTACGGTCTCCACAAGTGATTGTAAGCACTTGCACTTTAAGGGGTTTCAAAAACTTTAACCTTTCGGTGAGGGTTTGGGGTTTTTGAGGTGTATCCAACTAATGGTTCAAGCTTATAATTTGCTTAACCACTATGCCTAAATCAATTGATATACAATATGAACAGGTTTCAGGTTCTTAAGGGTTGGATAGAAATCACTTAAGAGCTATAGATAATCTAATGGTTTCTGGCTCTTTTGAGAATTCTTAGAACTGTATGGCTTTAGCTTTGATTGCTTGCTTGGCTTGTTGAATTCTCTCTTGTGACTTCTTCTGTGATTTCTCATCCTCTTGTATTTATAATGGAGATTGGTTGCAACTAGCCGTTGGAGTTGACTAGCCGTTTGAGCAATCTTTCCATAATAGCTTGATTCCTTGATTCCAGCCGCTTGATTGCTTCAATCCTGGGATCATGTCAATCTTCTAAATAAGGTAGGTCCTCTTCATAGATCTTGTACAGAATCCTTTTGATTTCAATCCTAAGCCCCACTTGATGTTAGAATAGTTTTGATGGCCAAAACACTTAGAGTTTATAAATGTAATAGGATCAGCTGACTTGTATAGAACAGCTTAGACTAGTCTTGTGTGATCAACTATATTAATATCAGCTGATCAGCACAGTCCTGGATTACATGCCTATCCTCAAGATGAGAAGAGTAGAAGACATGAAGACTAGAAGATCCTTGAAGACCAGATAAGTTAAGGTCCTTGTATACCTAATTATCTGATGGAGTCCAGATTGAAGATGGCCTAAAGCAGTATAAAGAATTACCAGATCAGAAGAGTGTTACTCTGCTGATATCAGAAGACAGAAGACCTAAGGCCAGAAGAGTAGTCAGAAGACTAGAAGTACAGATCAGAAGACTATGTGCTCTTCCAGGACTCGGCTGATTCCTAAGTCATCTTGAAATTCAAACGAAGACCTACCTTATTTAGAAGATTGACATGATCCCAGGATTGAAGCAATCAAGCGGCTGGAATCAAGGAATCAAGCTATTATGGAAAGATTGCCCCAACGGCTAGTCAACTCCAACGGCTAGTTGCAAGCAATCACCATTATAAATACAAGAGGATGAGAAATCACAAAAAAAAAAAAGTCACAAGAGAGAATTCACAAGCTAAGCAAGCAATCAAGCAAAAAGCCATATTGTTCTAAGAGTTCTCCAAGAGCCAGAAACCATTAGAATATCTATAGCTCTTAAGTGATTTCTATCCAACCCCAAAAGAACCTGAAACCTGTCCATATTGTATATTCATTGTTTTAGGCATAGTGGTTAAGCAAATTATAAGCTTGAACCATTAGTTGGATACACCTCAAAAACCACAAACCCTCACAGAAAGGTTAAAGTTTTTTAACCCCTTAAAGTGCAAGTGCTTACAATCACTTGTGGAGACCGTAGCTGTTAGGACGGCTCAGATCTCAAAGTCCTAACCTTGGGACTATAAAGGTCAAGACCCTTGTAATTTGTGGTAAATTAAAGGGATTAAACATCACGTGTGGACGTGAGAGTGGACGTAGGAACGTATATCCGAACCACTATAAATCTGGTGTTATTTACTTACTGCACTTTACATTCTGTCATTTCATTAACTATTATATAGTGCATACTGTGATTTCAACATTCTTCAAAACAAGGCCATAACTTTCAAACCAGCATCAGTTGAGTATTTTCATTAAGGAAAACAAGTCGAATACTTTCATAAGAACTATAAGAACGAGTCTAAACCAGGCCTACCATAATTCCGCATATAACCTCCTCAGTCAGATCACTATAGTCATCTGGACCAGCAGACTTGCAGTCCAGTTGACATAGCAATCAGAAGAGGTTCCCAACTCTCTTGAAAAAGTTTTAAAGTCTATTCACCCCTCCCCTCTAGACTTTAATCCCATTCACTACTCGTTCAGGGACCAACATAAACGAGAGTGAGAAATACAAATAAGCTCAAAATAACAAACACAAATGTTTTTGGGTTTTTGCAAATAAAGAAAGCAAATAAATTGTCTAGACTAAAACTCTCCTAGCCTACACTCTAGAGCTTATAAAAACCTCCCCGGCAGCGGTGCCATAAACTTGATACACGCGTTATACAACACTAAATAAACAACCGCAAGTGTACGGCGTCTATTGTAGCGTGATAAGCACGAGGTCGATCCCACGAGAAGGTTAAAGCGTAAAAGGGTAGTTTGCTAGTCGAATTCTAAATAGACGTGATCAATTGTTTGAATATGATGATATACTCTAAAATTACCTACCAAGTGTCACAAATAAGCAATAAAGAGCAAAGACGAAATCGATCAAATATCATATAAATCAAGAAAACGAAAGTACAAATGGATGTAACTCTATTAAGAGAAGGTGGGTCCTAGAGCACATGCACTACTAGTGAATCCATCTATGGGTAAATGTCTATTCAAATGGTGTTCATGCTTTGTTTATAAGATTGATCACAACATAATGAATTAAAAGTTCTTTCGATCCAAGTAATTCAAAGGAAATACCACACAACCTAGTATCTCTACCTAAGTTGCACAATAAGACCCAATCAAGCCCCTAAGATCATCACACATCTTCCTAATCATTGATCATCTTTCAATCTCACAATAAAATTAGGTTAAATGCTTGCAATCAATTAATCAAAATAGATTTCTCAACCTAATTCAACTAACTATGATCAACACATCACCATTGTACACATAATGACATGTTTTGCAACAAACACCAAGCATCCAAATAGAATTAAGCCACACAAACACCAATTAAACAAATATTAATCCATAGATATCATCAAAAGTATGTACAAGGCCCTAGAACCAAAAGTGTTCTAGCCAATCACCCACATGTTTGAATTACAAGAAAAACAAAGATCAAAGCAATAAAAACTGAAAATAAAAGAAAGCTTAGACTGTGGTGTGGTGGGGAATTGAATTCCCAAGCTAGTGCCTCCTTCCTTGCATGAATTGGTGGTGAATTGAAGAAGATATGGCCCAAAACCTCCAAGTGTGTGTTAGTATGTGAAGGAATTCTTGAGAGAGGGGTAAGATGGTGTGAAATTTAAGAAGTGGGGTATTTATAGTGTTGGGGTAGGGTTTAGGTGTGATATTTGCAAGTGAGTCCCTCAAAAATGGAGAAAACACGATTTTGGCACCGAGAATGAAGTGGCCCGGCCGGGCGGATGAGTTGGTCGAGCAAACTAGAAACAGGGGGTGTGTCGCCCGGCCGGGCGAGTGGTGCCGTTCGGCCGGGCGAAAGTTTCGTAAATGGGGATAATTATTGAGCTGCTCGGCCGCCCGGCCGGGCGAGTGATGCTGCTCGGCCGAGCCATACTTCGAAAATGGCTCCAGAATTTGTACGCGACCGCCCGGCCGGGCGAGTGGTGCCGTTCGGCCGGGCCAAACCTTCGTATTTGGCCGAAATTAATGTGCTCGGCCGCCCGGCCGGGCGGGTGATGCTTCTCGGCCGGGCCAAACTTTCGACTTTGGCCCCGTCTCTCGTTTTCGTCCTCCAACTTCGTTCCTCCGTTTCTTGAGCTTCCGACCTCCGATCGACTCGATTCTTTTGCCTATTCCACTCCATTTTTCGAGCCGGATCCAATGGTGTGCTCCTATTTTCGGTCCGATCACTTGTGATGTGTGTTTTGCTCCAAATTCCATCGTTTTACCTATAAAATCGACAAAACACAACTTTTCTTTCATTTTGGCTCAAACAATCATATCTAATGCAAAAATCAATGAAATCCACATCAAAATATGCTTCACATGTGCTTATAAAAAGTGTAAATTCCACCCGAATCAGCAACGTGATCCTGCCACCCATCGAGATCTTTTTGTCATCCCATCTTGCTAGCATGTTCCTTATTTTTTCCACGATCGAGGCCCACTCCACTACCTTTCTGTGGTTTGATCCGAATCTCATTCCCAGGTATGTGAATGGGATAGTTTCCACCCTGCACTCTAGTATCTCCGCCGTTAATTAAGCCCAAACAGACATGGCTCACATGCAATGTTTTATGTATTCAAATTGGACCCCTTGGAATAGAAAACTATTTACAAGTCAATAATAAACCATCGCTGATGCTAAGATTCCATCGTTGATGCTAACAAATATAACTTGGGAAGTCTTTGTATTACTCTTAAATATTTCTTTGAAAGATACTTCATTGACTCGTGACATATCAAATTATTAGTTAGGGAAAATAAAAAATGAATTCACAATATTGTATAACATTTTTTAGTGGGCTCCCTAATATTATTCGTGTGATCAATAATTGTGAATAGAGATTTATCATTTGGAGAATTAATTAAACCTTCAACTGTGACATTAAACATCATAATAATATTATAAACGATGAGCTATACCATGCAGCAAATTTACAATATTATACATAAATGATTGATACAAACGATCAATCTCCAATCAGAAATATAATGAAGTCAAACATATTCAGACGCCTCATCAACCTTCTATAAAATAGCCACACCGATTCAAGCAAGATTACAAGCTTTTCTTGCTGTAAAAAAATGGAGAAAAATGAGAATCTACCAACAAAGCAAGAACCAAATTACAGAGGAGTCAGAGCTATGCCCTTCGTTATCGGTATATTTATCTCGGAACATGTAACGACAGAAATCCTGTGATTATAACTTTTATAGCTACATAAACTGTAATGACAGAATTTATGTCGTTATAGGTTAATTTTCTTTTATTGGTAGTTTTTTAAGTCATGCCAAGATTTGAGCTTCGAGATTCTTGAAATTAATTTTTTCTTTTTTTTTTGGGCAGGTAATGAGACATTTGAGAAGCTTGGAACAATTGGGACATCAGCAAATCTGTTAGTATACTTAACAACAGTGTTCCATATGAAGTCTATTACAGCTACAAATGTACTCAACATCTTCAATGGAACATGCAACTTTGGAACACTGATTGGTGCTTTTCTCTCAGACACATATCTTGGTCGTTACAAGACTCTTGGGATTGCCTCTGTATCATCTTTCTTGGTACATCACATTTTTTCAATATTCATGATACTATTATATGGAATTCGGGATCCCGATTTTTGAACTTGATCGTTTCCAGGGGATGCTCGTACTAACAATGACTGCAGCATTTCCAAAGATGCATCCTGCTGATTGCGGATCAGCATCATCATGTGTCGATCCTTCGCCGTGGCAGCTAGCTTTCTTGTTCTCTGCATTCATATTTATGGTGATCGGAGCCAGTGGGATTAGGCCGTGTAATTTAGCCTTTGGAGCTGATCAATTTAACCCGAATTTGGAATCAGGGAAGAGGGGTATCAACAGTTTCTTCAATTGGTACTTCTTCACCTACACATTCGCCATGATGGTATCATTGACAGTCATCGTCTACGTGCAATCTAGCGTCAATTGGGCCATCGGATTAGCCATCCCGACGTTCTTGATGTTCCTATCTTGCGCGTTTTTCTTCATTGGAACGAGAATTTACGTCGTGGTTTCGCCTCAGGGGAGCCCCCTGACTAGTGTGGTTCAAACACTAGTTGTTGCGTTTAAGAAAAGAAAGCTTGAGTTGCCAGAGGAGCCTTTGATCTCTCTGTTTAATCATTTCCCATCTGATTCTATCAACTCCAAGCTTGCTTACACTGATCAACTAAGGTTATAATGTTAATATATGTACAAACTTATTGTAACGTGACCAATAAATGTTTTGGACCTGTTGACTTTTAAATTTTGAAAATAGTCTTGTAACTTTTATTTTTTTGAGTATTTGGTTCAGCAACCGGCTGAAAGATGTCATTTTTATCGGCTAGGTTACCTGATATAGCGAGTTGTATGTTCAGGTGTTTGAATAAAGCAGCAATTTTAAGACCAGGAGACGATATAATGTCAGACGGGTCGTCTGCGAATCCATGGAACCTCCGGAGTGTGCAGCAAATTGAAGAGATCAAATGTGTAATAAAAGTGATACCAATTTGGTTTTCTGGGGTAATATACTTCATTGCTTTAACACAATCACAAACTTATCCAGTTTTCCAGGCCCTTCAAGCAGATAGGAGTTTAGGCATAGGCTCTAGTAGTTTCAAGGTCCCTGCTGCAAGTTACAATGTGTTTCAAATGATAAGCCTGACGATATGGATCCCGATATACGACAGGATAATCGTCCCGCTTCTCAGGCGTATTACACGAAAAGAAGGAGGTATCACAATGCTTCAAAGAATGGGCATTGGTATATTTCTTGCAATGTTGTCAATGTTAATATCGGGTGTTGTGGAGAGTCATCGGAGAACTTTAGCCCTCACTCGTCCTACATTAGGCGTCGTCTCACACAAGGGTGATGTCTCGTCCATGTCGGGTAACTTGTTGATCCCTCAGCTAGCAATGGCGGGGCTAGCGGAGGCGTTCATTGTGATAGGTCTAGTCGAGTTTTTTTACAAGCAGTTTCCGGAGAATATGAGGAGCTTTGGAGGATCATTCATGTTTTTGGGGGCTGCTGTGGCAAGTTATTTGAGTAGTTTCATGATAACAGTTGTTCATAATGTTACTCAAAAGGGGGGGAATAGTAACTGGTTAGCTGAAGATTTGAATAAGGGGAGATTGGATTATTTTTATTACTTGGTTGCTGGTCTGCAAGTGGTGAATTTGGGCTATTTTTTGGTTATTTCAAAGTGGTATAAGTATAAGACAAGGGAAGATGGTAGCTCCATGGATGTTGCTATGGAGAAGATTGATTCTAAAAAAACTTGTACTTCAGTTTAGTTGACAAGTTTTGAATAATTGTGATTATTTTGTTATGTAATGTATTCTGCAAACCTTGTTTATCATACACTGATATTGTAAATTGTCAATTCTTGCAAAATAAATGTATTTCTTCTTAAAAAAAATCCACTTTTACTAAAAAAATCTTTAGTCCAATAAAGAATCATTCTAACTTCTAAATAGTTTATGTACTCCCTCCGTCCTAGAGGAATTTGCACCTCTAGAATGACACACATTTTAATAAATGTGTAAAAAAAAGTGTAATGAGTGATGTTTTAAGGTGTAGTTTTATAAATTTTTATGAATAAAGTAGAGTAAAATGTAGGTTGAGTGTGAAAAAGTAATGACATATGAGTAAATATGTATATTTTGAGGGTGAGGGTTATGACAATATTTCCTTTTGTGGAGTGTGTAAATTGGTATGGGACATCATATATGAAAAAGTGTGCAAATTCATATATGAGACTAGATGGAGTATATTTTTTACTAATTGAGAGACAAAAAATTTGCGGTTGGGCGAATTAAAATTTAAAAGAAAAGGTCGAGATCCAAGAGTTAAATATACTTCTTCAACACGCACTTCAATGATTTGTGATGGTCACCCAGTAATTTAATGAAGCTGTTCCCTGATTAATTTTATGTATAAAATATATATATATACACACACATATATTAAATTGCATGGATAAAGATTTCATATTGCAACAACGTAGAATTAAATATCATAGTGTAAGATAGCTTTCAAAAAAAAATCATAGTGTAACATTAATGTGACATAATGATGTTATATTTTGGAAGAGACTCTAAAAATACGTTTATGATCACCTCCGTTGAAAATGACAGAATATCAAGGGATTCCTTAGGCTCGGGAGAATCGTCTAGAGCAGAGATGGGTATAAAGTCTTTTAGATTAGAGGAGAAATTACACATATCTCTCATCTACCCGAGCAGATCATACTATGTCACTTCCTTGGATGGTCAGATTTGAGGTGGAAAATTTGTAGAAGAGAAATCTCAACCTCTCCTCTGAACTGTCAGAGGAGAGCTGGTTCAGCAAAAAACTCAGAGCTGAAATGATACTTTCTTGTGGACAAAATCAGTTCTCTCCTCTGAACTGTCCGAGGAGAGAAGATGGATCGCTAAATTCACAGCTCTGTCACTTAGTGTTTGTCTTTAGAGGACAAATAAGTACATACACAATCTCTGAATGTAGAGTATTCTGATATTTGTGGGCGCACTATCAGAGTATTTATGGCATGTTCGATCCGTACGATGACGTGACTTCCAGCTGGTAAGAAACCCTAGTTCTCGAAATGACGTCTTTACCCCCAAGTGAGTGAGATATACAAGTCCCTTATTTCATTTTCTTGAACGTTAAGTCATTCTTACTCTCATTATTTTCTCTCTCTACAAGAACGTATATTGTTCATCATCAAAGCCCCTCTGACCCAGTTTTGTTACAGGTCCACCAGTTTCGATGTCATATGCTTGTCAGTGTTCATTTTGAAAGATTTCTGAGTGGATCAAACTAGGTATTATTCCTATTTCCACCTATTTTCTACATGCTTCACTTCTAAACATGTCCATGTCTCAATGCATGCTTTCAAAGAAATAAAAATAAAGGATTTAAGATTCCACTGGACCATTTGTATGTACTGGTGGGTTAAGCCCAAACAGAGATGGGTTCCCATAATATTTTATGAATTCAGAATGGACCCTTGTATTAGAAAATTATTTAAGTTATTAATTAAAATATGAGTATATATAGATAAAAATAACTTGGGAAATATTTTAATGCTTTTAAATATTTCCTTGAAAGATGCTTCATTGACTTGTGACAAATTAAATTATTTGGGTAAAAAAATGAATTCGCTATCTGTATAACAGTTTTGCAATTAAATTATGATTTGCTTTTAATGTTATACATCATTCAATTATTTTACTACATATACAACACTATTTTCTAAAAACTTACAACTAACTTGCGTGGCAAACTGGCAATTGAGTATGATATTTTAATTTAATATAGTTAAAGTAAAATTTAATAAATTTATAGTAGATCATATAAATATTCATGTCATATAATTTAAACAACGTAAAATAGACGGCTTTGAATCATCTATATCATTTTAATATCTCATCTTTTATCATGCATTATATATATTTTAATACGTGAAAGGACATGATAGTAGGTATCGATCATATTTTCTCTGTAACATTAATACATCGTTGAAATAGATTAATATACTAAATTACTCCGTATTTATTTTGAATGTGTCACGATTGTCAATGATAATTCGACTCCGATTAGACGTCTCCAATCACAAGCAAAATAATCGGCCACAATTCAATCCAACGAAAGCATGGCAATTCACAAATATAAATGAAAACGAAAAACAGAGCACAAGAAGATTTAAGTGGTTCGATCAACGTGATCTACATCCACTGGACACACGACTTCAATTTGATTAAGTATAAGAGATGTTTACACACTCATCACTCGGAAAGGGATTTATCCTCACTTCACTCGTGAACTCTCAACTCTCAAAACGAATGCTCGTACGCGTCAAGAATTACAATTACAAGTAATGGGGTATTTATAGGTTGTCAAGGGTGATTGCAGCGTGTGTTGAAAGTGTGCTCTGTTGCCACGTGGATTCTGTTACAACCGTGTAACAAACTCACACCTTCAGCGTGACCCAATCTGAATTGACCTCCTTGCCCTTCACTTGTCTTCGCAAGACAAGACGACTCCATACTTAGCCAAAAATTAATCCTGCTAACAGAACTCAACTAGTCTGGTCAGACCTCTACTTGTCTGGTCTTCCCAACTCGTCTTGTCCTTCGCAACACCCATCTCATCTGTTTGGACTCCTCCAACTCATCTGATCTGGTCTGAGTTAACTTGTCTGACTCCACCAGCTGATACGCCCAACAGCTGAGTTCTTCAGAAGACTTCTATCGACTAAGTACCTCGACTGATCTGCCCAACAGACGAGTACAGTAGTAGAGTAGAATCTACCTGATCTTCACAAGACGAGTAGCACTCGTCTAGTCTAGGAGGATTTGAGATAAACCTCACAATTCTCCACCCTTAGCTCAAAATCTCCACCTTGAACTAAACAGCTCCGATCTATCCTTCTCAAAGGACAGATTCAACTACTAATCTGCCGCCACCAGACTAGTAGCCTTCTCCGCAGAGGTCACTAATGCAAACCAACTGACCTAAGACATAAACCAAACTTCTCCTTTGGTAATGCCTTAGTAAATGCATCAGCAGGGTTCTCCTCAGTAGCTATCTTAACCACCTGGACGCTCCCCTTCTCCACAATGTCTCTCACAAAGTATAGTTTCACATCAATGTGCTTGGTTCGTTCATGATACCCCTGATGCTTTGCGAGATGAATTGCGCTTTGATTATCACAGAAGACAGTCACACTGTTCTGAGATAAACCAAATTCCTTAAGAATCCCTTTCAGCCACATGCTTTCCTTAACTGCCTCAGTCAAGGCCACGTACTCCGCTTCAGTAGTAGACAATGCAACTACGGATTGATGAATAGACCTCCACGACACTGCCGTACCAAATAGAGTGAACACATATCCTGTTAAGGATTTTCGAGTGTCAACATTGGCTGCGTAATCTGCATCAACGTATCCCACAAGTGCATCCCCCTCACTTGGCATCTTCTGAAATTTCAGACCCGTCTGTGCTGATCCCAGAACATATCTCATAACCCACTTAACCGTTTCCCAATGGCTTAAGCCTGGATCACTCATATATCTGCTGATCACACTCATAGCATGCGTCAAGTCTGGCCTACAACACACCATAGCATACATCAAACTCCCTACAGCACTGGCATAAGGTATCTTGCTCATCTGAGTTCGCTCTTGGCTGTTCCTGGGACTCATCTGATTGGACAAACGATGATGTTGGCCAATAGGAGTAGAGACAGTCTTTGCCTTATGCATTCTGAACCTCTCTAACACCTTCTGAAGATAAGTAGGTTGATTCAGCAGAATAGACCCATCTAGTCTACTGATCTCCATCCCAAGAATCACTTTGGCTTCACCAAGATCTTTCATCTCAAACTCCTGTTTGAGGATCTCCTTAACTTGATTAACACTGTCAATAGACTCGCCTGCTATTAACATGTCATCAACATACAGCAGAAGATAGGTAACACCAGTCCCAACCCGTCTGAAATAGACGCAGCTGTCATACAAACTCCTTGTAAAACCAGCTGAGCAAATGTACTCATCAAATCTCAAGTACCATTGTCTAGGGCTTTGTTTGAGGCCATAGAGGGACTTCTTCAACAGACAGACCTTGTCTTCCCCTTCTTCTATGTCCAACCCTTCTGGTAGCTTCATGTAGATCCTCTCGTCTAGAGATCCATGTAAGAAAGTTGTGGTCACATCCATCTGATGTAGCTCCAATTCAAATTGAGCAACCATAGCTAACAAGATTCTGATGCTACAATGCTTCACAACAGGTGAGAAGATTTCATTGAAATCAATACCTTCTTTCTGTGTAAATCCCTTAGCTACAAGCCTCGCCTTGTATCTAAGTCTGCCACCCCTCTGAGCCTCCACCTTCTTTTTATAGATCCACTTGCACCCAACCAACTTCTTGTTCTTGGGCCTTTGAACAATCTCCCATGTCTGGTTCTTGTTCAAAGAAAGCAGTTCCTCCTCCATAGCAACTATCCACTTCTCCTTGTCGTGGCAGCTGATGGCTTCTGAATAAGACTTTGGCTCCAGAGACTCCACCTCAAGAGCTGCACATAATGCAAATGAGACTATGTCAGCTTGACCATACCTCTGAGGTGGGTGGACTTCTCGTCTGGTTCTGTCCCGTGCCAGCTGATAATGTTGAAGATCATTCTCGCCTTGAGGATCAATATGTTCTTCAACTGGTCTTGTGGAGTCAACTTGCTCCACCTCGACTTGTGTCTCGTCTGGTTGGTTATCAGCTGCACTAGTACTCGTACTAGTCTGTTCTGATAGAGGCATCCGACTCTCATCAAACGTAACATCTCTACTGATTATGCACTTTTGCATCCCAGCTTCGAGGCACCATAACCTGTATCCTTTCACGCCTGAAGGATACCCAACAAACACACATCGCAATGCTCGAGGCTCAAACTTATCTTGCTTGACATGAGCATAAGCTTGACATCCAAATACCTTCAAATGACTGTAATCGGCTGCACGTCCAGACCACAACTCCTCTGGGGTTTTGTATTGCACAGCCGAGGAAGGACTTCTGTTTATCAAATAGGCTGCAGTAGAGACAGCCTCTCCCCAAAACACCTTCGGCAGACAAGAGCTGTTCAACATACACCTGACTCTCTCAAGTAGTGTCTGGTTCATCCTCTCAGCTACTCCGTTTTGCTGAGGGGTCCCTGGCACAGTCCTATGCCGTACTATTCCTTTCGATTTGCAGAACGCATTGAACTCGTCTGATAGGTACTCCAGACCATTATCAGTTCTCAAATGTTTGAGAGTCTTGCCTGTGACATTTTCACATTCAATGAGCCATTCCTTGAATTTCTCAAATGCTTCTGATTTCGACTTGAGAATAGACACCCACACCTTTCTTGAGTAGTCATCTATGATAGACAGGAAGTATTTTCCACCAGACCTCGTCTGATTCCTCGCTGGCCCCCATAGATCAGAATGGACATAGTCCATGATCCCATTGGTAGAGTGAACACCCTTACCAAACTTAAGTCTCTTGGACTTACCAAGAATACAAGACTCACACAAGTCGAGTTGAGTGATCTTGTCTTTGCCAAGCAGGCCTTGTTTAGACAACTCCACTAGGCCCTTCTCGCCTACGTGAGCTAGTCTTTTGTGCCACAACATCGAGTTGTCTTGCACCTCCGCTACATCTGATCTACCAGCTACCGTTTCTCCCTTAAGAAAGTAGAGATCACTCCTTCTCTCGCCTTTCAGGACAGTCAGCTCCCCTTTTGACACACTGAGCTCTCCATCAGCCGACTGGAATTTATAGCCCATAGAATCCAGCATCCCAAGTGAGATCAAATTCCTCTTGAGTTCAGGTACGTACCTAACACTCTTGAGTATTCTTACTACCCCATCGTACATCTTCAGGTGAACACTACCTTCTCCAACAACTTTGCAAGTGTGATCATTCCCAAGCAGAACAGAACCGCCCTTCTGTTGCTTGAAGTCATGAAACCAATCTCGTCTTGGAGTCATATGGAAAGAACACCCTGAATCAAGGATCCATGCTTGCTGTTCTGTAGAGGATGTGATGGTTAGCGCTTGAGCAGACTCGTAGCCTTCTTGCTCCTTCTCAACTTGAGTCTGATTAGCTTGATTCTTGTCATTAGAGGTATTGGCACCAGATTTCCTCAAGAACTGCTTGTATTTATGACAAGCATTCTTATAGTGCCCAGGTTTGTTGCAATGGTAGCACACTGCCTCACCTTGATTGGACACAGCTGATTTTCCCTTATCAGCTCCTTTGGGTTGACTAGACCCCTTCTTGGCACCAGATCGCTTCTGGCCACCTCTGATTGCCAATCCTTCTCCTCTACTGACCTTGTCTACTTGAGACGTTTTGTTGTGCAGCAGCTTGGACTTGACAGCCAGCATTACATCCTCCAATGTAATACTTTCCTTCCTACCATACAAGATGGTGTCCTTTAAGATTTCAAAGGACTTAGGGAGAGCACTCAATAGAATCAGAGCCTTATCCTCTTCCTCTAACTTGACATCTAAATTCTCTAGATCATCAAGAATTCTATTGAACTCATCAAGCTGATCCGGAATGGGTTTGTCATCCACCATTCTGAAGGCATACAGCTTCTGTTTCGAATAGAGACGGTTAGCTAAGGTTTTAACCATGTAGAGTTTACCTAGCTTGTCCCAGACCTCTTTCGCGGTTTTCTCTTTAGCCACCTCTCTCAGAACCTTATCACCAAGGCAGAGCAGAATAGTGCTTCGAGCTTTCCTGAGCATCTTGCTCCTTTCAGCAGCAACGGAGGCAGATTCCTCAGTTGGGGCTGTAGACTCTTCGAGCACGTCGAACAAGCCTTGCTGTTCTAGGAGAGCCTGCATCTTAACTCTCCACAGCCCAAAGTCACCTGTGCCTGAGAACTTCTCAATATTATACTTGGTCGAATTCTCCATCTTCGATCTGGCAATTGATTAATGGCTGACAATCGATTCCTCTCGATCCCGATCGCTTCCCACAGACGGCGCCAATTGTCACGATTGTCAATGATAATTCGACTCCGATTAGACGTCTCCAATCACAAGCAAAATAATCGGCCACAATTCAATCCAACGAAAGCATGGCAATTCACAAATATAAATGAAAACGAAAAACAGAGCACAAGAAGATTTAAGTGGTTCGATCAACGTGATCTACATCCACTGGACACACGACTTCAATTTGATTAAGTACAAGAGATGTTTACACACTCATCACTCGGAAAGGGATTTATCCTCACTTCACTCGTGAACTCTCAACTCTCAAAACGAATGCTCGTACGCGTCAAGAATTACAATTACAAGTAATGGGGTATTTATAGGTTGTCAAGGGTGATTGCAGCGTGTGTTGAAAGCGTGCTCTGTTGCCACGTGGATTCTGTTACAACCGTGTAACAAACTCACACCTTCAGCGTGACCCAATCTGAATTGACCTCCTTGCCCTTCACTTGTCTTCGCAAGACAAGACGACTCCATACTTAGCCAAAAATTAACCCTGCTAACAGAACTCAACTAGTCTGGTCAGACCTCTACTTGTCTGGTCTTCCCAACTCGTCTTGTCCTTCGCAACACCCATCTCATCTGTTTGGACTCCTCCAACTCATCTGATCTGGTCTGAGTTAACTTGTCTGACTCCACCAGCTGATACGCCCAACAGCTGAGTTCTTCAGAAGACTTCTATCGACTAAGTACCTCGACTGATCTGCCCAACAGATGAGTACAGTAGTAGAGTAGAATCTACCTGATCTTCACAAGACGAGTAGCACTCGTCTAGTCTAGGAGGATTTGAGATAAACCTCACAGAATGGAACCAGTTTGGCTATGAATATATAATTAAGACTAAATTGCACTAATGAAAAATAATGTGTTTAATACATCATATAACAGCTAGCGAAAAACAAAAGAAATTGTCGGATTATTTCAAGATAGATGTTTAATCAGTTAAGAATCAAGATAAAGAATTTTTGCAATTCGCTTTTTCTATCAATTCAAATCCTCCTTTTAAAATTACAAATGAAGATGAAGTTGAGTTTGAGACGTTAATAACTTATAAGCATGCGTGATCAGATCCGATTCTATATTGGAATATATTATTTATTTGGTAATCGAAGTGGATATAATATATATATATATATGTATATATACTAAATCTTAATTTTAATCAAAAGATATGAGTGACACACACCACCCTTTCTCTTGAAGAACTTTTTTTTCTGAATTTATACTATTATTATTCTTAAAAAGCATCAGTCCATTAAAATCAAATACTAGAATTGTCTATTATTATACACAAAAAATATTACAAGTTCGTTAAATCAAATCGGGATGTTTTTAGAACCCTAATTTCATAATCAAGCTCTAATCTAAGGGTTGGTTTGCATGGACTCGAGTGCATGTTGTGCACCCTAGTCCATGTTGCACTTTTCAGTTACTGACTTACATTTTTTGGTAAATGGTGTTGCACTTTTCAATTATTAAACTGTATAAGTAATAATTGAAAAGTGCAACAACATGTACGTACCAAAAAGGGTAAGTCAGTAAACTGAAAAATGCACATGGACTAGGGTGCACAGCATGCACTCAAGTGCATAGTAGACTTTACCCTAATCTAATGTGTTACAACTTGTTACAATAGTAAATTGTGAATTTGATACTTACAATTATGATATGATCTACCTATGACCGACTTTGAGCTGAACTGCCTTTAGAAATTGTTAATTCCAGCTTGCAATATTCATCAAAATAGAAAAAAACTATATATTTTAAATTTCAAAACATTGTTATTTAAACTTTAACAACCCTATCAATATATGTGGAAAGTGGAATCTCAAATATATTGTCATATCAATAATTAGCTAGGGAATATAGATTTATATTTGAACAAAAATAAGAGACTTTATTTTCGATGATCATATATATATATATATATATATATATATATACTTGTGAAAATAATTAGATCATACTCATATAATTATTATCGATTATTTTATCATGCAGTAGTTTTCACAATATTATGATGGTATCATACTCATAAAAAGAGATTTTATTTTCGATGATAATAATTTTTTTAATTACATTAGCTTACCCACACGCTTCAGTTAAAAATAGTACTCCCCAAACGAATTTACACCCTTGAAATGATGACACACATTTTAAGAAATGTGTAAAAAAATGTGTAATGAGTAATGTTTTAGGGATAATATTGTAAACTTTTATGAATAACATAAAAAAAAAATGTAGATTGAGTGTTAAAATTGAAAAAGTAATGACACATAAGTGTATATTTTGATGTAAGATTTATGAAAATATTTCATTTTATGGAGTATACAAATTGATATAGAAGTATATAACATTCAAATATAATGCAAATTTCTTAGAACGATGGAGTATCATGTTTTAATTAAAAAATATCACATTTCACCATATATTCAACATACAGCCCCCACTAGACCTTAACATTTGATATTATTGGATGAAGAAATCAACACTTCCAGAATACAAATTGATAACGATAATTTATTTGCAAATTGAATAAAGGGAAGATTGGTCAATGGGTAATGACTATTGATTATGTCATCGTGTGTACAAAGTCTAAGATAAAAGCTCGTGCCAATAATGATTGGCTCACTTAGACGAGCATTTTCAGTACACTCCAAAAATTATTATTGTTTGATTGACTAATTATCATTAAATCATATTCTTATAAGTGTGATTAATTAAATAATCCGTTACTATAGTGCATGCCAATTAATCCAAAAACAATTATTAAATGTAAGGTTTGACTCAATTTTAAGGGATTAATTGTCGAGTTACTAGTATTATATAGGCCTCGCCAAAATAAATAAATTCTATACTCTTGAGTCCAACTTGTTTTTTACTAGAGAGGCAAAATTCATCTTTTTAACAAAGTAGCTACTTTATATTTCTTCTCATTCATACCCTTTTTAACCACTTATTTGCATATTAAATAAGACCAAATTAAAAAAACGAAAAACAAATCAATATATAATTATTTTCCACATGTTTTACAGATATTCATAATTATTAATTATCAATATATTCGTAAACTTGAATATTATATGTTAACTAATTGTATGTATAGATAAAAACTTAAATATACTAGTTGAATATTTTTTAATGTATTATTTATTATGTTAAATACTAATATGGTAATATTAATTGTTTCACTAAAGATATTAATTACTCCCTCCATTTTTATAAGCTTCTCCTTTATTTTTTACACAAAAATTAAAAAATATAGTATAAAATGTGTAATGAGTAGAGGTAGAAAGAAAAAAATGGAGGAAGAAAAAGGAGAAAAAATATGAATAAGAAAATGTAGATAAGTAGCGAATTTTATAATTTAAAAAAATGATAAATTTATAATAAGACGACGTTCAAAATAAATAGAAAACTTATGACATGAAGTATTTTTTTAATAAAAAAGTGGAGTAGTAATTGTGAACCATCATATTTAGTGATAAAAAAATTGGTTGTTTTATGGTGCATATATATATATATATATATATAGTCAATTCCATATATTTAAATAGTGGGGGTGTTGTAGGCCAAGTACCTAAGAAAATATCTTTTTATTGGAGCATGCCAATATTCACATAAGATATTTACAAAAATTGTAGGCATTTTTTTTTTTCGAAAAAATTATTAATTGTGGCCCATTTTAACTTGTTCATACTACTTCTCTTTCTCGAGGGGAAATAAAATCCAAACTATTGTTGCAAAATCATGTAAAGTTTCACGGATAACATATTTGTTTTAATTTTAGTGTTTCACATCTTATTCCATTATATAAATAAGTGATATGTGTTATATTAAAAAATAATTAACATTTTATAATATTGAAGACGACACGTGTTAAAAATTCAACGGAATGAAATACTAGTGACACAAAAAGTAGAACTGAAAAATCAAATCGAAAATTTTTATAGTGGAAAAATATATATTAATATTTTTAAAATGATTGGCAAAAAGGAGTTCCATGTGCAATTGCAAAATATATCACACTAACAAAGTCAGCTCATGTGAATCGATCAATTTGATGTGACAATTATATTGATAGGGAAATTAACTTGTTTTTTCTCCCATTTATTTGTACTCCCAACTTGTTGTAATAGTTAGGTGGGGAAAAATAATTAATTATTTCCTCATATATATACGTATATACATATATATTTATACAATTTGACATATTAAATATTGACAAATTAAGTTATGTCATTCATGAGCAACGAACTGAAATCTGAAATTAGTTATGACTGAGAAGACATTGTTTTTAAAATGAAGAATATAGGAGTATTAAATATGAAAAAAAATATATCAAGGTTATATATGTTTGAGTTGGGTCGTCTCGTCCTAACTAGCTGCCCCTAGTTATGTCTTCTGATACACATTTTTCGGTTCGATTTTCTTGTTTCACTAATATTTCATTTTTCTAGATTTTTAACACTTGTCGTTTTCAATATTATAGGACCTTGATGTTTTTTAATATAACACATGTCAATCATCCATTTAATGGAATAAGATGTGGAAATAAAATTGGAATATGTGATCTCATTCACACATTTTGGGGATGTTTGTTTTGGAATGGGAAATCCAGATTTGGGATTTCGAAACTCCACCCCCGTTACAGTTTGAGATTTTGATTCAAGATTTCAAAATTCCACCCTATAACCCTATAAAAGTCAACTCTATAAATACCTACAAACCCTATATAAATACCTATAAAACCTATAATCATATACTCCCTTCGTCCCACAAAGATAGCTACATATTCCTTTTTTTTATGTCCCAAATTATAGCTATATTTCCTCTTTTACTTTAGTATTAAATGTTTTATTGTTAATTTTACCTCTAATTAATAAGAGTAATTAATGATTAACAGATTTTGGAGTATGAGATTTTAAGGGCAAAATTGGTACATTAGCTAAACTTGACTACATTTATTGATTTTTCTTAATTTGTGTGTAAAGTCAAATGTAGCTATCTTTGTGGAACGGATGGAGTACTATAAAGTTAAATCATACCCTACATAAATTTCAAAACAAACACAAAACATAAAAAATATTAGGATTTTGAAATTCACTAGATTTTGAAATTCGAATTTTAAAATTCTCAAAATGCCAAAACAAACATCCCCCTTTGATACGTATTTTGGACGTTCCACGTAAGTTGCCCATTTCTTCATTCAGAACGCTATCCCTTTCTACTTTTCTCATTTCTCATCTTTCTCTACCTTTACACTTTTTTTACCTCTCCTTTTTTTTTTTCTTATCCTTCTATATATATATATATATATATATATATATATATATATATATATATATATATATATATATACTATATTTCTTAATCAATGTGTAAAAAAAGATAAATGGACAACTTTTGAAGGTACGAAGTGAGTATTAAAGTTAGAACATTTTTACACACTTTCAATCTGGTAGAGTGGTAGGGATCGGAATTAATTTCTGATACTCCCATGGGCCGAATATCACTTCTATTTTTTTTGGAAGGAGGTTCATCGATTGAACAATTTAAATGGATAGAATTGCTTTCAACAAAAATTAAATTTAAGACATGTGAGTGTTAGCATTATGACTATGATAACAAAAAAGAATTATTGAACTTGTAAAAAGGTGGAGAATTAATTATTTCATAGCTTCAAATTAACAAACTATATAATTAGCCTATATAGACAGCAACACATGCATGTTCAGGTTACAGATTTTAGCAGCAATTTTTGGCTCATTTAGAGACAGAAGACAAAAACATTTTGTTTACAGTCAAGCCTCATCATATATATATAATATTATTAAATAATTTCGTGTTCATCTCCTAAAAATAATCTGTATATGTATTTATTTTATCAATTTGACGTACAAGATTACATCAAATACTATTCAAACACCTGATTTGTACGTCTGTTTCTCCGGGATATATCCTTCATTCGGAATTGATCGACCACAATAGCAGCGGTGATTCATAGTTCTTTCCGTAAAACTATATATGCACAGTACCAGTTTCTCAACCCTCCATTCCCACAATTATTCACATATTTACACAAAATGTTATTATTTTTACCCTCAATTCAATTATTTACTTTACTTTATTCATAAAAGTTTACAAAATTACCTCTCATCACTTCACTCATTAAGTCATTATACATTTTTTTTGTGCCCATGAAGTGATGCAAACATTTGTGGGATGGAGGTATATGAAACAATTGGGAAAATAGTGTACATGTATGAGTTTGATAAAAGGAGTATATATAGTCAAGATTGTAAAAGTCGAAAATTGGTAGTCGAACATATTTGCACAGCCTAGGTGCCGACTGTCCGCCTAGATTTTTTTTTTAATATAAATACAATTTTCACCCTATAATCGATAGAATTTGAGAAAAAAATACCGTACATCATGGCAAAGTTATGAGCATTTCTTAGAACCTCATTTTTCTTGAAAAAATGTACACGATTGTTCAAATCGAACTCCTAAAATAAATTTTAAGAAATAAAAAATGGACACCTAAATCGATTTTTCAGAAAAAAAAAAAAAGTTTAGAGGGGCAAAATTGAATCGACCAGGAGCCGCCTTGGCCGATTTTTACAACAGAGGCAAATGATATTGCCCCTATGAATAAAGTTTAATAATTAATTTTCTATGAAAAATTCAATATTCAACTTCATATCATGAAAATCAATATATATCATGTATTTGAAAGTTGAATATGAAACACTAGAGTAGATATTGTATACACACGCACATACACACACCACGTAATGAAATTGTAGTGGAAAAACAGTTATTGTAAACCACATAAAAAATTATTTAATACTCCAATTTCACAAATTAATCAAACTCCAGTTCTTGTTTGGAACTTGGAAGGCCACATGCCCATTTTCAACTTGTGGTAGCATTCTCATCACAGTGGTCCGAAGGCTAGTCTACTGACTAAACTTGAATAATCATGCCAGAATCTTCTTGTGCTGCTGATTTATTTTCAATTTCATGTTTAATCTAAGTAATTTAACATTATTTATCACTCCCCTTTTTTATTAATTACAATTTCTCTAGTTCAAATTAATTAGATGAATTAAACATTTAAAGGAAAAAAATAGAGAGAATTTGATTTGAACGTGTTCTTAACTCTGTTGCAGCCAATTGAATTTCTTGTAAATGCTTCGTTTTGGACGGAAATGAACCCAGACGGATTTAGGCAGCACCTAGGCGTCATTCAATTTATTTATTTTTCTTTTCCTTTTTATTTCTTTCAGCTCAGCCATATGTGTTAATTTTTTGTTGTTGTTTCTTCGTTGTCGTCACTTAGTCCATTTTTTCTTAAAACTGAGAAGGTCACGCTGTTGTGCTCGTTATTTTCATCACATTACATGTACTTGTTGCTTTGTAAAAAAAATATGTCCTTATATTCTAATATGTGAATTTTTTATTATAAATATGAATATACGATTTTGGTGAAAAATTAAAGTTAAGAGAGGGTAGTATTTGATTATATTTGTGAGCTACTTTATTTATTTTAAAAAGTTAGGCTTGATTTATGAATAAGAATTAAGAGCTGGATTTAAGAATGAAAACAGTAAAAAAAAAATATTCACCCCCAATCAATTTCTAACTTTACACACCGTTAGTTATTCATTAAACAACAAAATTGAGTCGTACCCAAGTGAAAATTGTATTCAAAGATTATGTGCCATTCAAAATATTATCGTCTGTGCCAACTGTTGTATCTAAAACCTCCCATCATTTTCTTTTGCCAGTCGATTGATACTAATGAAGTCAAAAACAAGTAGATCACGAAGCCTCATTCTATAAATAGCCCCACAGATTCAAGCAACATCACAGCTAAAGAAAAGTAGAATTTTAGCACTAACCACAAAGTGCAGATCCCAACTTTTCTTGCTAGCTGTGAAAAAAAAAAATGGAGAAAAATGATAATCTACCCACAAAGAAAGAACCAAATTACAGAGGAGTCAGAGTTATGCCCTTTATTATAGGTATATATTATATACTTTTGAAATGATGTACATGTTTTGTAATTCAAGATTCTTGAAATTGAATTTTTTTTTTTTTTTTTGGGCAGGTAATGAGACATTTGAGAAGCTTGGAACAATTGGGACATCAGCAAATCTGTTAGTATACTTAACAACAGTGTTCAATATGAAGTCTATTACAGCTACAAATGTACTCAACGTCTTCAATGGAACATGCAACTTTGGAACATTGATTGGTGCTTTTCTCTCAGACACATATCTTGGCCGTTACAAGACTCTTGGGATTGCCTCTGTCTCATCTTTCTTGGTACATCACATTTTTTCAATATTCATGATACTATTATATTGAATTCGGGATCCCAATTTTTGAACTCGTGACATTTGATCGTTTCCAGGGGATGCTCGTACTAACAATGACTGCAGCAATACGAAAACTACACCCTTCTGATTGCGGATCAGCTTCAAAATGCGCGGATCCTTCGTCGTATCAACTAGCTTTCTTGTTCATGGCCTTCACCTTTTTGGTGATAGGTGCAAGTGGGATTAGGCCGTGTAATTTAGCCTTCGGAGCTGATCAATTTAACCCGAATTCTGAATCAGGGAAAAGGGGTATCAATAGTTTCTTCAATTGGTACTTCTTCACCTTCACATTCGCCATGATGATATCGTTGACTGTCATCGTCTACGTGCAATCTAGCATTAGTTGGGCTATCGGATTAGGCATCCCGACGTTCTTGATGTTCCTATCTTGCGCGTTTTTCTTCGTTGGAACGAAGCTTTACGTCGTGGTTTCCCCTCAGGGGAGCCCCCTGACTAGTGTGGTTCAAACACTAGTTGTTGCTTTTAAGAAAAGAAAGCTTAAGTTGCCAGAGGAGCCTTTGATCTCTCTGTTTAATCATTTCCCATCAAATTCAATCAACTCCAAACTTGCTTACACTGATCAACTAAGGTTATAATACTCCTTCTATTCCATTTATTTGGCATTTAAACTGATTGTAATGTGACCAATAAATGTTTTGGACTTGTTGACTTTTAAATTTTGAAAATAGTCTTGTAACTTTTATTTTTTCGACTATTTGGTTCTGCAACCGGCTTAAAGATGTCATTTTTATCGGCTAGGTTACCTGATATAGCGAGTTGTATGTTCAGGTGTTTGAATAAAGCAGCAATTTTAAGACCAGAAGACGAGATAATGGCAGACGGGTCGTCTGCTAATCCATGGAACCTCCGGAGTGTGCAGCAAATCGAAGAGATCAAATGTGTAATCAAAGTGATTCCAGTTTGGGTTTCTGGGGTCATATACTTTATTGCTTTAACTCAATCACAAACTTATCCAGTTTTCCAGGCCATTCAAACTGATAGGCGTTTAGGCACTGGCAAGTTCAACATCCCTGCAGCAAGTTACAATGTGTTTGCTATGTTAAGCCTCACGATATGGATCCCGATATACGACAGGATTCTCGTCCCGCTCCTCAGACGAATGACAGGAAAAGAAGGAGGGATCACAATGCTTCAAAGAATGGGCATTGGGATAGTTATTGGAATCTTGTCAATGTTAATATCGGGTATTGTAGAGAATCATCGCAGAACTTTAGCCCTTACTCGACCTACATTAGGCGTTGTTTCACACAAGGGCGCTGTCTCGTCTATGTCGGGTAACTTGTTGATCCCCCAGATAGCAGTGGCGGGGCTGTCGGAGGCGTTCATAGTGATAGGTCTAGTCGAGTTCTTTTACAAGCAGTTTCCGGAGAATATGAGGAGCTTTGGAGGATCTTTCTTGTTTTTGTGTGTTGCTATGGCAAGTTATTTGAGTAGTTTCTTGATATCTGTTGTTCATAGGGTTACTCAAAAGGGGGCAACTAGTAATTGGTTGGCTGAAGATTTGAATGAGGGGAGATTAGATTACTTTTATTACTTGGTTGCTGGTTTGCAAGTGGTGAATTTGGGCTACTTTTTGGTTATTGCAAAGTGGTACAAGTATAAGACAAGGGAAGATGGTAGCTCCATGGATGTTGCTATGGAGAAGATTGATTCTAAGAAACTTGGAGTTTAGTTGACAAGTTTTGAATAAATAATTGTATCTTCAAAGATGATTTCCATAACAAACCGATCGAATTTCTCGGCCTGTTGTAGATGATATTATATCGAATTTGGACCCAAAGATGTACAACATGATCATGTGCAGTAAAACATAACATTAGACTTGTATGAATCTATGTTGTGTATGACATTTTTTACTGCACAGAACCATGTTGTACAGAACCATATCCAAATTCTATTTTATCTTGTATTACTCTGATATTTACAATGCCATAATGGTGATGGTCATATACAATGTTTGATGGTAATTTAAGAATAGGATATGAAATACTATTGAAAAAACAAAATTTTGTGCATGTAAAGACAAAGAAAAAATAAAGAGAAATCGTGATTGGTTAATGACAAGAAGAGACTAGATATAGCGTCGCAACTTACAAATTTATCCAATTAATTTATGTTATGCTACAAAAGACGATATAATAAAAATTATTACACAATATAATAGTGATCAGAGTCGGTTCTGAGATTTTGTAGGTCTGAGGCGAATAAGAAAAATGAGCCCCTTCTTCTACCATTTTGAGAGTAAATGAGTTTTTGCATAATGGTGATAGGTGAGGGAGGAAAATTATTTTTTATATAGTGTATAAATAATATTTTATCACCCATTTTGCACCTAATAGTAACTTTGAAAAAAGTTAGTACTATTATGTAAAAAAGGAGGTTCAAAAACATATAAGAGTAAAAAAAACTCTTAAAAAAAGTATGAAATGTGTACATATGGATCGTGCATGAAACATGCATATACATATTATACATGTTAGGAAAGGTGAATATCTAAAACTATATTTCATTCACAAGAGTTTTGATATACAGAGTGTGGTATTTATAGACATATGCTCACGCTATTTGAGCTGCCTTTCATAGATCTTTCTAGAATTAGTTTGTTACAACCAAGGATGAAAATATCGCTATCGATAGAAATATCGAGACCTTAAATTTATAAAAATTTAATGACAAGCTTTTAGTACATAAAATTAACAAAATAATTTGAATACATTTTATATTAGTGATAAATTTATATAAAATATAATATACAATGTTATTTCGTATGACATTTATCGATATTTTTAAAAATTTATCGACATTTTCTCGATATTTTTCGATATTTCCTCGATATTTTTCGATATTAGGCTCGATATTGTTATTGTCTATCGATATTTATCAATATTTTCAATTTTTTTATAAATATCGTGGAAATATCGATTATTCCCAATATCGATATCGGTGACCCCGAAAAATGGATATATCGAGGATATATCGGAGATATTTCCGGATATTTTCATCCTTGGTTACAACTTACTAACTTCCTATCAGATGCATTGAACCTGGACTATATTTACATATATACATTATGCCTAGTATGTACATTTGTAGGCATGTGTGTGATATATCTAACATGCTCCCATTGAGTCCGGACGTGAGGTTGAAGCAGAGAGAAGATGATCACGTAGAAGCTGAAATCTGGAGACTGACAAAGGTTTTGTCAACATATCTGCAACCTGACTTTCGGAGGGAACAAAACGAACATCAAGGGCCCGAGCATCCACTTTTTTCCGAAGAAAATGAACGTCAATCTCTACGTGTTTCATGCGTGAATGAAACGCTGGACTAAAAGTAAGAGTGATGGCCCCTGAATTATCACACCAAAGTATAGATGGTTGAAGCCCAATCATGTGTGTGATATATCTAACAATACACGAAATTTGCACGTACAGATCGTACACAAAATGTGCGCGAAATGTGCACATACGGATCGTGCACAAAATGTGTACGTACAGATTGTGCATAAAATGTGCACATGACATTTGTATTTTATTTACTAGCTATAAGAAAAAAAAACATTTTATCACACATCTTTCATCACACTATAAAATGTGTCACATCTTTCATCAAACTCATTTTATATATACATATACATATAAATGGGGCCCAGGGCGGTCGCCCCTACCGCCCTTCCTCAGGGCCACCCCTGGTAGTGATGAAAATTTAGCTCTTGAATCAGACGAGTAAATCGGTTAAGTGATCATATGAGTTTGTCAGCTGATTTAGTGCAGTTGGTTTCGGTAGATTTAATTCAAGTTCAGTAGAGTTGATTTTCAGCGGAGTTGTTCAGCTGATTAGTTCAGTGAAATTTGGATTTTTTGTCAGCTGAGCCTGAGATGTTAGATAACGGTTTTATTGTTTTTCACAACCATTCTCTTTTACAATTGTATTTTAGTTATTTCTTTGATTGGGTGATTTGAAATTCAATTATTGGTGCATATCTCAAGTAAAACACATCATTTATCTTACTTTGAATTTGTCTTATCATGGGAGTATATACATCCACATAAACTCCTCCATCTTTCTTTTTGGGGTGGCAATATAATCGTGAAAGTGGGAAAATGATTAAATCAAATAACAGATCTATCTCAAAATAGGGGTCTAATTTATTTATTAATTTATTTATAATCCAATAGAATAAGTTACAATATCGACCAGAATATCATAAATGGCTTTAGATAAGGTTTGATGGGATCGGTGCCAGAATTATATATGTTTGGTCAAAAACAATCCAATAACTAATAAACAGCTCAATTTTAGGCCAATTGATTTTACTCACTTAACTTGTGTGCAAATTTATAAGTTTATTCAGTATTTTTCTCATAAAATAGAATTCGAATTTTGATGAATAAAATTTATGTTTATACTCACATCTAATTATATAAAGAGTAAAAATACAAAATTTATCAATCAAAGCACGTAACAAAACAAAAAAAAAACAAATATATTTAATATTCCATGTTTGGACAAAAAGACGTGTAATAATTTTTTATTAAAAGGTGGACCTATAAATAATTAAATATATATAAGGGTATATAATCCTTTATCAACAACATTTATAGACTTAGATCTGGATTTATAAAATTATTAATTGTTGGTGACGAATGCATATTTTCCTAGAATTTTAAAGTATGGTGGGGCAGACCATATTCCATATTATAATATATTTGATTAATTATACCAAAAGACAATTTAATGAAATAAATTTAATATTTTTTTATTTATTCATATTTACTTATTCATACTTTTTTTAAGTAATTAATTGATTTTTACCGTCCCATATTATATGATTTCACAGTAGTAATTATGAGAAATTGTGTCGGTGGATTACTCTAACTAATATAATTATCCATATAATCATTTATTAATGTATTAAAAAAATTAATTAAGTTGATTGAACTTCAATATTATGTTTGATAAGATATAGGGGTTTGAGTACTTTATTCTAAATAATATTCTGTCTCTAATTTTATCTCACGGGTACATGCATGTCGAGTGTTTATTAATTTTATTCAATCTCATCACATCTGATTAACTCTCTCTCATTCTACACTCGTTTCTCCACAATTTTTTTTCTTTTTATTTGTTTTACAATCAACAACTATTTAATATTATTTTCTTTTTTTAAAATTAGCACACAACACTAAGTCACTAATTATATCATCACAGTGAAGACATAAACAGTGAGGAAAATTAAATTCAATATCATTTACATTCAAACATTTGAAAACAATTGTCACCTTTACAATAATTGTACATATATAAACATTAAAGTGCATGCAATCCCAATTAAACATGTAAATAGATAAGATATTATATAGAATTCAAATAAAATTCTCAACCCTCAAAAGTAAAAACAAGTGCCTCAAATGGGTTTGAACTAAATTAAAAAGTAAACTTTGCCTATATGAATTTTCTAATTTCAATGATAATTTTTTTGTAATTTTAAAAAAGAGATAGACATGATAAAATAATGAATAAAAATACAACAATACTAAACTTATTTGTGTGTCTTGCAAATTAAAAAAAAAATAAAAAATGAAAATGATTCTTGTTGTGAAATGTGAATGACAAATAACCCACAAAAAGACATGTGCCCATTTGCCGAGAGAGGAAGAAAAGGGCCTAACTAGCTGAGAAGGCCTTAGAAACTACGTAAATTAAAAAAAAAAAAAAAAAAAAAAAAAAAAAAAAGGACAGGCTATATACATCTCCAGCTTCCCAAAAATTCCCACACCCCCCACCCCAAAAAAAATATATTTTCATCCCTCTTGAATGAGATATGTTAACCCTGTCACCTACAAGCTTCCGCGCAGTCCCCTCTCTTCTGTAAACGGTCGCCTCCCCCTCCATTCTCTATCTGCGTTGCCTCTTCTCACTGTCAATCGCTGAACAAGATAGATTTTTTTTATATAATTTCGACGAACTAATGTCGAATAGATGCACTATTGTCGACAATAGTGCATATATTTTCGATTAAATATTGTCGAAATTTTTAAAAAAATGATTTTTTTTTTAAAAAAATCGACAATAATGCATACAGTCGACACTGATTTGTCGAAAACATGTTTATAATTTTTATTGTATGTTTTGAAATTTCTGTGATGTTTTTTTTTTAGGGTTTGAAATTTCTATAATATATTTTGTTAAGGTTTGAAATTTCTTTAATTTTTTTGTTGAAAATGTGGTGATGTTGGTCGTCAGAGGTGGCGACGGTGACGGCTGCTATTAGGGTTAGGTTTTAAAAGAGTGTATTTATCCGGTCATTTTAGTGCAAGGATAGTTTAGGTATTTTACATGATTATTAAATTAATAAGTGTGAAGGGGTGTATACTTAACAAAGCTGGAGGGTTTATAAGCTGCAAAAATTATGCCCAAAATGCGTGGGCCAACTTACGAAAGTGACCAAGAGAATAGCCCAATAACAGGGCTTAAAAAAGCCCACTAGAAATTGGTAAAAAAAAAAAAAAATGAGTCTAAGATTGTTTAATTTTTTTTTTTTTTTTTTTTTTTTGACAACATCTAAGATTGTTTTCAAACTATATAAAATACATCACAATCACTTCTTTTTCAAAATTGGTAGACCCAATTTTTTTTTTAAAGAACTGATTCTGATATCTAATTTGAACGGATGTAAAAGTCGGTTTAGACGTACGAATTAGATGTTAAACGACTCCTGATAGACTCGATTTTTTGTCTATTAGGCATTAGATGGTCTAAGCGCTAAGCTGCTGAAATTAGTCTGATTACTAATTTCCGACTTTCTTTTTACCCTTGTTAATTTACAAACCACTCTATAAAGATGTTAAAGAGATCTAATTTGCAGACTCTCAAGTTAAAATTTTGAGAGTTTGAACATTAAATATTAATATATATTCAACTTGGTATTATTGTAATAACCAACTCTCTCTTATATATTACTCCATGAGGTGTATTCCACTTTTCTTCTTCTTCTTCAAATTAATTTATTAGGAATGGGGAACTATATTCAACCTCAATCATATTATCTTCATAAAATAATACTTAGTCGTTTGCCAAATTAATCATAAGCGAACTAATATGCGTTTGTCAATTGTCAATGATTAGGTGCAATAACTATATAAGTGCTCCAACAACCCTTGTTTATTAATTAAATATTTCCATTCAAAATTGGAACATAGTTTTTCTAATAAAATGTGAAAATTCATTTTTTGCAATTAATAAAATCCTCATTGCTGAATCAAAATCTCCCGATTTTATGAATGATGTTTTGAAATATGGAGTTGTAAGATTCTCACGATACATTACATCTTTTTACAATAAGGTAACATAATATTTAGAATAAGAAAATAATATTGATAATCTTAACTTATCCACCATTATTATCTAAAATCTTTCCGGATCGACAAGCATAATAGCGGATTTGTGTGAAAAAGAATTTATCAGTGTTTCATAATTGGATTGAATCGATCAATAATCTGGTTCAATTATCCCTTTAAAGCTGGTTTTAGGTTTAATATAGAAAAGTCTACTAAAATAGGTGAATCTGTAAAATTAGTTGAACTGTTTTTTAATTATTACTCCGTATTATTAATTTATTTATGATTTGAATTCTGATTAATTTACTTTGGCGTTTTCTTTATAATCTCCACACTTGAAACTTTTAGACTTAAAAATGTTTTTAACTTATTTTCCTTTACCATTCAACCTTAATATTTTTAAATTGAGAATTCAGCATGGACTATGGAGTATAAATTGTAGTTTGACTTGAGTTGTTTTATGTTGTGCTTATTTTTATGTGGATCATATAAGATTTTATAAGTTTTTTTTTTTTTTTTTTTTTTTGTGTGAAAAAAGTGATTATAGAAGATATTGGAATATAATATTTTTTTTACAATGGTTGAATTGTCGGTCAAGCCGATCAAATCAAATCGATTAGACCAGCAATCGATGTTTCAAATCGATTAGACCAGCAATCGATGCCCACACCGATTTGATCGCAAGTCTAGTTATAAAAATACTAAATTTTATTTAATCATTTTAAGTGAAAGATAACTAAAATTTGGACAATTTTTTATCCTATCTTTCATAAGATGTCTTTTCAAGACCGATTTTAATGAACTTTAAAATAGCCACATATATGTATAACACATGATAGTCTAAATAATCAATGGATTGTGTACTTGCTCGTTTGATTAATAAAGTTTTTTAAAATAATACTAATTTATTTCCACTCCTTTGTTGTAACGAAGAAAAAATGAAAAGGAACTTTAACCAGATCAACTAAGATTGTCTAAATCAATTTCGTAATGTTAAATGATCTCCTTGCCAGTTGTCCCCTATTTTATTACTGTTATTTAAATGGACATTTTTGTGTTAAATTATTTAAGAATTGAAATACAGCCCATAATATCGGTCTTAATCGTAATTAGTGTGCACCATGTATTGATTAATTTAATTAGGTGTCTAAATCAAGTTTAAGCACGTGAATTTCTTTTGATTTATGTTGATTTGTATTTCTAATTACAGTAATTACAACTGATCATAAAATTCATTACTAATGATAATTAAAGGCTAAACACTATTTACTCCACCGAAATTGCTAAGGTTGTGTTTGGATGAAGGTACTTATGTGTGGATTCTAAATCCATAATCTAAATCCACTCCACCTGTTTGGATTAAATGAATGGATTTCAAATATTTAGTACCTCTTTTTAGTTAAAATTGAGAGGATTTTAAATCCTCACTAAAACCATGTCATTTGAAATCCATCAATTTTTAAATCATTCCATTTGAAATTCCCTCATCCAAACGCAACCTAAATGTATTCAACGTGTAGTCATGAAACATGATCAAATTCAATAAAACATCACTCAAATGACGTTACATTCTTTAAGGTTGCGTTTGAATGGAGGGATTTGATTTGAGGAGGTATTTCAAATGAAAGGTGTAGTGAACTCTTCACTACTCTTGAAATCCATATAATTTTTATAAGATTTTCTGAAATAATTGAAGTAGATAGAAGAGAGATTGAGAAAGATAGAATTGAGGGAGAGAGAGTTGTAGAAGAACCGAGAAGATGAGAGAATTTGGAAATATTTCTGCT